>JAGSMP010000016.1:0-1384508 GCA_029286625.1 Parnassius orleans
ATTCTCTTACTTTCAGGAATAATGTTATTTTGGTTTATCCATTTTTAATAATATAATTAATATTTCAGAAAGAAACATTTATCTCCAACCTTTTTTAAAAAAATTACTTCACTGTCATCAAATCTGTCAAATATTTCATCTCATTCTAAAAAGCTGCCGCCTTGGTGACAGAAAAAGTCTGGATTCCTCGCATTTAAGACATGTTATTCTGTCATCTTTATTAAAGTATCTAACTACTGGCAAAATATATATATATATATATATATATTTTGCCAGTAGTTAGATACTTAGATAATAATATAATACTTTAGATAATAAGTTAGATATATATATATATGAATATATAATGTAAGAAATTTCTTGTAGTGCGGACAGTTCGAAAAGATGAGAGAAAGTATTATGAGGTCCTTGTGCAGAGCAGTATACAGAGGCTCATGCTCTATCCCTATCACCTAGCAGACATGATTGTTAAAGGTAACATAGAAAACTATTTATTAAGTTTGTCTAATAAAATATGTTTTGTGTGACTGTTTATTCATATAAGCATTGGTGACTTTGTAGTATAGTGAATTTACCCAGTGAATGCACAGCAGATTGGATTCACAACTTAGCTGACACCATTTAAAGTATCTGTTGACATTTCAAGTGCTAATTTATCACACGCTGCGCAACTAAGGGAAACATAGTTAAAATGCATGTCTTAGAAATGTTTTGAGAACATATAAAGTCCGCTTATTCCCACTGGAGTAGTGCAGCAGAATCATTTCAGCTCTATTATATTTATATGTTACTCTCTGAGAAATATTAAGAAGCCTGTGCCCCAATAGTGGGGGGTGTATATAGACTGTTACTTTATTTTTTTTAGCTAATATTTGTTTAATTAATTTTATTCATAGTTTATCATGGAAATTGTCAACATAATATTATATACATAAAATCATTTCCCCAGTGAGTCAGCCACTTATAGTTTTATGTCGCATGTATTTGTTATTAATCTTAAGCTCCTCATTACAGGATTACGTATAACTCCATTTATATACTATGTGGAAGTGGTCGCCCTTTTGATAGAAATGGAGAAAAGTTATGATACCATGCCTAATTTTACAGCTGCTGATTGTGAGTACAAAAATAATATTCTAATCAAGTCAAACCAATATATAAATAAAATGTTTTGAATATTTAAAAAAAAAATTATCTGCCCTTAAAATGTACTGTTAGTCACATTGAGAGGTGACAAAACATCTGCAGCCTTCTTTGTTTGAAGTAGATTGCAAGTATGGGCTGCAGTATCTACTTAACATCAGGCAGACTGTAGGTTTGTTTGTCACTTCAGTTTTATAAAAAAATGGTGGGTGCAGATGGCTCAAGTGATACTTTGTGGCAGTCTATGGTGGAGGTCTAATTTGTCTTGTGACGGCTTGTAACATTTACAAGAAAACATGTTTTAGTTGCATATCTACAATTTTTAAACATTTTCAGGTCTTCGTCTCCTAGGAATTGGACGTAATGAATATCTAGAACTTATAGCTAAAGCACGATCATTAAGAAGGCGTGGGCGGTCCAAGGCGATCCGTGCGCTCCTGCCTCGAGTTCCTCTCAATATACCCATGCTTCCCTGGTGGCGCGTTGAGTTAGGTTATGTCCTGGAAGAAGATGTAAAGGTGAATCTTAACCAAACTATGCAAGTTTTTAGTCTTTTTTATTTTGCCGTGCTAACTATCTGAACATAACCAACCTTTACATCTCAAGCAAACCTTAAAAAGATTTGTAATAAACATTGATCACTAATAAAAAACTAGATACACAATCACATGCAAAAGTTCTCTAAAAACTGTCACTAATTGTTTTGATGTAATTCTAGTTGAAATAAATATACATCAATGTAAATTCAACCTTAAATGCATTGCATAAAGTTGTATTCACAAAGCTACGTACAAATTAAAAGCGCACCCAAATGTTCGAGTGGGCGCCCATTCGGTAAGGACATTTTTTGTCACTGATTGTGTATCTAGTTTTTTATTAGTGATCGATGGTAATAAAATAAAAATTTGGTATCACAATAAGTGAGTTATTTGCATTAATCACCAGAATTATTTTCTAAGTAAATTTGCGATTGTTGGCTTGTTATTTGAGTGTGAAATTTAAGTATTTCCCTTATTAAATTTAATACTAAAATAACTATAAAATTAATACTTAAAAATATTAGATACAGTTCATCATCATCATGATCATTACATCCCATCATAATTCCACTGCTGAATATAGGCATCTCTCAATAGATTGCCACAAAATATGCTCCATAGCCACCTGCATTCATCGTGAATTTAGTCACGACGAGGTTTTTTATCTGTGATATGTTGAACATTTTACTACTTGTGACAAACACAGAAGTTGTCGTCGTCGTCAAGGTCATTCATCATTTTCATCAAACTACAAGTGGTAAAATTAAAAATTTTGTACAACCGACTTCAATATAAATAAATTGAGAACATCATCAATGTAGTCGAAGTCAATTAAATACGCATTATTAAGGATAATTCAAAAACAACTGGTCAGGTCTTGATCAAATTTATAAGGGAGCACATGAGAAGCACCAGCTTTCAAATAAAAAAGAATCATCAAAATCGGTTCACCTAGAAAATAGTTCTGAGGTAACACACATGAAAAAAATAAAAAATATACAGTCGAATTGAGTATATCTTCCTTTTTGAAGTCGGTTATAAAAACTATTTAATTTAGAACAATATAACGTCTTATTTTCTGACCATTCAGTATGTATTCATAGCATCTGAGGTGTTCATCTTACTCCTCAAAGGTGACATGCACCTATAATTTTAGTTGAATTTATTTCCAGGCATCCATGGTCCATGGGTTATAGCCTTAATTAACTTCATATACTATAATAACGTCTCCTATTACTAAAAGTTGTGTATAGTAACTATTGATTTAAATGCAAGATGATATTGTTAATCAAATATTGCTTGTTAATAAACGAAATTTTTGTTTTCTTGAAAATAAACTGCAAGTTATTATGGTGTTTTCAAAAGTCAAAAATATTACTGTTTTTTTAATAACTCCATTGCTTCTTTGCAACAACCTGCTTGTACATTACAGCCTTTAAGTGATAGCGAGAAGGCGCTAATTGATTTACTAATAGACCGCGGGTCGCAAACAGCTGGTACTCTGGATTACAACGTCGTCAAAACATTGTATAGGTGAGATTTTATAAGTATTTATGTGAAAAGACTTACGGTTATTTAAAGTAAGGAAACTACAAGCGATTATGTTAGCAAAAATTGTTTATTCGAATTTTAAAACAACAAATGAATGAATGAGGAAAAATCACTTTTTCATAACTTTTTCAACGCAAATTTATGCTGCGGAAATGAGTTGGTAAGGGAAGCCCTAAACGGAAGTTTGTCGACCAAGTTGGCGATTTTTTGAAGAAGAGCCAATTTAAGAGTACCCTTAACTGACAGTCATGTATATAAGTAGATATGTGAACGTGAAAGAAGCGAGAGAGTTATGTCAGGATAGTGCCAATTGGAAATCCGTAGTCTCTGCCTACCCTCTGGGTGACAAGTTGACAGGTTTGAGAGTTTATGTATGTATGAATGAATAATTAATGAATTAAGAATGCTTCTGAATAAACTGTGAAGTTCAGCTGGGAGTAAATGCGTGCATATGTGTAGTGTACAAGTGTAGTTCGGTATGTCAGTGTGTGAAATATTTGAATGTGATTTTAATATAGTAAATGTGCGAGAGATAAATGTAATTACGTATTTATTTAAAATAAATAAGCAAGTTAAGGCTATTTGTGGTAGTTATGTATATTTCGCTAAAAATGCCTTGCACTTAATAATACTGCTTTTTAGAATAGTTTCTTATTCACTGCTATGTTTATCTCACTGCTGTGTAATTTTATTTTTTTATCACTTTTTTGTGTGTCGTGCCGCTCGTGCTGTTTGAATTAAGCTATGTAATATTGTGAACATTTCTCATGTAAGTGAATTATAATTCTTTTGAGAAATAAATAAATATCTTAAACCACAAGAAAATTTATTTCTTGATGCAGGGCGAGACTATAAGGTAGTCCTTTATAGTGATCGAGACACAAGTTTTGTTGGTCCTCGCTGACACTTTACTTTATTATTGAACTAAATGAAAAAGGAAATTGCTTTTAGACGGGGCTTGATCTATCTGGACGTGCCGATCACGTCTGCGGACAAAGTGTCTGTACCGCCACTGAAGGGTTTCGTAATGAACCGAATCGCGGGCGACTACTTCGAGACGTTACTCTACAAGGTGTTCGTATCTGTGGATGAGCACACAAGCGTCGCCGAGTTAGCAGCGGTGTTACAGGTGACGTCGATTTAACCTATTGTAGTAGTGATAAGGTTCCAAATAGTTTATCTGTTTATTCTCTAATACACTTTGATTATATACACGTATCATTAGTCATATAAGAACATCTCTTAATGCATATTGGTTGTGGATTCGAAACCCACCTGTCTATTAATTTTTACTCCTTCCCTTTTTCCATTAGCCTGTAGTTTGTTGGAAATAATATAAGCCGTTATCGCCATTTGGCGGACGGACTATCGATCGCAGTAGTAGACGTAGAAGATCGATCGATAGTGCGAAAACTAAAACTATAAGGCTACTCCTTGTCACCAATCTGAATGTATTACATTTTACATATATAAGATTATAATTCACCTTCAAAAGCAATCTCGTCACCCACGAAACAAAATGGACCGTGTTGTGCAAAAATTTTAAACACACACAAACATTAAGTTATTCAGATTTGAAAGATAAATGCATTTTTCTTATGGCAGAAGTCCTTTTATATTATGTTTTATATATAATTTCAAAGAAAATTGAATGTAGATTTTGGGATAACTTGTTATTTTTCAGAAGTTTTTCATACTTTAAAATAAACTGAATAAACTGATCATTATTTTGGCCAATTTGTGGGTTGAATCAATTCTGCGAAACGTGGTCGAAATTAAATTTTTCACACAGCGAAAGGTTTACTCATTCCGGCAATAAAGATGCCATAATGGCATAAATGTTAATATGTCATCTCAACTACCGTCAGTTTTATCATACAGTGGCTTTTAAAAAAAAATTAAAACAGGTGGTAAAATTAAAAATTTTGTTCAACCTACTTTAATATAAATTATTAAGGATAACTCAAAAACTACTGGTCAGACATTGATCAAATTTATATGGGACCACATGAGAAGTACCAGCTTTCAAATAAAAAAAAGAATCATCAAAATCGGTTCACCTAGAAAAAAGTTATTTTGTAACTGTAACTATGCAAATATGTAATGCAGTGCAATGCAAGATTAAATGCTGTTGAGGAGTATACCTCTCAAATACTGAGATTGTAGGATGCAAAATAAAACACTGTTAACGGTAACACCTTGCTAATGGTACTAAATTTATTACAAAAGAAAACATGTGTATAATGCAATAAAATGACGTCAAACATATAAAATTTTTTTTTTTTATAGAATAAGGGTGACAATCGAGCACACAGTCCGCCTGATGGTAAGTGTTGTAAGTGGCTATCTTCGTTTGCGCATTTAAATGCAGATGCGTTGTCAGCCGTGAGGATTACGACAGAATGCCTCTTTTCCAGTAAAAAGGGTCTCCGGTTCTCTACACTCACCATACGAAACACAGCAGCATTAAGCTGCTATTTTACGCTGGTATTCTGCGAGAGCGTGGTCCTTCCCCGGTCGAGCGGACCCATTCGTGCTACAACTATACTATTAATATAGCTGCAGCATGGCTCTACCACGTATAAATCGTATATATGTGGTAACACACTTAAAAAAATACAGTCGAATTGAGTACCTCCTCCTTTTTGAAGTTGTGTTTGAAGAGTCAAAAGGAATATCCTTTCGACTCTTATAGTTTTATACACTCTGTCCAGTTTTTAAATGCAATTATTACCTTCAGGTGGACTGCGAGCTGGTTAAACAAGCAATATCGTTGTACTGTAGACTGGGCTTCGCCAACAACTTGAATCCACCGCCAGTTTCTCCGGAGCACCCATCCTGGAAGGATGCCATTACCACACACAAACATCAACCGTAAGAGAACCATTTATAAATAACATATTGTGACTTCGTGAATTTTGCTTAATAATATTTAAGACAGTAGTCAGCTAACATTTGATATTCCGTGAAATTGAAATTTATGTTCCTCTATACACCTACAGAACTCTAATTCTGAGCGCTTAGTTACTATAGTCTGTGTAACAACATTTTGAGGAATTCTGCATGTCTGCAAGGTATTTCTATTGTAATTTTACACTAATCGCGTGTAGACTTTTTACTTTAAAATTATGTTTTGCTTATCACTATCTCATCTTAATATTTATCTTTTAACTATCCATCTCAATTCCTTAGCATTTATATATATAGCATTTAATGTACAGCATATAATTATTAAATGTAATTTAATAAATGTTTAGATACAGACAAATAGCACCCCTGACGTTTGACCCTAATGTAGATGAAGATGCATTACAAATGGAGCCAGTACTTATAAAAGACGCACCGTCCACTTCGAAACAGGTACTTTAATTTTTGAAATATGTTACGGGTCAACCGCCACTCTATGATATTATTTGGTCTTTCGAGACGGTTTTAATTGAATACTTATTTTCAGAGTTCCCAGGATATTTGTGATATTGCAACAAACAACAGCGGGCAAAGAGTGGCAGTTCTTTTTGATTCAACTCTTGCTGCGTATCTTATGATGGGTAACCTATCGCCGGTAAGTCACTTTGTGTAGTGGCGATGTAAGATTATCCACTACCCCATATCATTCCACGGCATTGCGCACGGCTCCGTGGCGCAGTGGCTTAACAATGAGTTGCTGCGCTGGGGACCGCGGGTTCGAATCCCGCACGGAACAAGTATTTGTATGGACTACAAATAATTTTTTCGGATCTGGATGTTTGTCCTTGTGCAATTTATGTTTGTAAACTGCTTCCACGTTATAGGAGAAAATCCTAGTGTAGGGGTAACGTTTTTCTAAAAAAACCCTTGGGTATCGTAAAAGGCTACGGAGAGAATCAAACTAGGAAATGGGCAGCAGCGTCTTCCTAATAAAACTAAAAACTGCGGTTGCCAACCCGCTTGCCAAGCATAGCAACCATTACGAAAATCCCCCCCTATGGGGCAGTCTATGGCCTATGTTTATCAGTGGACTTTTGTTAAGCTGTGATAGTAAGTTATTTTATTGTAAATAGGGTAAAGTAGGATGTCATGGCAGGTGGCTTTTACGAGTATATCGTATGATATATAGTATGTGGACTATGTTTCGTTACTATTATTAAATATTATTAAATACCCCATATCATCCCACGGCATTGCGCACGGCTCCGTGGCGTAGTGGCTTAGCAATTGAGATGCTGCGCTAAGAGCCGCGGGTTCGAATCCCGCACGGAACAAGTATTTGTATGGCCTACAAATAATTGTTCCGGGTCTGGATGTTTGTCCTTGTGCAATTTATGTTTGTAAACTGCCCCACGATACAGGAGAAAATCCTAGTGTGAAGGTAACGTTTTTTAAAAAAAAAACTACAATATATTTTCTAACTTTATAGGATCTTAAGAGTCATGCGGTGACGCTGTTTGAAGTTGGAAAATTATGTGATGAGAGCTTAGATAGTTTACTCATGGAGTTGGATAAGGTATGTAAGGCGTATTTCTGTTATTTTGTGGTAATTTTATTATAAGTAAGAACTCCTCATTTGTTAAAGCATCATATAAAATTTTGACAAAAAGATTTTCCTATACCCATCATGTAAGATTACAGTACAGGATAGCACGTGAGCATCCACCTGTTGCCTTTTGTTTGGGTTTGGGGCTGATATTTATTTATCACATATTTTTTGTAATAGAATAAGGGTGACAAACGAGCACACAGTCCACCTGAGGGTAAGTGGTTGCTGTGGCCCATAGACAACTACATCTATCTTCGATTACGAATCAAAATGCAGACGCGTTGTCACCCGTGAGGACTAAGATGGAATGCCTCTTTTCCAGTAAAAAGGGTCTTCGGTTCTCTAAACTCACCATACAAAACACATCAGTGGTAAGCTGCTATTTTACGCTGGTATTCTGTGAGAGCGTGGTCCTTCCCCGGTCGAGCCGACCCATTCGTGCTACAACTATACTACTAATATAGCTGCAGCATGGCTCTACCACGTAAATGCATCACATGGTGGACTGTAGACTCAATAGTCACACTGTATAAAAATGGTTGTTTGTATGCTTGATTATTTGCTAATTGTATTAGGAGATATAATGAAATATTATTATATTTTTAGCGTGGCTGAAATTAATATAAATTTGAGTTTGTAATTAATTACAGTTTGAATTTTTTGAAACTTTATTTATTGTTTGTTTTACTTGTAAATAATGACAAAAGCGACGAAAAGACCCATTGATAATTCAAATAAAAAAAATTGTACAACCGACTTCAATATAAATTATTAAGTATTATTAACTCAAAAACTACTGGTCAGACCTTGATCAATTTATATGGGACCACATGAGAAGCACCAGCTTCCAAATAAAAAAGAGAATCATCGAAATCGGTTCACCAAGAAAAAAAGTTATGAGGTAACACACATAAAAAAACATACAGTCTAATTAAATACCTCCTCCTTTTTGAAGTCGGTAGAAAACACAAAATTATTATATTATGTAAGCTTTCTAACGTGTCGCGACTACAGTGAATCCTTTTATGGGGTTTTTTGTCAGGTTGAAAATGGGTATTTGTTACTGTTTTAGGTCGTGGCCGATCCCGAAATTGAGGGCGAGGCCCGACGGTACCTAGCAGCCGCCGCGTGCCTGCGGATAGCACTACGTACATTAAGGCCGAGTCTTCGCCCTCTTGATTTATTGCGATGCGAAGCCCTACATGCGCTCGGACCGGCTGCGAGGGCACGTCTTTTTGCTACTAAATATAGGTAGGTTTTAATATTTTCTAAAAGAGCGGCAAACAAAGTGGCTAGTTAGTAATCTAGATGGATATTAATGTGCATGTATTCATTCATTACAGTCCATCCAAACAAAAGTCCACTGCTAAACATAGGCCTGCCCTATAGACTTCATAATGGGAAATTTTGGCTTGGCAGGCGGTGTGGCAACTGCAGTTTTTATATTATTATTGTCAGGAAGATGCTGCTGACCATCTTCTGTTTCAGTTTCCCTATGTCGCCTAATACGACACCTACGGGATGATATTATGGTGTAGTCGATATTCTCCCGATGCCACTAAAAAGCGACATGACATACATAAGGCACATAAAAAAGTAAAGTAAAGTTACAGCCTATATACGTCCCACTGCTGGGTACAGGCCTCCTCTCATTTCTGAAAGGGTTTTTTAGGGCAAGGAAATGTCCGCCGCGTTGCCCCAATGCGTGTTGGCGAACTTCACATGTCTTCGAAATATTTTTTTTTGATTTTTCAGACATGCAGGTTTTTTCACGATGTTTTCCTTCACCGCCGAGCACGTGGTAAATCAGCACTTAAAATTGCAATTAACAATTTCATTGGTGCCGGCGGGGATTGAACCCGGGTTGCTCGCGTACTGTGAAACTTCCAGCGAGCGCTAACCATCTGAGCTACCACGGCTCTTTAGGCATATAATAGATGAAAATGTTAATTTCTTAAAACCCGCATACAAATACAAAGTAGTGTTGTATTACCTAGTAAGAGTGTCACCCTCCCCTCATTATGGCCTCCATGATCACTATCAGCACTTCACCTTATACCAACACCGTTACAGCCTCGACTTTGGCAAATACATATATAGGTAACCATCGATAATACAACCATGTTAACCTGTAAACGAGTCTTCATCAGGCTATATAGAATACTGTAAAATCTTAAATTTTGTTTTAATATAAAGCAGTAATTTGTATATGTCAAGGATCACTATCAATATCCTTTGGGATTGTTTGTGTATTAAAATTGACAATAAGCTTACCGGAATTCTGGACGTTATAATAAATTACCGGGAGAATGCATACCGAGAGTCTGGCAATGCACAACTCTCAACACAAGGTCAATAACACGAAACTTCTTTCGCCTTAAAACGAAGCGCCATCAGTTATGACTTATGAGACTATGTTGCACGTAATGTTTGTCGTGCTGCGTCCCGCGTGGCGTTGCGAAGAAAATCAACGCACATCGCGACAAAACTCACGCTACCATCCACATCAACTGGATCTAGTGGACCGCCCACTACTATGAGATTTACTAGTATTTTCCTCGCACGACTTCTTTGTGAAATTGTTAACCACCAGCGATTTTTCCGGACCGATACGACTTAAGGACCTACAAGAAACTAGCCTACTCCTTTTTAAAAGGCCGGCAATGCACCTGCAATTCTCCTGGTGTTACAGTTGTTCATGGCTGGCGGTCGACACTTACCATTAGGTGAGCCGCATGCACGTTTGCCCCTCTTCTATAAAAAAAACAATACTTTCGTGTTTGGGCTAACATTTTTTGTATAGTAAACTTTGTTTCTCATAAATGTATGTATTGGATTTCTAAAATATGACATCGCTTAGAAAAATATTTTTAGATTGGCGATCTCAACTGCACCCTTATCACGCGAAGCTCGAGCTGGTGCGGTGGCCGGCGCGCTTCCGCATGTGGGCCCCGCGCCCCCGGAGGCCTCGTCTCCGTGGATGCGTCTCTACCTGTACCACGTCGCCGGCTACGGACCGCCCACATTGTTGCTCACCAAAGGTAACGTCTTAGGCCTGCAGCAGAGACAAATTGAGGTTATGAGGTTAAGAAGACCTTGAGTAGTCTCCTTGATTGCATTGTGTAGAGGCAATCAGGGGCAATTATTTAAAAGAATTTCCTCAAGTAATACGGAACCTCCCTGCTCTGTAGTAGCAATCTGTTCTGTCATCCTTTTTTTCATAGGGGAAATGCACAGAGCCAGCGGAGCGCAGACATCTGTCATTAGCGATAAGAATATATAGCAGTCTCTTCTCCCACGAGGTGGGTGTGCCTGGGCATTTTCCCCATGAATAAAAATAATGGTACAAAAAAATAGTCAAAAAAACAAACTTCACGTTTTTAATTGTATGTGGTAGAGCCACGTTGCCGGGTATTATGGCTCCAGCAAACATGGGTCGATTTGACTGGGGACCAAACTCGCACAGAAAACTAGCGTCAAATTGCAGCATAATGCTGCTATGTTTTTTTATGGTAAGTCACGAGAACCGGAGACTCATTTTACAGGTAACAAGACCATCGTAGTCCTAATGTGTGACAACGTATTTGCATTTTGAATCTTAATCTTGGGTAAATATAGGTCTATGGGCCGAAGCATTCAGGCTATACTAGGTTATTTTTCAAAGAGTAGCCAAATTTTAAACTTAAGTTCAAATATATAAACAATGATATACCGTTAATGCAGTTTTTGAAAAACGAGTAAATAAGGCTTCTACTTTTATAAAAATATCGAATTTTAACATCTTCTGCAGAGTTACTTAATAGGTTCATCTTGTCTGCTCCTTTTTTATGTACCGACTTCAAACAGACCAGTTTTACCACTTCCCTTACTTTAATGTCATTCAGTGATCTGAACAAGTGTACATAGAAAGTGTTCGGTGTGGGAAGGCACGGTGGTGCGCAGCGTGCCGCGCGCGCTGCTGGGGTTCGCGCGGCTGTGCGTGTGGTGGTGGGGCGCGGAGGGCGACGGCACCGCGCTGCCCGCCGCCGCCGCGCTGGCCGCCGCCAACTCGGCGCTGCGCCGCGCCCGTGCTGCTGCAGGCCGCCGCCGTGCGCCACCAGCCGCGCCTGCGCCACCTCGCCTTCCCGCCGCACGCCCCCGACGGTGAGTGCGCCGCGCCCCAGTGCTGCTGCAGGCCGCCGCCGTGCGCCACCAGCCGCGCCTGCGCCACCTCGCCTTCCCGCCGCACGCCCCCGACGGTGAGTGCGCCGCGCCCCAGTGCTGCTGCAGGCCGCCGCCGTGCGCCACCAGCCGCGCCTGCGCCACCTCGCCTTCCCGCCGCACGCCCCCGACGGTGAGTGCGCCGCGCCCGTGCTGCTGCAGGCCGCCGCCGTGCGCCACCAGCCGCGCCTGCGCCACCTCGCCTTCCCGCCGCACGCCCCCGACGGTGAGTGCGCCGCGCCCGTGCTGCTGCAGGCCGCCGCCGTGCGCCACCAGCCGCGCCTGCGCCACAGTGAGTGTGCCGCGTACCTCCTGCACACGCACCCTGCACACCTCCGGTGCACACACCGCACACATCACGCACACACATCACACACACATCACGCACACGTCCGCACACATCACGCACACGTCCGCACACATCACGCACACATCACGCACACATCACGCAGACGTTCGCACACACACTCCGCACACACGTCCCGCACACATCACGCACACGTCCGCGCACACACTCCGCACACACGTCCCGCACACATCACGCACACACATCACACACACATCACGCACACACCACGCACACGTTCGCGCATACACTCCGCACACACGTCCCGCACACATCACGCACACACATCACACACATCACGCACACGTCCGCGCACACACTCCGCACACACGTCCCGCACACAATGCGCACACGTCCGCGCACATAAATTTTATTTGTTGTATGTAAATATTTGGATGTAAATACTCCCAGTAATAACAATGTTAGATGAAAATACTTCCATAGATAATGTACGTAATAATAGTTTGTTTGTGCTGTGACGTGTCTGCCACGTACGGTGACTACAGAGTTGAACGCAACTTAAGGCCCTGATCGACGGGCGAGCTTTATCGCGGTCTTGGTGGCACGCTGGTAAAGCTCGGTGGATCATCGCAAATTTCATACAACGCTGGCGAGTAGTTGCTTGCTTAAAACAGTTGCTTCAAAAACTTTAAATAATAGCTTATTGGCTCGCGAGTGTATCAGAATCGACGAGCCGCGAGTAAAATAGTGAATAAAACACAGCGGTTGCCAACCCGCCTGCCAAGCATAGCAAGTATGGCAAAATTCCTCCTATAAGGCAATCTGAATCCGTGTAGCGGTGGTGTATGTAACCGTGTAATGGTGGTGTCTCTCAAGGGTCTCGTAAGAGGTGACAGAGGGAAACAAACCGCGAACTGAGCAGCAGCGTCTTCTTATTAATAACTAAAAAATTAAAAACTACGGTTGCCAAACAGTGGCAATTATGGCAAATGAGGCAGTCTATGGGGGAGGCCTATGATCAGCAGTAGGCTTTTGTTAGATTGTAACAAAAGCCTACTGCTGATCATAGGCCTAAGGGAGGCGCCTAAAAGGATTGTGAACCTGTAAATTTTCATACAAAAAGCGATAACGTTTTTTCCCCCCGTAAACATAGTCTGTAATTTTCATAATTTTTGGAAATGTTGATAATATAATGAAAAATTGGGTCCGTACGTTTTTATTTTAAAGAATTATTCCGTACTGTATAAGTTATTGGCATCTAAATATCTATATTTTTGAATTAAAAACTTCTTCGAGCGTTTTTATTTTTTGTTTATTAAATTAAACGGAATTACTAAAAAAGAAAAACGTACACATCTAGATTAAGGTGTACTGAATTTAGTAAGATCAAAGTTGTCTCATTTTGTGAAGGTTTAGGGGGTTGAAAACGTTATCGTCCGAAACAATATTGCAAAACGGAAATGTAGGCAAAGCCTCCCAAGACTTGCAAGTCTCTCTATCGTACGAGGAGGGAGGCAGAGCGAGCGGTATGAATCAGATAGCATTTTTGAGAATACCTACTCGCGTCGAGTATCGGCTTTTTTTTTGCGCCCAATGCAAGGACACCCTCCGGAAGCGGGGGAGGGAGGTGGTGAATGCTCTTAGCATACCACGCTGTCGGCTGCGTGGTTCTCACTTTGAAGAAGTGCCTACCCACTAAACACCACCTTGGGAGCGACTCTAGCCCGAAGGCTCTACCGTCGTATCTGAGACGACCACCCTCGGGGAGAGGGAGGCGTGGGGCACAACCGTCCGGGGACGGAAGCGCGGATCAAACAACACAGCCGCAAAGTGCGGCGGTGCTGGAGAGCCCGCCAGCGCACGACCGCACGGGGGCGACGTCGCAAGCGGAATGAGTATCGGCACTTCACAACTCTCTTAAGTAGTGCGTGGGTTGGTGTAGGGGCGGGTGCGGGTGCGGGGGCGGAGGCGGAGGCGCTGTGGCGGTCGCACGGCGGGCTGCGGCGGCTGGCGCGGCGCCTGCGCCTGGCGCGCGCGGCCGGCTACGTGGCGCTGGCCGACATCGGCGTGCCCGACCTGGGCTGCGCGCGCCCGCCGTCGCAAGTCCTCCTCGGTATGTTTCTTCTGTTATATGTGTTAATGTTAATACGTGTACGGAGGAGTTTGGCGGGAACTTGACCGATGCGGATCGCTGCTCCTGTATTATTGTTTAAACAGTGGTTTGAAGTGGATTTCAATATGTAAAAGTTGTACTTTTTCGTGTATTAAATGTCTGCGCATGCGAACTATTAGTGGAAACGGTGAAACAAGTGCTCCGATGGTGATGTGAATCTCAAGATATGGTGTCTGTCTGCTTAGACGCCTTGAGATACTATCGCCAACTACCCGCTGGCTCAAGTTGCCGTCAAAATCTCCGAAATACTACGCAATTTGACGCATCAACATATTGTGAAGCAGTGTACTATAAAGGATTATTATCACTTGATACTGAAAATCTATAAAAATAAAGATACTGAATCAAATTAAGACATGGGTTAAAGGACAAGCATCCAAGCCAAAAATCTTAATAAAAAATATGTAGGAAAACTTTGTACCCATTTTTAAGCATATTGTACCCACAGACGAGTGTGATATATGGAGTGCACCAGGGACAAGCTTAATTGTTAAAATATAAATTACAAAAACCCGACTGTGTAAAACAGTTTACTAAAAAGTGAATAATTATTTTTCACGTTAATAAAACCTTAAAAGTTAATAAGATTGTAAGTTTGGAAATTTAAGTAAGAATAACTAACCAACTTTAAATCGTTATAGATCGTAAATGGCCTTTAAAAATGAAAAATGATTAAAGAAACTCAAAGATGATTTTCAAAGACCTATTCAATGATACCCCACATGACATAGTTCGTCGACTTTCATTTTTTCTTTCTCACAATATGGCGTCTGATTGTCGCCATATTGAATTTTGATTACTGTCATGTCCTTAGAGCCACTTGCAAGATTAAGACAAATCGATTGACGTAAAATCATAAAAATCGGCGCACGCGTTTAGTCTCTAGAGCGCCACAAAGGAACAAACATACATATATAGACTGATAAACACATTACCCTCCTTTGCGTCGCGCAGTCTAGTAAAAAATAAATCGTTACCGACATGAGACTGTCACCAAAATGTAGATTATTGTCAATTTAATTAATGGATATCATCAGTTTATTTTAAAAAGCTGAAGAAATATAAATAATCGTCTTTAGAAAATATAACTTTGCTTATCAGAGTATTAAATATCTTATTATTGAACGCATCCGTAATTATTTACGTTCCTAAACAAGCAGTATAATATAAATATGGTTTCCTAGAGAAACCCGTAGGTACCAAAGAGTATATAATCTAATAAAAAATTATCTGTGACCTGTGTCACTACGTTTTATCCATACTTTTTTTAGTCTAAATCAGTTTTGTTTCTAAATCGAAATTAAAGTGTAGACAATGCCGACCGTATATTATAAATTTGATTTTTTTTATTAGCTTTAGTTTTTAATACTTAGGCATCCTTTTGAATTTCACTATTGTAAACCGTCCCGTTCATTTTTTAATTTTTAGGCGGCAGTAATGCATACCCCGCGCTTTGCGCTTAAGGCATGCAAAATTCAATGTGATTAGGTTATTTTTATTTTTATTTTCATTCATTGTTTACGTTCATACTGTCAATATCAATTGTCAAACACATATTAGACAAAGAGTAGGTTCAAAATCACTATTATTTAACTTGTAATAGTCTATGGTCAAACAGTCGCACAGACTATGGATAGTAGCCAAAAAAAATTAAATTGTTGCCAAGAAAATAATAAGTGACAAATCACTGAAGGAGCTGTAAACTTTGTGTGATTTCTAATGTTTATCTTTCAATAGTCTGTGGAGTGTATGTCAAGACAAAAAAAAACGTTTATTTTATATTTCGTAGATTAGATATCTGTATTGTATATTATGTTAATTCATTTTTTTTATTTGTGTCGTTTAATATTTATGTAGTACAATATCGCATGTAAATCAATCATTATATACGAGGGGAGGTCAAAAAGTTCGCGGAATGGCGGGGTTGGCGAGGGTGAGTTTACTTATCCATGTAGGCGCTAGTTGAGTGACTTATTGTTAGTATATATTATACCAAGTTTCAGCAGAATCGGGTCATTAGCTTTTGAGTTATCAACGAGTAAACAAGTCAATCGGGAAGAAACTAGCCACTATGGAGAAAATTGAATATCGCGCCGTCCTTAGGTTTCTCACCAAACAAGGAAATACACCTCAAACCATTTTATTTCCAAAAATGAAGAAAGAACTACGTGGGAAAAAATTTAGCGACGATGATGAAGTGAAGTCGGCAATTTCGGCCTATTTTGACGCCCAAGACAAATGTTTTTTTTAGACGGTATTAATAAGTTATTTGACAGATCTAATAAATGTATTAGGGTTAAGGGAGAATACATTGAAAAGGAAAAATAGTTTAATGTTTCATTTGATTATCCTTCCCTGTCATTCCGCGAACTTTTTGACCTCCCCTCGTAACTAAATAAAATGAAAATGTCTCTATGTAATATCGAAATGTTATATGCCTTTTATTAAGCTGGGGGTGTTTTTGATTTGCACGCCGTTAAGACATTAATAACCATTTAAAAAATGATGTCTCTCTGTACGGGCCTTTCTTCGAAATGGCTGAACTAATTGTAAATAAAACTTCACGAACAGATAGAAAGCATTATCAGGAGTGATAAATTTTTTTTTGATAATTACCTAAAATCTAAATAACGCCACATTGCCACATTAATAAATCCTATCCAGACAAACATGTATATCCCGCCAAAAAATCCGGACGATGTTAACTTTCACGCACAGAGGTCATATGAATGTAGATATAAAAATCGAAATTCTAAAGGCTGGTACATCCTTTAGATTTTAATAATCAATCGCGTAAAAAATAATAAACATCTAATTTAGTCCACATAGTACCTATGCAGTTTCTGCTAAAAGTTTTCTTTAATGGAAGTAAATGAAATACATTAGCAATTATAGTCTACAGAACTAAATAAAATTGAAGTGTCTCTTTGTAATGTCAAAATAACAGCTTTTTATTAAATGCATATGAAAGTATATACGAGGGGTGATCCAAAAGTAATGATAATCGGTTACTTCAGGTCCGCATAAAATTCCAAAAAAAAATATTTTTTGCTTGCTTATATACTCACTACGTCAGCCTAAAAAATCATATAAATAGATCACGATTTTCGGAGATACATTCATTTGAATACGAACTGTAAAAGAGATAACATCAACATGGAGAAAACGAAATTAGAGCTGTCATCAAGTACCTCTGTTTGAAAAAATGTCTTCAAAAGACATACACAGTGACTTAGTGGAAACATTGGGGACTCTGCTCCTCCATATTCTACAGTTGCACGCTGGGCCAAGGAGTTTAAACTGGGCAGAACATCCACTGAAGATGAACATCGCGAAGGACGCCCATCCACGTCCTCACTGAAGACAACGTGAAAAAGTCGAAGATGATGTGTTGGCAGATCGAAGAGTGATCATCAGGCATGTAGCTGAGGTCACAGGAATCTCATATGGCAACGTTCAAAGAATCCTTGCGAACAAGTTGCATATGAAAAAGGTCTCTGCGTTGGGTACCCAGAATGTTAACCGACGAGCAAAAGAAAATCGAGTTGACATTTCGAGGGTCAATCTCGAAAAGTTCCAAGCAGATCAAGAAAGTTTTTGTTCCGTTTTGTGACTATGAACGAGACCTGGATCCACCATTTTGATCCTGAAACGAAACAACAATCGATGACTTGGAAGCGAGCCTCCTCACCGACGCCAAAGAAATTCAAAGTTTCAAGTTCGGCGGGAAAGGTTATGGCATCTGTTTTTTGGGACGCTCAAGGCATAATTATGGTGGAATATTTGGAAAAGGGAGCCACTATTACGGGCTCTTACTACGCAGACCAAATAAGACGCGGCAAACTGCGAGCTGGAGTGCTGTTTCACCAAGACAACGCACCGGCTCACAAAGCCGCAGTTGCGATGGCTGCCATTCAAGAAACGGGATTCGAACTGCTCGAACACCCTCCCTATTCGCCAGATCTAGCTCCTAGTGATTTCTACCTCTTTCCTCGGCTCAAGGAACGCCTCCGAGGCAAGAAATTCGAAGACGATAGCGAAGTAATGGCCGCTGTTGAAGCGTTTTGGGAGGGTCAAGACAAAGAATTTTTTTCAAAAGGAATCCTGGGTTTAGAAAAAAGATGGACTAAATGTATTGATTTGTTAGGAGACTATGTAGAAAAATAAATTATTATTTTAACTTTAATTACCGTGTTCTATTTTCATTATCATTACTTTTGGATCACCCCTCGTATACGGTACTTACAACGAAACAAAAACAATCTTTAAAATGTTTGTCTTCTGTCTCTTTGTTCCGGCTAATATCCGAAATAGCTGGACCGATTCTGACGGACTTTCACTAGCAGATACCTGATGTTATAAGGAGTAACTTAGGCTACTTTTGATTTAGAAAAAGAATTAGGGTTCCGCGCAAAAAAATTAAACCCATGAAATCCAATCGTAATAAATTCCACGCCGACGAAGTCGCGGGGGAGTTATTAAAATATGTAACTTAAAATATTTACTGCTCAGGCGTCAAGAGAATTCATCACTCCACTACGTTGCGTGATTTTGATCTTGAGAGATAACGGTATAATAATATGTTCATTAATTTAATAATTGGAACGCCCCCTGGCTAGCGGCTGGCAGCAACAGGATGTGTGAAGCTTTCAAAAGTTTGAATTTCCATCTATCGCCTCTTACGACACCTACGATATGGGGTAGTGGATTCTCTTTAGCCGCAACTACACGGTATATAGCTTATATTATATGCTAGTTGTAAAATATCAACCAGTCGCAGGAAGTAGTGTCAAAGTCCGAGACATCAGATCTGGTTCTGCGATTATTCTACTCTTCCTAATAAGTCTATGATACGGTAAATCCTTTTAAATATGGGAAAGGCTCAAGCTTATAAAAGAGTTAGGGCTGCTATGGAAAGGATAGGAGAGGTAATTTTAAAAATAAAATAAAATAATTTCTATGAATATCTTTGGTCTTTCTCATTTCAGTGCCTCAGCGAAAGAAGAAAGAAGTGTGCGGTGTAGCAAAACCTTTAAGCGAGGTTTCCTTATCCTCTAACGATTCGGTTGATAAAACAACGGAATACGCCAAGCCTGTTAATAGTAGATTGCAATCACCGATAGAGTCCCATTTTGCTGTTACGCCTACAACAGAAAGCAAAACAAGTTCGCCTGCCAACGGTTTCACCAGCGCTGAAGGTGGAAAACTGCTTTGCGAGGAACTCGATAATTTAAACATCGATGACAATTTGATCCACCGAAGTAAGGAATCTATTTGTGCCAGCGAGGACTTCGTTGCGATACATTCGTCATCGAACAGTATCGAGGAACTTAAAAAACATAGCTCTGATAAATCAATAAGTAAAGAGTCAATTTCATTCTCCGACGATTTAGTTCCAATACACTCATCGTCAACTAGTGTCGAGAATTTGAAATTTGATCCGAAAAAGAAGGAAGATGATAAAACTACGAGTCAATTGAACGATTTATTAAGTCCTGCTGAAGAATCTATATCTATGTTTACTCAGTTGTCAGATAAATTGACGGAGATTACTGAAGGAGATAGCGGCGTTGACACGGCACACAATTTCTCTGATGAAGAGACATGCAAACCAGAGGTATATATTTTTACAACTTGAGGTTTCCTCTTAAATATTTTTAAAAGAATAAGAGTGAAAAACGACCACACTATTCACCCGATGGTAAGTGGACATCTATCCTCGATTATGATTCAAAATGTAGAGGTGTCCTGTGTAGGTGTAGAATTTCTCATTACCTGTAAAACGGTCTTCAGTTCTACACTAACAATATAAAAAACACAGCAGCATTAAGCTGCTATTTTACGCTGGTATTCTGTGAGAGCGTCATCCTTTCCCGGTCGAACCAACCCATTCATGCTCCAACCATGCATAACTGCAGTGTGGCTCTACAATGTTAAAATGAATTTCTTACATTTAAATTAGGACGATGAATAATGCTAAAAGAAATGAAATTCGTTGTTAAAACTTGCAAATCATAAACAAAATGTAGTTTATTGTAGTAATTACATTCATATTATATTTTGTTATAATAAGTATGAAACTTCTATTTACAGAAATGGACTATTTTGGATCTTCAGTTTGGCATTCCATTATTTGATGAGGCTCTTTGTGAACGAGTATGTCAAAGTATTGTAGATAGAATAGCAAAACCAGAAATGTAAGTTAATTTACTGTGTTTAGTTAAAATTATTTAAATATAACATTTTCAGTCAATTTTAATTTCTGTGTTATAAGCTATAATGGGTCTTTGCTACTTCTACGGTTTTCTGTTGGCGTAATAAAACCACATACAGTTTACAAATAAAAATTTATTTAAATTCAATTTAATTATTTTATAATTGAGTTTTCCGAAGTAAAGTTATTTATTCAGGATAATTTTTAATTTACTGAAGACCTTTTGGGAATATATTATTTACATCATAACAATAACATCTGTAAGAAAAAAATATATATTTCTTCAATTTTTATTCATACAAAAATAAAAATATTTTAATTGGACCTTCGAAACGGTAATAGTCATAGTTTTAGCAAAAGAAAGCGCGTGGCGAAGTAGGGGTGGAGGGGTGTAGGAGGCGGCACTTACTCATTTGAACTTGACCTAATGGAGCATGTTACATTGTCAATATTATCATGATCCTAGTATCGCAATACCGCAAGTATTGAAATTGGGCTATTACATTGTCAATAATATCATCATCAGTACAGCTGTGGCGAAGCTAGGACTCCAAACTAGGGCAAGCCCAAGATATGGTTTTCTTTTTTTTAGCAGTTTTATAAAAATTTACCTTTTCTCTTTTTCGATTTTACCTTTTCCTCGCCGATTAGCACTTTAACACACTTCAATTCATCACAAGGAACACTATTATCCTCCATTTTCACTAAAAATCTATAAAAAAACCATCGATCACTAATGAAAAACTAGATACACAATCAGTGACAAAAATGGCGTAACCGAATGTGCACCCACTCGAACATATGGGTGCACTTTTAATCCAGTAGCATTCGAATGCTCCGACGGTAAACATGCCTCAGTGCTCGTTTAAAAAGTGTAAAAATCACACATCCAGGACGCTAAAAAAGGATGGAATTTCATATTTTCGGTAAGTATTAATATTAACATTATTTAATTGTTATCACTGTATTGTAAATACTGATATTTTGTCAAGAAATCATCGTAAAAGTATTTTTTAAATTAAGTCGTAATAAAATAAGTCGTCGTCATTGTTCGAGGTATATGCGTTGATTCTGTTCCATTTGTGGAGACGCTATTGTTTTTTAAATTTTTTTATTATTAAAGTATGATTGTATTTTTTTTTGTTTAATGAGACTTCTTTACTGTTTCTCTAAATACTATAGTAACATTTTATAGATTTAATTTTAAATAAAAGATGTGAGATTTTATTTTGTTTGTTTTTTAGCTTTCCTCGAGATCCAGTGAGGTGTGGAGAATGGATATCAGTTATAGCACGTCAAAGATCCGAAGAATTCTTCAAGCTGACCCAAAGAAGCGTTGTATGTTCGAAGCATTTTTTAGAAAGTGATACATATGTGACTACGAAAGGCATCAGGAGGCTACACAAAACAGCTGTACCTCGAATAGTATGTGAAATTTTAATATATTGGGTTCAATTATTTACGCACATGAATTATTATTAATGTGTTTTTTTATAGGAAGCAAATGATCATGATGTAGAAGATGAGTCTTTTTTGGATAAAAAAACGATTGAACAATGTTGCTCGCAACCACAAGTAAGTAGTTGTAAATATAATGATTATTTTAAAACAATGATATTTTTATTTGTTAATATTTTACATTGTATGTTGATCAATTGTAACTACAATTCGTAATGAACTTCACAGGCTTGAAGGCAAAACCTTAAATTTATTTTGTTTTGTTTTTTATATGCTATTTTTTGATTATTTTAAAATGTAATATGCCGATATAAATAATTACAAAATTATATTTTATCTCGTACTTTATTATTGTTGGTTTATTTCAGATAAATATTGAACCAAGAGTTGCTGAAGTTCTTAACAGCCCAACTTCATCAATAAGTATTGGCTCAATTCTGGATACGCCAAAAAAAGTTGTTATGAAGAAGAAACTTCTTGCTTGCAAAAGGCTATTAATAGTCGTGGTTAACTATGACATTGGGACGTCATACACCTCAGTCCCCCCGTGACCATGGGTGCTGTAAAGTACTCGAAACGGCGGGAATATAAAATAAGTTAATATACGCGATAAAATCCGTAAAACTAGTTTTATTTAAATGTGTAGTGTTCGCGTAAATATAAGAAATCATTATAATTATTCAGTCTTTTCCGTTTTTAACATCTGTAAATATGAACATTACGTCAAAAATATGGACAATAATATTCTTAGATTTTGCAAGAACTTTCTGTACTTATTTTTTATATTTAGTAACTATTAAATTTAGATTTAAATTGTTTGTCAAGCAATATCTTTAAATTTTTCACACAAGATAAAGTATAAAAAAAAAAATAATGACTGTTTCAGTTACTTTCATTCCTAAATGAATGTGGTACCCTTCCCAAAAGCATATTTACATTCAGGTAATAATATAACCATTACGCATGTACACCATAGAATAGAACAGAATATGCTTTATTAAGTAGACGAATTATTTAAAACAAGTTGAACAAAATTATAAAATTAAAATTACAGTAACAAAAAATATTGTGCAGTTCGACTCCACTCTCCTTGTCCAAGCGACGAGCCTCGGTCGTAAAGTTTTATTGCTTTTTATTGGCACTTTGTAATTCTGACTTTAAACCATAAGCGTAAGGTTGAATTTGTTTTATTATAGGTTGACGAGCGAGCATCGGTCATAAAAATTTATTGCTTTTTGTACGTAGCTTTGTCAATACAACTTTAGTCAATGCATTTAAGGTTGAATTTACATTAATATATATTTATTTCAACTAGAACTTTTAGAAAACTTTTGTATGGGATTGTGCATCTAGTTTTTTATTAGTGATCGATGAAAAAAACATAAATTTTCAACTCGCAATATTTATTCGCTCAAGTAAACACACAGAGTAAACATTGAAATGTGAAGTGAACTTGCAAAGGTATCGCCCGCGCTTGACTAATGACTAACTTCACACTAAAAGCCGGGCTTTTCGCTACATACAAATTGCTATATAAACAATCGTAGTTATATTTCATTATAGAACATTTTGCCACAGGTTAGAATGGGAGCGATCGTCTTCTCGAAAGCCCGCTAAAAGCCCACGCGTGCGAGAGAGACTACTAATTTTTATGACAACAGTATCGCGCAGTTTTGCCGCGTGTTGACGTTATAAGGCCTGTGTAGAACAGGTCAGCGACAGCGACAGAGAAGCGCGCGGGAAATTTGAAATAGTTTGAAACAGTTTACGAGTTATTTTATTAGTTGATATTATTGATTGAGCAGTTTGATAGGACAAGCCCGGCTTCTCGGCTTCTATGGAGGCTTCGCTACCGCATCAGTATGCCGTTGAATTTACTAGAGTGAAGTGGTGTTTCGTATAAGAAAATTGAATAAATTAGAAATAAATCATGGATAATAATAGAAAGGCAGCGATAGCTATGGTTCTCGCATGCGCGTTGAAAAATATTTTTTTAAACTATTTAAAATCTATTTATTTCGAATTACAAAGTTGACAGAAGTCGATGTCAAAACGAAGTGGCCGCTCCCACGAGCTCTGCCTCATATCTCATGCAACCAAAAGCGCTGACGGATACTGCCGAATGCTTATGCAGCCCCCTCTAGGTACAAACCCTAACAACCCTATGGTCTTGTGGTTGCATAACTAGGTCTTCATTTGTTTTTAACAGTATTTAAATAATGTTTATCTTTCGGATTCCACAAAGACGGGCACGTTTCAAATAAAAGAATAAACTCTTTTAAGTTATTTTTTTGCTCATTACTATCAACGACAGAGCGTAATTCGTCATCACTACTCGAACGTCGTTCCGTCATGACTGCAGGCGAATACTGACAGAAAAATATCGCAAAGCGTTTACATTTCAATATTATTGAAGCCAGAATCGCGGATTTCAAAATTTCCGGATAACTTGTGATATTATCACGATACTGCGACACAGCCTATTATAATACTATCAATATTATCACGATATCGATAATATTGACAATGTAACATGCCCCAATTACCTGTGACCTGTGTCGTCAGTCGCCTTTGATGCGCCCGCGACGCTTGTTCTTCCGTTGTGAGATTAATATTGGCAACGTCGAAAATTAGCGTCGCAGATATAATTACCTATTATAAATTTTAATATTTGTGATTTTTTGAATGTTATTTGCTTATTTAATTATGTATAATGATTTCAACACGATGTGTGATACTGATATCAAGTGTAAAATAAAAATAAAACATTTTCTTTGACGATTTATTCTGAAATTGTTTAGGTACTACAAAATACAGATTTAAAAGGAGTCAGACATGACAAAAAAGTAGTTTTTTTTCTAAATGTATTATATTCTGTAAAGAGTGATTTCGCTAAAATTGTTTGTAATAATGCAACCAACATAATCCCAAAAGGTCTTTAGTAAATTAAAAATGACCCTGTATACGTTTGAATACTGATTCTTATAACGCACTTAACGAGAACCGCAGGGTTTTTTGTAACATGTTGCATATACCCTTATATTTAATTTTTAATTACTTTCTAAAACAATTGTAGGAGTTATTTTTGATTTGCAGACTTGAAAAAATTAAAGAAGACAACGAGTTTATACGTTCGGATGTACTAAAATTTGTTTCGCAGTGTCAGGTACTTTATATTACATATTATGTTTGTGTTAAATGCTGGCAATCCAATAGAAATTACGATTATGGATGGATGAACATTATAAATCAATCTAAAAATGTTGATTAAGAAGTAGATTAATAGATATAATATGTATAATCACACAAAACTCAAAAGCTTTCTATTATCCTTATTAAAATTCGCTGTGTGCACTTTGAATTTTCCTATTTTTAAATTCTTCCACATAACTACATCCGGCATTATTCATAAAATAGACGTCTATTAGAAATCCTTAAAGTTGCTCTCTCTCTCTCTTTTCACTTAGTGATAAAGAAAGAGACAGGTATAGAGATAATTAATCAACGATTATAAGTAAGGCCTTAACCGTTTATTTACTTTTCCAGTACTATCCCGGAGAAGATATGGGCATTGTTAAGCGCGGTACTCTAGTTCCCTTGCCGAGGAAGAATTTGGTGTTTGAGAACGGGAGGATTACCGAGTGGAACGGGAAATGATTGTATCCTTTCTCACAACCTTAGAATTCTAATCGTCTGCAGAGGCAACCGCTTAGAACTTAGAAGAATTTAACTTAAAACAATTAATATATACTATATTTTATTTAAAAGTTTTAGTGCTTGCGCTTTTTAACAAGGATCGCGATGAAACGATGAATTAGATAATAGACGAATCAGGTCTTTTGCGAGTTTACATATATTTACGCCTATATGACGCGCCTTCTGCTAGGGAGAGTCGGAGCTTGTAAAATATTATGACTTAAGTAATTCATAATATGGGATTCGAAACTAAAACTGCGTGCGTCATATTTAACTACTATTAGCACTTGAGCATATAACCTATGAGCAAATATTAAAGATTAATTAGTGTGATGGAAATTAAATGAAATAAACCCACTCTAGTGTAATTAAAACTAAATTATTAGTATAATTTAAAGTTATTTTTATTTACAAGTCAAGATGTTTATTTATTTATAGTTAAAAAGTTCAGCACTTCATTCATTGAATATTGATACAAGTAATGCACAATGTTTGTTATTATTTAGTGCTAATATATAATGTGACAGTCAGAATTGTTTTCCGGTTAAAAATTCTTTCGACCAACGAAAGCAGTCAAAAGTGATTTTTACTGCAGACTTCGGTCAAAAGTTGTTTTGAGTTTAGAAAGAGAAGCCTGCAGTCAAAAGCACTTTGTTGCCGGCCAAAGCCGATTTTAAAGCAAACTAGTTTTTCCTATGCCCGACAGAATCAATTAGATGTCCGCGGTTTTTGCATAGATATTTAAAAAAGAAATATCAGCAATAGTAGGTTGAAAGTTGACCCACGGGCCACCACAGCCGCAACTTTTTTATTTATGTTATTTTAAGAAAAAAATATAACAATCGGCCATTTTATGGTGACTGATCAATGGCTACAATATATTTGTATACTCACGCATTGATGTAGAGAGATTAAGGGATTTCAGTTTATTGTACTATATTTTCAAGATTATTGAATATAGACATAATCGAAACAATATTAGTTTTGTTGTATAAAAAATGAGTATCAATATACTCCACTTCTAAAATGCTTATATATTTTAATACATAAAATTGGTTAATTATGGTTTACAGCTTCACTTATCGACGTTATCTGTGATTTTAAATTAAATTCTGAAAAAGAAAATATAAACAAAAATTTTTTTTTCATTTCACTGCAATAAAAAGGAAATCTGAAAGATTGTAATATAAATATCAAACCATTCGAGCCATACTTGGGTTGAAATATATATGAAAAAAAATTGTCACCGAACGATAAGACATTCCTGCTGTTAAATATTTTATTAAATAAAAATGTAATTAGAAATTGTCACAAACGCCGCTTCCGCCTGGCAAATAAAATACCGGGCAGTCGCGAGTTGAATGCATTAGTAGGTTAGAAATGTGTTACTGTTTTTAGCGCATGTCTATATCCATATTCTTAAGGTGCATTGCGACCATTACGAAAATGGCTTCTACCAAACGCAGCTACATAATATATTTATTAGCAACATAATATGGTTAGACGCCATCATAATCACCCATCGTCCCTCCGGTTGACGTTAGTCGTTAAAACTGACCTGCCGTGATTTTTTCCAGTCTCGATGAAGTCTAGCTATCTACACAGGACAGGAGTGGACGATTGTATACGCAATCACAGAAGCACTATCTATTCTCTCACTCTTATAGTCCAATAAACGGCACTCCGACACTACCGGAGAGAGATCAAGTGCAGGACCAAAAGGCTATGTACTACATAATATATGAAGCACCGCCAACTTCGTGATACAAACCCAATAACTGACTTTAGTCCGAACCGGGACCACATATCAGCAGACACACTAACAAAGTCTAGACCAAAGAGGAATGAAGGAAGGAAGGAAGCATTCATTACGTAATGACGTAATTAATGCATGTACATAATATATAAAAATACGAGTATGCTATCTTATATCAAACTAGCTGGTACCTGGCGCGTTGCTGCCGCAGAAGAAATAATTGTAGAAATATCATTTTTTAATTTGGAAGAGTTATATTGTTTAATTAGGAATGATAATATTATGTACATTGATTGAAGTTGAATGATATATAACTTTCAAATATATTTTTGTACGATACGCGCCTGCCTGTAAGTTAATTTTACTATGCCTATAACATTCGCGCAAGTGCAAGCAATAAGTTGACAAAGTTTTACTGCAATCTGATGAACGGTAAGGCAGCGCATGAAATACGAACAAACAAACATTAATTTTTATATTTTATAATTGTCAATTATTATTATCTTCCTTTATTATTAGTATTTAAATTTTCACCGAAATTTGATTTTTGATTTCGCTTTATCGACACAAAACACGATTACTTTTAAAATCTGTTGAAAAACGAGATGTGGCCACTTCGTTTAATTTTTTTTCGTATTATGGTTTCTTAATTTGTTAGTGAGACTTCAATAAATAGGCTAATATAGGTCTAACACATTGTTAATACACTACCTGATAATAAAGTTATTAGTTTTATTCATATTAGAATTTATAGTCGGACGAAAAATAATTTGAAAAATCAATTTTATTTACCCCATCCCTAAATATGGTAGAGCAAGCATTACAATGAGATCTGTTAGACTAATACGGTATTCACTCCCTCAATTTGATTCTACCCTAGGAAAAGCTCGCCTTAAATAACAATTCGGTTTATATATAATTATGACCAAATTATCTTACGTGTGAACTTAACGTTAGTCAGATTAGACATAGTAAGAATTTTGGTTTATTAAGTAATTCGCTAAAAGCAGAAGCGTTATTGCTAATATTAATGATGCTTCAAGTAAATTTGTTCCGTCCTAACCAACTATGCTTTCTGTAAATACAAGTAAAAATATTAAATAGAAAATAAAGGTCAGATTGAGGCTGAAAATTTTAACAAACTGTATGATTGTTCCATTGTATCTATTACATTAAATTTACATAAATCGCTGTTTATTTAAAACATGAAAGAAATATTAATTAATCTGGATATTTTTAGACTTTATAATCATAGAAATAATAACAGATAAATAATAATGGGACTACAATGAAGTAAAGTGGAACCTGTTTATGTGGATTAATAATTAATATACAAACCTACTTTATCTCAACATTGGACTACTTTTTATGATTGATTTACGCATTGCCATTTGTTTAGAGAATAAATAGAAATGATATTTATTTCGAATTAATTTTTGTTGCTGTAGTAACTATTTTACATACATCAAAATATTTTTTTAAAAATATACCTATTAAATAACTTGAAAATATAAAATGAAAAAAAAATATTATATTGGCAAGTATTTAGAACGTTGACTTCAAGTACAATGCTCCATTTTACAGTAGTTAATATTTTTTTTTTAAACTGGCTTTAAAGTATTATTTTCAACTGCTTAGTTGTTCTATTTAACATTCCATTTTGTATTTATAAATAACTTCTACCATTATTTCTTGTGTTGGGGTTTTATCCATTGTTTTCCTTAATTTTTTTAATTAATCCTATAATTTTAATTATTGCAAATAATTTTAGGCTGTTGTAGAGTGCAGTTTCTTACCTTCCTCTTATTGTGAAATTGTGTATAAATAAAAAGTTACAACGGCTCAACTGATTAAACCAAAACATATAGCATGAATAAAGTTTAAAATATTTTAGTAAATGCTTATTTATAAAGATATTTATGGGGAGTCAGTTGTCAGGTTACTTTAAATTCATAAAAAAAATATTTCTTGTTTAACTCTCAGACAACAAAGAAAGAGAGCGTATATTTAAAATGACGCAAAAACTAAGCCAAATCAATGATCAACTTATTGTAGGAACACGCGCTCACGTTCGCATATGCAAGAATATGGTTTTAGTTGCATATGTATCATCCAGCAGTGAATTTTCAGATGATAAAGAAAGAAAAAAGAAAAATGTGTGTGTGTGTGAGTGCGTGCAAGGTGTTGAGCAGGATTCCGGTGTCACTTTCAATGTATGCAGAGCTCCGTCTATCTTCCTTTGTAGGTCTGAGGTTTAACTATTATTAATAACTCAATGTGGTTAAAAATTAAAAAAAAACGACTTCATATGATAAATTGCCTTTTATTTATTAATAATATGCATTCAGTTATTTTTATATTAATTGCAATGTACTATGTGTTAAGCATATACGCGTGCACACCTCTTATCTTGTATGTTGACTGCTTCGATTCAGGTCAGGCCATAAGTTATAGGGGTTTTCTGTAAAGCTGTTGGACTGTGAGAGTTAGGGAATAGGGAAGCACCTGCGTTTTCGCACACACACGTGCACTGCCCCGCGCAGAGACTTGCCGTTGAGGCCGAAATTCAGTCTGGAAGACACTAATCCTCTTATATTATTATGATAATATTGGAGTTCTATTCAGTATTCTTCTACCCTAATGTTATGACATACGACTACTTGCATTCCATGTGACGATCGTCCAAATGCGATTCCCCTGTATATTAGTAAAAAACGAAATTATGTAAAATTTTAATATTAAATTGGATTGAGAACCCTGTATACAATAGTTTATAATAAGACCATTTAATATAAACTATCTAAAGAAACTCGGTCTTTTATAGGACTTTTAACATCGTAAACTCGAGGTAATTGATAATTTATTTAGATAACTTACGATTTGTATAACTTAGAATTGTAGAATATATAACGTAGAACTGCCTTGGTGGCACACAAACAGTCTAATAATGTACCAATAAAAATAATAGTTTTATACCAGTTATGAACATCGTTTCGAAAAATTATGTGCAATAATGTAATGTGTGTACCTGGCGTTCTAATAATTATGTACATAATGTAATGTAGGGATATTAGACCACGCTAATTAGACCAATGCAATGGTTGGAAAGCGGCCTCGCAGCCCGTATCCTTTGTCAGGCACCGCTACAGAACATACCACCAAGGAGAGTATAATCCCTACGTTTTATATAATACTCTTTCATGTCCGTCACTCACATATAAGTACTGTGTATTAACCGTTTCACCGCCGCGCTTTAATTGACGTGGAGTGTCTCCAGCGCCAGGAACTTTTATTTAATATTTTGCATAGTGTTGGAACAACCGTTTATCGATAAATGAAACAAAGTTTTAAAAATTATAGATTATTATTTATTTTAATCAACATAACATTCTTCTTATTGGGTATTATCACTAGCTTTAATCAGTCTTAATTTTCATTAATCACATTGCACTTAATCAGCGTTAATTCTCTTCATAAAACTAATCAATATTCAGGAGATGGGCATGGACCTTGATCTAATATAGCTCCTTCCCGAGCGTGACATATCAAATTTATTATGTCCATATACACTTGCGATCGAATCTCGTATGGGACTGACTCCATTTCAAATGCAATTAATGTACCAAAATGCTCATTTCGAGGTTCTTCTGGTCTTTGATTAAAGAATCTTGAAGCGGGAAAACTTATATAGGCCGTGTAGTCATCTTCTTCCGATTTCACATAGCATATGTAATGATTTTCGGTCTGCGTTGATCTACCAACGGAAATTTTTCTTTTTATTTTCTTTTTCGGTCAAATAGATGGCGATAACGACGGCGATTCATCACTTTGTGACATGATACACGTCTACTCTCCAAAAGCCAAGACCAAACTGGCGATGCCAGGAAATAGATATTTTAGAGATGGGATTTGCGTACCCTTTACAGTTATCGATAAATTCAACATTTAAACTAAAAGTGTTTATTATTATGATATATTTTAAAGCACGGAACCACGCATCATGTTACTTGGCATACTTTGCACATAAAGCGAGACTCTTTGCGAGACCTTTTCTTTAATGTTGTGTGTTGACACACAAAACATGCTCTGGATTTTTTACCTTCTGTATATTCCGGCATATGGTCAGCAAGGTGATATGCTGACAATCGTAACGCACTAGTAGACCAGGAAGTAGTGGGCAACGAATACTCTAACTCCTGCACTTTATACTTTTCGATAATTTGTCGAATAACACGTAATTGAAAATCAGCCAAGCTGCTTTCACCTCCGTGAACTATGTCATAAAACACATGAGCATTAAGCATGCACAAATCGATAATATGGAGACCGAGCTTTTTTCCCCATATTTTACATTTTCTTATGCATTGAATTGAGTGCAGCACCATATCCGTATTATCAACTAGACCTTTCTTTTTATTGTAATCGATAATAGTTTCAGGCTTCATAATAGGCAGTCCTGTTTGTCTATTATATTTTTCGGTAGGTCCAAACTCAGCCGTGTGAAAGGTAGAGAGCATGTAAATGTCTCGTTTATCTTTAAATTTAAGTGCCATGAGAGGCTTGTTATATTTTGCGTCAGCTTCTCCTTTTTTCAATGGTTTGAATTTGCCAACACCAGCTTTGCTTATTCGATTTAGCCCCACCGTGCCACACGCATAGGTTTGATGATTGTATAAATACTGAAACAGTTTAGGACTACTGTACCAATTATCTGCGTACAAGCGCCTGTTTGCGTCCATTAAATCATCCAATAGTGTAGTTACCACACCTGTTATTCCTAAGTGATTTGGATCCGCTATTTCAGATTGAGAGCCACAGTAGATTATAAAATCCATTATTAATTTGGTCTTTACATCGCACAGCGTAAATATTTTTATACCAAACCTATTTCTTTTATTTGGTATAAACTGTTTGATTGAAATATAACCTTTAAAAGGCATTATACTTTCATCTATGCAGAGATCTCTATATGGCGTAGAAGAATTCCGGATACTTTTTTTCACTTGTTCCAGTAGTGGAAGCAAGCCTTTCAAAATGTGCAAACTTTCTGAATTTGGCGGCGTAAAACTAAGTAAACCTAGTATAGTGGTATACCTGTTTCTAGACATTATTTTCGAAAATATTGGTGATTGTAATAACGGATCTGTAGACCAGTGTTCTTCTATTGTAAGGTATTTGTTTCGAGTAAATAAAAATGTCACGGCCAGGAATACATACATTTCAGCAATCGAAATCTCCCGCCAATTTTGTAACCTTGAATGAAGTCTTATATCGCAATGACGAATAAAATTTTGGTGTTGGGTATTATTTAATTCCACTATTTTGCACACAATATTTTCGCCTAGAAAATATAAGAAACAGTCCAACTCGTTTGATTGAATTTTAATATTCTGTGTTTTAATTCCTGCGATAACTTCATCGAATTCACCAAATTCAGGCGTAAACGAGGTTTTACTCCATATACTAGAAGATTCTTCATGTTCCTGTAAAAATGTATAAATTAAGCAAATATAAATGTAGTATATAACTTTCTCAAATACCTGACTATTTATTTTACATGAATATTTAGTAGATGAAACATTTTCACTATGAATATCATTATGCGATTCTAAAATATTTAACAGTTCTTCGTCTAGCATTATCAATAATTTTCAGCACTGCAAATGCAAATAAGTATTAGTACACGCGTGTTATCACGATGACGGCGCCACAGTAATTGACAATTTATTGAAACGTCACTGTCCTTGACATTGAGCCGCACGTGTAATCACGGTGCTGGGGTTCTCAACTCGAATGCACTAGTGACGTACCGGGATAATGCAATTTTAAATTTGGGTTGTTTGGTTTATAAATTAATATTTTTCATAAACTTTTTTCTTATCGCAAAAATCATTTAAATAATATATGAAATTAAATTTTTATGAATGTTTATAAATTTGATAAATCTTTTACAGTGGCGCAGCACTGGTCTCAGAAATATCACGGGGATGGCGAGGCAGCAAGGTGTTTAATTTTATCTTGCGCTTAGTAACACTATATATTTCTGTTAATTTTTTGACATTGGTATCTACAACTGTCCACAATTAATTAAACATATTAAATTTAATAGCAAAATCTGGCAGTTTTTCTAGTAACATGAGCATTTCGGAATATTACGTGAGTGGCGCTGACGATATTCACCTTAAGATTCGTAATATTACGGCGATGGCGGTGAAAGGGTTAAACTCAAATTCGCGCACAGGGTTGCCTTTATAATATAATATACATTATTGTGGTTGATTGGCGCGCTTGATGCGTGTCAAAAAATCTAAGTAGCGAAACAGCAAACGGCTTATTGTAAATATTGTCAAAATTGTGCATGTGCCAGTACTGTTCTACGCTTGTTTATTTGTACATTAATTCCTGCATATGTGTGCGACAATCCAATTCGTGCTTCGAGTATGAGTGATTAGAGTAATAAAATACATATTATGTATGTCTGGGTGCAAGTGACGTCACGGTTGACATTTGTCTAATTGTCTTGGCTTGGTCGACTTGTACTCTGGTAGTTCGTACCAACAACGGTTAGAACGAATTAGTTAGAAAGTTATATACAAGTATAGTCAACATACTACTACTTGCATATAACTTTTTAAATATAGTTTTATGCTGTTTTTTCTTTTAAAAATATTTCATAAAGTTATGTGTTACTATATTACGTCAATTATTTATATTAGCAAATTTTAAATTAATTTACTTAAGTACCTTTTAAGCTACTAAATAGAATTTATCTTCATGAGTTATTTTATTCTTTTCATTGGGAAATAATTAAATACTTAATATTGGTTAATATAAGATTTTTATTTTCATATCCAAAACCTTAATGTAAAAAAGTCAAAGTTGTTTGCCGCCATTCCTGTCACTGTAACACAAGAGTATATCCTATATTTGCCACGCACGCCTCTGCTCTCTCCAAATGTGCACTCAGGCTCTACTTTTATTCTTGGTTAAGTAACTAGCTAAACATCGTTAGCTCTACACGCAGAAAAGTTTTTCTAAATTGTTTAGATATGATATTATAAGCTGCTAACCTTGCTTACACCATTTTAACGAACGAAGATATGGCGACCGACTTATGACAGGAAAGCCACGTGAAAATTCCGAAATCAATAAGTATATGAAGCAGTATTACCAATGCAAGCGTATCGGCTCTGAATTTACTAATCCGCTTTCCAATGGGTGATTATGAGCAGATCCTTCAGGAAATTTCATTTTACGTGATAAGTCCATGGTCCATGACACATCTGTAATATTGCTACAGCACAATTGGACAACTCGACCGGGGAAGGTTTACGCTCTCACAGAATACCAATGTAAATAACGGCATGATTAATACTATAGCAAGTGTTTCGTATAGAAAGTGACAAGAATCAACGACCATTTGTTGTCAAGATGTATTTCAGTGTGTATGCGAGTGTTATATGATTTTAATCCTCAGGGGTGACAACGTATTTGTAGTTTTGCTTCAGAGTCGAGGATAGACTTGCCACTTGCCATCGAGTGAACTTTGTGTTCATTTGTCAACTCTACTATAGTAAATAAGTACATGACAGCTGGCATATTTTAGAAAGGCCAATGTCGAACTGCGGATATGTTAAAATAGGACCTCTCCTGTCGCAAGGTGGACTTGGCCTAATCGCCACGCTTGACAGGCAGATTGGTGTTCGCAGCACCAGACGTCTCATGTATTTGCCATAGCTCCTCCTGGAAACAAATGGGGGTGGGGTGATAAATTCTCATCTTTCGCCGGCGCCATAATATGCTTGTACCACATATTACCTTTTAAATGCTGCTTCTATATATTTTTTTTAATAATGATTTGAAATGTATTTTGATACGTCAAAATGTTGCAGTTAATAATTTTAAACTAATCGACTGTGCTTGACACGGGCAAAAGCACTAATCGTGCGAATCCATAACCGAAGAAGAAAAAACGCATTTTTAATATTTAGAACTCCCGTAAAATTACTTATTGTTTAGAACCAGAAACAAATCTTAATCTAAAATCTTATTATAATATCATATGTAACTCCTACTGGTGGCAGGACAGAAAAAGATTTCTCTGTAGGTGTACGATCACCTTCTTGCCTATTTCTGCAGCCAAACGTGTTCCGGTCTGAAGGGTTTATAGAGCAAGTATAATTACAGGCTATGAGGAATTTCATTTTAGTTCTCAGAGATGACAGCGCTTCTGTAGCCTTAATTGTTTAAAGTGGGCTGCAAGTGTCCATCGACTGCAGTAACCAGCTACCAACAGGTGAACTGTCAGTTGGTTTGTCACTTCAATTTTTTTTTAAATATATCAAATTTTAACATCTTTTACAATGTTCATTCTCTTCTCATTTGGGGCTTCTTTTAGAGCTGTGAATTTACATCTGTAGACAGCATATTTCTGGGCCTTTCACCAGCATATCAAGACATCAAGCGTTTTGATCAGTCTACTCCTTAAGCTTCAGGGATTGATTTATGGTCTCTCCGAACGGGAGTCCGCCTTGTCGTGACGGGAGGGCTTAGTAGCCGTGGCTTGGTCACCTATGGTGAACGAAGAGAAACCCACATGGCAGGCCCGCGATGCAGGGCCGGTCCAAGGCGGCCACTCCGAGTGGGCTTAGTAAGCCCACTTTGGATGTGTGTTGGTGGACTGTGGCGAGTGGAGTTTTCTCCTCCCTACCGCTGCAGCCTAGGTGGAGTCACGGGGTAAGAGGAGTGTTGGTATGGCGATGCGCCACTCGCCCTATCCTCCACTCGGTGATCTAGATGCGGTGGTGGTGGGGCCGCGGGGAGAGAGGAGTGTCGGTATTTCGAGGTGCCGCTCTCCCTACCCTCCGCGGCTGGAACTTGGTTGGCGGCGGAGCTTGTAATTCCGAAAGCTCGTTTTATCCTAGCCCCTTTGCCTCCGCGTATTGGGCTCGGGGGAGACGGAGGTGGGTACGTTGCGCAGATGGAGTTGAGGCCGCGGAGGAAGGTGTGCCTTGTGTTCTTGGTGCGTTCCCATGGCCCTGCCAATATGCGGCAAAGGTGGAATACCAGTTCGTTTACCGTTACAGCCTATCAAAAGTATAGGGGGGATATTTGCCATAGCTGCTACGCGTGGCGGGTGGGTAAAATGGAAGTAAGAAACGTTAAAAAAGCAGTGCGGTTACAGAGTTACATACTCTGATGGGAATAGCTTGCTACATTTTTTTTAATCTATGGGTCGGAATGTAAATCACCGAATCACAGAGTGTTATCGATGTAAATGTTCTCTTTGAATATTAATTATCGCTCTTCGAGTAAACAATCGAGATATATTTTTTTTTCTGAGCCAAATGACTCGCCACTACTTTTTTCGCTTGTTAAACATGCTTCGAGTCGAAAGTGTCACTCACGCACCCAACTCGAGTCGGCCAATTCACTTCAGTCTTCATCTTTATTTAAACCTGCGTAGTATCCTCTTAGTAGTTTGTGTTTAAACCATAGATTAATATATAAAATACACACACAACACACCACTGAGTATAAACGTATGTATATATACAGAATATACACATACAATAATACATAAAACACAAACATAAAATAATAATGTTTTTTAGATCGAAACTCGGTCACGGCGACCGGTCTCAATGGAGACTAGTCATCTTCGCAGGACAGGATTATAGTTTCGAGTGTATGCACAAGCACAGGTGCACCCTCTATTCCCCCACTCTCATGGTCCGATGGTACGGTAATCCTACATGACCGGAGAGAGATCATGTGCAGGACTAATTTCTTTACGTGCTTTCAGAAGCCCGGGAGTCACACTAACTTCCTAACTCCGGGTTAATACTCAGAATTTCTTACAGAAAAACCTAATAAGTGATTTTACCTAGACCCCAGATTTAAACCTCGGGACCAACTGCGACTGCTGACCTTATGATCAGCAGTCACAATTACCTATAGAGCTCGCGTGCATGAGTGAAGCTATTCATTATCATCATCATCATTACAGCCCTTCACAAGTCCACTGCTGAACATAGGCCTACCCCAAGGAACGCTACAAAGCACAGTCCCGAGCCACCTGCATCCATTGACTTCCTGCATGTCCTACCAGGTCGTCACTCCATTTAGTTGGGGAACGCCCTATACTTCGCCTGCCGGTACGAGGCTGCCACTCGAGAACCTTTCTTCCCCATCGGTTGACGGTTCTTCGAACTATATGGCTGGCCCATTAGCTTTATAATCCTTTCATTCAGCTTACTAATCCTTTGGGCTATGTCGGTTGCTCTGGTTCTACTGCGGATATCGTTTTTAAATCTATCACGCAGAGAAACCCTGAGCATAGCTTTCTCCATAGCTCGCTGAGTAACTTTAAGTTTCCTCATACGGCCAGCAGTGAAGGACCACTTCTCAGACCAATAGGTCATCACTGGCAACACGCACTGGTTGTACAATCTAGTAGGTATTGAGGTTTTGAGGTATGCCTGACGAGAAGATGTTTCGTAAATCGTACTCTCCCGAACGCTGCCCAGCTGAGTTGAATCCGTCGATTGACCTCTCGGTCGAAGTTGCACTTACCTAGTCTGACTATTTGTACCAGGTAAACATACTCGTCAACAACTTCGAGCTTAGTGCTCCCAACAACTACCGGCATTGAGCATGAGGTCATTGAGCATAGTGCTTAGGTCCTCCAGCGATTCTGCCATAAGGACTACATCGTCGGCAAATCGAAGGTGAGTGATGTACTCGCCATTGACGTTAATACCGTATCCTTTCCAGTCCAGTAGCTTGAAAACGTCTTCCAATGCAGCGTTGAAGAGTTTCGGGGATATTACGTCACCCTGTCTTACACCTCTCTGCAGTTGGATAGCTTTCGTACTCTGGTTCTGTATTCGGATAGCCATTGTAGCCCTACTGTGCAAACACTTCAGCACTTCGATATACCGACAGTCAACTTGGCACCGCTGAAGGGACTGTAGCACCGCCCAAATTTCGACGGAATCAAAGGCTTTCTCATAGTGCACATACGCAAGACAAAGTGGCAGATTGTACTCTTCGGTATTTTGTACAATTTGCCGAAGGGTATGTATGTGGTCTATGGTGCTAAAGCCTTTTCGGAAACCGGCTTGTTCGGGAGGCTGGAAGTCGTCGAGTATGCGTGTTAGACGATTCGTAATAACTCTCGAAAACAGCACGTAGACGCGGCTAAGAAGAGAAATCGGTCTGTAGTTCTTCAAAATACCGTTGTTGGCTTTTTTGAGGAATAAGACCACCGAACTTCTGCTGCACGCCTCCGGAGTAGTGCCACCATGGAGGATGGAATTAAAGACCTTCTGAAGGACTTTAAGGACCGGTTTTCCACCCGCTTTCAGAAGCTGTAATTCCATCCTCACCCGGGGACTTGCCGTTTTTAAGGTGCTGGAGAACCATTCTAATCTCGCTCAGACTGACGTCCAGGATATCATCGGAATAGTGTCGGATAAGACTTGCTCTTGGATCGTTACTCAAACTTGCGAGTGGGTCCAACGATGACGTATACAGCTGCCCATAGAACCTCTCAATCTCACTCAAAGTCACAGGTGTCCCGGAAACGATGCTGCCACACTCGGTCTTCAGCTTCGACAATTGGCTCTTTCTGGCAGACAGATCTCTGGCAAAGACTTTGGAGCCCTGGTTCAACTCGATCGCTTCTTCAATACGAGCTTTATTGAAGTTGCGTAAGTCCCGCCGCATGTATTTGGAGATCTGTCTGTTCAGTTGCCTGTACGCTCTCAAATCTGCTGACGACTGCAGCTTCATCTCCCCTCTAATAGCCATGAAATTAAGAGTGATCGAGAGTTTTTGTGTTCTTCTGCGACGGGTCTTACAGAACTTAGCTCCGACCGCATGGACAGTTTCACAAGCTTGTCATTCATATCGTCCACTTCATTGCAGTCACTGCCGGATTCGTGGATTGTATCCTCCTCTCGTTGGACCTCAGATAATCCTATAATAGGGGCAACGAGCGGGTTGGCAACAGCAGTTTTTTTAATTATTGTTTTGCTGATATCAGAAAGATGCTGCTGCCCATCTTCTGCCTCATTTTCCATCTGTCACCTCTTACAACACCCACGGGAAGATATGGGTTGTTAGTATTCTTACCCTACACGGGGCGGGCGAAGCTATTAACGCAGATTAATAATATTAGTAGACACGCGCGCTGATCGTTTCTCGCGCCAGAATTTACATGAATTTTTAATTTCTTTGGTGAATTATGCAATAACAACCTCTAAAAACGATTCATGGAAGCAAACTTAGAAGAATAATGATATTTCTTTTCATCGGTACGTAATATTTTGATAAGAAAACACTCTAAGTTAAACACTAAAGTTACAGCTTATATACGTCCCAGTGCTGGGCACAGGCTCCCTCCCTTCTGAGAGCATTTAGAGCAAGAAAGTGTTCGCCACGCTGCCCCAATGCGAATTGGTGGACTTTACATGTCTTCGAAATATATTTTTATTATTTCTCAGACACGCAGGTTTTCTCACGATGTTTTACTTCACCGTCGAGCACGTGGTAAATATTTTAATATGTAAGAAAACACTCATTTTAACAAAATTAATAAGTGTGTCAAAGGTGTTGTGCGTGGCCGGGTCGACACAGCACGTTGCAGCACGTGCTCCTGCGCTAATTCAGAGAAAACTTAAAGCGGGGGCGCTTTAGGTTTTTCCTGAATTAGAGCTAGTGCTGTACCACGTTGTACACGAATTTTTGTGTTAACATAAAATCTTTCGTAATAATAATAAAATCATAGTATAAGAAATTAAAATCCTTTGTATTACAAACCCATATAAATCAATGTTTAAAATAAAACTTTTGAATAGCTTTTGTTCTATATAAGTACATCATCATAATTACAGCACTTCACACCAGGGGTTGAAAGCGGTAAAGGTATAAGGGTATGGTACCGGTATAGAATTACGATACAGCTTCGATTTAAAGGTAGAACCAAAACGGTTGAGAATTACGGTTGTGGTACCGTTAAAAAAAGAATTATACATATATTTTTTTACGGTATCGTTATACCTATATGTTACTAATACCTTTACCGAAATAATTTCGTTACCGAAAAAAATGATACGACGAAGAGCGGCACAACTCGATCGTGTCGAGACTTGAACGAACGGCGACGCGTCAGTTGTATTTCATTTGCAATTTTCGTGCCTTTTTAATTTCACTGTTGCTTTGACGTGTTATTTTCATTACTTTTATTTAATGAAATGAGTTCTCATACAAAACATACGGGTACAATAAATGTTCCATATTTAGTACATAATATATTGTTAGTTATTTACGTTTGTTTTTACATGTTACATATTGGTCACACGTAAAACAAACTAACATGCAAATATTTCAAACTAATCTAATCATCAACAAACTAATCTTCACAAAAAGATGAAATGGTTTTATGATAGTTTCCGGTACATTCTAAGTTTTCGGATTTCTACTGTCCTAAATAAAAATGACTGTAGAAACCCATGTTTTATGTGGTTTTTCTGGCATGGAAAGCTCATCGCCAAACCTTATTGTATTACTTTTAACATTAATGACTAATATTTTCTAAATGATGTTTGATATCTTCAAAATATATTTACAAAATATATTAGGAGTTTTAATGGAAGGGTTGGGGTGAAGAGGCTTGGTTATGAAAGGATATTGGGAACGTTTGTGATGAAATTTTTTTATAGGATAGAGTGACAAACGACGAGCACACAGTCCACCTGATGGTAAGTGGTTGCTGTGACCCATAGACATCTACATCTATCTTCAATAAAGAATCAAAATGCAGATGCGTTGTCACCCGTGAGGACTAAGATGGAATGCCTCTTTTCCAGTAAAAGGGTCTCCGGTCTCTACACTCACCATACGAAACACAGCAGTGTTAAGCTGCTATTTTACGCTGGTATTCTGTGAGAGCGTTGTCCTTCCCCGGTCGAGCCGACCCATTCGTACTACAACTATACTACTAATATAGCTGCAGCATGACTCTACCACGTAAAAAAAAAGTATAAATAAGAATGGTGAAAGTAAGTATAAATGAGAATGGTGAAAGCCTCCTCACCGTATGTGTGGAAAAGAATCTTTTTGTGACGAACACTTTCTTTCGTCATAAGAAGATTCACATGTATACATGGGAAAGAGGTGATGATAGAAGCATGATAGATTTCATAATTGTGGATGAAAGAATGAGGAGCGCGGTGGTAGATACAAAGGTTTACCGGGGGTCCAACGTAGGGACGGATCATTACTTGGTCTTATGCCGAATTAATGGTCTATTCAGGCGTTGGCGGCATCGGACATCTGTGTCGACCACTGCGTTACAGCGTATAAGAACAGAGAGGTTATAAGATGAAGGTGTGAAAGAGAAGTTCAAATGTAGACTAAAAGAAAATATAAGTGGTATGGATGAATTTTGTATGAATGATTTAGACTTGGAGACTGTGTAGTATAATGTCAAGAAAGGTTTGGTGGATGCAGCTACCGAAGTATGTGGTGTAAGTAAGAGAACGAATGAAAGGAAAAATAACACGTTATGGTGGGATGATGAGGTACGGATGGAAGTTGAAGCAAAGAAGAAAGCATGGCTAGATTTACTAGCAACCAAGGCTAGTAATTCTAGCGGTATGAATGATGATATTGAAAGAAAAAAGGCAGTCTTTAGACATCTTAATAAGAGAGTAAAAGAAGTAGTTGAAAGGAAAAAGCAAGAAAGAACGGATAAGAATGATAAAAGAATATCGGATAACTTCCAGGCAAATATAAAAATGTTCTGGAAACTCGTAAGAACTGCCAGGGGCATTCAAAACAGCCTAGAATTAATGCTATACGAGACTAGAATTGGCTGTATTCTGAACGACGAAGTTTCGAGTTTAAGGAGATGGTAGGAATACTTTGAAAGCGTGTTTATGAGTGATGAGACGTTAGAATTAAATGAAACAGAAATTCCGAAAGAAGAGGAAATAGATAGAGACATAAGTATAGATGAAATAATGAAAGCAAAGAAAAGTATGAAAGCAGGTAAGGCAGCCGGATATGATAGAATATCTCTTGAAATGCTAAGGGCTGGAGAAGGAGTGGTGGCAGACCTGCTGTACACCTTGTTTAATTTATGTTGGGAAATTAAGCGGGTACCGGGAGACTGGTGCAAAGCCGTGATAGTCCCAATATATAAAGGAAAAAGATCGCAGCAAGACTGTAAAAACTACCGTGGTATCAGCCTTCTTAGCATTGTGGGAAAACTGTATGCCAAGGTACTAATTGAAAGAGTTATGAAAGAAATTGATGGAAAAATTTGGGATGTGCAAGCGGGATTTAGAAAGGGAATGGGGTGTACGGATCAGGTCTTTTCCATGCGCATGGTCGCGGAGAAGTTTTTGGGAGCACTAAGCTCGAAGTTGTTGACGAATATGTTTACCTGGGACAAATAGTCTGACTAGGTAAGTCCAACTTCAATCGACGGATTCAACTCGGCTGGGCAGCGTTCGGGAGATTACGACCCATCTTCTCGTCAGGTATACCTCAACACCTCAAAACTAAATTGTACAACCAGTGCGTGTTGCCAGTGATGACATACGGAACTGAGACGTGGTCCTTCACTGCTGGCCGTATGAGGAAGCTCAAGGTCGCTCAGCGAGCTATGGAGAGGGCTATGCTCGGGGTTTCTCTGCGTGATAAACTTAGAAATGAGGATATCCGCAGTAGAACCAGAGTAACCGACATAGCCCAAAGGATTAGTAAGTTGAAGTGGCAATGGGCCGGCCATATAGCTCGAAGAACCGACAACCGATGGGGAAGAAAGGTTCTCGAGTGGCAGCCTCGTACCGGCAGGCGAAGTGTAGGGCGTCCCCCCACTAGATGGAGTGACGACCTGGTCAGACATGCAGGAAGTCAATGGATGCAGGTGGCTCGGGACCGTGCTTTGTGGCATTCCGTGGGGGAGGCCTATGTTCAGCAGTGGACTTGTGAAGGGCTGTAATTAATGAATGAATGATGCTGACTTGTTGATTTATTGATTATTGACATAGAAATTTCATATTTTCTTCAGAGTATGTAATCATAAGGTTTATTTTATTTAATTACTATATCGATTGGTTTCTTTCATAATAAACAAAAAGTTGTTTAGTGGAAAGTTTTGGGATTACGAAAGGTCAATTTTTGTTTTTTTTTCTGGTGGTTTTAGAAATTGAATTTGGTGGAGAGTTAGTTTAAGTGTTGGCAACACTGCATATAAAAAGTTTTCAGTATTATTCACAGACTACTAAGAGGATACCACGCATGTATTATTGTTAAAGCGTCTTAGATATTTTATGTTCCACAGGATCAATGATAAATTTGATCTAACTTAAACATAATATTATCTCTAAAAAATCATATTCACATTTCGTATTTGCACTCGGTGGCATCGGCGCCGATTCTTTTTTCGATTGTTTAAACATTTCGGATTCCCCCTTAATCATAGAATTAGCCATCTACGCACATAATACCTACATCAAGTCGTCAAGTTAAGACGCCTATCGCTTTTTTATTATTATTATTCTCAACCACATGAGTCAAAATTTTTACCTATTTTGGTAGGGTTGGCACAGGAGGATAAAATGAAATAAACAAAACGTTTATCAGCTTTTATTTTATACTTAAGATAGAATATTTTTTTATAAACTACTTATTCTAAATATTTTATTTTATAATTTTTGTTCTTCAACAATTTGTTGTGCCATTTAATTTAATGGTAAATTATGAATCTAATGTAAAGTTTTTTTAATAATCTATGGGAAAGGACTCACATTGCATAACAAATATACAATATTGCACACGTTTTAATATTTAAATACCAATATTTACAATGTTTCTTTCGAGATCAAAATATTCGCAAAATTTTTTTACATTCTCACATTGGCTGAAACACATACAAGCACCGTCATTTGTTAGCAAGTTGGGTGTTGGAAATATATTTCCAAATAAATATTTTACAGGTCTTTTTTTAGAAAACTTAATACAGGATTTTTCGAAGTGATCCTAACAGAGTCTATATTGTTGCCTTTTTTCTAATCAAAAAGTTTTGAAAAGGAGATATTCTCGTCAGACAGCTTTTAACCACTCTTGTCGTCTGAAATAATAATAATAAAAAAAACATGAACCTACCTATTATAACATAAAATAACTATTCAATCACTTACAGGTACGACATTAGAAATAATAAATTATAGTCAAGTTACTACTTACCTAGTGGAGTCTTTGGGATTGTAGTGTAGTATATATATAGCCCTCACGAATATATATATTAGAGTTAAGTTAAGAATAAAGAGGAGTATAATTAAAGTTCTTGTACAAGCAACACGTCTCCTATTTATTAAAAACCTTCAACATTACATGGCGACCCTGCCAGGCGGTGCGCTGCTACAATGTACGCGCACCGCCGGGGCCTACTACATAAAAGAAGAAAAAAAAATATTATAAGAAATCTAAATTAAATTATGAAGGGCTTGTTAAGAAGATTGACAATAAAAAAAAAATAACAAAGAGAACATAATACCGGATGTGACAAATAAAATTTAAATTATGAATATAAGAAGAGACAACAATTTTACTTATATTTAAAGAAGATTTTTGAAGACCAATTTAGTAAGACAACCAAGAAATGACAAACAAAGAAGAAATGAAGAAAGACCTGAAGAAGAAATTATAGAAGAAGCTCTAGTAACATTGCTATTAAATCAAGATTGACAAGTTTCAAGAAAGAAGATTTCAAGATCCAGAAAACATCTTAATCAATATTCCTTCAAGATAAGAGTACCAATTTTATCAAAATAAAACGAAAGAAGAAAGAAACGTGCCCAACCACATCGGTGAGCTAACAACATCTTTGAGTGCCAGAGCAGCAGAAAGAAATCAGGAGTACAACCAGCGACCAGCCAAGTTCCGTAGCAGGTACAAGACATACTTATCTCGAAAGCGCCGAATGTAATATATACATATATGTGTGTCAAATTATATATACATAAACACTACGCCTGTCACCCAGAGGGTAGGCAGATACTACGGACTTCCATTTGGCACGATCCTGACACATCTCTCTCGCCTCCTTCACATCTATATACCTACGCATACACGCTCGTCGGTTAAAGGTACTCTTAATTTGGCCCATTTTTAATATAATTACTATATTATTACTTAAATAATGTTATACACAGTTCTGGGGAAAGAAAAACTTTTAAATCATTAATTAACAAGTAGGAAAAACATTAGTACTTATTAATAGAAAATTCAAAATGATGTATTAAACCGCAACAATTAATCGGTAAATAACCACTTGTTAATAATAATAATATTCTTTTTGCAACAATATGGTTGTACAATGGTGTTTAAGTATAATTTAGTTTACATATTATATTAAATGCTTATATAACTAAAATGTTACCTAAAACTGCATTAAAACCCTGTACACTGCACCAGACCGTGTTTGTGCGGTGCGGTGCCATTATGACTCACTGTTTTTATCGATAACGGCGTTGCGCCCGCGCAACATGCTCACAGCTCTAGCCTTACTATGATTTATGGCCGAATGTGCAGCGAGAGAAAATTGTACTATAGTAGGTATTTTATTATGTCGTGACTTCAGGGTCGCGACCCATCATTGAAAAACACTGATCTACCTAATGGGCGTTTTGCTCGGGATGGTGCCGGTGCTGTGCCTTTGCCGTGCCGGTAAGTGGAAAACGGCCATTAGAACAAATATCTAGGTAGGTTTAAATTATCTAATGGTTGAATGAAATACAATGACAAGTGAATACACCTATAAATAAAAATACTTAATTTTAAAACACCTGACGATCATTTCTCCCATGATACCTACCTAAAACCCCGTTCTATGAATAAATGGGATGGTGTTTATTTGTCTTTAGGTATATCGTGTTTAGGGAGTACAAACGGGCGAAATATTTTGAGTTGTGAGTCCGTAAATGTGTCCCTGTCCCTGCATTTTGTTGCGTACAAAAGTTCTGTTTGTACCACATGGAGCGCGGCGACGAGAAAAAAGTTGACTGCTGACTAGGATTTCTGTATGAAACCGAATGCAGCGACTTTACGATCTCACAACTGAAAAATTACGTTCGTTCGGCCTCACTCTAAAAGTATAGTAATACAGAGTTATATAATATCGTTAAGACATGCTTAATCAGTTTGTACTAACTTTTATCCATCTTGGCAACAATCTAGTTGTAAAGTTTCAACAAAGCACACTTGTGATTTGTTGACAAACAAAGTAGACGCGGAAACATGAATGGCGGCAAAATGGCAAAATAACCTGCTTTGTCTGGCTGCCGAGGACATCAGTAAATTCAGTCAGAATTTCAATCAGAATGTCAGTAAATTTTGATCAAGTACTACTTCTTACCATTGCGGCCGACACGACGCGTGACGCCTCGGCGCTGGCGGCAGAGTACAAAGAAAACCTTTATTTTATAATTTAGATACTTGAAAAGTAATGATATCGCAATATTACAATATCGAAATTATACAGGTACAGTTACTTTAAGGTATAGTAATTTAAAGGTACCTTTATTTTAAGGTATCGAAATTTAAAGGTATGACGTCATACCGCTTACCGTTTTAACCATAATTTTTCCGTTATTCAATCCCTGCTTCACGCCCATTGCTGAAAATTGGCCTCCCCCAAGGAACGCCACAAAGCACGTTCCTGAGCCTCCTGCATCTATCGACTTCCTTCATATTTTACCAGGTCGTCACACGATCTAGTGGGGGGAAGCCCTACACTCCGTCTCCCGGTACGGTAAAGGCGGTATATAGGTACATACTAAAGGTAAATACGGTTAAAATACTTTTCTAATCACAGATTTCCGAAAAGCTGTGAATTGGCAAATAAATGGGTGGTAACAATAAAAAGGCTACACTGGGAGCCCAATTTCAGGAGTTTCGTTTGTTTCATCCATTTCAGTGCTTCGTCTATTTTTGAAAGCAAGGGTGAACTGCGCTAGCTGGTTGGAGGTTCAATACGAGAACTAAAATTTGAAGTAAGATAACACTTATTTTAAAGTGATTAAAAAACTAGCTTCGGTAGCTACTTATGTAGGTAGCTACGTACTTACGTGCGTATGTTTACGATTTTTTCAAAACGAATGGATGTCATTCAAAATATATTGACATTAGAATGAAATATCTTGTACGTAAAACTGCAATCAAGCAAATAAAACGACAATTATTTATATAATAAGTAAAACATCTTCAAGGGGTTGTACAAACACCGTTTTATAAATTCGTACCTTTGTTTTATTGATCTTCTAAAACCTACCTTATAATTAAGCACCTGTCTAATATTTACTTAATAATTACATAATTAAATTAATAACTAGTACAATAACGCTTAGGCGTCAATCTTGACGCAACACTGTTCAACCGCTCTAACTCTGTATCAGTATCTATAGGATACCTGCTTACACTTGGCATAATGGGCAATGAGAGATACGCGCGCTCTATATCTTGCTTATGTATACTCTAAGGGTGCGATATTCTGTTAGCGTTTTAAACATTATTACATAAAATTTCAAATTTTTGATTTAAGTCTCAGAATGACATTTTGAGACAAATCAAAAATTAACTAAAATCAAATATTAATCAAATCAAATAAACCCACTTTTTTAGCATTTGATTGACCAAATATTAATTTAGAGTCATACAATATTTTTGATACAACTGGGATACGATATAGCTACATCTTGACGGGAATCGATACAAGATATCGAAACATCTCATCGTCTTGTATTGGTACACCAGATATCGATACGTATCGAGCATCACTATGTGTTTGTGTTTTGTGTATTAGGGTACGGAGGCATTTTATGTGGGTTTATAATCGCGATTCGTATTATGCTATATACTAGTACTTCTTATTAGTTTGTGGCTATATTTATTTCTGATACCTATATGTAATGTTGCCAGATTAGTAGATTTTCCACTAGAACTGGTGGTTTCCACCACCCTTCTAGTGGAGAAAAATTGCTTTTAGTGACTGGTGTTTTCGGTAGAATTCTAGTGGTTCAGTAGAATTCAGTTTCGATTAGTAGAAAGATGATTACTCCATTATCCAGTCACTTACATGTTTCAAAGTACATTTCTACTTCATTTCAGGAGTAGGACTTACTTTAACTGTGTAGGCAACAATGATTCGTCAGAAATGACGTGCGTTAGACGATTCATCCCGGTGGAATTCAAATTTGAGGAATTCGTGACTTTTGCGATTACTTTCTTATTACTTCTGCATTCCAATGCCGATGGTAAGAGAATGTTTAGCAGTGTGAATGTTATAAAAAACAAGCAGAGGAATAGAACGAAGGTAAATCCTTTAACTGCCATATTGACAGTACGCTGCGGTTTGAGATTGGCAGGAAAATGCACCAACAAAATTGAAATTCCGATAAGCGTTGTAAAAAAAATTGTTAACAAGAAATATCAAGCTGAAACCGACATGTTGTCGACAAAAATAATTCTACTGAAAAAGGCGATTTATTTTTAATTAGCAGTCGATAATATATTCTTGATGCTGACCCCCGTGTAGTGGCGGGTAAGAATACCCACTACCCCATATCTTCCCGTGGGTGTCGTAAGAGGCGACAAAGGGAAACTGATACAGAAGATGGGCAGCAGCATCTTTCGGATAAAAGACAAAAAACAATAAAAAACTGCGGTTGCCAACCCGCTCGCCAAGCGTGGCAACTATGGCAATATACCCCCCATGAGCAACGACACAAAGAAACGGCCCCCAGTCCCCGGCGGCCCCGCTATTCCTGGCTACGGTGGCGACCATGGTAACGGCGGGGCAGGGGTGCTAAGAATCTCCGGTGGAGTTCGGTTGCCACCTACGACGACTCGACATGGCAACATATAACGCACGCACCCTGAGGACTGACGAGAAGATCCTGAGCTGGAAGAAGAGATAGATAAGTTACGCTGGAATATAATAGGACTATCCGAGGTCCGAAGAGAGGGGGAGGACACGGTAATCCTCGAATCCGGTAACTTATTCTATCACCGGGAGGGCGACCATCTGTCCCAAGGAGGTGTCGGATTTATCGTCCACAAGTCTCTCGTTAACAACGTTGTAAAGATCGGGAGTGTCGACGAGGGTTGCGTACCTTATACTCAGAATCACCAAACGGTATTCGCTGAAGGTCATACAGGTTTACGCACCAACCTCGGCACACCCTGATGAGGAGGTGGAGAAATGTATGAGGATATCTCAGAGCCATGCATTCCTCCAAAACCTGTTAATGGGAGACTTCAACGCAAAACTAGGCACAAAAAGAGCGGTGAGCTGAAAGTAGGGAAATTCGGAATAGGGCAACGGAACCCATAACAGCAGCTGGCCGACTTTATGGAGAAAGAGGGACTCTTTATGATGAACTCTTCTTCCAAAAGCGGCCCCACAGAAAGTGGACCTGGTCGAGCCCCGACGGTTCGACAAAAATGAGATTGACTTCATTATGACGACCAGACGACAACTGTTCAGTGATGTCTCAGTGATCGCGAGGGTGAAAACTGGCAGCGATCACCGAATGGTGAGAGGCACACTGAACCTAAACGTTAAGTTGGAGAGGTTACGTTTAATGAAGTCAACGCTCCGTCCCCCTCGTGCTGTAATCCAAAGTCCCGAAAACTTTCAGCTCGAGCTACAAAATCGTTTTCAGTGCCTAGAATTTTGCAATGAAGTGGACGATATGAATGACAAGCTCGTGGAAACTGTCCATGCGGTCGGAGCTAAGTTCTGTAAGACCCGTCGCAGAAGAACACAAAAACTCTCCGATCACACTCTTAATCTCATGGTTGTTAGACGGGAGATGAAGCTGCAGTCTTCAACAGATTTGACAGCATACAGGCAACTGAACAGACAGATCTCCAAATGCATGCGGTGGGACTTGCGCAACTTCAATACAGCTCGTATTGAAGAAGCGATCGAGCGGAACCAGGGCTCCAAAGCCTTTGCCAGAGATCTGTCTGCCAGAAAGAGCCAACTGTCGAAGCTGAAGACCGATTGTGGCAGCATCGTTTCCGGGACACCTGAGATTTTGAGTGAGATTGAGAGGTTCTATGGGCAGCTGTACACGTCATCGTTGGAGCCACGCGCAAGTGTGAGTAACGATCCAAGAGCAAGTCTTATCCGACACTATTCCGATGATATCCCGGACGTCAGTCTGAGCGAGATTAGAATGGCTCTCCAGCACCTTAAAAACGGCAAGGCCCCAGGCGAGGATGGAATTACAGCGGAGCTTCTGAAAGCGGGTGGAAAACCGGTACTTGAAGTCCTTCAGAAGCTCTTTAATTCCGTCCTCCATGGTGGCATTACACCGGAGGCGTGGAGCAGAAGTGCGGTGGTCTTGTTCTTCAAGAAAGGCGACAACGCCTCTTGAAGAACTACAGACCGATTTCCCTTCTGAGCCGCGTCTACGTGCTGTTTTCGAGAGTCATTACGAATCGTCTCGCATGCAGACTCGACCACTTCCAGCCTCCCGAACAAGCCGGTTTCCGAAAAGGCTTTAGCACCATAGACCACATACATACCCTTCGGCAAATTGTACAGAAGACCGACGAGTACAATCTGCCACTTTGCCTTGCGTATGTGGACTGCGAGAAAGCCTTTGATTCCGTCGAAATTTGGGCGGTGCTGCAGTCCTTCAGCGGTGCCAAGTGGACTGTCGGTATATCGAGTGCTGAAGTGTTTGTACAGTAGGGCTACGATGGCTATCCGAGTACAGAACCAGAGTACGAAACCTATCCAACTGCAGAGAGGTGTAAGACAGGGTGACGTAATATCCCGAAACTTTTCACCGCTGCATTGGAAGACGTTTTCAAGCTACTGGACTGGAAAGGATACGGTATTAACATCAATGGCGAGTACATCACTCACCTTCGATTTGCCGACAATATAGTCCTTATGGCAGAATCGCTGGAGGACCTAAGACTATGCTCAATGACCTCAATAGTGTCTCCCAACGGATAGGTCTCAAGATGAACATGGACAAAACAAAAATAATGTTTAATGTCCATGTCACACCTATGCCGGTAGTTGTTGGGAGCACTAAGCTCGAAGTTGTTGACGAATATGTTTACCTGGGACAAATAGTCTGACTAGGTAAGTCCAACTTCGACCGAGAGGTCAATCGACGGATTCAACTCGGCTGGGCAGCGTTCGGGAGATTACGACCCATCTTCTCGTCAGGCATACCTCAAAACCTCAAAACTAAATTGTACAACCAGTGCGTGTTGCCAGTGATGACATACGGAACTGAGACGTGGTCCTTCACTGCTGGCTGTATGAGGAAGCTCAAGGTCGCTCAGCGAGTTATGGAGAGGGCTATTTCGTTTCTCTGCGTGATAAACTTAGAAATGAGGATATCCGCAGTAGAACCAGAGTAACCGACATAGCCCAAAGGATTAGTAAGTTGAAGTGGCAATGGGCGGCCATATAGCTCGAAGAACCGACAACCGATGGGGAAGAAAGGTTCTCGAGTGGCAGCCCGTACCGGCAGGCGAAGTGTAGGGCGTCCCCACTAGATGGAGTGACGACCTGGTCAGACATGCAGGAAGTCAATGGATGCAGGTGGCCTGGGACCGTACTTTGTGGCATTCAGTGGGGAGGCCTATGTTCAGCAGTGGACTTGTGAAGGGCTGTAATGAATGAATGAATGATGCTGACTTGTTGATTTATTGATTATTGACATAGAAATTTCATATTTTCTTCAGAGTATGTAATCATAAGGTTTATTTTATTTAATTACTATATCGATTGGTTTCTTTCATAATAAACAAAAAGTTGTTTAGTGGAAAGTTTTGGGATTACGAAAGGTCAATTTTTGGTTTTTTTTCTGGTGGTTTTAGAAATTGAATTTGGTGGAGAGTTAGTTTAAGTGTTGGCAACACTGCATATAAAAAGTTTTCAGTATTATTCACAGACTACTAAGAGGATACCACGCATGTATTATTGTTAAAGCGTCTTAGATATTTTATGTTCCACAGGATCAATGATAAATTTGATCTAACTTAAACATAATATTATCTCTAAAAAATCATATTCACATTTCGTATTTGCACTCGGTGGCATCGGCGCCGATTCTTTTTTCGATTGTTTAAACATTTCGGATTCCCCCTTAATCATAGAATTAGCCATCTACGCACATAATACCTACATCAAGTCGTCAAGTTAAGACGCCCATCGCTTTTTATTATTATTATACTCAACCACATGAGTCAAAATTTTACCTATTTTGGTAGGGTTGGCACAGGAGGATAAAATGAAATAAACAAAACGTTTATCAGCTTTTATTTTATACTTAAGATAGAATATTTTTTTATAAACTACTTATTCTAAATATTTTATTTTATAATTTTTGTTCTTCAACAATTTGTTGTGCCTTTTAATTAAATGGTAAATTATGAATCTAATGTAAAGTTTTTTTAATTATCTATTGGAAAGGACTCACATTGCATAACAAATATACAATATTGCACACGTTTTAATATTTCAATACCAATATTTACAATGTTTCTTTCGAGATCAAAATATTCTTAAAATTTTTTACATTCTCACATTGGCTGAAACACATACAAGCACCGTCATTTGTTAGAAATTTAGTGTTGGAAATATATTTCAAATAAATATTTTACAGGTCTTTTTTTTAGAAAACTTAATACAGGATTTTTCGAAGTGATCCTCACAGAGTCTATATTGTTGCCTTTTTTCTAAATCAAAAAGTTTTGAAAAGGAGATCTTCTCGTCCGACAGCTTTTAACCACTCTTGTCGTCTGAAATAATAATAATAAAAAAACATGAACCTACCTATTATAACATAAAATAACTATTCAATCACTTACAGGTACGACATTAAAATAATAAATTATAGTCAAGTTACTACTTACCTAGTGAGTCTTTGGGATAGTTAAAAAAATGATATATTTTTATTTTCTATTATTGTTCATACAAACAGTACAGTAAATCATATTTACACTTTTTATATTTCATGTGACATGAATAATTCTTTAAACAATAAAATTTTACACTTATTATTCTTTACATCACCCTGAGTTTGAGCACTGGCCGAGCCAGTTTAAAGCAGTTTCTTTCTGTACGTGACGAGCCGCCAGTGTTCACGCACACACTCGCCTCAAGCTTGTAGTAGTGTAATTATCATAGCGCGGTTCTATGAAGCTTTGCCTCCTCTGTACGGTACGGTTTCTTTCACTGACTTAGAAGTATATGGACTGGGCATACCTACAGAATTAGCGTGACTACCTACAATACACTGGCGCATAAAATGGCCGCCTTTTATAGGGTTGTAACTCAGCAATATGGGCAGCTGATATCGATATTTTTACTAATATGAATTTGTTCTCATATCATATAATTGAATTTGTTGCTTTATTTATTTTATTCCGTAGGTATTTATATAGGTACAGGGCTATATTTTCAATCGTCAAATAACTTATCTGAGAAATAAATAATGTGTCTGGCAGTTTTATGCTTTTGTGTAGATAGAAATTAAATTCGTAGCCTAATTGTAACACACCAAAATGACAAACCATACCAATTTGACAGTTTAACAATATCCATTGCGTTGTTTTTGTTGTCGAGTAAACGAATTTTTCAATCACATGAAGCAATGGATATTGTTGGGTTGTCAAATTAGATTTGATTGCTATCCTTAAGTTTCGCTTGAACTGCTTCACCAGGCTTCACCGCATATGTACACTTACGCAGTGCATAATCAGCTACAGATTTCTTGTATTAGGTACAGTCAAACAAAGAGTTAAGTATGCAGGCAGCTAACATGCAACTTGTTTTAAACAATGTTCTGATTGTGCTAAGTACTTACTCAAGTTTTACATCATTTATATAATGTGAACAAAGTTAAAAAGTTATAACGCACACAATAAAAATGAATATTGACAGAGTAGTGGGAAGATTCTTGAGAAGATTTTTTGCTTGTATACCAAATTTGTTTACTGTACAATATTACTGGGATGGAGATCCCTGATCCCATATTATAATCCCATATTATAGTATTTTTAATATAAAATATATATGTATATATATTCAGATTTTAAATGAAAAATATTATTTTTCACAGGTAGGTACATTAATTTTGTTTATTTGAAATTCGAAAATCTGGCATGATCATGAAACATGATATCCGGGAATTATAAACTATTAATATTATTTATTCATTTCTGAACAAAATTAATCTATTAAAATAATTTCTAGTACAACACTTTGTCACTGCTTTTTGACAGTTTGACAGCAGATCTACCACAAAACTTGGCGCTTAACATGGCGGTGCAGTCACGCATGGATGAGCTAATGACGTCACACGAAAGTGTTACGAAAATAAGCACTTGACTAAGTGTAGTTGTCTCTCTTTCCTATTGCAGCTACTGCTTTGTTAAAAAGAGACAAAACTGTTTTTGACAAGTGTGTGTCGATATTATAGATATTTGTATAACTATTATTTCTATAGTAGAATATGCCGCCTCCATAGGTATATCTCTATGGTTTCTTTACTCAAGTGATTCAACCACATTTAAGAAATGCCTTTTGACAGCTGTCAAACTTATTAGACTAGGCATGGCAACCAAAAAATCGGTAACGTACAATATTCGATTCTTTAGAAAAATTCATATTGATTCTTTAGAGTTGGTAATCATTTACAGTTTTGTTTCGATTAATACCAGAATAAATTAGTAACGGATAATTTAAAACACAAAATTTATCAGTTTTTTCGTATTTATTATTACTGCTTATTTCTAGAGACAAAGTTGTATAAATTTTAAATTTGAAATTAGATTTTAAAAAAAATTATTCAGTCACTTTCACTACAACTAGTTGACCTGTCGTTGTTTAGATTAATTATTATTGGGTTTTCAATAATGTAGTCAAAATGAATGTCTCTTTCAAAGTCATCCATAATAATTTTCTTTGTTAATTTTCTTTGTTTTCTCCCCCCACTTTTGCCCAATTATTCTTTGGGACATGGGTAGATGCTTCATTCAGCAAACCTACCATTTTCTTCACAAAGCATAAGATATTTTCATCTCGTGTGTGTTTAAGTAGAGTTAATAACATGTTTGCATTAAGAATATTTCATATAAGAACTAGCCTTTGATTTGGACCAAAATCAATTCAATTGTATTATAATGGCAGTGGTATGGTGGTAGTCTTGTGATATTAGCAGGAATATTTTGTAAAACGGTTATTAACCACTCTTTGAATTTTTCTTCATCCATTTTCTCATCGTATTCTCTTGTAATCTTTGATTGGAAAGCTAATAAACAATTTTCTACAAATCCTCCTCCGGCGGATCTCGCATCACCTTTACCCACGGGTACCTTCGAGCAAATTGCTGTAGTGTCATCGTTTCATCAACGAATATGACGTTGTCCCAATTGGTTATATTTTTCATTTCTCTTAAAAATGTAATTCTTTGCAAGGCTATGTCGTGCCTCTCCATAATTATTTTGCGTTTATCAATTTTTTTGTATCGGAAGCGCATGCGTTTTAAAATGGTTCCCAAAGACAATACTACCATTGTGTAAACCGCCATTATTATTAATGATATTCCAGTATATAACTTCTCAAGGTCAACGAATATAGTAGAATTAGTCCAAAAAGTTATAGCCGAGTCACAAAATAAGACAAACACAAAATCACAAAAGTACGTACAGTAAGCTCCCAAAATGGCGGGAGATTGGAATTACGTAGTGTTTTTTTTAACGCGGCTTTGGATATGAGTTTCTTTGTCTACACTGACAAAGTAGGAAATTATAAAATAAATTAACTTGTTTTATTCATAATTCATATTTCATATAATTTAAGCAATTCTAAAAATAAAATTTAAATAAACAAATAATAAATTAAAACATTTCAAAATGCGATTAATTGAACATTTTTACCGATTATTTGAATATTTTTACCGATTATTCGCATTTTCTACGTACGGTATGGTACATAGCGACATATCATTGAAACAACGTCAGGCATAAAAGTTCATTCTGGTATTTTTTTATATTTTGCTTTTTTGAAAGATTTGAACTTAAATTAGTGATAAAGAATTATACATGTTGTAATGAAATGTAGATAACTTCATAATTTTTTGGATTTACGTAAAAGGTTATTTTAAATTGTGTGAGTACGCTTGTACAAAGTTATTGCGGAATGATTAATGTGAAACGTGAAAAGGTATTTCTTATATTTGGTTCATAGATTTGGTTGAGTATAAGATTTTTTGGCTTGGATGCTTGTCTTTGAAGCCATGTCGTCATTTATCTCAGTATCAAATGATAATTATCCTTTATAATACACTGCTTCACAATATGTTGATGCGTCACATTGCGTAGCTTTTTGGAGATTGAGCCAGCAGACAATTGGCGATAGTATCTCAAGGCACCTAAGCAAACAGGCACCTTATCTTGAGATTCACATCACCATCGGAACACTTGTTTCATCGTTTCCACTAATAGTTCACATGCGCAGACATTTATTACACAAAATCGCACAACTTTTACACATCATAATCCACTTCAAACCATTATTTAAACAAGAATACGGGAGCAGCAATCCACCGTCGGTCACATAGACTTAGGATATACTAACGTATAGACCAGCATAGTGTGCAAGGGAGAAAAAAATTCCTAATGGCAAAAATGCAAGATAGAAAAGGATACCAAATCTCATGACTCTGTAACCGATTTTGAATGACAGGTCGGAACAATTCGGCACGCAAGAAATAGCTCCGAGATATTTTGTAATTTTTTAAAGTATAATAGTGGTTATTTTTAGTAAATAACTTTTTTCCAAAATGGTTAATTGTTCCGTGAGGAGTGCTGTTAATAATAGAAATAATCCTGATAATTTCACATATCACAGGTAAATTCTCAAGACATCGTCAATGTTATGACGCGTTTATTTTTGGTTAAAATGTATGTTACATACTGTTTTAAATATAGGATAAATTCAATTATTTTGTTAATTTTGATATTTTGCAAAGAAAAAAGTCACGTTGTTGATAATTTGCATGAATTTGGTAAATACATTTTTATACAAAATATTTTACATGTACGCTAGGGATTGACTTAACTATATCAAAATTAATGTCGATATTTATCTTGAATGTTTATAATGAATCGATAGACTTGCCTACACAACAAGAAAATAAATCCTCGGTTTGCGTTCTAAAATTTTAATTTATTTTGCCGTTTTTCAAACATATTCCCTCCGGATTCTATAATTAGAAAAAGTGGTTAAGGTTCATTGGACGGGTTGGTTGGAATGCAAAGAAGAACTCAACAATTTGCAGCAAACATTTTCTTGAGAAGTATAAAAGAAAGAGTAGAATAAAAACAATTTTATTAAAAGGAGTCATTTCTACATTATTTGTACCAGTAAGTAAAATATTGTTATAATAAGACTTCAAAAATATAACTTTCAAAACTTTAGATAAATATAGAGACAGATTTTCATACATTATAAAACTGTAGTACGTTAAAGACAAAAAAATCTTGAGATTATCCTCTTTAAGCCATTATGAACCCAACTAAGTATCTATTTATCAACCAAAATAAATGTATAACGTAGCTTAACCAACCGCACAGCCTCACGGTCACACTAGTACAATATTCATTGCATCATGCTATTTTCCCCAAGGGGTTGAGCGGAGCATATAATACGAAGTTCCGAAGAACTTCCTATTATATTCCCAAACCATAACGATAAAACTTTTAACGTAGTTAGGTATAGATATTTAGTAATGCTCCTCAAGCGCTACTAGACGACCGCGCATGAGACGTGATAGTATAAATTCCATAGTATTTGATACTCACAACGGTCAATGCCCGATTCATGCTTGATGGCCGACGACATTGTCGCGAGGGCTTAAATAGCGTGGTTTATCCCCTACAGCGTTATTCGTAGAGAAGAGGAACTCGTGGTTAAGTAATAGCTGCGCGGATAAATAGATCTGCGAGATTAAGTTGTACTTGCCGCGGTCAGTCCATGAATGAGTGACCATTTTCTTAGCATACTGAGATTGAGAGAATAGAGGGTGCATCTGTATCCTCAGACACTTGGTGCACTTTACTCTGTTAAGATCATTATGTTTTTAAAATTAATGCAGCTAAAATGATAATAAGTTTATTATTACTTTATACTTTTCAGGGACAGATGAAAGAATATAAATATGAAGCATGATGAAGCCTCATAAGCATATTGGCCTTTAAACAGAGCAACCTTATTTAACTGATTCCTACAAGATTCCTTACTTGAATTATTAAGTTTAAATTCATATTTAAGTCGAATGTTAAATTAAACATCTTTAATGTATTTAATTATTGATTATTAAATGTTTGTAATTATCAAATGTAATACTTATATGGAAAATAAAGCAGCCATTATGTACTCCGTGTCCCCGTTTTTTATTTCCCCATCAAAACATTTTATAAAATATAAATAGGTATATACTTAGTTAAGTACCTACCTATTTATATTAATTATATTATTATATTAATTATACGTTAAAAAAGAAATTCCGGGTGAACTGTTCATGGTAGTAAATATTTTTCTCCAAAGATACAACTTTCAATTTATATAATTACAACTCGAAAATACAATTTTCCGATCTGATTCTTGGGGGAGTTTTTTTAAGTTTAACGGTAGAGTCACCTGGGATTTTTTACATTTGAATTAAAATCCAACAAAAAGCAGGTAGGTTCAGCTTATTCCCAGGAACATGTTTTATGAATATTTTTTTATTATTTTAGAACTATCATGGTAAAAATTCAGTTAATTTTTGAAGTTATTCAATTTCGTGCACTAAACTATTTATAATCTTTATAAATCTTTTTACCGCTTACTTAACAATCATTTTTCGATAGTCTTTGTATGTAAAATGTACATCACTAGCTAACGCACACAATGACAAATCAAAATTAGTCACGCGTTTTCGGGCTGTCAGGTCGTCTATACGCCAGTATATTCTAAGTCTATGGTCGGTCAAGTTCCCGCCTAAACTCTATGCCCATGGCTATTTTAAGTAAACCACAGATTATTATAACCGAACCCAAAAGAGTAAACAGATAATAATTACTATTATCTATTACTAGAATGTCGTTGAAATTTCGAGATTTTGAGTTATTAATTATTATATTATGCACATAGTATCCTCTTGTCTGTGGTTATGTTATTTTGTTTGACATGTGGTGATTGTGTGTAGCAAGAACTTTTTGTCTTCTTTTTAGAACTTAATAATAATAAATCCAAAAAGCCAGAAGCACCCTACCTAGTTTAATAGTAATTTGTGAAACGTACGAACTGTTAATCTGGCTGCCAATAGCGAAGATAATACGCAAAATATGGAAGTGGATCAGTTCACTAGTGTAACCACCGAATGGTCATATTCCGGCGAAGGATCACGGTTACCGCTTATCGACGAATCTTCTGCACTTGGGACGCATTTACCAAAGGACAGGTAATTTCATTACCTTAATGTTTTGTCTATAGTCTATAGTATATATAGAGATTTGGACTGCTCGTAAATAAGTTTAAAATCAAATATAGTCATCGGATTTTATGCCCACAAAAAGATACTAATCATCTACTTTACTTCCCACGCATTTAAAATCCAATCTTGGGTATGGTTTGTAATTGGTTGTGTATCATTTAAAAATGTAACAACCTCCAGTCCATTAACATAACCATATCCAGAATTAGAAATTAAATTAAATTTTAGCAATAACTTTTTATTCATTCTATAAACTATTTCATTAGTTTTCTTTCTATATAAAAGAGCCATTATTGCATAGAGAGGAAATTTGTATATATTAAAAACATAGTAATGAAGTAATAAAATAACACAAATACCATATTCAGTATCTCCTGAAAGACTAACTTCTGATTCATATTCATGAAAGCTATCTACAGCTTTGATAAAAGTGACAGTTTCAGTTATTTTACATTGGCGTATAAATTGTCTATTGAAGTTTACTGTGAATATCTAATTTTTTAAATTAATTTAATTTAATTTTGTGTTATTAGTATTTGTCTAGATTAATAATGAGGCCACATTAGACACACACATTGTCAGTTACTCTTTGGGTATGGTGGAAAGTAAGCTTAAAGTTCAATAATTATAATGCAACCAATTAATTTTTTTTAAATATTTTGCGAGTTTTAACTTATAAGCCTGGATGGATTCTTCAATTAATATTGTATCTGTAATGGTGAAACTTCCATCACAGTTTTCTGTAAAATACACTAAAATCCATACCTTTTGTAAACTTGTATGTAAGGTATTAGCAAATTTTATTCCACAATTTGTTCGATTTCTGCTATCTGTTTCCATCTGTCGGAATCCATGAGATTCTTTCTGGCATTTCCCATAGTTACCTGTTCTTACACCTATAGGATGAATTTAATTTCCTACCTCCCCTCTATTACCTAAACTTGACAATCAAGTAGGTAGTACTTATTGCTAATATGGTAATAATTTATTGCTTTAAAGCAAGTAGTAAGTTGTTACAATATTATTGGGTACCCTCTTTTAAGTAAATAGATACTTGTAGTAGAGGGCTCCGCTCTTCCGTAGTACAATTATGTTACTACTTTAAATTGGAATAAAATAAAATAAAGGAATAAATAAAAAAGCTAAACAATTTAAATCTGCAAGTAAGGTATAATTAAAGATATTTGCATGATTGTGTGCAAGACTGTGTGTATGAGTGAGTGAGTGGGAGAAGTCTGTATGAGTGTGAAAATTTATAAGAATTTTCGAGAAGGGATTCAGAAATAATAACTATAATGCCCTAAATATTAAGAAACCATATTTACAAGTATAGAAAATTATATTTCATCACAATTACACAGTCATTGCATCCACTTTAGTATCAGAGTAAAGTGTTCATATGCCTAAGAAATATGAGAGTAATTTTTTTTCTCTGAAATCAATCCCAAGTAAACAATAATTGAAAAAGTGGAGATGGGGCTTCTACGGTTCCTACGGCGCCACGTTTTGAAGGCGGATTAGCGTAGATCTCGACTTTTCGGCGTATTTCATCGAGATCTATGAAAATCTACCTTCAAATCGTGGCGCAACTATTGATTGGTATAATACATTATTCATGTAAAAATTCATGGTGATATTTGGATGTTTATAAATCAGACACAAAGTGTGTCTGATTTGTAAATTGATATGTTTTAACTATAATAAGCCAGTGCTTGACTACTATCCTACCTGATGATAAGCAGTGAAGCAGCCAAAAATGATTAAGCTCACTGACTTAGCACCTTATTCATTTTATTTGAACTCACTGAAGATGTAATAGATGGAAAGATGAATGGTTATTACTCTCCTTTGTTAGCAAGCCGGGTTCAAAAGCTTGCTTTATTTGTAACAAAGAGTTGTTAACCCACAAAGGGTCTGAATATGTAAATTTGTTTAGTTGGTAGAATTTGGAGGGAGGAATGTAGGAGGGAGAAATCGAGTAATGTTGGAAGTTGGAACGAGGAGGAATGGAGTGCACACTGAAAACTGCATAGTATAGAAAACTGAAAAGGCTGGCAACTCTAAACCTGTTCTCTGGACTTACACAATTAATTTGTCACTAATAAGCCAAATTTTTTATTATATATTATTCTATTTACTTTTATCTTCATTATGATTTTTCAATGAAAATTTTAATTATTTATATTTAGTAATTATTATTAGAAAATAGATTGTTGTTACTATGTGGCAGTATAAGAATATTATCCATCCCATGTGTCATAAAAGGCAACAGAGGGAAACAAGGAAGATTGTCAGCAGTATCTTCCTGATTACAACTTAATAATAAATGGGAATCTTCCTTCAATGAGCTCAATTTCTGGGGGAGACTTATATTCAGAAGTGAACTTGATGATTAGGTTGAGACTGTTGGCATATAACATTTTAAATACCATTTTTCCAAAATGAGCCAATGCAAGCTTCAAACATACAAGTTGTATAGGATTATATGTCCATATATATTATATAAATCTATATGTATATGGCCTAAAAAATCTGTTTTTCACCAATATATATTTACACATAGTATAAGTATAAAATTTTTAGATATTAATAGTGTCATTCATATGGATAACAGGTTGATTGCAGTACTGGATCAAGTTGAGATGCGGGTAGAGAGACTCAGGCGGGATACTGTGCGCATTGAAGAGGAACGCGATTCTCTGCTGTCCACTTTGGATAGTGTGAAGCACTCGGAACTCTTGGGCGACATATCGGAATGTGTGTATTTTAGTCAGCGTGATCTATTTAGTTAATGCAATTATTAATTTCATATACATTAATGAATTTTAGATACTCAAAATATTTTGGATGTAATTTTGCAGTAACTTGGAATTTGTGTATTCCAAGTTACTGCATTTCATTCACCTATCAAAAATTAATTTGTTGCCTTGCTTTATCATCATCATTATCATCATTACACATCATACACTCCTTCATAAGTCCACTGCTGAACATAGGCCTCCCCCAAGGAATGCCACAAAGCACGGTCCTGAGCCACCTGAATCCATCGACTTCCTGCATGTCTTACCAGGTCGTCACTCCATCTAGTGAGGGCCCTACACTTCGTCCGCCCGCACGAGGCCGCCACTCGAGAACCTTTCTTCCCCATCGGTTGTCGGTTCTTTGAGCTATATGGCCGGCCCATTGCCACTTCAGCTTACTAATCCGTTGGGCTATGTCGGTCACTCTGGTTCTACTGCGGATATCCTCATTTCTAAGTTTATCACGCAGAGAAACTCGGAGCATAGCTCGCTGAGCGACCTTGAGCTTCCTCATCCGGCCAGCAGTGAAGGACCACGTCTCAGTTCCATAGGTCATCACTGGCAGCACACACTGGTTGTACAGTCTCGTTTTCAGGTTTTGAGGTATACCTGACGAGAAGATGTGCCGTAATTTCCCGAACGCTGCCCAGCCAAGTCGAATCCGTCGATTGACCTCTCGGTCGAAGTTGGACTTACCTAATCGGACTATTTGTCCCAGGTAAACATACTCGTCAACAACTTCGAGCTTAGTGCTCCCAACAACTACCGGCATAGGCGTGACATGGACGTTATACATGATCTTTGTTTTGTCCATATTCATCTTAAGACCTATCCGTTGGGAGGCAATATTGAGGTCGTTGAGCATAGTGCTTAGGTCCTCCAGCGATTCCCTACTAGTAGCCCTACTGTACAAACACTTCAGCACTTCGATATACCGACAATCGACTTGGCACCGCTGAAGGGACTGCAGCACCGCCCAAATTTCGTATCATAGGCTTTCTCATAGTCCACATACGGCAGACATAGTGGCAAATTCTACTCCTCGGACTTCTGTACAATTTGCCGATGGGTATGTAAGTGGTCTATGGTGCTAAAGCCTTTTCGGAAACCGGCTTGTTCGGGAGGCTCGAAGTCGTCGAGTCTGCGTACGAGACGATTCGTAATGACTCTCGAAAACAGTACGTAGACGCGGCTCAGAAGGGAAATCGGTCTGTAGTTCTTCAAGAGAGCGTTGTCGCCTTTCTTGAAGAACAAGACCACCGCACTTCTGCTCCACGCCTCCGGTGTAGTGTCACCATGGAGGACGGAATTAAAAAGCTTCTGAAGGACTTCAAGTACCGGTTTTCCACCCGCTTTCAGAAGATCCGCTGTAATTCCATCCTTCGCCTGGGGCCTTGCCGTTTTTAAGGTCCTGGAGAGCCATTCTAATCTCGCTCAGACTGACGTCCGGAATACCATCGGAATAATGTCGGATAAGACTTGCTCTTGGATCGTTACTCACACTTGCGTGTGGCTCCAACGATGATGTGTACAGCTGCCCATAGAACCTCTCAATCTCACTCAAAATCTCAGGTGTCCCGGAAACGACGCTGAAACACTCGGTCTTCAGCTTCGAGAGTTGGCTCAAAGACTTTAGAGCCCTGGTTCCACTCGATCGCTTCTTCAATAAATACGAGCAGTATTAAAGTTGCGTAAGTCCCGCCGCATGCATTAGGAGATCTGTCTGTTCAGTTGCCTGTATGCTGTCAAATCTACTGAAGACTACAGCTTAACTTTTAGGTTCAGTGTCATTTTTGTCGAACCGCCGGGGCTCGACCAGGTCCACTTCCTGTGGGGCCGCTTGTGGAAGAAAGAGTTCATCATAAAGAGTCCTCTTTCTCCATGAAGTCGGCTAGCTGCTGGCCCCTTGGGTTCCGTTGCCCTATTCCAAAGTTATTTAAATAAATTTGCCCTATTCCAAGTTTTTATTATTGTTTTGCTGTTATCAGAAAGATGCTGCTGCCCATCTTCTGCCTCAGTTTCCCTCTGTCGCCTCTTACGACACCCACGGGAAGATATGGGGTAGTGGGTATTCTTACCCGCCACTACACGGGGTGCTTTATATGAAAATAAATTTTATTTTCTAGGTGATAAAGACGATATTATTCGGTACGCTGATCGTATCTTGGCACGCGCGATGACCGTCGAAGTGACTGTGCGTACTGATCGAGACTCGCAGCAAGAAGAAGCTCTACATCAAGTAAGGCTTGTTTTTTGTTTTATCTATACATATAATAAATCTGTACAAAAGTCGTGTCTGTAATTCTATTTTCTGGAAAAAGCAAGTCCTCGGGACTAAATAAAGGGCACTGAAGCCAAATTAGTGGTTTTTAGAATTTTTGTCTGTCTGTCTGTTTGTGTATTACCGATTCACGCAAAAACTACTGGACCGATTTCCATTAAATTTTATATGTAGGTAGTTAGTAAGCCGGGGCAACTTATAGGCTACTTTTTATCCTAATAAAGAAGGTTAAGTATTTTTCTTCCTTTAGATTGATTATGTTAGTTAATAGGCGGGATTACATTTATAAAATTATTTAATAATCCTAACTTTTAATTTAATCGTTATTTCATTTTAAAAGTGTAATAATTAAAATTTAAAAAATAATAGATAATAGTGACATCTATCAAACGTATGAAAATTGATATTTTTTTAAACTAAAAAACATATCAATTTTCATATACTATATCTGTATGTAAACTAATTAAAACTGCTCTGCAATTATTGCAAAATTCTCATTAAATCATTATTTCGTGAAATGGTGGTGATATTTATCACTGTTTGTTGACCATGCTATGATATAGCTTAGCCAAGTCAATGAATAAAGATCGTTTAACGATATTAATAACTAAACACAACATTGCTATTTCATGATAATATGGTCATATCGCCAAATAGTTTTTCACCGCTAGCGGCGCTGATAGCGTGTGTTTTAACAGAAACAGATTTTTAACAGAATCAACATCACTTTAGGTGGCTCTTGAGCCAGTCGCACCCCAACCTTCTATAGCTGATATTACTAGATAGAATAATAGATAGTATTTGACTTTCATAGTATTAATGTAATATAGCGCCCTCTACTTTCTGCTAAATAAACTAATGATAAGTAACTGATAAAATTAAATTTTAGAACGCTACTGAATACTTATTCGTGCAGCGTCAAAAATTATCAAACTTAAAAATATCTAGACCGGTGGCCATTATTGGGATGATTTACCACGTTTGGCAAAATGGCTAACAAAAGTGTTATACACAACACGTGTGTTTTGTGTGCACAGTATCCAGTACTGTGAACACAAAACTGAGATTAGGAGAGAAGCTCTTTAGTTGAATATATTGGGTGTCTGTCTGTAAATGATTGGAAATTAAGTGCACTGTGTGATTTTATCTCTATTTGATGGAATAATTCGTAGCATCGTTGGGTTTCTAATTACTAGGTAGATATGGTCAACAATCGTACAAAAGCTTTGTTTCAGTTTTATGAATTTTATTTAAACTTTGAGACTTTTGTAAGCTGCTACTTTAGTTTTATACCTTTAATGAGACTGATAAATCAGTTTGTCATTTAAGATTTTAGTATTTTGAGTTTTCATATTATCAGACAAATCAAGATTTTGTGACAATCCTGGTTTCATAGCTCACATGAGATATGTAAATGAACAGGCTGTTGCGAAAAAATACTTTAAATATCAAAGATAGCAGATTTTACTTAAACAAAGTTTTATTTTATTTTACTTGTCAAAGGCGGTAATCAAACTGATTCAAACGTAAATTTCATAGTACATAAGCATTATTATATATTTTTACATATTATATGTGAATTGCAATTTGAAGTGTTGATTTACCACGTTCTCGGCGGTGAAAGAAAACCTGCATATCTGAGAAGTTCCCCAGTCATCCAGTTGAGGTGATCGCGCGTTGGCACATTTTTTGGCCAAAAGCTCTGTGGCCTGTGCCCAGTAGTGACATGTATCTAGGCTGCTACTTTTTTTAGTTTTAATGGGGCAATTATGCTGTTTTTATTTCATTCATATTTTCGGAGATGTTACTTTTTTGTTTTCACGCTACCGTAAGTATTAACGGTGGCAAAGATTTGAAAGAATAGAAGTCATCATCGTTATCATTACAACCTATCAAAAGCCCACTGAACTGAACATAGACCTCCCCCACAAATTGTCAAATAGGCTCGATATTTGCTATAGTTGCCACGCTTGGCAGGCGGGTTCGCAACCGCAGCCTTTATTATTTTGAATTGTTGTCAGGAAGATGATGTTGCCCATCTCCTGTTTGTTTTCCTCTATCGCCTCTTAGGACACACACGGAACGATATGAGGTGGCGGATTCTCTTTCGCCGCCACAACAAGGCGAACATTTTTCTGCTTCCGATCATGAGTTCACTGCGAATAGAACTTCATTTGCAATAAAAGTAATCTTAAGGATTTTATCGTGTTTAATTTTAACTTTTTTAATTCCCATGGAGACTTCCTGATGTCATAGTTTACGAAGAATACAATCAACTTTTAACTAATAATGTTTGGTCCGATCTACGCAGGACGAGCTTACAGTATCTTGAAGTCTTGCAGTAGTATGCTTGGGTTTGAAGTTAGGATGTTTTTAATTTCAATAGCCTCGGGAATCATCCTTGGTAGGACCCATTATATCAGATCTGATATAATGGTTGGGACGATACTGAACATGTTGTACACATCAGCAATATGTTCTTTTACGAAAATTTTTATGGAACTTTCTTCCAAAGATGTGTTTTGTACCACCCGCTTAAATAAAACTTAAAATGTAACGTGATTTATTAAAATTTGTTTTATTACATGTGTAGTATTCATCATTATCAGAACTGCATTTATGAAATTTTGAAGTCTACTCGACCGTAGAAAAAATATCAGAATCTATTTTATGGTGCCAATCAATATTAAATGGGAACAATGATATGAATTAAATATCGCATTAAGATCATGAATTCATTATTTTGTTAAAACTAAATTAACTTTAATTATGAATGTAAAGATGTAAAGAGTAAATAATAATAGTAAATTTTGATTCCAAGACAATTTGGATACATCGGAAGACACGTCCAATATAAAAAAAATGTAGATGTTTCTAGACGTATGATATTAATGCAATTCTGAAAAACTTATTTATTCACGCGTTCCTGTAGTACATTATATATATGCCAATTATCAATCATCTAGGTCCAATAGTCTTTGGGAATTCAAAAAAATTCTTTGACAAACTGACATAGATACACAGACACCGAAGTGACTCTAAAAGTGATCGAATTTTGCTAAATTTGGCGCGGAATAGCATTTAATGATGTTTATAAATTGAGGACCACGCGAACGAAGCCGCGGGTAAAAAGCTAGTATAGAATAAGGGTGTCAAACGAGCACACAGTCCACCTAATGGTAAGTGGATCCTGTTGCCCATAGATATCTACATCTATCCTCAATTAAGAATCAAATAGCAGATGCGTTGTCACCCCTGAGGACTAAGATAGAATGCCTCATTGTCAGTAAAAGGTTTTCCAGTCCTCTACATTCACCATACAAAACACAGCAGCATTGAACTGCTATTTTACTCTGGTATTCTGTGAGAGTGTGGTCCTTCCCCGGTCGAACCGACCCATTCATGCCCAACCATAATAAACTAGCTACAGCGTGGCTCTTGGTCACTGTGTTACTATATAATAGAAATGTACACAGTCAGGTCATAAGTATTGTCACACAGTAAAAACTTTTCTTTTAGAATGCTGGCCACAAAAAAGTTTATTGAATTCGAATTTCGAATTGTTCATGAAAATAAAACTGTATACTTTTTAGAATTTTACTCATTATTAAATATGGAGTGGACGCTTAAAAGACCGTGTTGTAGTTATTGCGTTGCATCGTTGGAGATAGTACATTCAAATTTTGACATACTGAAAAATTTGAATATAACTAAAAGATTCGTTTATCGTACCATCAAACGATACAATGAAGACTCTAGTGTAGATGACAGGTCAAGAAGTGGTCGCCCTCGGTCTGTTAGGACTCCAGCAGTGATAAAAGCTGTGAAGGCGCGAATTCAAAGAAATCCCAAACGTAAGCAGAAACTGTTGGCCCTTCAGATGGGGTTGAGCAGAACCACGGTGAAAAGGGTGTTAAATGAAGACTTAGGGCTTCGGGCATATCGAAGAAAAACAGGACATCGTTTGAACGCTCGTCTAATGGACCTGAGACTGAAGAGATGCCGCGCTTTGTTGGAAGCGGTACGCGGAAAAAAAATATCGGGAAATTCTTTTTTCGGATGAAAAAATTTTTACCGTAGAAGAGAGCTACAACAAACAAAATGATAAGGTGTACGCACACAGTAGTGAAGAAGCGAGCAACCGTATTCCGCGTGTCCAACGAGGTCATTTTCCATCCTCGCTCATGGTATGGTTGGGAGTTTCTTATTGGGGCTTAACAGAGGTACATTTTTGTGAGAAAAGTGTAAAAACGAATGCAGTTGTGTATCAAAATACAGTCCTGACGAACCTTGTGGAACCTGTTTCTGCATACCATGTTCAATAACAGGCACTGGGTATTCCAACAAGATTCGGCGCCAGCTCATAGAGCGAAGAGCACACAAGACTGGCTGGCGGCGTGAATCGACTTCATCCGGCACGAAGACTGGCCTCCTCCAGTCAGATTTGAATCCGTTAGATTACAAGATATGGCAACACTTGGAGGAAAAGGCGTGCTCAAGCCTCATCAATTTGGAGTCACTCAAGACATCCTTGATTAAGGCAGCCGCCGATATTGACATGGACCTCGTTCGTGCTGCGATAGACGACTGGCCGCGCAGATTGAAGGCCTGTATTCAAAATCACGGAGGTCATTTTGAATAAACTTTAGTGTCATAAGAATCTATGTTTTGTTAAGTTCATTTTGGTATATAAATGGTTACATAATGAATAAACTAGTTTCAATTATTTTATATTAAACATGTGACAGAATTTATGACCTGACTAGGTATAGTCTACTTTTCCACCGAACATATGTATGTTGTCAATTTTGAAGAACTGGAAGTTTTATGCTTTATACGATCTTAATTGTAATTCAATATTATCAAGACATCTAGACACACGACTGTGTGTCAGCGAAGTTCGAAAAAGAAAAGGGCGACGCACCAGTAGTGTGTCGCCCACCGTAAGCTACTTCTAGGTATCACAGAAATTAGTAATTTGGAGTCAAGGTAGATCATTATGCGTATACAAAGTAAAAAATCTGAAAATCGCTGCAAATTATCGACATTCGGTGTCGACAAAATGATTGGTGCGGTTAGTTTCAAGTATCTACTAAAAACTAACCGCACCAATACCTTTGTCGACATTTAATTCTTGTAATCTGTGTATCTTATATTATTATACAAATAATACAAGTGTAAATTGCAGGTGTACATTGTATATTTATGTGACAAAAACGATTGAGGGACTAAAAATAACTCCCGACGAAAACAGGGGGATGTTATAAGTTTGAAGTATATATCTATGTGTCTGTCTGTGGCATCATAGCTCCTGAACGGATGAACCAAATTTTGATTAATGTATTTTTCGTTTGAAAAGTATTTTAATCGAGTGTTCTTATGATTCAAGAAAATCTGTTCACAGCCGTTTGAAGATCATCTTTTTTTTTTGTTTTGGGGGTTTTTAAATTTTTTAATTTAAGTTGTTATAATTGTCTGTCTGTTTGTTTATGAACGTATCATGGCTAAAGTACTATTAATTTTTAAAAGCATCATTACGAAAATCATAAAGCTTATCTTCGAGTGACATTTAGTTTCTTTTTTTATCATCATTATCATTACAGCCCTTCACAAGTCCACTGCTGAACATAGGCCTCCCCCAAGGAATGCCACAAAGCACGGTCCTGAGCCACCTGCACCCATCAGCTTCCTGCATGTCTTACCATGTCACTCCATCTAGAGGGGGACGCCCTACACTTCGCCTACCGGTACGAGGCTGCCACTTGAGAACCTTTTTTCCCCACCGGTTGTCGGTTCTTCGAGCTATATGGCCGGCCCATTGCCACTTCAGCTTACCAATCCGTTGAGCTATGTGTTGCACTTATGCACGCTAAAAAAGTTTTAAAAAAAAAGGAAAATTAACCTGATAGCTGTAGTGTTACTTTTAGAATTAGTTTTATATTGGAACTATATTAGAATAATTATTTTCATTGTTATCTTTTAAACGTGCTAATTCAAATATCATGTAACTCCAATTTTTTTTATTTTTGAACTGTACATTCTTCTAAAACGACCTAAATTAATGGAAGAACGTTGCTCCCTGATACAGGCTCATTAGCTTAAAAGGGCGCTACGGTCACTGATATAATATAATGTACCCATTATTTTGAAATAAATATTGATTATACGGTCACTCTGGTTCTACTGCGGATATCCTCATTTCTAAGTTTATCACGCAGAGAAACCCCGAGCATAGCCCTCTCCATAGCTCGCTGAGCGTCCTTCAGCGTCCTCATACGGCCAGCAGTGAAGGACCACGTCTCAGATCCATAAGTCATCACTGGCAACACGCACTGGTTGTACTGGTTGTTGTTGTTGCCGTGTAGTGGCGGTTAAGAATATCCACTACCCCATGTCTTCCTGTGGGTGTCGTAAGAGGCGACAGTGGGAAACAGCCAGGAGATAAGCAGCTGCATTTTCCTGATAACAGCAAGATTACAATAAAAAAACTGCGGTTGCCAACCCGCTCGCCAAGAGTGGCAACTATGGCAAATAACCCCCCATGGAAAAATTTAAATTCTATCGAAAGTTATGATTATTATTTTGAAATGTAGATACGAATTTGTTCATTGGTGGCGTTGAGTCATCAAGTACATTACAATCTTATCTCAAAAATCGTAATTAAATGATGTAAAATAATGTACTTATACCTAAAGCACATTACACAAAAAAAGTATATGTTTTCTCACAAATATTAACGTAATATCATTTTAGAAAAAGTACAATGGAACCAGTGTTATCGATAAATGGTGCTATGAAAATGTAAAGCAGTAGATTTATCTTCGTAGTTAGCTGATCTTTATATATATATATATATATATTTTGTGTGCGAGCAGCTATGCAGGTCTAGAAAGACCAGTATCACTGCGACCTATAAGATCTATTGTGATCGCTGCTATGGCTATAGTTCACTGCTAAGCCCCTATGCCTATATATAAGCCTATGTCTTCAATGAATTGAAGGACTTGCTTAGCTGAGAGCAATTTCACTTCTTCTGGGCGAAGTAAATAGATTCCCTACCCGCTCCTGTCCTCAAGGGAAGGATGTAAAAAAAGACCGCATCCTGTCCCAATCGGCCGACCTATAGTGCCAAACACATAGTCCGGATCAGACAATGGTCCAATGAGCCAAGAGGGGCGTCGACGGAGAACAGGGAAGGTGCAAGATCCTCCACATATAGAATCCGCGCAGTCGAAGTAACCATTTGTGTCGGACCATATGCCAAGGCAAAGTCATAAACAGATCTTCCCGCATGATCGGTTAAACGAGAACCAACCAAGCTGTTCAGCGTGGTGAAATATCACGATCTCTGCAGATGGGGCCTGTTGTAGCACGGAGTCTGCAGCGATTTGGACGTGGTCGATGAGTTGGTCTGTGTCGGCATTACCTGTAGAGGCACCCGTAGACGCGAGGATCCTTCAAGACTGCCGAGGTGTCGAGAACAGATATCCTCTCTGATGTATACGCAAACTTCAGCCCGAGGCACAAAGGTGTTCTAATTTGTACCCTGGATAGGAGAGAAGTATCGACCGGAGAGGACACCTGCGTCTCGGTTAGAAAGAGCAAGGTCGGCCTCGCCGTCTTCAGATGGTACCTGGTGGATTTTGTTAACGTTCGAATGAGATCCCCTGATGTTGCAGAAATTCACGGATAGCGTGGCAGGGGTCACCTTTATCTTATCTATGCCACGAGCAGTATTAGTCTTGTGCGGAATTTCGCCCCCCCCCCTCCCCAGGATACGCGAGGCAGCCTGAGCATCCGCGCTAAAGAAGAGTAGGGTAGCTTGGACGTGGATGCTCAGCCAGGGATTCTCCAATACCAGGGGTTCTGGTAACCTCCTGGGATGGTTTCTTATTTAACTACACTACCATGTTAAGAGGGAGAGGGGTTAGGCCTCCGACCACCTGCACTTACCGGGCGAAGTACTTCTACTTGTAACTTTACGCTGGTTGTCTGTAAGGTCGTGGTACCTCATTGTTTATGCGTTACACATAATACTTAGTAGTAAGTAGCTTTGATTTATTATGCCCTACAGTGGGCGACAAGGAGCTGATGATGAAGTAGTTTTGCACCTTTAAAGTATTTACTTTAGTTTAAATAGGGCCCTAGTTTCATTTTTGCCCCGGGGACCTTGGTTACATAGCTACACCACTGCTGAGAGGGTTTGTTTTTAGGCACGGGGCAGTTGCCCTACTCCATGTTGATGGAATCATTTATTTACTTTCAATTTTAAAATTAAGGCCGTAAGCCAATCACAATATTTTTCTTCTGAAAATTCTCAGAAATGACAGATTGACTGGACCGACAGACCGACAGACCCGTGTTCTAAAAAGGCCCTATATGTATATGTTGTAACTTTAACTTTTACTATAAGTATTAAGAAAACTGGTGATGCCGCATATATGGCATATTCTTATTTGTGATTCAGTGGTTCGGGCATCGGGGATTGAACTCGAGTTACCTCCGCGCGTCTGGCGGAAAAAAACGACGCTAAATTATTATCCGTAATTGCTGCGCCGTGATCATTGATCAGCGAAGTTACATTTAACAATGTAACCTCGCTGATCGCTTCAAGGCCGATTCTTTGTTTTATTCTACTAAGAACTAAATTGGAAGTATGATTGTAAAGCTATATATATAAATAGGATATCTTATAAAAAATACTTGTGACATACGGTCTTTATTATTTTTCTAGTAATTATGCGATTATCAGTAGATATTACGGTAAAAACCATTTGATAAGATATTCTGCAACCTTTGTTACGAATGTACTTAATTATTAAATATACATAAGAAGTTCTGTCATCGCATTTATTTTTTAAGAGTTGGCAACCTTGCACTAAGGCGTTCATTGCTCCTGTCTAGACAGCGGCAAAGACATTTTGTGTAGCATACGTAAATAAATTGTTATACTGTATGTATGTATTTTACTCTTATAGAGATTAATTTTATACTTCGTATTTTATAATTTTGAGTAAGGCAAGTAGCGTAACTATACCATTAGAGGCCCGTGGCAAATTAATCTCCCATCCAATATTAAGAAGCTTTTTACGTGGTAGAGTCATGATGCAGCTATATTAATAGTATAGTTGTAGCACAAAAGGGTAGGCTCGACCGGGGAAGGACCACGATCTCATAGAATATCAGCTTAAAATAGCAGCTCAACGCTGCTGTGTTACGTATGGTGAGTGTAGAGAACGGAGACGCTTTTTACTGGAAACGACGCATCACATCTTAGTCCTCACGGGTGACAGCGCATCTGCATTTTGATTAGCAATTAGGGTTGCCACCTTCTTTTTGAACAAATATAGTATTTTTCCGAAAAAAGATGCAAAAATATAGTACTTTCGGGAAATTCAGGAAAGAAAGCACAATTTTTAATCTTTATGTATTTTCCCATATATATTTGTTATTGCTCTTCGCTTTGGCCATCAATGATCTATTATCTTTAAAATAATTATAGGAATCTGAGCAATATAGATTCATTTTAAAATAAATTAACAATTTATTTTTATTATATTAATACTTACACGCTCTATTTCTTCTTTTTTCCATTTTATATTCATGTCGGAAAAAATTCTTTCCGTAAAACTTACTTGTTTCAGAAGTCCAGTCACAGTTTACTTATAGAAGCGCGACAGTTGAATTAGGGATAAAAATATAGTATTTTTGTACTATATTATTTTTCTATAATATATAGTACAATGGACTGAAATATAGTACGATATTCGCAATCGAGGATAGATGTAAATGTCTATGGATCACAACAACCACTTACCATCGAGTGGACTGTGTGTTCGTTTGTCACCAAATTAAATTCCGGACAAACATTCTGACCCAAAACAATTATTTGTAGGCCATTATCATTATCATCATCGTAATCTTTACAGTCCATCGACTTCCTGCATCTCTTACCATGTCGTCACTCCATCTAGTGGGGGGTCGCCCTACATTTCGTCTACCGGTACGAGGCTTCCACCCGAGAACCTTTTTTCCCCATCGGTTGTCGGTTCTTCGAGCTATATGGCCGGCCCATTGCCACTTCAGCTTACTAATCCTTTGGGCTATGTCGGTCACTGGTTCTACTGCGAATATCCTCATTTCTAAGTTTATCACGCAGAGAAACCCCGAGAAAAGCCCTCACCATAGCTCGCTGAGCGACCTTGAGCTTCCTCATACGGCCAGCAGTGAAGGACCACGTCTCAGATTCATGAGTCATCACTGGCAACACGCACTGGTTGTACAATCTTGTTTTCAAATTTTGAGGTATACCTGACGAGAAGATATGCCGTAATTTCCCGAACGCTGCCCAGCCGAGTTGAATCCGTCGATTGACCTCTAGGTCGAAGTTAGACTTACCTAGTCGGACTATTTGCCCCAGGTAAACATACTCGTCAACAACTTCGAGCTTAGTGCTCCCAACAACTACCGGCATAGGTGTGACATGGACGTTATACATGATCTTTGTTTTGTCCAAGTTCATCTTAAGACCTACCCGTTAGGAGGCACTATTTAGGTCATTGAGCATAATGCTTAGATCCTCCAGCGATTCTGCCATAAGGACTATATCGTCGACAAATCGAAGGTGAGTGATGTACTCGCCATTGATGTTAATACCGTATCCTTTCCAGTCCAGTAGCTTGAAAACGTCTTCCAATACAGAGGTGAAAAGTTTCGGGGATATAACGTCACCCTGTCTTACACCTCTCTGCAGTTGGATAGGTTTCGTACTCTGGTTCTATACTCGGATAGCCATCGTAGCCCTGCTGTACAAACACTTCACCACTTCTTTATACCGACAGTCAACTTGGCACCGCTGTAAGGACTGCAGCACAGACAAAATGGCAGATTGTACTCTTCGGTCTTCTGTACAATTTGTCGAAGGGTATGTATGTGGTCTATGGTGCTAAAGCCTTTTCGGAAATCGGCTTGTTCGGGAGGCTGGAAGTCGTCGAGTCTGCGTGCGAGACGATTCGTAATGACTTTCGAAAACAGCACGTAGACGCGGCTCAGAAGGGAAATCGGTCTGTAGTTCTTCAAGAGAGCGTTGTCGCCTTTCTTGAAGAACAAGACCATCGCACTTCTGCTCCATGCCTCCGGAGTAGTGCCACCATGGAGGACGGAATTAAAGCTGCCCTGTATGTGCCATACAAATACGCAAACCAAAACCTTAGCCACTCTGCTACCATACCAAACCGTCTACAATAAATGTATTCATTCTGGTTAAATAAACATATTTACGATTTACGTTTGCTGCTGTATACATTTTCTGTTTGGACATTTTGGTATTGTATCTTAGATGAGAACATGTAAATAATAAAAAAATGTATTTATGTTGGTTTCTGCATATTTTTTTTAAATAAAATCGTAGTGATTTTGCAAAAATGGAGTTTCTTCGTTAAGTACTTGCTTATACTTCTGAGACCACGTTTACGTGGTAGAGCCACGTTGCAGCGTATTATAGTTACAGCAAGAAAGGTTTAGGGAACCAGCGTGAAATAGCAGCGTAATGCTGTTGTGTTTCGTATGGTGGGTGACGAGCACCGGGGACCTTTTTTGTTGGTAACGATCATTCCATTTTAGTCCTAAGGATCCAAAGCATCTGCATTTTCATTCTTAATCGAGGACAGATGAATGTCTCTTTAAGCCGCAGATTTACCATCAAATGGTCAGTGTGCTCGTTTGTCATCCTTACATATGTATATTAAAAAGGCCACATGTTGTTAAATTTGTCATATCTTGTTAATATGTGGCAATAGTCAATTTATTTGGTGTGGGTATACTTACCCGCCCCGTGTAGTGGCGGGTAAGAATACCCACTACTCCATATCTTCCCGTGGGTGTCGTAAGAGGCGACAGAGGGAAACTGAGGCAGAAGATGGGCAGCAGCATCTTTCTGATAACAGCAAAACAACAATAAAAACTGCGGTTGCCAACTCGCTCGTCAAGCGTGGCAACTATGGCAATATACCCCCCACGGTGAAAGTTACGAAGAGACGGCCCCCAGTCCCCGGCGGCCTCGCTATTCCTGGCTACGGTGGCGACCATGGTAACGGCGGGGCAGGGGGTGCTAAGAATCTCCGGTGGAGGTTCGGTTGCCACCTAAGACGACTCGACCTGGCAACATATAACGCACGCACCCTGAGGACTGACGAAAAGATCCTGGAGCTGGAAAAGATAGACAAGTTGCGCTGGAATATTATAGGATTATCCGAGGTCCGAAGAGAGGGAGGACATGGTAATCCTCGAATCCGGGAGGGTGACCATCTGCCCCAAGGAGGTGTCGGATTTATCGTCCACAAGTCTCTCGTTAACAATTTTGTTAAGATTGAGAGTGTGTCGACGAGGGTTGCGTACCTTATACTCAGAATCACCAAACGGTATTCGCTGAAGGTCATACAGGTTTACGCACTAACCTCGGCACATCCCGATGAGGAAATGTATGAGATCTAGAGCCATGCATTCCTCCAAAACCACACGAGACTTCAACGCAAAACTAGGCACAAGAGAGAACGGTGAGCTGAAGGTAGGGCAATTTGGAATAGGGCAACGGAACCCAAGGGGCCAGCAGCTAGCCGACTTTATGGAGAAAGAGGGACTTTATGATGAACTCTTTCTTCCAGAAGCGACCCCACAGGAAGTAGACCTGGTCGAGCCCCGGCGGTTTGACAAAAATGAGATTGACTTCATTATGACGACCAGACGACAACTGTTTAGTTGTGTTAGGCATACTGAACCTAAACGTTAAGTTGGAGAGGTCTCGTCTAATGAAGTCAACGCTCCGTCCCCCTCGTGCTCTAATCCAGAGTCCCGAAACCTTTCAGCTCGAGCTACAAAACCGTTTTCAGTGCCTAGAAGATTGCAATGCAGTGGACAATATGAATGACAAGCTCGTGGCAACTGTCCATGCGGTCGGAGCTAAGTTCTGCAAGACCCGCCGCAGCAGAACACAAAAACTCTCCAATCACACCCTTAATCTCATGGCTGTTAGACGGGAAATAAAGCTGCAGTCTTCAGCAGATTTGACAGCGTACAGGCAACTGAACAGACAGATCTCCAAATGCATGCGGAGGGACTTACGCAACTTCAATACAGCTCGTATTGAAGAAGCGATCGAATGGAACCAGGGCTCCAAAGTCTTTGCTAAAGATCTGTCTGCCAGACAAAGCCAACTGTCGAAGCTGAAGACCGAGTGTGGCAGCGTTGTTTCCGGGACACCTGAGATTTTGAGTGAGATTGAGAGGTTCTACGGGCAGCTGTACACATCATCGTTGGAGCCACATGCAAGTGTGAGTAACGATCCAAGAGCAAGTCTTATCCGACACTATTCCGATGATATTCCGGACGTCAGTCTGAGCGAGATTAAAATGGCTCTCCAGGACCTTAAAAACGGCAAGGCCCCAGGCGAGGATGGAATTACAGCGGAGCTTCTGAAAGCGGGTGGAAAACCGGTACTTAAAGTCCTTCAGAAGCTCTTTAATACCGTCCTCTATGGTGGCACTACACCGGAGGCGTGGAGCAGAAGCAACAAGCCAGTTTCAGAAAAGGCTTTAGCACCATAGACCACATATATACCCTTCGGCAAATTGTACAGAAGTCAGAGGAGTACAATTTGCCACTATGTCTGGCGTATGTGGACTATGAGAAAGCCTTTGATTCCATCGAAATTTGGGCGGTGCTGCAGTCCCTTCAGCGGTGCCAAGTTAACTGTCGGTATATCGAAGTGCTGAAGTGTTTGTACAGTAGGGCTACGATGGCTATCCGAGTACAGAATCAGAGTACGAAACCTATCCAGCTGCAGAGAGGTGTAATGATGATGAGTCAATTTATTTCACAATCAAATAAAGTGTAAATAAAATAAAGTAATTTCCACATAATACTACTCTGTCAAGAAAGTACCGGGAAAAGATCAATAATACACAAAATGTTAGTTCTTCATCCAAGTTTATTTTATCACTTTCAAAATATGCTCCTTCAGTAACACTTTCTTACACTTTCTCTAACGAATAATACAATCATCAAAACATTTTTAAACGCTTTTTCCGGCATTGAGTTCAGTTCTCGCTGCGAATTCGAATGAAAACGGGTGCCACAAAGTGGTAATTTGAGTTTAGGAAAAAGAAAGAAGTCTGCTGGATCCATATCTGGTGAATAAGGTGGTTGCTCGATGGTATTTATTGATTTTTTGGTCAAAAATTCGTTTACAATGATGGCCTTGTGCGAAGGCGCACTATAGTGGTGCTAAATCCAAGAATTTTCTTTCCACAAACCTGGCATTTTTCGTCTAATTTGCTCTCTTAAACGCTGCATAACGCTCAAATAATATTCTTTATTTACCGCTTGACCTCCCGGCAAGAATTCCGAGTGCACAACACCACGATAGTCAAAGAAAACAGTCAACATGACTTTGACTTTTGATCGACTTTGGCGTCGGTTTTTTCGGTTTCGGTTCAGTTGGAAGGCGCCACTCCGAAGCTTGTTGACTAGTTTGCATGTCAAACTCGTAACGTCTCGTCACCAGTAACAATGCGTTTCATGAACGTTGGGTCGGAATTGACACGTTCTAGCATGTATTCAGCGACTCTTATGCGATTGAGTTTTTGGAGAAAATTCAGGTCTTTTGGGACTAGCCGAGCGGCAACATGTTTCATACCCAAGTGATTATTTAAAATGGTACGGATCGACTCGTGAGACAGAAAATTCGGCGGCTATCTCTCTCAAACTTGAATGAGGATTTTCAGTCACTATTTCCTTCACTTTTGCGATGTTAATTTCAGTTGCAGACGTTGATAGCCTACCAGAGCGAGGCAAATCTGCCATCACATCTCGACCACTTTTGAACGCTTTGTACCACTCATAAGCACGTGTTTTTGATAAAGTCGATTCACCGTAAGCCTTGTGTAACATTTTCAGTGACTCAAACACGGAATGCAAAATTTAAGACAAACTCTTTATTCGATGTTTTTGTCCATTGTGAAATTCGCAATACACACCAGATATGATATAACTAAAAACAGCACTGTATTTAATCTAACAGATGTAACTCAAATATTCGTCAAAATGGAAAACAGTTGTGCCAATCTAACAACAACAAAAAAAAAATACTTTTTTGACTGAATGTATACTAGCTTCTTAAGTAGGAGCTAAGACAAAGTATATTGGAGAATTAAAGCCAAACCTTCAGACGGTATTAAATTATGCGGAAATTATTTTTATTCGTTTTTGAAGTCGGTTTTTGCTTTTTTTTAATTAATTTAAAAATAATCTTAATAATTTCCAGGTGAATATGTACATCGACCAGCTGGTAATGTCGGTGCACGACGATGCAGTCATGGCGCACACTCGGTGCCAGACCTACATGAACGCCTGCACTTCTCAGCCCGATACCTGCTCGGGCACCGACAAGAACTTCGAGTCCGCCATCTTGGGCTGCACCCTCGATGATCAGAAAAGGGTTAAGAAACGCCTCCAGGGACTACTCGACTACTTCGCTAAGCTTAACATCACCACTTGTACGTGAGATGTGAGCTCGCTCGTTAGTAAACTCCACGTTTGCTGAGCGTTTTTCTCTACTGCTGGCTTCATGTTTGTTTTTATGTGTGGACGTAGCAAAAGTTTCGAGAGTGATGCAGACGTGGCTTGCAAAATTTACTAATGGGAGAATCGATACTTTACACTTCACTCATTTTCCCGTTTACTTTCTTTAAATATTGCTACGTCGAAACACTGTTTATTCCTAACCGTGAGGACGTGTCTTTCTGAGGTATTTCGTTTTATTAAATACGACACTTTATTCAAAACGAGAACTTGCTTAGTTAAAGTCATAAAAACTATCACTTAGTATTTACAATTAAAATATTTATTATCTATTTTACTTAAATATTCATTGAACTGTTATATCGGACTTTTTTTACCTAATAAAAAAGGAAAAATATAGAATGAATTATGTGATCAAAGTCGAAGCTTATGGCATAGATATTTTTAATTTTTTAAAAGTTAACTTTTAAATTTGGAAAAATTATAAAAGCTATTAAAATAACGAAATTCAAATCATGTGCACCCTGTGTCAAGTATCAATGTTGTAACGTTCATTTTGAATTAATATTATTTATTGAGAGATCTATTTCATCTAATAATACTGAAAAATTTTATTTAAAAAATATCTATGCCGTAGGCTTTTATGTCGTTCACATGTTGCAGCCTATTTTTCGTTTCGGTAAAAAAAAAAGTCAGGTATAAAATATTTACATTTTTCTGGGCCTATTTCTAAAACTGTTTTTAAATAAAATATAAATACGATATAGAAAATATATACATGCATATTCTCCGAACTAGTTTAAATAGTTTTTCCCTTCTCAAAATAAATATAAATTTTAACTTTTAAGTAAGTATTTTCTAACTTATGTTCCTTCCATAACATAATATAAATATAAAAAACTGGGTGATATAGGTACTTTTATTTTTAAGTTAATTCGGGCTCGTTTCCAAAGATAAACCTATCAGAGACAGTTCCTCATTCCAATAATAATTTACGATAAACATCAAGTTGGAGTTTAGAGTACAATTTATCCTTTTAATGTTGGTACATTCTGCGACGCCTAGTACTTGCTTACGTTTGCTGAAGTGTGTTAAATGTGAATTTCAACCACCTATACTTTTAAGGTTATATGAAACCCATTACTCTCGTAACTTTAGACCTTATTGTTAGGTTATAAAAAAATATATATAAATTAATATTCAAGCATCATTCTAGTTATGGTGTTAGAGTTAGTGAACGCAAATAAAACATGAAAGCATTCCTCTCGCTACAAAATGACCCAAAACAAATATCCCTACGTTTGCCGTTGTTTAAAGGTCTTGTGTCTGCGCGGTCATCTGAAAAATCGCTTCGTACTACTTAGTACATTTTAGTCAGTGTACTAATTCACTATAATAGTACTGTTTGTTCTATTCGGTTAGTAGTTCTCATGGATTGTCAAACAATTCTGAACGCTTGTACCTACTAGTGTTGATTATAATAATTTGATTCTATTTGGTCTCTGTTGGTTGGCTTATTTTATAACTAAAAGAGATAATGAGAGTAGTGTGTTATTTTCTATTTCGTGATAGGTAAGAGTAAAAAGAGTTTGACAAATGAAAAATAAATCTGATCACTTAGGAATTTGATGATATCATTGATTGTCAGTGAACGAAACATTTCTTCTATGTGAAACTCGCATTACTAAACCCTCTGAAAGATTTTAGCTACCTTGTACTCATAGTTCCGTCTCACACCGCACACAGCGCCCGAAAAGATGAAGGAGCGTGTGACCGATTAATAAGTAAACACCGACCATATGTTAACTGAGCTAAGGATTATTTTTATTACTAAATCGCACATAAACAGCATCACTAAAATAGACCATCACATTTCTTCTTTTAGATTTCCACAAGATCCAAAACGAAGAGAACTGTAGGCAGTTGTTAGTTAGGAAAATAACAGTATGGATGGATTACTAGCAAAAAAGACAAAAATTAATTCACTTTAAAAGTGACGATTTTTATATGTCCAACACAGGATGCAGCAGACTACCAAAACAATTTTAATAATTAGTACCGTCACCGTCATAGTCGCAATACTGATTATTATGTACTTGCATTGCATTGTAATAAGGTATTAGAAATAAATCATCACGGGCGACGATGTGCGAAGGGGGGCAGTGGCGTCGTAAAATTTTTGTTAGCGACCAGAATATTGTATGGCAATGACTTTTCCACGACTTTTTCTGCCACCAGGGCGGCGCCACTTAAAAGTGAGGTATAATAATTTACAGATATCATAGCGGGGAAGTTAATTTGTTCGGAAAATGTAAAGGTTAATGTTTCTTTCTGTGGTATTAGTGGGTAATGTTTCTTTCTGTGGTATTAGTGGGTATTAGCTAAATTTTATATTAATAAGATTAAAAATAAATTAACCATACCACAGATTATCATAAAAGTAGAAAATTTTTGAAAATGTGCAAAAAATTAAAGAGCAAACCACTGAGGTATTGTTTTGTGTATTAATACAACACTTTTGAACTGATAAACCTTTAATTAAAAACTAACTTCTCAATTAAATGACATTGTGTAACAAAAAACTTTACCTCAGTGTCAACGAGCGACATCTGGTGAGCAGAAAATTATTAGCCCTCATTCAAACAAATAAAAAACATTAAAAAATAAGATCGATCTTCAACGGTTTGTCTCGTGTCTCTAGATAAATATTAATAAACTGTTAGCTAATCAGCGTTGGAGTTCCAATGTGTGGTATTGTTTGCAGTTTTAGGTAAATGATAGTAATATTACCATGTTTTATTTGCGTTTACTAATTCTTCGTCTTAAGAAGTTAGATACAATTTGACGTTATAATTTTCAAATTATTTTAAAAATGACTTAATATACACATCACGATCTTGTTAGCATTTAAAAAAAATTATCTTTCAACATGATTCCATTTAGTTTAAATAATGTAAAATAAAGTTTATTTCTAAATTAACAAGTAATTAAATATGCAGTGAGAAATATTAATATTTATATGTAAAAATAAAATTTATTTGTTGTTTGATTTGCCATGTTTGGATTCTCTAACTTGGTGAGTACTTACTCATAAGAAAGTGCTTGGAAAGATGAAAATCGAATATGATGCTAAGAAATGCTCAATGAAAACAGCTGAAATTTATTCAATTGTTTTGACAGAAACGTCTGGTCTTCAGAAATAATCGTTGTTGAAGCTATCCAGTCTGCACATAGTGCAGCCTATAGAACGTTGTAAATTTATTTTTCTTTTGAATATATTTTCACAATTTTCTAGTTAGGCTACTGAATAAATAATAGTACTAACATGATTAGGCTACCAACGAATAATCATTTAGGCAGACTTTTCAATGTCTTTTAAAAAATTCTAATTTGTCAACTACATTAACTTACTATTTAAACCAATTTTTTATTACTTACACTTTATGTTACTACCATGGGCATAGCTAACGCGTTACTTTTACTATTTACAGGTATCAATATATTCCGGTGTTATGTCACGTTTGACTGTCTTCTAATAAGTTTGGTTATTTTATTTTCAGAAACATTTATAAACAATACAATACAAACCAACCATAGCCTTTCCTACCGACCTTTGTTATAAAATCCATTAAGGTCATTTTGACGTTTATTGACTACACCACTATGATGTCCGTTGCGTACGGGCCTTACCTGCACATATCCATACTCAGGCTTTCAATTCACACTACTTACTTGATTTGGGTTTCGATCTTGAGGGTTACCCCACGGCGCATACAAACAATATTTATTGTGAATCAAGACACCTATTTATTGGGTTTCAATCTAAACTTTTTTTTAGTTCACAACTAGCTGGTCAGGCAGACTTTGTTCTGCAAAATTTCATTCAAATCAGTTCAGTAGTTTAGGAGTTCATCGCGGACAAACAATGTGACACGTAATTTTTATAGATAAGGGTTATTTATAATACGAAATAACGAAATGTATAATTGTTCATTATTTTCATTTACTACGTCACGTTGCGCCTTTTTGACTGGTTACGAGATGTCTGAGTGGGCCTTGCGCCGCGCCGTTCGGAACTACTTTCATTTTAATTTTTTCTTTTTAATTCGTTACCTCCACACTAGGATTTTTCTATGTATCGTGGTAAATTTCACAAGGAGAAACATCCAGACCCGGAACAATTATTTTTAGGCCATACAAATTCTTGTTCTGTGCGGGATTCGAACCCAACCCATTTCAATGTGTGTTATCGGGCTGATGTTGTTCTGTCATGTTCCATGCAGTCAGTTGATGGATGTGTGTATCTCAGGGCTGTGGTTGTAAGCAGTATATGAGGGAGATATATTTTCTTTAGTTTAAATTGTAACTGGTAAAGGTATATAAAGAGGTAAAGAATGATCAAATACTTTGTAACTTAGTGAAATTATTCTACTAAATACTAAAATAATGGTTATCTTTACATCACTACTACACACCAATTTATACGAAGTAAGTACATTCAGAATTTGTTATTGGAGGTTAAAATATTAGTTATGAATGAAGACATGGTCATTTATTCAAAAAAATGTAACGGCACGTGCTTAAGTCGCTTCTGCATGTGTTTGTTGTGAGGGCTGAGATTTAAGCTTATTAAAAGTGCTTACATGAGCATATTACTTTAAATTTGTACGATCTTTTTATTGTATACATCAGTATTTAAGTACAGCAACTAAATACCAAATTGTATGTTACATTTTTAGTTTAAATTGCCGTCGTTTTAAACAATAAAAATACTACTTATGAGTCTTGGAGTTTTATTTTTAATATTCTAATATAATTGAGTTTCTACAACACTATAGGTAATTGATTACAATGCTCTTGTTAGCTTTTTGGTGTTATATAATCATCATCTTCCTGCCCTTCTCCCAAGTTATTTAGGGTCGACATAATATACCTCCCCTTCCATTCTCTACTCGTATTAGCCGTCATAATAGAGTAATATCTTCACTCACTCCTTTACGCATATCATCCCTAATACAGTCCATCTTTTCTTAAGCCCTTTACTCTTATATTCATCTACTTTCATTGCCAACCTTTTTCTTATGTGGTTTTAAGAAATTAGTATGTAATGCTCCTAAAATAACTTAATTCTATCGTTCTGAATTTTAAGAGTACAAAGTGTGGCTCATTAAATCATTCATTTATTAGTCCATCAAAAGCACCATAGATTGCATCATAGGAGGTACTTGTATATTTGCTAAAGTTGCCACGCTTGGTAGCCGGGTTTGCAACAGCAGTTTTTTTATATTATTGAGCTGTTTCCAACCTCCATCTCCTGTTTCAGTTTCCCTGTCGCCTCTTGACACCCAGGGGATGGTGGCGCTTATCTTACGCTGCCACTTCACGATCGGTCAGATGCGAATAAGTAGAATAAAATAAAACTTACAGAAAATAATTTATTACAAATTTTTAAGTACATACAAAATAATATATTTACAAAAACTTATATTTCATAAATTCGTAATTATGTGTTGTCTATTCGAATTTTAACAAAAATATTTACTAATAGGAAATTAAAAAGTATGTGATTATAAAAAATAATATTTTTGTTTCTCATTTGAATTGTAGGATATTCCTAATAAATAATTATAAGCAGTTTGACTAATATCATCAGAAATATAATAATTTGAAGGAATTGAATTATTGTAACAAAATATTTTTCCCTAATACATAAAATAATACAAACACAATTTGTTTTTAAGACGTCCATTACTAGGCAGGTTTTTCGACAGATTTGGTTTTAACAACCCAAAAGTAAACAAAAAAAATAACTTCAAATTATCCATTCATTCCACTTAGTATAAATAAATGTTTTGTAATTAAAATCTATCAATATATCCTATTGCACGGTGCATATAATTATTACACGCTTACGTATTTTAATATGTATTATATACACGAGCTAATAAGTACATATTTTCTTGGCAAATGTGCAGGGTTAATTGATAGAATTAACACCTCTATTAACATAATACGACTTTTACTGACTACGACATTTAAAGACTCCTACATTAAATTTTTATAAAGTTAAGTTTATCGAAATCACCACGAGTTTCTTGCATGAGATTAATTGTTATTTGTAACCATTCACTAGGTACAGATCTTAACAATTTAACATGTCTGTGTTTTACACTAAGTAACAATTGTAGATTAGCTGTGATAAACGGTATTAATTTGGGAAAAAGGTTCATTTTTATAAAGGAAATGTAGAAAATTGTAACTAGAAATTAAACAAAAAAGTTAAAGTTTTAGTTCGTCACGCATGCTCATCACAGTATTCTGCAAGCGTTTTTGAGCACATTTTTCTTCTTTCCTCCAGGACGGTGCTTGGCGGGCCGCAGCAGAATCGTTCCATTACTGTTGTGGTTTGTAAACGTACCTGTTGATGGTCAATTCATTTACATATAACTTACTGCCATATTTCATAATATTCTAATATAGCAAAACTACAGCCATACGTCCCACTGTTAGACACAGATCTTATATTTCCGATAGAGTTGTATAGTATAGTCGGCCGCGCTTCTCCTTCACATGTCCTTGAAATGATCTATTCCTTCGACACGTATTATCACATACAGACACATAATTTCTCAACATAAATGAAAATTGACCGCCGAGGACGTGGTAAATAAGCTGAGTTTAAAATTGCTGTCGGCGGGGATCGAACCCGTTGTGCTTACCCCTTCTACTTATATTTCGAGCACATGTGACGAAATGAGAAGGGGCAGTGCTTGTGAAAAGTAAAAATGCTGTAACTACTTTTTAGGCATATGTATCCATATAATTACTGAAATATATATGTTATGGACCAAGTGATTAATAGGACATTATTAATAATGCCCGGGCAATATAAATAATGTCCAATATGAGTAGGCAATATGATAAAAAAATATTGAAATAATTAAATTGACCGGCTCTATGAATAAAGTCCGTTACTTAGTAGGCAGAGTAATAAGAAGATAGGTTGGGTTAGATGATGTCGCATAACACTTAAACACAATGGGAATAAAGTTTTTCATCAAAGGCATTTTTTCTTTGTAATGTAAAGGAAGGAATAACCCATTTGCTGCTATTTTTTAAATAGCAACAATGTCAATCTAAAATCAAATCTAAAAAATTAAATTATTTTAGATTTGATACATTATTAACTTAGGTTAGGTTATATCAAATTGAGCAATAGTTACGTAGCAATATTCATAATGACATAATGTAATAAATAATGAAGCTTAAATCAGTATTAATTACGTGGCCCCATTTTACTTGTCATTATTCATATTGCCTGGGCATTATAAATAGTGCCCTGATTAATCACTTGGTCCTTATGGACCAAGACGAACGAGCACACAGTTCACCTGATGGTAAGTGGATGCTGTGGCCCATAGACATCTAAATTTATCCTCAATTAAGAATCAAAATGCAGATGCGTTGTCACCCCTGAGGACTGGGGTGGAATACTCCTTTCCAGTAAAAAGGGTCTCCGGTTCTCTACACTCACCATACGAAACACAGCAGCATTAAGCTGCTATTTTACGCTCGTATTCTGTGAGAGCGTGGTGCTACCCCGGTTGAGCCGACCCATTCGTGCTGCAACCACAATATAGCTGCAGCATGGCTCTACCGCGTAAAAAATATCCCTGAGGCATATGAATAATTCCGGTTACGTTAAAACAATATGTTTCAATCTGGGTATGTTAGTCACTAGATCTTAAACTAGGAATCACATCTCAGGCGCAGACAATAATGGTATTTTCGAGGGGAGGCCGTTAGCTTGATTACAAGCTAGAATCTTCCCAAAAAAAGGGGCTATATCATCTAAAGTATTAAGTCACAAATATTTTTTCTTAAGTCACTAATTGTCACCAATTTCTCACTAAATCTTGACATAATAAAATTTAGGATATCATTGGGGAGGATTCCAGCTTGAAAACGCGTTAAAGACCTCTTTTATGGAAGAGGAGACAAACGAGCATACGGCTCACCTGATGGTAAGTGATCACCGCCGCCCATCAACATCTGCAACACCAGGGGAATTGCAGGTGCGTTGCCGGCCTTTTAGAAAGGAGTATGCTCTTTTCTTGAAGGTCACTAAGTCAGATAGTGGTCCAGAAAAACCGCTGGTGACAGTACATTCCACAGTGTGATCGTGCGTGCCAGGAAATTCCGCGTAAATCGCACTTGATGAACCGTCAACCATCGAGATAATGAGGATGGAGTTACAATAGCTTAAATTCTAATGGCTTTCGATAGATGACGGTAATAATCATCTCGTTAACACCAGACGTAAAATACACAGACCAGAGACGGGAAGCAGCTCGTCAAAAGTAGAAACGTCTGGTACGGCAATCCTTAATCCGCCTGTTAACAGGCCAGGCCAGGTTGGACAAAATATCGTAATTTAGACCTGATTTTGACGCGCAAGAATTGATACTTCGTGAAATAGTTTATGGTCGGAAAAAAATATGCGCAAATACTTACTTAACATCTTAATCGAATGGCTTTTTAAAATAATTTATATTAATCGAGATAAAACATTGACGTTCAAGTTCTCGTATCTTTAAGCGATAGCCATATATTTTTCAATAATATAAAAGACATGTTATTAAATTAGATTCTTCATCAGCTATATTTTTATTTAAAGCCTTTATTTTCTGATAATAAGCAAAAACGTTTCAAATAAAGTAACTTTATGTCTATCACAAATATGCATGCAGCGGAGAAGGGAGGAAAGCCTTGCCTTAAGCAGGAAAATCTACATTCGCACTATAATGGGAGTGGCTCATGTCCGGCAGTGGCCTTTAACGGGTTGATGATGAAGAAGAAGATATTTATATGTTAAGTAAATATTTATACGTATATCGACATAATTATATATATTTTGTGTATATTTATATAATTTACTACTTTTTATCATCCCTTTCTATTTTGATTTTTGCTGCACCGCCTCTTATATTATGTCTATCTCTCTTTAGCCTAATGGTTGACTGGGAGAGAATGCCCTATGGCATTAAGTCCGATGTACTACTTTGTGCATGGAAGTATAGATAAACAAATAATTAAATGAGAAGAGCATTAATACCTATGAGTGGTGTGGCGTTCGGGAGCGGCGCGTCAGCGGCGTCGTCCCGGCGCATGTCGGCCAGGCAGCGCGCCGCCAGCGCCCGGAACACGGCGCCCACGTTCACGTCCTCCTTCACTGAGGCCCGCATCAGCCGGCAGCCCAGCGCGCGCGCCACCAGCTCCGCCTCATCGCTGTTGGCAGTTGGAGTTAATGTTATGCTCAAGTCCTGCCTTATCCTATAGGCACAGAATAAATAAATGTACTAACGTCTTATAGGTGTTATATATAGGATCTTTCTTCACCGTCTAGGAGCGCAGAAAGATCGGGTGATGGATGAGGATGATATTGCGACAAGCAGTATAAAGACAGATGTAAAAGAAGAGAGCTCTTTGCGTTTTGATCTTGATACGAATACGAAACAATTGTATAAAAGGTGTTGCAGTGTAAGTTACACAAAAATAGAGGCATTTATTAGTGTGAACCTACCTGAGTAATTATCTGTGCAATAAGATCAAAGCTAGGCTCGGATGATGAAAACACAGAGATAATTAATTACCAATACATTCAGATCCAAAGGCCAATATTTTGGGTTTTTTGAGGTCGGTTGAATTTAGCCCCAAAATCCGCGACGTAGTAGCCGGATATCTGGCCAAGACGGTTGATCGTCAAAACCTTAATTTAAACCATCCATGGAGAATCTGTATTATTTTATTACCACGTTTTCATTAACTCCTAACACTTTCATCTCTGACTGTTAGGTACAATCGATGTTAAACTGTGTATTTAATTCTTATATTATATTAAAATATTTAACTGCTAGGGCCGTGGTAGCTCAGATGGTTAGCGGTCGCTGTAAATTTCACAGTACGCGAGCAATCCAGATTCGATCCCCGCCGGCACCAATGAAATTGTGATTTATAAGAGAAAGAGAAAAAAGAAGGAAAAGTGCTGATTTACCACGTGCTCGACGGTGAAGGAAAACATCGTGAGAAAACCTGCATGTCTGAGAAATAAGAAAAAAATATTTTGAAGACATGTGAAGTTCGCCAACACGCATTGGGCCAGCGCGGCGGAAACCTGCATGTCTGAGAATTTTTTTTCTTATTTCTCAGACATGCAGGTTTCGTCACGATGTTTTCCTTCACCGCCGAGCACGTGGTAAATCAGCACTTAAAATTACAATTAACAATATCATAGGCGGACACTTTCTTGCCCTAAAACCCTCTCAGAAATGAGAGGAGGCCTGTGCCCAGCGGTGGGACGTATATAGGCTGCAACTTTAACTTTTTAACTTTATTGAACTGCTGCTATACTGACCCCTGCTGAACATAGGCCTCACTATAGATTGTGTCATAGGAGGTGTATTGTTCGGGTTGGCAACCGAAGTTTTTATTATTATTTAGAGATATTATCAGGAAAATGCTGTTGCTTATCCTGCGGTTTATTTACCTCTGTCGCTTCTTACGACACCCACATGACGACAAGGGGTAGTAGACATTCTTACACTGCCACTACACGCCTGAGTGAGGAAAGTTTTTGTATATTAATATTATTTGGGCGAACTTTAAAAAAAAATGCAACCTTTAGAGTATTGATGTTGAGAAATGTCACACAGATACAAATACACAAATATATAATTTAGATTCCGAATTATCTGCTGCGAACGATGAAAACAAAAAACACATACATGGGGTTACTAAGTAATTAGTGAATGCGAGAAGTATAAAAATTCTAATTCTCATCGAGTCACCGTACGACAATTGAAAATAATCCGGCTCGAGAGATCATATCAAATAGATTTCAGACTAGCTACAAGAGGCAAAATCCGCTATACTATTGATTTTTTAAATTATGTATTGTATCATGGAAAAAATATTTGTAAGCAATACAAATACTAGTTCCGTGTAAGATTCGAACCCACAGCCCTGGGAAAAATCCGTATTCAACATTAGGCAATCAAGGGGCGATGAGGAAGAGTTTCGGCAATCACATTGAATAAAACTACTTTTACGGATTATATCGCGTTTAATAACTTATTTTTATTAATTCCCGACGTTTCGGGTGCTTTACAGCACCCATGGTCACGGGGGACTGAGGTGATTGACGTCCCGATGTCAGAGTTAACCCGGAGTACCTTCAGCTTTTTTAATTATTAATTTTGGTCCGATCTACGCAGAATGAACTTACTGTGTCTTGAAGTCTTGCAGTGGTATGCTTGGGTTTAGTTTTAATTTTATTAATTACAGGATCCCAAGCAGGTGGTAGTACCCAGCCTCCCTCTCTATTGAAATTAGGATGTTTCAATAGAGAGGAGGACAAAGGAAGTCTGCAGTTTGTGATCATGTTGTAAAGCACCCGAAACGTCGGGAATTAATAAAAATAAGTTATTAAACGCGATATAATCCGTAAAAGTAGTTTTATTCAATGTGTAGTGTTCGCGTAAATATAAGAAATCATTATTCAACAATCACATCATTTTTTAGAGGCTGGGCCAAGGAACTAGTTTGAAATAAATTTGCAGGATTTATATTGTTAGTAGTTTAAAATCAAGGCTGAACTTACGGTCCAACGACGCACTGGTCCATCAAATCTATTTTATTTTGCACTATTATTGTCGGTATTTCACCGCACTCATTCTCCACCTGGAAAAAATACCGTTTAACATTATGATTCCGTTTCCAAAATATAGAAATTGTCAGCTGTTTTGTGTACATATGCACGTCCAAACTGACTTCTAACTTCTAAGAGGGTAAGTAATGGAGCAAAGAAGAGTCCGCTACACTGCTCTAGTGCCTGTTGTGCCTCCCATGTCCTCGAAATAGTTTTTTAGAGAAAATACCTTTTTTTACTAGTAAAAATAGTAAACATCTAAGGAATGGAAAGACATAATCCTCCTTTTTGCACTTCCATAGTCCGATAAAAAGTAGCCTATTTATTGCCCAGGGTCATTAAGTACCTACGTACCAAATTTCACGGAAATCCGTCCCATAGATTTTTCGTATGTAATGGTGGATTCGAACCCACGACTTTCCAGTTTGCAGTCCGCACGCCACTAAGCTACTATCGCTTCAAATTGTGTCAACGTTTTAAATTTTCTGACAGGGTAAGCTTCCTTGTTTTTTTCAACCCAAGTGGCAAATGAATAATGTAATTGCTCTTACCAGGAATTGAATCGAGGTACTCGAGATCAACTTTTACTAGGTGGTAAAACTCTTTATCTGCCTAGAAGTCTGTCTTGGTGGGTACCACATTTTTACCTACTTCTCGCCTAAAGGGTGTACAAAGAAAGTACAATTACAGACTGTGAGACATTCCATCTTAACCCCGCATCTGTAGCATTCTTCGTTTGAAGTTGAAACTGACTAAACTAAAAAAAAATACTAGACATTTTTTCTCAAATGACATACATGCCTTTTCGCAACTCGCATTAAATAAAAAATCCAAATCAGCGTTGGAGCCTGGAGACTTACGAAAGAAAGGCAGGTTTGTAACTAATTCAAACCCTAATAACCCACAAACAAATAGTCATTTGGTGTGTTATACAAATATCCGTTTCCGTTGGCGCAGCAAGCGTTGTAGGTAATTCCTAAATAACATCTAAGCTTCTAAATATTATAAATAAATATGTGTGCGGTTATGTTCCGGTTTTTATTTTGTAGAGACAACATCCGGAAATGAAAAATGCTTGGAGATGCTTATCATATTTTTTTTACAAAATTGAACTGTCAAAGGAACTTACAGATAAGTAAATGTGACCTATAGTCACTCCACATCTATCCTCGATTAAGAATTAAAATGCAGAATACATTGTCACTTTTGTGGATTAAAGTGGAATGCCTTATAAAAGGTGTCGTTAGGTGTCAGGTTATCGTCCCTTGCAACACGAAAACAGCAGTATTTTGCTGCTATTTGACGTTGGTATTCTGTGTAAACGCGTGGTTCCTCCCCGATCGAACTGGCCCATTCAAACTCTACCATAATACGCTTTGGCGTGACTTTACCACGTATAGACGTAAGTAAGTACGTAAGACGTAAGTGTCATTTTATGCGTTTAACAGTACACCGATTAATGTACAAAATGGCAAAGAATTAAAAAAATAAAGTTGTGTTTACAGCTCATACCAAAAGAAAGATAGACAAAGCGCTGCGTATATTTTAAGTGACGCAAAAACCGTGCTCAACTTCTTGACACGCACTCACGAACACATCTTTATTCTTTCTTTCTTTAACAGCCCGTATATTATGTTATTGGTGGAAAATTATTTTATATGCATATGCGCACGTGAGTGCGTGTTCTTACAATAAGTTGAGCATGATTTTGGCTTAGTTTATGCGTCACTTGAAATGTATGCAGCGCTTCGTCTATCTTCTTTGTCGGTCTGAGGTGAATAGTGTGTACTTTTGCTGCTTCCGTTTGTATATATCTGGTAAGTTTCCGTTGCGTATATATCAGGTAAGTGACGAGAACTTTTTTCTCCAGCAATTCTTCGTTATGTAAACTATATCGTTATGTAGTATACACTCATTTGCAAAAATAAACGGGATATTTAGATTTTTCCTGCCTGAAAAAAATACAATACAATACGAAAAAGTTTTAATCATTTGAACATGTTACTGGCCGGTTATAAAAGTGCCGTGGTATTTAAAAAGGTACGTTCCTAATTCAAATGATTGCCTGAGGTTGATTTTAAAGTACCTAAACAACTTTTTACTACAATTTATAGCGCAACTCCCGAAAGTTCATTTTTTTTAATTATCTCATTTCCTTGACATTTTAAAGTATTGTTATTGATGTTTAATGGTCTTGAAAATGGTAGGTAAAGTGATAAAAGCCAGCAAAATTATTGAGCAGCTTGAGGAGGGTTGCAGCTATGGCTTCGTGGCTCAGAGGCTAAATGTGAGTCGTTTGACAGTCTAAAGGACCTGGCACCGCTATCAAGAGACCGGTTCTGTCAAGAGAAGGCCTGTTTCTGGAAGAAACCTATGTACCGAACCACGGTATGATCGTTTTCTGGTGAGTCAAGCGTTGAGAAATCGCAAATCAACGTATGTGAATCTTATGAACAAGCTCGAAGAAGTAAGAAGTGTGTAAATTAGTCTATGGACGATCAGGAGGAGGCTTCTCGCTGCCATTATACGCAGTCATCGCCCAGCCCGCGGCCCTAAATTACTCCGTGAGCATCGAGTTGCCAGGCTTAGCTTCGTTCGACATTGTGTGTCATGGACTCAAAAAGACTGGGATAGGCCATTGTTCTTCGATGAGCCAGGCTCTGTGCGATGAAGACTGACGTCGGCGAGTGCTATGAACACGAGGAGAACGCTTTGCAGGATCTAACGAATTTATTTTCACACCTTACTCAGAAATATCAGCGGTGAAGGACCTCGAGACATTAAAAGCGGATACATACCTGACCCAATATTATTTATTACAGCGATCAACTTCTTAACTGCTCAACGAGAAATTTCTAACAATTGTTTAAGGCTATTCCTCATTGACTATTTTGAAAGCGAACACTTTAATTGGAAGCTTCGAAACTATACCTTAAAGCAATACAACACAAAATTATAATTACCAGAAAATATTAAGAGCCTATCATTTCATATGTGAAATCAGAAATTTAATTTAATTTGAAGAAGTTCGCTTCTATTTTATTTGAAAAAACGGACACAGTAAAAAATAACTGTATAATTTTTACTATACTGTCATTGGACTAGATTAGGCATAGTCTGTTCACTAAGATAGTGCCGGTACAGGCGCACTTATTAGTTTGCTTTTATTGCACGCCTCACAACGCGAAGCGTTATTAGGAAGTGTATTACTCTCGACACGTCAAGGTCAAGCAATTTTGTGTTCTTAAAATGCCTCTATCATGATCATATTGCACTTATACGATAATATGAGTAGCCGTATATCAAGAAAACACTCAAAGTAATCCATCTTATATTTTCTAAAAAAAAAATAATTTTATATTGCTACTTTGAAAAAAATATGGTATGAAAAATTTTTTACGTGGACGTCTAGATGTTGATTTTGTATGTGGTCACGATAACTCCCCAAAAAATTGACGTATCGAGACCGAGTTTTTTTTATTAGCTTCAGAATTACATCAACTGGTTCCCTATTTCATATCACTAGGCAGCAGGCGAGGCAGGAATACATTTGTTGGATCGTACGGAGTTAGTCTTCATCGAAAACGGCCCACTGACTGGACACCGATACAAAACGGAAGTTTTAATTCCTCATGCACAACTCGCATTGGCTGCTCTTGGCCAAAACTCAATTTTTACGGACGACAACGCTCACGCCCACCTGTCTGGCAATGTGGAAGCTTATATGCTAAAGGTCGGAATTTGTCGTTTGGATTGGCCAGCTCGAGTCCCGACATAAATCCCATAGAGCTTGGGACGTTCTGAAGAGACGAGTGAGCTCAATGTAACCGGCTCCGCAGACCATCAGAGACCTAATGGTGACCAGAATATGATTACCGCGGAGTGGGAACGTATTTCGCAAGAAAACATAAGAGATATACTCGCTAGAATGCCCAGACGAATTCAAGCTGTGATTTCAGCAAGACTCCATACTAAACTTTTATCTGCTTTTACTTTATTCATGAAAAAGCAAATAAAAAAACGTGTTTCATTTTTACTTAGCTTAGGTATAGAACTTTGAACTTTAACATTAACTTAAAAACTTTAAAATTTTAAAAATGCTATGATAAAACTGACAAAAACTATTCCTTGCTAATTTATTTACAAAATTCTGAGTGTAAGACTACCTAAAATTATAAAAACATCAATAAAATTGATTCTTTGCTTAGTTTCCCGTTTTTTTTAGCAAAAGAGTTTATATTTAAAATAAATGCCTATGAGCGTACTAACTTATCATAGCTACTTGTTACTTTTTTAGTTACTGTTTGTATCTTTAGTTTATTAGTATCTTGATACACAATAGGTTAAATAAAATACACCACACAATATACATAACAATTTCTAAACAAGCTTTAAGTGCAAAAGAAAAAAATAATAACAAGAGATACAAATACATAATGTATTTTTTTATTAAAAATTACAAGTAAAAAATTCTTACAGCACTACAGTACACTTACGCTATATAAAGAGAGAGTAAGTTTAAAAAACGTCACATTAAAATTCCATAAGAAAAATAATGAAGCTTAACGAAGTGGACAATCAGGCTTTCCTTCCCGTCCCGTCATGAACTCGATACCGTTCACAACGGATTGCACTTCGTTATAACTCGGTAAGTACTTAGCGAGCAACACACCTCGCCCACCAGAGGAGCAGTTAATACCAATTACGTAGTTCTCGTTGATTTTAATAAATATATACTTGTACACTTTATCACAGGACCTCATTAGATGCTTAACTTCTTCGTTACCATAGTAAATGACGTTCACTAGCTTCCCCGTACTGTTTCTGTAATTGGAATGTACGACAGTTTCATTTTCGCCGATTATGTCGTCACAGCCATCAATGGCGTCATCTATTTCTTGATCGGACATACTCCTAAAGTTTAACACACCACAACTGTCCCTTTCCCTTTGTATGGGAGGCCAGAAGTAAACAGCGTACCACTGATTGCCGGGTAACTGGTTCAAGTCGAAGTTAATGCCGGTTCGATAGTAGTTGATACATTTTTCTTCCCTTCGGTGGTTCTTCAGGCAATTTACTTCGAATAAAATAAAAGCAACAGCTAAAATTATTATTAGGTGTTGTGTATGCATTGTGCGAAATAATTCACTAGTAATCTTATATGTAATTGTAAACTTTATGCTACGAAATGAGTCCGAATACAGATTCAGTAACATAAACATCCCGTTTTGATTATGTGGCATGCGATATGTGATACTCTATTACAGGGCTTCTTAAATATTTTTCTTTTAAAATTTTTATTTAAGGCGACACCGCGAAAAAATGCACCTCCTTTCATCGAATAGTATAGGACTATGACACGACTAACGAAACTGGAATTTTGATATAGGTAAATTAATGTCTTTATCTTGAATTTGCTTGTTCAAAAACACGATTGTATAATTTTGACTCGATTATAATTTTTTTTTTTTGAAAAAAAATCATAATTATTTGCGAAAACACCTCTAAAAAATCACTATAGTTGAAATTACAACGAAATTACTTAATCTATATGCTTGGGAATAACTCAAATACATTTATAACATCAATATTCGTAATTTACTTGCCCATTATTTTGATTACTTAAATCAATTTTTTTTAAATATTGTAAGATTCTAAGCGATTTCTAAGCGGTCTTAAACGTCGCGGGCGCTACGCAATTTTAGATCTTAGGACGGCGTTTTTTTAAGTTTTTATAGAAATTATGTATTACTCGGGTCAGTCCGGCGATAGCCCGCTTCAACGGTTTTCGAATCGGTCTTAAATTATAAATTTAAGAAAATGTGACATCATAAAAATATAACTAAATGACATTATCGGATCTAGATGAAATTTATATGTAGCTACTGTAAAAGTATATTCTGTCGGCATATAAAATAATTGATTAACTCGGTTAACTAAGGAAATTACTCCTGTTTTCAAGACGATGAAATGTGATATGTACTCGTATCTACGAAATAATCTGTTGATAATTCGAGAACTATAGATTCTCTACGTGGTAGAGCCACGCTGCAGCTATATTATGGTTGTAGCACGAATGGGTCGACTCGACCGGGGTAGGACCACGCTCTCACAGAATACCAGCGTAAAATAGCAGCTTAATGCTGCTGTTTCGTGTGGTGAGTGTAGAGAACCGGAGACCCTTTTTACGTGTGATAAGGCACTCCATCTTAGTCCTCAGGTGTGACAACGCATCTGCATTTTGATTCCTAATTGAGAATAAATGTAGATGTCCATGGGCCACAGCATCTACTTACCATCAGGTGGACTGTGTGCTCGTTTGTCACCCTTATTCTATAAAAAAAATGATATGATATAAGAGCAAATTACAAACTATTGAACAAGGACAAATTCTATTAAATTTTTTGAAAATATTTACGTTTTTAAATAAAAGTACCTACGAAAGCTATAATTGAACTTCAAAACCATCATAGGTGTACAGGAGAAGTATTAGATGACTGCGGCTGCGAATCGAAAGTTTTGTATAGATTTATGACGAACAAGTGGTAAAATTAAAAATTTTGTACAACCGACTTAATTTAATTTATTGTTGATTTTTTTTAAAGCTCGACCGATTTCGATAAAATTTGAATGGGACCACCTGGGAAGTAGGTATACCCTTTGAAACAAAAAAAGAATTTTCAAAATCGGTTCAGGATTCTTCGAGTAATCGGTGTACATACATAAAAAAACGTATGTGTGTACTTATGTACGCACGTAGGAAGTTATACTTCTTTAGCGTAACAAAACACAAATAACTCAAAATAACTACCTTAAATATAGTTATCAGTTCCCACGAAAAATTGAGAGACAGATACCGAATGAAGTTGTCGCTTTGAGGTGTCAGTGTGAGCGCATCGTAACAACTTCATGGTGTCGTTTTAGCTGTCGGTGCGCGCGCATCGTAAAATCACTGTCATAATTTTTCCCAAACGCTCCAAAGAAGTATAACTTCAAAAGATTCCGACGAATTGTAAACTTCTACTCCTTTTGAAGTCGGTTGAAAAATTATAAAATTGCAAGGACTGGAAGTAACAACTAGCTAACTACCACTAACTAATAAATCATATATTTATTAGACTGGTGCTATTACTTCATTGTAATGGAACTAAACACGAAAGTAAGTAGGTATTGTTAGATCAGCAAAGTTGGCTTATAATATTTTTTCCCCTTTTATAGATTATATAAATTTTTAATGCACGTAATATCGTCAATTACATTTCCACGTTAGGTACTCGCTTTTGCAATATAGCAGCAGCCCAGAGTTTAAAAACCCCTGTTGTAATATTTGCTCTATAGAAAGTAGGTATGAATGTCTATAGTTGACAGTTTGGTGCTCGGCTTACGACCTTGTTTATCGTTTGATCCTCTTTTTTTATTAAATAACATGATTTAATGCACGCTCATTGAATCTACGTAGAAAAAGCAAAAGTATTTGACAGCTTTTGTCAGAAAACATTTGAAGAGATACCATCTTTTTAATTTATGACATATTAAGTAAAACACAGTTGTATGTATTATGCTCTTTGTTTCGCACTTGGTCGAGAAATTTAAGTAAATTCTTGAAGGTCACGGTGCTTTTTCTTTATTTTATTATATTTTATAGATTAGGATGACAAACGAGCACATAGTCCACCTCATAGACTTAGAATATACTGGCGTAGTCCTCCTGATGGTAAGTGGATGCTGTGGCCCATAGACATCTACATTTCTCCTCGATTAAGAATCAAAATCCAGATGCGTTGTCACCCCTGAGGAATAAGATGGAATGCCTCGTTTCAGTAAAAGTCTCCGGTTCTCTACACTCACCATATGAAACACAGCAGCATTAAGCTGCTATTTTACGCTGGTATTCTGTGAGAGCGTGGTCCTTCCCCGGTCGAGCCGACCCATTCGTGCTACAACCATAATATAGCTGCAGCATGGCTCTACCATATTCTTATATACATATTTATATTCTTATATACATATTTTATGTATTCTTATATACTTATTTTTCTAAAAGCGAGACATCTGACAAGACTTTGGAATCGTCAATCCGCCTGCTAAAGGTGACACTTAAGGAAATTCCTCCCGAGAAAGGCGGGGAAACCCATGGCCCAGCAGTGGACTTTTACAGGCTGATGATGAAGAAGAAGATCGCACGGTACCAAATAGAGCAAGCTTATCTTCGAGCATATTTTGCATTTGGGCCTTTATTTGGGCTCTTTCCCTGCATTAAAGTGAACAGAATTGAATAGAAAATATTTTATTAATATTTCTTATTCGATATATTACATATACATCTTATTGAAAGTCATTTTTTTAGTTTACTACTGGTTCGGTAAAAAAATATCTGTCCTGGGAAGAACCAGCATGAAACCAGCGGGAATTTAAACGAAAAGTAAATTTTACAATATGAAAGGTTATAGCTACTATTTATAAAACTTATTTAAGAAACAGCTTGGAAGCGACCACCTCATTCCCAGGGGAATATCAACCATGTATTCATTTATATTATAATAACCTTATTTATACAGTTTTTGTTGAATAAAATATTTAAACTTTGTATTGGAGAGACTTTGTATATTTTCCGAGACTTTATTGTTGTGATTTTGACTCGATGATAACTGTTGTTTACTTCTTCCATTAATATTTGGTTTTGCAAGTTGTTTTTACAGCTTGAAATTAACGCGGAGGTAACAAGTGTAAAAATAATTAAAGCTTGTTTTTAATAGAATAGGGTAACTAACGAGCTCACTGTCCACAGATGGTAAGTGGCTGTGGCCAATATACATCTTCATCTACCTCGATTAAGAAACAAAATGGAGATGCGTTATCACCCCTGAGGACTAAGATGTAATGCCTCATTTACAATGAAAAGGGTCTCCGGTCTCTACACTTACCATACGAAACACAGCAGCATTAAGCTGCTATTTAACGCTAGTATTCAGTAAGAGCATGGTCCTCCCCGGTCGAGCCGACTAATTCGTACTACAACTATAATATACCTGCAACAGGGCCCTATCATGTATAAATGTAACACCTTAAAATTAATGTTTTATTTGCATGTTGCTACCATGAAAACATAATTTACCTTCAACTTCCAAGAGTGCAAAGCGAGGAAGGAATCCCTGTCTGTGGTGGAGAATGCGAGGACACATGCGTGAGCGCCTCGGTAGTAAGCCTTTGTGATAGCATCAAACTCCTCCTGGCCGGCAGTGTCCCACAACATAAGCCGCACCTCTTCGCCATCGATCCTGGAAAATTAATCGGGTTTCACTTATTATTTTTATAATAAAACACTTTATAACCTAAAATTATAACATTATGCGAGTTTTTGGGACAACCTCAGTTCTTTATTTTCTAGGTGTTATACGAGTAGGTTTATTATTTTCTAGTAGTTATTAATAGGAAGTCGCTGCTGCCCATCTCTTGGATTGTTTCCCTCTGGCGCCTCTTACGAAACCTACGGAACGATATAGGATAGTGGATATTCTTACACCGCTACACGGTAAGTGTGGCTGCTGGGAAAGTTATTCTGTCGGCATATAAAATAATTGATTAACTCGGTTAACTTAGGAAATTACTCCTGTTTTCAAGACGATGAAATGTGATATGTACTCGTATCTACGAAATAATCTGTTGATAATTCGAGAACTATAGATTCTCTACGTGGTAGAGCCACGCTGCAGCTATATTATGGTTGTAGCACGAATGGGTCGACTCGACCGGGGAAGGACCGTGCCTCACAGAATACCAGCGTAAAATAGCAGCTTAATGCTGCTGTTTCGTGTGGTGAGTGTAGAGAACCGGAGACCCTTTTTACGTGTGATAAGGCACTCCATCTTAGTCCTCAGGTGTGACAACGCATCTGCATTTTGATTCCTAATTGAGAATAAATGTAGATGTCCATGGGCCACAGCATCTACTTACCATCAGGTGGACTGTGTGCTCGTTTGTCACCCTTATTCTATAAAAAAAATGATATGATATAAGAGCAAATTACAAACTATTGAACAAGGACAAATTCTATTAAATTTTTTGAAAATATTTACGTTTTTAAATAAAAGTACCTACGAAAGCTATAATTGAACTTCAAAACCATCATAGGTGTACAGGAGAAGTATTAGATGACTGCGGCTGCGAATCGAAAGTTTTGTATAGATTTATGACGAACAAGTGGTAAAATTAAAAATTTTGTACAACCGACTTAATTTAATTTATTGTTGATTTTTTTTAAAGCTCGACCGATTTCGATAAAATTTGAATGGGACCACCTGGGAAGTAGGTATACCCTTTGAAACAAAAAAAGAATTTTCAAAATCGGTTCAGGATTCTTCGAGTAATCGGTGAACATCATCGATCACTAATGAAAAAGTGATCGATGGTGTACATACATAAAAAAACGTATGTGTGTACTTATGTACGCACGTAGGAAGTTATACTTCTTTAGCGTAACAAAACACAAATAACTCAAAATAACTACCTTAAATATAGTTATCAGTTCCCACGAAAAATTGAGAGACAGATACCGAATGAAGTTGTCGCTTTGAGGTGTCAGTGTGCGCGCGCATCGTAACAACTTCATGGTGTCGTTTTTAGCTGTCGGTGTGCGCGCGCATCGTAAAATCACTGTCATAATTTTTCCCAAACGCCCCAAAAGAAGTATAACTTCAAAAGATTCCGACGAATTGTAAACCTCTCCTCCTTTTTGAAGTCGGTTGAAAAATTATAAAATTGCAAGGACTGGAAGTAACAACTAGCTAACTACCACTAACTAATAAATCATATTTATTAGACTGGTGCTATTACTTCATTGTAATGGAACTAAACACGAAAGTAAGTAGGTATTGTTAGATCAGCAAAGTTGGCTTATAATATTTTTTCCCCTTTTATAGATTATATAAATTTTTAATGCACGTAATATCGTCAATTACATTTCCACGTTAGGTACTCGCTTTTGCAATATAGCAGCAGCCCAGAGTTTAAAAACCCCTGTTGTAATATTTGCTCTATAGAAAGTAGGTATGAATGTCTATAGTTGACAGTTTGGTGCTCGGCTTACGACCTTGTTTATCGTTTGATCCTCTTTTTTTATTAAATAACATGATTTCATGCACGCTCATTGAATCTACGTAGTAAAAGCAAAAGTATTTGACAGCTTTTGTCAGAAAACATTTGAAGAGATACCATCTTTTTAATTTATGACATATTAAGTAAAACACAGTTGTATGTATTATGCTCTTTGTTTCGCACTTGGTCGAGAAATTTAAGTAAATTCTTGAAGGTCACGGTGCTTTTTCTTTATTTTATTATATTTTATAGATTAGGATGACAAACGAGCACATAGTCCACCTCATAGACTTAGAATATACTGGCGTAGTCCTCCTGATGGTAAGTGGATGCTGTGGCCCATAGACATCTACATTTCTCCTCGATTAAGAATCAAAATCCAGATGCGTTGTCACCCCTGAGGAGTAAGATGGAATGCCTCTTTTCCAGTTAAAAAGGGTCTCCGGTTCTCTACACTCACCATACGAAACACAGCAGCATTAAGCTGCTATTTTACGCTGGTATTCTGTGAGAGCGTGGTCCTTCCCCCGGTCGAGCCGACCCATTCGTGCTACAACCATAATATAGCTGCAGCATGGCTCTACCATATTCTTATATACATATTTATATTCTTATATACATATTTTATGTATTCTTATATACATATTTTATATATTATTATATACATATTTTATATATTCTTACATACATATTTTATATATTCTTATATACTTATTTTTCTAAAAGCGAGACATCTGGCGAGACACTAAGGGTGACACTTAAGGAAATTCCTCCCGAGAAAGGCGGGGAAACCCATGGCCCAGCAGTGGACTTTTACAGGCTGATGATGAAGAAGAAGATCGCACGGTACCAAATAGAGCAAGCTTATCTTCGAGCATATTTTGCATTTGGGCCTTTATTTGGGCTCTTTCCCTGCATTAAAGTGAACAGAATTGAATAGAAAATATTTTATTAATATTTCTTATTCGATATATTACATATACATCTTATTGAAAGTCATTTTTTTAGTTTACTACTGGTTCGGTAAAAAAATATCTGTCCTGGGAAGAACCAGCATGAAACCAGCGGGAATTTAAACGAAAAGTAAATTTTACAATATGAAAGGTTATAGCTACTATTTATAAAACTTATTTAAGAAACAGCTTGGAAGCGACCACCTCATTCCCAGGGGAATATCAACCATGTATTCATTTATATTATAATAACCTTATTTATACAGTTTTTGTTGAATAAAATATTTAAACTTTGTATTGGAGAGACTTTGTATATTTTCCGAGACTTTATTGTTGTGATTTTGACTCGATGATAACTGTTGTTTACTTCTTCCATTAATATTTGGTTAAACTTGCAAGTTGTTTTTACAGCTTGAAATTAACGCGGAGGTAACAAGTGTAAAAAAATAATTAAAGCTTGTTTTTTTAATAGAATAAGGGTAACTAACGAGCTCACAGTCCACAGATGGTAAGTGGCTGTGGCCAATATACATCTTCATCTACCCTCGATTAAGAAACAATAATATAGCTGCAACAGGGCCCTATCATGTATAAATGTAACACCTTAAAATTAATGTTTTATTTGCATGTTGCTATACCATGAAAACATAATTTACCTTCAACTTCCAAGAGTGCAAAGCGAGGAAGGAATCCCTGTCTGTGGTGGAGAATGCGAGGACACATGCGTGAGCGCCTCGGTAGTAAGCCTTTGTGATAGCATCAAACTCCTCCTGGCCGGCAGTGTCCCACAACATAAGCCGCACCTCTTCGCCATCGATCCTGGAAAATTAATCGGGTTTCACTTATTATTTTTATAATAAAACACTTTATAACCTAAAATTATAACATTATGCGAGTTTTTGGGACAACCTCAGTTCTTTATTTTCTAGGTGTTATACGAGTAGGTTTATTATTTTCTAGTAGTTATTAATAGGAAGTCGCTGCTGCCCATCTCTTGGATTGATTCCTCTGGCGTGTGGCTGCTGGGAGTATTCAGCCGGCAATACATGTTTGCCAAGCCTCAGCCAACGCGCGCGTAGGCAATGCGAGTTGATACAAGGCGAGTCCTACAGTCTACATGTTGGCCAAGTTTGAATGAGTGAACATACTGACATGGCCAACTAACATGTGGACATGAATTGCCGAGTACTGGTGAGCACCTTTGATTTGTGCAGAAAAACCAACACTGTTCCGAAGTGAGACGAGTTGTGGCGAGCGATCCCGAATGGTGGCAAGGCAGCAAGGCACGCCATACCATTACGCCAGTATCAGGGGTATGAAAGTCCTTAGTAGCTTGCTTTTACGTTGAGACTAGCGCCATCTCACAGTCATTAAAATTACTATTTCCCCCAATCTATTAAAAGATGGCGCCACTGCTGGTATTTATTATTTATACCGAAGCCCAAATCATGCAAGCGAAGTTTTGAAATATAGTGGTATATATATATATATAATAATTCTATGAAAATAATGGAAGCAATACGTACCACGGTCATCTTAAAGAAACTATATGGAGAGTTATTTAAAAGATGTTGGTTAGTAATTAAATACATTTCCTTTTAATTTTATTATATGTACGAAATAATATTGAACCTAGTAGATAGCTCCCTCTAGTGTAATTTTTAGTAATTTATAATCCCAGTACCACCTAATAATTTGTCAGAGTGGCTCATCTATGCCCTATATAGTATATTATCTATGGCCAGTATATTATAAGTCTATGCGCCAAATGAACCGTATACACGTTGGCTCTCGCCTGCACTCGGCCAGCTAGGCGAGCGACGACGAGCAATGACGAGGCTAGGCAAATGTTCTGTCCATATGTTGGTACTCGCCTTCGCTCGGCCAACATGTATAGCCGGCTTTACGCTCAAAGTTGTTGACGAGTATTAAGTAAAGTAAAGTTACAGTCTGTTTACGTCCCAACTCTGGACACTAGCCTCCTCTTATTTCTGAAAGCGTTAAGGAGCGACTTGTCCGTTGCGCTGCTCCAGTGCGTGTTGGCGGGCTTCACGTATTTTGAAATATTTTTATTCCTGACATGCAGGTTTCCTCTCGATGTTTTCCAGACACGTGGTAGATCAGCAATGGAAATTGCAATTGACATTTTCATTGGTGTCGGCGGAGATCGGACACAGGTTGTTCGCGTACGTGAAATTTAATGTGAAAATAACCTTATGATGGATAACTGATAAAATAACTTGATGTTTATATCAAAATCGGATCACTTGTTTCGTTGTTTCCAGTAATAACAGCCTTTTCATACACAAAATCGCACCAATTTAACGTATCAAAATCCACTTCAAACCATTATTTATACTGTAAAACTGGAGCTAAAATCTGCCGGCGGTCAATTTTCGCCAAAACTCCAAGGTATTTCATAGTATCATTATTATTCAAGGTATGATTAGTACAGCATATAACCGTGTAGTGGCGGTGTAAAAATATCCACTACCCTACATCGTGCCGTGGGTGTCGTAAGAGATGACACGGGGAAGCTGAAACAGGGGGGGGTGAGCAGCAGCATCTTCCTGTTAACAACTCAAAATAATAAAAAGCAGCGGTTGCCATTGCCAACTCGCCTGCCAAGCGTGGCAACTATTACAAATTCCCCGCCATGAGGCAATATATGGGGAGGCTTATGTACAGCAGTTGGTTTGTTTGTTGGTTGGTTTAGTTTATAGGCTGTAAAAACTGGCAGCAATGCCGCAAAGCAAGTTCCTGAGCCACCTGCATCCATCTGCACCTTTTAAAAGGTCATCACTCCATCTAGTGGCGTGCTGCCACCTTACACTTCGTTTACCTGTACGGGGCTGCCACTCGATTTATGATTCGATGGGTTTTTTGTAATAGGATAAGGGTGACAAACGAGCACACAGCCCACCTGATGGTAAGTGGTTACTGCGACCCATATAGACATCTACATCTATCCTCGATTACGAATCAAAATGCAGATGCGTTGTCACCCGTGAGGACTAAGATGGAATTCCTCATTTCCAGTAAAAGGGTCTCCGGTTCTCTACACTCACCAGCAAAAAACACAGCAGCGTTAAGCTACTATTTTACGCTGGTATTCTGTGAGAGCGTGGTCATTCCCCGGTCGAGCCGACCCATTCGTGCTACAACTATACTACTAATATAGCTGGAGCATGGATCTACCACGTAAAGAATGTTATATATGTTATACATATGAATGTTATGTCGGTTACTCTAGTACTACTGCGTATATACTCATTATGATGTCTATCACGCAGAAAAACTCCGAGCATAGTCCTCTCCATAGCTCGCTGAGCGACCTTAAGCTTCCTCATGAGGCCAGCAGTGAAGGACCACGTTTCAGATCCATGTGTCATCACTGGCAACACACACTGGTTGTTCACTCTTATTTTAAAGTTTTGAGGTATATGTGACGGAAATGTGTCGTAATATCCCGAACGCTGCCTAGCCGAGTTGGATCCGTCGATTGATCTCTTGGTCAAATTTGGTAAGTCCAAGTGCTAGTCGGACAATTTGTTCTAGGTAACATACTCAGTAACAACTTCGAGCATAGTGCTCCCAACAACTACCGGCATAGGTGTGATGACGGCATGGACGTTACACATGACCTTTGTCTTGTCCATGTTACTTTTAAGACATTTCCATTAGGAAACACTATACACATAATTGAGAATAGTGCTGAGATCCTCCAGCGATTCTGATAAATCGAAGGTTAGTGATGTACTCGCCATTGATGTTAATACCGTATCCCTTCCAGTCCAGTAGCTTGAAAAAATCTTCCTAACTTCCAATGCAGCGGTGAAGAGTTTCGAGGATATAATGTCACCCTGTCCAACACCTCTCTGCAGTTGGATGGGTTTTGTACTCTGGTTCTGTACTCGGATAGCCATCGTAGACACTCGACTTGGCACCACTAAAGAGAATGTAGCACCGCCCAAATTTCAACAGAATCAAGGGTTTTCTCATTGTCTACGTACGCAAGACTAACCTTATATACGAAATTGTACAGCAGACCGAAGAGCATAATCTACCATGATAGTGCTCTTCGGTCTTCTATCTAATTTGCCGCAGGGTATGTATATAGTCAATGGGGCTGGAAGCCGTCAAGTTAGTGTACGAGATGATTCGTAACGTCTCTCAAAAACAGCAGGTAGACGCGGCTCAACAGAGAAATCGGTCTGTTGTTCATCAAAGAAGCGTTTGTTGCCTTTCTCGAAGAACAGGAACCACCGCTCTAATAATTTTAATTATTTAAATTTACGGAATATTTGACAGTCACGAAAATAGTAAGCAGTAAGAAATACATTATACAAGATAACCGATTGAATGACTTTAGTGGAATGGCTCTGCCCAGTGTTGCCATAATATGGAGTAGGCAAGAAATCTGTATTTTATTAAAGAACCTAGCTGCTCCCCACACACACATATATATATATATATATATATATATATATATATATATATATATATATATATAAAATTACTTATACATACATATATATATATGTGTAATATGTGTGTATGTATCAGTAATTTTTTCTTTTCCATTTTTACCGTTCACAATGATATGGAGCAACCACACAAGAAGGTAATTATTATTTCACCGAAGCCAACAACTTCAATGGGTCTTTATATGTAAATTACACAACTTGTGCGAATTATTCAACACAGAAACTACATTGTAATATTAATTATTACATACATTTTTTAGATATTATACTACAAAATAAACGTCTCACTTGTGAGATGCGCTACGTGAGAGATGTTATGTTCAGGCTCTAATTAAAGTTAATGACTTCTTATGTTAACGCAAACACTGCACATTGAATTAAACCTGTTTTTTCACGTTTATTGCGTTTAATAAACGTATTTTTATTTTTTTATATTTCCGGCGTTTTAAGTGCTTGACAGCACCCATGGTAACGGGCGGTACCACGGATGAAGGAACTTCTGATGTCTGTGGGTGTGACTGCGGTGTTCATCGTCCCAATGCCATAGGTAATCCCGGCTACCATCAGCTTAAATGCCGAAAAGATTCATTCATTCATGATAGTCTATTAAAGGCCACCACTGAACATAGGCCCCATAGACGGCCTCATGGGGATTTTGGTATAGTTGCCACGCGTATGGGTTGGCAACCGCAATTTTATTATTTTGGGTTGTTATTAGGAAGATGCTGCTGCTTGTCTCCTGTCTCATTTTCCCTCTGTTGCCTCTTACGACACCCACTGGACGATATGGGGTAGTGGATATTCTTACACCGCCACTACGCGGTTAACCTACCTACCTATGTGAGCATAAAAAAGTAATGTCAGACATTTCACATAGATGACATGTTATTGTTTACATTGACTAAATACAAACATCGTTTTTCATGTATTTTAATAAGATTCGATCATATACAAGTAGCTTGAGTACAAGAGAAAACGGTTGATTTAAAATAATTTTGTATTCAGCATAAACAAATAACTTTGTATTGAGGAGGGACCTCGCACAAACTGTTTGATAAATTAAATCCTAATCGTACTTTAGGAAGACAGTCCTTCGAAATATAGCAATGGTGTTAAGCTAAGAAATGAAAAATATTATATTTTATTTACTAACTAAACCCGTCCTGGCTTCATCTTTATAATTTTTTCTATTTAAAAAACCTTCAAGTTTTTCCTATAAAATATAGCCTAGATCACTCCTGACATTGCTCTCTATCTGTTCGTGAAGTTTCATCACAATCGGTTCAGCTATTTCGAAGATTAGCCCGGACAGACAGACATATATACAAAAAAAATACAAATGGCCATGGTAGGCAAATAAAAGGCATTTATTTCGATATTACATACAGACACTTCAATATTATTTATATGTATAGATTACAAAATGATGTCATTTGGAGGTGAATGAAAATAAATTAATTTCATGCTTTTGTGATGAAATAAATGCCATCTCTTTTTAACTGACTTCAAAAAAGGTTCTCAATTCGACTGTATTTTTTTGTGTGGTACCTCTGAACTTTTTTCTAAGTGAACCGATTTTGATGATTCTTTTTTTATATGAAAGCTGGTGCTTCATATAAAAAAAGAATCATCAAGTGGTGATTGCCATGTAGTCGAGATCAAGATATGACCAGTAGTTTTTGTGTTATCCTTAATAATGCGTATTTAATTGACTTTGACTACATTGAAGATGTTATCATTTTATTTATATTTAGGTCGGTTGTACAAAATTTTAATTTTAGCACTTGTTTAAACCTCAAAATAACAAAATTTATAAATGAACAATCTTGAAACAGTTTCAAAATCAGCATGGATTATAATTTTCTTTACATCATAACCGCATTGTGAAAAATCAATCGAGACATTTGTCAAAATCCGACGACTAGTTTAGGAGTTACTGGTTGGTTACTGTTGCACGTAGAAACGGAATTATCGGATAAATAATTACTCTCCTTTTAGTTACCACCGCAGCCGAGTAAAAAACGTGCTTTTAACTAGAACATGGACATAAAATGGTTACAAGTGTTATGTATTCACTTGACGTTGAAGGGAAAGTATCGCTAATAAAATTTAATATCTTTTCGAACTCATAAAGAGAAAGTTGAAATATATATGTATATGGAGCTATTTGCGAATGAAATATTGCGATAGGGAAAACGCCTATATAAATTTTACAAGGCATTTGTTAGAGCAATGAAATGACTAAATATCTTTAAAAAAATTACATTCGCGGTTGATGTGACTGTTATTTTGTCATAATAAAGTGATAAAACGCAATAACTTCTATAATTTCACTATTTTTTTCTATTAGAATCAAAGTATGTATAACTTCGAAATTTATTTTAAGTCTTCATATTGATAAGAAATGTAAATTCCCAACCTTTTAATTTTAAGAACTGACTGTCGATATAGACTATATTATAGAGCATAACAGGGCTTCGGTAACTTCAAACATTTAAAGAAAATATTTTGTGAAGTGAAAACTTCTTTAGAACCGTTGTGATTTGAAACTCAATGAAACAAAAAAGCGGCACTAAAAAGAGACAAACATAATATACATACATCTATAGGATTTAGCCTGCGAGAGAATGAGATAGAATACAGTATACAGTGTTCCTATTATGTATATAGATTATGATGTGATCTATGAGCAGTAAAGAAATGCGGGCCAAGAGACTTGAAAATTAGGTATTTGAAGAAACTACCGCTGTCGCTCTGCGAGCGCTCGGCGTCCGATAAGGACAACTGCAGATCCGACTGAATAGCCTAAGAAGTAAAAAGGTATAATTCGAGGTTTGGCTGTCTACCATTTCCTCCTCCAATATTGGACCAATTTAAAAGATATTTCATAAACTGAATAAGAAGGATAGACGCTGTGCCCCTATGTTTTTCTTTTTTCAGTATTTGCCGTCTAATTTGAACACTAGGCCTCTGTTGACAGCGGTCTAAATAGGCAATTTTGAGCATTTTGTAAGGGTCCTATAGCTTAGTGCTTATAAAGATAATTTATCATCAAAAAGGAAAACATAGGAACATAGAAGAGGTTGATATTTATTTTACTGTAAAAACTCATTGCTATAAGGTCATAAACCAGAAAGAAAACAGGCGAGAGCGTTTGTATGGAGAAAAGACCACCCGCATTTCCTCTTAAGGACGAAATTTGTTGATTAAGTACTTACGATGATGAAATTGAAAACTTGGAGTCTGTATTATATGTAATGTAATATATATTATGAAGAATAAATGTAAAATTATTTTTTAAACTTGGTAACAATATAAATAAATACTACAATTATCCTATTCCTGATACCCTGCATTCGTCCCATTCTCTCAAAGTGTAGTTTTCTGAAGGTTTCACTACTACCGCGTGTGAACTGCACACATGTTTTTTTTTAGATGGGAAAAGTCCGACTATGCATATTCATATTATAGTTGTTTAGAAAAAAACAATATCTTCTACGACCTAAAAGCAAGTCATTGAGAATAGTAGACCACGCTCACAGAATACCAGCGTAAAATAGCAGCTTAACGCTGTTGTGTTTTTTGCTGGAGTGTAGAGAACCGGAGACCCTTTTTACTGGAAATGAGGAATTCCATCTTAGTCCTCACGGGTGACAACGCATCTGCATTTTGATTCGTAATCGAAGATAGATGTAGATGTCTATATGGGTCGCAGCAACCACTTACCATCAGGTAGAATGTGTGCTCGTTTGTCACCCTTATCCCATTAAAAAAAACCATCGAATCATAAATCGAGTGGCAGCCCCGTACAGGTAAACGAAGTGTAAGGTGGCACGCCACTAGATGGAGTGATGACCTGGTAAAAGGTGCAGATGGATGCAGGTGGCTCAGGAACTTGCTTTGCGACATTGCTGCCAGTTTTTACAGCCTATAAACTAAACCAACCAACAAACAAAGCAACTGCTGTACATAAGCCTCCTCCATATATTGCCTCATGGCGGGGAATTTGTAATAGTTGCCACGCTTGGCATACATACATATATATATGTGTAATATGTGTGTAATATGTAATTTTTTCTTTTTCCATTTTTACCGTTCACAATGATATGGAGCAAGCACACAAGAAGGTAATTATTATTTCACCGAAGCCAACAACTTCAATGGGTCTTTATATGTAAATTACACAACTTGTGCGAATTATTCAACACAGAAGCTACATTGTAATATTAATTATTACATACATTTTTTAGATATACTACAAAATAAACGTCTCACTTGTGAGATGCGCTACGTGAGAGATATTATGTTCAGGCTCTAATTAAAGTTAATGACTTCTTATGTTAACGCAAACACTGCACATTGAATTAAACCTGTTTTTTTCACGTTTATTGCGTTTAATAAACGTATTTTTATTTTTTTATATTTCCGGCGTCTTAAGTGCTTGACAGCACCCATGGTAACGGGCGGTACCACGGATGAAGGAACTTCTGATGTCTGTGGGTGGGACTGCGGTGTTCATCGTCCCAATGCCATTGGTAATCCCGGCTACCATCAGCTTAAATGCCGAAAATATTCATTCACACATGATAGTCTTTTAAAAGCCACCACTGAACATAGGCCCGATAGATGGCCTCATGGGTGGATTTTGCTATAGTTGCCACGCTTGGCGTACGGGTTGGCAACCTTAGTTTTTTATTATTTTGGGTTGTTATCAAGAAGATGCTGCTGCCCATCTCCTGTCTCATTTTCCCTCTGTCGCCTCTTACGACACCCACTGGACGATATGGGGTAGTGGATATTCTTACACCGCCACTACGCGGTTAACCTACCTACCTATGTGAGCATAAAAAAGTAATGTCAGACATTTCACATAGATGACATGTTATTGTTTACATTGACTAAATACAAACATCGTTTTTCATGTATTTTAATAAGATTCGATCATATACAAGTAGCTTGAGTATAAGAGAAAAACGGTTGATTTAAAATAATTTTTGTATTCAGCATAAACAAATGACTTTGTATTGAGGGAGTGACCTCGCACAAACTGTTTGATAAATTAAATCCTACTCGTACTTTAGGAAGACAGTCCTTCGAAATATAGCAATGGTGTTAAGCTAAGAAATGAAAAATATTATATTTTATTTACTAACTAAACCCGTCCTGGCTTCATTTTTATAAATTTTTCTATTAAAAAAACTCCAAGTTTTTCCTATAAAATATAGCCTAGATCACTCCTGACATTGCTCTCTATCTGTTCGTGAAGTTTCATCACAATCGGTTCAGCTATTTCGAAGATTAGCCCGGACAGACTGTATTTGTAATTTTTTTGTATATATGTCTATATATACAAAAAAATTACAAATGGCCATGGTAGGCAAATAAAAGGCATTTATTTCGATATTACATACAGACACTTCAATATTATTTATATGTATAGATTACAAAATGATGTCATTTGGAGGTGAATGAAAGTAAATTAATTTTATGCATTTTTGATAAAATAAATGCCATCTCTTTTTAACTAACTTCAAAGAAGGTTCTCAATTCGACTGTATTTTTTTATGTGTGGTACCTCTGAACTTTTTTCTAAGTGAACCGATTTTGATGATTCTTTTTTTATATGAAAGCTGGTGCTTCCCATGTGGTCGAGATCAAGATATGACCAGTAGTTTTTGTGTTATCCTTAATAATGCGTATTTAATTGACTTCGACTACATTTTATTTATATTTAAGTCGGTTGTACAAAATTTTAATTTTACCACTTGTTTTTAAACCTCAAAATAGCAAAATAGAATTTATAAATGAACAATCTTGAAACAGTTTCAAAATCAGCATGGATTATAATGTTCTTTACATAACCGCATTCTGAAAAATCAATCGAGACATTTGTCAAAATCCGACGGCTAGTTTAGAAGTTACTGGTTGGTTACTGTTGCACGTAGAAACGGAATTATCGGATAAATAATTACTCTCCTTTTAGTAACCACCGCAGCCGAGTAAAAAACGTGCTTTTAACTAGAACATGGACATAAAATGGTTACAAGTGTTATGTATTCACTTGACGCTGAAGGGAAAGTATCGCTAATAAAATTTAATATCTTTTCCAATTCATAAAGAGAAAGTTGAAATATATATGTATAGGGAGCTATTTGCGAATGAAATATTGCGATAGGAAAAACGCCTATATAAATTTTACAAGGCATTTGTTAGAACAATGAAATGACTAAATATCTTTAAAAAAATTACATTCGCGGTTGATGTGACTATTATTTTGTCATAATAAAGTGATAAAACGCAATAACTTCTATCATTTCACTTTTTTTTCTATTAGATTCAAAGTATGTATTGTATAACTTTGAAATTTATTTTAAGTCTTCATATTGATAAGAAATGTAAACAATTCCCAACCTTTAAATTTTAAGAACTGAATATCGATATAGACTAAATTATAGAGCATAACAGGGCTTCGGTAACTTCAAACATTTAAAGAAAATATTTTGTGAAGTGAAAACTTTTAGAACCGTTGTAATTTGAAACTCAATGAAACAAAAAAGCGGCACTAAAAAGAGACAAACATAATATTATACATACATCTATAGGATTTAGCCTGCGAGAGAATGAGATAGAATACAGTATACAGTGTTCCTATTATGTATATAGATTATGATGTGATATATGAGCAGTAAAGATTAGGAGGAAATGCGGCCAAGAGACTTTTGAAAATTAGGTATTTCAAATACCTATTAATACACCCGTGGTGTTATAAGAAGCAACTATATGATAAAGGCCAGGTGGTTCTAATGGCCTTGGTACACCATTCCGATAATATATTGTATACGTGGTAGAGCCATGCTGCAGCTATTAGTAGTATAGTTGTAGCACGAATGGGTCGGCTCGACCGGGAAGGACCACGCTCTCACAGAATACCATCGTAAAATAGCAACTTAATACTGCTGTGTTTCGTATGGTGAGTGTAGAGAACCGGAGAACCTTTTTACTGGAAACGAGGCATTCCATCTTAGTCCTCACGGGTGACAACGCATCTGCATTTTGATTCGTAATCGAAGATAGATGTAGATGTCTATGGGCCACAGCAATCACTTACCATCAGGTGGACTGTGTGCTCGTTCTTCACCTTTATCTTATTAAAAAAAAAATACACAGACCAGCGACGGGGAGCAGCGTCACCGATTTTGAGGTTAGAAACTGTGATGCCTATGACCAGCAGGACTGTTCACTTATAATGAAGAACTAGATTATATAAAATAATGTTCATTACTCGATCTGTCGTTCTAGGAAGTCGACGCCGATGGTCTTCTTATAGTCCCTGGTGAACGTGCCGCGGCAGTAGCGCTGGATCATACTGGACTTGCCAACGCCGCCGTCACCGACGATCACCACCTTAAGCGCCACCTCCAGCTCCTCCTCGCGCATTCTCGCCGCATCTGAGCGCGCCGCTCCACGAACATTAGTAGTGTCTGTTAGACTCCTGCAATAAAATAGTTGTTTCAATAGTTATGACACATTTAATTTAATGACAAATTTACTTGATCATGACGTCAACTACCCATAATGAACGGCTTCTTGGTGTCGAAATCGAGGAGGGCATTAATTGCTGGAAGTCTCAGCATTTATTTTTAAAATAAATAATTAATGCCAATGAGTTCTTAGAAGATATGGAACGTGACCAAACATTTAATAACATTTAAAATATTAAAAAAAAAAAAACATTTGTTCGTCTTCAAGTAAAAGCAACATAAATTTCAAATATGTTTTGAAGACATCTCGGCTCCACGGCGTGTGATTTCGGCGACAAAGCATAATTTATCGCCGTCGGCGACCAGTTATTTGACCGTGTACACGACAAATGCCAAACCCGTTTGCAGGAGCACCTGCTTGGCTGCTGCGCTCATCTCATTGCTCCGATTTCGATAGACACGGATTACCAACATGTTTTGAATAATGTGAACATTTGTATGAATATTTCCAGTGAGGTTTTAAGAATATTTTCTAATTTATTTAAATTATTTACTTATAATACCAGACTTCTTTCTCTTTGTGTCATTTGTTATTACTGCTAAGTCTCAAGTTAGCTTTACTGGGAAAGTGCAGTTTTTGTTTGCGTAAAATTTCGTTGTTAACCAAAAATAAATACAAATTTACATCTATAAGTATTTAATTACTTTACTATGTTTTGTATGAAAAAATAAAATTGACGCAAAATAGATTTTCAATTTTTTTTTTAATTTCAATTTTACTTTTTTTTATTTTCATTAGTTTTGAGCATGGAGTGCTTAAACTAAACATTATTTTAACAAAAAAACTGATTTATAATTCATGAAAATTTGGCATACCATGGAGGCATTATAAATACATTTATAAATTATACATAGACATATATCCAGACCTGGAACAATTGCTTGTAGGCCCATACAAATAGTATTTCCGTGCGGTATTCGAACCCACAACCCGCAGCGCCTTAGGCAAACGCTTAGCCACTGTGCTACGAAGCCGTCAATAAAACTGGCAACCCAAGGCACAATAAAAATTATTTAAAGTTAGTTAAAGTTACAGTCTATATACGTCCCACTGCTGGGCACAGGCTTCCTCTCATTTCTGAGAGAGTTTTAGGCCAAGGAAGTGTCCGCCGCGCTGTCCCAATGCATGTTGGCGAACTTCACATGTCTTCGAAATATTTTTTTTTATATTTTTTTACATTACAAAATTATTTAATCCTCAATTAATAATTATTTGAGCTTAATTAATAATTATTAAAATAATTAAATTCAGGCACCGCATGCGTGTACACCAAAACAGCAAAAACTGCTAGTCGGATTTTGAATGCAATATCTAGTTATGCAATTGACTCAAAAACAAAAACTCCTTTTACACAAACTCTACATTTTATACAATTTAGATGATGTAAAGTGCTTTTTGATATATTTACTAAATTATCTGCGTTAAGCGCTTGGAATGGGCTATACCTAATGGTTTTATGGTGATGAGGATGTTCCAATAGTCTGCGGAATCACGCAAAGGAAAAACATAAGCGTTTACTTATACGGATCTAAGTCTGAAATAAAAAAAAATATTATAGAAATCGGATAATGTGATAATAAAATAAATATCTGTGAAAAAAAAAACAATTTTATAGTCGTAAAAATTTACGTTCATGCGTAAAATCCGATGAGCCAAATAACCGTGGAACGTTTTTATCGATATTTTTGTTCAAATAAACCTGTTGTTGGCAAGTCACACCGCATTAGGTAAATTAAGTCAGTGGAATACGATCAGACTTGTCCATTGTTAACAAATATTTGAACTGACACAACGCAGGCTTATTAAAAAAAACGTTGGTCAAGGATGTACCTTTTATTTTTTAATACGATTATTTTTTTATGGAATTAGGCGAAATTAAATTAAATTATATTATGCATAATAAGCTTTGAATCACAGGTATTTGCATAAAACTTAATGAATATTAAAATTATTCTATGCATCAAATATTTTCGAAGATTTAGTGATCCTGAAATGTATTATATTTGAATAATAAATAATAATAAAAGAGCAGTGGAGATATTATATTTTTTCTAAAAATTAATATGTAACTCCTCTCTTTTTAAACAGTAATCGGAAGAAGATAAAGTTAAAAAAGTTACAGCCTATATACGTCGTACGTCCCACCGCTCCTGTCATTTCTGAGAGGGTTTTAGGGCAAGGAAATGTCCGCCGCGTTGCCCCAATGCGTGTTGGCGAACTCCACATGTCTTCGAAATATAATATGTTTATTTTTTCTTATTTCTCAGTCATACAGGTTTCCCCACAATGTTTTCTTCATCGTCGAGCACGTGGTAAACCATCACATAAAATTGCAATTAATAATTTCATTGGTGCCGGCGGGGACCGAACCCGGGTTGCTACAGCGAGCGCTTTAGCTCCTGAGCTACGGAAGAAGATAAGTGACCGCAATTTTAAATTTCCGCTTAGTGTTCGAGGTGTGCAATATACTTTCACATTTATATTTCGTTAATTTACGGCGATATTATAGTACTTTTTGACTTTTTGAACTTTTATAAATTTAATATTTTATAGTAATTACAGTACAAAAATAAAATCTATACTATAATAAAACTGTAACACGACGGTTTCTGTACATTGAATATATATTTTTTATTTGAATTGGGGTATAATATATTGTCGATACAGTTGCCAAAACAAAAATTTTTGGAAACGTTGTCTGTCTGTCTGTCCGCACACGCATCACGCAAAAAACCTGTGAACGGATTTTGGATGGGACTTTCACTACAGTGTTACATAGGGTTGAACCGTTAGAATAAATATATATCATCACGCTATCTATCATAGGAGCTGGGCAGTAGGCATAATCATTTTATAAGAATCTAACATACGGACAGGGGAATAGAATCATAAATATGACACTAATTTGCTATTTAAATCTTAAAGAACTACTGCACTGGTTATAACTTGCCCGTGTATTGAATGTAACGATTTTAGGACAACTTTTGATTACATACAAGAATAATTTAAAATTAAAAAAATGTTTTTTTTTTGTGACAAACGAGCACATAGTCCACCTGATGGTAAGTGGATGCAGTGGCCCATAGACATCTACATTTGTCTTCGATTAAGAATCAAAATTAAAATGCGTTGTCACTCTTGAGGACTACGATGGAATGCCTCGTTTCCAGTTAAAAAGGGTCTCCGGTTCTCTACACTCACCATACGAAACACAGCAGCATTAAGCCGCTATTTTACGCTGGTATTCTGTGAGAGCGTGGTCCTTCCCCGGTCGAGCCGACCCAATCGTGCTACAACCATAATATAGCTGCAGCATGGCTCTACCACGTAAAATAAATGTACAACCGACTTCAATATAAATTATTAAGTATAACTCAAAAACTATTGGTCAGACCTTGATTAAATTTATATGGGACTACATGTGAAACACCAGCTTTCAAATAAAAAAGAATCATCAAAATCGGTTCACCCAGAAAAAAGTTATGAGGTAACACACATAAAAAAAAAGTTCCCAAACTTTTAAGGCAATGGAACACCAAATCCCTTTCATTTTATGAAACTAATATTATAATATAATTCTCGCTGACTACCTACGTATCTATATAACAGTAATCGGTTCTTCTCATCAATTTTGCGCCAATTAAAAAAAATATTTGTACCAAAGTGTGAAATTAATTAACAAGCAAAAATAAATAATTTCGCGGAACCCTGTCTTTTCCACTTTAGGAATCTCTGCTCTATACACTTTCTATATTATTTGTTTACTAACTCGCTGACGCTGAGGTAAATATTTATTTAAACAAAGAGATACTAGCACTACCCACCACAATCTGTAATTTTGAGTTTAGCGTTTTTGAATGTAAATAATAGAATCTGGAATTACTTTGCGGAAATCCATTATATTAAAGTAAGACCGCTAGTGGTCAGTCACCGCAGAGTCGACTTCACCTGAGGATGCCTCGTGTAGAGGCGAAACAATTGTCGTATTATCGACGGTGGTGTGTCTTTCCTAGTGTTGTGGTGTTGGGAGTAGTGGTGCTGGATTTAGTGGTGACGGGGATAGTGCACGTAATTGAGGGAGGGCGGGGATGTTCTTCAAAATAGGTAAGACACGTCATTTTATTTCATTAAGCGGATATAAGCAAAGTAATTTTTACCAAGTTTAGTTTTTAGATTGTATTTTGCATCATCAGTTGGTGCTACCAACTACAACACTAATGCGTGGTCTATCGACCAGTTGGGTGTCTGATTGATGACTGCATCCAGGTGAGGTATGGTGAAAAAGCTGTAACACCCCCTTACACCCATCTAAAACTATTGCACCCGATTTCCGAAAGATCGATTTTGTCAAATCATTGGTGAATCGTATTATAGTTAGCAGAAAGCTTGATTTACACTATTATCATATCAAGATAATGTAACATAATGTCAAATTTCTAGCCAATCTATACAAATACAAATAAATAAAATTGAAGTGTCTGTTTATAATGTCAAAATAACAGCTTTTTACTAAATGCATATGACAGTATATACGGTACTTATAACAAAAACACATTTTTTTTTAATTTTTGTCTGTCTGTCTGTCTGTTTGTTCCGGCTAATCTACGAAATGGCTGGACCGATTTTGACGGGACTTTCACTGGAAAAATAGGTAATGTTAATTGTTAACTAATGATAACTAAGGAGTAACTTAGGCTACTTTTATTTTAGAAAAAGAATTAGGATTCCGCGCAAAATAAATAAAACCCTAAATTACACGCGGGCGAAGTCGCGGGGACTAGTTGTTAATAATTAACTTTAGATAACCACAACTCTGGGTTTTTCAATAGTAAATTAGCAGAGCGATTATGTTACTGTGATGAGATTCGTTTTCCTTTTTTAATATGTTATTAACACTATACAAGGAAACTAAACGTGAAACATTAAAATAAAGCCGACCACGATTCCCAACAGGATGATCAGAGATATCGACCTGCAACTCGTTAATTAACCGACTTCAAAAAGAGGAGGTTCTCAATTCGAGTGTATGTTTTTTGTATGTACATTACGCGATATCTTCGCATATTGTGAACCGATTTTAATGATTCTCTTTTTTTTATTAAATAGGCTTTACCTCAAGGGTATTCCCATTAAATTTTGAGGAAAAAATTCCGCCCCCAAAAGTGGAATTTTCATATTGGACTATTGTTTAAGGAATTTCATATGACATCTTCGCAGATTAAGAACCAATTTTAATGATTTTTTTTTTATTAAATAGGTTTTACCTCAAGGGTGGTCCCATAAAATTTGGAGAAAAAATTCCATCCCTAAGGGTTGCAAATAAATAATTAACTTTTTAGCAATTTGAAGTCGATTTTTTGTTAAAAGTTATAATTATTGATCAACACTTTGTCAAAGTGACTGTTACAGTTATGTTACAATCGATGTATGTTCCGTAAGCCACGCATCAGTATAAAGAACATAATATTCTATAAAGTACTGCTGTGAATATTTTAACAATCTGATATTAAATGTGGTCCTTATTTACAACTGATGAGTTTCACTTATATTGATATAGTCTGCAACGTAGTTACAGTTTACTGAACGAATTAGTATTCACTTACTAACATTAATGTTAAGTTGAGAGAGCGGATATGAGCATACTGATTACAATGTACTGTTGTCTAACGGAACGTTAACATATTACTTCAAAATTAAAAAAATGGCTTTTGAAGGAACAACTAAAATTAACACTACTCATATTATATTTACTTACAGTAGTTAAGAGAGGTGACGAGTGAGTGAGTAACGTTGAGAGGTTCTCATTTTAATATTAAGTAAAAATTAAGTTTAAATTAAATAATATTAACGCGTTCATAAATCGTCTATGTTTGCAACATTAATATGAGAATGTTAGAGAATGTATTAAAATCTAATATTTATAAATTAATATTTGTTTGTTCGTATTTTATGCGCTGCCATACCGTTCAAGAAATTACGGTAAAACTTTGTCGACTTATTGCTTGCACTTCCGTGTAGTAGGTACTATTATTTATTCTGTGCTTCCGCGAAGGTTATAGGCATAGTACAATTAACTTACAGTAGGAGGCGCGCGTATCGCACCGACAAATTTATTTGAAAGTTATATATCATTCAACTTCAATGAATGTATTATGTATCATTCATAATTAAACTATATAACTCTTCCAAATTTAAAACAATATTTCCACAATTATTTCTTTTGGGGTACGCGCCGGGTACCAGCTAGTTACCTAAATAAAAATCCGTACTTGGTAATTACCAAAGAGTATTTAATCACCTTTAAGCGATTCTATTTAGTTCTTTAGCATAGTATATATTAGTAGTCTATGATTTAATCACTAGTATTACAAATTACAACCTACTACAACACTATAAACGCACTAGACGTAATAAATTTGTAAATTCGACTCTACTTTTTTTTTTATAGGATAAGGGTGACAAACGAGCACACAGTCCACCTGATGGTAAGTGGTTGCTGTGGCCCATAGACAGCAACATCTATCTTCGATTACGAATCAAAAGCTACTACTCTACTAATTACAAATAGAGTTTACTACACTCTGCTAACTTGTCTTTATTAAAAAACATCGTCAAGAATGCACAGGGAGTTATTTTTGTTAGATTGGCATTAAACGCTGGTGTTAATCGCTGGCAATAATTAGAATAATCGCAAAGTTTTACTTTCGACGGCGTTTCTCTACGCGATGACGGTGCGTCGAATTCCGCAGAGTCACGCAGATAGATGAGACATTCCTTGCCTCAACATGCGCCTAAGACATGCATCATCCGTTATTTATCTCTAGACCTTTTCGTGTTTCATTCTCGTAATCGAGTAACAATTTACAAGACAAATCAAAATATTTTGTATTTATGCTTCAATGAAAATATTTTTGTTTTGTCAATCTGTTATGCTTATTGCAGTAATGAACGTGAATCGTGGTATTTATCTTTAGTTATAATGTTTTGCCAACAGTAGATTGAAGGTACAGTTTTTTTTATCGGCCTCTTAGGTATGGTCATTTACGGTTCGTCGTGAAGTAGATAACTTTAATAGTGATAATTTATAATTCGTTTGAATTTTAGTGTTTGTAACTAGTATAATTTAAATTTATTATAATTGTCAAATAAAATTTGAACATCATGTAATGCCACAGTCGGTTAAAGTTTAAGCAATGTAATGACCCCTAGCCAATGTAATTGTCGGGCCCGTCACCCGGTTCCCTTTTTCCAATTTCCTAGATCACGAAAATGCTTTTTTTTAAGGTCGCAGAGCACAGGGCCCAATGGCAGTAGCCTACTTTTGCCTTTAAGTTAATCCAGCGCTGTGTCCTGTGCATGTGCCATATTATATATTAATATTATGGCGTTTAATTATTATCTTACTTAAGTCTCTGAATTACAAAGCGTAGTTATACATTTATTTTTAAACGTACTATATCTCATAAGCTCTTTGGTCTCTGGTGGTATAACCGTTTGGTATAATGCCGATTACTTCAATCGTTAATTCGCCTGCCAAGCGTTCGAGAATGGTGCAGCACGGTGGACTTTGCTCCAAAACGATCTCAGAAACTAAAGAAAACCCCAGTAATGGTACGGATAGGGGTTGTAACCATCCTTTTTTACTTTTTTTAAAACTAGTATGTCAACTTACTTATTTTTTAGTTATTATATGGTTTGTAATTGATCCCCGGTAATAATTTATTCTAAAAGGTCCATTCTACGGTTGTAAATAAAAATAAATATTATCACTTCACATCACGGTCACACACGGACTTGGACAAGTCCGTGTGTGACCGTGTAGTGGCGGGGTTAGAATACTATCCACTACCCTACATCGTCCCGTGGGTGCCATGAGAGCCGTCAGAGGGAAACTAACCAGGAGATAGGCAGCAGCGTCTTCCTTTTTGACACTCTCCCGCGTCCCACAGGGTTATATGATTATTTACCTTTTCTATTATTATAAATTATCTTTACATTATATATGTACCCCATATCATCCCGTGAGTGTCGTAAGAGGCGAGTAAGGGAAATCAAAAATGAAGTGGGAAGCATCATCTTCCAGACAACAAATCAAAATAATAAAAAATTAGCGGTAGCCAACCCGTGCGTGATAACTATGGTAAATATCCCCCCTAGGTGACAATCTATGGGGGAGGCCTATGTTCTGCGGATGAATTTTGATATGCTGTAATTTATGTTATGTATTCTGTTATAAATCTGTTTATAGTGATCGTGCAACTTCTAAAGTATTTGACCGATTGAAGTCATATTCACAAAATATACTTACCAAACGACTTCAAAAAAGGAGGAGGTTCTCAATTCGTCGGAATCTTTTTTTATGTATATTCACCGATTACTCAAAGACGCCTGAACCGATTTGGAAAATCCTTTTTTTTTTCAAAGGGTATACTTCCCAGGTGGTCCCATTTAAATTTTATGGAAAACGGTTGAGTGGTTTTCAAAAAATCAACAATAAATTATATTCATATTGAAGTCGTTTGTACAAAATGTTAAATTTACCACTTGTTTTATTTTATAGAAACGATGGTTTAATAACTTTGCTAGGATTAGATAGGTGACGCTGTAGGCTAATTATTTTTAAATTCTATATATGTATGGTCCAATATTACTCATTTTGACAATATAATATTGATGGTTTATTGTTAAAAAAAAAGTAAAATCACTACATCTGGACTCGATAGATGGCGGATTAATAAATTTTAAAATTTTATACTGTAAAAGTACGGATTGAATTCAGAGTTAAACTCATCGCTCCACCTCTCGGAAAGGGCAGAACAACGTTTACCGGGCCAGCTAGTGTAGCATAATAAGTATAAATAAAATTACATACAAAATACATGTTAAAATCCCAAGAATTCATTATGGACGCATAGCGCCCCTGACGAAAAGTAACACAATAAAAAAAACAACGAGGCATCAGTGCGCGGAAGCACTCGAGGTCAGGTCTCGCCATTGTCTGCGTTATGAAGGTATTGTCGTTTCTCTATATTTACGATTATTTGTCGTTTCTTCTGTGAATGAGAAATTTACGAATGTAAATGCTACATGCTTCTACTGACATAATTTGATATTATTCACAAGATTTCCATAAATCTCAAGCATGGGATTCAACCCAATTTGTAAAAAAAAATTATGCATTTATTTTATATACCCAGACAAGAATGTAACTTCTATTTTAGAAATGAAAAAATGATTTTTTCATAATTATATCATTTATATCAAGACAATCCAACAGTCTTTTTAAGTCCACAGCTGAAAGTTGGAGTTGTCTCTCGCCAGTAACGCAAAGTCAGGATTTTGCATTTGCAAAAAGCCAAAATTAGGGGGTTTTTTAGGTGCTAATTAGGTGCCAAGTTTAAAAATTAGGTGCTCTACAATTTTTATCGTAACGAACTGTTGAAATTTGTGTTGTTGGTAAAACTTATCGCTAGCATCGCAGTGACGATAATAGATATACGATAAATATTAATAGCAAGGAATTAGGTGCTGCAAGTATAAGCAATGACAAAGCGCCCCTGATAAAAATAAAGTCGTTATTCAGAACAAAGCAAATGCAAAAATCAGGTCTTCTGAAAATCAGAATAAAATCAAAATTGCATTTAGAAAAAGCCAATATTAGGGGCTTTTTAGGTGCTAATTATGTGCCGAGTTTAATAATTAGGTGCTCTAAAATTTTCACCTCAAGGAACAAAAAATGCCGTTCATACTTTATGATGGTCGTGGACCGTATAATTCCTAGAATAATATCTTAATCTGCATCGGGTATCGATAATCGCTCAGCACTTAATTAACACTTAATTCCTTGCTATTAATATTCATCGTATATCTAATAACATCACTGCGTTGCTAGCGATACGTTTTGCCAGCAACGCAAATTTCAACAGTTCGTTGCGGTGAAAATTTTAGAGCACCTAATTAGCACTTAAAAAGCCCCTAATTTTGGCTTTTTCTAAATGCAAAGTCCTGACTTTGCGTTGCTGGCGAGACACAACTGAACGTTGTCCTTTCTAAGAATTCGCTAACTGGCAAACATTACTTGCTAAAATGCTAATAGCATATTTTCCAAGTAATGTTATTGTTTATTATGGATGCTTCGACATTATTCATATTTATATTGTTTTCATTATTCGACGTATATATAGTAAATCTCTATATATAAAAATCAATTGCTGTCCGTTTGTCTCGCTAAAAGTCGAAACTGGCTTGACCGATTCTGATAAATATTTTTTTTTGTGTTTGAATGGGTTTCTGGATGGTTTAGATTCACAATTGGACTGTAACTGTTGGAAGTAGGTGGAGCTGTTGTCGAGATCCAAAAATCACCCATGCGAAGCCGGGGCGGATTGCTAGTAAGTATATAATTATTCAACAACAGCAAGTAATTGCACAGATTAGATAATAGTTTAGATAAGGTTTTTGTTATAGGATAAGGGTAACAAACGAGCACACAGTCCACCTGATGGTAAGTGGTTGCTGGGGCCCATAGACATCTACATCTATCCTCGATGACGAATTAAAATGCAGATGCGTTGTCACCCGTGAGGACTAAGATGGAATGCCTCGTTTCCAGTAAAAAGGGTCTCCGGTTCTCTACACTCACCATACGAAACACAGGAACATTGAGCTGCTATTTTACGCTGGTATTCTGTGAGAGCGCGCTCCTTCCCCGGTCGAGCCGACCCATTCGTGCTACAACTATACTACTAATATAGCTGCAGCATGGCTCTACCACGTAAAAACGTAACGTACGTAAGTAATTGTTTGACATAATTTTTAAAAATATAAATAAATAATAAGTTACGTGGCGAGAGCATGGAATATTTAGATTTAATTATTTTCTGCAATGCAGTGACCGGATCCAAAAACTTCAGGCTGTTATGTAACCCAAAGCTTAGTATGTCGATAGGCACGAAGATTTGTTTTGTATTTGTACTAAAAATATTTTAAAAAAATTTTCGTGTCTTACCATTCCACACATAGAAGATCTAACCCATCTCACATATAGAAATAAGTAAAAATAAACTCTCTTTGGATTCGAACAACAACGCTGTTTTATTAAAGACTTCTGTTGGTCGATTTGCCGGGGTGCGCAATATCGATCGTCCATTTGTCGGTGTGGTTAAGTGCCGTGTTCGTGCTACCTATCCCGTAACGCAAGCAAGAAAACCATCGAGATACAGAAAAACTTCAAGAAAGATCTACCAGCCCTTTGTGTATGTGGTTCTTCGTAGTAGCACATACCCAGTGGGCTGGTATACGAGGCGCACCGTTATTCCGAATCTCCTCTGCAAATGCGTTTGCAATTTGTATGAAATTATATTATAATATGAAAAGACCTACCTACCGCAAAAACTAAAATATTTAATGTTATAAGAAGGATGTAATTAGCGTGCAATGGCTGGTTTGTGGTATGTAGTTGGTCATTCAACTCGCTAACGGCGCAGAAGGCGCGATTGTTCCCGCCTGTCGATACCCAATCGCATACTCGTTACTGCCGCAATATCATTATGGATGCTGTTACTAATATGCTCGTGGAATCACGCATTACATACAATGTAGCCTCTTTTTCCGACATACAGTTTGAAATATTAAAATAACTGCGCTTCAATTGCTATTACTTATAACTTATTTGTCGTAAGGTGTTTTTTTTTTTGCGTCCTAAGTCTTAAGTCAACAGTTTTTGGTCATTATTTCTAATTGTTTCCGAAATTGTTGCTGTGAGCCATAGACACCTACATCTATTTTCGATTACGAATTAAAACGCAGTAGCATCATCACTGAGGAATACCAGTAAAATGTGGTTCAAAACCTTTTGAACTGTTTAATTTTGTCTCTGAGGTCCTCCGACATTATCGCAATAGCATCAACTAGGAAAATGTGATGACGTATGAGTGCCTGTGCCTGTGATTGAGCTTGTAACATTTTAGGCCCTATATAACTGTCCAAAGAGAAAACGATAAAGGCAATTATTTCCTATTGTAGTAGATAATAAATAACTCGATACCTGTGCCGAAATTAAAAATGCCGTGGATAGATCCGTATCCGGTCCAAGGTCAGATACTGGCGCCGATTACGATCAAACGAAGTATGAAACTTTAGGTTCATGTCCGTATCCGTATCCGCGGATATACATTTTTACAATCCAGCACATCTCTCGATGAAAGTACGACTCCTGTTGAAGGAAATGATGTAAGATGTAAGTAATAAAAAATAAACGTGATCTACTCGTCTTTCCTTCTGTTTCTTAAATAATCTTCTATTGCTCCCATACCTACGTTTAGTAGGCTATTCATTAAATGATTATTGTTATTATTATTCTTGATGTTCGCTGAAGCGCGAGTGGATTGCTTCTACGCGATCATACGCAAGCGGTGTACATCCCTGGTACGTAGGACCCGGGCCAGCTCCAACGGCATCCTAGTGATGATCTCGAATAGAGTTGACTGTCAGTACCTGAACCATTTTATATCAAATAAATAATCTAAAATCAAGTATGTTCTTACTGAAAGATTTTTATTTATTCTCTTATTTATTTATTTATTTTATTTTAACTTTTCTCTATTATTATATTTAACTATTAACAATATAATTAATTATAAACTATAAACTATGTTATCATCTAACTATACTAATTATGTAATTTGATCCTTGTTGGTCGAAATAAAGAAATTATTAGTCTTACTTAGTATTAGGATGTAATTATAGCGGAGATTCTGAAAGCGGGTGGAAAACTGATACCGGAAAACCGGCAAAGTCCTTCAAAACATGTTTATTTCCCATCCGTGCCACGCCATCTCTACCAGGATACAATTCGATTACAACGCCAAGAGGCCACTGAAGCGGTGGAGTATTATCCATGTCTATTAGAACGACTGTTCCTACAGAAATGGCAGTATCATTCTTATTCCACTTTGCCCTACTCTGTAATATATGTAAGTATTCAAATCTAAAGCGTTTCCAAAAGGACTGAACCAAAGAGTCTATTAAAGAAAAGCGGCGTGAGGCAAAAGTGCGGAGGTCATGTTATCCAAGAAAGTTTCTAACGCTTTATTGAATAAGCTATAAACCGATTTCCCTTTTGAGCCGTTGTTTTCTAAAGTCATTACGAATCGTCTTTAACACAAACTTAACGACTTCCAACCTCCCTGACAAGTCGGTTTTCGATAAGGCTTATATGCCACAGACCGTAAAACCAACAACCGAAGCGTACGATCTCTCACTCAGTCTTGCGCACATACGCAAGACTGAGTGAAATCGAAGTTTCTTATAGACCACAGCTGTCCACTCAGCGAGCTATGAACAGAACTATATAAGAGACTAGCTGTTCCCCGCGACTTCGCCCGCGTGTAATTTATGATTTTAATTATGATACGCGGAACCCTAATTCTTTTTCTAAAATATGAATAGCCTAAGTTATTCCTTATAACATCAGCTATCTGTCCAGCCGTTTCCGATATTAGCCGGAACAAACAGACAGACAGACAAAAATTAAAAATTGTGTTTTTGTTATAAGGATTTTTTTTGGTATTTTTTTCACACCTTGGGTTACATTAACGAAGTTTTCATACGGATCCTTAACTTTTTGAAAATATTCTATCGCTTATGTTCATCAGGGATAATGTAGGTAATTCTAGTGGTGAAAGAATTTTTCAAATCGGTCCAGTAGTTTCGGAGCCTATTCAATTCAAACAAACAAACCTTTCCTCATTATAATATTCTAAGTGTAGATATATAATAGCGACATAACCTAACAAACAGACTGCTGTTGCCAAGCGTGGCAACTATGACAAATATATGAGGCAATCTATTGGGGAACCCTGGACTCTTGATAGGCAGTTATGAATAAAATTTCAATACCTATTCTTTGACTAATATTTCTCTGTGCGTGTAGTCGCGAAATAAATCAAGTGTGAAAGTCTAACGGCGATTGTAATTTGTTTTGTCTTTCTGAAAAATAGTCTGATAGAGAATCCCGCTATACTAAGTCAAGTTTTGCATATCGATATAATATATATTCATATTTGTACTTGAATCTTTACAAATAAATAAAATTAAAGTACCTGTTTGTAATATCAAAATAACAGATTTTTACTTAATGCATATGAAAGTATTATACGGTACTTATAACATAAAAACAATTTAAAAAAAATTGTCTGTCTGTTTGTTCCGTCTAATCTCCGGAACGGCTGGACCGATTTTGACGGGACTACGTAGTATAAATAATATATTCTGTGACGAGACTTTCACTGGCAGATAGCTGATGTTATAAGGAGTAACTTGGCTACTTTTGTTTTAGAACAAATTAGAGATCCGCGCAAAAAAAAATTAAAAGCCATAAAATCCAATCGTAATGAATTTGACGCGGGCGAAGTCGCGGGGAACAACTAGTTTATAATTTTTCATTAAACCTGAAAACATTTTTAGAAATTTCATCTTGGAAAAAAATTTCTGCAAGAAAATATATAATATGCATAATAAATTATAGCAATAAAAATATATTCTGGGTATCTTCCGTGGTGTAAGAGCATCTTTTTTACTAGATAATTTAAAACATACTCGTAGTTTACGCTCTTATTGCAACACTATAATGTAGCACTACCCTAATAATACTACACTATATATATAAATAATAACTAATGGCTACGTATATTATATACTATTGTTTAATTATCAGATGAAAGTTACCCATGGGATAAAATACAATATAAACATATTAAAAATTACAGTTGAATAAATAAAATAGTTCAATTGTTTCACTTTCATATTCAGTCACGTTATAGATTAGTCCATGGATAACTTTTATCTGACGATAAAAAAATCAGCATTTAGTTATTTAGTATACAACAAAGTTGGCATCAGTCGGTTAAAATGCTTAAAACTTCTTGATGTATTTTGAAGCAATGTTCGCCAATATTTAAAATTTTCTTGAGGGGGAAAGGATTTTTAGTAGACTTGCAACGAATGTAGGTATTCGGCCACACGCCGAATACCGAATGTTCTGCGGACTTTCTGGCCAAATAGCCAAATATTAGGCAAAAGTATTCGGCCGGGAAGGAAGTAGTGTTTATTTTTCAGAGCGTCTGTTCTCTGAAGCTGGAATTGTCTACGTGAAGAAAAGGAGTAAACTACTGCTTGAAAAAATGAACGGTTCCACTTTAATTACGATAATTCAAGTGCATGGATTTTTATATGATAGTTTTTTTTTTCATTTTTAATATGGAAGTTGAATGTACCTATTGACTACTTTAATGATTACACGAAAAAAAATAATTATAAAACAAATAAACATTTTCATTTTACCAAAGATCTGACTACAATAAAACCTTAAATTAAACCCTTACTACTACTAAGTACTAAGTAAGTACTACTAAAAGATTAAAACCTTACTTAAGTAAATTCGGTATTCGGTCGAATAGTACCTAGATATTTGGTATTCGGCCGAATACGAGGTAAGTATACAAAAAGAATAGTTTTGTGAAGACCACATTCGACCACACTGACCGCAGACACACAGATATCGGGACTACAGTCAGTAGAAACCTTAGATTAGTCATAATTTATATTGGTCGAGACCTATTTTTCGTCGCGTTTGAGCATCATTCATAAACCACCAGATACACCAGATGTTAAGCTAAATCAACCCATTGTTCCTATAATAAGAAAAAGTGGTTGCATTAACAATTTCGCTCGAAATAAGTTTTATTTTTAAATTATCTGAATTTTTTTGCCACACCTTTTTGAGCAACTGTAGGTGTTGAACAATAATCATAAAATAACAAAAATAATTTATCTTGAACATAGAGCAACACGGACCACCGGAGGATCGGAGGGCAGTAGGCGTATGACTACTCCCCTCCGATCAGCGTTCCCCTCTGTCAAAGTATAAGTCCACGCGGTCCTATGCGTACAATAAAACTAGTTGCAGCCGCACTGCTCACTAGACTATCTAGTTGCGCGGCTGAATCGACATCCTACAAAAATGCCGAATTGTACAGTTTTTTTGTTGCAAAGAGATCTGCCACGTCAAATTTACAAAAAGATGGCATGGCAAAATTTTTATTAAATTGTTTCTATTTACTTCTTTTTAAATTAAAAAATTACAATAATAACGGTCATGTTGTTTCGGATTTGTTTACCAACACAGGCCGCTCGCCCTCATAAAATATGCAGATCCGTCCAGCGACTGATCCCAGTCTGTATCCGAATAGTCACTGTCACCGAGCGATACTGTTATAATGTATCTATGTGTGTGTGAAATTGTTACTTTATTATTTTAATTCTTATATGTGAGTTTCGTAGTGACAGACGATTGTTTTTGTGTGCGCAAATTTCCCCCCGCAAACTATGACAGACAGTTCTGTTTCGGGAAAAACGCTATGGCTATTCTCACACAACAGCCGCGCCGCACCGGTGGACTGTGTTGCTCTATGATCTTGGTTAATTAGCTTGCAGATTGCCAAAAAACTTAATTGATTTCGTGTACATATTATATTGTTAAAACGTATCTGTGGCGACACTCCGTTCTGGTGTTGACTTCATCACTGGTCTGTGGTAAACAAAAATCTGAAGGAAACTGACGTAGGTGAAAACATAATAGAAAATGCTTCGAAGAAAAAGCTTAAAATGTCTTGATAATTTTCGTTAGTAACATACATAGCAAGCAACCTTATGTCGAGTCCGTTAGTCGTTCATGAATGGCGGCGTCCTTGCGGCAAGGTGCTTGGCCCCGGACCCTTCTCGCGAACTGCGTTTAATCGCGCTTGTAAACATTTCATGTGAATGCCACACGTTACAAATTATACGTTATATTATGTAAGATTTTAAATTAGTTGAATATATTATAACAAATGTTTAAAAATAAAATGTATTTCGCTCGTCGTTTTTTTTTTATTTTTCATTTCTTCCTAAAAAATTAAAACATTTGTTGATAATAACAAACTTATTCTCGTTAACTGAGCCAAGTAAGCTTAATATGTTTGTGTTAGGAGTGGTTCAGCCCACGAGTTTCGAAATTTCGACTTTTTAAGTTTACAGTGCCTAATCCCTAACCATTACAGCTTCTGTCGCTTTGAAACAGGTAATTTTACTTGCTAAAGCCACATGAGTAAAGAAACCGTACCTAAAGCTTTCCTCGGCTCGGAAAGCGAAACGGCACTGCAAGATTGTCAGTTATCAATCGAATGAATAGTACCTTAAAAAGTAGTAATTTAAATATAAAAATATTTAATAAACGAAATATTTTTACTTACGTCTAATTAAGAAACAAAATGCCGATGCGTTGTCAGTCCTGAGGACTAAGATGGAATGCCTCGTTTGAAGCGAATACGGTCTCCGGTTCGCTACACTCACCAATCACCATACGAAACACAGCAGCATTAAACTGCTATTACGCTGGTATTCTGTGACAGCGTGGTCCTGGCCAGTCGAGCCGACCCATTCGTGCTGCAGCCATAATATAGCAACAGCATGGCTCTACCACGTAAAAGTAAAATCCCTTGATGTAACATCTGGTGTTTTCGGGTTTGATGATGTTTGACAGTTAAAAGAAGATGAAAAATAGCTCCTTTTTGCAGTAACATTATTGAGGACTACTCGTCTGAGCCTAAGATGACTCATCATCAGTCATCGGTATCGATATCTATGGATGCTTCTGCTGTTGTGGAAATATACTATAACTATACTAGTACTCGGGCCGGTCAAAATCAAATTTAGTCCGAAAGAGAAACAATGATAGAGCATTTTTCAGTATGTGTTATTGGAATACGCAAACTGCCTTCAGTTGTTAAATAAACTTCTTTTAAACTTACACAACGTATGAATACGACTATACTTTTTGTTTCGTTTTTTGTATCTCACACACACACACACTCCAACTCACACAACCTACGCACAAATCGGTAGCGACTAGACGGGCAGATGCTCGACGCACCTGTTGCAACTTCCAAGAAATACGCTTTATGAATTAAGGTTGTTTAGTTGTACTATTTTTTGAGAGCAACTATAATAACTGTACTTAATAATTTTTAATCTTTAAATAAACCACAAAATATATACATGGCCCTAAAAATAAAATTGAGAATTATTAAATTAAATGATAATAAATTATTAGATATTAGCCCATATTATGGATTTCATTTAAATATTTTTATAATATTTAAATTACATAATATACTTAATGTTTTTACTTATAAACATTTTAATTATAAATATTAAATACTTTTAACCAAAATTATTGTTAGGATTTTAAATGTCAAGTGACACTATTATACGTGGTAGAGCCACGCTGCAGCTTTATTATGGTTGTAGCGCGAATGGGTCGGCTCGACCGGAGAAGGACCACGCTCTCACAGAATACCAGCGTAAAATAGCAGCTTACCACTGCTGTGTTTTGTATGGTGAGTGTAGAGAACCGGAGATCCTTTTACTGGAAACGAGCTATTCGATCTTAGTCCTCAGGGGTGACAACGTATCTGCATTTTGATTCTTAATCGAGGATAAATGTAGATGTCTATGGGCCACAGCATCCACTTACCATCAGGTGGACTGCGTGCTCGTTTGTCACCCTAATTCTATAAAAAACTCAATTTTTATAATATTTAGTATACTATGCCGTTCAGCAAAGACCACAAGACAGGACATTTTTCTATCTTCATTATGGAGTATTAACTGTGGTATTAACAACTGTTCGAGATTTTATGCTAGTCTTGAGACAGGCTTTTAAATAATCAAAGGAAACAGGTATGCGAGGTCGACAGCTAAGTTAAACGGCAAAACTGTTAAATAAATATACGTTTGTTCCCGTTTTATGCCGTTACTGCAAAATTGAGGATAAAGTTATGAAACATTTTTATCTTTACACTGCACATGCATACAGTCAGATTTAGAAATAGTTTGTGGGTGTTCTCATGTTAAACTTTAAACATATGTATGATTAACTCATATATGATGTTTATCATATGTTTAAAGTTTAACATGCTATTGAAAACATCTAAATAGGTTTTCTCAACACATTGTGATAACACCAAGAACAAAATATTTTTGTACCTATTTACTAACAAATAATTAATTTTAATTTTAATTTGATGGTGGTGATGAACGAGAAGCCATAGATTATGTATGTAAGTATATGTGTAGCAAATTATTGCCTCATACGCTAAATATAAAAAAATAGCAAGATGTTATTCAACTTGCTTTCTTCATAATATGTGTCTTTCCAGGTCAAATTTTGTAATGAATTTAAGTAGCACTGGCTAACAACCGATTTAGCTGAAATTCGGCAGACTTTATATATCTCGGTGATTATACAATAAGATGATTTGACCTGATGACCTTTGACAGCTTTTTTATAAATATTTTTTTTCTTCGGGACTCGTCTGTCTAAATAGTTCATCATAATCATCATCCTTGACAGCGCGTACACTCTTCTGTCGGCCATACGTCTCTGCAATATTAGCGAGGATTTACTGTAATCGGGCCATTGTAGTACCAGGCGTCTTTTATCTGTAGTTACTTCCCATCGCCGGTTGGACTATTTTATGCCAAATAAATACGATATAAGTACCGCTATAATCATCAGATCATCTGACCGTTTCCCTTAAACCGTCATCAAACATTATATAGTGTACATTTTTTTCATAGAAGTAAAACTTACAAACGATCAAAGTCCGCCTGTAAATGGTTACTGAGAGCCATAGACCTACCTACATCTCAATTTAGAATCAAAATGCAAATGCGTTGTCACCCTTGAGATTTAAGATGAAATGTCTCTTTACCAATAAAAAGATTCTCCGGTTCCCGTCTAATAAACCTGAGCAGCATTGCGCTGTTTTATCCCCGCTGGTACTTGGTGCGACCGTGGCTTTTCCCCTTGCATTGGCCCCTTTCATGCTGCATCTACTGCAGCGCGACTTTACCACGAAAAGTATAATAGCTCAGATTTAACATCAAATTATAACATAATTCTAACCATATAATAAATTCTAGAGCTTATATGCTGGTGAGCTGGTGATTATGAATATATACCTACCTAATTCTTTAAATTTGAGCTGGACTACATCCGTTCATGGGGTATAATAGCAGGAAATGTTTGTCTTGATTGTTCGAGAAAATCGAGATAATTGTTTAGGAATTTTGGCATTACGGCTAACTGTGAGGTTTTGTTTTTAACTGGATAAATCAAAAAGATATTTCACAAAAAATAATAACTTTTCTTTCATAGCCTGTTTAAATCTTCTGGCGGATATGTCTTTTTAAAAATTAAGGTTAGGTACCTGGCCGCTAAACATCTTTTATAATTATATTTTTTCAATAATAAAAGGCGCATCTTAACCAACACTTTATGTGCTGTAACCACCAATCCATCATGACTAAAGAGGTTCACTGGTAACCAAACTTTACTCGGCAAAAGGAATAAGAGATTTCCACCTATGTACTGACTCATCACGATATCTCTGGAACCATAAGGCCTAGAGACTTGAAATTTGGTAGTAATATTTCTTTTGCCGAGTAAAGGTCAGCTAAGAACGGATTTTACGAAATTTCATCCGCAACCGGGGTTGCGGGTCGTTAATTAAAAAAAAACACATTTTCAAACTATAGCTCTTATAGGTATAAAACTTGTCCAGAATATCGTTTGAGTGGGTCCCTGGATGGTTTAGATCCACAATTGGACCCGTTAGGTGGCGCTGTTGTCCAGATCCAGAAATCACCCGTGCGAAGCCGGGGCGGATCGCTAGTTATTCAATAAAATTGCGAGACTTATACTTAATGTTAATCTCCACTACTTTAAAACTATCAAAGACCCGATTATGCATTTCTAAAAGGAGACTATAAAATACATTTACATTACGAATTTGAGATGATTATCATGGCCACTACTATTCTGATTCTCCGAATTAAATACAAGAAAAGCAACAATTAAATTATAAAAAATGAATAAGTAATACGAAAACGATGAGCGCAAACCGTAACGCCCCAGACAATGTAACCTAACAACATCATCAATTTATTTTAATGAGACTAATCGCATATAAGTCGGCGCTGGCCTGCTTAGTATTGGTGTCTGGTTTTAGTAGAATAATTCATATTTGAGCCATATTCTACGCTTGTTATATTGATAAAAAATAAATTTGGAAAATCCAAAAGTGCACACCTCGAACGCTCATGTAATGTTTTGAATAATCAATTTACTTTTATTTATTACCGAAACACGTACATATTTCGTTTGAAGCTACAAAAAAATTGTTTCTGTTTAATTAACACGATTTTTTTTATTGCTTGATACGGGTGATTAGTATTTTGTTACCGAAAAAGTTGTCACATAATTAATAAAATAAAATAAAAATTGTGAATTCAAAACTAAGGATTAAAATCTAAAGCTAATAAAAAAAATCAAAGTGATAAGTTCAGTTTTTCGAAAAATATCTTGTGCACATCCATACCGACCAACTGACGTCCAAGTGAAATTATTTTCAATTAACTTTTTTTAATAATAATCGAAATAAATAATCTTATAACTACGTCAGAAGTATTAATTGAAATCTCCTCTTGCTATTGGTGTACTTTTTTTATTATATAAGTGCAATATAAAGCTGGTGGAAGTGATTTAAATTGAGTGGATCGCGATTTTTTGATTTGGTGACAATAGAGCACTACATCTGCGCTTCGCGTTCTATGTGTGCAAAAGATTTTTGGTTGATCTGGATGTTACGACTTGATGATTATCTTCGTATATTATAATAATCTTACTTTATTCTAATTAATTATTAGATGTCTCGATTGGAAAAGCTTCGTGTTTGTTTGGTGGTTACTATGGAAATACATGTGTTCAGCAGTTGTCTTATAACGAGGTTAAGGAGGAACTACGTTTTCCTTGTATAAGTTAAGAACTGTGCTGACTTAAACCCGTTAAAACGTGTGTTGAGAAACATGGATGAAGCTCTGAATCTACGAACTTTTTCTACCTAGAGGCGTAACTAACTGGAGGAAATTTAAAATCATTTTTAAATGAAATAAAACCTTTTTGTCTACTTGGATTTGTAGAAACAAACAAAGGTTGAGGTTAATAAACTAAAAACCAACGATCAATTAGAAAATGTAGCATGTAAAAGAGTACGATTTTCATTTGGTAAATTGATGTACACAGCATATTATAAGAGGATCATACCAAACAAAACTAGATGCTAAAAATTATAATACATATTTATTGGTTCCTACCTTTTCGTGCGTCTAATCTAAACCACTTGGAAAATACCTTTGATATGACTACTCAGCTTTAGACTCCTCAGAAACTTCGAAATTATAAGCTATAAGGGCCAGTGCGTCCTCTTTGCTTTCAAGTGTCTTGACTTTTAAATTTTTCTTTTATTATTGGAAACAGGTTAAAACCACAAGGTGCTATACGGTCGCATGCGGCGCTGCGTTGTCGTGGAACCGGTGAATGTGCCGGATTCCTGACTATGGTCGCTTGTCACAGCAGGCTGGTAATACTTTTGGGGCACAAACTATCTCATTCTATTTAGAATTAACCGTACTTTGATCCTCTAGCACCACAGTAGCAAAATGACCCGTCTTGCAGAAAAACGAGGAGACCATTTGTTTCTGTGTTCTTAACGCATGGAGGCATCGACTGTTTCTGTCATCATTTGTTTGCAGTTCGTGTGTCAGTTCAGTATCGTCAGATCGTAATGTATCCAGTAGTTCGTTTTATATATATAAATTTCGTCAATTTTCTCGAAATAATTTTTCGACTGCTCGAACATTTTCTGTCTTCGCTTCATATTAAAAACATCCCCGTCTTCTTTTAAATTTAACAGACCTTCAAATCTATTCTTCTTCCAAGCAGTTTCTAAAATAAATTTTGTACTTAAATATTTTATACATCCATTAATGTAAAATTTACTTTAAAAAAAAGTCCCGCTGAGTTTCTTGTTGGTTCTTCTTTTTGGAACCAGTGGTAAAGTAAAAAATGACTTTCAATAAGAATTACACATGTAATCTATATTGAATAAAAAAATATTCTATTCAGACGCCAGTGTCAAACAAATCAGTAAAGATTATCTTAACTTCTTTTAGCATGTCTCTTGTATGAATATATTTGTATAATGATTATAAAAGAAAAAAACTTGAAAAGAAGAGGATTTGAAAACGATACCGGCTTTCAATTCTTTATTTGAAGAAAGGCTATTTAAAAACGACATCGTGGGCCATAAATTATTAAAACAGAATTTATGTTCGCATTTCGCATTATCCATAATATTATACTTATGTTGTTTTTTTTTAATAAATTCGGCAAATTAAGCGCTTTTGCATCGCCGCTTTTAAATTTTCGAAATCATTCAATATCGGTGATAACATTCTGTAGTGTAGTCAGGGTTTCATTCTTACTAGATGTAAGCAGAAACAAAGGAGTCAAGTTACATCCTATGGCAGAAGCTAATCTAAGGCAGAAATTGGTGTCTGGGAGATTTCCGTATATAGTGATATCAGCTAACACAACACGACGTCTGTCTTAACACGCATCACGCAAAAAATCTGTGAACCTATTAGGATGGGACTTTCACTGGCAGATAGCTGATGTTATAAGGAGTAACTTAAGCTACTTTTATTTTAGGAAAATAATTAGGGTTCCGCCCAAAAAAAAATCCCATGAAATTCAATCGCAATTCATTCCACGCGGGCGAAGTCGCGGGGAACATTGTTAATAATATCGAAAAACCATTGTTAGTGGTGAGAAATTAATGACATTTCTGCATGACTAAATATCGGTACCCAAGCTCTAGTGGGAACTGGTTAGATATTTTTTACTATTTAAATACTGTTATTCTCTGTGTTTAATATATTTACGATACGCGAAGCACGCAGGCAATACTTTATTTAATTACCTTTGTCGTAAAATCTTTCCGCAAATCTTTCCGCTGCAAACGTCTTTAGCAAGAATGAAATGCCGTAAAAACAAGTCACCGCATCTCACTTTAAGTGAGAAAGTATCGAACGCTCTCAGATACATAGTGTTCTGCGTTTTGTTCCGCCGTAAAACAAAAACTAGTAAATAACCAAGAACGAAAGCAATTGTAGCAGGGAACTCGTGCCGGACCATGATAATACCATGTCCTTTGCGAGTGATACCCGGCATTAGGATCTATATACAGAACTAATATTTACTGCCCCGTTGCTCTAGTGGTCGTAAACGCGATTGCTGATCATGAGGTCCCGGGTTCGAATCCCGGGTCGGGCCAAAAATCACTTATTGGGTTTTTCTATCAAGAAATTCTCAGTAGCAAACCCGGAGTTAGGAAGTAGGCGGTGTTTCACCCCCGTGCCTTGGAAAGCACGTAAAGCCGTTGGTCGTGCGGCTGATCTCTCTCCGGTCGTGTCGAATTATCGTCCCATCGGACTATGAGAGTCAGGATATACTACTACGAGGATATATACACTATAATCCCGTCCTGCGCCGATGGCTAGTCTTCGTTGAGACTGGCTGCACAGTTCTGTTGCTAAAAATAATAAATTACTTAATAGATTCAGCTAAAAGTCTAAGTATTCTAAGCCATAGAGCCCACCTTGAACTGTTCTGGGCTTAAAATTGTCCGTTTCTTTATACATATTTCTATTTTACTTTTTAGTGCGAAAAATATTTTATCACCAGATGACAATCTCGTTTTTTGGTCAGTGTCGTATTCCTTAAATCAGATAAATACTTTTGGTGGATTAACTAGTTTGGTAAGTCTCCTCTGCCCATATCTTGATTTAACGAGTACTCTTGATGTAGGTACACTAGTAGGAAAGTTTGCAAAATATAAAATTCTTTGTAAATGTGATTTTTATAATAAGTTATGAGAAGTACATAGTACATACAATTTTTTTTATATAGAATAAGGGGCTACAGTCCACCTTGATGGTAAGTGGATGCTGTGGCCCATAGACATCTTACATCTATCTTCGATTAAGAATCAAAATGCAGATGCGTGGTTACATTAAATATACGAGGGTGGATTGAAAAGTACTCGGCCTAACACAGATCCATTCAATTCTAAAAATCAAATCTACCCACATTATTTAGTTCAGTTCAGACTAGTTCATTGTGTGAAGTTCGAAACGTGTGCGATAATTAGTTGTGATTTTATAAATTTATTAACAAAGTAATCGGACATAATTTCCGCGAATGGAGCAAATCGAGCAGCGTGCCGTCATTAAGTACCTCCATAAGAAGGGGCTATCATCAAAAGCCATCCATGATGACATGGTCAGTACATTAAGCGATTGTGCTCTGTCATATTCATCCGTCAAAAAATGGATAGCAGAATTTAAGCGTGGTAGAGAGAGTGTGAAAGATGAACCCCGCTCTGGAAGGCCTTCGACGTCAACTACTGACGAAAATATTAAAAAAGTACTTGATTTAATAATGGGAGACCGCAGATTAAAAATTAGAGAGATAGCCGAGATTATAGGCATCTCTTATGAACGAACTCAAAACATCATTGTCAACGAGTTGGGTTTCCACAAGGTGTCTGCGAGGTGGGTTCCATGACTGCTTTCAGTTGAACAAAAGGACGCGATTGACTATTTCACGCGACTGTTTGGAGTTATTTGAAGCCGATGCAGATGATTTTTTGAATCGTTTTGTTACTATGGACGAAACATGGGTTCATTACTGTACAACGGAAACAAAACAACAATCAAAACAGTGGAGAAGACCTAGTTCACCACCCCCTAAAAAGGCTAAGTCGATTTTGTCGGCAAATAAGGTGATGGCTTCAGTATTCTGGGACTCGAAAGGTGTGATTATGATTGATTATCTTGAAAGGGGTCAGACTATAAACTCTGATTACTACTGCACCTTACTACGTCGTTTACGAGAGGAAATAAAAGAAAACGTCGAGGAATGCTCAGAAGAAAGTCCTGTTTCATCAAGATAACGCCCGTGTTCACACGTCAGTACAGTCAATGGCTGAAATTCACAACTGTGGCTTTGAACTGTTACCGCATCCGCCGTATTCACCTGATCTGGCACCATAGCTCTTCATCAGTCGTTCAAATAATAAAGGTTCAAAAAGGCGCTGCTTTATCGACGCCATTTTGACAGTTGACATTATAGTAAATATTTTAGTATTGTTTAGTGTATTTAGTTAGTTTTATGTTGATTTTTAGAAGTGTTCCCAATTATAACCAATGCTCGTTTGCTATTTATTTCTAAATATATTAGTTATAGTATACGACTTAATGTTTTTGTCTCTGTCCTTCTCTTAGTTTTGGCTTTATAGGGCGGTAAAGATTAAGGTGACCATATTACCCTACGTACCTTACACAGTTTCAACTTGAACAATCATAGTTATCGTCTTTTCTGCTTGAAAACCGGCTTGATCGGGGACCAGCTTCCGAAACCATAGACCATTTACATGCCTTTTAGCAAATTGTACAGAAGACCGAAGAAAGAAATTTGGGCGGCGTTACAGTCTCCTGAGAGGTTTTAACCCCCTCAGAAATTAGAGGAGGCCTGTGCCCAGCAGTATGACGTATATAAGCTGTTATTTTACTTTTTACAGTTTACTGGACGGTGTCACGTATAATTCCAGAACAATTTAAACTTTTTGATAATGACCATTATAAAATGTATCAGTTTTCACAATATTATATTTACATAATTAAACGTAATTTCACTAATTTAATCCGGTAATATGACACACATGATTTAGTTTAGAAAGTGATGACACTACGAACATGTCATCACTTTCTAAATCCAGTTCCAGTGTCCTATTCTGTGCTATTGCAATGCTGTGGATGGATTACCAACGGCAGGTAGATGCGGCCCTGTGCCCCTTTATTATGAATTCTTCACACCAGCGCAAAAAAGCTTCGGAGAGCGAACACTTGCAAATTACAAATATACATTGCTTTTTGTATTCTAATCACGCGTCCAAGTACTTATTACTGAGAATTCTTACAAACTCACTTACGATGGTATTTCTTGTTCGTTGTTTATTATTCTGGTCGCACGTTAACATTCTTGTTACACCTTAGGTATGTCGGAGGGATTAATTTATTGTTGATAATGTCAGAATATAATAATCAATCGCCTAAATATTTATTTGGCATAGTAAAATAAATTTACAGCCTATATACGTCCTATTGATGTCATCAAGAGGACGTATAATATATCTATATATATGTATGATATGTAATATATGTATAAATAATATATGTCTCTCAGAAGAAGCGCTCTGAGCACTGGCCTTCTTTTGAGAGGTTTAAAGAACAATTAATTCGCCACAGCTTCACGTGTCCACGAATTATTTTATTCCTGAAACGTGGGGGTTTCCTTACAATGTTTTACTGTACTGTCGAGCACGTGGTAGGTATATCAGCATTTAAAATTACAATTTCACAATTTCATTGTTTTTTGGCATAATATGATAAAAAAGTTCATCATTTCATATTGGTGTTCATCGTTATAAATAGGCAATATTCTCAAAAACATTAAAGTAAACATCCAATACCTACATCAAATTGACTATTTATTGAAAAAAAATATTAGTGAATCATTACAAGGAAACAATTTTGTCCAAGGACGTTTTTTGCCACACTTAAATCTTCTGGTTTTTCGAAAAGGTTTTTTAATTAAACGCTCGTCAATTAGCGGCGCTGGGTAATCCGTGTCTACAAGCAATTAAGTGAAGTTATTACAGAAACAATACATTTTGCCATTAGAAACGCAAAACCACAAAAGCTCAAAACTTACAATAAGCTCCGCTGGTAGAACTCCCACAACACGATGAATTATCATTCCGTAAACAGCGATCTTATAACATTGGAAACTTTTTGATATAGAACACTTCGCAGCACTTATCGATTTTCACTTCACACAATGACAAAATAGTTGCACTTGGTTAGAGCTTAAGCAAATAGCTTACACGTATTGTGAAAATCACCGCGAAAATTACATATATGCCAGGTAACGGACATGTGGTTTCCCCGGAGAATGTACACAGACTGGCTGAGACTGACTGACAGAACAGAGCGAGGACAGAGCAAGGCAGAGCAGAGACAGAACAGACTCGCGGCTTTGCTTCGGCTTGCCGGCGTCTGCGCAGGCTTCGCTTCGCCGTTGAAAGTTCAACGAACGTAGCGCCAGCGCCTATCGCGAACATCATATTTTTATTGGGGTTGAGTATTTAGTAGTGATCCAGCGATTTCACTCGCTATAAACTTGGAATTGGGTACTCAATACTCATTCTTAATTGAATGAAAATTTATCGAGATGCATTTTCATTTGTTCTTCGTATTTCATTTATTGTTATTTTTAATAGAACTTAATTTTTATGATTTTGCACTCTTATAGGACGGTTTAGGTGTACGATAAAAGAAGTGGACATATTTGAAGTATTGAATAAAAAAACTATAATTTTTAATCAAAAATATAAAAACTGATTTGAAAGAATAAAAAGAATAAATAAATTTCACATTATTTAGTTGGTTTGAGGTGCAAAGACATAATTTTATGTTTTTTATAAGTTAATGTTTTCTAAGGACCCTACTTTTCTGTATATGTTTGGACCGCCGTACCTGGCAACTACGCCGCGGGTCTTAGGTTCGAATGTATTCTGTTTTTATCGGCGTGCGTGAAAAACAAACGTCCTTGTATTTTATCTTTTGCGGGTACTCTTCGGTGTAGTCAGGTATTAAAGATTACAGATAGTGAGTTATTATAATTATTCTAGGACAAACTCTTTATAGTACCACGCAGAAAGACTCGTCACCAGCGCGAACGAAATAGAGACATCATAATCACAGATTTTAGCCGACTTCAAAATGGAGAGAGTTCTCAATCCCACTGTATGTTTTTTTGTATTATATGTTACGCGATATATAGGTACGTAAATTATAAATCGATTTTATATATAAGTAGGTAATAGCACAGATTAAATAATAGTAATAGGTACTTCAGGAGTCTCATAAAAATTTGGAGAAAAACTCCAAGTTTATGATGGCAAAATAGGAATGAAAATTTATGATGTAAATATGAAAATTTTATGAAAAGATATTGATTAGTTATTTAATAAAAAAAAATCATCAAAAATCAGTAAAAAAGGTCTCTTGTTTCTCTACACTCACGGTCTCTGTCACGTGTAGGAACTAACAAGTGAATCAAAATGCAGATACGCCATCATCCCTGAGGGCTGAAATAGAATGTCTCGTTACCATTAAAAATTGAAATTTTAAATAATAATTAAAATTAAAAATTTTGTAATGCTCCTCAAGGGCTACTAGACGACCGCGCATGAGACGTGATAGTATAAATTCCATAGTATTTGATACTCAGACGGTCAATGCCCGATTCATGCTTGATGGCCGACGACATTGTCGCGAGGGCTTAAATAGCGTGGTTCATCCCCTACAGCGTTAGTCGTAGAGAAGAGAACTCGTGGTTAAGTAATAGCTGCGCAGATCAATAGATCTGCGAAATTAAAATGCACTTGCCGCGGTCAGTCCATGAATGTGTGACCATTTTCTTGACATACCGAGATTGAGAGAATAGAGAGTGCATCTGTATCCTCAGACACTTAGTTCACTTTACTGTGTTAACATCATTATGTTTTTAAAATTCATGCAGCTAAAATGATAACAAGTTTATTATTATTTTATACTTTTCAGGGACAGATGAAAGAATATAAACATGAAGGATGATGAAGCCTCATAAACATATTGGCCTTTAAACAGAGCAATCTTATTTAACTGATTCCTACAAGTTTCCTTCCTTAAATTATTAAGTTTACATTCATACTTAAGTCGAATGTTAAAATAAACTTCTATAATCTATTTAATTGTTAATTATTAAATGTTTGTAATTATCACAAGTAATACTTATATGAAAAATAAAGCAGCCATTATGTACTCCGTGTCCCCGTTTTTTTTCCCCATCAAAACATTTTATAAAATATAAATAGGTATATACTTAGTTATGTATCTACCTATTTATAATAACAATATGTTAAAAAATAAATTCGAAACTGCCCGGCAATAAATATTTTTCTCCAAAGATCATAGCTGGAAAATACAACATTCTGATCTGATTATTGGGGAGTTTTTTTTAAGTTATTCGGTAGTCACCTGGGATTTTATACATTTGAATTAAAATCCAACATAAGGCAGGTAGGTTCAGCTTATTCCCAGGAACATGTTATATGAATATTTTTTAATTATTTTAGAACTGTCATGGTAAAATTCAGTTAATTTTTGAAGTTATTCAACTTCATGCACTAAACAATTTTTTATAGTCTTTTTACAGCTTCCTTAACAATCATTTTCGATAGTCCTTTTAAGTAAAATATACATCACTAGCTAACGCACACAATGACAAATCAAAATTGGTCACGCGTTTTCGGGCTGTCAGGTGGTCTATACGCTAGTATATCCTAAGTCTATGTTTAATCCGGTAATATGACACACATGATTTAGTTTAGAAAGTGATGACACTACGAACATGTCATCACTTTCTAAATCCAGTTCCAGTGTCCTATTCTGTGCTATTGCAATGCTGTGGATGGATTACCAACGGCAGGTAGATGCGGCCCTGTGCCCCTTTATTATGAATTCTTCACACCAGCGCAAAAAAGCTTCGGAGAGCGAACACTTGCAAATTACAAATATACATTGCTTTTTGTATTCTAATCACGCGTCCAAGTACTTATTACTGAGAATTCTTACAAACTCACTTACGATGGTATTTCTTGTTCGTTGTTTATTATTCTGGTCGCACGTTAACATTCTTGTTACACCTCGAAGAAGCTGGGGAAGGACCACGCTCTCATATAGTTTCATTTAACAGCATATTACTCAACAGTTCAACAGCATATTAAAAAAAAATTAAATAAGAGAAAAAAAATTACAGCTGTATTTCGTATGTTCAGTAAAGATAACTGAAGAGAACCATCTTAGTTCTCAGGGGATATAACGATTTATAAATAAATTATTAATGGAGGATTAATGTAAGTTGTAAATGTCTAAGGGCCAAAGTATTCATTTAGTGTTTTTTTTTTTATAGGATAAGGGTGACAAGCGAGCACACAGTCCACCTTTATAGTAAGTGGTTGCTGTGGCCCATAGACATCTACATCTATCCTCGTTTACGAATAAAATGCAGATGCGTTGTCAGCCGTGAGGACTAAGATGGAATGCCTCTTTTCCAATAAAAAGGGTCTCGGTTCTTTACACTCACCAAACGAAACACAGCAGCGTTAAGCTGCTATTTTACGCTGGTATTCTGTGAGAGCGTGGTCCTTCCCCGGCCGAGCCGACCTATTCGTGCTACAACTATACTATTAATATAGCTGTAGCATGTCTCTGCCACGCTGAAAAGTGTGAACAAACTGCATGTAATTACCCATTTTGATCCATGGGTGACATAAAAGGTGACTTTATTAATAGAAGAAACCTTATAAAAAGGAGTAAACTCGTTTCTTGAAGATCCCTAACTCCCTAAGTCGTATCGGTCTGGAAAAACCCCTGGTGGCAAACGATTCTACAAAATAGTTGTACGAAGAAGAAAATTCCTAGTAAATCGCACAGTGGTTGACCGCCAAGCATCCAGTTAGTGTGGATGGTAACCTTTAAAGCTTTCACGCGATGTGCGTTGGTGGAACTTGACGATTTAAATTAATCCGAACAATTCCTCTGCGCACTCCACGTGGTAAATGCTACAGAAATAGAATAGAAAGAACTTTGTGGTCGAAGATTCGAACCGCTCTTGGTTGGATGCGGTCAAGTTAAAGGAGCTGAGCCTGTGGGGTGCCCACCTCAGAGATGAGAACAGTGCCTATTCCATGTGAGGCCGAACCTGCGCCTTATTATAGCAAGTGGTGTGCTGGCATGAAATACTGTTCCGCTCAAGCTTTTTAGAGGCCAATATAGCCTTCTAATTTCCAAGTGACCGCGAAACTGTACGTCATGCGATTAGTCGACGCCGTAAACGCACAATCCTGTGTCTTCTGGTGGTTAAATTGGGCTAGATTTAGTCGTCCCCAATACGAGACTTTGTTTAATAAAGACTCGACTCTCAAGTTTGTTCCGTTACACGACGACGTGTTCCCAAGAAATATTGATTATTGGGCGCAAAATTGCCAATTTTTAAATTTAAAAGTCAAAATAAACCACAATAAACCTTGAGATTTCTTGTGTTTTGTTAACTTTAGAATTATACTTGCTACACCTTTTAAATACACACGATGGCTTTTTCATACACAATCAGAACGTTTTCGAGTCTTCAATACGCGCACGCTAATCTGCTTATTTTTGTATAATATCATTGCATCAGTCAATTTAAAGTTACGCCATGAATCATTCCTTAATGTGACACCTTTGCAGACCACTTTATGCCTAACTGGTTGAACACCAGTCAGCGCAAAGATTTGTGTCTTTTAAAACAATGGGTCATCCTCTGTGTTCACTTTCACTCCTGGAAACATCTCTTTGCCCCATTTTACTTTTACTGTGTACATAAAATAAATACATAGGCCATTATATATATATATATTATAAGATATACAGAAAAATGGTGCGCATGTGGAATGAATGCATGCTGAATGCAAAAATGTGAATACGAACGAACACAACGACCATGTAGTGGCAGTGTAAGAAGTTCTTACTAAGAACATCCACTACCATATATTATCTCGTGGGTGTCGTAAGAGGCGACAGAGGATGACAGGAGACGGGCAGCAGCGTCTCCCTAAAAAAAACTAAAAACTGTGGTCGCAAACAAGCTTGCCGTGGCGTGGCAACTATCTATGGGGGAGGCCTATGTTCAGCAGTGGAATTGAATGAGCTGTAACGGAACAAAATTTAAGAAATGCTTCATTTGGCCTATATTTATTTTAGCAGTAGTTTTTAAACGCCAGATAAAGAAAAACATAGATAAAAATATATCAAAAACCTTTTACCTTTTCCTACAATTTTATTTTTAGTCATTTCATAATCATCATTATTTAAGTAGATATAATCACAGCAGTGGCGGCGTAGCGTGGGTTAGCACTCAGGGCGTTTTTCTATCAAGCACCCCCGAAATAAAACAAAAAATACTAAACATGCTTATCGGACTTTATTTCGCTAAATTATTGTATTCATTATCATTAATCATTATCATCACAGCCCTTCATAAGTCCACTGCTGAAGAAAGGCCTCCCCAAAGAATGCCACAAAGCACGATCCTGAGCCTCTCCCATCCATCGACTTCCTGCATGACTTACCAGGTCGTCACTCCATCTAGAGGGGAGCCGCAACACACTTCGCTTACCGGTACGAGGCTGCCACTCGAGAACCTTGCTTCCCAATCGGTTGACGGTTCTTCGAGCTATATGGCCAGTCCATTCCCACGTCAGCTTACTAATCCGTTGGACTATGACGGTTACTCTAATTCTACTGCGGATATCCTCATTTCTAAGTTTATCACGATGAGAAACCCCGAGCATAGCCCTCTCCATAGCTCGCTGAGCGACCTGAACTTCCTCACGGCCAGCAGTTAAGGACCATGTATCAGATCCATAAGTCATCACTGGCAACACACACTGGTTGTACAATCTCGTTTTCAAGTTTTGAGGTATACCTGACGAGAAGATGTGTCGTAGTCGGGAGATTTGAGTTGAATCCGAGTTGAATCCGTCGATTGACCTCTCGGTCGAAGTTGGACTTACCTAGTCGAAATATTTGTCCCAACAACTACCGGCATAGTTGTCACATGGACGTTAAACCTGATCTTTGTTTTGTCCAGGTTCATCTTAAGACATATACGTTGGCAGTCACTATTGAGGTCACGTCATTGAGCATAGTGCTTAGGTCCGCCAGTGATTCTGCCATAAGGACTTTATCGTCGGAAAATCGAAGGTGAGTGATGTACTCGCCATTGTTATTAATTCCGTATCCTTTCCAGTCCAGTAGCTTGAAAAGGTCTTCCAATGTAGCGGTGAAGAGTTTCGGGGATATAACGTCACCCTGTCTTACACATTTCTGCAATTGGATAGGTTTCGTACTCTGGTTCTCTACTCCAGTTTTTTCAAAGTGGGCGATAACGCTCCCTTGTGGGCGTTGGAGACCTAGAAGGGGGCGTTAAGGGGCCCAGAAAAAAATGGAGGGCGTTGGCGTGGTTTAGGGGGGCGATGGTTGATTTGTAATTTCATTTAGATACTTTATATTTTAAAATTTACTAAAATTAAAACCTACCTACTACTCAATATCGAATAATTAGTTTATATTTCTGCCCTGTATGATGGTATATAAACTAGAAATATTGGTCCTTACATATGAAATAGGCGTTTTGTACGGGAGGAATATAAAGTCAATTTTTTTTTGTAAAATATATTTAATTAATCAAAATATGCACCGTTGTTATCTATGCACATTTGTCATCTCATAGGTAATCTCTCTTCTCATAATAGTTCATTGATCCCTTTACTAAAAAAACCATGGGGGCGAGAATCAATAAACTCTTTGAAAGCTTTAAATGACAAATTATTTAATCAGCTTTGTGTTACTAATGATGAAGATTTCAACCGATTGATCTTTCACACAGAAGTGCGTTGGCTATCAAAAGGAAATTGTCAGACCCGATTTTACAATCTGTTCGACTCTGTCGTGTTGGAAAACAAAGACAGAATTGCGCGACAATCACATCAAAGAATGATATCGCATACCTAACAGACCTTTATAAATTGCTTAATGATATAAATCTTCAACTTCAAGGCGATGACTTGAACTTAATAAAAACAAAAAATGGCGTCGCTGCTTTCGTAGCTAAGCTGCTCTAACACAAGGAGAATATCAGCAGACGTGAGTTTCATAATTTTCCCAATTTATCAGTATCCTGCAACAACGACGACTTGCTTGTCTACTGCCAACATTTGAAAAATCTCCACAGTGATTTCATTGAAAGATTCCAGGACATTTTTAAATTGGAAATACCAGACTGCGTGTTAGATCCTTTTTCAAATGTCAACATAGCAATTAGAAGAAGAAACCCCAACTAGAAGAAGAACTTATAGAACTGGCAACGAACGACGAAATAAAAATCAAACTCAAAAATGGCTACCAAGAATTTTGGCTACAAAAGTGAATCCCGCAGTTGTACCCTGGATTGTGGTCGATCGTTCAACGATTTTTGATAGCATTCCCATCGTCATAATTGTACAACGTGGATTTAGCGCTGTGACAACGCTAAAAGAAGAAATCGTTTGCATGTTACCGAACGCGGCGGCTTACGACTGTTTTTGAGTAAAATCGAACCTGATATCAACAAACTTGTTAAAAATCATCAAATTCATCCATCTCATTAGATTAGTTTTAAAACTAAAATTGATTACCTATCTATATTGTTTCTTTTAATTTGATTAAAATCATCATCATCATCATTACAGCCCATCACAAGTCCACTGCTGAACATAGGCCTCCCCCAAGGAATGCCACCAAGAACGGTCCTGAGCAACCTGCATCCATCGACTTCCTGCATGTCTTAGCAGGTCGTCACTCCATCTAGTTGAGGGACGCCCTACACTTCGTCCGCCGGTACGAGGCCGCCACTAGAGAACCTTTTTTCCCCATCGGTTATCGGTTCTTCGAGCTATATGGCCGGCCCATATCCACTTCAGCTTACTAATCCGTTGGGCTATGTCGGTCACTCTGGTTCTACTGCGGATATTCTCGTTTCTAAGTTTATCACGCAGAGAAACCCCGAGCATAGCCCTCTCCATAGCTCGCTGAGCGACCTTGAGCTTCCTCATACGGCCAGCAGTGAAGGACCACGTCTCAGTTCCATAGGTCATCACTGGCAACACGCACTGGTTGTACAGTCTAGTTTTCAAGTTTTGAGGTATACCTGACGAGAAGATGTGCCTTAATTTCCCGAACGCTGCCCAGCCGAGTTGAATCCGTCGATTGACCTCTCGGTCGAAGTTGGACTTACCTAGTCGGACAATTTGTCCCAGGTAAACATACTCGTCAACAACTTCGAGCTTAGTGCTCCCAACAACTACATGATCTACATGACATGACATTAAACATGATCTTTGTTTTGTCCATGTTCATCTTAAGACCGTTGGGAGACACTATTGAGGTCATTGAGCATAGTGCTTAAGTCCTCCAGCGATTCTGCCATAAGGACTATATCGTCGGCAAATCGAAGGTGAGTGATGTACTCGCCGTTGATGTTAATACTGTATCCTTTCCAGTCCAGTAGCTTGAAAACGTCTTCCAATGCAGCGGTGAAGAGTTTCGGGGATATAACGTCACCCTGTCTTACACCTCTCTGCAGTTGGATAGGTTTCGTACTCTGGTTCTGTACTCGGATAGCCATCGTAGCCCTACTGTACAAACACTTCAGCACCTCGATATACCGACAGTCAACTTGGCACCGCTGAAAGGACTGCAGCACCGCCCAAATTTCGACGGAATCAAAGGCTTTCTCATAGTCCACATACGCCAGACATAGTGGCAAATTGTACTCTTCGGACTTCTGTACAATTTGCCGAAGGGTATGTATGTGGTCTATGGTGCTAAAGCCTTTTCGGAAACCGGCTTGTTCGGGAGGCTGGAAGTCGTAGAAGACGTAGACGCGGCTCAGAAGGGAAATCGGTCTGTAGTTCTTCAAGAGAGCGTTGTCGCCTTTCTTAAAGAACAAGACCACCGCACTTCTGCTCCACGCCTCCGGTGTAGTGCCACCATGGAGGACGGAATTAAAGAGCTTCTGAAGGACTACAAGTACCGGTTTTCCACCCGCTTTGAGAAGCTCCGCTGTAATTCCATCCTAGCCTGGGGCCTTGCCGTTTTTAAGGTGCTGGAGAGCCATTCTAATCTCGCTCAGACTGACGTCCGGAATCGGTGATAGAACAAGTTGCCGGATTCGAGGATTACCGTGTCCTCCCCCTCTTTTCGGACCTCGGATAATCCATATAATATTCCAGCGCAACTTGTCTATCTCTTCTTCCAGCTCCAGAATCTTCTCGTCAGTCCTCAGAGTGCGTGCGTTATAAGTTGCCAGATCGAGTCGTCGTAGGTGGCAACCGAACCTCCACCGGAGATTCTTAGCACCCCTACCCCACCGTTACCATGGTCGCCACCGTAGCAAGGAATAGCGGGGCCGCCGGGGACTGGGGGCCGTCTCTTCGTAACTTTGTTCATTGGGGGGTATATTGCCGTAGTTGTCACGCTTGGCGAGCGGGTTGGCAACCGCAGTTTTTTTATAGTTATTTGCTGTTATCAGAAAGATGCTGCTGCCCATCTTCTGCCTCAGTTTCCCTCTGTCGCCTCTTACGACACCCACGGGAAGATATGGGGTAGTGGGTATTCTAACCCGCCACTACACGGGGTTGATTAAAATATATTCTTAATATTATAATGTTGCGTTTTAATTGCTCTCACTGGTAATAATGTCTAGTTTAGAATGTAAGTTTAAACACCAGAACCGACTAATATAGCATAACTAAATTAATTAAAGTAATGAAATTGTGGTTTTTAAGTTTAAGGAGTGTATAAAAAATTGAAGGCGCTGAAAAATAATTGATTTTCAAAGGGGGCGGTAAAAGAAATAAGTTTGATAATCTCTGCTCTACTCGGATAGCCATCGTAGCCCTACTGTACAAACACTTCAGCACTTCGATATACCGACAGTAAACTTGGCACCGCAGTATCCCTTCTGCGGTGTCAAGTTTACTGACTGACTGACGGACTGCAGCACCGCCCAAATTTCGACGGAATCAAAGGCGTTCTCATAGTCCACATACGCAAGACAAAGTGGCAGATTGTACAATTTGCCGAAGGGTATGTGGTCCATGGTGCTAAAGCCTTGTCGGAAACTTGTTTGTTCGGGAGGCTAGAAGTCGTCGAGTCTGCGTGCGAGCCGATTCGTAATGACTCTCGAAAACAGCACGTAGACGAGGCTCAGAAGGGAAATCGGTCTGTAGTTCTTCAAGAGAGCGTTGTCGCCTTTCTTGAAGAACAAGACCGCCGCACTTTTGCTCCATGTCTCCGGAGTAGGACCATCATGTAGGATGGAGCTTCTGAAAGACTTCAACTACTGGTTTTCTACCCCCATTCAGAAGCTCCATTGTAATTCCATCCTTGGCCGGGGACTTGCCGTTTTTAAGTTGCTGGAGAGCCGTTCTAATTTCGATCAGACTGATGTCCGGGATATAATTGGAATAGTGTCGGGTACGACTTGCTCTTGGATCGTTGTTCAAACTTACTCCTCCAACGATGACGTGTAAAGCTGCCAATAGAACTTCGCAATCTCACTCAAAATCTCAGCTTCATTTCCCGTCTAGCAGCCATGAGTTTAAGAATGTGATCGGAGAGTTTTGGTGTTCTTCTGCGACAGGTCCTGCAAAACTTAGCTCCGATCGCATGGACAGTTTTCACGAGCTTGTCGTTCATATTGTCCACTGTATAGCAGTCTTCTAGGCGCTGAAAACGATTTTGCAACTCAAGCAGAAAGTTTTCGGGGATTTGGAGTAGAGCACGAGGGAGACGGAGCGTTGACTTCATTAAACGTGACTTCTACAGCTTACTGTTTATGTACAGTGTGACTCTCGTCATTCGGTGATCGCTGCCTATTTTCACCCTTGTAATCACTGAGTCATCACTGAACAGTTGCTGTCTAGTCGATGTAATTAAGTCGATCTCATTTTTTGTCGAACCGTCGGGGCTCGACCAGGTCCACTTTTTTGAGACCGCGTCTGAAATAAAGAGTTCATCATAAAGAGTCTCTCTTTCTCCATGAAGTCGGCCAGCTGCTGGCCACTTGGGTTCCGTTGCCCTATCTCAAATTTTCCTACCTTCACCTCACCATTCTCTCTTGTACCTAGTTTTGGCGTTGATGTCTCCCATTAACACCATATAGTGGGTTTTGGACGAATGCATGGCTCTAGAGATATTCTCATACATTTCCTCCACCTCCTCTTCGGGGTGTGCCGAGGTGGTTGCGTAAACCTGTATGATCTTCAGCATACAGGTTTACGGAAACATAGCAGACGAAACATAGCAGCTTAACACTGCTGTGTTTCGTATGGTGAGTATACAGAAACGGAGACCCTTTTTACTGGAAACGAGGCATTCCATCTTAGTCCTCACGGGTGACAACGCATCTGCATTTTGATTCGTAATCGAGAATAGATGTAGATGTCTATGGGTCACAGCAACCACTTACCATCAGGTGGATTGTGTGCTCGTTTGTTACCCTTATCCTATAAAAAAATAGAAATAAAACATGTAACTATTGCTGAAATCACAGATGAAAATGCTATTAGTGTATCATTTATAACTTAATTAATTTTTTAACCTTTACAAGCCAGTGCTTTACTTCTATTTCTTTCTCAATTGATGTTAAATGTTGAATGTTGATGCAGCTGAAGATGGTCAAGTGCACTAATATAGCCTATTTACTCCTGCCTTAAAGACACCTACATTGAAATGGGATAGAAAGACACATGCTGGCAAATTATTCCACTCCATTACTGTGCGCATTACGAACGACAAAGCAAATCATTTGATTCAAATGCTTGGTATGTTGATAAAAGTGTGGAGACTGACCGAACGTCTGATTTTCCGTTAGTGTAAGGGAGAGGGAGGAAATAATTTATGCAGTTTCTGCGCAGACCCACATTCCTCGTTCACCAATTAACTGTTTACAGAGAGAAATGTTGATGATAATGATGGTCATGATGATTGATAAGAAAAGTACTTACTTCACGTGATAATCAGCGTACGTCTGGTAAAATTCATTCTTCAGGTAACTACACGTGGGATTGTGTTCCGTATAGTACTTCATCCACTTAAGAGGTGATCAGGTAGAGGCGACGACATGTACATGCCTTGGACACGTCCATCATTATTTTTACTCTCGGTATCTGGGAATATGATTGATAGGAAGAAATGATTATTCCATATAACAGTAACACCTACCTTCAGCTCACCGTAAAAAAAAAAACATTTTTGTTTTTATGTATCTAATTTTTGGTGAGGTTAATTGATTTCAAATTTTAATAGCGTAGATATTTTGCATTAAATTACGTTTATTTCGAATTTCGAACACTTCTTGGAAAATAGGCAGTTAATATAAACGCTTATAAAATTCTCATAGAAGATTGAATTGTATATTGAAGTGTATGTCTCAATTTTTTCTAATCCAGGCTGTCCCAATTGTTTTTACAATTATTTAAAAAAATCTGCCAAATAAGTGTTCGCTTTTTCTCGATCTTTTTTTTCGAATTTCTCAAAAGTTGTTAGTTGTATAGTTTTTCACTGTTACATAAATTACCCAAGTCTGAAACACCGTCATTTATCAAATAAACTAACAGAAACCAGAAAAAAAATTATCTATGTTAATTTTAGTGAAGATGCTCCCTTGTTTTTCATTCGTCTAATTATTGCTTCAAAATTTCCCAGCATCAAGTTTGTAACTTAATTTTTTTAGTAGATATAACTCCACGAATACTTAACGTCCTAAAAAAAAGCCGCGCCTGTGGGCTGGCTGAATTCTGCCATTACCAAACGGTCGTATTTCGCGGCAAAACTCGTATGTTTCTTTATCTTTCTCAGTGCAATAAGACCATGAGTGTGTTTACTATGAACTTAGCTCTATGATCATAGATAAATAGATATGTAGCAAGCTAATACTCGCAATGTCTTAAGAAGAAAAAAAAAAGAATCTTTGAGATCGAACAGTGCTGTGGTAATTTAGCTTTTAAAATTGTGAATTAAAAGTTATTTTATCGGATATCATGGAAAATACAATGGATTATGAAGAATTATAATATAATAATAATTATGAAGATATATAATAAAAAATATAATAATAATTATGAAGAAAACTTTCAGAACGCGTCGTAGTTTATAAATTAGCAAAACCGGACTGATTTTTTTTTGTATGTATGGCATTTTTGTAATAGATTTCATTGACAAGTTGGAATGAAGTTATAGAACGTACGATAAACGCATATCGCGTAGACAGAGAAATCGCAACGTATTTTTTTGCAATCTTTACCGGCGGGTGTGGGTGGGTAATGAGTATAGATAGCGACAGTGTGCGATCGAGAGGTGAATAGAGGCGACGTCATTTTCAATCCCATTCTTTAACCGTACGGGTAGTATTATTTTTATGTATTTTTTTTAATCTAATTCTATTTCTATTGGCCCTATTACCTACTTTCTTAGAGTATTTATAAGCAAACTATAGAGCGCGCGTAGCGCTCATTGCCTACTATGCCAAGTGTAAACATACGCCAGTATATTCTAAGTCTATGTGTAAACAAGTGTTCTATAGATACTGATACATAGATGAAGCGGTTAAATAGTGATACGCCATGATTGACGCTTATGTGTTAATTTAATTAACAATAAATTCTATTAAATATCGTCGAGAGAAATAATTCAAGCGAGTGAACTTTCGTGACTAATAAGTTCGAGACTGTTCTAACGCGTGTTTACAGTTCTGACTTGCTTACACGCGCTCTATAATTTGCTTATAAATACTCTAAGCCTAATTTATTGTCATTTATTTTGGATAAACATTTTTTTTGTCAATTAAAAATTATCATACTCACATCTAATACCATACTCGTAGACAGAGAATCCAATAGACAGCGTGATATGTTTTGTTTCATTCTCAAAACAAAGGACGCAAATATCATATTAGCACTTGTAAGAAAGAGATATAGCTACTATATTGTTGTCCTTATTCCCGTTCTACCTAACAAGCTGTTTGGCATTAAATTTAGTGGCAGACACTGCAACTGTCATGGAGTGTTTAATGTTTATTATTTTGTTTAAAAATTTATTTGCAAATAAAACTCGATAATTGTACGTTTTAAGTTAGAAAATTATTTGATTTTATACCATATCATAACGTCGTGCACTGTTATGGGCTATAAAAGCCGCAGTGAACGAAAAATTTAAGGCATTACATTTCACGCGTAAGTAAACTTATTTCATGAATATGTATTTAACTAACTTTCTGAATCACGATCTACATGGAAGTATTAATTAAAGCGATGTTCACGGTCATTTTGTTCTATAAATTATGATGATATTATCATTATTAGCAATATTATAAACTCAAACCTATGTTATCAGCTAAAGTTTATAATCACCTGAGGTACCACCTCATTGCTTACAATTACAGCGAGAGTACCTAATGTTATACTACATATTTACCATTGTGTCAATATACCTGTGCTTATTATGTCATTCAATTTTATTCATCTTGATGTTTTTTTTATTTGTCAGTTTCCCAATTGATTCGGAAATAAAAAGAAAATGAGTTTTAGCAACCGGTAAGAAGAATTTAGTGCCTACTAAATACTCTCGACTTTGCTCCAGGCACTTTGAAAGGAATTTATTAGTCCGAGAAAAGACAAGAACTGAATTGTTTCGTAATGCACTTTAAACAATAAAGGTTGTATGCTTAAATATGGTCTAAAATCTTCTAATTGTGTTTTTTAAGTAGTAGATGGTTAACTAAAGTGTGTAAGTATAATATGATGGACTATGATAGGATAAAAGGGAATTTAAAAAACATCATTTCTTTTACAATTAATATATAGAAGAAAATTGAAAAATGTAACATTTTTCCAGGAGGATGTTGCAAACATAGAAGGACCTGAACCTGATGATTTAGTAATGGAACAACCAAATACGGTGCGTCTTTAATTTTCTATTGAATAATAAGAATTAATATAAAAGTTATAGTTATCATTTCATTTATTAAATTTTTATTGAATGCTGAATAATATTGAAATTATGTGATATTTTTCCAGGGGGACGTTAAAATTACTAAAAATGAGCATTAGATTGATGATGTAGTTATGGAACTACCAAGCACATTAGCGGTAGGTTTTAAGTTTTTAAAAGATTATGTTGTGTCGCTCATGAAAACTGGTAGTACGTAACTATCATACAAGTAAGCTAATGGAATAAACACTAAAACCAGAGACTGCACAGTAGCAAATGTTATCTTTACCTATAAATTTGTATATGTAAAAGAAGCTGAACTACTCACTGACTGATTAGCTGACATTACGCACAGCATTATTTGTCGTTGTTTTAGAGAGCCATTGGTTTTCTTGTTTACATTTTGTATTTTGCTTTGCTGAATATGGTATAGGTGACATGTAACATTATGACGATCAATAACGGCCGCTAATATGTTTAATGGATTAAAACATTTTAAGTTTCAGCAACTTGGTATGCCAAGAAGTCTTACCAAGAGATTGAAACAGCAGCAAAATCTGTCGGAGAAGAGGTTGAGAATGGTGCGCTCTTCGTCAGAAAACAAGTCGTCTAAAAATAAAAATGGCAAATCTGGAACAAAGTCTTGAAGAGTTTAAGGCCAAAGCTCTTGTGAACGAAAAGGATAGCAATCTACTTAACTCGGTCGATCCCATCAATAAAGATTTCCTTATATTGATAATCACAGAATACTTCTCATTAAAGCTGTCGCTTTAAGATATTTTGAAAAAAGTATACATTATGAAACCACAAAAATTAGTAAGTCCGTCGAAAAAATTTGGAATATTCATACTACATTAGTTTTATTTCAAGGACAATTATAATTAAATTGGAATTACCAATACCTATAAGTGTAATTAATATGATTTTCTTAACAAATAAATATGTTTTAATATTTGTTATTAATATTACCTATTTGTTTCATTTGCTTTCATTATCCTATCCTAATAACATGTGAATAAAGTGGCCTAGAATTACTGATGTACGCTTCACAAACAAAATCTCCCTATTTTGTGGGTAATATTGCCAAAATTGCAGCACTGTGATGAGTGAATGAAAGGCAGAATAGCGGTTACGCGACCCAGCCGTCTATTGGATTCTCTGTCTACGACCATACTCTTCGTGCTTAGCCGTCGTCGAAGTCTATGTTAGCCGTCAAGTGGTTTCAAGGTTTTGGCGGGAACTTGACCGGCGGCGGTTTGCTGCTCCTGTATTATTGTTTAAATAATGGTTTGAAGTGGATTTTGATATGTAAAAGTGGTGCGATTTTGCGTATTAAGTGTCTGCGCATGTGAACTATTAGTGGAAACGGTGAAACAAGGGCTAGAACCCAGAGCCGTAAAGCCAGTTATAAAAAAAATCAAGTGGTGTCAAGTACTGTCAACCCACTGACTTGAAGTATATTTATATCTCTATGTGTCAACCAAAGACTAATTCTCGTATAATTCTACAATATTATACTATCAGGTGTTATAAAAAGTACTCTGTGATCAGGTGTCAACAAATTACACGAAGAGAATCGTCAAACCGTGACTTTCATTTTTGAAATATTTAAGAACCAGTGTTTGTTTTCACAATACAAGTAATATTCTAAAGAAAACGACAATGCCTAAAGTTTCAGGTATGTTTTGATATGATCTTCTTTGTGCAAAGTTACACATCATTGCATTATTTTTAAGGTTATAAAAAGAAATAACGTCAAGAAAATCTGGTATTTTAACATATTTTTAATAGATTACTCTAATTTACTGTCAAATTGCCCCAATAAAACACTGTTAGTTTGTTCGTTCAATGTTAAATTGTAGATTTATTAACATAGAAATTAAACAACATCACAATCGCCCAGACCGGCATTGTTTTTCAATTTACTATTTTGTTTGACTTATGCCTTGGCAAAACTAAATCAAAACGCTAATGATTAAATATAATTAATATTATGAATAAGTAATATTTAATGGACATTGTAATGGTTAGTTGACCTTATTGAATATTTATTTAAGTACTTACTCATACTACGGCTCCGTGGCTTAGCAATTGAGTTGCAGCACTAAGGGCCGCGGGTTCGAATCCCGCACGGAACAATAATTTGTATGGCCTACAAATAATTGTTCGGTCTGGATGTTTGACCTTGTGCAATTTATGTTTGTAAACTGCCCCCATGATACAGGAGAAAATCCTAGTGTGGAGGTTATATTTCTAAAATAAGAAAGAAAAAAAAAAGAAACATACTTTTTAGACCTCCACCTTAATTATTAGATTATTCATAGCAATAGATTGCAAAAAAATAATGCAACAGATATTTTTTCACAATACTTTAAGAAAAGTTTAGGGTAGCATTTCTCCAAAAATGTTTATTAACTTCTTGTTTTACTAACTTCTTTACAAACTTAACGACAAATTTTACGACAAAATTTAAAATGGTGAACCTCATGTCTATATTTTGGTCCTAAATATAAGTAATTTTCTCAGAGGAAAACATTTGTGACAGATTTAAGACATGCTGTGATCCATTACAAAGGTCGACAAAAAATGAAACAGTATATAATTGTAATATTTTTATCTATGGTTTTCTTTATCTGGCATTTCAAAACCATTGCTAATATAGGCCAAATTATGAATATTTTAAAAATGTTGTCTGTATTCACATTTTTGCATTTAGCATGCTTTCATTCCCCTTATGTCTATTTATCCCATAACATATAATGATCTATGTCTATTTTATGTACACAGTAAAAGTAAAGTGGGGCAAGGAGATGTTCCCAGGAGTGGAAGTGAACACAGAGGATGACCCAGTGGTATTTAAGGCACAAATCTTTGCGCTGACTGGTGTTCAACCAGATAGGCAAAAAGTGGTCTGTAAAGGTGTCACATTAAGGGATGATTCATGGGGTAACTTTAAATTGACTGATGTAAGTATTTCAACTTAGACTTGTACTGATCTTTGTTGTTTTTTATTTGTGTAAAACAAATTTTTGTGTTTTTTTTAGTTAAATTGAATTCAAATTAACAGTCCATCTGATGGTAAGTGGCTTCAGCAGTCCATAGACACCAGGAACCAACTTCAAAAGAAGAAAGCTACAGATATATTGTCACTTCTGAGGTCTAAGTTGGAATACCTCACAACCTGTAATTATTCTGGTTTTCTATAGCCTTCAGATAAGAGCATAGTAGTACATGCACTTCTGCTTGGCAGCAGAAATAGGCAAGAAAGTGGTACCTAACCAGATGGACTCAAATTCTATAAATGAGTCCTATCACTTACTTGGAATTTTAAACAGATTTGAGAATAAGTGAAAATAGTATTGATAATATAAAATTTTCAGAATGCATTGGTTCTTGTGATGGGTAGCAAAGAAGAAGATGTGCCATCAGCTCCCGTTGAGCAGACTCGTTTTGTTGAAGACATGAATGAATCAGAGCTTGCAAATGCTGTAAGTTCTTTACCTGTGATTCTTAAAATATTTTTTCTGTATCTATAGCACTTTATTGTGCAAATAGTTACTAGAATATTAGAGCCTTGCATAAAATTCATTCACAAGGTTGACGTTAAAAAAAAAAAGGAAGAAAATTCATGATAAATAGTTAAATTATGGTATTTTGCAGCTGGATCTTCCCGAGGGGCTCATAAATTTGGGTAACACGTGTTACATGAATGCCACTGTTCAGTGCCTCAAGACTGTTCCAGAATTGAAAAATGCTCTGCTCAACTATGATAAATGTAAGTAACAGACAAATATTAAAAATTTTAATGTTACAAAGCAACAACTTTTTTCCAAGTTGCGATTTTCTCTTTGTGTAGAACATTGCATTCTTGCTTATTTGTGTTGTGTGTTTTCTGGGTGAACCAATTTCGATGATTCTTTTTTTCTTTGAAAGCTGGTGCTTCTCATGTGGTCGCATATAATTTTTTTTAATAGTTTTTGAGTTATTCTTAATAATTTATATTAAAGTCGATTGTACAAAATTTTTAATTATATTGCATAAATATGAACTTTCGGCACTACAAATATATTTTCATTTTTTCACAACGTTTTATTAACTTTATTCACGCTCCATCATGTTAGTACAGTTAAATGAAACGATATTTCATAAAAAAAATCATGAAAATACTTAAATAAAAAACCGGCAGTGAAAAAGAAAATCAGCTGACAATAGGGTCAATATCCTCGCGGGCGTCGAACTCTTATCTAGATCGGTACGAAACAATGCATTTGGTATACTACTCACTCTACCCTTCCCTTTCACACACGCGCTGCCTCGTGTCGCCTCGCGCTGTGGAATTTACACATGTCAGCATTGCCAACATGTGTGGAATTCCCCAAATTGCGGGGAATTTAAAGTTGGTTGGGGATTGGTATTATGCGGGGATTTTGAAAATCGATAGCTAGGGCCAAGACAGAACCTTTTTTCAAGAAATCTAAATACTTATCTTAACATTTTGTTACGTTACTTATGTATGAATATCGAATGACTCCCTTTTTTTAATTATCTTCATTGCACCACATTTAATTTTCGCATTTATTTCGGCAACTTTTTATTTTTTAATTTTAAAGAAAAAAAATGTTAGTTAAAAAATAAATCTTATAAAATTAGTTGAAAATTGATTCATTTCTTAAAATAAAATTTATGGGGAATCTGTTGAAGTTTTGTCCTTAAATTAGGGAATTTGACATGAATTTTCGGGGAATTTGACAAATTGGTGTTGGCAACGCTGCCATGTTGCACCGAAATATAGTTTGCCGGCGACATAAGAATTGAGGCGGCAATCACTATAAAACTTGCAAGTAATTTTTAATAATTTTGACGTACCTCTTTTTAAATTCAAAGTATTGGTCGGATTAAAAACGGAAAGTCAATTAAAATTAAGTAAAAGTATTATTTTTTACATTAATTCTTAGATTGATTAACTGTCGATCATAATTGCAATTGATTTTAACTATTAAATTATTCAGTACCATTTCATTTTTCTATTTTCTTATACAAAATCAAAAATAACGATGAAATAGTGTTTATAATGGTGTGAGTACTGAGTACCCAATTAGGTACGTTTATTAATTTCAATATTTTTTGTAGTAAAGAACTGCTTGTTGCGTCAGGGTACAATTGATTGTGTAATTGTATTAAAAATGACAACCATAACTTCTAAATTCCATATGAAGACTAGTCGTAGGGATAACTAAACTTATAAATAAAATAAACGTTAGCGATGTTACGGTTTAACGGTCTGTGGAGTCCTCACTCCTCAGTGCTTCAAGGTCGTTACCTCGTGCGCATTTGTTTTGGCGGGATTGATTAATAATTTTAGTTTTTGAGACAGTTCCGTGTTGACTATCAGGAGCGACAGTTCAATTGTTTTGTTTATTAAATTATTGTCGTTATTACTTGTTATTTATTACTTAATGATATTATTCTTGTTGTTACGTTTTGTGTTTTTTGTTTTGTTTTAATAATGCCTAACGCGTAGGTACGATTGTAGTGCTCGTGAATACGGCAACATGTTAAAGTGCCTTGGAGAATCTCATAAGGCCACGGAGGATCGGTAAGCTGTTTCATACCTATTTTTTTTTAAATAACTTACATAACTGAATACATCAGAATAATAAACATACCTACACAATGGATAAAAAAGCATGACTAACCTTTGTTAACATTTTATTTAAGTATTTTTTTCATTAGCGGAGAATCGAACCAGTTATTTGGTTTATTTAACCTGTGAATTCGAATTAAAGTGGCTACGTGGAGACAAATACAGTGGCAAATGAGTAGGTTAGGTAGATAAGTTAGGTATTTAGACAAGTGTTGTAAATTATTAGGTATTGTGGTACCATCGCTAGTTGTGGGCCGCGCGAATTCGGCGTTCGCGCGTACATTGACCCCTAGTCAGCTGATTGTAATTCAGTAATTCCACTACTGGTTTTATATTTCAGTATTGTTGCGCGCCGCTATTAATGTCTTGTATATGGTAACACTAGTTACCACTAGCGCCCTTTAGTATCGAGTAGCAGAAGTAGGAGAGTCAAGATCCTTCTAGAAATTTCGGGACCGATATGTACTCGAACATTTTAGATGTTTATACAGTAGAAGGTTCTGGAAACTATCTGAGGCCCTGTATAAGGCCGGTATAGACCACGACCGAAGTATTGAATTGGCGATACAAGCGAAGATTTCGAAGCGATACAACTGCGAACTAAAGCGATCTGTAGTAAAATTGTGTTTTGTTATTAGTGTAGTTGAAAGTTGTAATTAGTGTTGTGTAATTAAAGTGTCAATTTTGGTAATTCACTCGGCAGTTTTTAATTGTCTCAAACCCCAAGCTCGTAACAGTATTTTCATGATTTTTTTTATGAAATTATCGTTTCATTAGCTGTACTAACATGATGGAGCATGAATAAATCTAATAAAACGTTGTGAAAAGATGATTTTTTTTATCAGGATCGATTTTATATTTCACCCATCATCAAAGGTATACTGTCGTCTGTCTTCGTTTTCCCACAATAGCAAAACATTAATAATCACTAAAAATGACAATTAATGTTTTGTTTAATATCAATACACTAAGTTGAAATTATGGAAAATACTGAGTAGTAATAATAATATTATAAATGCCCGACAACGCAGTAAAAATAATATAGATTACTCTTTTCCTTCACTTTTGATAAAGATGAATTGATTGACGACTCATTTGGTAAAATCGGTCTAATGGGCTGCTACGGTGAAACATCGATACAAACATACATATATACATAGAATTTCAAGTACAGAACAGTTTGTTTAAATAGTTGTAATCGGTTAAAAATATAGGTTGAAAGTGATAATGTGAAAGTGAAAAGTGAAACAAGTAAGTTTTATAGATAAATAAAATTAAGACCAACACGTTAAAAACGATATATTACATTTGATAACCATTAATATTACGTTACTACAAAGATATATATACCTACATTCAGTATTTCAAACAAAAATAAACTAAAGTTCTGGAGCACTGAACAAAAAGGTTATTTCGCCGGCACAATTCCGCGTTAAAATAAAATGCCAAAATTAACTCATGTTGCCATATCAAAAGCAATGCTGTCAATTAGTTATTGTATTTTCATATACAAAAAATGTCATATCTCGAAAAACGTTATGTTTTCCGTATTAATCGTAATTTTGTACCAGTATACCCCTGATGGCAAAGTTACCTTCCAATGGTAAAGTTGCCAGACTTGACTGTACCCTCTTTTAAGTAAATAGATACCTGTAGTAGAGGGCCCCACTCCTCCGTAATACAATTAGGTATGTTACTACTTTAAATTAGAATAAAATAAATGAATAAATAAAAAAGCTAAACAATTTAAAACTTGCAGTAAGGAATAATTAAACATTATGTGTCACATTGTTTGTTAATGTGACACATATTTTTTTATATATAATGATTAGGATTGCCTATAATTATAGTTGTACATACATTATTAGCCCGTAAGTTTTCTGCTGGACATAAGCATTTCTTTTTGATGAAGAATTTTTAGGAAGAAAATATTTTTTTACTTAAAATTGGGTTATTACAAAAAAAAAAAAAATTATAAGGTAGTGCTTGACTACAATCGCATCTGGTGGTAAGCGGTGATAAAACCCCAGATAGCAAATTGCAATATCTTAGCATAACAAAAGTCTATTACCACTCTTGATTTGAAGACACCCATATTGAAGTCGGTTGTAAAGAAAATTGTCATATAATTGCTTAGAAAATTACATGAAACTTTTGTGAAAGTAAATTTTACTGATTAATAAAAAAACGTAACTAAATCGTTAGATAAAAAGCTTCTGCTTGATTGTTAGTTATTTTAAACGTTGATAGCGTCGGGCGGAGGCACAGCCGGGGAGTTGACTGCGGCTCTGAGCGAGACTATGCGTGCGCTGGAGGGGGGCGGCACGGGTGCGTGCGCGGGCGCCGCGGCGCGGCTGCTGCGCGCGCTGCACGAGGCGGCGCCGCGCTTCGCCGAGCGCGGCGCGGGCGGCGGCCTGGCGCAGCAGGACGCCTCCGAGTGCTGGGCCGAGATCGTGCGCGCGCTGCAGACCAGGCTGCCCGCCGCGCCACCGGTGCCCTCTGGCGACAGGTACCCACATTGTTATCTGTACAACCATCACCTTCGCAGCCTGTCAATAGTCCACTGCTAGCCACCACCATAGATTACGTAAAAGTAAAAAAAGTAAAGTTACAACCTATATACGTCCCACTGCTGGGCACAGACCTCCTCTCATTTCTAAGAGGGTTTTAGGGCAAGGAAATGTCCGCCGCACTGTCCCAATGCGTGTTGGCGAACTTCATATGTCTTCGAAATTTTTTTTTTTGAATTCTCAGACATGCAGGTTTCCTCGCGATGTTTTCCTTCACCGCCGAGCACGTGGTAAATCAGCACTTAAAATTGCAATTAACAATTTCATTGGTGCCAGCAGGATCGAACCCGGGTTGCTCGTGTACTGTGAAACTTACAGCGAGCGCTAACCATCTGAGCTACCACGGCTCTAGATTACGTAGGGTCCCCCTATGTAAGCTATGGTGGTCATAGCTGCCAGGCTAGGAGCGAATTGGCAACCACAGTTTTTTGTTTTAATAAGGAAGACATAGCTGCTCTTTTCCTGGTTTGTTTTTTTCTGTCACCTCTTACGACACCCATATGATGATATGAGGTAATAGATATTCTTCTATTCTATTGTATCAAAATATTGGAATCACATTATACTCATAAAATTTATTAATTATTAACCTTTTCAGGACATCAGTAATAGAGCAATACTTTGGAGGTACATTAGATGTGGAGCTGGTTTGCTCGGAAGCTGATGAGCCACCCACCAAGAGCACGGAATCCTTCCTGCAATTGTCCTGCTTCATATCACAAGATGTCAAATATTTGCAATCTGGTCTTAGATCTGTAAGTGGTGAACTTTATTATGTAAGCTAAAAATAATTGAGGATACCTAATACATTCAATTCAATTCCGACTATAATATTCTCTGTCTATAATGAGCTTGTCTAGTCAGAAATCAAGGTCGTATACATGTATACGTTTGTATCTTTTTAGTGTCGCTTTTTCGTTTCATCCAGTTTCAAATCACAACAATGCTAAAGAAGTTTTCACTTCAAAAACAAATGAGTTAGTTTAGAGATTAGTTATCGTTTAACAAGGAGAGCACAGTTGGTATTTTCAAGCCGCTTGCAAACTCTGGCAAACCATGAAGCTGTCAACTTTTCTTCTAGTTTCAAGAGCGAGTTTTCACTCTATAAAACAGTGCTCCTTTCAATAAAGTTTTTCTCTTCTGAGGACTTCACCAACTGTAATATAAGGTCGAGTATTTCTGATATAAGTACTGGTATGCTGGTATCCTTATCAACGATCACATGTAAATAAATGAGTCTGTGGTCTGATAGAGACCTTTTACCTGTTTCTATTTCTTGAATCACGTATGATCTGGTGACTTTTGTTTTCTGGTCAGGAACATGTGACAGAATATTGATTTTTCACCCCACAGTAGAGGACTTCTTTACTATGCTGGTCACCAATTGTCGCAGCGTCAGAGGAAGCATCGTAGCTTGTGCCATATGAACGTTTACCCAACATGCGTCCGCAATTACGGCTATCATTGGTATTACTTGAGACAACATATTTTTACGATAAATTTTACATGCTCCACCTTTTCCTTCCTAGCCTCAACCATACAATGCTCCGCTTTGTTCCCACCATTGGCAAACTTAATTACGCGTTGCTTCATACAACTGCAGAGGTACGATGGGATGTCTCCATAGGCAAGAACAATATGAAGCTGGATATATCCAGCACCAGTGGATATAATTCCTGCTATAACTTCCTTATTTATGCTCGTTTTACTATCGCCTTAGAGCACTGTTTCGAGCTTTAAATTCTCACCACACATTTTGCAAACAAGTTTATCATTTTAATGAAGGCCAGCTCTTTTTTCTTTATTAATACTGCTGCTCAAGAAATTTAAAAAAATTTCTCCTATCTTTTGGTTTACATTCTTTAACTACACATTTTAGCTCATGAAGTTAAAAAAAAAGACAACACTAGTACTTAAAGTAAAGTAATAAAACAAAATCTTATTACTTTTAACTTTTTCCGTTCTTATCTCATCAGCACTTGGGATTTTCTTACATTGCCTGAAGTTGAAACATAGACTAGTAAGCACACAAACCATGTTGTTTGTGTAATTATTCATAAGTAACTAACTAGTATAATAAATATTACCAAATACCAATTTTTAAATATAAATACCAATTTTTTTCGTTTTCTTTTCCCTCTGTCTTTTCTTTTTTTTTAAAAACGTTTCCTCCACACTAGGATTTTCTCCTGTATCGTGGGGGCAGTTTACACACATAAATTTCACAAGGACAAACATCCAGATTTCGTTTTTTTATTTGCTAAAAATAGCTTGGTTTTATTTCCCATTACGTCTGAATCATAATTTGTTGTCACTCTAAAATAAATATTGTCGGCCATCAAAAATAATAATAAAATATTTTACTAGGATTTATTTTAATAGGACTAAGACTTGTCGATAACTCTATAATAGTGCACTATCCTCGTATGCATGGCAAACGTCAGGCAAAGCGCCGAGCGACGTGACCTCTCTCTGGAAAGCCTAGCGGCTGTCTAATTTGAAATCATCCAAACGCGGAGTTTTATAGTACTTTTAAAATATTAATAGAAAAATAATAAAGCTATTTTATTTTTAATTTTAAAGTGTAAGGATTAAAAAAGATGTTCTTCTAACGTATTAAGCTATTATTATATTAAATTAAGTAACATAAATTGGTGAAAATAATCGTTTTGTCCACAGCATTTTCATAAAAATGTCACATGGTTTGAATTTTTAATTTCTTATGTATATTACCTAAATCAAAATATCTTTTCTAGTAACTATTTTCCTTGGGGTTTGTCAAATTTATCTAAAATTTGTCAGCGATTTCAGATATTTTAAGCTTTGAAATTGATGCTAAAAGGGAAATTAAGAAAACCTCTGTTTAGTTTTCTTGATAGCATCTGCACATACTGTATTAATATATCGATAAAAAAAAATCTCTTATAACTATTTAGACCATGAAAATTCCTAAAGTTATGAGTAATTAAAATTTGTGTAAGATAAGCGGTTGATGGACATTAACAGGTTTGAAAAGTACTGTTTTGAGCTCATCAGCGCTTGGAACGTATTCACATCCTTAATATCGAGGATAGATGTCTAAGGGCCACAGCATGTGCTTACCATCAGGTATACCATGTGCTTATTTGTAATCCTTAATTCCATAAAAAAGGTGGTCTGTTAGCCTATTTGTCAAATAAGTTTCCGACTGGGTAAGAACTATTACACGTGACTTTAATTAAATTATTCTATTGTTTCAGAAAATGTCCGAACAAATCACGAAATTGTCACCAACATTAGGAAGAGATGCAACTTACACAAAAACTGTAAGTTACTTTCGTTGTTCTTATTTTAATACTAAATGATTAATTTAAATGTTTTTGTTTTTCAAATGAAAATTAAAAGATTAGCAATTATTACACATTTGAAACCAGGATACAGGCTTATATCAGTTGTTTCAACTGGTATAAGCCTGTATCCTGGCTACTAAATAATAATAATAAAGTTAGAATCATAAAACTCTGTCACTTCAATTTTATATAAACACTAATATTAATTTAATACTTAAGTTTCTTGAATCAATCCAATGTTTCGGGTCTTCTGCATTATAATCAAAATTGCGTCTTTATACTTTTACAGTGCAAAATAAGTCGTCTGCCTGCATACTTAACTGTACAATTCGTGCGATTCTATTTCAAGGAAAAAGAATCCATTAACGCAAAAATCTTGAAGGATGTAAAATTCCCTCTTGACCTTGATGTGTTTGAACTGTGCTCACCAGAATTGCAAGAGAGGTTGGCACCAATGAGAGCGAAGTTCAAGGTAATTTATACCTTTTTATAATGTCTTTATGGTTGTATATTGCAGTTTGTTACTCAGTCTTATTTATTTCACAGGAACTGGATGATTCTAAAGTAGAGTCATCTTTGATTGGAAGAAATAAAAGCCATGGCGATACTCGAAAAGATATTCAAAGAAAAACGGTGCTTCCATATTGGTTTGAGAATGGTATGCCTTTATATATGACATATAGTTACAGAAAATACCTTGCGGATTGTGACTTTTTATAATTGGGGTGCTGTTTCGTATGTTATTAGTGTTTGGTGTGATTCTGTAAGTTTAATTAGATTTTTGTCATTCAAAAAATTTACAAATAAGATGTTGATGTGACTTCTAGAAAGGCTAGTAGTTACTAGGATTCCTTTTTGTTAAGAGTCCGTCTAGGTCACTGACCTCTATATATATAAGTACTCTGGACTGGCTTAACACCGTGACATAATGAGGCGATTTGATTTTCGCCACTTTGGCGCTGACAGCAGTAGTGAGCATCCACGGAACTAATAATTGAGATAGGATATTGTCACAAAACATCGATAAAATTCTATACCCAAGCCTACCCGTAACGTCCATCATTACATTTATGTATCATATTAATATAATGCTATACAATAAATAAATGTATCAATTTATACCTATTCTTATACCTCATATAAAACAAAGATCGACGCTGCGTTGGTCTATCTACGTTTTTATTTGTAACTACAGAATGGATTTTGTTCCGGGTTTCACCATTGGGTTTGTTGGTTCATTGGGGAGGCTTTAATATTCAATTAGTAGGAAAAACTGGAGTAGGTAACTATACAAAATAAAAATATTATTTTGCAAATAATTTATTGTCAACCGTTTATTCAGTTCTAGTGTTATAAAAAACAAATCAGCTGCTAATATAACGCCTAATCTAATTATCTACAGGTCTGTCTATAGACAGAATAAACTATAAGATATAAAAAAAGATATAAATTTTAAATTACATAGTTATCAGTGATTTAAAACATCATCTTCGACATTCAAATTAGTAATTAAAAAATTAAATTATCATACAGTCCTACTCCCCGCGGTGTAGTGCCAAGAACGCTGGATGCGTTTCCTCGTTGAATGGCTGTACTTAGCATTTGAGCGAGAAAATAAGGAGCCCTCTTATCACCAGCAGCGACTACCAGTCGCGGATACAGTTCCTTTAGGAACTTTACCGCACGTGGACCCCACGGACCGATTGTCTCTACAGCAAATGGCACTAATAAGTAGTCATCTGTCAGAGACTCATATTTGCGCTAGTTAGTTCAGCTGCTTCTTACGCCGTCCCTTATGTGTATCTAAACAAGGTACCCCTTATATGAGAGGCTGCCAGTGTCTTCGCAAGTAGCATCCCACAGTAAGGCTTTACCTCACTCCCAAGCGACCAAAGTCATACCGTCGGGTCTCCTGTCATCGTCTCTTAATATTCCACAAGAATCTAAAACCGAGGGAACATTTATATAGACACGAGCTCTTCGGATGACATCGGTTAAAGAACCGTGAAGGGACAACATTACATTAAAGAACGACGTTTCGTTAACGTTTGAGTCAGGTACTGCCCAAAACAGGTGTAAAATTCACTTATCTCATCTTGCAGAGACAGCGATTCTATTTCACTAAATTTGTCGATTTTAACCCCTTTTGAAGAACCAGAAGACACAGTTAACATGGCTACGTCGTTTCCCTGGAAATTACCAGTGGAATTGGTTATTTCATGCTGAATTAACAACTGCTTCAATGCGTTTACAAACTGAGCGGCAGTTGGGCTTGGACACCATCCACCTCGGCTACGAATCGCACAAAAAGTAATTCTCAAGTGATCTTGACTGAACTTCTACGTCAACAAGTAATTAAGTTCAGGCTTATCTGCTTTAACATAGATTTCGTAAATATGAAGTACCGAAATAACTGCATTGTAAAATCCCAAAAAACCTGTTTTACGGCGTGATGTACAGTCATTCACATCACCATAATATAGTTTTATTTGGCTAAGCACCCCCATGGATGTCCTACATTAAAGAAATCCAAAAAAAATACGATCAACTGCTCTTATAAATCTTACTATTGGAGCAGGGCCTTTAAATTCTGGAAGTTGTAAAATTGTCGCAAAATTCAATTGCATCCGCTGCTACTAAGAAAGGTTTAGTGTCGTTTCCTGCGTTCAACACTGCCCCTAGTTTACCGACCGTAGAAAAATGCTCGGGTGGTCCATCTAAAGTTATGGTGCATATTTTTTACTGAAACATCGTGCAAGCGAATTAAACCTTGCTTAAGTAGGGCACTCTTTGTTTCAGCAGGCAACCCATTAATGAAAAAATAGGCGATTGGTATTTTCCAATTGTCTTTCAACGGAACAATCATAAAAATCAATGCGTCTTTACAATCAGGTAAATCATTACATTCAGAATCAACATAACCACGCGTTACACCATCACGACTATGAGAGCAACTTTTCTTTAAAGTCATTTCATGTATTATCAAAGCACCAATTAGTTTTTCTCCATTCTGTTTTGCTTGGTTTCTTTTAACGACTTAAAACATTCAACTAAGAACCCAGGATTTGCATTTACAGAGCTATACCAGGAGCGTATTACCCGAGGATGTGGTAATGCTAATTTTTTTTTTATAACAAAAGTGTATGCTTTTGGTGAGTAAAAATTGATAGTTATCGCAAACGATCTTAATTCTGAGGCATATTTAGCATGGCTTACATTTTTATCAGTTTAATATCATCCTTACTAGCAAACATACTAAGGGCTTTAATAATTTTGCAGTCCCAATATAAATTTATTCCCTTGACAAAAAAAATTGGTCATATTTAAAAAGATTTGACAAATTTACGTCTTGTAAACACAAAGTCATCATCAGGCGACCTTCGCCCTTAAGTTTGGGGGAAAATAAGGAGAAAAGAAATAAAAAATATTCGAAATAATAATCTAATAATTTTATACTTACTGGTACTGGTACTACCAGAAATTATTGTGGGTATACTGCACTTGTTCAAAGTGGTGCGTGTCTCATGTTTAATAAAACAGTCGTCTGTGAAGTGTTTTGAACAAAGATAATAATTTTGTTCATAAATTTTATGCTTTTTAGCTATAGTTTTAGTTTAGGGTCAGTTGGAAACCTGTTAGTTAATAAACATTTGATAATTATCTGTTGTCGGCGACTTTGGTTGTTAACAGATATGGGTAGAAAAGAACATCGATAATTATTATAGACAAGGAACTCGACAACCCATGTTTGTAATTAATATCGTATTAAGATTAGTAACAACTTTTTAATTACCTACCTTTATTATCAAATAGTTTTTTAATATGAGCTGTAATTCACTTACTTGTGGAATGTTATCCCACTTTCCTTTTGGTAACGAGTTTTACAAATTACGCACACTCATTATTACTAAAAATAATTCTTATTATAACTAAAATCAAACATAACCGAACTATACAAAATACTTTAATTTTTTCGTTTAAAAGTTTAAAATACAGAGACTATTTGAACAGTGCAACAAACTTATGCATATTATATCAATTTTATTTCCCGGTACACTCACTCATGGCGGCGCTTCAAATTAGACATGGGTTGAATATTCGTTTCATATTCGGTATTCGGCATATTCGGCAGCTTTACCGAATATTCGTATTCGTACGAATATTAATAAGAAATGTGCGAACATGTTTGTCCACATGTCAGATGTAGCCGATAGACATTTGGCCTTAGATAGCTCACCTTGAATAATTTTGTTGTGGCATCACTGTTTCACCATATATTTTCGGCTCGGTATTTGGTATTTGGGCGTTACCAACTGCATTAGCCGATTAAAGCCTTTATCTTCGACTATAGAAATTGGCTGGTTATCTTTTGCTATCATTTCAGCAATTGAATTCCTAATTGGAAGTGATCTGGGGTCGTCGATTCGCCATTTTGTAATAAATGAATCTTCTAGTGTAGTCCGAGTGGTTGGACAGGTTTTAGTATTTGCAGATTGAGCATCTCTGGTTGGGTTACCTGTGCAACTTCAGATTCATGCTGTGTCGTTTCAATATTTTGTATATTTGAGCCTACCTGATGCACAGGTTTTTCCAGACCAAAAAATTCCGCAGTGTGTTTCAATTTTAAATGATTGCTCAAAGCCGAGGATGAAGCTTTCCTATCGCTGCCACCTCGCGAAAGTATTTTTTCGCAAATCGTACATTTCACTTTACTTTGGTCGTCAGTTTCTCTAAAATAAGTCCAAATAGTAGATCTCCTCCTGCCACTCATTTTTATCATATAATTATCAATTTTCACTAAGAATAACACTAAGAAACACTTTTTTTTTATCACAAAAACAGTAAAAACATAGCACGTGCCGGCAATTTGCTCGGCGTGGGAGCGAGGGGCAGGGTCCGGCGCTAATCCCGCGCGCTTTAGGCTCAATTTACATTGCGGCGGAATGGAAGCGTCAATTTCGCCTCGTCGCGCGGGAAGACGCGCGAATTCGCGGAAATGCTCGAGCATTCCCGCGACTGCGCTCTTTCATTTGACAAGAATGGTTCATTGGATATTATTTTCATATTGCTTATTTGTGAGGCAGAAAAAGAAAATGATGAGAAAAGGAAGAATATCAGAAAAGGAAAAGAAATTTTGGGTTCATGATTTATGAAAGAAATGAAATGTCACCCTTCGCGCCAATTCCTGCGGATTCCACAGACTGCGCCGACAGTAGCTACGGGAATTCTTGAGAATGCGCGAGAATTCCACGGAAGACGCGCGACGTTTTTTTGGCTCATATCTAGTTTGAACTTTACACAATTAACATAAAACTCATTTTACTACAATTTCGTTACAAAAATTCGCTTCCATTCCGTTCCGCGGCAGTGTAAATTGGGGCTTACGTAAACAAGTTTCGACAATGTTCGGTTGTATCGGTTCGGTAAAAGTTTTACCGAACTTTCGTCCGAATATTCGTATTCGGTGAAATCCATATTCGGCCCATCTCTACTTCAAATCGGCACAAAAATTTTGTAGGGTATAGCCAGTTCAGCGTACTTGTATATACAGAGGTCAGTGGTCTGGGTAGATACCACCTTCTTAACCTATTTCTGCCGCCAAATACTTGTTTTCATACTAAACACAGTGCGTTTGGACTGATTTTAAGCAAAAGGAAATCTGATTATCTAAATTTAAATATTCGTAATATATAATGCTCGTCAACCCATTAAAATTCTCTAATCTTTTCCATTATTTATTATTGAACATATTTCTTTTAATTTAATGAGAGATATTATGTCTCCTATTAATATGAAGGCTTAAGATTACATTCTATTAGTTTCTTGAATATCTACCATATTACACATTTGCTTTACACACTTTTTTATAGAATAAGGATGACAAACGAGCACACAGCCCACCTGATTGTAAGTGGACATGTACATCTGTCCTCGATTAAGAATCAAAATGCAGATGCGTTGTCACCTCCTGAGGACTGAGATGGAATGCCTCGTTTCCAGTAAAAAAGGTCTTCGGAGGAGTAAGGCCGTTTATATCTAGTCAAGATCTACATAAATATTTCGTTGCTATTAAATTGACATATGAATAAAGTTTCTGGAAATTTGAGTTTTTTGTAATCGCTAAAGATTACCAAACTTCTTTTTCAAGTTCGAAAGATATGATTTTATGGGTATATGAAATAAACGTGAGAAATTCGCGTCTCTTTGAATGGCTAAAGGGTCGAGTAAATTGTGGGAAATATCGTCTAGCATCCCGCGCGTATTTCGCTTCAGTTTAAGGCGAGGATTTCCGACGTTATAAGGCTTTTTACCACTCGCTCCTCGGCTGCACGCATATTTGTCGGGCACGAAGTACCTAAGCGTGTGACATTCGTTGAATAAAAATTACTTTATTTGATTGGCGATTAAATTATATTTTTCTTCATCTCGATTTCTTTAGTTTTAAAGTATTTTCAAAATCCATTCCATTAAGATTTTAATTGAGTGTATGCGCATATTTTTTTCGATCATATACTATTTCAAGAAGTATAAAAAATCTTGTGCGTCAAAATCGTGTCTAAAATACGATATTTTGTAAACCTGGCCTTAAACAAAGTTTTATTGGCGCGGTTCACGATCCGGCTTAACGAGAGACGCCTGTCGGCAGACGTGGGCAGCAACAACAGCGGCTACTACCGGCTGCAGGCCGTGCTGACGCACCGCGGCCGCTCGTCGTCGTCCGGACACTACGTGGCCTGGGTGGCGCGCGGCGACTGCTGGCTGCGCTGCGACGACGACACCGTCACGCCCGTCACCGAGGACGAAGTGCTCAAGCTCAGCGGCGGAGGTAACACACGCACACGCACACACACACGCACACACACACACACACACACACACACACACACACACACACACACACACACACACACACACACACACACACACACACACACACACACACGCGCGCGCGCGCGCACGTACTCGCACGCACCCGCCCATGCGTGCACGCACACTAACACGCTACTCTCTCGCCCCTGTACCGACGGCGACTTGTATAGCGAGCACGGAGTGACAAAATTGTTGGCAAATTAGCACAACATACACTTCTCAGAAAATGTAGTACATCAAACAGAAACAGTTACTCTCAAAAATTACCAATAAGTTATTAAACATTAGTATTTCAACGGAGATTCGCACACAATTGGTCGCCGCAAGTTTTTGATAAAAGTTTAAATCAAAAACTTCTCTAGTCGCGTCCTGCGTGTCAAACAATACATACATTTTAAACAGTCACTAAGTACTAAAAATTTTATAAGCCACGACTTAACATAATTTATTCAAATAAAAATGTGTAAACACCAGGTGACTGGCACTGCGCCTACCTTCTGCTGTATGGACCCAGGATTCTAGAGTTGCCCCAGGAAGAGGAACCGATGGTGACTGAAGTTACCGAAGAGCCGGCTGGCGAACCGCCCACCGCGCGCGCGTAATGTGCCGTGATTCACGGAAAAAAATAAGTCTGAACCGCACTTCTCATTGTAATAACGCTATAGTGAGTCTAGAAATGATTGCTGTGAGACTGTCAAATCTGTACGATATTAATTAATTTCCTTTACGATTTTTATTTAAACACCTTTAAGCTGCTTATAATACATTATTATATTATTTCAACATTAAATTACATAACATGACAAGATAAAGAGCAAATGTATGTATTATTAATAATAAAAAATATAAGTAGGTAATATCAGTATCTATATATTTTTCCCGCTTTTATCTCGTAGGTATCCATTTTGTTTTAACAAAATGGTCTTCATTGCGATATAAAATACACTGGTTTAAAAATACGCGCTAAATCATTTCTAGACATTTCAAAGGTTCCCTTTTCATATGTGTAATTGTTCTGCTATTCATGTTATTGTCCGTAACATTTTTTGGAAACTGTAACCTAACGTTCAATAGTTCTCTTATATTTTACTAATAATGAAATAATGAAGTTTTTGGTGGTAAAATTCGACAAAATATTCGTGTTAAGTTGATGCTAAATTGATATTTATGTAACCAAAGGTTCCAAATTAAAGATTAATCTTAGAGTATAAATCAGCAAGCTATGGTATGCTATGCTATAATTATAAATACTCTATGGGAGTAATACTCAACGTAAAACTGCATTGCATTTAATTTTCTATTAAAATGCATCGTATATAATGAATGTCTCCCTAAAGCATTGTAACTTATGTTATTTATAAGAGTAATAAGTACATTTAAATTTATTAAAACAATAATAATTTTAATATAAAATTTTGTTTAGCACTAAGACCAATTTGTTTGTTGTATGTATAATTCCAGTGTTATTTGGACTAAGATTCCCTCCTAATTTTCTATCAAACATCAATGAGTTAAAACGAGTTAGTGTCTTAGTTAATCATTGAAAAGCGGAACCAATAATAATATTTATTTATCTGAAATAAGCATTTTAAATGCTGCTGCCGTTAGCTTAAGGCATTCATATATAGTACTTCTCGATAATGTCCTATGTGAGTTCTTTATACGAATGTATTGGATTTTATAAGACTAATTATACTAAAAATAATAATTTAAAAAATAATAAATTGCTTATGATTTCTAATTACCCTTTATTGTAAATAGTTTTGCGGTAATTTGCAATCCGTACTTTCATTTATGTTATAACTAAACATGCAGAGAGTCAATGCATGATTTGTAAGGGGTCTTTTTTGCTATGCAGTGGATTCGTGACGGATAGCAATAACGACGAAACTCAAACAGTACTTAGGTAGACTGGACCGTAGATCCAAGGGGAGTTACATAGTGAGACTTCTCAATTGCTACACCTGAGAGTAAATTTTAGAAAATATCGTCTTAAAAGCTTGAAAACAATAGCAATAAAAAGAAAAGTGTATCAAAGAAGAAGTAGATTTGGCGTAGAAATTAATTTTCGGTGACATGACTTTTTTAATTTAACTGAAAGCGAACTTGTAGTCTTTCTTTTATAAAAGAGTGCAAACGAGCATGCGGCTCACCTGCTGGTAAGTATCGACCGCCACCCATGAACAGCTGCAATACCAGGGGAATTGCAGATGCGTTGCCGGCCTTTTAAAAAGGCGTAAGCTCGTTTCTTGAAGGTCCCTAAGTCGTATCGGTCCGGAAAAATCGCCGGTGGTAAACGATTCCACAAAGTAGTTGTCTGAGTAAAAAAAAATAGTATATCGCACAGTAGGTGCACCCCAAGTATCCAGATGATGTAACGTAAGTTTAATTGTAGGATGGTAACGTAAGTTTGTTAAATGTGCGTTAGTGAAATTTGGCGGCTGGGATCAATCCGAACAATTCCTCAGAGCACTCCCCGTGGTAAATGCGATAGAAAATGCAAAGGGATGCAACATATCTTCGCAGCGCCAGTGAATCGAGCCGATTGGAGAGAGCTTGGTCGTCGACGATTCGAGCCGCTCTGCGCTGGATGCGGTCAAGTGAAAGGAGCTGGCACTGGGGTGCCCCGGCCCAGAGATTTTTAAACGTACTGACGGGTAATCGGTAAGGATTTTAATTGACAAACATTAAGCTTTATTAGAAGCTAAGCGAGTGCGTTTCTTACCTTTTACCATCAGTATCTTTTATATTCAGCTACATCACCACTTACCATCAACAGTCGCCGTGTAGTGGCGGCTTGGGAGAATCTACTAGCCCATAACACCCCGTGAGTGTCGTAAAAGACGACGACACTCACGGGGTGTCAAGCGGAAATGAATCAGGAGATGGGCAGCAGCATCTTCCTAATAACAACTCTAAATAACAAAAAATGCTGTGGCAACTATGGCAAATATCCCTCCTATGAGGCAATTTATAGGGGAGGCTTATGTTGAGCGGTGGACTTTGATATCCTATTATACTGATGATGATGAGCAGTAATCAAACTATGGCTTGTAGTAGCGAAATATAAGACTAGTATAAATCTAGCTTAAAGATAAAAATCTAAATAAACGTATTTCAGCAATAATCTATAGAAATAAATAAAATTGAAGTGTCTGTTTGTAATGTTAAAATAATGTAAAAATAAACAGCTTTTTACTAAATGCATATGAAAGTATTATACGGTACTTATTACAAAAACAATTTTTTAAATTTTTGTGTCTGTCTGTTTGTTCCGACTATTCTTAAATGGCTAGACAGATTTTGACGGTACTTTCACTGGCAGATAGCTGATGTTATAAGGAGTAATTTAGCCTTTATATACTTAGCTATACTTTTATTTTAGAAAAAGAATTAGGGTTCGGCGCAAAAAAACTAAAACCCATGAAATCCAATCGTAATAAATTACACGCGGGCGAAGTCGCGGGGAACAGCTAGTTTGATATAAATTCTGAAAAAGTTTTAGTCGGCGGTGTAAGGGAATTCATCACCACATTTCATCCCGTGGGTGTCGTGAGACGCGACTGATAGATGATACTGACTGCCTACACCATACTGTTTACCTACACCAGACATGAAATATTCAGACCGGCGTAGGGCTGTAGGGTCGAAGGTGCGCGACATCTGGTACTATGATCATCATTCCGCCTGCCAAGCGTGACGAAAAAAGCAACTAAAGCGGGGGTCCATATCCTGCCTTGAACTTCTACGGACTTTTTTTTTATAGGATAGGGTGACAAACGAGCACACAGTCCACCTAATGGTAAGTGGTTGCTGTGGCCCATAGACATCTACATCTATCCTCGCTTCCGAATCAAAATGCAGATGCATTGTCTCCCGTGAGGACTAAGATGGAATGCCTCTTTTCCAGTAAAAAGGGTCTCCGGTTCTCTACACTCACCATACGAAACACAGCAGTGTTAAGCTGCTGTTTTACGCTGGTATTCTGTGAGAGCGTGGTCCTTCCCCGGTCGAGCCGACCCATTCGTGCTACAACTATACTGGTACAGTAATATAGCTGCAGCATGGCTCTGATGAAAAAGAATAGACTGTGACGATATCAAGCATATTTGCTTCATTTATGAGAAAATACTTGCGAGGGTTCAAATTCATTTTATTCCTAAAGCACACGAAATATGTTGATATATTTACAGTTGATTTCCAAACTTTTTTTACTGATGCACATTTTAGTCGACCCACAAAATACAATTATTGCACAGAAGAAGTAATTGTGAGGCCTATGAATAATTGTGCAGGTTTGGGTATATATATAAAGCATACATAAAACATAATATGTACGCTAGTACTTTTTATTACTATGTGCAAAAAGTATGAAATCACAGTTTGTAAATATGTGTCTATAAGGAAATATAATGGTATTTTTCGTTGAGCTTCTGTGTTTATTTGTTATTGTCGGTTGTTAGGTTGTTGGGTAATTCAGAGTAAGTAGGTACAATAATTCTTCAATTCCTTGGATAAAGTATCATACTCATACTTCTGTCCACCCTCCACAGCTCCACAGCATTACCTACTCTCACTCTCTAACTTTATCGAGAGTTTCACAGATTACCTAACACTTTACAGGTACTATAGCATAGATTATTATTACTGGGTAGCTAGCTTAGTCCGTCAATTAAATGTCAATGATTAAATTACAGAAATTTATAAACGTGTTTAAATTAACATAATATTTGATTAATTTATTATTTTTAACAACAAAGTAATAATAAGTAATACTGTTGACATGTGTACACCTGCTTTAAAGGCAATCAATCTAATTCCAACAATAAAGAAACTGTTTAGCTTCGTGGGAGGATTCAGCTTGGGAAAATTATACTATGTTTTCTTTTTAAAGGACATCCATCTTCCATATAAAACTGGAGAATTTTTATCCATTGTTATAAGTATTTTACTAGGTAAAAAGAATATACAAATACTATGTTAAAACTGTATTGAAATTAGATTCTTATTAAATTTAAATGCGATGGCGCCGACTGGGGCTTAATTCTAAATCTACAGAACAAGATCATGCATTGATAAATTTAAGAAATCCCCAGTGTTTTAGAACACTACACTACACAGAGAAGTGAAACAAGAGATGGGCAGTAGTATTCCGGACAACAAAAAATAGTAATATACTGCGGTTGCTAACCCGCCTGCGATTGAGAATCAAAATGCAGACGTTTTATTACCCCTGGGCACCAATATGGAATGCCTCGTTTCCATATTGGTGCTATAAACCCCGGTACTCTACACTCGCTATTCGAAACACAGCAGCATTACGCTGGTATTCTGTGGGAGCGTGGTCCTTCTCCGGTCGAGCCGATTCATTCGCGCTACAACCTTATTTGTCTCGTAAGTATATCTCGACAAAAAATAATGTAAATTGTATTGAAAATACATAGCTGTGTAAATGTGTATATAATAGATTCGGTAACCCAAGGAATTCTGAAGAGACCGAATCAGGTAAAAATCTGAGGGTGCAAGGTCAGGACTATATTATGTTGGATGCATTAACACTTCCCAACCAAGCTCTCTCAATTTTTGCTGACTGGCCAAAGATGTGTGTTGTCTGGCGTTATCATGATGAAAGACCACTCCTTTTCTGTTGATCAATTCCGGCCGTTTTTACTCAATTTCTTGCTTGAGTCTTATTAGTTGTTGGTAGTAGAGATCCGAATCGATGGTTTTGCCCGGCGATAAAAGCTCATAATAAACGATGCCCTTCCAATCCCACCATACTCACAGCATTATCTTATTGCGTGTTAATACGGGTTTCGCTACAGTCTGTGGAGCTTGACTACTCTTTGACCATGATCTTTTTCGCACGTTCTTGTCGTAGGTGATCCACTTTTCATCACCATCAGTGATAAATCTTTTCAAAAAATTGGTTCTGTTTCATTACGTTTCAATAGAGAATCGCAAATGAGAACACGATTCATCAGGTTTCTTTCAGTGAGCTCGTGTGGTACCTAAATATTAAGCTTTTTTGTATAGTCAGACTTTTTCAAATGGGTCAAAACTGTTTTGTGGTCAATCCTCAATTCCTCCGCTCGGCTATGTAGTACTAATATGCCAATCTTGCTCCACTTTTTCAAAAATGGTATCGACTTTATCCGTTTGAGGGCGACAAGAGCGAGCTGCATTTTTGACATCATAATTCCCGGACTGAAGACGCTTGAACCAACTTTGTGCTACTCTTACTGACACTGCATTAGGTCCATAAACGTCACAATAATTTTCGCGCCTTGAGTCGCATTTTTCCCTTTTTTGTAATTAAACTTCAGAATGTATGGAATTTCTTTGTGAGATTCACTCATTTTGGCGGACAGTAAAACAATTGTAAAATGGCGGGAAAGTGTTTTTTACTTTTTATTTTTCTTTTTCTTAATGTCCTATGATTTATTGATATTAAAACCAGCCAGATACAAACAGTAGAACCAAAGAGACTTTTCTTCAATTTAATACAAACAAAATACGAAGAAACTTTTTCCCCGACCTATTACGGGTATATAGAGTTGTGTAGTGATGACGTAAGAATATCCACTACCCTTATCATCTCGTGGGTGTTGATTGTAAAAGGCAATAAAACTGAAACAGGGGATGAACAGCAGCATCTTCCTGATAACAAGAGAAAGTGATAAAAAATCGGTTTGTCAACCTATGAGACAATCTATAGGCGAAGCTTATGTTCACGAGTGGACTTAGGTGTAAGGAATGATTACACATATGTATACATTACTCATACACATATACTTAATATTATATAAAAACAAAGAGTGGGTGTTTAATATATGGTAGGTACTAAGTCGGCAATGTGTTTCTATACATAAACATATCCTTACAGGCATCGGTAACGCTATATCCATACAATTGCGATGCATATCTCTACTAATGCTTCCCATGTATTGTGGCAAGGCAGGTCGTGGAGTATTGAAGGCTGTTGTACTCACCTATGTAGTTGCAGGTATCATTGAATTGTTTTAAGTTTGTGTTTTGAATAAGTATTTTATTGAAACTGGACGTAACTAACTATTCCATATATTTTTACCCAATATCAGCCGTCAATTAATGTCACTCTGCAAACATTATTATAAACGTTACCTCCACACTAGAATTTTCTCCTGTATCGTAGGGGCAGTTTACATACACGAATTTCACAAGGACAAACATCCAGACCCGGGACAATTATTTGTAGGCCATACTAATACTTGTACCGTGCTGGTTTCGAACCCGCGGCTCTCAGCGCCGCCACCATTGCTAAGCCACTGCGCCATGGAGCCGCCTTCTGTTTTTCTGTATCGTGGAGGAGATTTAATCAAGATTCTAAAACAAAAGTGAAGATTTGATTGAAACAGAGAAGTCAGATATAGGGAAACAAACCAGGAGATGGGTAGCAGTGCTTTTATAATGACAACAGCTAGAAAATATAAAACTGCGGTTGCCAATCCGCCTTCTAAGCGTGGCATGTGGCAACTATAACCTCCTATGAGGCAATCTATAGACGAGGTCTATGTTCAGCGGTGGACTTTTGGATTAATCCACAAATCCTCGCAAAAACATCGTTTTCACCAAAGATGATTCGTTAAGCTAGTGAAATTAAAAATTAGAAGTAATTATTATTACTATGTAATTAATCTAATTGCATTGTCAGTAGAATAAAAAATAGATGCTCAGGCTGATAGATAGGCAGCACCACATGAGAAAAAGTAGTGTATCATGAATTATTCACTGGGAAACGGTTACCAGCCAGAAGCAGCTGTAACAACAGCGTTTAAACAAAAATACTTATTTTTGCTAGCAGAATAGTTACCTGTCAATAATTCATTGTGCAAACGTTTATTATAATATTCATAAGTCACATTGAATATTTTGATAAAATTTAGTCTACGACTCAATATCATAAACATGAAGCGGGTTTGACTTTTTCGGGATGGTGTAATTTAGATTGCTTTTTAACCGACTTCAAAAAGGAGGAGGTTCTCAATTCGAGTGCTTTTTTTTTGTATGTATGTTACGCGATATCTTCGCAGATTGTAAACAAATTTTGATGATCTTTTTATTAAATAGGTTATACTTCAAGGGTGATCCCTTATATTTTTGGAGAAAATTTCACCCCTAAGGGTAGCAAATAAATAATTTCTTTTCTAACAATTTGAAGTCGGTTTTTACTTTTTGTTAAAAGTTATAATTATTAAATCTTTATTTTTTGTCGTATGAGAGGTTTGAATAAGCTCTTTTCAGTTTAATCGTTTTATCATAATTTAAAATTAAAAATTTTGTACAACCGACTTCAATATAAATTATTAAGAATAACTCAAAAACTATTGATAAGACCTTGATCAAATTTATAGGGGACCACATGAGAAGCTCACCCAGAAAAATGTTATGACGGATTGAGTACCTCCTCCTTTTTGAAGTCGGTATTAAACACATTATATTCATATCTGAGAGGGTTTTAGGGCAAAGAAATGTCCGCCGCGCTGCCTCAATGCGTGTTGGCGAGCTTCACATGTCTTCGAAATACTTTTTTTTTCTTATTTCTTAGACATGCAGGTTTTCTCACGATGTTTTCCTTCGGCTTCGTGCTCGGCACGTGGTAAATCAGCACTTAAAATTGCAATTAACAATTTCATTGGTGCCAGTGAGGGTCGAACCCGGGCTGCTCGCGCACTGTAAAATTTACAGTGAGCGCTTAGCCCCTGAGCTACCACGGCCATGGGCTGAAGGTAGCTTAGGTTTACTACTTAGTTCACGTAAATATAACAAATGAGTACAAATTCACGAATGTGCGCCTAAATGCTTAACAATATTTTCAGGTCCTATAACAAATATGGGTTTAAATGCAAAGGAAATAGTACGAATATTTGCGTGCAGCGCCCAATTGTCACATAACCTATCAGAAATTCGATATAAATTTATGTCCAAACCTATCAAAACAGCGATACTCAGGTCGAGAGATGAAATAAACGAGTTCAAGGATGCGTTCAGGTTCAATACAATCCTTATTCCATGTACTTACTACTAATTATTATACGGATATCTACATAAATACTTTTACCTACGTATGTACAGGAAAAAGTATAGCTCGAAGAACTAGACTAGACTACCCATGTAGAATAATTATAAGTTTTAACAAAAATTTAAAACCGACTTCAAATCGCTAAAAAAAGAAGTTATTTATTTGCTACCCTTAGGGATGTAATTTTTTCTCCAAATTTATATGGGACCACCCGTGATAGTATAACCTACTTAATTATTAAAAAAAGAATAATTAAAATCGGTTTTCAATCTGCGAAGATATCATATGAAATTCCTTAAACAATAGTCCTATATGAAACTTCTTCCCGTATTCTCCACCCATGGGGCGAAGTATTTTCTTCAAATTTTTATGGGAACACTCTTGAGGTAAAGCCTATTTAATAAAAAAAGAATCATTAAAATCGGTTCACAATCCGCGAAGATATCGCGTAACATACATAGGTACAAAAAAAAAACATACACTCCAATTGAGAAACTCCTCCTTTTTGAAGTCGGTTAAAATGGTTCTCGTGTCGAAGTCTCGTACCGGTAAGTGAAGTATAGGACGGTCCCCCACTTGATGGAGTGACGACTTTGTAAGACAATAGATACAGGTGGCTCATGGCAGTGTTTTGTAGCATTCTTTGGGTATATATCTCACCACGCTCTCACAGAATACCAACGTAAAATAGCAGCTTAACGCTGCTGTTTTTCGTATGGTGAGTGTAGAGAACCAGAGACCCTTTTTACAGGAAATGAGGCATTCCATCTTAGTCCTCACGGGTGACAACGCATCTGCATTTTGATTTGTAATCGAGGACCACTTACCATCAGGTGGACTGTGTGCTCGTTTGTCACCCTTAACCTATAAAAAATATATATATAGCCTATGTCCAGAAGTGGACTTGTGAAGGAAGGTTGTAATGGTGATAATGATATTTAGACTACAATGTAGGGGGATATGATCTAACGTTTTTTTTTAGAATAAGGGTGGCAAACGAGCACACAGTCCACCTGATGCTAAGTGGATGTTGTGGCCCATAGTCATATACATCTATCCTCGATTAAGAATTAAAACGCAGAATGCGTTGTGATCTCTAAGATGGAATGATCTCGGCTTCTCTACACTATTATACACTGGTATTCTGTGAGAGCGTGGTCCTACCTCGGTCGAGCCGATCCATTCGTGCTTCAATACTGGTAGCTACAGTGTGGCTTTACTGCGTATAAAATTCACCTACGTGGTAATAAATATCTTAATAATATCTTTGGGACTTGTAATGTCTGTAATGAATTGTTATGAGCACCAATCTTGCCTGAGAATGCTCTGATATATTATAACGTCGTAGTTGTATATATAAATCGCCAGCAACGCAAAGTCAGGAATTTGCGTTTAGAAAAAGCCAAAATTAGGGGCTTTTTAGGTGCCAAGTTTAATAATTAGGTGCACTAAAATTTTGCACCGCAACGAATTTGCGTTGCTGGCAAAACGCATCGCTAGCAACGCAGTGACGATAATAGATATACGATAAAAATATTAATAGCAACGAATTAAGTGCTGAAAGATTATTGAGGTTGGATGTAGGTGACGGTAATATTTTGGGAATCATCGGGTCCAGGACCACCATTAACTTACTATAAGGTACGAATGGCATTTTTTGTTCTTTATCAGTTATATATTATAGATAAGATAGGTCGAATCTGTACTAAAACCGAATCAGAATGCCCCGACTCCACGTAGTCTTGTCTGCCCTACCCCTTTTGTTTTTTGTTGTTTTTGTAAAGCCGTAGGCGCGACCAGCCTCAGCCTCTACGGCTCGCACAGATGCCTGCGATTTGCTTCGCAAGGGCGGCTGCACTTCCCGCAGCGCCGAAGCCGTTGCAGAAGTAACTATGTCAATATTCCTGTGTAAAAAAGTGAGCTTATGATTTTACAAAAAAAAAAATTACTCATAAACTATACATTTCCGCAAGGGGGAAAGGGTAGGGGGCTTCCCCAGATTTAATATTTATAGTATATCTATTATCGTCACTACGGCGAGACAGAGCTATATAAATCTTATATTGACTTAACATCAACATGATATAAAGAGGATTAACAAATTTGAAATATTAAGCCTTTAATTTCAATAATGGGCAAATGACTCAAACGAACAAAGAAAAAAAGACGGAACATTGCATACACTTCAAGTGCCACAAAAAACAAGCCAAAACAGTGCTCAACTTATTGTAAGAAGTCGCACTCACATACACATACTCGTATTATACATCTAAAATAATAATTTGTAACCGACAATTTGGTGCGTATGTGTGGGTTCAGCGGTAAACTTTTAAGGGCTGATAAAGAAAAAAGAAGAAAGTTGAGCAAGTTTCCAGTATCACTTGAAATATATCCAGCGCTCTGTATATCCTGCTTTGAGTTGGTCGGAGACTGACGATAATTAGGTATCAGGTAATCAAAAACATATTTTAAACAATACATACCTGTATTATTTAAAATATGTTTTTGATTACGTATGAAGATAATGGTTGTTATTTTAAAAATTCAAAGCGGATTTCGGTTGTTTCAAGATCCATCGATGAAATTACAACGCCGATTGAAAATGAAATAGAAACATCGAAGGAGTTGGAACAGATTGTACAACAAAGTAATATCGTGGACGATTTTTTTGGCAACAAACATCGATCCGAGAAAATCGAGGAGAAATATCAGTTCGTAACATAAATACGTTTTCTCTTAAAGTAGCCTCCATTATCTTAAGTCTTGACTATTGTCATTAGAACTAAAATAGGAAAAGGAAATGTTAAATCGTCTAAAATAATGACATTGGGTTTGGGATTAAGTACACGATGGGCAAGCAACTATCACTTCATTCAAAATTTTACATCTAAACCCATACTTTAAGCTGAACTTGGATTCTGTCTACTGGGATCTGTCTGGTGTCTGTACTGGTGTCTGTCTCTGGAATTACAAGAGTGACGATATGTAGGTAGTTAAAATAAAAGACAACAAACATGATTCAAACAGTATAAAATCAGTAAAATTCATTGCAAATATTAATAAGTTCTCACTGTTTTATATAATTTCGCATACTTGTGTATTCTTGCATTCTTTATATTCATTGTGTTGTTGCTATAGTCTGCTACTAAATGCTACACAACAGTAGTCGGCCGGTAGACTTCTTAACAAAATTAACAACGACTTAGGGTGACAACACTACGATAAACTTAGTTTTTGTGTCACTGTCGAATGCTAGATTTCAGAATTTATTATGTACATACTTCTATAATTGTATCAATACTTACATAGTTGGTTTACCATTTTGAGCTAAATTCGATTTTTATGACTTAAAAGTATACAGATAAGACGTTTATTTGAATAGCACATTAAACTATGATTTCATTTACTGGTACATATTTCCATACAATTTCTATTGAATTTCGTTTTGACATATGGTAAAATTTTTTTTAAATTAACATGACTGCTAACTGCACTAAGTAATTCTGCAAACTTAAAAGCTCTGGCTGGTTCCACCTATCTGCCATAATATCAGACTTTACCCTGTAAAATCGGAGATAATTATCATTTTATCTGAATCTTTTTTAACCGGGCACTGTACCAGTAGGACCAGTTGCCGCATGAGTGATGTGATGAAAGTAAATAAAACGAAATCTTCTGAAATCATCAGAGTCTAGTAATGCGATTGCCAATCTGCCGTTTTAGTCGTCATCACCACCATTACGACCAATGCCATTGAATACCTAAGCAATTAATAAAACCCGTGTTCATTAGTAGATCGTGCATTCGTTCATACATTGCAGCCAAATAAAGCCCACTGCTGAACATAGCCATATTTACCACGCTGATTTTGAGTTATTATCTGAAAGATGATGCTGTCCATCTTCTTTTTCCTCTGTGGCCTCCCACGGCACCTACGGGTGATATGGGGTATGGGGTAGTGTATCCTCCTACGCTGGCACAACACGACCAACTAGAATTTAGTCGAAATTAATCAATTTTGTAGAACGACGACCAAAATAAAGAAGGATCTATACCAGAATGAATATCTCAAGAAAATTGAATATCGATGTGAGAATCAAATAACGCAAGGTATTTTTAAATGTGCGGATATGTTCGACCCAGCGTATGAAGCCTGCAGTCGCGCCGCCCCAGCGTATGCTGCTGAATCTTTATGCTATCCATTAACAGTTGAATTCGCATGCAATATCAAGCACTTTATTGATTCGCCTGATATATGCGATGGAAAGGAGCAGGTAAAACTTAGATTAGATGTTTTTTTTAATTTAGAAAATCATAGCAATAACTTTTTAAACGGCGTCTCGTCGTCACTTCATTCCCGTGTGATAAGCAAAGCGTAAGCTCTTTATTTTGTGACGTAAGTGAAATACGTGTTAGAACCGCGCTGCAGCACGATCTAATCGGCCCAATCGTATAAGGACCACTGTAACATTAATTCAAAAAATTAAACTTGTGTCTTGTACAAGGACTATGCTCTTATTCTGAACTTAACTGTAATATATCATTATATCTTGTGGGCTACAACACTACACCACGCTCTTATAGGATTCTGCTGTTTGATGGGCATCAAAGACTCTTTTTACACAAGACATTCCATCTTAGTCCATAGTTTTTTTTTAATAGTATAGGGTGACAAACGAGCACACAGTCCACCTGATGGTAAGTGGATGCTGTGGCCCATAGACATCTACATTTATCCTCAATTAAGAATCCAAATGCAGATTCGTTGTCACCCCTGAGGACTAAGATGGAATGCCTCGTTTCCAGTAAAATGGGTCTCCGGTTCTCTACACTCACCATACGAAAAACAGCAGCATTAAGCTGCTATGTAATGCCGCGTCTCCACCAAAGAAAAGTTACCAAACTTTTGTGTTGTCAGCACGTGTTGGTAACAAATGTTTCTGTAATTACCTAGTGTTGGCAACAAAACTTGTAAACAATGTCGAGCACCGTGTTTCCATTTTCGGCGGCAACATCAAAGGAATACGCTTGTTGCAAACATTTGTTCCCTCTGTGGAGACGCTTGTTGGAAACATTTGTCGGCAACATGTCTGTCACGTGGACGAACGAGTTAATAGACACATTAATTAATGTATATCGTTCACAAAATATATTATGGGATGTGTGTGATGAAAATTATAAAGATAAAAATAAAAAAGAATGCATGGAAAAATATTATATAAGTATTTATATTTTAAAGTAATTAATAAACGTTCCGTAGGTGTGATTGCTTTTCTATAATAAGTATCAGATTGTTTTTTTGGTCCAACAAGATTTAGCAGCCTTTCAAAATCATAATCAGTAATACGAAGAAAGTTTCTGATTTGTCCATCTTCAATGCGGCCTGCTAACAAGTCGTCTCTTCTCATAGTATTTAATAGCTCAATCCCTCCGTGTACTTTTCTTCCTTTGAGGCTTGTTCCTATACCCAATATTTATGCTTCCGTTTTTTTTTTTGTATAAAATTATAAATACTGCGGCAATCCTGCATAATATCGTCACTTGAAGACATAATATTGTTGCCAACAAAACTTTGGTAGAGACAGCAACTTGTCAACTAAAATGTTTCTCAAATTGTTGGCGATTGTTGCGGAAACATCGGAAACAAAAGTTGGTAACTTTTGTTGAGTTGCAAACAGTTGGAAACATAAATGTTGTCAACATTTTCGGTGGATACGCGGCTTTACGCTGGTATTCTGTGAGAGCGTGGACCTGCCCCGGTCGAGCCGACCCATTCGTGCTACAAGCATAATATAACTGCAGCGTGGCTCTACCAAGTACGTAAAATATTTTTCTTGGCAGATTGACCCTGGTTTAGGAGAGGGATATTACTACCTAAAAAAATTAAAAGAAGAACTTTTGAAGAATATAAATGATGTTAAATTACAGTATAAGCTTACGTATGAAAGAGAGCTGTATAATGTGCAGGTTTGTTGGATTACAATATTTAAATACCAGTCAAGTCGGGAACTTCTACTGTTAATAAAACTAATTTATTACTTTTATTTTTATAATCATTTATTTAAATGTAATTCATCAGAGACGTGGAGGCTAGTAAAATACCAGCTTTTAAATATCATCCAAATCGCCTATATACAACAATTATTTACTTAGGCTTTTGGTCTGATCTATACAGAATAAACCCTGTATTTTCATTGCATTAAAATGTAGCAAATTTTAAAATAAGTTAAAGTAACCCATATAAAATCTTCAAAAATAAGTTCGCCGGATCGTAGCCAATAAAATAAGGTCGCTTGTGACTTACAAGTTATTTCATTTTAAAAGTGTAATAATTAAAATTTTAAAAATAATAGATAATAGTGACATCTATCAAACGTATGAAAATTTATATTTTTTTGAACTAAAAAACATATTAATTTTCATATGTTTGATACTATATCTGTATGTAAACTGATTAAAACTGGTCTGCCTGCAATTATTGCAAAATTCTCATTAAATCATTATTTCCTGAAATGGTGTCATATCATGATATTTATCACTGTTTGTTGACCATGTCAAAATATAGCTTAGCTTAATAGAGATCGTTTAATGATATCAATAACTAAACACAACATTGCTATTTCATGATAATATGGTCATATCGTCAAATAGTTTTTCACCGCTAGCGGCGCTGATAGAGTGTTTTTTAACAGAAACAGATTTTTAACAGAATCAGCATCACTTTATGCCTTTTTTTATATAATAAATAAATGTTCTCGGCTTTGGGGTGGCTCTTGAGCCAGTCGTACCCTAACCTTCTATAGCTTATATTACTAGATAGTATAGTTTTGAATTTCATAGTATTAATGTAACATTGCGCCCCTCTACTTTCTGCTAAAACTAATGATAAGTAACTGATAAAATTAAATTTTAGAATGCTACTGAATACTTATTCGTGCAGCATCAAAAATTGTCACACTTAAAAATATCTAGACCGGTGGCCATTATCGGGATTATTTACCTCAATTACCACGTTTGGCAAAATGGCTAACTACACTGTTATACACAACACGTGTGTTTTGTGTGCACAGTATCCAGTACTTTGTACACATAATTGAGATTAGGAGAGAAGATCTTTAGTTGATATATTGGGTGTCTGTCGGCATAGGTTTCATTTTACCAACTTCATATGTTATCACGTTATCAGATGTAAATAATTGGTAATTAAGTGCACTCTGTGATTTTATCTCTATTTGATGGAATAGTTCGTGGCATCGTTGGGTTTCTAATTACTAGGTAGATATGGTCAACAATAGTACAAAAGCTTTGTTTCAGTTTTTATGAATGTTATTTAAACAAATACGAGAGCCGTGTAGCTCACCGTGAGATTTCATCACGACAGGCAAAACGTGTACGAGTCCTTTGAGGACAAATGAATCTGTTATGGAAAATTTTGCGTGCTGACTTACTACGTACCCGGTGAAGTGGTGAAGAATAACTTCGTGGGCAAACCTAAATGTCTGAGTAGTAGTTGAAGGATTGCGGCATACTCTTTTCTGCCCACAAACACTATAGGTAATGGGGAGCCATGTGCACAGTAGTGAGACGTACATATGTAAGCTGTTACTTTAGTTTTTATACCGTTAATGAGACTTATAAATCAGTTTTTCATTTAAGATTTTTGTCTTTTTGTGTTTTCATATTATCAGACAAATCAAGATTTTTGTGACAGCCCTGTTTTCATAGCTCACATGAGATATGTCAATGAACAGGCTGTTGCGAAAATCAAAGATAGCAGATTTTACTTAAACAAAGGTTTATTCTATTTTACTTTTCAAAGGCAAAGGTAAATTTCATAGTACATAAGCATTATTATATAGTTTTACATATATGTTAATTGCAATTTGAAGTGTCGATTTACCACGTTCTCGGCGGTGAAAGAAAACCTGCATATCTGAGAAGTTCCCCAGTCATCCAGTTGAGGTGATCGCGCGTTGGCACATGTTTTGGCCAAAAGCTCTGTGGCCTGTGGCCAGTAGTGGCATGTATGTAGGCTGCTACTTTTTTTAGTTTTAATTAGGTAATTATGCTGTTTTTATTTCATTCATATTTTCGGAGATGTTACTTTTTTTTTCACACTACCGTAAATATTAACGGTAGCAAAGATTCGAAAGAATAGAACTCATCATCGTTATCATTACAACCTATCAAAAGTGCACTGAACTGAACATAGGCCTCCCCATAAATTGTCAAATAGGCTGGATATTTGCTATAGTTGCCACGCTTGGCAGGCGGATTGGCAACCGCAGCCTTTATTATTTTGAACTGTTGTCAGGAAGATGATGTTGCCCATCTCCTGTTTGTTTTCCTCTGTCGCCTCTTCAGGACACACACGGAACGATATGAGGTGCCGGATTCTTTTTCGCTGCCACAAGGCGAACATTTTTCTGCTTCCGATGATGAGTATAGTTCTACCCACGTTCACTGCGAATAGAACTTCATTTGCAAGTAATCTTAAGGATTTTATCGTTTTTAATTTTAACTTTTTTCATTCCTGACGTTTTTGACGTCCTGATGTCATAGTTTACGAAGACTACAATCAACTTTTAACTAATAATGTTTGGTCCGATCTACGCAGGACGAGCTTACAATATCTTGAAGTCTTGCAGAAGTATGCTTGGGTTTGGATTTAATTTTATTAATAATGAGATCCCAAGTAGATGGTAGCACCCAGTCATCTTCTCTATTGAAGTTAGGATGTTTTTAATTTCAATCGCCTCGCGAATCATCCTTGGTAGGAATCGGTGTTCTATTGCGAGATTTTGTTGTCTAGCAGATCTGATATAATGGTTGGGACGATACTCAACATGTTGACATACTTTCAGACTTCTCGGAGCGTCGGTGCTTCACATCAGCAATATGTTCTTTTACGCAAATCGTTATGGAACTTTCTTCCAATGATGTGTTTTGTACAACCCGCGTAAAAGTTAAAATTAACGTGATTTATTAAAATTTGTTTTATTATATGTGTAGTATTCATCATTATCAGAACTGCATTTATGAAATTTTGAAGTCTACTCGAACTTAGAAAAAATATCAGAATATGTTTTATGGTGCCAATCAATATTAAATGGGAACAATGATATGAATCAAATATCGCATATAAGACCATGAATTCATCATTATTTTGTTAAAACTAAATTAACTAGAATTATGAATGAATGTAAAGAGTAAATAATAATAATAAATTTTGATTCCAAGACAATTTATCTTTCTTATGGATACATCGGAAGACACGTCCAATAAAAAAAAATTGTAGATGTTTCTAGACATGATATTAATGCAATTCTGAAAAACTTATTTATTCACGTGTCCCTCAATCATCTAGGTCCAATAGTCTTTGGGAATACAAAAAAATTATTTGACAAACTGACATAGATACACAGACACCGACGTGACTCTAAAAGTGATCGAATTTTGCTAAATTTGGCGCGGAATAGCATTTAATGATGTTTCTAAATTGAAGACGAGCGAAGCCGCGGGTAAAAAGCTAGTTATTAATATATTAGTTAAGATTATAATATGTTAATGTAATTATCATACATTTCCATTTTAATTATTAAAAAAAATGTATGTTGAATTTAATTCGTTTTTTTATAGAATAAGGGTGACAAACGAGCACACAGTCTACCTGATGATAAGTGGATACTGTAGCCCATAGACATCTACATTTATCCTCGATTACGAATCAAAATGCAGATGCGTTGTCACCCGTGAGGACTAAGTTGGAATGCCTCGTTTCCAGTAAAAAGGGTCTCCGGTTCTCTAGTCTCTACACTCACCATACGAAACACAGCAGCATTAAGCTACTATTTTACGCTGGTATTCTGTGAGAGCGTGGTCCTTCCCCGGTCGAGCCGACCCATTCGTGCTACAACTATACAGTAATTTAGCTGCAGCATGGCACTACCACGTAAAAAAATAATTTAATTAGTTTGCACACCGAAAGGTAAAATATGGCTGTATTTTGTTAAATTATTAAGACCTGTTGTAACCCATATATGTATGGCAAACGAATAAATGAAAAAATTTGCTGGCATTTTTCTGGCTTTTATGACATCCACGAGACGAAATTAAGTGATGGATTCTCTTATTCCTCTCATTCTATTGTAGGTATATTATACATATATGTATTATATATATGTAATCTTCTCATTAAAGGAAAAACATAAGGTCATCATCTGCATGTCTTAGAAATAAAATATTTAACACGGATTGGAGTAGCGCGGCGCCCTAATCACTCCACACCCCTCTCAGAAATGAGTCAAGGCCTGTGCCCACCAGTGGAACATGAAAGTCTATAACTTTTTACAAAAATGAAAATACAATCGATTTAATAATTAAATTTCTCTAAAAGGATGCGAGAGAGACAGGCAAGCGAGTACTGCACGAATTCGAACAGAGAGGTACAAGCATGCAATATGTGGTCAGCGTCGTGAACATCTGCCTCGCGTTGTTGCTGCTGCGCATCTTATTTGCCGCTCAGAGTTACCACGACCTGTACCTCACCAGCATCACATACGACAACCTGTATATCACTTCATATTTTAAGCAAATTGATCAAAGACGGAAGTTGAAGAATATATATACGTTGCTTCCATTGAAGAAGGTAATAATTAACAAGTTTTTGATACTTATACTAAAATCCATATTTTTCATTCTTATTAATCCAGAGACTATGTAATAGGTTGAAAAAGTGATAATTTGGTCTCTGAGTAGTATTGAGTGACACTATAATTGGTACTTGTTTCGTTTTAACGTTTAGTTTTAAACTATTTATCATCGTAGACGTTTGACCGTCTTCGAAATGGAAAATTAAAAAAGAAAAATCACTCACTATTCATAAATCAGCAAGTTTCGACAATTCCAACTATAGCCCCGTTTGATTTTGTCGACCTTTCCCAAAATATTTGAGTCGTTAACACGAGTTCAACAGTGAGTTCAACAGCGCCTTAGACCTCTACACATGGAGTCGTTAGATACCAGTCCCTTATGAGAAACTAGTCCTTATCCCTTCTCTGACTGTTAATGATTAAGGTTGCTGTAAGGCCTTTGGCAAAGTCTTGCAAAAGATTTAAATTAGCTAATATAACTCTTAACAAAGATGATGTCCCAATTTGGATACTTTTTTTTTCATCTTATTCAGCATGCGCCATTGAATACCTATATTTGATTATGTCGTATTAAAATTTTACAAACTAAACTTACAGAATTTCATTATGTGCGTAAGGGACTTGTGGTTCATTAGGTACTTAAGTGCTTAAGTACCTAGGTACACCGGAACACCGGAACTTATGCTTCATATCTGGAACCAGCCATATTTAAGTTTTTATCGGTGATATAGCCAATACTTTTGTAATTAATATTTTATTTTCATACGCTGTTGATTTAAAGTTTGTAAGACCACAGAATAAATAATATCGCAAGAAGTAAGACTACGACCACAGAATAGATAATAGTCCCTACGACTGATAAAGATATAAATTCAGACCAATAAAGTTCTTCTTTATTGGCCTGAGGATACTATCTAAATTCTCACAAAGCGCAATATTCGAATATCTAAAGTGCGAAAGTGTGTACATATATTATATTTGATACTTTTCCACGGCTAAACTTCTGAATTAATTTTAATGATTCTTGGCAGGGAAATAGTTTAGTAGTAGTAGTAGTAGTAGAAATAGTCTGCATTCTGCATTCTAGACATAGACAAGCTACTTTTTTTTTTAACTTCACGTGAACGAAGTCACACTCGTTCAAACAATTTTATTATCCAAAATCCACCGTATAAGTAGTACATTTTTATATTGGCACTCTACATAAATAGAAAAATGTGTTTTAAAAATTATTTTAAATAAACAATCAAGTTATCCTAGCATTTATATAATATATTTAACAAATTTTTATGTCTGTATTTTAGATGGAACGCAACAAATACATAGACGTCCACTCTTTTGAGTACAAATCGTCGCAGCGTAGCAAGCTCGTTACACCGATCCTCAAGGTGATGCTGGAAGTGGTCACAGCGACTACTTTCGTCATGTTAGACCGACTGTTTTTCGAAGCTTTGGACGTCGTGCGAAAGCATGCAAGCAGTGAAATGACTCAACAAGGAACCAGGGATTTAGAAATAGAAGTAATTTTAGGAATACGTTTCCGTTGTTGGCTTCCTATTAATTATACAGGGTTATTTACCAATAACCGGCCAAATTTGCACAGAAGGTAATATAGGCAAATGGTAAAGAAAAATTAATTAAAATAAATCTCAAATATTCTTGCTTTACAGCACCCATGGTCACGGGGGACTGAGGTGCTGTAAAGCACCCGAAACGTCGGGAATTAATAAAAATAAGTTATTAAATGCGATATAATCCGTAAAAGTAGTTTTATTCAATGTGTAGTGTTCGCGTAAATATAAGAAATCATTATTCTCAAATATTCTGTCCTTTTTATTTTATAAATTCAAAATGCGTGGTAATGCATTATTTTAACTGATTTTACTGCGCACGCACACATTCGTAAGGTCGATCGGTAGGCAAAAACGTTATTGCCCATAAATCACATTCAAAGCCTCATTTACTCGTATTTTCAAAAACTGCAGTAACGGTAAATCATTATTTATATATTTGAAATTACGTTTAAAATTTGGCTACTCATTGAAAAATAATCCTGTATATACTTAATTATGTTTTTAAAATTCGTTACATTTGAAATTCGTTACAATTTTTAATTTAGAATTTTTAGTGCTTTATTAAAATATATAGCAAAAATAATATATTCATACAGGTTGAAGGTAATGGTACAGTCGCCACAATGATCAGCAACTTACTGAGCAGCTTGAACACGACGCGTTACCCTAGCACGGTTACAAACAAGCCGTGCTTGCCGCAACCCAGTGCAATGCCGACTATATTCTTCGTCAAGATCTACTGCGGGTATCTGTGGATACTGCTGCTGCTGTATTTAAACCCTTACACGTTACGGCTTAGAAGGTTCTGCATTTTTTACATTCCTACAGCTAAATATCTGTACTTCTTTTTAGACCTAACTCTTTTATCTCTACACTACTCTAAGGTAGACTGGTAGATAATGCCTCAGGCATTAAGTCCGCCTATATACATTTCATTGTACATGAAGTTAAATAAATAATTAATATTGAATGAAAATTGATTTCAAGTACTAAATGCGACATAAGTTAGTACCTAAAAAAAAGTAAAGTAAAGTTACAGCTTATATACGTCCCACTGCTGGGCACAGGCCTCCTCTCATTTCTGAGAGGGTTTTAGGGCAAGGAAATGTCCGCCGCGTGCCCCAATGCGTGTTGGCGAACTTCACATGTATTCGAAATATTTTTTTTTTGATTACTCAGACATGCAGGTTTCCTCACGATGTTTTCCTTCACCGCCGAGCACGTGGTAAATCAGCACTTAAAATTGCAATTAACAATTTCATTGGTGCTGGCGGGGATCGATCCCGGGTTGCTCGCGTACTGTGTAACTTACAGCGAGCACTCTACCATCCGAGCTACCACGGCTCTTAATAAAGTTAGTACCTAATAAGTAATTATTACGCGTTGATAACTAATTCATGATGTTCTTTCAACGGTTGTCTGTATCTAGAATCGACTAGCGGTTGTTATGTGTGCTACGCGGTGATATTCGTATAATAAGATTAAAGACAACCTCACGCCTTCAAAAATATTTCAAGGAAGTTGCTAACATATAAAGGTGATCTGTAGTAGCTCAGGGGCTAAACGCTCGCCGTAAATTTCACAATACACTAAACAAACCGAGTTTCATTCCCGCCGGCACCAGTGAGACTGTTAATTACAATTTTAAGTGCTGCTTTGCTGAGGAAAGGAAACATAGTTAGGTAGCCCGCATGTCTGGGAAATTAGACAAAAATATTTCTAAGACATGTGAAGTCCGCCACCAACGCTCTCAAAAATGACAGAAGGCGTGTGTGTGCCCTTTTTGCTTTGCTGCAACTTTAACTATAAGCACAGGCAACATGGAAAAATCCAAGGCTCCGTCATTCTCTTAAAATTACAGGTTTTTCAGGTTGTGGATTTGTAACCTATTACTGATTATGTGATAATATTAACCGCTATTGTAATTTTAGATTAATATGTAGTTACTTCTACCCACGCCGAGAGAAGCAGCGCATACTGCATTTGTATAACGACATTCTTAAAAAACGAATGAAAATGCAGAAAACACTCAGAAGGAAGGCTCTGCAGGCGGTACGCGCACACTACCTGTCCGGAGGGAACTTGCGTAGTTTGAGAATGAGATTCCCTAGGCTTCTTGGCTGGCTTACAGTGTTGCCAGCTGCTAGGATGCCTTGCCTTATATGTGGAGAAACTGAGCCTAGAAATATAAGTGAGTATAAAAATATTATTTTATAGCAGTTAATAGTAAGTAGTTATAATAAGAACATAAGTTGCGGCACGCCACAAGCCAAACGAACCGATCTAAATCACTTTATCAAAATTTGCCCAGGTGGCTAAAAGCTTTCATCTAATTCTCTACTTGTGCGTCCATCGCGTTGTGTTTATCGTTACGAAAAATTTCTATTTATTGCATTTATAACCAACGCTTATGCGTAAAATATAGTCAAAGTCACGGAAAAACAATACTGCAGACCCAGAGGCGGCTCCGTGGCGCAGTGGTTTAGCAATAAGTTGCAGCGCTAAGGGCCGCGGGTTAGAATGCCGCACGGAACAAGTACACTGTATTTGTATGGCCTACAAATAATTGTTTCGGATCTGGATGTTTGTCGAGGCAGTCTAGTCAGTCTAGTCTTTTCCCCCTAAAGCTCGCACAGGGTAAGAAAATAAGCGGCGGACTTTCATGGACTCATATACAATTGTTATACTTCTAGTGATCCCATATAGTTCTATTTCTTCATAGTACTATTCGCGTCGTCAGTTTCCGTCGAAACTGCGTAGTTCGGGTGAGTTAGGCGCACCCTAGTTCGCTTTACTTTTTACTCCGTGAACGGTATGTTCTGGTATGTTTTTTTATAGAATAAGGGTGCCAAACAAGCACACAGTTCACCTGATCGTAAGTAGATGCTATGGCCCATAGACATTTACATCTATCCTCAATTAAGAATCTAAATACAGATGCGTTGTCATCCCTGATGACTAAGATGGAATACCTCGTTTTCAGTGAAAAGAGTCTCCGGTTCTCTACACTCACCATACGAAACAGCAGCTGCTATTTTACGCTGGTGTTCTGTAAGAGCGTGTTCCTTTCCCGGTCAAGCCGACCCATTCGTGCTACAAACCATAATGTAGCCGCAGCGTGACTCTACCACGTATAACTCATACGAATATATCGTGCTTTAGCGACGTCAAGATCGTGGCGCCGGTGTAATTCGGTGGCGTGTGGTTTCGCGTGGTGCGGCGAGTGTTGGAGCGAGGCGGGCGGGCGCTGCCTCGCCTGCGACCCCGCACTCACGCGCCTCAGTGACCTCGACTCGCTCAGCGACGACCAGCCAACGGCATACTGACGCAAAGAACACCTCGGCAGCACCCAAACGTGTTTGTTCCCGTTATCAATAAGTTCTGGCATCACCAACAGCGTGCTTAGGGCCGTGTTTACGGCTGTATTTATAGATTGTCAGCTGTAAATTGCTCATCATCATATTGTTAGCTTTTGTAACCATTCTCAAATGTCTCAAATAAATAAACATCTGATACCTTTTGTCTTTTATTATAACTAAAACAAAACCTAAAAAACTGGAAACGCTTAAATAGTGAAGACTTATGGTAGAATTGTGGCAGGCAATATATCTTTGTTTATTCGTCGCACACTATTATTAAGACATCACCCGGTCCCGAGCTTTTTTATAGAATAAGGATGCACTCAACACCGAATTGCAAGTGCCGAAATAAGATATAGTAAGATGCAGTGAGGTGCTACGGTCTATAGACGCATCTATCAGATGAGTTGTCGCCCCTGAGATAGAATGTCTCGTTACTAGTTAAAAGCGGAGAACCTTTTTCTACACTCACTATACGAAACACAGCAGGCCAGTGTAAAATAGCACTAAGGAATATGCTACCATAATATAGCTGCAACGTGTCTGTACTATGTTACAAGGTTTTTCCCGAGTTAACAAGATTTTCCCTTGAATGCACCTACTGACTTTTCACATCATTATAATGATAATCTAGCTAAGAGTTCACCTCATGGTTAGTGTTTCTGCTACAAATTATGCGTTTGCTACTTCCTCTTGTTTTTTATATTCCGTGGTAAGTGTCTATTGCGGTCAATGTACATTGTACAGTACAACCAAACAAACTACAAATAAAGAAGGTTATACGTGTGCTATCATCATAGTCCGTGGTAAGTGTCTATTGCGGTCAATGTACATTGTACAGTACAACCAAACAAACTACAAATAAAGAAGGTTATACGTGTGCTATCATCATAGTCCGTGGTAAGTGTCTATTGCGGTCAATGTACATTGTACAGTACAACCAAACAAACTACAAATAAAGAAGGTTATACGTGTGCTATCATCATAGTCCGTGGTAAGTGTCTATTGCGGTCAATGTACATTGTACAGTACAACCAAACAAACTACAAATAAAGAAGGTTATACGTGTGCTATCATCATAGTCCGTGGTAAGTGTCTATTGCGGTCAATGTACATTGTACAGTACAACCAAACAAACTACAAATAAAGAAGGTTATACGTGTGCTATCATCACCTCTGAGGACTAAAGATAATTAATTTCGAAATCAATAATCAATAAATGCAATGCTCATTTTTTATTATTATCATGTCATGTTGATAAAAAATATCCTACTTTTACTGATGTAAATTTTTAGAATCTTATTATTAAATAATTTTTCATAATATAAAGTATTTTCTATGATTGAATAAAACTACTTTTACGGATTATATCACGTTTAAGAACTTATTTTTATTAATTCCCGACGTTTCGGGTGCTTTACAGCACCCATGGTCACGGGGGACTGAGGTGATTGACGTCCCGATGTCAGAGTTAACCGGTACCTTCAGCTTTTTAATTATTAATTTTGGTCCGATCTACGCAGAATGAACTTACTGTGTCTTGAAGTCTTGCAGTGGTATGCTTGGGTTTAGTTTAATTTTATTAATTACAGGATCCCAAGCAGGTGGTAATACCAGCCTCCTCTCTGCTGAAATTAGGATGTTTTTAATTTCAATAGCCTCACGTATCATCCTTGGCAGGAATCGATGTTCTTTCGCGAGAATTTGTGGTTTATCAAATCTAATGTAATGGCGGGGGTCGTCTAGGATATGATCACAAACTGCAGACTTCCCGGAATGTTGGTGCTTCACGTCAGCTATGTGTTCTTTTACGCGGGTTTTTATTGATAGTTTTGTTTGCCCTATGAGAGACCACATTCACAATCAAGCTTGTAAACTCCTGCATCTTGTAGAGGAATATTGCACTTGACGGATGGTAAGAACTGACTAATCTTCTTCGGCGGCTTGAAGAATGTTTAAAAAACATCCTAATTTCAATAGAGAGGGAGGCTGGGTACTACCACCTGCTTGGGATCCTGTAATTAATAAAATTAAAACTAAACCCAAGCATATCACTGTAAGACTTCAAGACACAGTAAGTTCATTCTGCGTAGATCGGACCAAAATCGGTACTCCGGGTTAACTCTGACATCGGGACGTCAATCACCTCAGTTCCCCGTGACCATGGGTGCTGTAAAGCACCCGAAACGTCGGGAATTAATAAAAATAAGTTATTAAACGCGATATAATCCGTAAAAGTAGTTTTATTCAATGTGTAGTGTTCGCGTAAATATAAGAAATCATTATTTTCTATGATATTTATTATAAAACTAGCGCCATCCGCCCCGGCTTCGCACGGGTGATTTCTGGATCTCGACAACAGTGCCACCTACCGGGTTCAATTGTGAATCGTTTAGATCATCCAGGGACCCACTCAAACACACGACAAAAATTTCAACGAAATCCGTCGAGCCGGTTCTGAGTTTTCGCATTCTTGTACTATTATTTATTCTGTGGCTTTAGTTCTTGTACTATTATTTATTCCGTGGTTTTAGTGAGAGTAACGCACAGCACTTGATTTTTATATTTATGAGAAGATAAGATTAAAATAACAAAAGTGCACGCCTCACCCGCTTATTATGTTAAAATTAAAAAACATAGAATTTCATTAATAACTTTTAAACGGTGTTGAGTTCAATAACAAAAATCAATAGGGATCCTCCTTAGAATATATGGAATCTTATTTAATACTATATAATTATCTCAATCTATTGCTTAGTGCTTACATTTCTATTATTAAGCGAGAAGACTCACCGACGCACTGACCAACGGACGGCAGTCCATATTATATTTTTTCAATTACATTTTTTGTTATGTAATCTAAAGTGAATCAATGAGGGCTAATAATTTTCTGCTTACCAGATGTCGCTAGTTGACACTGAGGTTAAGTTTTTTGTTATACAATGTCATTTAATTCAGAAGTAAGTTTTTACTAAAAGTTTATCAATTTCTAGCGGATTATATTAATACACAAAACAATGTCTCAGTGGTTTGCTCTTAAATTTTTTGCAAATTTTTAACATTTTCTAAATTTTTCTACTTTTATAAATATCTGTGGTTTGGTTTATTTATTTTTAATCTTATTAATATAAAATATAGCTAATAGTACAGAAAGAAACATTAACCTTTAAATTTTCCAAACAAATTAACTTCCCCGATATGAAACCTGTCAAATATTATACCTCCCTCACTTTTAAGTGGCGCCGCCCTGGTGGCAAAAAAAGTCGTGGGTGCCCTCATTAGAAAATAAACTAATCTTATAATTCAATGTCTGTAGTTATTGTAACGTTAATAATAATATGGATTCGATGTCTAGCTAAAAGTATAAGAACGATTTTATGTAGCGAAATTGAGGTATAGCCACATATCGAGAGTAGAGCAATCTCTCACGTTGTGAGGCGTGCAATAAATTTGGTTCAACTTAAAATAGTTTTAGTTCGCATACATTTCACTAGATGTCGCTGTGTCAATAATAATCGAGGTATGGTTTGATCGTTTGTAGAACAACAATAACGTTGTCATTCATTTAATTTGTCAGATGTGTTGTCACCTACTGAGGAATCTGGGTTATATACCCAGTTTATTTTTGCAGTGCTGTCACGGCTTTTAAAGTCCTTTCGGCACTATATAATAATGAAGTCGTAAATTGCAACTAAAAATTAGTCTTGTGCCTGGTCGGTCATTTTAAAGATCGCTCCGTACTAGTTCATTACGGACAGTGAACTAGTTCGTTCTATTAGTTCTAATCGGTCATCAGTACTACTAACCTGTTTAAATTGTATCTATCTTTATGGAATGGTTATCTCAGTCAGTCACTGACTGAATCAGTCAACAGTCAGACTGATAGATACAATTTAAACAGGTTAATGCAGTCAGTCTCAGTCGGTCGATATTTGCTCGAGGCGTAACGTTGTTTGATAAAATATTTTATTAAAAAATATTATTAACTTAAAATTTGACATAATATTTGATTTCCCTTCATACTTGAACAGGCTAAGGACTGTCATTCTAGTGAAGTATCTGGATGACCGAGCTTGGCTCGGTATTTTTTTGTAAATCGTGTTTTTTGGAAATTATATTTAGATACGAACGACATACTGATGAAATATGAATAATATTTTCCGATCTTACCTACCGTATTCTTTTATTAAAGCTCGATTTTTTTTTTTAAATAGATCAGAATTAGATGCGTTGACAAAGGGCTTTCAAGAATAGTTTTTCTCATAAAAGAAGGAACTTGAAAAAAAAAGGAACTAAGAAATCGGACTGGATACATCTGGACTCGAACCGGGGTCCTCTGGTTTCGGAACGCCCGATTTCCCAACTGAACTTTTATAATCTTGTCTGAAGTAGCGAAATTTACCTTTGTATTCTAATGATATTGTAGCAGTTTTTTATTGCATGAAAACACGGATAAAACATTTTTTAAAACTTAATCCTAGCTAGATAACATTTATTAATAAGGAATGCTTTTAATTATTTATTAAATTGCGCAGGGTTTTCTAGGATTTTTATAGAATTCGGTAAATGGTTATAAATCTTTATTGACATAACGTGGGGGCTAGTCGAAACTAGTTTTAATTTGGAGAAGGGTATCCTAAGCTTATATAAATTTCTATTATTTCTTTTAGTTGTTGTAATAGGTGAGTAGAATTTTGGGTGTTTCCTGACGAATTTACAAGACTCGAGGATGTAGATAGACGTAAGTGTTAGTATTTTATGTTTAATGAAGTGAGGTTCACATAATTCCATTTGGTCTAAATTCGTTAATATTCGTAGACACTTTTTTTGTAATATAAATAATTTATTTACATCACAAGAGTTTCCCCACAATATGATGCCATAGGAGAGTACCGAATGTGCATGTGCATAGTAAGCCGCAAGGGCAGTCTTAAAATCTGTCACACGTTTAAGGTATTGAAGAGCGTAAATAAAAGAGGATATTTTTTTTACAACTTTTTGTATGTGCTGTTTCCAACTCAAATGCGTATCCAGGTCTATTCCTAACAAAGTAGCAGAGTTAACAGTTTCAAGTTTTGTGTTTTTATAGCTATATGATATTTGTAAAGCAGTTTTTTGGTAGGGTTTAAATTGAATAATTTTAGTTTTATTAAGGTTAAGTTGTAGATTATGTAATTCTAGCCAGTTAGTAATTTTATCTAATGTATAGTTCAATTTTGTTGTTAAATCCGTGGAATTAGTGCAAGAGATTATGATGGAGATGTCATCGGCAAAGAGCACACCTAAATTGTTCAGTATGTTTGGGAGATTATTTATGTAAACGAGAAACAAAATGCATCCCAAAACGCTACCTTGTGGGATAAAACCGGTAATGACAGTTGCATCAGATCTAACGTGAGTAATTTTGCCAGTCTCGAAGTCGGTATTTTCAATTTCTACATATTGGAAGCGGTTATCAAGATAGGATTTAAACCAATTGTGAGCTAGTCCCCTAATTCCTGATTGATATAGTTTATCCAATAGAGTTCTATAACAAACTCTATCATAGGCTTTACTCATATCGAGCAAGAGGCCTACTGCGAATTTTTTATTGTCGATTTCGTCTAGGATGTTTTTTTACGTATTTATAAATTGCTAAGCTGGTAGAGTGGTCTTTTCTAAAGCCATTTTGGTTTTCGTGTAAAATTTTAAATTTTTCATAAAATGAACAAAGACGTTTTGCCATGGCCGATTCAAATATTTTAGCCGACGTAGGTAACAGAGCTATAGGTCGATAATTATTTATGTCAGTAAGTTCACCCTTTTTGTGCACGGGTTTGATTAGGGATATTTTGAGAGCATCTGGGAAGACACCTTCTAAAAAAGATTGGTTTACTAATATTGTATAGGGGATTGTTAACAAATCAGCACAACTTTTTATCAAAGTAGGAGTAAATCAAATCATCAATACCGAAGGATGATTTATTTTTGAGATTTTTTATTATGGTATTCATTTCATTAGTTTATACTGGGCTTAAGAAGAGAGTATTTTCGATAGTTTTTGTTAAAGGTGTTTTATTTATATTACTGTAATTTGAGTGTATATTTCCAATAGATGTAAAAAAAGTATTAAATGAGTTCGCTACTATTTTAGGATCACATAATAAATGTTTATCTGGTATTTTGAGTTCCACATTTCTATATTTTCTTGTATTTTTGTTTGTCTCGTTATTTATAATCTGCCACATAGTTTTAGTTTTATTTTGAGAATTTTCGAATTTATATTTGTTACATAATTTTTTGGACATATTGATGGCTTTTTTTAATATTTTACAATACTGTTTATAGTGATATTTAACATTTTTATTTTTGGTTTTACAAACCAATAGCTTTAACCCTACAGTGCATGATTTTTTTTCGGCTTAAAAAATATATATATTACCTAGAAAATATAATACTATAGCTCGGAAAAATATTTAAAAAAATCGAAACTCCATAGAAACATACTTATGTATTTTTTTTCGTATGGCCCATATATAGAGATCGTGCAGTATAATGTAAATCCGTAATGTTTTAGAATAGTTATGAATGAAATAAACTCATAGTAATCAAACTTTATTCATGAAAATTATGTTTTATAACAACTAATTTAACCTTAGGTTAAGGAGCCTACAATCAAAGTATTTGTACTTATATAATTATAAAACTAGGAACTTTGTGAAAAATAGAATAAAATATAGAACAAAACAACAATTTCGAAACTATTTGTGGAATGACAAAAACAGTTCTTGTCCTTGTTGAGATAGAGTGCCTGGTTACATTTGGCAAATTACAAAGATTTCCCTTACAACAGGTAACTTACATCGCTTCCAATGTTAGACCAAATAGGAAAGTGTTCCATCCATCGGTCCTGACATTTTTTGGTGGTACATTGAGTTTTGGCTTCCTTTGATTCTTTCATCAAGCATGTCAGATAAAAAGGAGGGTCTTCTCTCTCTTTATTATTGACGGTCCACACCAACACAATGCTTTGGCCACCTCCAGTCGGAATTCTCGTAACTTCATCATTTTGTGTTTTCTCTGCGTCTCTACTTTTATATAAAAGCCAAGCATTTATCAGCATCACATCTAGCAAATGATAGAATATTCTCATGTACCACTTTGTACGCATTTTTTATTTTGTGTTTTCCTATGAAAGTGTCAAGGAGATCTACTCCGCCCATATGCCGATTGTAATGTCCATATTTGGCGTTGATTGTATTGTTTACGTTTTACAGAAACGTTTTACTTTATATTTAGGTTGTTCACCGACAAAGAAGATGCGAGAACAACAGATTTGCTGTTCAGCCACAGCACTGCTGAGACTGGTACTGCATCAACAGCCACCCATCCTTCTGAATAGTCGCGCGGCCTTTTAGCGGCCGTCAATCTTTTGAGATGGCATTTTCAAAGTCATCCCATACGACCCTTGTTCACGGTGCCTAATGTATGAATGCCTTTAGCCAAGTAAGAAATCAATTCAGGAGACGTAATAATTATCGAAAAGATCTTATAATTTTGATTTTTTGAACACTGCGACATAGGCGTACCACAATGTTGCTACTGCTAAATCACATCGTCGGGCAGCCTCAACTCAGGATCATTGCGCTGAGTAGATTTCAAAGTCATAAAACCTTTATCATCACACACACCAACAACTGTGTCCCCACTTATGAGGTTTTTTCGGGAGATACTGGCGGAGGAAGCAGGCTTTGTAGCGCACATTTGCTCATCCACCGAAAGTGTCTCTGTTTCGGCACAATGACATTTCTTTCTCAATGTTTCCAATAGGGTCTAATACGGAAAAGTCTGTCGTGTCCTGCTCTCCTCTAGGTTTGTAATTTATGTTGTCATTGAAATGTATGACACTTCGTAATTTTCAAAGTGTACTGAGTGTCATCGTTTCAATTATAAGTGTATACCATATAGAATTCCACAACATGTGAATGTTTGGCTGTGGCACCAGTCCTAAACAAGAGACAGATGCCTAAATATTTTTGAGTTCCGTCTTTGTAACCAAAACTGGCTTTTAAAATCTGTATGCTGTATTTAGTAGATTCTTCAGCAATGTGATCCAACAAATCGTCGTCAAAAAGTACTGCAAAGGTGTTTCAAATGTAGTATATGGTTGTTCCATCAACGCCAGTAATGTATCAGGTGGCTGAAAGTCCATCTTGTCGCGCTACATATAAGGCATGTTTCAACTTTTTTTTTCTTGCAAAGCTTGTGGACTTAAATACTCTGTCACACTGAAACTAGCTTCTTTTAAATATATATAGTTATCCAGGATGTATTTTTTCATTCTTTTGCTAATTAATTCGATTTTTAGCGGTCTTTTATAGCTCCTTTTGCCTATGAATGTTAGTTCTTCTATATAGCCTGATAAATCTATTTATTACTCTTTCCATTACTTTTTCGTCTGTTTCCCAATAATTCTCTATAAATCCGTGTAGAATTAACACTCTATCATAGGTTTGTTTGTTAGGTTGGTGTTCATTTTCGTGTATTTGTTGGATCTCTTTTTGCAATTTTTTATTTTCAGCTTGGAAAGTAAGGCATTTTTGTTCTAATTGCAATATTTTGGAGTTTAAATTCGATAAGTCTTTTTTAAATTGTGTTTGTTTGAGTATAATTTTATTGAATCTTTGTTTAAAATCGGCTTTAATTTCAGATATAGCATTTTCTATTTCCTTTTGAAATGAGGATTGTATTGCTTTCAATATGTATTGGTTGTTTTCTTGCAATATAGATGTAATTTTTTTAGGGTGATTTATTCATCATCTTTATTAAAACAAATAATCACATCTTTCTCGATTTGGGATTTTGAAGTTTCAAGTGCTACAGTATTTCCTTGGGCGATATTATAGAGTCATCGTCACTAACTGTTGAGTTTTCTTCATCGAAACGTGATATCTTTTTCTTTTAGTAATGTTTGGATCGAGATTAGAATGGCTCTCAGCACCTTAAAACAGCAAGGCCCTAGGCGAGGATGGAATTACGGCCGAGCTTCTGAAATCGGGTGGAAAACCGGTACTTGAAGTCCTGCAGAGAATCTTTAATTACGACCTCCATGGTGGCACTAAACCGGAGGCGTGGAGCAGAAGTGCAGTGGTCTTGTTCTTCAAAAAAGGCGACAACGCTCTCTTGATGAACTATAGACTGATTTCCATTCTGAGCCGCGTCTACGTGCTGTTTTCGAGAGTCATTATGAATCGTCTCGCACGCAGACTCGATGACTTTCAACCTCCCGAACAATCCGGTTTCCGAAAAGGTTTTAGCTTCATAGATCTCATACATACCCTTCGGCAAATTGTACAGAAGACCGAGGAGTACAATCTGCCACTATGTCTAGCGTATGTGGACTATGAGAAAACCTTTGATTCCGTCGAAATTTGGGCGGTGCTGCAGTCCTTCAGCGGTGCCAAGTTGACTGTCGGTATATCGAAGTGTTGAAGTGCTTGTACAGTAGGGCTACGATGGCTATCCAGTACAGAACCAGAGTATAAAACCTATCCAACTGCAGAGAGGTGTAAGACAGGGTGACGTTATATCCCGAAACTCTTCACCGCTGCATTGGAAGACGGTTTTCAAGTTTCTGGACTGGAAAAGATACGGCATTAACATCAATGGCGAGTACATCACTCACCTTCGATTTGCCGACGATATAGTCCTTATGGCAGAATCGCTGGAGGACCTAAGCACTATGCTCAATGACCTCAATAGTGCCTCCCAACGGATAGGTCTTAAGATGAACATGGACAAAACAAAGATCATGTTTAATGTCCATGTCACACCTATGCCGGTAGTTGTTGGGAGCACTAAGCTCGAAGTTGTTGACGAGTATGTTTACCTGGGACAAATAGTCCGACTAGGTAAGTCCAACTTCGACCGAGAGGTCAATCGACGGATTCAACTCGGCTGGGCAGCGTTCGGAAATTACGGCACATCTTCTCGTCAGGTATACCTCAAAACTTGAAAACGAGGCTGTACAACCAGTGCGTGTTGCCAGTGATGACCTACGGAACTGAGACGTGGTCCTTCACTGCTGGCCGGATGAGGAAGCTCAAGGTCGCTCAGCGAGCTATGGAGAGGGCTATGCTCGGAGTCTCACTGCGTGATAAACTTAGAAATGAGGATATCCGCAGTAGAACCAGAGTGACCGACATAGCCCAACAGATTAGTAAGCTGAAGTGGCAATGGGCCGGCCATATAGCTCGAAGAACCGACAACCGATGGGGAAAAAGGTTCTCGAGTGGCGGCCTCGTACCGGCGGACGAAGTGTAGGGCGTCCCCACTAGATGGGTGACGACCTGGTAAGACATGCAGGAAGTCGATGGATGCGGGTAGCTCAGGACCGTGCTTTGTGGCATTCCTTGGGGAGGCCTATGTTCAGCAGTGGACTTGTGAAGGGCTGTAATGATGATGATGATGAATGTTTGGATCTATTGTTATGTTTGAATTTTCAGGATGTTGAGTTCGAATAGGCTTATTACTGTTGTCTGCTTTTGGTTCATTTGATCGGCATAATTGGCACTTCCACTTGTGGTCTTTTGTCATGATGTTATAAAAACGTACTTCAGGTACGTTAGCACATTCCAATCATAATTTTGGTAACAAATGGAGCATTTCAGAAATCTCCTATCGGGTATCTCTTGACGGCAGCCTGCACACACGCCTGCCATCCTGAGAGCAGTAGCAGGAGTTTGGTAACGATTTTTAGAAATCTCTCAGCTTTTCCACACTAGATGGCGCTACGTAGTTTGCGAGTTTATTACGTGAGATAATAGGGATCCTCGGTCTGAATCAATTTACTATAGATGTATACGCTATTTCACACTAGTTGGCGTTACGTGTAATTTACGAGCTACTTAAACAGCTAGGGTACAAAGTTCATTTCTTAGTTTTCGACAAAGAACAATAATTCGTTATATAGATTCAAAAACTATGCACTGTTCACTAACAGTTTTTACATATTTATCAAGTTTTCGTTTATTGGTGTATTGTTCAAAGATTTTTTACTACAATAATTTCTTCTTATCACAGTTTAAAGCGTCTACACTGTTAATTATTTCACTATAGATTTTTTAACTTATTTCGCCGAAATTTTGTTCACAAACACTGTCACACATTACTTGCTGTTTACTAATCACTTTTATTGTAATTTTTGAACAGAATATTATTATTTACTATTTTTTTAATTAATGAAAATGAACAGCTAATGTTTACATGGACAGCGTCTCTAAGATTCATGACTATTCTATTATACGCGAAAAAATCGAAAAATCAAATAGTAAATCTGTAACTATGGCGTCAGTAACTAAGTACCTAATTATCTAGATCTACCTATAAATAATAATATAATTTTGATTACACACATCCCATAATATATTTTGTGAACGACATATTAAATTAATTAATGTGTCGATTAACTCGTTCGTCCACGTGACAGACATGTTGCCGACAAATGTTTCCAACAAGTGGCTCCACAGAGGGAACAAATGTTTGCAACAAGCGTATTCCTTTGATGTTGCCGCCGAAAATGGAAACACGGTTCCCGACATTGTTTCAAGTTTTGTTGCCAACACTAGGTAATTACAGAAACATTTGTTACCAACACGTGTTGACGACACAAAAGTTGGTAACAAAACTTTGGTGGAGACGCGGCTTAAGAGGCGGGACTTCCTTAGTAAAAGCACAGAATAAATAATAGTACAAGAAGTAAAAGTATGTAAGGGCGCCAAGCTACTCTACCAACATCAAGACATGACATTTAATTTTTGACAAACGGTGCTGACAACATAGGTGAATTATTATTTTATTAATTATTAGCACTGAGTTACTACGCTGAGGGCCGCGGGTTCGGACTTCGGATCCCGCAAGGAACAAGTATTTATATAACCTGCAAGTAATTGTTCCGGGCCTGGATGTTTGTCCTTGTACAATTTATGTTTGTAAACTGCCTCCACGATACAGGAGAAAATCGTAGTGGGGGTAACGTTTTAAAAAAAAATGAAATTAAAAAAATATGATAATCGAATTCTTACCAAAATGTGACTTTAGATGGATATTATCTTTTGCTACATGTAAAGGAAACCTAATTAACATACACATAACTGTGGAAGCTTTAAGTCCACTGATGGAATAGCAGTTCGTTTTAGTTGGGTTTAAATCCTCGGATTTGCAATGTTTGCCACAAATATGTTTTAACATGTGAAGCTTTTCAATTGGTACATGTGCCAGGTCTTCGTTCCCAACTAATTTCATCCATTGCTTACATCCGAAAAAATAATATAAATAAAATCACATTTTTATTGAACAAATAGAATGTAAGCAGTTACAATTGATAATGTAGTTTCTAAGTATAGCTTGTTTCGGATTGCCATCCCATCGAACTATCAGAGTTAGGAAATAGTGTGTTTGTATTTGTGCACACAATCGTACACTATAAAAACCTGTCCTAGGCTCCTAGGTAGATGGCTAGTCTATGTCGGTCGGTGTCGGTGTCGGTCGGTGATACTAGCGTCCGTGATCGAAGTTCGGTTTGGAGGATATTACTACATACGTTGAAATTAAAAAAAAAAGTTGAAATCACCACATAACTTTCATCATCTTAGGGAAATATTGCTATGAATAGCCTTTTCTTGTTATTATTTTTTTCTTACACCATCTAATTGGCAAGTTTTACAATTTAATAATATTTGATTATTTAACAGTTCTGTAAATGAACAACGGCTCCTATAGCAAAGTTAAAAGCAATCTAAATAAATAAAATAAATGTAACCGCGTGAGTTAACATTTGAACCTATTTGATTTGACAATGTCATTGATACATATTACGAAAAGTAGAAATAAGAGATAACCGCTATTAAAATTTGCTTCCGTTTCGTACATAGGTATTCATAAATTTTACTATGGAAGTTGCACCAGCCTGATCGTACTTTGTTAGATCTACCCTTATCGCCTAGTAAGTTAAACTAAAGGCATATTTTTTATTAATTTTTAATAACAAGATTAAAGTTTTAAGCTACACTTTAGCTTAAAATTTAAAACAATCCATATTCCAACTGCTCTCCAACTGTCAAATTGCTGACGAATTGAATATTCTCAGCAACTTCGTTGCAAAGAAGCGCCAGCCCCGTCAGCTGGCCTTTCTCTTGAGGGCTGAAGTTGTAAACCAGCTGTGGAAAATATAAGGCTAAGTATTAATAAACATTTTTGGCATCCTAAAGGTAAGTATAAATCCTGATATACCTATATGAAGCAAACATTTTTAAACTGGTGAGTATATGTAATAACTTCGCTCCGATAATTCTCAAATACTAGATAGATTCGAACAAAAAATAATCAGTTCCAATTCTACAAAAAGTAGTATTATTAGAATCTATAATAGCACAATATAAACGGCATTAGTCCGTACATAGTTCAATAGAATAAAGGCCATTTTAATTTAAGTAACTTAAAGAGAAATTGTTGTTTAGGTGTTCCACACAAAAATTGTGTCTTAGCTAGGGTCTCCCTAACAATTTTTTAATTGACTTTTATGTAACATACAGGAAAAAAGGAGACCGCCATACGCACTACTCACATAGGGTTTAAGAGTAAAGTTTAGGCTACAGAGAATTATCAGAAAAAATTCTAAAATTGCGTCTACACGTCATGTACCTAACCTCTTAATTGTGAGAAATATGATTTTTAAATCAATATTTACTATTAACCGGATAATGGGAGATAATAGGATTTATTAAAGGAACCTATATGTCTCAGGACAAGAACATGGGACTTGGCGTATTTCAAGACTCTCATTTCTTATCTTCTCTATTCAAGATTTTTTATACGTGGTAGAGCCATGCTGCAGCTATATAGGACCACGCTCTCACAGAATACCAGCGTAAAATAGTAGCTTAACACTGCTGTGTTTCGTATGGTGAGTGTAGAGAACCGGAGACCCTTTTTACTGGAAAAGAGGCATTCCATCTTAGTCCTCACGGGTGACAACGCATCTGCATTTTGATTCACAAAGGAGGATAGATGTAGATGTCTATGGGCCACAACAATCACTTACCATCAGGTGGACTGTGTGCTCGTTTGTCACCCTATCCTATAAAAAAAAACATGTGAAATACATGGGCACAGCGCGGCGGGTTTTCTCTGCTCCAAAAACCTCTGCAAAATGTGAGCACTCGCCTATTGGACGTATGTATTCGTTAATGTTATCTGTCAATAAAAGAAATTCCCGAGACCGATGAAATAAAAATATTCTAAGTTGCGTACAGTTAAGAACTCGTCGTAGGTAATCCAGCCATCATTGTCCGTATCTGCTGCGTTAAATTTCTCTTTTCGGATCTCCATGGAGGTTTCGTCGCCTAGACTTTCTAGAACCGCACAGCTGCAAACAAAAACTTATTAAGACAACGAAATCATATTATATTTTTCGTTATTCATTTAGATTTTTATGCCTTTATAGTAAAGAGTTGATAATACGCATTGTCAAACTATAGCCCCTTAAAATGATATAGCCATTAACAAAGTCTACCGGAAGCTATAGAGTTGCATAGAGATACTGGAACTGATTTAGGAAATGTTTTGCTTATAAAAGCATTATTTTATTTATTGTAAGGTAGTGCATGACTACTATCCCACCTGATGGTAAGTGGTGATGCAACCGAAGATGATAAAGCGAATAAATACTTGAATAAAGTGCACTCACTTAGCTTAACAAAAGTCTATTCACTCTCTCTTTAAAGACACCCACATTGTAATCGTGTGAAAAGATAGACGCTGGCAAATTATTTCACTTCATTGCCAACGAACCACGAAGCAAACCGTTTAGTTCGAATACGTGGTAAGTCGCCAACAAAAGGGCTGAATACTGAGCGAGTGGCGTCTATTTGGTTGTCTGATGATGGAAGAGAGAGGGAGGAATCAAGTTGTGTAAACTACTCCTGCGCACTCTCCGTATTCTGTAGAACCACCAAAAAGCTACCTATTATGCGCCTATGCTCGAGAATGGCAAAATTGACTTTAACAGATTGAGGTCATCAATAAGACCTCATATCTTTGTACATCTCTCTATTGAGAATAAAACCGCTAGCTAAGCATTTTACAGCACCAGCCCATATATGGCAGCAATACTTCATGCACTTAAGTAGCTGTTCCAATGTGAAGTATTATATAAGTATAGTTGCTTTGCCCCTCGACTCAATGAACCGCCCAAAGTTCACATTTCAGGTGTAGGCTGTGTAAATAAAATATGAAACACGAAGGTCGAAATGCTTAAATGCTGTATACCAATGGTACACGGCAACATTTTCAGGAGTATTTCAATGTTTTTTTACATTAAAAAATGGTTAGAGGTAACGAAGAGAAATCTAGACAAACGACAGAAAAAAAAATATTTTAAGAAATTTCGGACCTAGAATAGACTTCTGAAGTAGGACAGCTTCTGAACTCTCCAAGAGGTCAGTTACAGTTTCCACATGTTTTTTGTATCAGGTGTTTTCTCGATTGCTCGTACGCAAACTCATGTACCAAGCGGCACCAGATGAAACACCGTGATATTTAGTGTTGTAGTGATATATAGTCTTTAGCAAGTTGCAGAAATTCGTTGAGCTCTATAGTTTCTTACATTCTACTTAAACAAGCCGGCTTTTTAAACTTGTAAACAAATTACAAAACAAATTACAAATTTAATAAATATTTAAGTAATAATTAAAACGGACAAATCATCAAATCCGAGCATTCCATTTGACTGGTTGTCGAAGAGCAGAAACAAGCTATGCAGATTGGCGATGGTGACCTCGTTCCATCCTGGAAACCGCTCCACAACTTTTTGCATACTCCAACGACGGTCTTGCTCTTTCATCTCCTGTAGAAAATTTTAACCTTAGCTCACTGGCGATCCGCACCGGCTTCGCACGGGTGATTTCTAAATCTCGACAGCCGCGCCATCTACTGGGTCCAATCGTAAATCCAAACCATCCAGAGTCCCACATACAAAAAATCATCAAAATCGGTCCAGCCATTTTCGAGTTTTAGCGAGACTAACGGACAGCAATTGATTTTATATACGTATAGAGATATTATTGAGTATAACTTATTCATAAAGGAAAAATATTTTTTGTTAACTAACTATCCATTTCTTACTTAGTATTATTATTCAAATATGAGTCAAAATAATTCAACTTCTACAAAACACAAGTTGAAATGGGGTGTTGAGTTAATTTCCATAATAATATCATCTTTTTCTTCTTTCAATGTTGCAAGTTTTCATTTCAGTCCGTGGTGGCGGTCAAAGTCTTTCTCTCTGGGTGTAATAAGAGGCGATTTTAATACATATATAGATTTTTATAGGAAAAGGGTGACAAGCGTGCACAGTCCACCTGATGCGCCCATAGACATCTACATCCGCGTTTGCAAATCAAAATGCAGATGCGTTGTCAACCGTGAGGACTAAGATGGAATACCTCTTTTCCAGTAAAAAGGGTCTCCGGTTCTCTACACTCACCATACGAAACACAGCATTTAGCTGCTATTTTACGCTGGTATTTTGTGTGAGCCAACCCATTCGTGCTACAACTATACAATTAATATAGCTGCAGCATGGCTCTACGTACTTATGGCTTCCGATAGATAACGGTGTAGCCATCTGCGTGCGTGCGTGCCTAGTGAGAGTTTTTTTACGTGTTCGATCCCGAGAAAGTTAACTACGATTTGTATGGAATAAAATCAGCGCCAACTACTGGCAATAATCGGTCGGAATCACAATTCATGAGTGCGATTTTAAGTCGTCGATATCGACCATCGAGCATTGACTCGCATTCGACAGTGAGAACGTTAACGCACGTGATTGGTTGCTTCAAGTATTTTGCGAGTGCGGGCGCCAATTTCGATCGTTCGAGATGTAACTTATGTAAATTGTAAACTTTACGCCGTCGATATCGAAAAAGTTTTCACCTAGATTTTTACAGTGAGATAGAAGAATGAGAATAAAAGTTTTGTGTGAAGTGTTGAAGAGTTAATTTTATTTCGTTTTGTGAGAACGATATATAATTTTGGCATGACGTTTTTTTTCGTTTGGAGGATGTTTGTAGCCGCAAAGGCATAATAATATATTTTGCGTTATAGCATGGTGCGGGTGACAGTTCACGCCTATGAAGTTTCGTATTTTTTTAGATCTACTGTCATACAGATATTGATGTACTTCATGGATGGGTACCGCCTACTTAAGACAGTGATGTGCCAGGCTAAACTATGCTATGCAATAACCAACAACCACAGACAGAAATAAATCGAATATATAAAAATCACGTAAATATGTATTGGAATTGGAACTAATCGTTCAACAAATTCTGATTTACGGAAACAAAACTCACATAGACGAATATGCAGTGTTTCCGATGCATGGACGATAAATTATTCGTTGCTCAGATCAGGCAAAAAAAATAAATTATAAAGCAAATTACGCATTGTGTCAAAAAGACTATCATAACTCATGGCGGCCAAAATACAAAAACACAAAAACATATTTTTTTTTATTTCATTAGATTTATAAACCAAATTCTCGATTATTTTTACCTTCCGTCCCGATATTTGGCCCATTGGACCTGGCAAAACGAATACACATATAGCAAAAGGCGCTAGCACTCGTACCTTGAAAAGCTGCCGGTGCAGTCTACGCCGTACTGAAAATTACAGATGCTGGCAGCCATTTTATGTTTAAATGTCAATATGAATGTTGTAATCAACATGAAATAGAAGATGATTTTTATTTTCAAATTAATACATAGTATAATCTATACATTGAAGTGTCTGTTTGTAATATCAAAATAACAGCCTTTTACTTAATATATATGAAAGTATATACGGTATTTATAACAAAAAGACAAAAACAATTTTAAAAATGTTTGTCTTACTGTCTGTTGTCTGGCTTATAGCTGGTACTGACAGATAGCTGATGTTATAAGGAGTAACACAGGCTAATTTTATTATAGAAAAAAATTAGGATTCCGCGCAAAAAAATTAAAACCCATGAAATCCAATCGTAATAAATACCAAGCGGGCGAGGTCCGGGAACAGCTATTATGTAACTATTATGTCATAATTTGTATTAAACTTTAACATAATTTTACATGCATTGTAGTTTATAAAGAAATATATGTTTTGGTTTTAATTTTTATATCGATAGCTAATCAATAATTTTTGCTGTGCTTTGTGTATCGTTAATCGCCTTTTTTAAATCGATTTAACAATGTTCCATCACTAACTTTCACGCCAAAAGTGAAAGCTGTCACCCGCACCATGCTATTACGCAAATACTATAATAACTAATGATAATAGATGACTGCTATTATAACGCTAGTGTTGAAGCAAGAGCTCGTGCATATTTTAGTCCTTTGTTACACCCAGATGACAGGCAATTTAAAAAAAGTATTCAAGTTTTTGTGTAAATAGAGTTTGATAAATCCAAGTTGCTACCATCACTATTCAATAATAAAGTCAATTCCTCCTAATTCTTCATACAGGCCATCCTATCGCTTGTATTAGAGGATGCTTTGCTAAGGCCTCCATGCCGAAAATCTAATAAATGTCACCATAAAATCATATTAGAACGAAAACATCTTCATGTTTTTTGCTTTCAATTTAATACTTTCAATAATTAACAATTAAATGGCAAATTCACAATCTCATAATACTAACACAAACTGTCGAAACCTAAACAACGAAACGAAACATAAACAAATAGGTAATAAAGATCGCCATAATAACCACAACTTTGATAGACAGATGCTAATATTAAGACCACTAAATAAAAATGTCGTTCTCAATTTGGTTAGTTTATCTTACGACGGGAACGCGCTGCCGACGTAAGAGATGAACGAACGCCATTCACAGTGAGCAAACGCGGATCGAAGGGTTAGCTTCGATTGTAACTTACACTCGCTTGTCGATACCTATGACGTTAACTCGGTTAACGCGATGGTGAAGTCATTCGAATGATTTTGTGGAACTCGCATTGGGCACACTGGTATATGCTAGACGTAAAATACCCTGACCAGCGACGGGGAGCGATATCAGAAGTGCGTGACATCCGTAAAACTGTCGATCACAGTAAACTGTAACGGTTACAGTTTACTATGATCGACAGTCTGCCTGCCAAGCGTGGCGATTAAGGTAAATCTTCCCTACATTGGAAAAGACCCATGCAGCAGTGGACTATTACGGGCCGATAAAATAAAGAATATTACACACATTCCTTTTGACCAACACTGTGGTGGTGTAGAGAAGTAATAATTTTATTAACAATACCAGGATGACAATTGTAAAAGTCAATTGTACTTGATTATATTGCCGCTGTTCCGCCAGCCGCTTGTAGAACAGATCCACCAGTTTATCGTAGTCGGTCATAGGCGTAGTTACTGATTCTGACACTTTCCTCTGAGGTTCGCCTAGTCAGAAACATTTTTGATGATAGTAGATAAATATATGTATATATACATACGTAGCGTCACACCTGTGCTCCCCGGGGCATAGGCTGAGTCCAGTGATAGATGGTTAGCCCATCGCTTACACAATCACAAACCCAATATCTCACTCGCCTTATTCGACATGCTAGGCTAGTAACACAGATGCCGACAGCAATAAAATTAAACAAATTTCATGCGCGATTTCCATATGTTCGGCGATAAATAAAAAACAAATGTGTGTGTACTTATGTACGCACGTAGGAACTTATACTTCCCCTAGACAATCACCCACTGAAGTTGTCGCTTTTAGGTGTCAGTGTGCGGCGCACCGTAACAACTTCATGGTGTCGTTTTAGGTGTCGGTGTGCGGGCGCATCGTAAAAATTCACTCTCATCATTTTTCCCAAACGCCCCAAAAGTATAACTTCAAAAATCGAGAATATACCTAGACGTGGGTGTCTAAGAAAATAACAATAATCACAATCTCGTTTATGACATCAATATTTTGCCTACTCTAGTTTTTCTTATTATATAAATAGTTTGTGATTTTGCCATTAGTAAAGTTAAATAGCGGTACGCACCTGTAGCAGTAAAATCTTCTTGTCTATAGAAACATATGGGTTTCCTCTTTACTGGATATTCAAAAATCTACCTAAACTGGTGAAAATTGTGCTTAGTTGGTGACCCATAATATTAAGTTGAACAACAAAGAGAATGGAATCACTACGTTTAAGTATAAACTTCAATACCTATAATATATATATATTTAAATAATAATAATATAGATACTTTCTAAGACTGCGACTTTGACGACCTGACAGTGACAAAGGCTTAGTATCATAGATTAATTATATACATACATACATACAGGGTTATTTTGCAATAACCGGCCAAATTTGCAGAGAAGGTTCAGAAATATTCTGTCCTTTTTATCTTTTAAATTCGAAATGCGTGGTAATGCATTATTTTAACCATAGACTTAGAATATACTGGCGTATAGACCACTTGACAGCCCGAAAACGCGTGACCAATTTTGATTTGTCATTGTGTGCGTTAGCTAGTGATGTATATTTTACGTAAAAGGACTATCGAAAATGATTGTTAAGGAAGCGGTAAAAAAATTATAAAAAATTGTTTAGCGCATGAAGTTGAATAACTTCAAAAATTAACTGAATTTTACCATGATAGTTCTAAAATAATTAAAAAATATTCATATAACATGTTCCTGGGAATAAGCTGAACCTACCTGCCTTTTGTTGGATTTTAATTCAAATGTATAAAATCTCAGGTGACTTTACCGATAAACTTAAAAAACTCCCCAATAATCAGATCGGAATGTTGTATTTCGAGTTATGATCTTTGGAGAAAAATATTTACTGCCGTGGGCAGTTTCCCCGGATTTTCTTTTTTAACATATTGTTAATATAAATAGGTAGATACTTACCTAAGTATATACCTATTTATATTTTATAAAATGTTTTGATGGGGAAACAAAAACTGGGACACGGAGTACATAATGGCTGCTTTATTTTTCATATAAGTATTACTTGTGATAATTACAAACATTTAATAATTAATAATTAAATAGATTATAAAATGTTTATTTTAACATTCGACTTAAGTATGAATGTAAACTTAATAATTTAAGGAAGGAAACTTGTAGGAATCAGTTAAATAAGATTGCTCTGTTTAAAGGCCAATATGTTTATGAGGCTTCATCATGCTTCATGTTTATATTCTTTCATCTGTCCCTGAAAAGTATAAAGTAATAATAAACTTATTATCATTTTAGCTGTATGAATTTTAAAAACATTATGATCTTAAACACAGTAAAGTGCACTAAGTGTCTGAGGATACAGATGCACTTGCCGCGGTCAGTCCAAAATGGTCACTCATTCATGGACTGACCGCGGCAAGTGCAACTTAATTTCGCAGATCTATTGATCTGCGCAGCTATTACTAAACCACGAGTTCTTCTTCTCTACGACTAACGCTGTAGGGGATGAACCACGCTATTTAAGCCCTCGCGACAATGTCGTCGGCCATCAAGCATGAATCGGGCATTGACCGTTGTGAGTATCAAATACTATGGAATTTATACTATCACGTCTCATGCGCGGTCGTCTAGTAGCGCTTAAGGAGCATTACTAAATATATATACCTAACTACGCTAAAAGTTTTATCGTTGTGACTTGGGAATATAATCCGAAGTTCCGAAGCTCCGATCAACCCCTTAGGGAAAATAGCGTGATGCTATGAATATTGTACTAGTGTGACCGTGGGGCTGTGCGGTTGGTTAAGTAAGGTTATACATTTATTTTGGTTGATAAATAGATACTTAGTTGGGTTCATAATGGCTTAAAGAGGATAATCTCAAGATTTTTTTTTGTATTTAATGTACTACAGTTAAAATCTGTCTCTATATTTATCTAAAGTTTTGAAAGTTATGTTTTTGAAGTCTTATTATAACAATATTTTACTTACTGGTACAAATAATGTAGAAATTACTCCTTTTAATAAAATTGTTTTTTATTCTACTTTTTCTTTTATACTTCTCAAGAAAATGTTTGCTGAAAATTGTCGAGTTCTTCTTTGCATTCCAACCAACCCGTCCAATGAACCATAACCACTTTTTCTAATTATAGAATCCGGAGGGAATCTGTTTGAAAAACGGCAAAATAAAATTACATTTTTGAACGCAAACCGAGGATTTATTTTCTTGTTGCAAGTCTATCGATTCATTATAAACATTCAAGATAAATATCGACATTAATTTTGATATAGTTGAGTCAATCCCTAGCGTACATGTAAAATATTTTTTATAAAAATGTATTTACCAAATTCATGCAAATTATCCACAACGTGACTTTTTTTCTTTGCAAAATATCAAAATTAACAAAATAATTGAAAACGTTCTATATTTTAAACAGTATATAACATAAATTTTAACCAAAAATAAACGCTTCATAACATTGACGACGTCTTGAGAATTTACCAGTAAAATGTGCAATTATCAGGATTATTTCTATTATTCACTTCCACAATCACTCACAGAACAAGTAAGCATTTTGGAAAAAAGTTACTTACTAAAAATAACCACTATTATACTTTAAAAAATTACAAAATATCTCGGAGCTATTTCTTGCGTGCTGAATTGTGCCGACTTGTCATTCAAAATCGGTTACAGAGTTACAGAGTCATGAGATTTGGTATCCTTTTCTATCTTGCATTTTTGCCATAAGGAATTTTCTTCTCCCTTGCACACTATGTTGGTCTAATTTTAACTGATTTTACTGCGCACACACATTCGTAAGAGTCGATCGGTAGACAAAAACGTTGTTGCCCATAAATCACATTCAATTTGGTATAATTTCAAATAAAAGTAGCCTTATTTACTCGTATTTTCACAAACTGTAATAACGGTATATATGAACTTAAGTATAAAATTGCTACTCTTTGAAAAATAACCCTGTATATATTATATATCTGAGATAGTACATATCTTAGAAACAATATCGTAAATAAAAAGGATTTGGAAGCTTTTTAAGAGGTAAAATAACTTATTTCGGTTCAAGTTTGACGTGGAAGAGCCATGCTGCAACTATATTATAGTTGTAACACGAATGGGTCGGCTCGAAGAACCACGCTCTCACAAAGTACCGGAGAGACGGAGATCTCTTTTTACTGGTGTATTTTACCATCAGGTAGGGACTGTGTGCTCATTTGTTACCCTTATTCTATTAAAAAAACAAAAAGGGAGCAAGTTTTCGTTATTTTATACAAGCGTGGTAGCTCGGGGTATGGTCTGTGCGCTTAGAGTTTGTTACTCATTTACTTGATAGACTTCAGTGCTGCAATGCAAATGGTTCAGCTCGACCAGGAGCTACCGTATGTGCACAGAATACAAGCATAATACTTCAGTGTTTTGTATGAGGGTAATGAGACATTAGGCATTTTAGTTCGCAGGGGCGATAAAGCGTCTACATTTTACGTTAAAATGTGGATGCTTTAACAAAAAAAATATATGAGCGATGCAAAATTTTGTTGAATCAATCTGCATCACACACTTCGTTAAAACTTAAAGGTTACATCATGTGTCGGCGTCTAATGATAACGACACTATAATATGTACATCTTGATCGAATCGCAAATCTGGAAAACGAACCAGTTGTCGATATTGATGAGAATAATATAATTTTGATTATCACTGTAGGCGTTCATGCTATTAACTTGGAATTAAAGGAATACCAAGGAGTAGGAAAATAAAAGACTATTTTCTATCAATCACTTGATTAATTTTTCATACAAAATTCCATTAAAAATTTCAAAAATTCCATGACATATATAGCGTCATGCACAATTGATAAGATTATAAGGATCAAAGTAATGATTTTACCGATAGGGTAAATAATAATGTAAATGAAATATGGTAGGCAGTAAATTATTCTAAATTAAAATATAGGAACATTTATAAAATTTCAGTCTTCTTTAACAATATTACAGAAGTGTAACGTAAGATATAAAAAGAAAAGACTGTTGTCGACTCGTGCTAAACGGAGGCATAATTCATTATATTCGGGCTAAATGTAGATTTCAAAGATATTTTATTGGCCTCGTTTAGTGGGGGAAAAAAGGAAATGTGCATTACGAAATAATTCTGCTTAAACTAGTAGACAACAGGCTTCTAAAGCGGTGATCAGACCACCGCCACATTAATTCCAATCAGTCTTTAATGCATTACGAGTGAGGTAGATGCGGTTATATTAAGTTTGAACACAACTTGTCACCTCGCGGAACAAGGTGACCCCACGGTCCTCAAACTCCTCCCGAGGACCGTGAACAAAAATACTACTTATCTCAGTTACATGAATTCATTCATCTCCCCTTTGGTTGAAATTATAGGTCAAAATGCTAAGTTACATAAAGAAGCTTGGACTTTTGGAACACCTCCAATCAAGTAACATTTTTTAAGTTACAATTTTGCTTCGAACTAACAAGGTTGTGTGGCAAAAGGGAGATCAACGAGTTTACTTTTTACATTCTAAGACTAAACACAACACAAGCGCCTATTTAAAGATAAAAGTAGCACGAGAATTGCTCAATACATTCACGCTTAAAATTGAATACAATAATAGCAAATATTATGCAGTATTTCGTATTGCGTCCGATCCACTACTACTATCTCAGGTTACTAAGTGAAATCAAGTTAATAACAAACTTGCTGTTGGTGGAAATTTTCGAACATTAAAACCTCGTACAAAATCTATCATCACGCATCAATTAAGTTCTCCAATTTTATTGTATCTATCACAAAACTACATTTTACTGCTAGCAGCTAGCAGCTCTCACAAGTTCACGTTCAATAGCGATCAAATCCCTTCCTGCTTTGTAATAAAATTAAAATTCATGCTCTGCAATTACTATCGCTACACTTTTACAAAGTGCTTACAACTATGTGATGATTGCTATTTACCTAACACTGACAAATGACTTATATAATAAATGGACATCGTTCGTAAAAACACCATCATAAGTGACTAAAATAGACCAGTGATGCATTAATGGAGCCTCTACTAGCAAACTTTGACGTATCCACAAAATCGATTAGACGTAACAAAATAAAACTAATAAATTCACAATAAATCGTTTCGAATTAATGCGGGCGTAAAAATTAAGTAATTTTTAGCAGCTTTTAGCCAAGTCATTTTACAAAATGCCACCGCTCTAGAATTTCTTAACGTGCCAAATCGCAATGTCATAAATGGGCAAAATGAACAAATTAAAAAATATACGTACTGTGTAAGTGAGTGAGCAGTTTTATTACACACGCATTGTTAAATCCTGTCGATTTATGACACGTATTTAATAAAATTAATAGGTAGACATTTGTGACTGAGATCCTGAGCGGCAGGACGTTGTATCTATGTTTTGTTATGCCAGACTTGTAACATTCTAAGATTGCACTAGTCAATGCATAATTACGATTTACTCCGTCGGAGTTTGCTTTGCAAATCCATTTATCTGAATTTAAAACGAAGAACTCACGGATTTCATTTAAATTCTGAGATTCGTCGTCATATATAAAAAAAATACCTGTCGCATAAAAACGTTAAATTTTGAAAATATAATAAAAATGCATTTAATGCAACACATTATTATAAAAATATAATAACATAATACTTTAATAATGGCACTGAACGAAAAATAAGTAACGGTTACTTTTACTGACATGAAAAGAAAAATTGTTAACTTATTAAGGAAACTGCCAATTGACCGTCTAGACGCAAAACACTGCATGTAATTTTTTTGCCTTCGAATTGCTCACAATTATTTAGTTACGTCATGATTGCACTTTAAAAGCTTAAAAATTCGTTGCAACCATAGAACTTAGTAGTCGTGTCGTTTCATGTGTGCGACATGGCGCAACCAACAACCTGAGAGTAACCCAAGAGAAACATTTACTTAATATGGCGTTAAACTCACTTCTATAAATAAAATGTATTTATTTATTTCTAGACTTCAAACAAGAATTTTTTTATTCCTTAATTATCTTAAAAATACCTCAGACTCATCAAACGATTTAAATCAGTTACATATTACTCGATAAAGCTGAAAATTTTTGCTTGAAGTGGCAAGTGCAAGTTACACTAGTTTATAACATTAAGTTAACCTAACTTCTCATTAGCTTAGTCTAAGCCTATAGCTAAGTACAAAGGTGAAAATTTTATTCTAAAATTTATTCTAAGTTGCGATCGATAGTTTAATTTTGGCTAGTTAAAAATTTCAGTAGTTATTGTTGTGCGTATTTCTAGTATTTTACTGCCTTAAAGGTAAGTCGAATATTTAATGACTACATTTAGGATTCTCGAGTGAGATTACAACCTTATTCTTAAGAAAGTTAAGGAGAATGACTTATGCCAGGCACTATTTTACAAAGCGATCAGAGATTTACAAGTCATATTAACTATAAATACGGTTGCATTTACAAAATCTATCTAGCCAGATTCTAAAAAACAAAACCCACTACCTATTATTTTAACTAGCTCAAGAAACTTTAACATTACTTAATAGTCAGTACAGTTAATTAGTATATGAAACACCTGCAAATGAAAGAGCTACGTCACACACTATTTCCTAAATTATTACCGTAATTATATTGCAAAGTTACAATTTGCTACTTAATTGAAATTATCTGTTACATAGAAATTTAGTTAATATTATTTTATAACTTTAAACATGTGTAATAGAGGACTAAATAAAACGCAGCTTTATGCAAACCGTATAAGGTTTCTTTCGACAGTAATAATTTCGCTAAAACCGTATTCAATACCCAACCTAGATCGTGACACTAAACTTAAAATATAAAAATATTAATATAGTGAACACATACTTATTGAACACAGTGTTTATATCGAATATAATCGATAAATTTAAAAATAGATATAAGATCATAAAATTTCAATGAAACAATTTCGCTACAATATTTGAACTAATACGAGAATTTTGACTGTAACTATTAATTAAAAATATTATGTAGAAGAATATCTATATTTATAATTTCCTACAACAACAGTGTTAGTGTCTTAAAATTCCTAACAATTATTATTAATTACCTTTCGGGGATGTTCTTCGCTATCAAATATTTGGATCAGACTCATAACACTATGTCTGATAACATTAATTTACCTGGTATACTTTTGGAAATTTTATGTAACTAAAAGAAGTTCAAATATTTTATAGAAAAAGTAAAAATGGCAGACCCTAACATAAAAAAAAAATATCACGAGTCAAAAAAAAACTTTCGGTCAGTGCTCGATTGCCGATAAATTTTTCCAAATGTAATAACACCTATGTTTTGGTAATAAGAACTAGCATTAAACATAACGCGTCCGCGAGCTCCACTGCGTCGGCCTCCGCGTCTTTAAGACAGTCTTCTAAAGTCAGTCTCAAAGTTTTATTGCATTAATTTCTTAGCTCCGTTGCCTCATTCCCTTCCCTCCTTCTCAGTTGCAAACAAAAGAGAAAGTCCAGCAAAAGCTACCAAACCATTGCGTAACCGATTCAAGCATAGTGCCAATTAACGCTTCGCTAAAATATATATACCTAAATTAATATGCGAAATAACTTAATATATAATAAAAATACATATAAACGTCTGTTTTTATCATTAACTAAGTTAGAAAACGAAAAACTAACATTTTGGAAAAATACTTTTCAAGTTATTTTTTTTAAATTATCTCACATAAAAACATCTTTTAAATCACAATGTGATCTTTATCATATAATAGTCCTTACGATTTGTATATTCTTGTCTAATAGTAATTTATAAATCGTAAGATTTATGGGAAATAGATAAAATGATTATTGTTGCTGCATAGATTGTGATGATTTAGTAGGTGATGATTTAGAGGTAACATTGTAAGTTTACTGTTAGTTAAATATAATTAATTATGTGTCTCATAATGACCATCTTACTGCAAAAAATGTTTGGTGCTTATAGACTAGTGTCATACGGAAACGAAAATGAATTAACATGGTAACGAAAAAAGTAATCAATAGAATTTATGGAGAATTCGATTTGCGCATGACTTCATAATATTATGAGCAAACACTAATTCTCCGTACAAGCTATGCTCGATTCAGATTTTTCCAAACACTAATAATAAAATTGGCACATTATGAAATTAATTACAAATAAAACAAAACAAAATAAATATAAAATACTGTAAGCCTACGGCCCCTGGAGTTTTAGCGTGCCATGAGGCACTATATCCGTCAGTAAACTTTGATGTACTGCTTGCCATGGGAAGAAATATCGCGGGCGGTATCCGGTAGGGTCTCGAACAATACGACCAGATAGCCTTCTGGGGTAAGAGCCACGTCACTGGGTCTATCCTTGTCATCGAGACCGGGGCTCTTTAGATCCACGGCCCATAATATGCGTAGTTCCGAAGTAAACACGAGTACACGATGATTCTTGGAGTCGGCCACTATAATGCGTCCATCGTCATCCGTCACGATACCTGAGGGACGGTTTAGCTCACCTATACCAGAACCCTCACGACCCATGCAGTGTAGTACCTTCGATAGAGTGGGATCCACCATAAGCAGGCGGTGATTTTCGAAATCGGAAACGATAATATTGCCGCAAGTAGTGAAACATACGCCTCTTGGAGTTGTCGGTCCTTTGAGCATTTTGGCCGGATTGGCAGCTTCAAATACAAACTTAGTGATATAAGTTCCGTCACTTGTGAATAACTGAATGCGATGGTTTCTTGTGTCAGTAACTACGATATTGCCAAGTGTATTAACAGCAACGTCCCAGGGATATTGGAACTGTCCACATTCCTTGCCAAATGAACCAAACTTAAGAATAAAATTACCAGACGATGTGAATATCTGAACTCGGTGGTTGTCTTTGTCAATGACTATGATGCGGCCATAAGTGTCAGTAGTAATGCCTGCTGGTAAATCAAACTCCCCTGGTCCAGTGCCCTTAGAGCCAAACATAGTCTTAAATTCACCGCGGCAGTTAAATATCTGAATACGATTGTTTCGTCTATCCGCAACAATGATATTGCCTTCTCTATCCACGCACAAGCCCCACGGTCTGGATACTTGTCCTTCTTCTTGTCCTTCTTTGCCAAAGGAAAATATCGGAACACCGGGTACTGGGCTTCTAGTCGGTCTAACTGTTACCGACATCCAATATCCCGGAATTGCCTGTCCGATGCCACGGGAAGGATTGGAATCTACGGTAATACTTGATGAAATGCTGTGATCATAATAGTTAGTTGATCTCGTGTGACTGTTTGGGTAATCAGGTATATTTCTTAGGCTATTTGACGCTGAGATGTGATAAGACAAAGGTGAAAAAGACTGGGCTGATTGCAACGATTGCAATGACTGCAACGATAGTAGCGACTGACGCGACTGAAGTGACGTCGTTGATGTAAGGGAATGTATAGATCCTGCTGGCGCAGGTTGAACATCACACTGGCGTTTTATCTGATCTACCAAATCATAATTGGGTGGTATAAACATAATTCTTTCCTCAGTAATGTACATGTTTTTAAACATACAGGAAAAGTAGTCTACTTGAGCTCTAGCTTTTTCTTTAGCCATAAATAAATCTATACCTTCAGAGTCCATACTTCTAACTAATGTTTCATTGGTATGAGCTAAACCAGCGAGTATACCACGAAGTGTGTTCATATGATCAGTCAACTCATTCATTTTAGCTTGGCGCATCTTTTCTACTTTGTCTAACAAATATTTCTCACGATCTTCTATAGCTTGAGCATAACAACGCATAGCTTTTCTTATTTTCAAGTTAGCTTCCGCGGTTTCCTTTTCGTAAGCTTTGGACATTGCGACCGCACGATCTATAGCAGTTTTGATGGCTTTAGTACCAGTTTTTGTGTCTTCGATGGCTCTAAAAACACCAATGCGACACATGTCAAGGGCACCTTTGATCGGAGAATAACAGTGATCTTTATGAACCCATAAAGTACACTCTTGGCAGATAAATATAATACAAGCTTCGCAGTAGAATTTGACGGGGTCCCCGTGTAGCTCACAATACATTACTTCTTTTTCGTTAGTAACGGAGTTGGGCCGAGCACCAATAGGCGATATTTGGTGAATTGGGAGTAGCGTATGCTCCCTAAGTTGACAATCAGAAGTCACTTTATGGCAACACTCATGGCAAAACAAGTCGTTGCATTCGAGGCAACGAGTTGTAGGTGTACGTTCTTCGCAACGAAAGCAAGTTATAGACACCGATGATGAAGTTCCAGGTGAACCACTGGAGTTATCTTCTTTGGAATGGTTTTGATGGTTATTGTTATGGTTATTAGTGCTGAAGTCACGGCTAACAGGCCCGATTGGGTTTTGGAGAGAGCTGCAGGAAGGTAACGCCCAGATATCATAGGGTACAGTTGAAGAAGCAGAACTTGCCACGGTCGATTGCAGACTGGGAGGTTTGTTCATGTTGTCGAGCAGATTGCAGAGGATGTGCGTCATGGCAAGCGGATCCTCTTGTTCTGTTGTTTTACCGGAGGGGTTACCAGAGGCCGATGAGGTGGTCGGCAGACTGGCGGCCAGCGACGCTGTCATATTGGCGAACGACGTCATTGTGGTACGCACGTTCAAGTCATTAGATCTGGAAAACAAAATAAAAAAATATTTTATAACTAAATTTATGTCACATGATACGTTCGCTGTTCTAGTTCGTGACAATGAAATTACGGTCACTTGGACAACACGCTAGTAGCTATTAAGCTATATAGCTACTAGCGTGTAGCTATTCGGCTACTAGCGTGCACTGGGACTGCAGTGACACTGGAATTTAAATAAAATAATTGTGGATTGAATTTAGAATTTAAGCGGAAAGAAATGAAATTTGTATTGTGTAAACATACATCATCATAATCATCACCATTACAGCCCATCACAAGGCCACTGCTAAAAGTGGGCCTTCCACAAGAAATGCCACAAAGTGCGATCCTTGCCACCTTCACCTATACTTCCTACATCTCCTACCATATCATCACCCCATCTATTGATAGCCGCCCTACACTACGCTTACCAGTACGAGCCGCTCAAGAACCTTTCCCATGGGACGATTCTTCGAGCTACATAGCCGGCCTTAGCCGCTTCAGCTTTCTGATCCGTTGGACTAAGTTGGTTACTCTGGTTCAACTAAGGATAACTTCATTCCGAATTCTATCCCACAAACTTCGAGCATAGCCCTCTCCATAGCTAGTTAAGCGACATCCTCAAGGTAGCTTCTTCTTTTTCTGTAAGAGGCGATCGAGAGAAAGGAAACAGAAGATGGACAGCAGCATCTTCTTTATAACTCAAAATAATTAAAAAAACTGCGGTTGCCAACTCGCCTGTCAAGCGTGACAATTATAGCAAAGGGGGGATCCCCTATAAACAAATCTATAGGGAGACCTATGTTCAACAATGAACTTTTATCATAATAACTTCGTAGGCAGTCTAATTCATAGTGCTACAACTATACCTATAGGACAGGGGTGGCGAGCCTTTATGTATCAATGTGCCATTTTTCTAAAAAAAAATGCTTAATGAGGCCATAGACGTGCCGTAAAATAATTTTGACTTCGTGATTACCGCTGCGCCGCGCACCGCGCCTGAACACTCCATAGCGTAGGATCACTCGCGTTCGTTCTTAATATGTACTTCATAATGAACTTTGTGATCGGTGGCGTGCCCAAAATATTGATAATAACAGTAAACAGGACATAGGCCTCTTCCGCAGTAGTAAGGATTTTAAGTAAGGATATTTTTGGCGATCCTAGTACCGACCTTGATGCCTATCTCCGATATCCAGTTGCTATCTAACTATCTATCGTAAATCACAAGAATTGTCTGGTATTTTTTATAACCGACTCTTTGACATTTAGTTACTAAGTGATAGGGCTTCTTTTATGTTTTTTTTTTTATAGAATAAGGGTGACAAACGAGCACAAAGTCCACATGATGGTGAGTGAGGATCCTGTTGCCCATAGACATCTACATCTATCCTCAATAAAGAATCAAAATGCAGATGCGTTGTCAGACCTGAGGACTAAGATAGAATGCCTCGTTTCTAGTAAAAGGGCTATCCGGTTTTCTACACTCACCATATGAAAACAGCAGCAATAAGCTGCTATTTTACGCTGGTATTCTGCGAGAGCGTGGTCCTTCCCCGGTCGAGCCGACCCATTCGTGCTACAACTATAATATAACTGCAGCATGGCTCTACTGCTCTGTGTACTGCAGGATTACTTGCTCGTTTGTTTATCTTACTCTACGTTTACCCCAAAAACATCCAACTTATAATGTTTCAAAACTAGTCGTATACAATAAATCACACAACATGTTTTGTTAATTGTTTACTAATTTTAAGATTTCTTGCTGTTTGCATTCGCACTGAAGAAAAACAAAAAGTTTTTTTAAATTTAAAGTCAATAAAAAATAAAATTTACGGCTTTGTTGTCTTTTATCTGATTTTACCTGGCTGCTTCTAAACTTTTTGACGGTAGTGTATATGTTTGACATTGGGTATGTCAAACTTTCCGTTCGCACTATTGCTTGATTTGTCTCGCAATTTGTTTTTATGCTTGTTTTTGATGTTATCCAAAAAGGTTGCTAAACATAAAGTCGACACAAATAGATACTTTCAAATATATAGGTATCTGGCACTATCTATACAAATAAATAAAATTGAAGTGTCTGTTTGTAATGTCAAAATAACAGCTTTTTACTAAATGCATATGAAAGTATATACGGTACTTATAACGAAAACTCAATTTTTAAAATTTTTGTCTGTCTGTTTGTTCCGGCTAATCTCCGAAACGGCTGGACCGATTTTGACGGGACTTTCACTGGCAGATAGCTGATGTTATAAGGAGTAACTTAGGCTACTTTTATCTTAGAAAAAGAATTAGGGTTCCGCGCAAAAAAATTAATACCCTAAATTATACGCGGGCGAAGTCGCGGGGAACAGCTAGTCTATACATATAAATAAAGTTGAAGTGTCTGTAATATTGGAATAACAGCCCTTTATCAACCTCAGGGGGTTATTTGCACGCCATTAAGACATGAAAACCCGTTCGTAATAAAAATCTGTCTGTTTGCCTGTCCGGGCTAATCTTCGGATTGTCTGAATTGATTGTGATGAAACTATAGAGAGTAATGCCAGGAGTGATCTAGGTTAGGCATTACTTTATCCGAAAAACGTTTTTTTTTTGAATTGAAAAATTTTTTTTTTTGTGAAATGGAATAATTAGTATTGCATTAGACCATTTAGGTTATTGATGATTATTTTGAAAAATTTAAATGACGCCTCATTAATAGATCTCACACAGGCAAAGCCTTAAATTAATTATTATTGTCATCTTTAAGGTGATTTTAAAATTTATTCGGTATGCTATACATATGCTTTCCTGCCGCTGCTACCGTCCACGGGAGTTGAGTGACGGATTCTCTAGCAGCTAGCATAGAAAACCAGAGACCCTTTTTACTGGAAACGAGCCATTCCATCTTAGTCCTCACGGGTGACAACGCATCTGCATTTTGATTCTTAATCGAGGTTAAATGTAGATGTCTATGGGCCACAGCATCCACTCACCACCAGCCCGGCTAGCATGGGCGGGGGACAAAATTTTTGTCCCCCGATTATATCCACTGACAAGAGATAAAATTATTTTGTTATGTCAAACGGGGAGAAGTATATCCCCGTTTGACATAACGAGTAGACATATATCCCCCGACTGTAGCATGGAGCCAAATGAAAGATAGAAAATTATGCTTTTTTGACATTTGAAAGGGACAATTTTATCCTAGTTCATTGGACGTGGGTTGAAGTTCATATTCATACAAAAAAATCTATCTAAGTCTAAGTCTATCTCCCATTTTGTCTACTGTGGATATTATATCCACCGTTGTGCCCATGCTCTAAGGGTGGATAAAATTAAGCGAGGGGATAAACATTTTCTTCTTTCCCCGGGGATAAAATTGTCTCCTGCCCATGGTAGCCCTACTGGTGGACTGTGTGCTCGCTTGTCACCCTTATTCTATATAAAAAAAACCTAAAAGCATTAACTTCATTTCTTAGGTAAGTAGAGCCACATTATATATTGCTATTAGTTACTATAGTATATTGCTGCAGCAGTAATGGGTCTGCTCGACCAGAGAAGGATCACGCGCGCTCAGAATACAAGCGAAAGGTAGCATCAAATTGCTGCTCTTTCATATGGTTAGTGACGAACAACAGAGACCCTCACTAGTCACGAGCCATTCATTGTTATGAGTGATAACGCATCTGCATTTTAACTCCTAACCGAGGGCAGATGTAGGTGTATATGGGGCACAGCATCCACTTATCATCAGGTGAACTGTGCGCTCATTTTTTAAGCTTACAAGCTTACAACATAGCAAAAGCAATATATCGGTCCTCCAAAATCTGCGGATTTATTATGTATATTAATATATGGTGGCCCATTATACTTCTTAGAATTTAAACATGGTGTAAGAACTTATAAATAAAATGAAAAGATTTACATGATATTTGTGAAATATAGTTTTCAATTTAGCAGAATCAATTAATGCTTACGGGAGTTGAGATTATAAACTTTACAAGGGCAGTATATAAAAAAAATCATCTGTATTTGCAATCTATCAATTTATGAAAATTCCTAAATACTACATAACATAACATTAGAAACAGCAAGGTTTTTAATAATACAGGTCATAAATAACGACAACTCCAAAAAAAAAAAACGCAAAATGGTTTGTAGCAATTAACCAATAACAAATTTTTGATATCTTCATTGATATGTAATATTAAAATTGAACACTGAATTTGGAATGACCATTTTCTCTGTTTACATATATTTTTAAAAAGTTTAGAAAGTGACTTATAATTATTAGAGAAAACACTAGCGTGAAATTAAAAAAAATGTATTTAATACTTACAGGAACCAAACAGAACGATACCACTACACTACTGCACGCTTTATCACTGATATAAGCCGGATGCCAACAGGCACTATACAAAAACTTTGTATACAGTCATGACAAACAAACAGAAGGAACCTAATAAATATATGTGTGGACCATCCGGCCCTTCGAGGCGAACTATTGCAACGAAACTCATATGGTGCACTTTGCGAAAAAAATCTATCCCAAAAACTTTCATGATGCCTGCTCTACCCCTCAAAATAATAGGTAGCGATCTGAGAGCGAGATAAAACGACCAACAATTTATGAGTGCGAGGCAGACAGATGATGACGTCGCATTCCAAAATTTTCCATAATTTAGATAAAGGAGGTTTGCTATGATTAGGGCTGTCAGCTGTGAAAGTACATATTTTATACTGGCAATAATAGGAATGTTTTATTATCACAATGTGATATTTAAACGTATATTATTATACCTTGAATTGAAAAATAAATACTAAAAACATTTTTATCAGACTGTCAGTTAGAATTAGTTGACTACTAGTTCCTATTAAAACTTTTTTAAAGCTTGAAGAACGAACCATAAATAGAAAATCTTGAACTAAGTTAGTCAGTCAAAGCAATGTGTATAACATGTCTTTTTATGAAAACAATGGACACCTACAGCACAGATTAAATAATGTTAATACGTAGCCTATAGTAAGCACCAAAGTCGGAGCGCAGCGGGCGCCTTGAAAATTAGTAGAACTTAGAAAGTAACTGAAGAAATAGTCTTAAGGAAATATTTGAATAACAAGAAATATGTTTATCGGTATCAAATACAACAGGGGTCAAAAATGAATAGCACAAAGTAAAATATTTTGCAAGAACAAAATAACTTATGCCCCAACACAATATCGTATAAATATAAAACTAAACTGTCACATTTTAAATATTTCACTTTAATGAAAATACCAAGGCAACAACCCTATAAATAAATCTATTTAAAATGACTATTGAGTAGCATAACGCCAGATCCTAAACGGATGCGCAAGCGAGACGAAAGATGAGGCCGTCGTCGTGTACGGTACGGTAGTGCGTAGTGTACGAGATTGTTTTGGGAGTGACGCTGTGGCGGCACAGGCCGCTTGCGTGACCTTGGCTGAAGAGTGCGCTTGAGGCAGGTCCGGACCCCACACCGCCATCTTGCCGCGCCCCCGCGTCCCAAACTTAGGGTGCCGAAAATCGATTCCTTCCCTCGCTGCCCTTATACCCCACGAAGGGCGCGCGGATTAACATTGCTGCCATACCTAACGCCGATCTCACACAAACTGAGTCTCGCAGGAGAAGACAAAGCCATGTTGAAGGTTTTACGTACAAAAGCTGTGTTTTGTATCCTATGTAGTTTATGGGTTCTGCGTTAAATAATTAGTGTTTGAAAAGAGGTTTTTATTCTTATAATAATATTCTTGAGTTTTTGACGGACATCTTTGCCTACTTGACTAATTTTGGCAACTTTGCTTTTGTCCGATAGATTTTGTTTTTCAACATAACTTTAGATTTAATAAATCATTCCGTTCATTGCCTTCGCGTAGGAGGTTCCAGTACAATATCTATCCCGCCTACACCTTGCTCGAGTACAAAAGTATTACATTATTACGATAATGTCAGTAATGCGTGAATTGAAGCGTTCGTTCGAGGCAGGTAGTGCTTCGTACCGATCCATTTAAAGAAAAAAATCTAAGCCCTTTTTCTGAGAATGGTTTCGAAACAATGGGGTTTGCGCAGGTCGGGACAGTATCGACATCGTCCGCACCCCAAAAGCAGCCCTTCTGGGATCTTACGGGCTCTAAAGCACTTACAAACATTATCGGACAGAAATAACAGGAACAAATACTACAATTTAGGGTTTGGCATAAAAACTCATTAGTTCACAAAACAAATAACGAAACGCAATACAGCTGTTTATGATGAAAACTGTCATTAACAAGTGGTAAAATTAAAATTTTTGTACAACCGACTTCAATATAAATAATTTATTGTTGATTTTTTTTAAACCGCTCGACCGATTTCGATAAAATTTAAATGGGACCATCTGGGAAGTACAAAACTCAAAACCCTTTGAAACAAAACAATAAATTTTAAATCGGTTCTGGCGTCTTCGAGTAATCGGTGAACATACATAAAAAAAAGATTCCGACGAATTGAGAACCTCCTCCTTTTTTGAAGTTGGTTGAAAATAGAATTCCATAAAAACTACAATTTAACGAACAAGATCTTACTAGATGGTAGAAGCCATATTATGCTTATGAGTCCGTCAGGGTAGCTACCATTCTATTACCAATTTCTGTCAGCAGCAGCAGTGCTGTCACTACTATGTCAGTATAGAGCCGGTAAAATTAAAGGCTGTGAGCCATTCCATCTTAGTACTCCGAGGCAGGGCTTGATTGCGGTTAAGATACGAGGTTATGCTACCGGTATAAAATATTGATATCGCTATTTTTTAAAGGTAGACCAAAAGCTGTTAAAATTCACCGATAGGTACGCCACCGGTATAAAATAACGGTAACGCTATTTTTAGGGGTATCGTTATACCTTTGTATAACTTATATTGATAATGAAATTATATTGGTAAAATAATTCTATGATTGGTAATCAAAAAAATATGTTTGTTTTACCAGAAGTATTTGTTGTTTTGACAATGAAAATTAAGAAATTCTAAAAAACTAATTGAAAACTAAGGTAATATTGAACCACAAGAAAATTAAAACGTATAAGTTTATATTTAGGTAGCGCAAAAAAATAACGCTACCGTTATTTTCGGTAACGAAAAATTTGTGTGTCGTTATTTTAAGATACCGCAATAATAAGATATGACGTCGTACCTTTAACCGTTGCAACCCATAATTTTTCGGTCATGCAAGCCCTGCTCCCGAGGTAACTACGTATCTGTAGTCTTCAATTCTTTATTGAAGTTGGTTGCAGGTGCGTACGTAGCTGCAGTAGGTATATGGCTATATTTGTTGGACTGTAAGTTCTTCTATTATTTCAATATTATAAAGTAGATAATGCGTAGAAAATAAATTGCATTGCCATCTTAAAAATTGTAATTCAATGGTACGTAACTAAACTTAACTTAGTACTGTGGCCAATGTAAGTGGGTGAATTTTGCAGCACGAATGGGTTGGCTCGATGGTAGAAGTTAGAAGAACCACGCTCTCACGGAATACCTATATAATGCTGCTGAGTTTTGTATGGCGAGTGACCGCAACTAGACCCAATTTACTTGTGACGAAGAGTTAATTGAGGATAAATGTAGGAGTGTATAGGCCAAAGCATTCACTTACCATCATGTGCAACCGACTTCAATATAAATAAAATGAGAACATCATCAATGTAGTCAAAGTATATTAAATACGCATTATTAAGGATAACTCAAAAACTACTGGTCAGATCTTGATCAAATTTATATGGGACCACATGAGAAGCACCAGCTTTCAAATAAAAAAAGAATCATCAAAATCGAAAAAAGTTCAGAGGTAACACACATAAAAAAATACAGTAGAATTGAGAACCTCCTCCTTTTTTTGAAGTCGGTTGATAAATTACGCGCAAGGTGCGCAATATCCAATTTTAACATGCCACAAACAAAGAAAACTGCATACTGCAGTCGACAAAGAGCCGAGGCCAAATTACACTTATACTTCAGTGTACAATCCTACAAGCTAAAAACACTGTTAATAAGGCCGTGTAAAGGTAAGTTCACAATACAACATATAATATGAACACTATTTCGCGTATGATAAACTTATCATTACACGGCTTTGGTCGTCACAAACAGAACTAATGAAAATAATAGTTGCCATTTTTATTAGCTAAAATACAACATTCAAAATGCCAATTTAGAAGAAATATTCACTATTGACCTTCAATGTCAAAGTATTCTAGACATTTTAATTATTTACAGTAAACAACCATTTAAAAAAAACATGCGTGAGTGTCGTGGAACACTCGTTTTGGAACGAAGTTCCTTTCGCAGTATATTATTATTGATAAACGTATTATATTATTGATTAACAAATACAAATAAATGAATTACTAGCGTCTATTAAAATGAAGCGTCATTTAAAATAATATTTCTTTCATGGCAATATAAGAAAAAGTGCGAGGGAGATGGATCTTATTCCATCTCGCTCGCACTATAGAAAGGGGGTCGTGACGGAAAAATCTTACACTTTTTCTCGCCTAGGCCCATCCGTCAAATTCGTACCGTGCGATAAGGAACTTCGTTCCAAAAATAACAAAATACAAAATTACTGCTTCACCTACGTGAACAATTGAACGGGTAAAAATACAAAACTACCTGTGCACCAGTCCTATGATAATGTGTATAGAACAAGCAACATTCTGTTACTTATGAATGGCATTGTTTCAAGTAGTTTTGCAAGCACCTAGTAGTCATCGTGATAAAATGCAACTATCAAAAAATAAAGCTGTAATAAAAATAAGATGGTTAATAGAATAAAATTACTAGTTTATTCTAAATTTTAGGTGGTAGAGTCATGCTGCAGTTATACGTGATAGAGACATGCTGCAGCTTTATCACAGTTGCAGTACCAATCGGTCGGCTCGACCGGGAAGGACCACGCCCTTACAGAACACCAGCGTATAATAGCAGCTTAATGCTGCTTTGTTTCGTATGGTGAGTGTAGAGAACCGGAGACTCTCCTCAGGGGTGACAACAGACATATTTTTTATGCGCATTTATGTCACAGTACTCGCTTCTTTTACATCCTTATATGTATGCATATACATGCTCGTCGGTGGCCCACATAGTAGCGGCGGTGTAAGAATATCCACTATCCCATATCATAACGTGACTGTCGAGAGGCGATAGAAGAAAACTCAAACAGAAGATGGTCAGCAGCATCTTGCTGCTAACAACTCAAAATAATAAAAACAAACAAACTAAAACAGCGGTTGCCAAACCGCCTGCCAAGCATGGCAAATATGACAAAATCCTCCCTATGAGGCAATTTATATATAAAAATTGCGTGTCAAATTGTTTGTCCGCGATGATCTCCTAAACTACTGAACTGATTTCAGATTCATTAGTTTTATCGCGATAAGTGACCCTCAATATTTTTATTAAGATTATAAGGATTTTTAGAGAACAAATAGTTGTCGGAGAGGGCAGAACGTCTGGCTGGCCAGCTAGTTAAGTATATAAACTAAAACATCAAAGTAGCCTTTGTGAACTCGTTCAAGGAACATTTATTAAATATTTTTATGAATATTTGTATGGGAAAGCGCCACTACCCCACACACCCCACCGCACGGTCTCCACGCCTTAGCTTTGCAATCAGGCCCACCCTAAGGTCTTACTCAGGACACTAATGCAAGATCGTGTTTGTTATACACGCCAACACATCGCGCTCGACACTGTTTCAAAGCTGTTTTATTTAATATTTGTTATATGAAACATGTTTTTTAAATATATTATGGGTGACAAACAAGCAAACAGTCCACCTGATAGTAAGTGGATACTGTGGCCCGTAGACATTTACATGTACTCCCGATTAAGGATCAAAATGCGGATGATTTGTCACGCCTAAGACTAACATGGAATGCTTCTTTTCCAGTAAAAAGGGTTTGCGTTTCTCTACACTTTTTACACTGGTATTCTGTGAGAGCGTAGTCCTACCAATTCGTGCTTCAACCATAATATAGCTGCAGCTTGGCACCACGTATTAAGTGTTCATTTCGTTCGATGAGGTTCTACACTCAAGACTTAGAATTACTTAATTGGAAAGCTGTTTTATTTAATGTTTGTTCTACGAAACAAGTGAGTGAAAAATGTTCATTTCGTCCGATAACGTTGTTTTATGAGACAAAATGGAACTATCGTAATAGTTAACGAGTACCGATGACACATGGGACAGTTCAGTCTTTCGTAGTTCTAAGCAGATGACTAGTCTCCGTTGAGAATGGTCGCCATGACCGAAATTTGGTCTGGAAGACATAATGAATATGGGGAGATTTTTATTATTCTCTCGTCTGGTTGGGATGCATAAATACTTATCAAGATATATTGTAAATACAACTAAGATATAATAAAATATATTTGTAATCGAATATATGCAATAAAATATAATAAAAAAACCCCAACCAGAAGAAGGCTCTCGACAGGGCGAGGCCAAACGGCCAAGGAAAAAGAAAGAAATCGGGGAACGATGTGGGCGATCACCAGCGAGGTTAACCAGTATTAATTCCAAACCGACATGTGGTGGTCGGCATACCACTCCATACGTCGGTCACTTCGTGAGCCGGATCCAGTTGTTTTGTTTTCTAATCTGTTTAGACTTTTACGAGGTTTTCATCATACTGAATGGAAATATCGACCAAAAATATCCTTACCCTGTTACTGTGCCCGGTCGACCAACACAATATCTAAATGTCTAAATAGAGCCTGGCGCGGTCATTTACCAGCACTCCTTCCTGCGAGTACTTATAGTAAGGCAGTTTCTGATCCATAAAACTGTTCTTCAGAGCGAGCTCCTGGTTTAGGATCTTGGCTACTAGGTAGTGTCTGAGAGAGGTGATGCTTAAGTGGCTCGCCAAGATCCGACAGATGTCGACGGTGCCATACATTAGGATGTATCTCCGATTATTGTTGGTCTTGATAACCTGATTTTGTATCGCTCTTACCTTATCATGTAAAATAATAAAGCTCAATAGCTCAAAGGCTAAGCTCACTTTAATTTTCATAGTACGCGAGCAACCCGGGTTCGATTCTCTGCCGGCACCAGTTAATCCATTAATTGCAATTAGTGCTGATTTACCTTGTTCGGCGGTGAAGGAAACCATCGTGAAGTTTTCACGTCTATAAAATAAAATATTTCGATGACAGGTAAAGTCCACCAGCACGTACGTACGTTTATGAACGTAGTAGATCCACGCTCTCACAGAATACCAGCGTGAAATAGCAGCTTAACGCTACTGTGTTTCTTATGGTGAGTGCAAATAACCGGAGATTATTTTTACTGGAAACGAGACATTCCATCTTAGTCATCAGGCGTGACAACGCATCTGCATTTTGATTATTTATCGAGGATAAATAAATGTAGATGTATATGGCCCACAGCATCCACTACCATCAAGTGGACTGTGTGCTCGTTTATTCTTTAAAAAAACTAAGCGTTGCAATATCGCTGCGGTCTAATTACTCCATAAGCGATAACTGTGCCCAGCAGTGACTTAACTAAACTTTAGCAAATTTATTTGAATATATGAATATATATTTATTTTAGTCACAGTAAATCACATTTACAAGAACTAAGCAGCAAAGATAAATTTAATTTACTTTTCGATAACTTTTAAGTGAAATATCTATCAGTCTTAACGCTTAGAACGGTATCGATTTGCCGCTGTATTCTCGAAGCTTTTACATTACATAAGTATCTCAAGTGATAGGTGATCCTAGGACTTTACCCCGGAGGATATATCCTTTGTAGAGCGCATGCGCGACCTATTCGCTGCTAGTCCCCTCGGACATTGTCGTAATTAAAAATAATATTATCACATTAAGCGACATAATACGTAAGTCGAGCTTACCTACGTATAAAATTGTTCATTGCCTTCAAATATTTTCTTTTTCTCTTCAAAATAAACCACACTACGAGCTTTAAGGCAATTTGTAACATTTGAAAGTGTGGTAGGTAGAGTTGGTTAGTTAAGTAAAAAATTGTAAAAAAAAATATATATTAATAAATAATTATTAGTAAGCGTTACCGTTACAGCCTATTAAAGTCTACAGCTGAACATAGGCCTCCCCCCTTCCCCACAGATTGCCTCTTAAGGGGGATATTTACCATAGTTGCCACGCTCGGCAAGCGGGTTGACACTTGACAACCGCTGTTTTTTATTTTTAGTCGTTATTAGAAAGACGCTGCCGCCCATCTCCTGATTTGTTTCCCTTTGTCGCCTCTTACAACACCCACGGTATGCTATGGGGTAGTGGATATTCTTACACCGCCACTAATAATAAGTATAAATAATAATTAAAATTATTATTTTTAACTATCATATAATAATTAAAAAAATATTTAATAAGAAATATTATTTTAACAAGCTTCTGCCGCTTTAACTGCCTCCGCCCGCTCGGAAAGAGAAACACCAAGAAGAGTCGTTCAAGATCCCGTACACTGACCTCTATATATACAAGTACGCTGGACTGGCTATACTCTACAAAATGTTTGTGCCGATTTGAAGCGCCGCCATTGTTCGTACCGGGAACTAAAATTGACATAATATGCCAAAGTCTGTTGTGATGTTTAATTTAAATCGTATCTCTGTATTTTAAACTTTTAAACGAAAAAATGAAAGTATTTTGTGTAGTTTGAATATGTTTGATTTTAGTTATATAATAAGAATTATTTTTAGTAATTATGAGAGTGTGCGTAATTTGTAAAACTCATTACCAAAAGGAAAGTGGGATAACATTTCACAAGTAAGTGAATTTACAGCTAATATTAAAAAAAATAAAAAACTATTTGATAATATAGGTACTTTAAAAATTTGTTACCAATCTTATTATCGTAATTACCAAATGTCAGTACGATACGCGCGCCACCTAGTGTATGTTAATTGTACTATACCTATAACCTTCGCGCAATTCAAAATGTCATTACAAAATGTGTTTTTTTTAAATTAACGCCCCCGCAAACCCCTTGAGCATGCAATGCCGCAGTATATTTTCAATACCGCAATATTGCGGTATCGGAACTGTAATATCGCAAAATTTGCGATATTGCGAAATTAAAAAATCCTTTAATGGCGGTTTAACTAAAACAATAACATGAGTAAAAAATATTAAATGGGGATTAAAATAAAACACTAACATGAGATAACTACAATTAATCACACATACAACCCTAATCTTAATTTTTACCTTGGAAATGTTTACGTAAAAAGCAAAGCATATCCACTGTCTCATCATTTAAAGAACTAATTTTATCACATATGTATCCAGCAGCCGAAAATGTTCTCTCAGCTTCTACGCTCGTTGGTGGAATGCTTAGCAGATAGTTATACACAGTCTCCAGATATTTACCTATTGTACCTCCGGTTTCATACCGAGTTTGTTTTTAATATCGCGAAATTCGCATCTGTAATCTCGCTTTTGCGGTACTGAAATACAGCGCGAAATTTGCGAAATTGCGGTAACGATATAACGGTATTGCATGCTCTACCCCTTGCGGGTGGAATTTCGTAAAATACTTAGCTAACCTCTACTCGGTGAAAGGTATATTCCTACCAAATTGCAAGTCTCTAGGCATTATGGTTCCCGAGATATCAGATAAGTCAGTACATATAGATTTTTTTTTAACGCCCCCGCACCCCTCCTTGCGGGGGGAATTTAGTAAAATCCGTTCTTAGCTGACCCCTACTCGGCGAAAGGAATATTCCTACCAAATTTCAAGACTCTAGGCCTTATGGTTCCAGAGATATCGATATGAGTCAATACATAGGTGGAAATCTCTTATATATATGTAGAAGAGAAGATAGAAAATTGTACCGAGGAAATCCAAAAATCTTAGTTCAATAACCATATTCGCTACAATGATGTCGATAATTTACTTAAAAATAAAAAATAGAGATGACTGCGAATTAATACAGGTTTTCGAGTACAGGTCTAGTGTCCTTTTTGTTCTGTAATAAAATGTAGAGGAGAGCCGAGCGCACTGTGTCACTGAACTGTAAGGACGTCCTTCGTTTTATCTTGTTTTATATGCACGTCCTCTTCAAAGTGAACAGTTTTCGCATAAACACAAACAGTTTCAGCCTCGGTCCCATAACCACTTATAACAGTCATAAGTGTTTAAAAACATGTATTTAACTACTGAAAAACCGAGTTATGAAAGAATTTTATTTATTTGTTAATTTTTATTTAATTTCTTTAGAAAACGTAACGTTCTTACGTTAAGTTTTCTAAAGAAATTAAAGAAGAAGTTGATTTAGAAATGCCCAAAATTTAAAATTATATTTCACTGAAATTGGAAAGAATATTTTGATCGCAGGTCGCTAGAAAAGGGGATTTGGTGTAAAACAATCAATCTCTTCGATGGTTCCGTGATTTAACGATGTAAAGCTAGGTAGAAATTATTTAATGTTAGATATAAGACTTCGTTTGGGACACAATACATAAAGAAAGCTTGGGTTCTTGATGACAACGACTGACTTTCCTAACTGCGAAGAGTGTGGGATTTTATAGGATGTCCAACATTTGTTGATGGAGTATGTCTAATGTAAAAGAGACTCGCTGATGAGGAACTAAAATTAAACGTCAACGACATGGGCCTGGCCCAAACTATACTATCGAAAACTGCATCAGTTGCCGCTAGCATGTTTTATGAGCTTTTTAGTCACAAATACTCAGATGTGAGCTTTTTAGATAGGGAACGATGGGGCCTGCCATATTTCTAAAATAAAAGCCCCAAAAAAAAAGAAGTAGAAAATAAATTAAATGAGTAAAGAGAGGAGAACTAACAAAATATAATAACTATAGCTAATAAATATATATATGACCGTCAAATGGCGGTGTAAGAATATCCACAACCCCATATTGTCCCGGGGGTGTCGTAAGAGACGACAGCGGGAAACAAACCAGGAAACGGGCAGTAGCGCCTTTATAAGAACAACTAGAATATAAAAAAACTCGCCTGCCACGCGTGGCAAATATGGCAAAAGTCTCCCTTATGAGGCTACCTATGGGGAGGTATATGTTCAGTAGTAAACTTTGATAGGCTGTGACTGAAATAATAATATAATAAAAGTGAAGGTATGTTTGTTTGGATGTTTAAGAACAAATACATTTGGAATGACTCGACGGATTTCAATAAAATTTGGCATAGAAGCCGATTACGTCATGGAATAGGACACAGCACACTTTTTATAGCAATGACTATTATAATACTAAATATACAATGTGGGCTGAAGTGAAAATGAAGAAATTCGTTGAAGGATTTAGTAATTTAATCAGAAAAGGAAAACGAAAGGATTTGCGGTAAGTCGGGCTGCCGCTTATATTTAAATCCTTCACTATTGCGACTACATCGACATTCTTGAAACAATTGGATCCATGCTAACGATGGAACGGTGCCGGGTGGCAATTGGAGCAGTAAGAATTGACTGTTCTCGAATGTGGCGGGCATAACGCTCGGGAATACAATAGCATATTGATTTAATTACATGCGTGTGAATATCAACTCACAGATTAATTTGCCAGTTCATTAGTCAGTTCATGCTCTAAGTTAAAAGCTATTGTTGCTTTAAAACAATCGATTGTTATGCCAAGCCACTGCTCCTCCTTCGCTGCCGGCCCGCTCACTGCTGTAGTCAATAATGCAGCTGTAAAGTCCTAGCTAGAAGTAGAAGTGCACCTGATGATAAGTGGGGTGTAATAGGTTCAGTTATGCTGATTTTCTAATAATAATGTCCTCCAGACCAAATTTCGGTCAGTCTCAACGGAGATTAGCCATCCGCGTAGCACAGGATTATAGTGTACGAACGACCAGCTCACTGTTGTAGTCAATTAGTCAATAATGCAGCCGTAAAGTGCTAGCTAGAAGTAGAAGTGCACCTGATGATAATTGGGGTGTAATAGGTTCAGTTATGCTGATTTTTTAAATAATAATGTCTTCCAGAACAAATTTCGGTCAGTCTCAACGGAGATTAGCCATCCGCGTAGCACAGGATTATAGTGTGCGGATGTATGCGCAAGCACACGTGCTTACTCGAATTCCTCACTCTAATAGTCCGATTGGACGGCAGTCCGACACGAACGGGGAAAGATCAGGCGCAGCACTAAAGACTTTATATTGGTTACCGAGGCACGGGTGTAATACACCGCCAACTTCCTGACTACTAAAGAAAAACGCCCAAGGACTAATTTTGACACGACCCGGGATTCAGAACGCACTAACGTAAACAGGAGTCCACTCTCCTTTTTGTTATAAATGATCTTCCTCGTATGATACAAAATATGACCGAGATAGTTTTAAAATTAAAAGAAACTCATTTGCACTGGAACTGCTCAAACAACATGCATGCAACATGCAGAATGTGATTAATTTACAAGATAATAATTTAGATTTCGTGAAAACGACTGCATTTCTCGGAATTTCTATTGATTCTAAGTTACAGTGGGAAGTACATACTGATATCTAGATTCCAAATTAAGTTTTGCAATCTTAGCTATTAGAAGGATTATAAAGCCGACAAAAGCGACAGCTATATAATGTCCATGCATGTCCTATCGTGTATTAATGTAATCTTCATCTTGTCTATCTCTATATACATTCTAAAAATTGATTTGTTAGTAGCCATGGCCGGGGCACGATGAGCAAATGGGCTTGCCTAGCCTACTCCGTATGCGCGTTGGTGGACTGTGGCGGGAGGGGTGTTTATCTCCCCCTACCCCTATAATGCTGATTCGCCACTTGCCCTGTCTGTCCTCCGCACCGTTAATGCGGTGGTGGAATACCTTCCGCGGCCGAAAGTTGGTTGGCGGCGGAGCCACAGACCAGACCAGCCGCTGGACTCAGTAAAGCTGGTGCTTCCGAGTGCTCGCTTTTTCCATTCCATCTAGAGTACGAGGCCGCTGAGAAAGGCGCGCCTTGTGTTCCTGATGCGCCTTACCCGAGAAGGAAAAGAGGGAGAAGACTCCTCTCCCGAGGAAGGGCTACCGACGCCGGTGGGACCGCGGATGTGTGCGAAAGCGTTCCCGTGGCCCTGCTAATAGGTGACGAAGGTGGAACACCATTGGGTTTAGTCGGTGCGAGTCCGACATTACCCGTCCTTACCACTGCGAGGCGGGTATGCGTAGGCATTTTCCCATGTAAAAATAAAGTTGTCCAATAGTTGAAATGGGAGGAAGCAATTAAAATCATATAATTTCTATTTTTTACGGATTTTATCGCGTTTAATTTAATATTTTAATTCCCGACGTTTCGGGGTGCTTATGTCACAGTTAGCCCGGCTACCTTCAGTTTTTTAATATTAATTTTTGGTTCGATCTATGCAGAATGAGCTTACAGTATCTTGAAGTGTTGCAGTGGTATGCTTGGGTTTGGATTTAATTTTGTTAATTATAGGATCCTTAGCAGATGGCAGCACCCATCCATCTTCTCTATTGTATTTAGGATGTTTTTTAATTTCAATAGCCTCGCGTATCATCCTTGGTAGGAATCGGTGTTCTTTTGCGAGGATATGTGGTCTATCAAATCTGATGTAATGGCGGGGACGATCTTGAACATGTTCACAGACTGCAGACTTCCCAGAGCGTCGGTGATCCATTAAAACCCGCGTGAAAGAACATATAGCTAACGTGAAGATCATCCGTCTGCTTGGGATCCTATAATTAACAAAATTAAATCCAAACCCAAGAATACCACTGCAACACTTCAAGATACTGTAAGCTCATTCTGCGTAGATCGAACCAAAAATTAATATTAAAAAACTGAAGGTAGCCGGGCTAACTGTGACATCGGGACGTCAAACATCTCAGTCCCGCCCGTGACCAATGGGTTGCTGTAAAGCACCCGAAACGTCGGGAATTAAAATAGTAAATTAAACGCGATAAAATCCGTAAAAAATAGTATTCAATGTGTAGTGTTCGCGTAAATATAAGAAATCATCATATAATTTCTGCACACACTATCTGCAATGTATCCTATAGGCTACTCTGCGCCTGTGCTCGTGCTGTGAAAAGATTGGTTGTAACCAAATTAGGGTCACCAATAAGCCTTTTACCATGCCGCTCCACTGAGTCCAAGGCTGCTAGGTGGTATTTTGTAGCACTAGACCATATGTAATCTATCCCAGCGTGAAATACCACCGCACCTTTTCAAGGATATCTTTCTTTTCTTTGCGGCTGCTTTAGCCTTTGGACACAATGAACCGCCTGGTCGATATACTTCAAAGAAACATCCCAGAAAGTAGGAGCCAGGGTGGGTGGGCTTCTTTTGTAGTAACGGGACACGCCTTTAGCTATTTTATATTATTATAGCTTCTCTTTCTGGATTGATCTTGATCTGGACAGGTCCGATCATTTCGCTGGTCATCTTTCTACAACTTAACAGGTGTCTGCATACCCATAGGTACCGGGCATAAGCAGATCTTTAATATGCAGCTTGGCCAAAAAGCTAATGTACTTCCTTAACAGCAAGTGCTTCCCCACTATTTGCGAGGGTCTTGTTTCATATATGAGTGGCATATGCTAGAAAGTTGCATTACTGATAGCGGCGAAACACTGGCATACGAACACATGTACTGGCGGTCACTAAGGAGGTCATTTTATTTTAAGTATACCATGAGATAGGTATTTAATATATGCTCTATAATTTTGATGGAGGTAATTGAAATTGGCCGATAGTTGGCAGCGTGGTCACGGCTCCCTTATTTGAGCACAAACTGCACATTGGCTAGTTTCCAATATTTGGGCACTATTCCAGTCCTAAATGAATGGGAAACAAGCGTGTCAACACAGTAGACATCTCAGGTACACAACCTTTTAGAACTATAACTGGTGTACAATTCTGGTCAGCCATTATCTCTTCTCATCACAACATTCAAAATGAATAGTGAAGAGTGGGTCTTGTTGATACCAACACTTTTCTGGGAATCACTCCGGACGCAAAGCTTCAAGGGCCCGCCCATATATCTATACTAGCAAGCAGACTTATGCAGCATATGTTGTAAAATATTAGAAAACCTTACTTGTGTTGAAACAGCTAGATCAATTTTAATTATTTTCATATCATGTCATATGATATCTTGCTATGACATTCAAACTATCTGTTTTGTAGAAAAAATCATAAGAGCTAACTATTACATAAATTTGAAACAGTCTCTTAGAAAAAAGTTTAAAGAAACAAATATATTCACTTTGACCTCTCAGTATACGAAAATTGAATGAATGTACACAAAAACAAAAATAGCTTTATTAAAAATAGTGTAACCTGTAATTACTAGGAATGTCTAAATTTTTTTCAAACAACGGAGCCATTTTTCTTTTAAATTAAAAAAAAAAATATACATTTTTACAACAAAGTCTATAGGCCTATCCTTCAGAGATTAAAATTTTTAAACAAAAGCTGTATAAAAAGGGTTAAAAGTTAAAGAATACATCATGACAGATAATAATACCTGTAGATAGTCATGATCGTTACCATGATGTTTCTAAAACATAATTTAATTATACTACATTGTAAATTATTATTTAAAAAAAGAGTTTGGGCTTATTGCTGGTTCTTTTTAGAGCAGAGAATTTTTTCTGAACCAGTGGTAAAAGGATTAATGACTTTCAATAAGTATTACTTCTAATGTAATGAATAAAAATTATTCTAGTATATATTCTATCCACTAGCTTTATGGACATCTACCAGGGGAGGTCAAAAATTTCCTGGAGTGACAGGGAAGGATAATGAAATGAAACATTAAACTAGTTGTCCTTTTCAATGTATTCTCCCTTACCCCTAATACATTAATTAGATTTTTCAAATAACTTATTAATACCGTCTAAAAAAATGATTTTTCTTGGGCATGAAAATAGGCCGAAATTGCCGACTTCACTTCATCATCATCGCCAAATTTTTTCCCACGCAGTTCTTTCTTCATTTTTGGAAGCAAATAATATTCGCTTGGAGCCAGGTCTGGGTTGTAGGGTGGGTGGCGCAGTTGTTCAAAACAGCACTGGTGAACGGCAGCCATCGCAACATGGCTAGTGCGCACGGGCGCATTGTCATGCAAAAGGAGCACGCCTTTTGAAAGCTTTCCTCGCCTTCTTTCTTTAATAGCTTTTTTAATTGATCTAGTAAAGAAGCGTAGTATTCTCCCATTATGGAAACACCATGTTCCTTATAATCAATCAAAAGGATACCTTCTGTATCCCAAAAGATCATCGCCATGATCTTTCCGGCCGACAAGACACCTTCTACTTCTTAGGAGGGGGTGTGCCTTTTTTATGTCACTGCATCGACTCTTGCTTTGACTCAGGTTCATAATGGTGAACCCAAGTTTCATCGCCAATTACATTAGTTTGGTGAGAAACTTCTGATATTCAATTTTCTCCATAGTGGCTACTTTCTTCCCGATTGATTTGTTTACTCTTTGATAACTCAAAAGCTAATGACCCGATTAGGCTGAAACTTGGTATATATACTAACAATGAGTCATTCAACTAGCGCCTACCTGGATGAGTAAACTCACCCTCGCCAACCCTACCATTCCGCAACTTTTTGACCTACCCTCGTATATTCTGCAAGGTTTTAAGAATCTCCTTATAGGTGGTGCAGACTTCTGACATAGAGGTACCACAGCAAGGAAATGGAGATGATACACTGTTACCACTATCTAGATGCAAATTGCACAAAGTATTAAAAAAATTAATAAAGATACATAAATTAAAAACTATAGTTAAAGGCATGAAATGAAGAAATTAGCGTTTGGTGTGTTTTTATAAGTTACACATCATGGTAGCTAAAATAAGGACCACTTGTCTTGAAGTGCTTTAGAAAAAGCCAATGAACCAAAATACTTCCTCTCTTTTTCTATCTTTATATTTTATTATTCTTAGCAATAATTTACTGGTGAAAATTATTAATTTAAAAAAAATTGAAATTTACAAGAATCAATTCAAAATTCAACCGTAGTAGTACTGTCTGATGGTATAATTAAAAGTGTAAAAAGTATCCAATACTATTATTATTACAGATTAAAAGAAATACTGATAAACTTAAAATTAAAATAAAAGCCTTTGATATTACAGGAGTAAAAGTTAATTTAATTTTACACCTTGAACTTCAAAATTTATCAAGCCATTTTAGCTACATTATACAAGTATGTATATGTAATAATTTGGGGCAATATGGTAGAAATTTTAATAAGAATTTTACTGAGAAGTTTGTTTAACAAAACACTATGGATGGATTTAAATAAATTTAGTTGTTAAATGTAATAAGGTGATAATTAATAGCATTTGTGTTTTGAGAAACAAAGACAATAATCTGATAATTATTTTTTAACATATTAATATTATAGTAAATCCATTCCTACAAATATTTCACACTATTAATTAAAATTATTTAATTGAACTACTGTAATGATATTTTGTCACAGCTGGCTAATTTAGATTCACAAAACATATACCTACACTGAAAAAACTCAAATATAAATATCTGCTTTGTTATCACGACTTCTAATATTAAAAAATTCTTGGCATTAAAACAAAGTAAAAAGACAGGACCAAGGAGTAGTGCAGTAGAGAAAGGAAGCAACTCTTATAAGAAATGCTCACTTATAAATAAAAATTTAGAGAAAGAGGGTAAAAAAGATTATTGCATATCAAAATATGCTTCTTTGATAGTTAAACGATGTTTTGATGCATTAAAATGCTATTAACACGCAATAATGCAATTAGTCTGTACCGGTACATTTTTTTTTTACGAAAAAATATATAAATCATGACATCAAACACAAAGGCACAAAACAAGAGAAAGTAAGTAAAAAAATGGTATCCGGTGTAGTTTCCGTGATCGAAACATATTAGGTACGGTACGCGACTTGGGGTATCTAATTCGTAATAACTAATAATATAACAAAAAAATCTTACCTATTAGCAACTACGTCCTCGTAATATTACAGTAAGCCCAAAAGAGAGTACAAACTGCGCATAATAACGTATTTGCTAGTCATCAGTTCATTAAAATAATAAATCTTAAACGTCCCGTCACTATAATTATTCACAAAATATGCCCGACGATGCAGGTAGATTGCACAAAGTTAACGTTAAATTAGACATAAACTATGAAGTTCAGTATTGACAACAACACATTTATTGCACTAATTATAAATACATCAGATAATTGCATTGCATTCTTTCGCAATAATAGTATTAGTACATATATTTATTTATTATTATCATACTACACCACGAAAACAACAGCGGTGAATGAACGATCAATTGATTTAAAAATAAACACACGTGTCTATGGATTATAGAATATTTTTATTAAGATTTTCTGCTTGGATGCTTATCTTTTAAGACATGTTTTCATTCCATTCGGGATCTTCGTTTTTATAGTTTTTCCGTATCAAGTGATAATAATCTTTTATAGTACACTGCTTCACAATATGTTGATGCATCACATTGAGTAGGTTTTAGGAGATTTTGACGGCAACTTGAGCCAGCAGACAGTTGGCGATAGTATCTCAAGGCACCTAAGCATACAGGCACTTTATCTTGAGATTCACATCACCATCGGAGCACTTGTTTCACCATTTCAACTAGTAATTCACATGCGCAGACATTTAATACACAAAATCGCACCAGTTTTACATATCAAAATCCACTTCAAACCATTATTTAAACAATAATACAGGAGCAGCAATCCGCCGCCGGTCAAGTTCCCGCCAAAACTCGGATTACGGAATATTGTCAACAGTGAAATAGAGTATAGTAAAAAATACAGAAATGTGAATATTATTCTATTAAGAATATTTTATTATTTATTTTCAATTATGTATTATTTCATAATAAAATATTTTCCTCGCTTGGCGTATTGAAAATAAGTCTATCGTTTAAATTATATGTACTAGATACTTCAAGCAACAACAACTAATGTATATGGGCGCCAGTAGTTTCCATTGGTTCACTCAGCTGATTAACCTCTAGATTACTCAACTCATCGACAGGAGAAGACAGTAGAATATATTTGGTCCAAAGTACCTCTTTGTCGTATTTTCGTATTTTAAAGGCACTCTTTTTGCCACCGCCAGTATTCTTAATGTCGACACATAGAGTAACGTTCTGATCTGCGGCGGTCACCTGGAAGAAAAGGCTAAATTGATTTTGAACACACTTGGAATGCTTAGTAGAGCGTAAAAGTATTTCATGCCGGTCCATGCACGCATTCTCATTTGTCCCCTTACATGGAAATGAATTTTATGAACTATAGGATTGCTGATGTGCTTGCGTTCGATTCTCTTCTTCTTCTTCGAACTAAATATTTCGAATATATTATATGAAGTCCACATTCTCAGATATGAGAGTCATGGGACATACTTTAGATCATCATCATCATTACAGCCCTTCACAAGTCCACTGCTGAACATAGGCCTCCCCCAAGGAATGCCACAAAGCACGGTCCTGAGCCCCTGCATCCATCGACTTCCTACATGTCTTACCAGGTCGTCACTCCATCTAGTGGGGGGTCGCCCTACACTTCGCCTACCGGTACGAGGCTGCCACTCGAGAACCTTTTTTCCCCATCGGTTGTCGGTTCTTCGAGCTATATGGCCAGCCCATTGCCACTTCAGCTTACTAATCCGTTGGGCTATGTCGGTCACTCTGGATCTACTGCGGATATTCTCATTTCTAAGTTTATCACGCAGAGAAACCCCGAGCATAGCCCTCTCTATAGCTCGCTGAGCGACCTTGAGCGTCCTCATATGGCCAGCAGTGAAGGACCACGTCTCAGATCCATAAGTCATCACTGGCAACACGCACTGGTTGTACAATCTCGTTTTCAGGTTTTGAGATATACCTGACAAGAAGATGTGTCGTAATTTTCCGAACGCTGCTCAGCCGAGTTGAATCCGTCGATTGACCTCTCGGTCGAAGTTGGACTTACCTAGTCGGACTATTAACTTCGAGCTTAGTGCTCCCAACAACTACCGGCATAGGTGTGACATGGACATTAAACATGATCTTTGTTTTGTCCATGTTCATCTTAAGACCTATCCGTTGGGAGACACTATTGAAGTCATTGAGCATAGTGCTTAGGTCCTCCAGTGCTATAAGGACTATATCGTCATACATGGACATACTTTACAAACCTCTCGGAATTATTTTCTACACTATACTAAATTTGATCTGTGTGTTACAGTTTTTTTTTCATATTGATTTGATTTTATAATTAAACGATTTCAGAATGATAAGCTTATAAATTTTCTAATTCTATACTCTGTGCTATTTTTCGTTGATTAATAATCATAATTATTATTCCTTTGCCTTTAGTTATTAAAAAAAATTTACTCATATGGCGACTGTCAATTTGACATTGTCTTGTCAATGTAAAATTGTCAAAATTTCGCGCCAAATCAAACTCATGTTGTATCTACATAAGTGTTGAGTGTTTTTGTTTTTAAAATAATTATCAATAACCATTTCTGAAAATGTCTACTCCTTCGAAACGTCCATCATCACGTGCATCTTCTGAAGCGGCAACTCCATCCCGTAGGACAAGATCCTCGCAACAACTTGTAGTTCCAGAAACTCCACAGCGATCCACCGGTACACCTTCTAAAGGTAATATTTGAATCCCTTTAACGATAGTTTTATGAATTTAATCCATCGTTTAATACCACTTAGTCTGCACATTACTCCGTTACTTTCGTCATCATAATTATCGCAATTGTAGCCCCACTTAAAATCTTTCTTCTCCGTCGCTTGGTTCTTGTAGCATTATAGCCGTTCCATTGTCACTAGTTTACTCCTCTTTCTTTGTTAGAAATGCTATAAAAATTCTTAAATAGTACATGATGTAATCTTTTATTATATAAAAATTAACATTTATTGTTTGTTTGTCAGCTATGCATTCCTTTAAACCATTCATTAATTTATTTTCGAAGGTTTCTGACATAAAATTATATTTATGTTTGTCTTCCTAATTTTGATGAAACTTTTGATTATCATTATTATTACTATCCGGGGCACAATAGATAATGAATTGTAGTACAACGTCTTTACTTTGCAAATAATGAATGGTATGACACAGGCCATGCAGCAAGTGTGAAAAAAAATATTTTTTGTAAGAGACACTGGCCAGTTATAATTTATTTTGAAAATACGATTGCTTTTAATAAAATATGAATCTTCCAATTTCAAATTTCCCTCCACATTTCAAGTTAAGTTGAAATATCATCTTTTATTGAAAAAAGGATCTGCATGGGGAAAAGGATCACATTTTCGTGCAAAAATTTTGTTTGATTGGCATTTATGGATGAAGGCCCTTGTAATGCAACCATGTATCACTGGTCTAACAAGTTCAGCACAAGCAACTAACTTTGACATTGACAAAAGTGATCGCATTTTGATGGCTTTGTGCTACCAATGAAAAAGTTAATTGAAGAGAATAGTACAGTAGCTCTGCTTTATTACAATTTCTAACAATTGTTATGTAATAAAAAGAGGTGAAAAATTACAAAACTTATTTTTGCTATAATTTCTACTTTATTTTTAATCAAATTACATAAATGTTATAAAAAAATAATAGCAAATATTGTCCAGATTTCAGAACAATAACAACTTTGTATGAGTTTCATATAAAAATAATGAGAAATCTTAGGTAAACGCAAGTAGGTCGAGCAAGCGCCATCACATTCTAGAATGTTGACTTGACAGCTATTTGAATTTTGAAAGCTATGGCATGTCAGGGGTTAATACAGATGCTGAATACTGGATTTATCAATTTGATCAAGAAACAAAGCTTTAAGTTGTAATATTATACTCCACTATAAAGACATAAACACATAAAGACATTTATTCCAACACACATGACTTGACATGAATTTGAATAAAGAAAAGAAGTGCGTCCATTATATGTGTATGCAAACGCACATAAAAATAAAAATAAAAAAAATAAAAAATTGTGTGCTATGATGAAGTGGTGGAAGGGACTGTCTTAGCATAAGCCGCGAGCTTGCAGTGCTGATTTTCAGCTGGCCCCGAACAAGTTCGGACGGTCAACTTTATGTGAGCGAGTATTTTTTTTAAATCTATATTCTATGCCTCATGTGAGATGTGCCATAACTATTCAACCATCCATAGTGACTACAGTCACCAAACGACATCTTTCGGGTTAAACGTGTACAGCGCAAAAGATAGCTGCTATTAATACAGTAAAAAATTATAGATGGTACTATTTTAAATTTGTCATCTGTGAGAGTGAATTTTATCTGTATAATAACAGTAGTAACAAAATATTTAGAAAAAAAAGTGAAAATGAAATTACGCCATTTTTGTTTGTGGACTGTTAAAGTGTGAGAAATTCGATCAAAAATGTGATAACTTTTCTGTTTTTATACCTTATTTCTAATGTTATTGTACATCAAACTGATTGTGAAGATATATTCTTTGGGAAATATGTATCATTAGGACAATTTCAAAATGTTTACATATAATAATTTAGCTCGACATTTTAATCACTATATGCGATCATGTGGTCATGTCAATGTGTTAATTGATAGCCATTAATAAACGAAATATCTGTTGAGATGTGCCTAGAAATTATTAAAACTTATTTTTATTTATTTATTTACTTATTTGTTAAAATTTATATTGAGTAAACATTATATACTTATGTATATTGAGTATATAAGATATTATTGATATTGGTGTCATTTTAAAGGGAATATCATGTACTATTATAATATAATTTCTCCAGTAAATATTATACTTTTCTTGTAAAACTCGAAATAAAAAAATACGATTTTTTTTGATATTTCCATTTTTAACCGTTATTTTCAGCCTTTATTTTTAATTTGACCAATTTTCTTTTAACATAATTATATTTAGAATTCTTTGAGTCCTTTGAGAATATTTTTTATTTGAATGTAGCTATAGTAGTTTTACAGTAGTAATCGTTTTTGTTGATACAATCTCGCGCGGTCGACAAGCATTTTTGACTCGTTGAATAAGGTGTGCGGTGCACACCAGCAGACATGGCCCGTAGACAGTGTCAGCATAATTAAGTTTTGATAATACAAGTGCGTCAGTACAGATAACCTCTTACGTAGTTCAATACTCAGATATTCACATATTCTGTACAAGATTTTTAACCGATAGAAGCAGTTCCTAACAACACTAGCAATGTATTCTTCGAATCTGAGGTCAGGGCTAATTATAACTCCTAGATTATGGGTCTTTTCCACTCTTTCTAAAATAGTTTCTTTTATATATACTTTTGGATTGAAATAATTAATTTTTTTATTTGTTGTTTAGTACCACAAATTAAAAACTTAGTCTTTGACATATTCAACACTAGAGAATTTTTTTCTGACCACTTCAGTACTCTATTGAGATCTTCATTGAGGCCCCGTATAGCTTCTCCAGTATTCATGGGCTTGAAAGTGGTATAAACTTGAGTATCGTCTGCATATATATGGTATTTACAATTTTTAAAGCAAATGGTAATGTCCGAAGTATACAAAGAACAGCATAGGGCCCAGAATCGATCCTTGGGGAACACCTCTTGTAATGAGCTGAGGAGCTAACAATGGTAATGGAGCTAACAATTGTAAAGCCACGCTGCAGCTGTATTATGGCTGCAGCACAAATGGGTCTGCTTGACCGAGAAAGGACCACACTCTTCTGTTTGGTATGATGAGTGCAGAGATCTGGAGATCATTTTTACTGTTAATGAGACATTCCATTTAAGTTCTCAGGGGTGACAATGTGTTTGAATTTTGATTCTTAATTGATGATAGACGTAGATGTCTATAGGCCACAGCATTCACTTACTATCAAGTGGATTCCTTTGTCACCACTGTCTGGGAAATTTAACAGTGGTACATGGGGCTATAAGTTTGAGTAAGCCTGCTTTTTATAATGTGTCTGGCATGTCATGTAATCATGTATTATCAATTTTCGATTTATTGTTCTAGATGGCACTCCAGGCACTCCTCGTGGCGCCCCTCGCACTCCAGGCACTCCTCGTGGCACCCCTCGCACTCCCAGTGCTCAGATTGCTGGCACATCACCAGCACGACCTTTGGCATCAAGTCCTCTTGGTAAGTTATATAAGTTATTAGTCACAACATAAACTTGATTCTAAAAATTTTAAAAATTCATTGCTTATTAATTTAAATAATAAATCAGTAATAAATACTTAATAATGCAACATTTTCATTAGAAGCTACAAGAAGTAAACATTTATTTTAGTACATATTTATTTTTTACATGTTACATAACAAAACAGAAAAACAGTCAAAATTGTAAACATTTCTCAAGGAACAATATTACTTATGTTTCAAAAACACAACATGCATATTATAAACTAGCTGATACCCGCGACTTCGTCCGCGTTGCTTGATATATTAACAAAGTTTTCGATATATATAATAATAAATATATAAATACAATTGTAAGAAACAGAATATTATTTAACGGTGAAATATTACTGAGAAAACTATAGGAAACTAAGGGGGGCAATTTATCAAGGTACAACTGAACAGCATCAGGTCGCTCGCGCAAATAATGCGCGGTTGGCCCTAACTTTATCATGAGGCAGAGGTAGAAGAGACTTCCCCTCTCCTACGCATGCGCGCTACACCACTTGCCCCACTTCTCCGCAGCAAGAAAACACATGCTTATAAAAATCGTTGTTTCTTAAAACTTTAATAACTTTATATTAAATGAAGATATTACAATACTATTTTTTTTTTATATAAGGGCTATGTGTCTAAGACATAAAACTTAGAAAACCTAATTGAAATCTATCTATTAGTTTTTCCGTGATGCACGCACAACTGCAAACCTCTATCATTTTATTTATATAGAAGATTGATGATGATTACACAAATAGTTGAAAGTACTTAGTGGTTTTAACTTATCAAATATGTACACATAAAAAAGCTTTATAGGCAGTTATTGAGTGTATTTGTAAAACATTAACATTGATACAATTTTTGTAATATATATAGTTTGCTTATTAAGCGCAATTGCATTACAGCTTTTAATGGAATGTAGGTCACATTGCTCTTTCGCAATCTTTGTGTGAACATACTATGACAAGTATTTAATTTTGCTTCGTTTAACAAGCATATTTATTTGAAAAATAAGATTTTATGTAATATTTTTACACCAGGGACTGATATTGACATGAGTTCTCCGTTAAATTATGGAACTCCGAGCTCTCTAAGCACGCCTCGGTCCCTAGCGCGTGGAGTGTCAACGCCTGCGCGACAGCGAGCAGACTTAAGGGGACATCAACTGGGCCCTAATGTACCAGCTCCCACACCGCCAAAGAGAGTAAGTTCATGACAATGTTCACTTGTGGGTTAGACTGAGGACGGTCTATGTGTCCTCCTAATCTATCACCCCATCTACTTTCTTGGGTATTGTTTGAGTAGACAGACTATGGGAAATTCTAGTAAGAAAAAATATGACTACATAATATCTTAGATATTTTAAAAATATTATTTAGATATTAAATCAATGAAAGATGGAAGCCAATATATTTTAATTAGATCCATTGTTCCAGTGATGTATTGTAATTAGACTGCTTCGTTGGTTTGGCGGTCTTATGCATAACTGCTGATCATGTGCATCTGGATTCAATTCCCAGATCAGACCAAAAATCAGTTATTGGGTTTTTCTGTTAAGAAATTTTCAGTAGCAGCCATAGTCAAAAAGTTGCCGGATTGGTGATGTTTACCACCCCTTCGGCACCTTTACTTGTCACCTTTGTCACCTTTACTTTTATAAAAAAATAAATATTTAAAAAAAACGGAAATTGGAGTTCTTTAAATTAATAATACACATCGATCACTTATAAAAAACTAGATACACGATCCCATGCAAAAGTTCTCTAAAAACTGTCGCCAATTTTTGACGTAATTTTAGTTGAAATAAATATACATTAATGTAAATTCAACCTATTTAAGGTTTAGGTAAGGCATTGCCTAAAGTTGTATTAACAAAGCTACATACAAATTAAAAGCGCACCCAAATGTTCGAGTGGGCGCTCATTCGGTAAGGACATTTTTTGTCACTGATTGTGTATCTAGTTTTTTTTATTAGTGATTGATGATAATACATTATGAAATTGTTCTACAGGGTGATGCAGGAGATACAGATTCCACGTCTGGCGAGCCGCAGTTGGTTGTTTGGGGCACAGACGTCGCCATTGCGGAATGCCGAGAGAAATTTATTAAGTTTGTTCAGCGTTTTGTAGAGCCCACTGCGGTCACTAATGAACCTCTTTATGAGACTAAGTTGGAAGAGGTAAACACTGTTGCAAATAATGTGTCAAAATATAAGCTTAGAAAATTAACTTGCACTGTTTATTAACACTTTCATTGGAAATGTCTAATTAAGTAATTATTCTATTATTAAGCAATATTTAAATTGGAATATTCAGTTTTTTTCTTCTTCAAAAAATAGGAACAAATAAATAATGAAAAAATTATGATTCTTTTTTGTAGAGTTCTCATTAATTTTGGTGGTGGATTTGGATGTTAATTTAAGCTTTAAATAATCCTAAACGTAAATAATAAAACAAATTCACGAAATGCAATAAAAATTCATAAAGAAAATACTATGATCCTCTGGAAGTGTAATATTCTACAAAGAGCACCTTAGCAGTCAAAAGGACTCTACCTACTTTTATAAATCTTATGAAATAAGAGACTAACTCGCTCGCTGTAAGTTTCACTGTACGCGAGCAACCCGGGCTCGATCCCCGCCGGCACCAATGAAATTGTTAATGCAATTTTAAGTGCTGATTTACCACGTGATCCGCGGTGAAGGAAAACATCGTGACGAAACATGCATGTCTGAGAAATAAAAATAAAATATTTCGAAAACATGTGAAGTTCCCCAACACGCATTGGGGCAGCGCTGCGGACATTTCCTTGCCCTAAAACCCTCTCAGAAATGAGAGGAGGCCTGTGCCCAGCAGTGGACGTATATAGGCTGTAACTTTAAGAGGCTAACATAATGTACAGAATTGTAAGATATAATTAGATTAAAAAAAATAGTATTGTGATTCTTACTGTGATTTGGTTAAAACTTTTGTTTTATATTTCAGATACATACTTTGGAGGAACCATTCTTGGATGTGGACTGTGAACATGTCAAAATTTTCGATTCAAAACTACATCGCCAACTTATTTGTTACCCACAAGAAGTAAGTGTTGAGTTCAACAAAAGTGGAGTTCCACTAATTTCTAAATGATAAATTTTTGTTTTTTTAAATTTTACTCAGGGTGTGTAATATTTTATATTTCAATGACAGGTGGTACCAGCATTTGATGCAGCTGTGAATGAATTATTCTTTGAGAAATATCCTGCAGCAGTTTTAGAACATCAGATACAAGTACGGCCTTTTAATGCACCACATCGTCACATGAGAGATCTTAACCCTGAAGGTTTGTGATTAACATTAACTGACAATGTCCCTTTGTAAGAGATCACAACTAAAAGTAAAAACCTCATAGAAATTAGAAAATTCTGTGTTCAGCAGTGGAATATATTATGCAGGTTGTTACTGTTCTACTTTACTATAAGAGGTTTTATGAATATTTATGATATTTTTTTTGGTTTTATGAATATTTATCCACCGCTAGTAGTGGAAGGTGAACAAAAAGGTTCTCCAGTGGCGGCCTCGTACCGGCGGACGAAGTGTAGGCGTCCCCTCACTAGATGGAGTGACGACCTGGTAAGACATACAGGAAGTCGATGGATGCAGGTGGCTCAGCACCGTGCTTTGTGGCATTCCTTGGGAAGGCCTATGTTCAGCAGTGGACTTGTGAAGTGCTGTAATGATGATGAGTAGTGGAAGGATCTGCCACAATAACCACGTTTGACAGGTGTTTTGGTGATTGCAGTACCAGACGTATTGCATATGTCTTCATCACACTATATTAGTTGTAGCCTACAAGTAGTACTTGAAGGGGTAGACTTATTTTCTACCTAGAAATCCGCTTTTTGTATTCTTACTATAATATGATAGTTGTATTGAGCTATACCAATTCTATTAAAATGGTCGAGCTAAGTCGTTTACAACTCGCCACTGAGGTCAGGAAGGCAGGGTTTCCGGTTCGTTTTTCTCCATCGCCCATCTCCTGTTTCAGTTTTCACAGTCGCCTCTTACGAAACCCACGGGATGTCATGGAGTATTGAATTCTCGTACGCCGACACTTCACAGTAGCGATGGTTCGTCGACGTATTTGTCGTTAACGAAACTAGACCGTCCATTTTCGTTCATCGACTAGTCGATTAACTAGTTAAATTTGTCAACTAGTTTACGCGTCAACTTGATTTTGCAGACGTTTAAATTTAAACTCCGTAACGTCGTCTATGGCTCGACATAGTCGACATACTTAGACCATAGACTAGTGTAACGGCATGATGTATTTTAAGTCGTCTATTATTAAGTCGCCCTTCTCTTTTGCACACGTGATGATAGCATGACGTCATCCTTTTCTTCACCTAACACAATAACACAATAACAGACTGCTATTTATACTCCTACGTTGTCTACATTTAGAGTTCTAATTTCTTTGTGCAATTATGTCATTTCAACGAACATAATATGAACAAATATTATCCGACCACGTTCTCGCGTCGGTCGTCGCGTTGCTAGTCGAAATGAACGTTATGGAGTTTCAATTTAGCCGTCTATTAGACGTAGACTAGACTAGACTAGACTAGTTGATTGATTGTTCGTAAACCGTCTACTCGTTCACAGTACGTCGACGGTCGAATTAACTAATTCGTTCATTCAACGCCCATCGCTACTATATAGCTGTCTATATATATTCTCGACGTTGCGATTAATTTGTAGCACTCTGTCCCCCGCAAGTATGGGTATTGCAATGCACTCGAAACATCGGGATTGTATATAAGTAAGTATAAAAATAAGTAAATTAAATGCAATAAAATCTGTGATAATGTTATAGTATAGTAATTCCTTATTTTTACGAGAATACACATTGAATAAAACTAGTTTTTTTTTAAAATGGATTTTATTAACTTTAATTAACTTATTTTATATTAACGACCGATGCTTTGCGAGCTGATCGACGTCCTGGTTAACCTGAGCTACGTTTAAGCTACAATTGAATGCTATACAGTGCGTTAAATTAGTTTCTATCGTTACAGATATCGACCAACTGGTGACTATATCCGGTATGGTGATCCGTACGTCGGGCATAGTGCCGGAGATGCGCGAGGCGTTCTTCCGGTGCGCGGTGTGCGGCGCGGCGGCCGTCGCGGAGCTGGAGCGCGGCCGCGTGCCCGAGCCGGCGCACTGCTCGCAGTGCAACACGGCCCACTGCTTCCAGCTCATACACAACCGCTCGCACTTCAGTGACAAACAACTCGTCAAACTGCAGGAGTCACCCGGTATGGCGAATGCTTTGTTGAAATGTGAAAAGTGTAATGCTGCGTTAGCTATAAAACGAAGATCGTAATTACCTTTTTTTACTTATTCTATGCAACCTGATGGTAAGTGGTGATCAAGCGCTAGATGATAGAATGGCGAATGCTACACACTCGATAATTATCACGATATTTGGATCGTAATCCAGGATTAAGATATTCATCGAATGTAGTATAGCATATCTCGGATCGTGATACGGATCGCTGGATTTCTAAAAATCCAGAAATCCGACGATCTGTATCGTCGATAAATATCGAGTGTCTAATCTCTGGTCGATATTTATCGCGTCAGTATTGGTCAGTATTCATTCTGTCGGCGATGGACACGCGAATATAATTTTCATAATCATCCATTTCTTGGTATTCCCGAATCTAATTTAATAAATTCAGGTGTGTATATTGATCTCTGTCTTGAAGCCAATGCTTCATCCATTTTTTTCTCTTTACACGTCTTTTTAATGCTATCGCTAAAATAATAGCAACGCAAGTTATTGGCTTCGGAGTATGTAACGTACACGTCTTTAGTGAATAAAATCTACCGTTGTACTGACGCGATTAGTATCGAATGTGTAGTATGTAGATTCGATCCAAAATATTGCAAGATAAAAATCACGTTAAATATCGTGATAATTATAGAGTGTGTAGCATGCGCCTATGTATCACGATTAACATGCTTTAATTCCTGTGGAAAGGGGAGGGAGGAATTACATGATTTAATTCTTCTTCCCCTTTCCACGACAGGGCAACCGGTCAGTCTTCATCCTTTTGTTGTCGATATTACTCACGTTTGAAAGAAACGGTTTGCTTCGTTTTTCGTAATGAGTACAGTTAAGGAGTGGAATAATATGTCAGAATAAAATCTGGACATAAATCTGGGAATAGGATTTTGTTACAGAAAGACAGTGCGGTTTATCATCTAGGGCTTCATCTTCATCACCACTTACCACCAGGTGGGATTGTGGGCGAGCACTGGCTTATAATAAATAAAGAAAACAACAAAAACTAGATTCAATGAAGCGAGGCCAATATCGAGTGATTTAAATAAAAACCCATGTTGTCTTGCTTGTCCAGTGGTCTAAATGTCAAAATCTCGTTTTTTTTACAAAATACAATTATATCTTTGCTTGATTTCTAATTTAATTGATTCACAATAACCCTTGCATTGGTCATTGCTACTCTATGAGGACTGTCTTCCTAAATTTTGTGCGAAGTTTTACAAACATTCTGAACCCGGAACAATTATTTCTAGACCATACAAATACTTATTCCGTGCGGGATTCGAAACCACTGCCGTCAGCGCCGCGGAGCTGTTCAAGTTTCCAAGTTGTATTTTCTATTTTTTTTTTATAGGATAAGGGTGACAAACAAGCACACAGTCCCCCTGATGGTAAGTGGATACTGTGCGGTCCATAGACATCTACATTTATCCTCGATTAAGAATCAATATGCAGATGCGTTGTCACCCTTGAGGACTAAGATGGAATGCCTCATATCGAGATCGAGATCATAAAGGATCGAGAGTGAGCGAGAGATTGCATCACTCTAGCGGAGTGTCATATTGATGGTAGCGTGGTAGAATTGAGGGTATATCGAAAAACCCCCATTCGTTTATGCAGTATAAAGTTCACTGTAGGCGCTGTATGCGAGAGATTCCGCATAAGTAATGCGACGAGTGCTAAGACTCGTAGAATGACAGTATTGTGGTTCTATTCGTTTTAGTAGTAATTCTTCTAGTGCAGACAAGGAAGACCGTGTGGCTGAGAGGCTGCTCTGTGTTACACTGAGATGTGTAGTGTTTAAATAAAACTAGTTTTTACGGATTTTATCGCGAATATTAACTTATTTTATATTCCCGACGTTTTGAGCACTTTACAGCACCCATGGTCGCGGGGGGACTGAGGTGTTTGACTTCCCAATGTCATAGTTAACCACGGCTACTTCTTAGAATAAAAATTATAAATTTTTGTTCCGATCTACGCAGTATGAACTTATAGTATCTTAAAGTCTTGCAGTTGTATGTTTGGTTTGGGATTTAATTTTATTAATTATAGGATTCCAAGCAGATGGTAGCACGCAACCATCTTCTCTATTGAAATTCTATTGATTTCGAAGTCTGCAGTCTGTGAACACTTACAGGATCGCCCCCGCCACTACACCAGAATTGATAGACCACAAATCTTCTCTAAAGAACACTGATTCCTTCCAAGGATGATTCGCAAGGCTATTGAAATAAAAAAAAACATCCTAATTTCAATAGAGAAGATGGCTGGATGCTACTATCTGCTTGGAATCCTATAATTAATAAAATTAAATCCCAAATTTATTCCAATTAGAACAGTCATACAGTGTTCAGTAAACAAAGTGGGTTTATTCAATCATGTGTTGTTCCGCAGACGACATGCCGGCCGGGCGGACGCCGGCGACTGTGAGCATAATGGCGCACGGCGCGCTGGTGGAGACGGTGAGCGCGGGCGAGCGCGTGTCGGTGACGGGCGTGTTCCGTGCGGCGCCCGCGCACGTGAACCCGCGCCGCGCCACGCTGCGCGCGCTGCACCGCACGCACGTGGACGCGCTGCACTACCGCGCCGAGCACAGCGACCGCATGCTGCTCGCCGACGCGTGAGTGTGTGTGTGTGTGTGTGTGTGTACTGTACCCGCTCGCCGCTGCACCGCACGCACGTGGACGCGCTGCACTACCGCGCCGAGCACAGCGACCGCATGCTGCTCGCCGACGCGTGAGTGTGTGTGTGTGTGTGTGTGTGTGTGTGTGTGTGTGTGTGTGTGTGTGCTTTTGCACACACACACACACACAGTTTTGCTGACATAGCCCAATATTTTAGTAGAAGAGGGGTTTTCCCAGACTTTTCGCACTTTTGACGCGGATTCTCGTACTCCGCGGCATTAGGTATTACATGTGGTATAAATAAGAGACGGGTTATGCTGCCAGCACCACCACTTATTTTGAGCATAGTTACTTTGCGGGGCACACACGAGATTTTAATTTGTTTGGAACACCAACAGTATTGATTCATTTCACTTATTACAAAATTTTAAATCGACATAGTTTTTAAATTGTATTCGCATAAAGATGATTCCCAACACACAGTCTGTTGTTAAATCTATTTTCCAAATACATTCTTTATTTTTCCAGAAAGGACCAACGCTTTCCACCGGAGCGCATAGAACTTTTTAAAGCGTTATCGCAGCAGGCCGATTGTTATGAGCGGCTTGCCCGTGCAATTGCTCCCTCAATATACGAGAATCTCGATATTAAGAAGGGTGTCTTGTTGCAACTTCTCGGCGGGACCAAGAAGAATTTCAATGCTGCCGGACGGACACATTTTAGGTTAGTAATATTTATAACTTACTGACTTTTACTGCCTATGTGGAAACAGAATTTCCTTTATGTTCTTGTAGTAAAAGGTGTTATATTATCATGCTAGTTGGCCCGGCGGACGTTATTTTGTCCTTCTGGCAGGTAGCGCGATGAGTAATTAATGCGTGGTAGAGCCAAGCTGCAGCTATATTTTTAGTATAGTTGTAGCACGAATGGGTCGGCTCGACTGGGGAAGGACCACGCTCTCACAGAATACCAGCGTAAAATAGCAGCTTAATGCTGCCGTGTTTCGTATGGTGAGTGTAGAGAACCGGAGCCCCTTTTTAACTGGAAAAGAGGCATTCCATCTTAGTCCTCACGGCTGACAACGCATTTACATTTTGATTCGCAAACGAGGATAGATGTAGATGTCTATGGGCCTCAGCAACCACTCACCATCAGGTAGACTGTGTGCTCGTTTGTCACCCTATTTCTATAAAAAAAAGAGTATAACCTATCGGGTCCAGATTTTGTTGTATACTTTTGGCACTAAACCAACATATATTGTGAATATGAGACATTTTGGTTGAGACTTTGTTAATAACTTGACCACAGCGCCACCTATAGGATCCCAGCATAGATATGGACCATCGTCTCGACAAAAAAAAATGTATTCTGTGAATATGACCTCGACTCTCCGATGAGAAAAACAATGACATTTTGATCGATTAATTTTTAACTCTAATCAAATCGTCGTACTTCTCAGTATATTGAACAAACTGAATTATGCTACATGTAGTTGTTATACTTTTATATTTTATATATAGGGTCACATACATAAATTAGTATTTAAATATAATAAAAGCCGTGTGATTGAGGCGTAATATAATGCAATAACCCATTTCGTACAGTGGGTGTCGTAAGAGGCGACTACGGGAAATGACTGAAAAATCTTAAGGCCTCCGATAGATGGCGCTATAACCATCGCGTTATCACTATTTGATTCAAGTCAATCCGCCTGCCAAGCATGACGATTAAGGCACAGCCTCTCTAAATAGCTTATGAGGACAAATGAACATAAGACTGCATGGACTTAAATCCCTTTGCCAGTCCTTTGGAAGGGAAGTAACAAAAAATCTAGCAAAGGAATTTACGGGATGATGAAGGAGAAAGGTTTTTTATGGAAGAGGAGGCAAACGAGCATGCGGCTCACCTAATGGTAAGTGATCACTTCGCACATGAACATCCGCAACACTAGGGGAATTGCAGGTGCGTTGCCGACCTTTTATGAAGGAGTAGGATCTTTTCTTGAAGGTCCCTAAGTCTATCGGTCCGGAAAAACCGCTGGCGACAGTATATATCACAGTTTGGTCGTGCGAGGCAGAAAATTCTACGTAAATCGCACTGCAGTGGACCGCCAGCCGTCGAGATGACGAGGATGGAATTTCGAGTTCTGTCGCAGTGTACGATGGTGGAATTCAGCAGCTGGAATTAATCCAAACTATTCCTCTGAACACTCCCCGTGATATATGTGGTAGAAAATGCATAGAGATGCAACGTCTCTTCGCAAGGCCAGTGGATCAAATCGAACGGAAAAAACTTGATCGTCGACGATTCGGGCCCCTCTCCGTTGAATACGGTCAAGTGGAAGGAGCTGATACTTGAGTGCCCCGGCCCAGAGATGAGAACAATATTCCATATGTGGCCGAACCTGCGCTTTGTAAAGCTGCAAGCGGTGGGCCGGCATGAAATACAGTCTCGATCTACTGAGCACACCAAGCTTTTTGGAAGCCAGTTCAGCCTTCCCTTCCAAGTGACTGCGGAACTGTACGTCTCTACAAATGTCGACGCCAAGGATTCCGATGTAGTCTGAGGCATTAAGGGGAGTGCCCTGAAATCGAGGAGATACGCCAAAAGGGTTCTTTTTTGCAGTAAACGCGCAAACTAATGTCTTTTGGAGGTTAAACTGGACTAGATTTATTCGCCCCCAATCCGAGACTTATAAAATTATATATATATATTAAATATACACGGCCGGTGTATAAAACATCGTCAGTGCTATCGTGTGTATAACAATGAATGTTACTAGTATGCAACATATAATTGATGTGCAGAAGGAACAGCGTAGGCGATAGCACGTAGCCTTGTGGAACACCAGCATTCACAGGCTTGAAGTCGAAGCGTGCACCGTCGACTACAACCTTAATACTCCGATCTGTAAGAAAACTGGTGGCTCAATTGCATAATTTCTCGGGAAACGCACAAGAGGGAAGCTTCGAAAAAAGCGCATTGTGCTAAACCTGCTCAAAGGCTTTCACTATGTCCAAACTAACCGCCAGGGTCTCCCCCTTGGTCTGACTGCCTCTGTCTGGTCTGAGCTGAGCGACCTCGACGAAAGCTGTACACATATTTGATTGCACACTATCAATTAAATTTCACGTTCGTTCTTGTATGTTCTTGGATACCAAACAATGAAGTTCAACATTGTTCAAATCGTATAACTGCATTTTAACAACAATAAACATATTTTAGGTCCGAAATTAACATCCTGCTTTGCGGTGACCCTGGCACAAGCAAGTCGCAGTTATTACGTTGGGTGCACGGCTTAGTTCCCCGTGCGCAGTATACTTCGGGACGTGGATCTTCCGCCGTCGGCCTCACCGCATACGTCACCAAGGACCCCGACACCAGGCAGCTGGTGCTGCAGACGTTAGTACATCACTATATACTCAATGCCCTAAGCCGGTTTGTTCTAAAGGTGAACGAAGTGTAAGAGTCACATTCATTTATTATAGGCTATCAAAAGTCCACTGCTGAACATATGTTTCCCGTATAGATTTACCCATTCGGGGGATGTTTGTCATAGTTGTCACTGTTGCTGTTATAAGGAATATCCTATTTCAGTAGCCAAGTCATCATACCCACAGGATGACTTGGAGTAGTGGATTGGTAAGAGTCACAAAGCTCTTTAACTTTTTATTAGATATTGTAAAAAAGAGGAAAGCCGCAACTTCTTACAGAATACCAGCGCAAAATAGCAGCTTTGACGGCTCCGTGGCACAGTGGCTTGGCAATAAGTTGCAGCGCTAAGGGCCGCGGGTTCGAATTCCGCACAGAACAAGTATTTATATGGCCTACAAATAATTGTTCTGGGTCTGGATGTTTGTCCATGTGAAATTTATGTATGTAAACTTCCCCCCACGATACAGGAGAAAATCCTAGTGTGGAAGTAACGTTTAAAAAAAAAGAATGAAATACTTTTTGCTGCTGTGTTTCTTATGGTGAGTGTAGTGAACCGAACACCCTTCTTGCTGATTACAAGGCATTCCATCTTAGTCCTCAGGGGTCACAACATAATATCTGTATTTTGTCTGATCCAAATGAGTCCCCAAAAATTTGTGGGGATAGAAAGATCAAGTTTGTTCCACATATTCCTTTAATTTTTAAAAGTACATAATTTAAAACTAAAAATTTTGTACAACCGACTTCAATATAAATTATTAAGAATAACTCAAACTATTGGTCAGACCTTGATCAAATTTATATGGGACCATATGAGAAGCACCAGCTTTAAAATAAAAAAGAATCATCGAAATCGGTTCACCCAGAAAAAAGTTATGAGATAACACACATAAAAAAACACACAGTCGTATTGAGTACCTCCTCCTTTTTGAAGTCGGTAGAAAAATGGCGATTTTCGAATACTACCAGCACTCGCACGTCGGTCACACCGTATCGCGTCCTAACCTCGACTCCCTTCTCCCGTACATTCAATTTTACTATGTTCAACCACTCTTGTTAAATAAAACAAACTTCCTTTCATTCATTTCCGTTCGACCTATTCATCCATCCTTTAATCTAGCCAACACACGTGCAGTTGTTTATTCAACTAGTAGGACCCCTTTTCTGCTTATAAGTCCGTGTGGTTAGGTACCATTCGCTTATCTATTTCTGCCGCTAAATAACAGTGCTTACATTGCTATGTTCCGGTCTGAAGGGTATAGAGAGTCCACAAAATTACAGGCGGTGAGGAAAGAAAGAATACCTCACAGGTACATCTTAGTCTTCAGATGTGATAACACATCTGTAGCCTTCTTTATTAGAGGTTGACCGCAGAATTTCATGAACTGCAGTAACCACTCATTATCAGGAGCTGTAAGCTCGTTTGTCAACATCAGTTTTATAAAAGAAACATGCGTTTTGTGTCTTCGTTTTTGTGTCGTGGAACACTCGGTTGGAACGAAGTTCCATTCGTAGTATATTATTATTGATAAACGTATTATATTATTGATTAACAAATACAAATAAATGTTTCAATCATTTAAAATATTTCTTTTATGGCAAGATAAGAAAAAGTGCGAGGAAGATGGATATTATTCCATCTCGCTCGCACTATAGAAAGGGGGTCGTGACGGAAAAATCTTACACTTTTCCGCCAAATTCGTACCGTGCGATAAGGAACTTCGTTCCAAAAACTAATTATAGATTAAATCAAAATCTATTAGAACGGATGGGTACAAAAAAACTGCTGTAAATCTACATATACATAAGTTTTTAAATATTATTAACATAAACATACATAAACTCAAAACAACTGATTTAGCTTTTTATATTCTCTCTTAAATTACAGTGGTGCGTTGGTGTTAGCTGATAATGGAATATGCTGTATTGATGAGTTCGATAAAATGAATGATTCTACGCGCAGTGTGCTTCATGAAGTAAGTTTAATTCGTAAATTATGTAAAACTTAGCCAATATCTATATTGTACATTGTTATAATAATACTGTTTGATATGTTTTTTATATTAAATTTTAGTGCTGAACAGCCTCCGCACTAGATTGCTTCATTGGGGAGGATATTTGCCATATTCACCACACTTGGCAGGCGGATTGACAACTGCATTTTTTTTATTTTCTAGTTTTTAATAGGAAGATGCTGTTGCCCACCCCCAGGCTTGTTTCCTTCTGTCGCCACTTACGACACCCGCAGGAAAATATGGGGATATTACACCACTACTACACAGTCAATATATTACAATTTAACAAACATTGATATATCAAATTAAAAGGTTTCATATATTATGTTACAAAACCTTGGATGACAAAGGTTTTTACAATCGACAATAATACAGTATATTATTACCAATAGTAAAAGTACCTTAATTGTCTTACAATCATGAGTTCTGAGCCTCCTGCATCTATCGACTTCCTGCATCCTCTTACTGGTAAGCAGAGTGTAAGGCAGCCCCTTTCTAGATGGAGTTACGACCTGGTAAAAGATACGGGAAGTCGAAAGATGCAGGTGGCTCAGGGCACGGTCCTGATCCACCTGCATCTTTTGATTTGTGGCATTCCTTTGGGGAGATCTATGTTCAGCTGCGGACTTATGAAGGACTGCAAGATGATGTTTTCCATTGAAAAACTGCTATTGTTTTAGGTAATGGAGCAACAGACGTTATCAATCGCCAAAGCGGGTATTATCTGTCAACTGAACGCTCGGACATCAATATTGGCTGCTGCCAACCCAGCTGAATCACAGTGGAACAAAAATAAGACCATAGTTGAAAATGTTCAGTTGCCACACACTCTAATGTCCAGGTATTTTGTTACAATATATTAGGATCAAACACTAAATGTTGTCTTAATTATAGGGTACCACAGCTTGCATCATGGGCAAGCTAATTGTAACTTTTAAAAAATTTATACAGTCCGTACGGATGAAGAATGGGATTAGAAATGGCGGCTCATCGAGCCCGTACCGTCAACATGCACAATACAAATAGCGAAACCCCGCTGATAACGGTATATCGTTATAACGTTACATTTATCGGTTTATTGGAAATTTTCTATTAATGGGAAAATATTTGAAAAGAATTGTATACGCCAGTAGGTACATTAATTTTAAAACAACATTTATTACTAGCGACCCGCTCTGGCTTCGCCTGGGTGGGATCTATTAATGTGGCGTTATTTAGACTTAAGATAATCATTAAATACCAATTATTTTATCTTATCAATAATTCTATTTGAATAAAAATTTCTAAATTTTTGTTTAGTTTAGTTTAGATCACTCCTGGTATTACTCTCTATTTGTTTGTAAAGTTTTATAACAATCGGTTCTGCCATTCCGAAGATTAGCTCGGACAGAAAGACAAATTAAAATTTTAAAAATGGTGACTCGTGTCTCAATAGCATGAAAATATTTTATACAAAAATATTAACAATCAAAATCAACAATAATTATAAAGAATAATCTCAAAACGCGTCATAGCTCACAGATTAGCAAAACCGGACTGATTTTTTTTGTAGTTTAGGGCATTTTGTTCCAATGACAAGTTGGACTGAAGTTATAGAACGTACACAAAACGCATATCGCAACGTATTTTTTTTGCAGTCTTTACCGGCGGGTGTGAGTATAGATAGCGACAGTGTGCGAGCTAGAAGTGAATAGATGCGACGCCATTTTCAATCCCATTCTTTAACCGTACGGGTAGTAATCAAATACATATAATGAATTATTAAAACAAAACTACTTTTTTCTATTGAAAAAGCACTCGTTGTAAGTTTCACAGTACGCGAGCAACCCGGGTTCGATCCCCGCCGGCACCAATGAAATTGTTAATTGCAATTTTAAGTGCTGATTTACCACGTGCTCGGCGGTGAAGGAAAACATCGTGAGGAAACCTGCATGTCTGAGAAATCAAAAAAAAATATTTCGAAGACATGTGAAGTTCGCCAACACGCATTGGGGCAGCGCGGCTGACACTTCCTTGACCTAAAACCCTCTCAGAAATGAGAGGAGGCCTGTGCCTAGCAGTGGGACGTATATAGGCTGTAACTTTTCTTTACATTTTACTTTAGTCCCACTGCAGTGTAATATGACTGCAGCATGAATGGGTTGGCTTGACTGCGGAAGGCTAATACTCATACAAAATATGAGAAATAGCAGCATTATTCTGCTTTATTAGTAATAATGCATTCCATCTTAGTCCTTGGGGTGACAACGCATCTGCATTTTAATACTTAATCGAATATAAATGTAGATGTCTATGGGCATATGTATGGCACAGTATCCACATACCATCAGGTGGACTGTGTGCTCGTTTGTCACCCCATTCTATAAAAAAAAGATGGCGGTATAACTATCTTGTTTACGCCAGGCGTAAAATACCCAGAGCAACGACGGGCAGCAGCGTCGAATGCGATACGTCTGGTGCTGCGATCGTCAACGTCTGCCAAGCGTGACGAGTAAGGCAAAGGCTTCCTGAAGGGAGGGGGGGGGGAGGTTGAGAGCATGTCCAGTAGTAGACTTTCATGGGCTGATTAATAAGAAAATAATAATGTGTTATGTAGTCTGTATATTATATTTATTAAGTAATTATATTATATTTATTTAAGTAATTTTTGACTTGTACAAATACACGTGTCTATGCATCGATATATATGAACTATGTACTAGATTTGGCATTCCGAACATTCACTATGTTCAAATGAACTGTACTACCTTTAGTGTCATTTAGTGCGGCTTCAATATTCATAGAGTGTGGAGCTGCGCTAATAATACGAGATTTCAAATTAAAGTTTAAACCTGAACGTAATTAATAATTCAGTAGTAGTAGTTTAGTAGTAATTTGTTGTTCAAGTGAATAAATAGGTAATAATATTACAATAGAAAAAATAAATTTCTTCATTTATATGCCACGCTATCTACAATCATAGACTAAAATCTACTATCTCCCGCGCATGCGCGAAAACAGAGTAGTGCACATTTTTTGTTTGGAATAGCTTCTCTAGTACGTAGTACATAGAACTCAATGTGTCTATGTCTATCTTAGGGCGAATTATTACAGAATTATAGTAAATTTAATGTTTTGAATTTGAAAAAGTGAATATAAATGTAAGATCATTTATAGTCACTTCACGGTAAGTGTTGTAACAGTAAGCTTCCCCTCCCCCCGCTTATCTTAAGGTACAATTTAGCAGTATTTATAAAACATAATATTTTTGTGTACAGGTTTGATCTAATATTCTTAGTACTGGATCCACAAGATGACGCTTTCGATAGGCGTCTAGCATCGCATCTGGTATCGTTGTACTACAAAGACCCTCTGACACCCAGGAAGATGAGAATGTTGTTGTAAGTTTCAATATTGCAATATAAATTTGATACATATTGAATTATATATGATGATCATTACATCATTATCATTATACTAAAGGGTATTCCCTGGTTCCCAAACTTTTCAGTTCGCGGCGTACTTACAGATTTAGTATTTTGTCCCGGCGCCCTAGCTAACTGAAATAGGGTACAATGATACTAGGTAGATAGGCACATAAAATATCCACGATATGAAGCTGAGTTTTTATATTTATATTGATACACAAGAATGCATTCATTATTTAAGAAAATAGGCAATAAATTACAATAGCAACTTAGTTAATATGACGTGAGGTGGCTTGATTGTGGCTTGTGGCTTGACACCGCTCCTCCCATTTCCTTCTCCACATTGATCTTTGAGCGACATTTGCTCTTTATTTACACACACATTTACAGCTGAAAACCGGTTTATTTTGTACCCGCGAATACCTAAGTTTAGTTTCCGGAGAATGGTAAACAGGGCGCCTCACCGCGCAGTCTTTGGGACTCCTCCTTAACACGTACAGTGTACACTGTTGAACATAGGTTTCAAGGAATGCCAAAATACATGATAAATAAATAAATAAATTCAATTTGTTTGACGAAGTGATAAATTAACATTTTTACACTAAATTATTCTAATATGACCCTTTCAACGAACAAAAACGGTGATATAAAATACTTAGCTCGCTTTTTCCTAATTTTTCTACTGGCTAATTGTGGTTCTGACATGGTTAATAAAAGAAAGATGTGGTCACTTGCGCATCTGTGGCGAATTCCCCACCGTTACAATGTTGTAGACCCTCAATGATATGGTCAGAAATTGTTTGACACATATTAGAGATTTTTTTGCCATAACCAGTGGTAAAGTAAAAAAATTATGTTCAATAAGAATTACATATTACATATCTATATTGAATAATAAATATTCTATTCTATTCTACGAGAAAAATGTGGCAAAGCAAATTTATGATGCAGAAGTAAGAGAAGAAATTTAGTGACCAAATTGGTGATATATTGAAGAATAACAAATTAAGAGTACCATTCAATGATGAGCATGTAAGCGTTATGAACATGTAAGAGGGAGGACAGGTGTGTCAGGATCGTGCCAAATAGAAGTCTGTAGTTTCTGGCTACCCCTCTGTGTAACAGGCGTGATCTTTGCTTACACTGAGTGAAAGGTTTGAGTGTATGTTTTATGTTGTGTAATGTATATTTGTGTTTATTTCAGAACATGGGTCTTATGCGCGACTACATCGCGTTCGCTAAGGAACACGTGCAGCCCACGCTCAGCGAGGCGGCGCAGCAGAGGCTCATTGACGCATACGTTGACATGAGGTACAGCATTTCACATCATCGTCATCATCGTCAGTCCGTTAATAGTCCAATGATATTATCCGCGCGCGATCTGAACACGGTGGAAAATTAACGAAATTAATTGAAAAAACAGTTCTAGAGCGAAGTAGGATTATCTAAAGTTCTAAATCTAAATATTTAACATTTATTTATTTGTACGAATCACTAGTTTCTAGTCAACTAAGTAATTATTTTCAATGCGTTGGAAGACTGACTTCGTTCTTGTTCAAAATATCTATTAACTGCTAAAATTGTATGCTTTACTCTTATTGTTTATACAATAACAATTCTCCATCACAAAAATAAAAGAAGTAAACAATTGTACCAAACACAAGAAAATATCCACGTTAAATAATACTGCAGCTGACTTCAAATAACCAAATAGAATAAAATAATAGACTTAGAAACGAGAATTATTTTTAAACACATAAAAACTCCAATAAAAAGAACAAGCATGAAGGAAAAGCTTCAAAGAAGCCGTAACAGTAGAATATCATATCTATATCTATACAAATAAATAAAATTGAAGTGTCTGTTTGTACAGGGCTCGGAACCGGTTTAAAAGAGCGGTTAATTTCGATTAATTACCGGTAAATATATCGCTCCTTCAATTACCGGTTAAACAAGTAACCGGTTTTTAACTAACCTAAACGGTAAAGGTTACCGGTTACTTACCGGTTTTGACACCCAAATTAACCGGTTAATTCCGTAAAACGTAAAAGTAATTATGAATGGGATAGGTAGATTCATGTTGTGAGGTGCTTATGCCGTGTCGCCGCATGCGGGCATACTTATGGTCAATTATCTGCCTTTAAGCGACACGTTCTTTCACTGGCGATCAGAGTGTCTAGTGGGAGTTTGGCATTAACGAAAAACGTTAAATTATTAGAGAAGTATTCGCGCTAAAAAGAGCCCGGTGGAAAGGCAGTTATTGTGTTTGGTTTATTCGTTAAGACTGGACTTGTCTCATACGAAGAAAATAATTCATTTTGTGTATCGGTTGTTTATTTATGATGTAAATAGAATTTGTTCCATGTTTACGTTTTAACAGTGAGCCACGCGGCAGCTTTTGATGTCACACGGATGGGCCGGCCCGAACCAGGGTAATACCACGACCTCGCAGAATACCATGAATGGTAGCGGAATCAAACAAAACTACCCTAGGAGGTACCAACACCCTGGTGACGGAGAATCCTCGCTGAGCATCCACGCCCAAGCTGCCCTACTCTTCCTGAGCGTGGTGCCCTCCTTCGTGCCCCGCGTATACGGGGGACGAAGCCGACCTTTCTTTTAACCGAGACTCAGGTGTCCTAAGTGTCGCTTAAAGGCTGATACTTCATATCTCTCATAGACCTACCCGGGGTACAAATTAAAACACTCCTTTGGGTCCCGGGCTGGAGAGTTGGCGAAAAGCTAGTTCGCCTTCCTTCGGGAACCCGTGCATTCTGGTCTCTTGCCAAGGTTGTCTAACGGAACTTCTGTCAGTCATCTCTTCCATCTCAGCATAGAGAGGGACTCACTGGCCCATGCCGCAAAGGAGAAAGCCGATCTGTTAATCTTCCTCTTTGCGTCCAACTCGACTCTCGATGACGGGGGGAACACACCGCCGACCACCCCGCGGTGTGATTGCTCCATGCCGGATGTGCGGTTTACACAGCGCACGGTTCGCAAAGCAATCATCTCCCTGGACGTCATCAAGATGAATGGGACTTATGGAGTCCCACCCATTGTGCTGAACACGTGTGCTCCGAAGTTGGCACCGGTTTTAACGCCTCTTTTCCGGTACTCCTACTCTTAAGGTGTAGTTTCGAATTCATGGAAGACAGCTTTGGTCCACCCAATCCCTAAAAAGCCGTCCGCTCCTCCTTCTTCTCAAAAATAATAATCTATTGTAAACGGTTTTTGTCGGGGTCGATCAGCTGGTGATCTTCTAGTCTACCTAACTCACAGATGGGCGTAGGTAGTAGAGTCTAAAGGGAAGGCATTGGCCGTTAGTTTGGACATAGCGAAGGCCTTCGATCGGTTCTGGCACAAAGCGCTTCTTTCGAAGCTCTATTCCTATGGGCTTCCCGAGAAATTGTGCAATTGGATCAACAGTTTCCTTGCTGATTGGAGCATCAAGGTTGTAGTAGACGGTGTATGCTCTGATTATAAGCCTATTAAGGCTGATGTTCCACAAGGCTGCGTGCTATCATCAACGCTATTTCTTCTGCATATAAATGATATGTTGCAAACTGGTAACTTTCATTGCTATGTGGACGACAGCACTGGTGATGCTTTATATACAAGCCATGCCAATATTTCTCGGGATAACGTTGCCGAGTACCAGAACAAACTTATGTCTGAAGTCGAGTCTGCGCGTTTATCGCTAAAAAGAACCCCTTTGTCGTACCTTCACAGTTTCAAAGAAAGCGTTTTACTAGGAGTTTTCTTCCTTTTTTTTATAGGATAGGGTGACAAACAAGCACACAGTCCACCTGATGGTAAGTGGTTGCTGTGGCCCTTAGATATCTACACATATCCTCGTTTGCGAATCAAAATGCAGATACGTTGTCACCCGTGAGGACTAAGATGGAATGCCTCTCTTCCAGTAAAAAGGGTCTCCGGTTCTCTAAACTCACCATACGAAACACAGCAGTGTTAAGCTGCTATTTTACGCTAATATTCTGCTAGAGCGTGCTCCTTCTCCGGTCGAGCCGGCCCATTCGTGCTACAGCTATACTACTAATATAGCTGCAGCATGGCTCTACCACGTATAAAACTAATAATTCCTTAAATAATTCCTTGCTCAACTTCTCTGTGGAATTGTTTACCACCGGCGATTTTTCCGGACCGATACGACTTAGGGACCTTCAAGAAAAAAGCTTACTCCTTTCTAAAAGGCCGGCAACGCACCCAACTTTCATAATATGTATTTGGTAAAAATCTGTTATTTTGATATTACAAACAGATACTTCAATTTCATTTATTTAAATAGATTTAATTCAATATTCGTAAAGTATGAACGGTTGTAAAAAATTCCAAAGCGATCACTATATTATTTTGATCTTGAGGCGTGAGAAAACTTGGTTGCAGTTTTAATCATTCTCTTTTATAATTCAATACAAGATCGTAAATATCAATGTGATTTATACTGTTGAGTATCTAGTTAAATGGGAGTTATTAATAATCACTGTTAGTAAATGACAGGAATTTTCAGTATATGTATTTGGGACAGTCGACAGCAAAATATAGTCGATTTTAATCATAATGATTTGTTAGATTCAAATTATTATCTTTCTTTATTAACTTCTGTATCAGTAAAGTCAATTTCTTCTATGTGGTTACCTTCTACTCTATTTAAAAAAAAACTAATATTTTTAGTAGGAATGAGATGTGAAAAATAGTAATTTCTTTTATCCTGTACGACTTTAGAATTCTCTGAACATGACAAATAAATTTTTTATCGTGTAAAGACACGACTTCTTATTAAACTTTATTTACCTCAGAAGTGGTAATTATTAGTTTTTGCAAAGACCGAGATAGAGGTTGGTTCTAATCACAAGCTTCTAAATCTAAAAAATCTGGTGATCTGCCTCACTTCAGTCCTAAAAAGAACAAATACTATAACATATAATTTCATCAACTTAAAAAAAATCGTGTTTTCTGTTAAGAAAGTTCATCATTTATTGCGATATAATATTACTAAAAAGTTTTCTAGTAAAAAACGCAAAGCGTAATTTTAGTAGAAAACTTTCAATAAAATTAAAGTCAATATATTTATATTATTTCACCTTATATATAAATATATTGACTTTGATTTCAATAAAATTAAAGTCAATATATTTATATATAAGGTGAAATTAAACATGATATCGAAACTTAATTTTAAAGTGGAGATAACGCATAATTAATTGAAACAAAACTAACCACTGTTATTTATAATACGGTCATTGCTGAAAGATAAAAAAATATGAGGGATGTCGTTTTAGGGAAGTCGCGTTTATGCAATGAATATATCGTACGTGCGTCTAAAAACTTCGTGAATTAGACAGAGCGCAGCCGTACAAAGTTGGATACAAGTGGGGTAAGGGAGAGGGCGGGGACAAAACAAAACTTGGTTTTAACCGGTTAATTGTTACTACCTTAACCTAAATTTGTGAAAAACCGGTATTCCGCATAAACCGGTTTTGGGGTCAATGACCGAAACCGGTTTAGAATTTTAACCGGTTTCCGAGCCTTGTCTTAAGGTACAATTTTAGCAGTATTTATTAAACATAATATTTTTTGTGTACAGGTTTGATCTAATATTCTTAGTACTGGATCCACAAGATGACGCTTTCGATAGGCGCCTAGCATCGCATCTGGTATCGTTGTACTACAAAGACCCCTCTGACACCCCGGAAGATGAGAATGTTGTTGTAAGTTTCAATATTGCAATATAAATTTGATACATTTTGAATTATATATGATGATCATTACATCATTATCATTATAGTAAAGGGTATTCTCAGGGGTTCCCAAACTTTTTCAGTTCGCGGCGTACTTACAGATTTAGTATTTTGGTCTCGGCGCCCTAGCTAACTGAAATAGGGTACAATGATACTAGAAAGATAGGCACATAAATTAAAATATGCACGATATGAAGCTGAGTTTTTACATTTATATTGATACACAAGAATGCATTTATTATTTAAGAAGAATAGGCAATAAATTACAATAGCAACTTAGTTTATGTGACGTGTGAGGTGGCTTGATTGTGGCTTGTGGCTTGACACTGCTCCTCCCATTTCTTGCTCCACATTGATCTTTGAGCGACATTTGCTCTTTATTTACACACACATATTTACAGCTAAAAATCCGGTTTATTTTGTATCCGCGAATACCTAAGTTTAGTTTCCGGAGAATGGTAAACAGGGGCGCCTCACCGCGCAGTCTTTGGGGACTCCTCCTTTAACACGTACAGTGTACACTGCTGAACATAGGCTTCCCCCAAGGAATGCCAAAATACATGATAAATAAATAAATAAATTCAATTTGTTTGACGAAGTGATAAATTAACATTTTTTACACTAAATTATTCTAATATGACCCTTTCAACGAACAAAAAACGGTGATATAAAATACTTAGCTCTCGCTTTTTCCCTAATTTTTTCTACTGGCTAATTGTGGTTCTGACATGGTTAATAAAAGAAAGATGTGGTCACTTGCGCATCTGTGGCGAATTCCTCCACCCGTTACAATGTTGTAGACCCTCAATGATATGGTCAGAAATTGTTTGACACATATTAGAGATTTTTTTGCCATAACCAGTGGTAAAGTAAAAAAATTATGTTCAATAAGAATTACATATTACATATCTATATTGAATAATAAATATTCTATTCTATTCTACGAGAAAAATGTGGCAAAGCAAATTTATGATGCAGAAGTAAGAGAAGAAATTTAGTGACCAAATTGGTGATATATTGAAGAATAACAAATTAAGAGTACCATTCAATGATGAGCATGTAAGCGTTATGAACATGTAAGAGGGAGGACAGGTGTGTCAAGATCGTGCCAAATAGAAGTCTGTAGTTTCTGGCTACCCCTCTGTGTAACAGGCGTGATCTTTGCTTACACTGAGTGAAAGGTTTGAGAGTGTATGTTTTTATGTTGTGTAATGTATATTTGTGTTTATTTCAGAACATGGGTCTTATGCGCGACTACATCGCGTTCGCTAAGGAACACGTGCAGCCCACGTTCAGCGAGGCGGCGCAGCAGAGGCTCATTGACGCATACGTTGACATGAGGTACAGCATTTCACATCATCGTCATCATCGTCAGTCCGTTAATAGTTCAATGATATAATCCGCGCGCGATCTGAACACGGTGAAAAATTGTCGAAATTAATTGAAAAAAACAGTTCTAGAGCGAAGTAGGATTATCTAAGAAGTTCTAAATCTAAATATTTAACATTTATTTATTTGTACGAATCACTAGTTTCCTAGTCAACTAAGTAACTATTTTTAATGCGTTGGAAGACTGACTTCGTTCTTGTTCAAAATATCTATTAACTGCTAAAATTGTATGCTTTACTCTTATTGTTTATACAATAACAATTCTTCATTACAAAAATTACGAAGTAAACAATTGTATCAAACACAAGAAAATATCCACGTTAAATAATACTTCGCGGCTGACTTCAAATAACCAAATAGAATAAAATAACAGCCTTAGAAACGAGAATTATTTTTAAATACATAAAAAACTCCAATAAAAAGAACATGCATGAAGGAAAAGCTTCAAAGAAGCCGTAACAGTAGAATATCATATCTATATCTATACAAGCCAAATAGTCAAAATAACAGCTTTTTACTAAATGCATATGAAAGTATATACGGTACTCATAACAAAAACACAATTTTTAAAATTTTTGTCTGTCTGTCTGTCTGTTTGTTCCGGCTAATCTCCGGAATGGCTGGACCGATTTTGACGGGCCTTTCACTGGCAGATGGCTGATGTGATAAGGAGTAACTTAGGCTATTTTTATTTCAGAAAAAGAATTAGGGTTGCGCGCAAAAAAATAAAAACCCATGAAATCCAATCGTAATAAATTACACGCGGGCGAAGTCGCGGGGAACAGCTAGTCAATAATAAAAATATATTATTAGAAATTTGGGTTAAGTGAGGTTATATTTACCCTAATATAACTTTATCAAAACAAAACAAAACAAAACAGTTATCAAATTCTGCCGTGACGGTCACCTCAAGCGAATTGTTGTTGATGTTTGAAATTTTAAATTGACAAATGAATTAGAATTTGTAAGGTTGACATTATACTAGTTTGACATTATGCATTATGAAATGACCATGCCTGTATATTTTTTTTTTTTTCTGTTTTTTACACCCTAAATTTATTGACATTATACCGTTTTATTAAATTTTGATATGAAATGATATTGTAATTTTATAATTTTCTAATTTTAATTATTCAATTGCATCTCGACGTAATATTTGCATACCGATAAATCGGTGAAACATGCATGTTCACACTATGTTATAAGATCTAAAAATATACCATGTTTTATGCAAATAAATATTATTATTATTATCAATGTCCAGACGGGTTGGCAGCGGCCGTGGACAAATCTCAGCGTACCCACGTCAACTGGAGTCTTTAATCCGACTGGCAGAAGCGCACGCGAGGGTGCGTTTGTCGCCCGTCGTCGAAATCTTAGATGTCGATGAAGCCGCCAGGTAAGATTATAATACATTTTATGAGTCAAGATGCGCACTGCCAGACTGCGCAGACGGCCAGTCTCAACGGAGCCTAGCCATCTGCGTAGGACGGGATTATAGTGCCCGAGAGTATGCGCAAACACAGGTGAACTCTCTATACCATCACTCAAAGTCCGATGGGACAGTAATCCGACACGAACAGAGAGAGATGAGGCACAGGACCCACGGATTTACGTGCTTTCCTAGGAATACAGTGGAAAATACCGCCACCTTCCTGACTCCGGGCTACTGAAAATTGCTTGACGGATAACCCAGTAACTGATTTTGGCCCGACCTGGAATTCGAACCCAGGATCTCATGATCAGCAACCGCGTTTACGGCCACTGCACCAATGAGGCAGCTGTAGTGGTATTGGTTAGAAGGTTCTTCTACCAAAGGAATAAAAAAGTAGACGATAATCTTGTAATACTTGCATTGTATGCAAATAAATAAATATAATTTTAATAATCTATGATTTAATAATTTAAAATTTAAAATTTTGTACAACCTACTTCAATATAAATTACTAAGAATAACTCAAAAACTATTAGTCAGACCTTGATCAAATTTATATGGGACCACATGAGAAGCACCAGCTTTCAAATGAAAAAAGAATCATCGAAATCGGTTCACCCGGAAGAAAGTTATGAGGTGACACACATAAAAAAAACACAGTCGAATTGAGTACCTCCTCCTTTTTGAAGTCGGTAGAAAACAGGGCATGGGCTTCCTCCTATTTATAGGAAGACTATGCTGCTCTAGCGCGGGTTACGGTATATTCTGTTATATAAGTGGTTCTTAGCCGGTGGTCCATGGAGCACTGGTGAACCCTGAAAGCCCCGAAGTGGTCCGCGAAGACATCATACTATTCTCTCACATTTAGAAATGTATACAACATTCCTGGAGATGATGGTCAGTACGCAGATACTGCCGATACGTTTTACAAAACAATGTGTTGCTACATTAAAATAAGGGCTGTGTTGTGTGTACTCGTATTTTATTTAAAGAACAAACTTGAAATCAACCCTACTATTATATTATATCAAAAAATTGGTTGTCCATGGCAAAAAAAATAATTCAAATGGCCACTGTGTTAGATAGAAAAATTATGATTAAATAAGGGTTTAGCAATGGTAGTGTCGTGTTCAAGGGGTATAAATGTAAGGGTAAATTCTTATATATTAAAACTCAAATGTTGGCTCTGTATTGGATTCTAACCCAAGCCACACAGCAGCGGGTCCACATAGCACTGACATATGATGTGCAGACTATCAAAGTCACATCATCCTCTCGGAACAGACAAGACAGATGTATTTTGATTTCATGGTGGTGCAATAGTTTACAATAATGACCATACAACTGTTATGCAAATTGCATACGAATAAACCAAAGCTGCTGATTAGTTGCCTCAAAGAAGTATGAATATGTGTCTACACAGAGCAGTCACAGCCTAAGAAGTACCAGGCCTGTCGCACTCCGCGCTTTAGGCATGAAAATATACCTACGTTGCGTGGTCCCCTACAAGCGGCTAATTCCGTGAGGTTGTCACGCGCGCGATCGAGCTGACGCTCGCCTTACGTTAACAAAAAAGTATTTTTCTCTTATAAGTATTTAGCCGCTTTTGATATATATATATAGCCGATTTTTTTTTGAGTTTTTATTCAAGCATGGCCTCTGAAAAAGCCAAAAGGTACTGCATAGCATGCGGGCGATTAAATAACAATAGGAATGTCGACTTTTCATTCTTTACTGTTCCTAAGGATATCGAAAGGTAATATATTATTATTTATAGGTAGATCTAGATAATTAGGTACTTAGTTACTGACGCCATAATTACAGATTTATTATTTCATTAGTGAACCGACCACAGCTTCGCAGTTTTCGATTTTTCGCGTATAATGCCAATGAACTTAAAATACGTTCAGTGTAAGTAGACCTCTCAGTACTAGTGACTGCCTACTAATGCAAGATCAGCATATACTGGTTATTTGTTTAACACTTTGTCGATAAAAGAAAGAGATTGAAAATAGCTGAACTTCTCATTGCCACTCTTTCATTAATAATGAAGTAGCAAAAATGTGAAACAGACAAGTGACGGCTCCATGGCTTAGTTGCAGCGCTAAGGGCCGCGGGTTCGAATCCCGGACGGGACAAGTATTTGTATGGCCTACAAATAATTGTTCTGGGTCTGTTCTATGTATGTAAACTGTCAGGACAGGCGAAAATCCTAGTGTGGAGGTAACGTTTTTTAAAAAGACAGGAAGAGAGATAACTAATGAAATTAAAAATTTTGTACAACCGACTTCAATATTAATACGCATTATTAAGGATAACTCCAAAACTACTGGTCAGATCTTGATCAAATTTATATGGGATGTATAAATTATAAGCACCAGCTTTCAAATAAAAATAGAATCATCAAAATCGATTCACCTAGAAAAAAGTTCTGAGGTAACACACATAAAAAAATACAGTCGAATTGAGTACCTCCTCCTTTTTTTGAAGTCGGTTAAAAATGGTAAGTAGGTAAATTATCTGAGTTTCAAAGACGTTCACGTTGTTGTAATATTAATTTTCCTCGATGTTGCATATTAACCTTCCTCACATTGAACAATAATGTTTTTATTATCAGCAAAAATTATTATTATATTATTATATATTATTATTTCGGGTTCGAATCCTGCACGGAACAAGTATTTGTATAACACCTAACCCTACAGTAGGGGCGGCCTTAACAAAAGCGCGTAACGGGCTAAGTAATACAGACACTCGCACGCGGACGTAAGGTGCATTTTGATTTAATACGCGCGCCGTATTAATTTTTGTTTCGGCTTAGGCTAATGAGGGCTAATAATTTTTTGCTCACCAGATGTCGCTAGTTGACACTGAGGTAAAGTTTTTTGTTACACAATGTAATTTAATTGAGAAGTTGGTTTTTAATAAAAGTTTATCAGTTTCTAGAGTATTATATTAATACACAAAACAATGCGTCAGTGGTTTGCTCTTTAATTTTTTGCACATTTTTAACTTTTTTAAAATTTTTCTACTTTTATGAATATCTGTGGTTTGGTTTATTTATTTTTAATGTTATTAATATAAAATATAGCTAATAGCACAGAAAGAAACAATAACCTTTACATTTTCCGAACAAATTAACTTCCCCGCTATGAAATCTGTCAAATATTATACCTCATTTTCTAGTGGCGCCGCCCTGGTGGCAGAAAAAGTCGTGGATGCCCTCATTTCAGGAAGGTCGCTTCCGAGGCGTGCTAAGTATTATGAATATTTGCGACGTTGTAAATAGGTTTAAACTCGCAAGTTTGCTATCAGAGAGTGATCTATACTATTATTTATTGGCATGTATTTAACGCGGCGACAAATTAATCTGAATTAGGGATTTAAAAAAAATTTAAGCCGGTAGCAAAAATAATAGGGTGGCAGCTACAGTGAAGGATAATTTAAAGTAGAAAGTAGCAGCTTTATAATCAGTTGTAAGCTTTGATTTAATTTAAACTGGCATTGATTTTTTGTTTCGGTAACTGAACTGTTAAGCGAACACTTGACGGCGGATAAAAAGTAGAAAATAGGCTTCCTTAAATTATACAACGAGGTTGTATATAAAGTTAACACTGAAATGAGAAGAAAATATGAACATGGTCATAAAAACATACTTTGTGCGACGTTTTAGGAGCTATAAATAAAGCAAATAGTGACATGCAAAAAAAAAACATTGTTTGCCTATAGTTTTATTTCTTGACTTATAACTTTCCTACAATGGCATGGCGAAACAGTAAAAGGCATAAAGGTAGAATAATTGTCTTTATTTATTCAAAATTATAAACGTATCATATATAATTTATAAATTAGATAAATGTATGCGGTTCTTACCTTCTTAACATATCCGTGTTTTTACAAATTTAACAGTATACCTAAATTTAACCAACTACTGCTGGCCGCACCTAGTTCTATCCGACTAGAACTAGGTGTAACCGCAGTTCGGCTTTTAGCCGTAACAACTTTAATGTTCTTTTTTGCCCAACAATATCCTTCTGTCCATTCTTTAAGTTCAATCTTGTGTGTTTCTGGGAATGAGTTTTCAGTGATATCGTTTGACCACTGCGTAACCATCTCGCTTGCCACAGTAAGGAATCGTGATAGGGGAAAGCGTTCCCGCAACGTATTATGATCTTTGATTGACTTGTTTAATGCTTCCAAAGCGTTGTTAGTAGTCGGTGAAATTCATTTTCACATTCACAGATTTCTGGTTTAAGAAATTTATTTCTCATAAGAATAAAACATTCATTTGTCTGAGAAACACAAGATTGCCTTAAAATAGATAAGTATGATTTCAATATTTTTGTTTGTAGAATCATTACATTATGATTCTACAAACAAAAATACTGAAATCCTAATACTTAATTATAGTACCTGTTTTAATTTTTAAAGCTGCTTGCAAATCGCAGCCCGAAAGTGTATTTTTATATGGGAGCCTATTGTTGCCAATAATACAATGTTTGTTATCACACTGTTAATATTAGTTGCCATGTCATTATTTATAGTAGCTGTTTGCTACCTTAAAGTAGCAGCCATTCTTTAGTTTTTATAAATTCTAGCATTTTGCAGCTCATCTAATATAATTATTGCCAAAATATTTAATCGCTGCCATGTAGTTTTTTTAGTAACGAAATAGTTAGTCGCCCTTTAAGTTGTTAGTCGCCTCGAAAATAATTAGCCTTATTTATTCTGTGGAAGTACACAGTATACAGTCAGTCATTGCGTTTGATGTTGTCGGAAAAGCTGACATAAAAATAAAATTGCAAGGGTTGTCACAACTGATTTTTTTTATTCCACGTTTGAACAAATTAAATAAGTTAATCAGACAATTGGTGTTCAGAAATAATAATAATAGGTTATAATAAGCAGAGTTACCAAATAAATTAATTATAAAAATAGTTAATTGTCGAATACAATTTATGCAGTTTATAACGTATCTATGTGTTATAACAACCTACTTAACACTATATTTTTTTTATTTGAATACATGTTGAAATGTAAGTGGAAGCTTTCAAGGTTGCATACACACAAGTTGAATAGACACAGATGGCATATACACAAAATTACGTTATTAAGATTATCGTCGAAGTAAGTTAATATTGCCGATTTCTTCATTTAGTGGGAAGAAGACGGCAAAGAAAATTTTAAAGTGTATAACTTAAATATAGGTCATATTTTGACGGATGATAGTTTATTTTTCAGCTATCGTATTATTTTTAAGCCTTCTTAAGTGGTGTTAAATATTTATTCGTTTTTAACCTAACTCAACTACCCTATTGGGATTACATCAAAAGATATTAACAAATGTGCAACTGATAGATATTTTCGATTTTTTAAACTAAATACTAGATTTTAAATTCCTGTTATACAGCCGTTTTTTACCGCACACGTAGTGTGAACCATTTTAGTTTATTTGCAAACGTGACAAGACAGCCCTGCCGGAGAGCTCCCGAACGACTAATAACCGTTCGGAAGCGCTTCGCCCGTGTCTCGCCCCGCACCGCACCGCAGCGTTGCCAACTCTACGGATTTTTCCGTAGATCTACGGAGTTTTGTCATTATCTACGGAAGTACAGAATTTGAGGTTGAAATCTACGGAATTTTTAAAAACTTAACAAGAAAAACATTTTTATCATGAGTGTGAACTTAGCCGTCAATGTCATTCTCTCTCTCTTCTTCTATGCTGTCTGTATTAAAAAATAACATTTTTGCTTATAAATATCTAATTTTTTGGTGAGGTTAATCGATTTCAAATTTTAATAGCGTAGATATTTTGGATTAAATTACGTTTATTTCGAATTTCGAACACTTCTTGGAAAATAGGCAGTTAATATAACACTTTTAAAATTTTCATAGATGATTGAATTGTCACTTATGTCTCAAATTTTCCTAATCCAGGCTGTCCAATTGCTTTTACAATTATTAAAAAAAATCTGCCGAATAAGTCTTCGCTTTTCCTCGATATTTTTCCGAATTTCTCAAAAGTTGTTAGTTGTATAGTTTTTCACTGTTCCATAAATTACCCAAGTCTGAAACACCGTAATTTATCAAATAAACTAACAGAAACCAGAAAAAAATATCTATGTTAATTTTAGTGAAGATGGTCCGTTGTTTTTCATTCGTCTAATTATTGCTTCAAAATTTTCCAGCATCAAGTTTGTAACGTAAGTTTTTTAGTATAACTATATAAACTAATATATTTTATTTGTTTTTTACTAAAAATAATTTAATTAAAAGAAAACAATTAATTTGTTATGCTTCATTTTCCTTATATGTGCAGCTTACATTACAGAAAGATTTCTCCAAAACTTGATCTATTCTATGACAAAAACAAAAATTTTCGATCCTCTTTAGAAGTCTGCAGATCTACGGATATTTTGAAATAGCATCTACGGAATTCTTTATAATAATCTACGGATTTGGAAAAATTTGGGTTGGCAACAATGCTGCACCGCACGATTGCTCCGTCCGTCTAGACGCCTTAGATGACTGACTGGTAGTAATTAGACTGTGGTGCAGTCTAAGAGACGAAGTGAGATATGAAAATGCGCCGTTACGAACTTCAGATTTCACGTCTATATACGTCTCTATACGTCTCATTTGCACTGTGACTAACACAACGTACTTATACTCCACCAAATCTAAGAAATACAGTATAGCCAACAAAAATATACTCATAAATTATTTTTTTAACTTTTCTTAGTTAACTTGATCGAAATCGTATGTGGGGTTAATGTTTTGTGTCTAATTAATTATTTATTATATTTTATTGCATTATTTTTTATGGCGTACTTTAGTGAAAGCAGTGTTGCCAATTTTAAGAACCTCCCCATAAGCGGTCTTAACTGATAGTGTAAGGGCAGACGCAGATTTTTAAAAATAATTTCAACTATGACATTTTTCCGAGTTATTAATATTATTATTTTTAATTAACATAATTAAAATAATATTACTTTATTAATTAAATCTTTCTTTAGTTGACAAATCACTTATGGTCAGGGTGATTTACATCAACTGTTAGTAACACTATCACGGGCAAATGAAAGGTGAACTGTTAAAAGTGTCACTGCTCACTGTCAAGTCAAACAATATTAATCATAATAATATTACAATTAATATTGTTATATATTAATTGTAATATTATTTCCTTGGAATCATTCATTGGTTTGTTGGAACTATTTTCTGTTGTCTTCTGAGAATTCAAATCATGTTGTTGTAAGGACTGCTTTTTTTGGTAGGTTTGTTACAAAACTAACATCAAAACTGTACAGAAAATTAAAGAACAACAAAAACCCCACAAAATAAATAGATCTTTTTATTTCCTTGAAAAGTACGACATCTCCCCTCTTTTATATCCAATTTATGCTATCATACAAAAAAAAATGTGCAACGGCGGCCCATAGAAGGATGGGCAATCTCTTATCAAATTTTTTCATATTTATTACTACTATTATTACTTACTGCTAATTTCAAGAGATAAATATATTTTAATTAAAATTGCACTAGATTAAAAACAAATTTATTTAATCACTTTGACTACAACTGGTTGAGCTGTCGCCGTCATCATCGTTGTTTACATGATGTGATTGCACAACGACCCGGACGGGTGGAGCCACTACAAGGCCACTACAAGGGATAGTTCGCAGGTTGCACCGCGAGGCGCTGAAGCAGTCGGCCACGGACCCGGTGTCGGGGCGCATCGACGTGGGCATCCTGACGACGGGGCTGGGCGCGGCGGCGCGGCGGCGGCGCGCGGACCTGGTGGCCGCGCTCAAGGACCTGCTGCAGCCCTACGCCAAGCCGCACACGCTCACGCACGCCAAGCTGCTGCACGATCTCAACGCAGCTTCGCAGATTGTAAGCCTCTTTCAACTTCTTATCACGCAACAAAAATTAATACATGGGGTGAAAAAAAGGTTATTCAAATTTAATAGATGGGGTCATTATTGGAATAAAATATTCAAACCGTTGTTTATAATCTAGCACGTCTGCAATTTTGTAAATTATATTTTCTCACCCCTAATCAATTATGGGTGTGTTCCGATATACACTGCGAGCACTGCTCAGTGCTCGCAGTGTATAAATAAATTCGTTCCGTTATGGACTGCCGGTATACTGCCGCAGTACCCTAGGGAAATATAATATGACATCATAAATCGCCGCCATTTTTGTACTGTGAGCGCTTGCGAGGTAAGGTGCTCTCAATACTTTGATTACGTGATCAAAAAACATAACAGTGCCTAAAAATTTAAGAGCTTCCACGAATGATTGTTATTATTATTAATTAATATTGTTATTCAAATAAACTCGGACATTAAGTTTTAAAAACAACAACATTCAAATAGTAATTTATCTTGTTGAACGGAAAACATGTATAAGATAAATATTTTCATGTGTCGAAAAATGGGGATATAATGGACTGCGTTCCGTTTTAAACAGTAACCAGTATAGCAAATTAAAAAGGAACGGCTTCACAGTATACTGAATTGACGTCACACCTTACAGTGGTCACAGTGTATATCGGAACACACCCTTTATTTTGTCTTATGATGTATGTACCACAATAATTTTACGCGAATGTCGATAGTTTAAATTAACTGTGCCTGTAAGCCTTGTCGCTTTCTTATTTTTTTTAAATAAATTAAGAAAGCGACTTGCGCACTCGAAAGTTTTACGTTATGGGTACATAATGTAATAATTTTTAATTAATTTAATACTTAAAATTAAATTACTTACTATTCAATTTTGATATAAGAATAGATTTAACTAATTACCCGACTACGGCGAAGCAAAAAAAAGATGATTTTGATCTGTATGTATGTTCATCTGTTCCCTCATAACTTCTAAACTTCTTATCATCATTTTACAAATGAGGTAACGTATAGATAGTTACACACAACTCTCATAACCGCCTATTTCTTATAACAATCCGCAACGTTCCAACGTTGCGTTTGCTTGAACGGGCCGGATTGTGATATTATTATCGCATCAGAATTTGGTTTTACGTAGACTTTCTATTTCAAAATAATCATCATCAAATCTCGAATGGGTGTACATTTGTAAAATATTATAAATAGTTAGGTTATAATGTACATAGGAATATTAAAAATGTATATAAAATGAACTTTAAAGCACGCCTGATTTGCTCAGCAAGTCCTGGAGAAAGTACGAAGAAAAGTTAATTTCAGCAATTAAATTAGTTTAAACATCTTAACAATTTATATCACGAAACGGAAATAGTTGTGGCGGTTACTGTTCTATAACTAGATATTGTTAAGTTGCCGTTACATGGAAAATAGTTATGAAATATAGATAGTTATGATTTCGTTATCCGTTGTACAAAAACGATAACGTTACGTTATTTATGAAACATAAAACGACCCACCACTAGTATCAAATGAAAGGGCTTAATTTGCACATTTCAAATATATAATATATTGTAATCTGTTGCTCGCAGCTTTTCTTGCATGCATCCGATATTAGGAATAATTACTAAAATCACGCCTCAGATGTGAGCCAAAGGTTGAGAAGTCTTTCAAATTTCGAAACATAAACCTATGTGTAAATTTGGTAGAATACCTAGGTACATGTAAAACAATAAAACCTAAACAAAAAAATGTAAATGCGGCTTTGTAAATACTTTAATCCCACAATTATAACCCCAAAATAATTTAAATAAAAAGTATTAGTAGTCGGCTTTTAGTTTCTGAACTTGCTTTTATTTTAAATATTCTATCGTACTAGTACTAAAAGAATCAGTTTTCATTTATTGCATCATGAGTTAGACACCTATTTAAACTTTTAAAATTACATAATTTTTTAACCTCTTTGATGAATTAAATAATAGACAAAATCAATCGGGGAAAATAAAGCACATATTATATTTGCACTTGTTTATAAATATATGTTTCTCATCTGAATTTTGTTACAAATTATTTAATATTTTTTTATAGACTGTATCCCGAGAACAATTGGACGAAGCGTTGCGTGACCTGCAGGATGAAGGCAAATTGACGATCGTCAGTCACACACATCTGCGACTTTGTTGATTCGTTCGTAGTGTTTGTTGAGAATTGAAATAAATCTTCGTGCGTAGAAATAAGATTGAATTTTGCGTTTTTTACACTTGGTCTGCTATTAACGGAGTGAAAAGGACCAAATGTCAAGTTTTATAAAAGGTTTTTGTTAAAATGGCCATCATGTGATTGTTTTTAATTCCTAGTTAATTAAATAAGTTATTATTAAGCTTTAAAATATAAGGACTTTTCAAAAAAAAAATTTTCATTCATACACTCAACTTCCCATTTTTTGGTGTTTTAGATAATTTGAAATTTACCTGTAGTAATTTAACATGACAATGTTTTTTTTTTATAAATCCAAAAATAAATTTGTCTATATTACCTAAATTGCAAAGAAAGGATGATGCAAGTATAAACTAAAATCTTTGGGCATAATATATCAAACACCGCGACGTAAATATCTTCCTTAGTTCAATACTAGGTAGGACTTCTTTTCTGCCTCAGAGTCCGTCTGGGCAGGTAACAACTACTCTCTTATACCTCTTTCTGTCGCCGAACACCAGCGCGTGCACTGCTGTTTTCCCATCTGAAGGGTAAAGAGAGCCAGTATAGTTACAGACTGTGGGGCATTCCGTCTTAGTCCTAAGAGGTGACATTGCATCTGCAGCCTTCGTTTGAAGTCGGTTGCAGATGTTCATGGGCTGCAGTAGTCATTACTATCAAGTGGACAATTGTTTTGGTGGAAGTGAGTTTGTAATCCACTTCAATTTTATATGAAACTAGTGGTAAAATTAAAAAAAAATTGTACAACCGACTTCAATATAAATTATAAATTATTAAGGATAACTCAAAAAGTACTTGTCAGACCTTGATCAAATTTATATGGGACCACATGAGAAGCACCAGTTTTCAAAAAAAAAAGAATCATCGAAATCGGTTCACCCAGAAAAAAGTTATGAGGTAACACACATAAAAAAAAGGGAAAAAAACATACTGTCGAATTGAGTACCGTCTCCTTTTTGAAGTCGGTAGAAAAGAGAAGAACATTTGCCGTGTGCTAGCGGCGTAAAGGAATCAATAAACACATTTCTTCTCTCCGATCGTCGTCGTAAGAGGCGATTATGGTATAGGCCAGAAAACCTCACGGTCTGGGTGTAACCACCTCGTATAGATGTAAATACTCAGACGGCGACACGAGAAGCCCAGTAAAAGGTGCAAGACATCGGATACTACAATCGCAAACCAGTGACGATGAAGAAAAATCCTTCCCGTGTCGGAAGGATTTTTCTTCATAAAAGGCCTATCTGCATTCTTCGGACCCTGTTTTGTAAACGTCTAATAAAAAATAGTAAAATAAAATCATAATTTTATCATATTTCTTCCAAGAGACAGACCCGCTATTTAAAACATAGGACTTTATGTATCTCATCCATTGTATAATTAAAGGTTTTTAATAAATAAATATACTAATAATGAAAATTAAATAAAAATTTTCAATAAATAAATTTTATTTACATTATCATTAATGGCTGGTTCAGCAACAATACTTAATATATATATATACATATTTTTTTAGAATATAAAATAATTAACAAAGTGCAGTCACATACTTGTGCGTGTTAAAGGCATAACATTTTTCAATACTTCAACCTTAAAGAAAATTAATAGGACAAAATCAACTTTTTAGTCAATTTAGCTTATGGTTATAAAAATAATTATAAATAGAGATAACAATTTTAAACACATTTAAACAAAACAATACATACGCTTTCGTGTTTTTAATAATAAAGGATGAACAACTATGGATAATATTGCATCTTTTTGTTAAATGATGTTAACTACCTCGTTCCGTAAACAATATTTTACTTTCAAACTCAATTTAAAAAGATGTCAGGAATGGAATATTATTATATTATTACTAACAACGCTTTGTCGTGTTTATTGTGCTTAGTCATAAAGTTATTTTGAATTAGTTATATGAAAAGACGGAAAATATTAATCATGTACTTTATTATATTACATATATATATATATAAGGAAATACCAATAAATTCGTAATATACTGAAAATATGTGTGTACAAATGAAACCTAGTTTTTTTTTAAAAATCAATAAGGAATAGAAAAAGAGTACACACATTGGATAATATGAAAAACTAAATATGAAAACTAAGGCGATTGAGCAAGTTTTATGCAAAAAAAAACCCAGCACCCCAACATAAATAAAATTTATTCTTCAAAATTTTAAAATTAATATATACTAGGTGTTCCTTGTTGTAATCGTAATAAATTCCACCGCGCCTTCGCCCGCGTGGAATTTATTACGATTGGATTTAATGGGTTTTCTAAAATAAAAGTAGCCTAAGTTACTCCTTGTAACATCAGCTATCTGCCATTTAGTCACGTCAAAATCGGCCCAGCCATTTCGGAGATTAGCCGGAACAAATAGAGACAGATAGACATTTTTTTTTATATAAGTTTTTATGTAAGTAATTTTTGTTATAAGTACTGTATCTATTTTCATATGCATTTACTAAAAAGCTGTTATTTTGACATTACAAACAGACACTTCAATTTTATTAATATATTATACAACGTGTTACAAAATACCCCGTAATAAATATAATTAATTATCAAAGCCAAAAATTTTGTTAACCCTAGTAAGCTGTCATGTCAGGGAACCAGATTATTTAACACAAAGGCCTACGTACCTATTTTACTTAATAATTGTCTACTTTAATAGTTTTTCTATTTTTCATTCATAAATGTTTGCTACCTCAATACAAGGATGTCATTATACTCAAGTACTGGCTTCAAAAAATGTCAAGTTGGAAAAAAAATATGTTGTCAATTTCAAACCTTCTAATCGATATACTACAACTATTTAGCATTGATATATATGTACTACGCACTAGATTTCCAAGTGTGGAGCGGCGATAATAATACGAGATTTGAAATTAAAGTTTAAACCTTACGTAAATAACAATTCAGTAGTCAAGTAAGTAATTTTTTTTAAAGTGAATAAATAGGTAATAATATCGTAATATTTTACTATCTACCGCTATCTATCTATCTAAGACATAAGAGTAGCGCACATTTTTTGTTTGGAATAGCTTCTCTAGTACGTAGTATATATAACTCAATGCTGTTTAGAGTTTTTTTTCCAACATTTTTTGCAAAATAACGATGCCTTCTAACTCGGAATATTACGATATGATGTTATGCGTAGGCCATGAAGATAGCAATTTAAATCGTGCTCGCGAACTGTATCGGCAACGATTTATCGCCGTCGCTGTTCAGTGGGGTCTACCCCACTGAACAGCGACGGCTGCCTCGTACCAGTGTTTTCTGAACATGTCAAGACGACTACATTCCACCGGCTCTTTTCATCGGTCTACTGGAAGTGGACATCCAAGCACAGTCGACGCCAGGCAGGCTGAATTAGTGTTAGAGCATTTTGAAGAAGAGCCGACCACAAGTACGAGGCGAGCCGGAACAAGATTCGGTATAAACCATGTTGCAGTTTGGCAAACCCTCCGATTTTGCAACCAGGAGGAACTTCTGCGAGTGGTAACTCAGGCAGTTAGAGGAAAACCCTAATTACGTAAACTATGTTCTTTGGACGGACGAGGCAACATTCACGAGGTCAGGACTTTCAAATATGCATAACGATCACGTTTGGGCTCGCGTGAATCCACATTCTTCACGGCAGGGCAGATTCCAACACCAGTGGCGGCTGAATGTGTGGGCAGGCCTTTATGACGGGCATGTCATCGGTCCCGTCATTATGCCTTCACGTCTGAACGGTAGCAACTATCTAACGTTTTTACAAACGAAATTCGACGACTTTCCTGTAGCTGACTGGGATTACTTTGAGAACCAAAGAAACATGGTGTTTCAGCATGATGGAGCTCCGGCACATTTTCCTCGCAACGTACGAGAACATCTTAACGTTCGCTTTCCGCGAGGATGGATCGGCCGCGGGGACCGGTGCTATGGCTTGCTCGTTTTCCGGACCTCACAACCTTGGACTTCTTTTGTGGGGTTATGTGAAGGACAGACTGTATTTCTCCGATTGCCCAACGGTTGCCGAAATGGAACAGCGTGTTAGATCGGCTTTCGCATCAATAACACCGACGATGGTGCGAAATGCCACACAAGCCATATCTTGTTGTGGTTACACAATACACATACAATACACACATATATGGTTGTGTATTGAGCAAGACGGAGCACAATTTGAGCAGTTTCTGTAAATTTGACGTTTATTATGAAAAAGTAAGTGTTCGTTTAGGTCTTTTAAAATTTTTGTCGTTCCGCGAATTAGGTAGAAATGTAGGTACATTCTGCATAGTTTACTATTTAATTTTACTGAAATAGGGTTTGCACGTCAATGAAAATAATATTTTTTTATTTTTTCGGGGTATGTTATACAGCGTTACTACGGTTCTTAAATATTGTGAATGGACTCGTTATAAGGCCCCATTTAACCTCCTTTCGGCTTTACGGGTAGTTTTGTAATACCCAGTATTCACAAAATGTCAAACATGTCATCAATAAACTTTTGACTTATATCAAAGAATTTGTGAGATAGTGACATTACATAAAATAGAGACATTGATAAGCTTGTGATTGATAAGTAAATGGCTAGTTGCTGTTGTGGTTGAAATAACAAAAGTAAGGTTTCGTGGATATTCACTTTTTAGATTTTAATCCTTAAAATTGACCTAAACAAAGCCTAAAATATATAAATATTAAATACATAAATATTTAGGCGCTGCGCAGAATAAGAACATAAGGCTTCACACTTCAGAGCCTACCACTACCCTGGAACCGTTATGTAATTATGTTCCCTTTTTAAGGGTAAAAGCGGCAACATAATTTCGGGCTGCAAGGCTTTTCAGTCCTCACCAGTGTACCAAAGACTATAGAATTTTTGTTTGAAGTTGGTCACAGAGGTCCAGGGGCTGCAGTTGTCACTACTATTACGTGGGCTATTTGTCATAGGATTGTTTGAATAAATACAAGGAGAAAAGGCAACCAACGACGGAAAAAGAAAAGTACCCACAATCTACAACTGGAGTTTGCAGCAAACCGTAGGATGTAAAATAATAAATCGGAAATCCTCTTTATTTTCAATTGGAGGAAGAAAGCATGAGAGGAGTAGGTAGTGTTATTGAGTTATCTTTACATGACGTTCTCTCCCATCCCACAAACTGGAAGCACGTAAATGATATAGTCAACATTTACATTCCTAAACAAAATAACATTTTTATTGATCTATATTTACACTTAGTATATTGAGGTAAATAAATGATTGTGAGACATTATCAAAGCCTTGAAAAACAAAGATCGAGTGGTCATTTTATAATACGTAAAAACATTTTTTTTTCTAAATCTTAATTATGTAATTAGTTTTTTAACTAGCTAGCTCCACTCTCAATAGACGACAATAAAGCGAATTTGTTATAATTTTGATTGCACAACCGTATAAGGCGATGTCGGTTTCCACTAATTCATTTTTGATATATCAAAGTATCACAACTATCAAGAAGTGGGCGTTGAGTTTATCTCTCCATTACAATTGCTTTCGTCCGCAACGTGCTTCTCCGTACGTGAATCGCTCGCGTCAGCTCGATCGCACGCCTCTAGGACGTATTTATTAAATAAATCCGGTTTGTCTAAATACACGTGGTGACCGGCTCCGTTAAGCACCTGCAACATAAATGTATCATTCATCACAGCTAATCAAAAGTCCACTGCTGATCTTAGGCCTCCCCCATCGGTTGCTCTTATATGAGGGATATTTGCCATAGTCGTTGCGCCTGGCGGGCGGGTTGAGAAACGCAGTTTTTGTCGTAAGAGGCGACATCCAAGCCGAACGTCCACCGCAAACTAAACTAACTTAGTTTATCTTAGCTCGCATAACTGAGCCAGTTTTTCATACACATTTTCGTCCACCGCAAATTATGCCAGCTAAGCTAGGTAAAATAGCCAAACTAAGTCAAACTAACTTAGTTGTGTAGGCCGATCCGAAACTACGCAAACTAAGCTAAGCGCCTCTCACCCCCTTACTTTACTCCTCTGGCCCCTTTCGCTTGGTGTTGCTTGTTTAAGCATGCGTAAGCATCATATTAGTCTGTGTCTTTAGCTTATTTTTCGGTGGACGTGCAACGATTTTCCAGGTTAGCTTAGCTTAGTTCACCGAGCCTAGTTTTCACATAGTTTAATTCGCGGTGGACGTTCGGCTCCACGGTTTTATATAGGGTAGTAGGTTCTACGCCGTCACTACACGGTAAAAATATAAAGATAAATGAATGGAAAACATGAATCTTATAAAAAATAGAATCGAATCGAAGTCTTCGTTGCAAAGAATTTGACTGCGGTGTTGCGGGTCGCGTGTTTGATTCCTGCACGGAACGAGTCTGTGCATGGCCTACAAATAACTGTTGCGGGCTGGATGTTTCCCCAATGCCGTACATCATACTTAGCTAGCGAATTGACTAACATATTGTATGGTTTATATTTCAAATGTTTTATGCATCGCCATTCCACCTATTGTCCTTGCAATTTCAGTTAACATTTAAGGAAAGATTTTCCGCCAAATGTTCATTGATCAATGAGCAGGGTGCAGCGTATACACATGAGGTTTTTTACTTTAGAAAGTTTTCACACATTACACCACCAAACCCTACTTATGTAAAACAATACAATTAATTAAATTATAAAATATTTATTAGCTATAATTACCTGGACGTATGTCTTGGAATTAGGTCTATTCTGGCAGAGCACCTCGCTAGTGCTGTTGTCCACCCAAGATCGGGAGCCGTACATGACGGTGATCGGAAGCGCCGGGTCTAACTGACCCACACGGTGTACCATAGGGTTCTTGGCCCAGCCGAAACCTAACATCAATGCATGGAATGCACTCTCACCACTGGAATTAAAATTTGAAAAAATGTTTTTATGGATAGGTAAAGTTAAAATTACGCTCTTATAAGCTAAAGGTAACAAAAGAGGAAGGTAGCTAACAAAGCTATAAAAGTTAAAAAGTAAAGTTACAGCCTATATACGTCCCACTGCTGGGCTCAGGCCTCCTCTCATTTCTGAGAGGGTTTTAGGGCAAGGAAATGTCCGCCGCGCTGCCCCAATGCGTGTTGGCGAACTTCACATGTCTTCGAAATATATTTTTCTTGATTTCTCAGACATGTAGGTTTCCTCACGATGTTTTCCTTCACCGCCGAGCACGTGGTAAATCAGCACTTAAAATTGCAATTAACAATTTCATTGGTTCAACAAAGCTATAGTTTTTTATAATTTCAAAAGTGCAGTGTCAGGAGCTGGCCACATGGCTTATATATTCGGCCGTTGGTGAAGTTTATCAAATTGTTACCTAGGTATCTTACTAAAAATATATGATTATATTGTGTAGTACTATTTTGTAGCGTGGCCTTGTCTTGAAGGGCTAAGATAGAATACCTCGATTGAAGTAATAATTGTTTGACACTAAACATTTGTGTGATTGGTCCACAGTCTAAAGAAGCATTTATATACCCATGGGATAGTCTTGCTGCAGTGTTATTATGGTTGTAGCACGAATGGGTCGGCTGGTTGGCGGTGGATGGTAAGTGAATGCTGTGGCCCATAGATACCTATATCTATCCTCGATTAAGAAGCAAAATTCAGATGTGTTGTCACCCCTGAGGACTGAAATGGAATGCCTCGTTTCCAGTAAAAAGGGTCTCCGGTTCTCTACACTCACCATACGAAACACAACAGCATTCAGCTGCTATTTTACGCTGGTATTCTGTGAGAGCGTGGTCCTTCCCGTTCGAGCCGACCCATTCGTGTGACAACCATAATATAGCTGTAGCGTGGCTCTACCACGTAAAAACCACCACAGACGCCAGCCGTATAGTGGCGGCGCAAGAAAACTCATTACCCCATATCATTCCGTGGGTGTTGGAGGAGGCGACAGAGGGAAATAAAACAAGAGATGGGAGGCAGCATCTTCCAAATACTTATATAAACACACACGCCTGTCATTCAGAAGAGCAGGGCGAGACTACGGACTTTCAATTTGGCACGATCCTGACATACCTCTCTCGCCTCCTTTACATCCATATCTTCTTTAATATATAAAATTGAATGTTTGTTTGTTCATATTTTATACGTTCCTACACCATTTGTCCGATTACGATATAACATTGTTGAGTTGGTGTGCCCGCGAACGTTTCTGACAGAAACAATGAATAATTTTTTGTATGTTCATTTTCTTTGCGTATCTAAACCATTCACTCAACTACGGTAAAACTTTGGGAGTTACTTACGCGCGCTTGCGAAGGTTTCTGATAAAAAAGAGGCATTGCAACGCATGTCTGGCACAGCTAGTATCAAATAATAAGTAAAAATAAAAAAAACTGCGGTTGCCAACCTGCCTGCGTTGCAACTATCGAGGTGTACTTTGATAAACTGTAATGAATGAACGAACGAATGAGTGAATAATAATGTGTGGTAATGTGCCCGGTGACTGACCTGGGCGTCTGCGCGTTGCACTGGTAGATGTAGTCGGATATGAGCTGTTCCACAAGGGGCGGGCGCTGCGAGTACTTTGTAGGCTTAAGTGAATGATAGTGAGTTGTTAAGTGGCCGGTCATTAACCTCGGCGCCTGCGCGTTGCACTGGTAGATGTAGTCGGGTATGAGCTGGTCGGCGTGGGGCAAGCGCGGTGCGTACTTGATAGGGTTTAATGAACGAATGAGTGAGTGAACGATAATGAGTTGTAAGTTGTAACGTGTTAGGTCACTGACCTCGGTGTCTGCGCGTTGCACTGTTAGATGCAGTCGGGTATGAGCTGTTCAGCGTGGGGCAGGCGCGGTGCGTACTTGATAGGTTTTAATGAACGAATGAGTGAGTGAACTATAATGAGCGGTAACGTGTTAGAGCTCCTTCACACTAAGCCGCAAGCGACGCGGCAGTAGCAGCGCGACAGTCGCGCTGTTCACAGGCGGCAGACTTCCATACTAAAAAGAGCAGCGCGACATGTGATTGTCATAGCGAACGGTAGCGCGGTAGCCGCGTGCGATCATTCGGCTTCGAGCCAGAGTTGCAAGCGCACGTTCGAACAATTATTGCACAATGAGCGAATTCGACATAGAACAATTTATCATTGAAGTTCAAATGCGTCCTGCCCGGCTAGCATGGGCGGGGATAAAATCGATTATATCCACTGACAAGAGATAAAATTATCTTGTTATGTCAAACGGGAGAAGTATATCCCCGTTTGACATAACGAGTAGACATATATCCCCGTCCGTAGTATGGAGCCAAATGAAAGATCAAAATTATGCTTTTGACATTTGAAAGGGACAATTTTATCCTAGTTCATTGGACGTGGGTTGAAGTTTATATTCATACAAAAATCTATCTATGTCTAAGTCTATCTCCCATTTTATCTACTGTGGATATTATATCCACCGGTGCGCCATGCTCTAAGGGTGGATAAATCTAAGCGAGGGATAAACATTTTCTCCTTTCCCCGGGATAAAATTGTCCCTGCCCATGCTAGCCCTGCTGCTCTGGGATTCGAGGACGTAATAAGTCGCCGATTTTTGACAATCGAACGTAATTAAAGATTTTTTTTATTATTACAATTTTTCAACAATTTGTATACTGTTACATAATCATTATTCACATGCCGATTTCTAAACAAAGGATCAATCCAGTATTGTCTTTTTTATTATGAACGCGACGTCGATGGCGCCGAAGGAGAACCAACAAAAGCAGGAGCAACAATGATGTTTCCTTGTTGGAATCCATTATTGAAATGAACTGCGCCACCCTAATCTAATGTAGCGCGGCTGTATTTGTAATAAGAAGGCATCCGCTGCAGTCGCGCGGCTGCCGCGCTGCTGCCGCACTACTTGCGACCTAATGTAAAGGCGCCCTTAGGTCACTGACCTAGGTGTCTGTGCGTTGCACTGGTAGATGTAGTCGGGTATGACCTATTCGGCGTGCGGCAGGTGCGGCGCGTACTTGACAGGCTTGGCTTGAGTGAACGATGATGAGTTGCAACGTGGTCGGTCACTGACCTGGGCGTCTGCGCGTTGCACTGGTAGATGTAGTCGGGTATGACCTATTCGGCGTGCGGCAGGCGCGGCGCGTACTTGACAGGCTTGAGTGAACGATAATTAGTTGCAACGTGGTCGGTCACTGACCTGGGCGTCTGCGCGTTGCACTGGTAGATGTAGTCGGGTATGAGTTGGTCCGCGTGCGGCAGGCGCGGCGCGAACTTGAGCGCGAGGTCGGGGCGCGTGCGGCGCACCAGCCAGCGGCCGGCCGGGCCGGCGGCGCGCACGGCCCACAGCGGGTTGAGCGGCTGCACGGCCGTCGCCAGCGCGCGCACCCACAGCGGCAGCGGCTGCTTCTCCTGCGCGGCCTGCGCCGGCCGCTCCGGGAAGCCCCACGGGTCCGCCAGCACCAGGTGCCGCACCCTGCCGCCACGGCACCACAAGTGAGGGCTAATTATCTTACGTCATCGTTATTACATATGAGAGTTTGTAACCTTACGTCGTCGTTAGTGGTGGAGCTACGCTGCAGCTATATTATGGTTTGTATAAGTCGCGGCGCACGTAAGGCTAGCGGTGGCTGTTATTGCGCATAAGTCGAAAATAAGGTATCATGGGGTAGTAAGCGGGTCGCGGGGCGGGCGTGCGTATCGTTCGCACGCGCTGATTAACTCTCCAGTCGCATTCCGTCCCCCGTACTGATACGTGATACGTGCGCGACAGTACTCATGCGCAGCTATCCCCTCCACGTTTCGTTCAGCGCTAGACTTACGTGCCGCGACTTGTAACACGAATGGGTCGGTTCGACCGGGATAGGACCACGCTCACGCAGAATACCAACGTAAAATAGCAGCTTTAATGCTGCTGTGTTTCCTATAGTGAGTGTAGAGAACTGGAGACCCTTTTTACTGGAAACGAGGCATTCCATCTTAGTCCTTAGGGTCTGCATTCTTAATCAAGGACAAATGTAGATGTCTATAAGCCTCAGCATCCACTTACTATCAGGTGTTGTGCCAAATATTCGTTTATATTCGGAAAGTTTACCGAATATTCGTTTTCGGTAGAATATTCAGCTAACTTACCAAATGTTCAGCAAAGTGGTACTAAAGTTCACTGTATTGAATCAAGTATGATTGATTAATGCAACATTTAACATAGTTGTGCTTTATGCTTTTGAAACACTGTAGTTTCTTTTTACAAAATAATTAAATAAAAAGATAGCTATCGAAAAATACACGGATGTTTATATGGAAATAACTCGATTTGTAACTTGGATTACAGTGAACTATTTATAATATAATCAGATTCTAGCTAGTTTAATCTTGCTAGTTTCTATATACAGTATAGCGAAAGAACATAAAAAATATTTATTGTAAACTCTATTTGTCTTATAAAATTTACATGTAACAAGTACAGACCTAAACTGTTTTTTTATAGATTAAGGATGACAAACGCGCACACAGTCCACCTGATGGTAAGTGGATGCTGTGGTCCATAGACATCTACATACATTTATCCTCGATTGAGAATCAAAATGCAGAGGCGTTGTCACCCCTGAGGACTAAGATGGAATGCCTCGTTTCCAGTAAAAAGGGTCTCCGGTTCTCTGCACTCACCATACGAAATACACCAGCCTTAAGCTGCTATTCTGCGACTCTCGACTCATTCGTGCTATAACTAATATAGCTGCAGCGTGGCTCTATCACGTAAACTGTTTAGGTATGGTAACCAATTATGCCGAACATTCGGACGAATATTCGTATTCCGTGAAACCCATGTTCGGTCCATCACAAATTAATATTATAAAAGTGTTTCACTGGGTTATCTATTTATTTAATTAAACATTGTTGCACCAAAAAGTACAAAGGCGGACTTAACGCCTTTAGGTGTTCTCTTCCAGTCAACCTATAGGTAAGCAGAGAACACTACAGAGTTATTTCAAGTTCTTCCTAAGGAGAGGATTTTAAACCAGAAGTAAAGACATAATTGACTTTCAATAAGTATTGCTGCGAAGTGTAGGGTGCTTCCTCCCCTTCCCCCCACCCCCACCCCCGCTATATGGAGTGACGACCTGGTAAGGAATACGGAAAGTCGATGGATGCAGATACCTCAGGACCGTGTCTTGTGGGATTCCTTGGGGAAGACCTTTGTTCAGCAAGGGGCTTCTTAATGATTCTGATGATAATGATGATGATGAAGAATTACTTGTAATCTACAAAATGATGAATAAAAATTTATCTATCCAATTCTCCAGAGCTGAAGATTGTTAAGCTCAATGAGTAAAAGCTGACTTCAAATATAACAAAAAAGATAATAATTACCACATCATAGTTTTTGAAGATGGCATTAAGACATAGTGTATAAAAAAATGAAAACCCTGACTTCAGAAGCTGTGTTACGTGAAAATATTTTTTTCTGAGGAACATCACAAGCTCAAGGTGACTATATGAATGTCGTCTAAATGTGACATTAAAAACTTCATCTTTATTTTTCCACTTTTAGTTTAATTCACTTTTTGTACTATAACTATGTAATTTGTGTCGTGTACGTCATTGGTTTGTGTAAAATAAAGTTTTTTTTTTTCTTTCTGATTTGTTTTAAGTTATATCACCGAAAATTCGTTTACCTTTCGGGGTATTTGAGGGCGTAGGCGGCAGCAATGTAGCCGCCTAAACTATGTCCCAACAGAATCATCTGATCGAGGTTAACTTCTCGCCGCCACTCCTCCACCGACTCGACCCATTGTGCCTCCACTTTAGTAGCGTCCGACGCAAAATTAGGCCGAGAACTGCGACCGAATCCTATAATAATATAATTGGAGATATGTTTATGCATTTTTAGTATATTTTTAACATATTATTCTTTTACTGGCATAATAATAATATAATTTCGTTCAATTTTAACAACCAATACTCAAATAGCCCTGTGACAGATGATGCTTTAAGAGCCGCATAGGCTAACAGCCCTTACATCACAGAAAATAGATAAAATAGATGACAACCAATACTCATTCTAGAATACTATAATTTGTAATAATGATAGGTATGTAAGTATTTTTAATATACATAAAATAGTTTACGAGGTTATGCTTCTATTAAAGATTGATAATATAATTTTATAATGAACATATAATTTAAAGAATAATTATTATCAACGAATCATTTGTGTTCTTTATGCTTTTTTTAAGAGCGTTAATGATGCGAACAACTTTTTACAGGATACATATTTAAAACCAATTATTATCGTCATTAAAACCGTCAACGTAGACGTGAAGAAGTAGATATATATAATACATATTGAATTAAACTATTTTTGCGGATTTTATCGCGTTTAATTGTACTTATTTTTAATTCCCGACGTTTCGGGTGCTTTCCAGCACCCATGGTCACGGGAGACCGAGGTGATTGACGTCCCGATGTCAGAGTTAACCCGGAGTACCTTCAGCTTTTTAAGTATTACTTTTGGTCCGATCTATGCAGAATGAACTTACTGTGTTTTGAAATCTTGCAGTGGTATGCTTGGGTTTAGTTTTAATTTTATTAATTACAGGATTCTAAACAGGTGGTAGTACCCAGCCTCCTCTATTGAAATTAGGATGTTTTTGGGTACTACCACTTGCTTGGGATCCTGTAATTTATAAAATTAATGATTTCTTATATTTACGCGAACACTACACATTTAAATAAAACTAGTTTTATGTAGTTTTATAAAATTAAGTTGTGTTCGCGTAAATACAAGAGATCATAATTTAATACATAGTTATAGGAGTCGCTTACAGCGTAAAAAGCCGAGCCGACCCGCCGGCGCCTATGAAATTGTTAGGGCGACGTTATAGTACTTTTAAATTTTTTTGAACTTTGTAAATCTACTGAAACTTAATTATTGCGCAAAAACAAATCATTTTATAAAAATTAAACATTTGAACAAGATTTGTGTGAAGTAAGAAACGCGAATTATAATAATTGGCTCGATTAAAGAAAAGTATAAAGATGACAGTAAATTGTTTTATAACCTTATGTACCTTGCAGAGATTCCATAATGAAGCCGTATAAAACTTATGTAATTTTTTTCATTTGGCATATTATTTTTTGTGAGTATTGAGAACACATTTTACGAATTTGTTTATATTTTTCAACTGACTTCAAAAAGAAGGAGGTACTCAATTCGACTGTATTTTTTTATGTGTGTTACCTCATAATTTTTTTCTCGGTGAATCGATTTCGATAATTCTTTTTTATTTGAAAGCAGGTGCTTCTCATGTGATTCCATATAAATTTGGTCAAGGTCTGACCAGTAGTTTTTGAGTAATCCTTAATAATTTATATTGAAGTCGGTTGTACAATTTTTTTTATTTTACCACTTGCATCTTATAAAACAAACAAAATCGAAAAGTTCAAGCGCTCGCGTTGAGGTTGGAGATACGTAATTTTTTCCCTGCTTTAGTAATAATTCATTCGACAGTTGCAGGGAGCGAGGAAACGTTTTTATACCTACACACTGTACTACAAGAGGGCCTTAATTGAAAAATTTACTGTTTATTTACCACGTGATTAAATTTTTATAGTGAGGAAATTTTTATATTGCTCTTATTATTTATTCGAACTTTGAATAAAAATTCGAAGTACTTAACAATAAAACGAGGAGGAAAAATCAAGTGCAATGTGAGATACACAAATAACAATCAAATCTTCTAAGATAACAGTCTAAACCGTCGTAAGGTAGGTATCATGCATTTACCGCGAACTTAGAAGTTGTGAGTTTGAATTCGCCATTCGACTGCTGCTGTTACGAACCACTTCTTGCACATCATTTTTAAGCATAATTGGAGTGGTTAAAGGGCGCATATTAGTATTTAAAAAAATATTCCTATTAAATTAATGAAATGCGAGCTTATTCTACACAAATATAAATTTAAATACAGACTTTTACATACCCAATAAATCCATGGCGTAAACCGGTCGCTTCGCCGCCAATGCGTCGAGGTTAAGACACCATAACGCTAACCCTGCTCCCATGCCATGAAGCAGTACAAGGGGCACCCGTGGTGACTCCTCATTTAATGAGATTGTCCAAATCTTATCACTCTGTCCCACCACTGAACCGATGTCTACGTAAAAACGTTTGTATGCTGTTTTCACACCTAAAGAACAAATACATAATACTTTAGTCCACTACAATTAACATAACGAAAAAGTCTTCTTCCTCTTTATGTAATAAAATTCTGATATCCAGAGTCGATAAAGGGACTGCCAGGAAGATCTTCGACAGATGACGGTTAGTGTGTATCACAGAACACAATTACTCTCTACCAAGAGAAGAACGCCAACTTCATACTAAAAAACGGAAACACGTCTTTATGAGTGTACACTAAAAGCGCTACGGTGAACGCCCATATAAAACTTTTTTAGCGGGAATTTCAAACCTTTGTCTTTTGTACTTTGAACTTTTTAATTAAGGCATATCCGAGTAATTTTGGCTCAAGCCTCACAAACCTATGGGGTAAATTCCAAAATTACTCGAATATACTTTAGATTAGTATGTGAGATAAAATAAAACTATAAATATGTATAGTCATGTAATTTTATTTTCTGAATACAGATTATTTTATAAACTATACATTATTATTGATGTTTTATTGCTTTTGCACTCAATATTTCCACGCTTGTTACTGATACATAACACGTTATTCTTAGAGAGTTATTCTTCACAGAACATTAATGTAAATTTAAATCAGCATTCCTTTGAGACAACACACCGCCAAGTCCTATATCACTTGCGTCTGTGTCAACTATAAATTCCTTGCCCGCATCAGGGTACCCTAAAATAGGTGTTTTGCACAGACGGTCCTTGAGCTCCTGGAATGCGATATCGCAACTTTCATCCCAGCAGAAATGTCGCTTCTCCTCGGTTAGCTTGTGCAGAGGTTTGGCTATATCTGCAAAGTTCTTCACAAATCGCCGATAATAGGAGCACAATACCAAAATGCTCTAACCTGTGTCTTGTCTTTGGGACCGGCCAATCCTTGACAGCGGCAATTTTCTCCGGATCCGTGCGGATACCTTCTTCCGACACTACATACCCAAAAAGCTAACTTGCCGTTTGAATAGTGAACATTTCTTCGGACTCAACTTGAGGTTGGCACTCTGAATCTTCATGAGCACGCGTTCCAGGTTTTGAAGGTGTTCCTCAAACGTACGGCCTATGATGATGATGTCATCCAAGTAGACCAGACAGGCATCGCCAATTAACCCGGTAAGTACAAGCTCCATCAACCTTTCAAACGTTGCTGGAGCATTGCACAATCCAAACGGCATAACTTTAAATTGCCACAGACCCTTTCCTGTCGAGAATGCAGTTTTCTCCCTGTCCTTAGGGTCAATTTCAACCTGCCAGTAGCCACTTTTCAGGTCCAGTGTGCTAAACCACTTTACGCCTGTAAGCATGTCCAGCGTGTCATCAATTCTTGGCAAGGGATAGCTGTCCTTCTTTGTAACGTCGTTCAGACGGCGGTAGTCAACACAAAACCGCATGCTGCCATCCTTCTTCTTTACCAGCACCACAGGTGAACACCATGGACTAGATGAAGGTTCAATAACACCATCCTTTACCATTCCCTCAATCATGGTTTTCACTTCCTTTTCACGTGCTACCGGCAATCTTCTTGGGCGCTGACGGGTAGGCAATTCTTCTCCTGTGTTTATTTTGTGTTGAACTAAGCCAGTATTTCCTATGTCAGCAACGTTTGACGAGAAAACATCGGCGTACTTGAGTAACAACTTCTTCGCCTTGACCACTTCATTCGGGGAGAACGCTGCGACAGTCTTCTAAAAGTGTGGTCACCCTCGTTTGTGCATCCTTGCTGGGGTCCCAGTCGATGGATATTGGCACCTACGCAACCAATCCACTTCCTCACAAGTACCAACCAGTGTGCCTTTTCCATAATCTGTTCCTGATCACAAAGGTTCAGCACACGTACTCTTGAGATGTCGGTGGTTCTGACCAAGGTTCGAGCCACTTTCCACGGAAGGTCATTGTCCACCCTTTCCACGAGTACACAACGATGAGCTTGCCCAGGATTCCGAGGAAGACTAACCGGCACAATCGTTTCCGATCTCGGCGGCAGAACAATCTTCTTAAGGCTGTACACATTCCCGGTATCGCCCCTTCCACGAAAAGTTCTTCATGTCCACATTTCAAAACACCTTGCTTAACATCGATCTCACAACAATTCTTCCTCATGAAGTCTAGGCCCAGGATGCAGTCGTCCATTATATCAGCCACGATGACATTATGCAGGTAGATCATGTTGCCTAGCTTCAACTCCATCTCCTTCTCTCCACGGACGGGTATGCTGACCGGTGGCTGTTACCAAATTAATGCGCTCTCGGTTGTATGCGGAGTCCCCAAGGAAATGACTTATAAGTTGGGAACTGACAACCGTGCGAGAGGCTCCAGTGTCTATGGTCAGTTTACACGGCGTTCCGTTGACTCGCCTTTGATGATTAGGCTGTTCCCATCATGGGTTTGTGAGATTGAAATCCTTGGGGCTCTTTAACATCAGCCAGCACCCGCCCCACAGTCCTGGCTTTTACTCGTTTCCTGTTGCTGCTGGGCGGTGCTGTTAGCCTCACTACCTCTCGAGATCGATCACCTCCCTTTCTACAGTTCGCTTAGGCAGCTGGATCGAAGATGGCCCTTTCCCCACAGCCGTAGCACCTAGGGCTGTATCCTTTATTGCAGTCGCGAACTGCAGCTGCTGCAACCTCCCTGAGCGATGGGATCGATGATCCTGCCGTACGGCTTCCACCTCCAGTGCATGGGCTAACGCGTCTTAAGCGTCTCGTGGTGCCCGAGCCTCACAGCAGCTCTGACTTCAAGGTCGCGGATGCCGTCGATGAATGTCTGCACCAGGTTCCTACAATGAGCGCAGGTACAGACTGGTATGCTTTCGAACCAGCTTTTCCACCTCAAGGGCCCACTGCTGCAGGTTTTCGTTGCTGCGTTGCACGCGATCTTTGAGCTGCGCACGAAAGACGTGTTCCAGGTGAGCGTCGCCATATCTCGCCTCCAACGCCTCAAGGAGCTGCTCGTAAGTCACTTCCTTACCGAGAGCTTCCAGAACAGTTAAGGCCTGGTCGTGCAAACCTAGAGTGAGAGCAGTCATGGCCTGACTTTTATTCCAGCCGTTCGTCTTCATGACAGCCTCGAACTGGATTCTGTACGCCGACCAGGAAGAAGTCCCGTCGAACGGCGGCACTTTGAATCCACGTAGCGAAGGTATTGTAGCTACCACGGGGGCTGTAACTCCATCCCCAAGTTTGAGGTCGTCCAGCGTTTTCTTCACGTCAGCAATCACGTTGTCAACCCGATTGTTCACTTGGTCGATTCGGGTTTCAGCTTCCGACAGGCGGTTGTCATGTTGAGCATCTATCCTTCACCTCCCTTATCTCTTTCCCGAAGGTAGCGTGAAGGTCCTTCATGAGGAGCATCTGTTCTTCCCGTTGGCGGGCCTGTTCCTCCTGTCCACGCTGCAGCTGCTCTTCCAACCGACGGGCCTGTTCCTCCTGTCGGCGGGCCTGTTCCTCCTGTCGGCGGGCCTGTTCCTCCTGTCGGCGGGCCTGTTCCTCCTGTCGGCGAGCCTGCTCCTGCAGCATCATCATCAGAGCACCTAAGTCAGGTGCTGCAGATGCAGGAGCTGCTGACGGGCCAGCCTCCGTGGTCGGCAGCTGGCCCTCCGACGTTTGCGGCGTTGCATTACCAAATCGTCTCTGGTCCGTCTCTTGCTGGCGTTGACTTCGGGTACGGAGTGTCGTCCTTTGGTAAAATCGGCATGATGTAATCCCACTTCTGACACCAATTGTTACGAGCTTGGGGTTCGAGACAATTAAAAACTGCCGATTGAATTACCAAAATTGACACTTTAATTATACAACACTAATTACAACTTTAAACCACACTAATAACAAAATACAATTTTACTACAGATCGCTTAAGTTCGTAGTTGTATCGCTTCGAAGTCCTCGTTTGTATCGCCAATTCAATACTGCCTCGGTCGTGGTCTATACCGGCCTTATATAGCGCCTCCGATACTTTCCAGAACCTTCTACTGTGGAAACATCTAGAATGTTCAGTACATATCGGTCCCGAATTTCTAGAAAGATCTTGACTCTCCTAGTTCTGCTACTCGATACTAGGGCGCTAGTGGCTAGTGTTGCCATGTAAAAGACATTATGGTGGTGCGCAACACTGCCCCTCTAAGACATGCTCGTCCCGAGCATTATGGCCATAATAACGCGCCAGTCGATCCATGGACGATCTTAGGGTACCTCTTGCACCTTTCTGTATCCGGTGGTTACGTCATTGATCCTTGTCACAATCCGGTACGGTCCGTCCCATTTAGCTTGAAGCTTAGGAGATTTCCCTTTGCTGCGACTGGATTGTGTAACCACACTAGTGAACCTTCGTCACATATATATATATATGGCGCGCAACAATATATATATATATATATATATATATATATATACACTGTCGCAGACTTTTTTGTAGAACTATTTAGGAGAAACAATTTTTGCACCGCACGCCAAAATAGCTCGCAGAAGACAGATTTTCTTCAGACTTACTTAACATTTATCGTCATAATTTGGCCAATTTACGCAATATCCTTATGGATTATAGCTTATGTGTTATTCTGATGTACGAGCTATATTATTGTAGTTTCATTAAAAGAGTAACAAACATCCATACATCCTCACAAACTTTCACATTTATAATATTAAATAGTAGGATGCAGTATTCGTGTAAATATAAGAAATCTATACAAATAAATAAAATTGAAGTGTCTGTTTGTAATGTCAAAATAACAGCTTTTTACTAAATGCATATATATATACGGTACATATAATAAAAACACAATTTTTAAATTTTTTGTCTGTCTGTCTGTTTGTCCCGGCTAATCTCCAAAATGGCTGGACCGATTTTCATGGGACTTTCACTGGCAGATAGTTGATGTTATAAGGAGTAACTTAGACTACTTTAATTTTAGAAATATAAATAGGATTCCGCGCAAAAAAAAATTAAAACCCTAAATTACACGCGGGCGAAGTCGCGGGGAACAGCTAGTCATTAAATAAAATATACATGTATAATTTAGGATTTCTAGTTTTTAAAAATTCCCTACTTAGATGAGTTACTTTCATTATATATTATGATAAAATTTGATGTATGTGAATAGCGTCATGGCAGTTTATCGACAATAAATCACAATCACACTTAAATCTCTATCGCGAGCGAGGCGCGCAATAGGGACGCAATTTAATAATATAAGATTTAACTATCACATGCAGGATACAGATAACGCCCAGTGTTTCATAATAATAATCATATTTTGTATTGACGTAGGGAAGTGACGACCGAATCGTCATTTCCCTACGTCACTTACGCCATGAGGCGTTATCAGCGAGCGAGCCTTGGCAAAATTTAAGGGGAAAGAACCTGCACATATATAATCTATGGGATACGTTTTATATATGGTCACATGATATAAAACAATCCCATAGATTTACATTAAACAAATATGGATGACGACGAGGTGGAGCTGGACGCGACAGCATACAGATCGTCAAAGGTGCGCGGGGTGCTCGGCAGAAAGACGTCGGCTTACGATACCGAATATCAAAGTGTACGATGTGAAGCTATTTCCTTATCGGCTAATGATGTAGCTCCACAAATTTCGGAACAACATGCAGGCGTGGATATTGCCATCAATTCTCATGTGGATATTGCCAAAAATCTCAGTTGTAGTGGACACAGACGATGGTGCAATTGTCGCTTAAGACATAGAGCAAAGACGAGCACATTGTGGAGGCAATTTTAGTAACCTGGCAAAACTATGCTGTAACGCAGTTTAGATGGGTAAGATCGACTGGCGAATGATTACGGTCTCGCAGAATACCAGCAGCATAATACTGCTGCGCTCGTATAGAATGACAAAAACCAGATACCCTTTTTACTATAGTGTACGCGCAAGTGCTAGTCACCTCCTGAGGTGTGTGAGCGGCAGGACGGGGGAGGTAGACAAACGTCAAGCAGTCAAGATAACTCGGTCTGCCGTCGACCGCCGCAACGGTTACATGGTTCAGTTGTTCGCGCCAGTTTGTTTCAAACACATATGAGATAAATATCCTAAGATGGGTCCGTCAATACCACGACAAGTGAAAAATATTATTTACAATGTACACAGTTTTTTTTCTCAGACGAAAGGGCGACAAGAGAAGTATGGAATACAAATATAATATGAACATTAATAAATGAGTACTTATTGAGAAATGTTAATTTGTTTATAAAACTGTTTTGTATCATAAATAATAAAATTTAATTAACACTTTTAAATATGTGTTTATTTTTGTTTAGCCCGGAAATAGAAAAAACATATATAATAATTTACCCATTACATTAATTAAGACAGTTAGATGGTTATCCGGAGATGTATCTGTCCTCAAATATCTCGTGTGTGTCTTATCAATATATGGGCCGCAGATTTCACTTACAATCAGGTCAGCATACTGACCATGCTCGTTTGTCATCCTCATTAATACAAAAAACGCGCATACTCCTTTCGAAAATCGACCATTTATCAAGCGGGCTTTCATTCTAGCTCGATAACACATTCTCTTTGAACGGAAGACTGTATGTAAGGACAAGGAACTCCAGGGAGGTTCTTTATCTCTATAGGGCTTTTTCGTAAATAATTTATAAATATGAATTATTTTCGCCACTGCCCTACATATTATAAAATTTATAAAATTGCTTGGTTCTTTAAAAATATAAACTTAGTAATACTTCCGCAACTGTATCAGCCTCGCCATTATCTTATCAACTTTATTCAATAATACAATATCAAATTGCATAAGTTGTACTACACTTTATACCATATTATTGTTATCACAATGACAATGTTACAATATGTCTTCTGTTTAAATCCTTTATTGATTGTATTAACAAAAGATCCGTTTTGTTTCTAGAATAGTTTTTACCATTAATGTGTGTATGTTAGCTAATTTTGTTGAAATATATCTTCTCATAATTGACTGATGCAAAGTGGTACAGAAGTGCGGGTACTTCGTGAAGTAAATAATCACAAAGTTTGCAAAGTTATAATTTTTAATTTAAAGTATTTTTTTTTATTTAACAAATAATTTAGCAGTGGCTCTCACACTAGGCGCGTAGACCTGTATCGTGAGAGCCATATACACATATTAACAAAACCAGAATTAGTGCACGGCTGACTTTACAAAGCTTTCCCTTTAAATGTTTTCCTCATTTTATTTGTAGTCTATAACCATAAAATATATACTTAAACATCTATACACACACATATATATGTTTATATACATACATACACGTACATACATATACACATACATATTATATAATTTGTTAATATCACAGTATTTTGAATTATTACTATAATAACAATATCAATATTGGGCATATACATAATAGTATATAATAGGTAGTTACTATGACAATGATTGGAGCAGCTTCTCTGTTTGTTCATAATTGAGCGTAAGCCACCAATAACGCATTTTCTTTCTAGCTGTGTTCGTCGAGCAATCTCTTATGTCGCATGCCTTCATAACTTTGTTAAATATTTGTGTTCCAATGAATGGACTAAATCGTTTTGCAAAAGCTGTGCGAACGCTTGGTCGTTGACACACACGTCTTTTCATCAGCTCATTGTATGTATGTGAGCTTAATAGTGTTCTGTGAGCACACAGAAGACAAATAGCTGCCGAACTATAAGTACTTTACTATCTCTGTATAGTTTAACTGTATTTCTTGTTAAGCATAACTTTCAGGACCGAACGTCGAGCTCTCTCAATCCTCATCATGACTGGTTTAGAAGCGCTTCCCTAGCAAGAAATACAATACGTTAGCAACCACTGACATAAGGCATAATAGATTAATATGCTTAGGGGTGCAGAGTTTCTCAGTCGTCTAATGGTGTAAACTATGTTACGGATTCTTTCTGATAATGCCGAGATATGCGCCTAGAAGTTAAGGATGTGATCAATTACTATACCGAGGTAATTAATGGTTTCCACTCTCCGATTTTTTTCACAACTACACAAATTCTTCTCAGTCGTGCAAAGATGCAATTTTATGTGTTCGTCAGTAGTTGGTGTTGATGAAACGGGTCTTGTGAAAGCACACATAATTAGTTCAGTTTAACCAATGAGCAACCTGTGAAATACCGCGTTCCGCCGCAGAAATTGCATCAAACCATCTTTTTCCACGGTATAAAATGACCGTATCATCAGCAAAAATATTATTTCTCCATTTTTTGAGTTGAACTGTATGTCGTTGATGACTGTATATGATAAAGAGAGTGGGACCGAGAATACTTCCCTGAGGTACACCATAGCTGACCTTCCGCATTTCACTTATACAAGTACCCACACTCTGTTTCCGCTCCTGAAAATAGCTTTAGAACCAATCTAAGTTAATCATCTGATTTCCACGTTTTCAAGCTTTTTACAGAATAAAGGAACGGAAACAGTATCGAAGGCCTTGGCTAAGTCTAGGAATACGCCAATACAGCATTCGTTTTTGTCAAAGCAAGAAGATATTTGTGAAATTAAGGTGGTTACAGCGTCCTCGGTACATTTTCTTTTCCTAAATCCTGTCTTGACGAGAGCAGATTATGTGCTTTTAAGTAATTCATCACTTTACTTAACCAATTCCTCAAGAAGTTTGGAAAAAGCACTCAACTGAGAAATGGTTCGATAGTTATCTGGAGAGTTTTTTTAAGGCCCTTTTTATATACAGTAAGTGGCTCAGTGATAAATTTCTTAATATGCTTAATCAGCGTATTACTTAGTCCTTCAATTCCTGGCGTTTTGTCATTTTTGTGATTCGTTATTAGGTTTTCTATTTCGTAAGCGTCCGTAGGCTTAAAACGAATTTGTTGTATTGCTAATTTTACTATTTCGCACTAGACTTTCTTCAGTGTTATTGCTTTTAATAAGAATTATGCGTGCTAAATTTTGTCCAACTGTGGAAAAATAGGTATTACAAATATCCAAAAATTCTTTTTTGCTTATAGACCCTTAAAGATTTTATAGCTCTGTTGGTTCTTTGTTTGATGCAGTGATGTTGTATATATCCTTTACTGCTTTCCATAATTTCTTTTTATATTCCCTTTTTAAGTTCTATAGAAGGTCATTACAGAAATTGTGGTATGTCTTATATGTTAAGAGTAAAGTTGCGTCATTTAGATTCTTCCTTGATTGCATATGTAGTTTATCTTTGTGTTTTATACACAGTATTTAACCTGGAGTAATCAAAGATTTTATATTGTATTTAGAACGACTCACAATTATACGTTTGGTGTGTTTATCTATTATTTTTGATAGGTTGTTAGTAAATATAGCGACTGCCTGATTTACGTATTATTAGTTTTTTTTTTTGTTTATCATAGCTTTTTTTAAATTTAAATGATATCAAACACAATATCAGAACCTTTACCAATTTACTAATTTACTGCTTATCGCATCAAAATCAATCTTAACTTTTTCTCTTATTCAGGGATTAGGTAAGTTACCATACAATTATAGACCAGCTATTGTCATACTGTGATCGGTTATATCTGAAATGCATATAGTACCAATTGTTTTTCCAACTATTTTAACAAAGATTTGATCAATACATGAATCATATCTTGTAGGTTTAGAATCAGCAGGCAATAGTCCGTATTCTATCGCAAGACAGACGTAGCTTACAGTATCGTTGTCCCCTTTTAAAATATTAAAATCTGCCAATACTAATTGAGGTTTATTTTTGAAGTTATCCAAATGTGATTCCAGATATGTTAGGAAACTGTCCGTGCTTCTAAAAGGTGAGCGATATATACAGAAAATGGTTATGGTGTCGGGTATTTCCATTATTAAACAGTCTGCTTCGTTAAAGGCTGGCTATGTAACACTTGGGTTCCATGCGTTTTTTGTACACTACTACACCACTATTTTGATTGATTGTTTTATGAGTTCTGTACGATGTGTAGCCTGGAAGTAACGGAATAATAGAGGATTCTGCAATACGACATTCCGTGAGAACAATCACATCCAAATCAAATGCCATACGTTTTAAAGCCAGCCAGACAGTTATGAATGGTGAGAGAAGAACGCGACACAGTGGCGCCCGCAAAATAGCAGCTTAATGCAGCTGTGGTTTTGGTGAGTGTAGAGAATCAGAGACTTTTTACTGGAAACGAGGCATTACATCGTAGTCCTCAGGTGTAAAAACGTATCTGCATTTTGATTCTTAATCGAAGATAAATGTAAATGCCTATGGGCCCCAGCTGCATCCACTTACCATCACGTGGACTGAGTGCTCGTTTTTCACCCTTATTCTATTTTAAAAAAAAACTACGTTAACACTCACTTTACGAAACACAGCAGCATTAAGCTACTACTTTACGCGGGTATTCTGTGTCGAGTCGACCCATTCGTGCTACAACCATATCATATCATGCTCTACCACATATACGTATACGTACGTACGTCTCTGTCTAGAAGATTTAATAATCTCGTCTCTTTTTGATCGACGTAACAGACGAACGACGACAGGTCGTGGGAATTTGCTTTTGGAGTCATGATCTAATGGTTTTACCAAAGATGCACGTCACGGACCAACACGTGCCACCCAGTCAATATCTAGATCAGCCAAGTCCACTCCAATCTTGCGCGATGCTACCAAGATAGTGTGAGTCAGATTTTCATTTTTGTTTTCTGGGATGCCTATTATTTCCGTTTCGTTGGATAATTGTTTCTGAGCCATCATATTATGATTTGTTTGAATGTAACTCACTGCGGCCTGCTGTTGTTCAACAGAAGCTAGGCGTGTGTTCGTTAAGGCCATAGAGTTACCGAGTTCATCTAAACGCTCGTGGCAGTGAGTTAAAGATGTCATTGCTTCATCAAGTTTACACTTAAGCCATGAGATTTCCTGAGTTAGCAGCTTAATTTCGGTTGTCAACTCACTGATTTCCAAGTTAGACGGCACAGTCGAAGTGTTAGAGTTCGATTTATTTCGCATTTTTTTCTTCATTTTAAGACATTTTGTGAATGGTAGGAAGTACGTACTGGCGTTGAGCTGTTGTCGCCAGTCTTTTTTTCTTTTGGACATGCCCGCATGTGCGAATCATGCAGGCATGTCAAAAAAAAAAAAGACTAAAAATAAAGTATTAAAAGTAAAAGTTATTAACCAAAATATCCCAAATTTTCACAATATTTGGGTACATTAATCTTTAATTTTACTATATGAGGAATAGTTTCATCACGCTAAATATTGTTTTATTTCCTTAATCTATAAACCTTAATCTAATTAAATACCATGTTTACAATTCTTCTAGAGCATAAAAATTATTTCCATCATTTTCGGGACTAAATATTATGCAGTTAATTAATAATGCCAAGAATGTTCTATAACGTGTCGCGCTCTGATTGGTCGACTTTTTGTTTGTACAAGAGTTATTTTCGTAACTATTACCAAACGATGCTCTATACTATAATACTAAGGTTGTAAACATGTTGTAAAATTACACTATTGCACTTTTAATATTGTTTTTTAATCACTATATTTTTAAACACTTTTTGCCGTCGCGAAGAATAACAAAGTAAGCAGCCAGCCGATTTGGCAAAGAATCAAACGTCCCTATAATAAAATATTAAAAGTCGTCACACACTCACGCATGTCATGATGTTGGCTTAAGAATATAACCATTTAACTAGCCTTATAAATTAATGTTGACTTGTGTAAGACCTGAACAAGAGAAATATTACAATGATTACTCTTGGCTTCCGATAGACGGGAGTGTAACTCCCCATCTTTCAAAAAAAAAGGTCCGCTGTGTTTAAGTAATAACAATATAACTAGAACTATTGGTAGGTACCTAGTAACTATAAATATATACTATTAATACTCACATGACAATATTTTCTTCTCAACACTCCTCAACATCTCATCTGACTGACGCGTCCAGCTGAACCAACCACCGGTCCAACTAGAAACAAAAGATCAAGGGTATCTTAGCTTTTTCTTTTTTCAAGGAGAGGCCCAAGTTCCTCAGTGGAGTAATTACCTATCCACTGCTGGTCATGGCTGGTCTTGAGGATTTGAGCATCAGTGGCGGGTTAAACTGTAAGTGGTCTAACTGGCCATGTGAGGCACCAGGATACCACAAGGACTTGAATTTTACAACCTATTTTTTATTTTTTATAAAAAAATATTTTATGGTCGTGGAAGGCAAAGGGGAGATCTCCCGCCGGGCAGGATGTTCAGCCCGGGGAGCGGTCAATTCTCCGTGTGGTAGTACAGAGCTATTCTATATATACCGCAGTGTTCCGGAACTTTGATAGCCCGATTTAAGCTTCAGTGCGTTTCGCTTGTAGCGCGACGACAGCGCCGCCACAATTTATTTATTCACAGTAAAAATTGTAGACAGATTAAAGTGGCCCTTAAAAGCTTAGGGTTAAAAAATATTGTCTATGCCCATGATGATACCCACAAGAAAAGATGGGATGATGAATGAGATTACATGATGGATTTTTTATGCTGCAGTGATAGGGTGGGTATAATAATTCATATTTAAAATTAGAAACATAGAAAAGGACATATTTATTTAGTAGAAACAATATAACAAGGAAATCAAACAAGCCATACTTTCACAAAGAATTACATTACGGCCACTTTAATTTGGCCGCAATACAATCTCTCGAAACTTTCGAGTACTTAAGTATGTCAGTGTTGTCACAAGGCAAAAATAAACGGACTAGATCAATGCTCAAAAGTCAACAGATCGAACTAAGTTGTCAATCATAAACTAATCAGAAATCGCTGACAATAAATTAATTTAAGATTAGATTGTTTGATGCTCATTGGAAAAAATCTCTTACAGGAACCACATATATAAATTCTTTTTCCAATTTCCCTGTGAAAATAACCCCATGGTGCGTATACAATGATCTTGAAGAAACTAAGAACACCATAGAATTTGGTACGTAGCTTATTCAACAAGGTTTCTTAAATTCTCAATATAAGACTTCATTCTTCGACAAAATTTTAACTCTCAACCCTTGGGTTTAGTAAGAGAATATGTGAAAAGCCTGAAAGAACACATGACTTCTGAAAGATGGTTGTGTAGCTATCTTGTTTATGCCAAACAGAAAATACCCAGACCTGCGACAGAGAGCAACATCAAGGGTGCAAGACATTTGGTACTGCAATCCTTCCTATAAAAAGAGAGAACCATAATCAGCAGTGGCTTTCTATGGGCTGATGATGAAAGAAAAGAAAAGTATAGTCAATTATAGAGTAATTCTTATTTTAACCTTAAGTTATATTTAATTTAATACATTATTTGTTCTAAGGTCAGAAGTTATAATTATGTAAACTTCTTACAAATTTGTTCACACACACACACACACACAAACACACGCACGCACGCATGCACGCACGCACGCACGCACGCACACACGCACGCACGCACACACACACACACGCACGCACGCACACACACACACGCACGCACGCACCCACACACACACGGTTGTCAAAATTTGTAACTGCATATCTTGACTAATGATCAACACTATATAACTAATTAATTATAACAATAACAGCCTTATTCCAAAACACGGACTAAATATAGTACTGGGATTAATACTAGGTTTAAAGCATTAACTAAATAAAACATTATTACAAAACGAAAATTATCTGTACTCCAAGTAATAACTGTGGTACTAAAGTTTAGGAGGTCATTCCCAACACGAGTATCCTCTGATTAATTTTAACTTTATTTGAGGTTAGCATTGTTTTCATTTTGTGTTTTTAAAATCGTTAAAAATGGATACCTATTAACATTATTGTCTTGATGAATTTGGAACATATCGTACCTACTTGTTCACATAAGAAAAAAGCATTAAGTACTTACTTTTTAGTTATATTCTTCCACTCTTTTATTTTCTGCATATTTACTGATGTTTTCATCGAATTTTCCTCTTTAATATTGCTTTTGTCGAAATAAAGATAATACAAAGTGTTACTACCTACCATTAAAATAAATTTCGATGTTTCACTAAGTTTTTCTTTAGAACTCCAACTTTCACCCCTTTTTTTTGTTGCATTTTTATATAGGTAGCTGACAATTTAACCACATGCACAATCTCCCGAACAAACCCTCACTAACTGCAATACCACAATACTTAGAACAATGAATTAAAATAACAAGAGCACTAATTTATTCTATGGATGACACAACATAAACATTTTTGAGTCTTCAATTACGCGCTCGTGGCACCTATGTAATTCACTCCTTTTCATGCTAGTCATTAAAATTAAAACAACTTGATTATTAAAACCCTTTCTTAAGTATAAGTTGTACTTGTTCAATAGATTTTAACCTTAACAAATAACAATATATGATATATACATTTGTATTGATAAAAAATTATTTATGCATGTCAAGTGTGATAATAACATTAATATTAAGAGAAACAGAATGTTGCTTCAAATGAAAACTGTGTGAATGAATGACAGAGTGCCATTTTTCGTTTTCTATTTGTGGATGTTATTTAAACTAGTACTAACATTGGTACTAACGGGTCCTCGGATAGTCTTCGTTTTGTAATAAGCACACATTTTGATTCTGGTATTAACATTAATACTGTAACAAACCTGGATCTTTTAGTCCTGCTTTAAACCAATACTAAAACAATTTTTTATAATAAGACTGTAAAGGTTTACAAAATAATCATACAAATATAAGGTGTTGGTTAAATAATTAAGGTTCTTCTAAGGTCAGAAGTTATAATTATGTAGACTTCCTAAAAATTAGAACACACACACACGTACACACACGCACACATCTTAAAATTTTGTCAAAATTTGTCACTGCATATCTTGACTAATGTTGAACACATTTACTTAACTAATTAATGATTACAATAAAGGTTTAAAAAAATTGCCATACAAAAAATAAGGTGTTGGTTATATTATTAACAATCTTCTGTTCTAAACAGAAAGGAATATAAAAACATAATGTTGTTTTAAGGTAAAGAATTTTAATTTAAATGGAGGAAATTAAAAGTGATACACAATACTTTGAAATTGAACTAGACATCCTATTTTCCTTAATTAATAATAAGCATACTTGACAATAATAAAACTACACATGTTACATGCATGAAAAATAAAATTCACACAACAACTTGCTTGTCTAACCTCATTGAAGCTACTTTTATAATATATTTGATCTGAAAATATAAAGTATTTTAACATATTGATTTCATAACTATAAACAGATACATTAAATATTAAAAACAATAAATCATGAGTAGCTATATTTACCTGAGATGAGATGTATATTGACAGAATTGATTCCAAAATTTTTATTTCATTTGGTAAAAAATGGAACATATTAAGAAAATTTTACAGAATGAAATGCTATGATGAAATGGACACAATGAATTTTAAAATGCTAAACTTTGGCGTTAAAAATTATTTAAAAGATGATACACTAATGACTTACAAACTATATTATTTACCTTAGAAAGCCAACAATGACATGATAAATGAGTGGCATTAGATAATGAGTCCAAATGCGATTGAGACCAGGCATTACAAACAACAAGGCATGAGAGACGAATGTGCGGAACTCCTACAATGTAAAATAATCACAAAATAGTAATAAATGTCTCAGATTTAAAAATCAATTTTATAGAAATTGTCATCGTTAAACTTGAAAAATATAAAACCATTGTGCAATCATGATTTGAAGTTTAGTTAGTTCCATAAAATGCAAAATAAAATGTAAACAGAAAAAGATTAACCTGGATTTAGTTTCTATATTTAATTCACTACCCATTTGACGAATCACAAAAACTCAATCACTAAATTCACGTGTAATAAAAATATTTTATTTATTGTTAGTAATCTAAATTACGGTCGTCTATTGCGTAAAAAACTAGATGAATAATGATTCATTCTTTTCATTGATAGTAGTAGAAAACCAAATTTCCGGCAATACGCTAATGTCAATGTCATTTGTCAAGTTTGTCAACACTTCAATCAAACTGACAATTCGTTTAGTTGTTTCGTATCTACGTTTCGTATAGACTCTATGCTATTTTGCTTCTATGACTATGACTTTATAATATATACAGGCTGTCCAGTAAATAGCACGACATACTGCAGGGGGTGATAGCTAGGGTCACTACCTATCAATACAACACAATATATGTTCAGCAAAATCTTACGGATTTACAGTTTTACAAAATTTTCCGAAATACCGAAAAATCTCTACCTTGAAACAGATTTTTAAGCATCTCGTAATGAAAAAATCCTTTTCTAGTACTTTTTACATCAAATTATTCGTGAATAGTTACTTTACTCATTGATAAGTCTTTTTCTATCAAAGACAAGAATGTTTTCAAGAAATACTATTTTTGTTTAAATTTGCACAGAACTATTTTCTTATCACTTAAGTTTAACCTACAGTGGTGAAAAAAAAATGTATGTAGCAGTTTTGTACAACAAACTTAAAAATAGCTTGTTTAATGGTGATTTAGGAAAGATACAATACTAGTGCATTTTCATTAAAAAAATACAAAAAAATGCTATTTTAGTTCCAGAGAAGCTGATTTTGTTGAAAATGTAATTAACGTAATTTTGACAAAACCACTATAAGAATAAGTAATAGCTGCTCATTTACGTGAATTATTATAAAACTAGTTGTGACACGTAAAATGCGACATGCACGCGTAATGACTAAAGGTTTTACCTGCTCGCCGACCGACCCGACCGACCGGTTACTGTCTAACAAAAGAAGCGCATGTGCTATCCGCTCTTTCTTGCATTCTGATTTTGTGTCTCACTCTCAACCTTATTTGCGACACTTGTCAGTACGCTACCTTAAACTGTGCAACGCATCTCTGTGTTCACAAATTATTGTTTCGTACTGACGACTGTTTTGTGCCTTGGACCCCGGACTTTGTTTGCCTTACGATTTGGATTTTTATTGTGATCACTACGACGACTTGGCGACCACCTGGACTTTTGTGTTTTATAACATGGGCAACCGCCGCGTTTTCCTGGTTATACGCAGCGAGTATGCTGAGATGCACCTTATTTACAGAAGCTGGCCAAAGTTCCCGAGCTGCTGCCACCTCTACAGGGAAGGTTTCCGATAGGAGACATCCACACCATGAAATGTTTACCAGGTGCATAACTCCTACATGGAAGGCAGACTCCTGGTCAACGTGGCGGTGGACGGCCTCAAGTTGTTGACGAAGACATAGTGCTTCAGGAACGAGAACAAGACCCGACAACTTCGGTTAGGGCGATACAACGGCGCACAGGGATACCGAAGTCCACTGTTCATTCAGTACTTAAGAGGTATGGATACCATCCATTTCACGTACGACGTGCAAACTCTTTTAACTAGAGACTACCTGCCGAGAGTTCAATTCTGCCGCCGCATGCTTGAAATGCATCAGGAGGACCCAAACTTTTAATAAGGTGTTATGGGTGATGAGTCAGCCTGCAGAAAGGACGGCTACTTGAATTTGCATAATTTACATAGTTGGCAATTAGAAAATCCGTATGTGTCAAGAGAAGACAGGTCCCAGTACCAATTCAAAATAAATTTATGTGTGGGATTTTTAATGGCCAGATTGTGGGTCCCGTCGAGCTTCCACCACATTAAATGCCAATAATTACTTGAGTTTTACGAGAAACCCTACCCACGCTCCTTGAAAATGTTCCGAGTGAGCTAAGAGAGGTGATGTGGCTTCAAAATGATGGGTGCCCTGCTCATTATGGCTGGGTAAGAGCCTACTTAGATGAAGCTTATCCAGGCAGGTGGATTGGGCGACTGGGACCGATATTATGGCCACCTAGGTCTCCGGACCTAAACCCCTGGATTTTTTTTTGGGGTGCCATGAAGGACAAAGTCTATGAAAACCGATCCAAAATGACAATGAATTGAGAGCAAGGGTTAACATTGCAGCAAGAAAATATCGGAAATAAGCCTGAGAAGACTCAAAAGCTCATTTTAAGAAGATGCCGAGCGTGTATTAGCACAAGGAAGCAATTTGAGCATTTATTGTAATTTATTTAAATAAATGTTTATTAAAGTTAACTCCTGTTTTTTTACTATCACCTTATCCTTCAAGATGTCATTTACAGACCGGCCGGCCGGTCGGCTGTAGATTATTATTATGTAATTCGAACCGTAGTACGACCTTACAACGATTCGAATTCAAAGTCACATTACTTGCATTTAAAATAAAATGCTCTTATTAACTAAAATAGCTTATTTTTGTATTTTTTAATGAAAATGCACTAGTATTGTATCTTTCCAAAATCACCATTAAACAAGCTATTTTTAAGTTTGTTGTACAAAACTGCCACATACATTTTTTTTCACCACTGTAGGTTAAACTTAAGTGATAAGAAAATAGTTCTGTGCAAATTTAAAAAAAATAGTATTTCTTGAAAACATTCTTGTCTTTGATAAAAAGACTTATCAATGAGTAAAGTAACTATTCACGAATAATTTGATGTAAAAAGTACTAGAAAGGATTTTTCATTACGAGATGCTTAAAATCTGTTTCAAGGTAGAGATTTTCGGTATTTCGGAAAATTTTGTAAAACTGTAAATCCGTAAGATTTTGCTGAACATATATTGTGTTGTATTGATAGGTAGTGACCCTAGCTATCACCCCCTGCAGTATGTCGTGCTATTTACTGGACACTCTGTATACATATGAAGTTTTATAAACATAATATGAGAGTGTGCACAGGAATTACATGCCTTAGTTCCTTCCTTCTTTCTACCATCGGAAAATCAGCCCTTCACCATCCCTTTGTTTTTAATATTCCACGTATTCGAACGAAGTGGTTTGCTTCGTCTTTCAAAATAAATACAAGAAGGGTGTGGAATTATTTGCCAGCTTAAGAATTACCGTCCGATTAGAATGTACAATACGGCCGACGTATCTTGGCGAGTCTGAATATAGGCTCTGCGAAGTTTAGCGCATGAACACTCGTGAAGAAAACTGTTATTGTAATTTTTTATATATACCAATGTACAAATAAAATTTCCTAATACAGTGACCAAAATATCAAAACACTTTGGAGACATTATAAATTAAAGATTCAATTTTGATACCTCACCTTCGATAGGGCAGATTTTATCACAAACACATACAATATTATTTACATTTAATACTTTTATTTATTTACACTTATTATTATTTAATCACTGTCGCTGAGGGGAAATTCTAACATAAAGTCGTCGGCCCCTTGTGTACCATGTGAGGTACTTGGCATAGGTTCATCTTCGTAATCGTCGCTCTCACTTTCAGACTCACTTTCTGAATCTGAAGCTGTATTAATGATGAATAATTGATCCGTCATTTCGTCAATAATATGGTCGCTCTTCCTATAGTCATGTTCGACCTCTTGCACTTTTCTGCATAAAGCACTCCATTCATTCTGACCCATTAAATTTACTTTTTCTTGTATGAGCTCCATTGTCCGGGTTACGTTCCAGTCGACGTTTTAGCGGCTACGTGCCCTTTAATGGCAGCCCACACCATCTCGATGGGGTTTAAATCGGGATGATATGGGGTAAACGAAGGACATCGTGGTTGTTTTGTTTAAACATTTCATCTATTACGTATTTTTATTCACGTCTTTGTTTTTTATTAGATCGTAAAGTTGTGGTTTACGCATGTCCTTTTCATATGGTATACCCTTTTCTAATAACCACGATTCCATTTTTGCCTTCTTGTCATTAGATGTAGGCAGGATCCATTAATTTGTTGTGGTACGGAGCATTATCGATAACCACCACCGAGTTAGGGCTCAAATTTGGAATCAGTTGGGTCCGTAACCATTTCTCATAATTTTGAAATTCATGTCATCGTGATAGTCTCCGGTTTTGCTGCCAGATTTGAACATTAGTAGCGCGTTCGGAACAAACCCTGCTTCTGACCCAGCGTGTACCATCACTATCCGCTGACCTTTTGATATCGGGCGCTTTAGTCCTTGAGCGGAACCATCTGACCACGCCTTACCTTTTGTATGTGATGAGTGGGCATACGACTCGTCAGTGAATACAATTGGTCGCCCTTCGTCCTGTATTTTTCATTGCCTTCAAGTACAAGATCCTTTTCAGGCGAATGTCGGTCTTCTCTATAAGAACCATTCTATTGGTTTCGGTCTTTCGCCACTTGAAACCCAAGTTTTGATAATTGTCTTTAAGCTCGTTTTACCACCTTGAAAATTTATATCCCGTTTGAGTTTCGCTAGTAATTTGTTTATCGTCGGCATTTCTTTTCAGTTTTGTGGAAGTTGTGTATGCATCTTTTACTACTCCTGGTCAAAATTATCCATATCAGTAATAGGTTTTGATCTAGACCTTTTTACCAGGCGTGCGGAATACTGAAAGTAAGCCCGAAATATTGCCTTCAGTTGCGATCTGCTGTACTGTGCGTTGGGACACACCAGTTGCGTTAGCAACTCTTAAATAAACTTTATCGACATCTTTTACGCCTTCTTCTTTTCTTTTTCATATATTGCGTTAAATCGTAAATAATTTTTCTCGCCTGGCGATTTAACACACTGTTATGTTTTGGTGGCATGTTTGGCGAATAATATAAGTGCTAACTGACACTTGCAAATAAAACAAATAAAACAAATAAAACAAACAAAACAAACTTAACACTATTAATAAAACAAACAACAATAACAACGAAAACTTTTGTAACCGACTGTGCTCAAGACAGAGATAGCGACACGAACACGACACCAATGCTAACGTGTGACTGAGAAATATTACCGTGTACCGAGCATTGCCGAATAAGCACGAAGCTTTACGAAGTAACCAGAAAGGGATGTCCAACACGCGTGCCTGAGGGTGTTGTTTAATCGATTTTATTCAAATCGATTAAAATTAAGACATAAAATATATTTATTTGCAATTTATAAGGAGGTTCTAAATTTTCTCAAATAGTCGTTACTCAAGAAGACGTTAATAGATAATTGATATTTAAGTACATTATGTCTTTCAGCTGAGAAAATAATATGTTTTAGTTTTTTTTATTTAAGTCGAAATCTTGTTTATTATCAACAAAATTCACTATATTTGTAAATCTATTTCGTTTAATATCTTATATAAACAAAAATCAATAACTTCTAAATAAAACTAATCGATTGCGATATTTTATGACTAAAGGGTCGATTGTGTTTACTTATGGTCAATCTCTAGCCTAGACCACCGCCCCCCGTACGTCGCCTCATGCCACCATTTTGTTCCTTAAAAAAGCTATTGCGCAACCTTCTGCGCGAAGGTCGGACTCGCCAAGATACGTCGGCCGTATTGTAGGTGTCTTCAAGGCAAGAGTGAATAGGTTTTTGTAACGCTAAGACAGTAGGATTTTCCATCTAGGGCCAAAAATTAAAGAGCAAACCACTGAGACATTGTTTTATGTATTAATATTATACTCTAGAAACTGATTAACTTTTATTTAAAAATAACTTCTTAATTAAATGACATTATGTAACGAAAAACTTTACCTCAGTGTCCACTAGCGACATCTGATGAGCGGAAGATTATTAGCTTATCTGTGCTTGCTTGGGATTTTTTTTAAACGTTATCTCCACACCAGTATTTCCCCATCAATCGTGGAGAGCACTGACCAATATCTAGATCAGTGATTCCCAACCAGTGGTCCGCGGACCATCAGTGGTCCGCAAGAGCTTAAATATGGTCCGCGAAAGATTTAAATAACACATTTATTATTTTCTCGCAATTTTTTTTACCAAACGTGTGATTTCTTTTACAATAAATACACAAATAATACTGTGAATGAATGGTTATTTTCAGTTTATTGTATAATTATGTTAAAAGTTGTTATTAAAATTTATTGTTAGATTAACATAGATTTTTTCTTTCATTTTGTGGTTCCTGCTAACAACAAAGAAATCAAAGTGGTCCCTGGTCAAAAAAAGGATGGGAAACCCTGATCTAGATGGAGAATCATTATTTATAGGCAGTAGGCGCTGAAGTAGTGTTCTAGGCTGACCTCTATCACTAGTAGGCATACTTATGGATTACAGGTCAAAATTAGTAGGTGATGGGATGTTCTATATTTGGGTAAAAAGTGCCGACCGCCATCTATGAACAATACCAGGGAAATTACAAGGATTACGCTCGTTTCTTGAAGGTTCTTAAATCGTATCCTTAATTTTTCTTTACCATTGTTGGCACACTTGCAAAGCAAAGTCCCCCCATGAAGCAAAATATGAGGGAGGTCTATGTTCAGCAGTGGACTTTTGTAGGCTGTAATGGATGGATGGAATGACCTATAGTTATAATGTTATGTTAAGTTACAATTTTGCACCCGCCAAATTATTTGGTTAGAGCAAAGTATATAATCAATACATACTATGGTAGAGGAGTGTGGCGTACTGTTTGTACGAAGTACATGTATTTCCATGGACGTACTTGTATATATAGAGGTCAGTGGGTAGAGAGCAGTAGAGTGTTATGTGCAAAGATAATATAATCACTACGTTTAGTGTTTATGTGGTGTGGTTTGTTACCATGACAACTCATGTTGTGTCATCATAAGTTTGTTTAATCATTTGTTGACTTATAAACTGTAATTTTATTTTCTTATAAATTACCCTATTAATTACAATAATCAATAATTACTAAAAATAATATTATTAATATTTACTGAACAAAGGGAAGACCAACCTACCTATAAGGAAGTGCACTTTGATGCCAAGATGCAAACATCAACTGTTCAACCAGTGTTTAAATTAGAATTAAACCACAAAGTAACACCGAGCGTTGTAACAATAGCAAAATACGATGGTTCACATCCTTGTTTGACCGCGTCGGCTGGATATGATAAAGTATGGATATTTTTCAACAAAAAACTTTAGAAAGTAGCAATTTCTTACACTTTGAAATGAAATTATTAAAATAAATAAACATACATGCGTCAAAACTTTCTCATTTGATCGCAATGATGATTTATATATTTGAAAACCGATTTATTTTCTGAATCGCAAAATATGAAAATAGATTAATTTAAATTCGTTTCTTAGAAACCCGTAAAAATACATAAAAAAAACATACGCGACGAATAAAGTATGTCTGGAAACAGCGTATTGAAATCAAGCCAAAACAATGCTCAACTTTTTGTAAGAATATGCACTTATGCACACGTATGCATCTTAAATCTTTAGCAACTAACTATATGGTTTTAGGTGCTTTTAAACGTTTTAAGGGAAGAGAAGAAAGATCGGTGCGTGAGAGAGTGTCAAGAAGTTGAGCATGATTTTGGCAGAGTTTCGTTACTTGAAATGTATTTTCTCTGCTTCTCTCTCTGCTTTCCGTTGTATCTTTCCTTGCTGGTCTAAGTATTTTTTTTTATAGGATAGGGTGACAAACGAGCACACAGTCCACCTGATGGTAAGTGGTTCCTGTGGCCTATAGACATCAACATCTATCCTCGTTTGCGAATCAAAATGCAGATGCCTTGTCACCCGTGAGAACTAAGATGGAATGCCTCTTTTTCCAGTAAAAAGGGTATCCGGTTCTCTACACTCACCATACGAAACACAGCAGTGTTAAGTAAGTTTTAAGTTGTATTTTGTGAGATTGTGGTCCTTCCCCGGTCGAGCCGGCCCATTCGTGCTACAACTATACTACTAATATAGCTGCAGCATATAAAAAGTATAAGCAGTAGGTATATTTTCCTACAATTCCTGCAATCCACAAACCCAAATATAGTGCTAGTACTATATTACTTACTGAACCGTTTCATATTATTCATTAAGGTTCTCGTTATAATATTATGACGATATATAACAACATGTTAAGCCTAATAAGAAATTAACGTCTGGTTTTAGATTATAATTCACCACCCATATGGAGAGATAGCAAGCGGGCGGGCCCAGCGTTCTCATTCGCATGGAGAAGTATCCGAACTGAATGTAAGCCAAGCAGTAATAGCGCTGGCATCCGGTCCTCTGAAACCAGACTCCTCGAGAGATATGTTACTGATTGGATCACCCTCTCAGATACTCGGTATTATCACTACCTTTTTAGGAAAGAGACCGTGGAATACTAACTCCCTTATCTTTCCCATGTGTTTATCCACTCAGACTGTATTAGGTCTCCATTGTCAGGATAAAACTTAAGTAATGCTACCAAGTGGTGCTGGCATAAAAATCCATCATCCCATTTAATTTTGTGGGTGTTAACTAAGGGAAATGTTAGGATGATCTCGTGACCTTTGACATATTATTACAAAATAAATATCTCCTAAGGTTTTTGACCCACGCGCGTTTCATTCGTCGCTTTTAGTATATATAAATGTACTCTGTGGTCGCCACAGAACACTAATACCCTTGGTCGCCACGACACAAGTGCGCTCGCGCTGCACGTTGGAAGTTACTGACTTCAAGCGGATCGGACGCGCCATCACGCGTAAGCCCGCGTCACCATCGACTACTACCTTCACTCGACGCGTAAGCGATTGCAGGCGCGGCGCGTCTTGTGATATCACGTACCGTGAGGTGGCAACATTATACTTCTTAGATTTAGAGAGTAACGGGACTTAACGTCAAATATGCAAAGCGTCTGGTACTGCGAATACCAATCCGCCATTGTGGGGACTATGGCGAGTCCTTCCTTGGTAGAGACTCATGTACAGCAGTGAATAGAATTCGACACTAAAGTTAAATGAAGTCATAATTTCCTAAAAAGACACACAGACAGTTGGAAACCCGAAACACTATTAACTGTTTTTTTTGTTTTTAAATACTTGACGAACAAATTGACATACTATTCGAGAGATGAGATTTTGTTTCCGGACTCATTTTCCAGAATAATTCAAATACGATACGATACAATTGACTAAAGGAGATACACGACGTTCTGTTTTATGTTGAAAACATAATTTTGTCACATTTGAATTTATTACAGCGTACGACGTTCACGATAACTCGGACCTCTTCTTCAAAGAAGCACCAGACGGCGTAAACATACTGATCACAGGCACCTTTGGCAAATATCATGAGATGCTCGCTATTGTTGGCGGCAATAGTTCCGTACAGGGGCTCAATTGGGAAGGAAATGAGGTGTTCTGGAACGTTGTCAGTGGAAAAGTATGTGCTATGATCACCTTTGATTTTGACAAAGATGGTGAAAATGAGGTAAAACTGCTAAGATTAACTTAGTTCTTTAATTTAAAACATAATCATCATCATCGTAGCATATCACTAATTCACTACTGAACACAGGCCTTCCCAAAAGACTATCAAAAAAACACCATCCTAGTCACATGAACCTATCGACTTCCAGCACGTCTAACTGTTAACTGGGTCGACACACGCACGCACCTCTTGGGAGGCCGCCCTATACTACGGTTTGTGTTTTTCTTCGCTATTGGCTGTCAGTTCTTCAAACTGTATAGCCGGCACATTGCTACTTTAACATAAAACTTTGTTATTATTTTCAAGTTTATTTCTGCGACGTAAAAATCAATATTTAGTTTGTCAAGAAAGGAGAAGTTTCTTCTCCCCTTTCTTGTCATAGTTGTTAGGGGACCAAATACAATATTAGATATGTATTTTAACCGAAATAATAAAAAGCTGCTGTTTTATAATAAAGAACTAAGCCGTGAGCAGAAATATGCCTGTGGGCGTATTTTGAAAGTTATCACTTAATTAGGTTTACTGTTCTTGGATATAATTTTCGCCATCAGTCGGTTGCCAGCTCAGATCATAATTTATGATCTATGGCAGATGAGATTGAAATTTGGAGAAAAAGTTGACATAGTGCTGACATATTAGCGCCCTGGGCGCTTGAACTAGCACTTTTCTGGCAAATGTACAGTGCACTGAAAATGCTTAGCGCCTATGACGCCTATAGCGGATAATTTTGCGCTTTGTGATTTCTGACACGGCAACACAGTTTAGCTATTCCACCATACATCGGAATTATTGATTAGAGAATTAATCTCATTAATGCAACTAAAATTAAGTTTTGCAAACATTTTATAATTACAGTGGATGTTATGATTATGTTTTTTAATGAGGTTAAAGTGACAAACGAATTTACAGTCCACCTTGACGGTAAGGGGCTACTGCAAGACTGCAACCCAAGGACAGCTGCAATCAACTTCAAATAAAGAATGCTATACTGGCTTTCAATACCTTTAAGACCGTGCGGGCACTGCTGCGAAGAAATAGGTAGATAAGAAGGTGATACCTACCCAGAAAAGGAGTCCTACCAACAAGTGTTCTACCAACTACTTAATAAAATTCGCTTTTGCTGATTTAATTATTACAACCGTAATACAATTAAACGTATTTCTTAATTTTGTTTTGTTTAACAATTCATGGGCCTTATTCAAATTTAGCGCGAATCTAGCTCTATGTGATAATTTCATCGAATGCAACGCTTTTTGTATTGACGTTAGCGCTGAATAGATTTTTGATCTGTCAGCACTGAGTTGACATATTCCTTAATAAATCATAATTATAGCTATTCCACCCATTACAATGTTTCATACCATGACCGTAACCGTTTTCGGAACACACAAAAAATTAATTGTATAATTCGCTAGCACTTCTTATTAGTTTGTGATTGTATACATTAAATTGCCACAACGCCCATTAGACCGTTCCGTCATTCAAAGTCCACTGAACATGGGCCTCTCCCGTTATTGGTAGAATTTGCTTTAATCGTCAGGCTTGGCAAGATTGAAGGTCGAATAATCAGACGTTTTGCACCTTTGACGACGCTGTCCGTTGCCGGTCTGGGTATGTTACGTAAGCCAGATGGCTATACCGCCGTTTATCGGCATTAAAGATTTTTTTTTATGTTTGTTATAGAATAATGGTGACAAACGAGAAAACAGTCCATCTGATGGTAACTATCGTACCGTACCGTAGATGTGCACAAAAATGTGTGTATTGCATTTGGTGCTGTGGGTAAGCATTTTTATTACGCTCACGGCTGTATGCTGTAATGGGTCGAATTCCTACCACAAGTGAAGCTTTTTTTTATAGAACAAGGGTGACAAACGAGCTCACAGTCCACCTGATGGTAAGTAGGTGCTGTGGCCCATAGAGAGCATGGTCTTACTCGTGCTACAACCATAATATAGCTGCCGCGTGGCTCTAACACGTATAGATTCCCATAGTAGCCTTCGACGACAACCACACGATGAAATGAGACGATGGATTCTCTTTCGCCGCCACCACTTGGCTTTTATTATATTAACTAAAATATAGGTATGTTATTTTTCTAGTTACTTATTGGATGTGACGACTCATATATAAGAGTATTAAAAAATAATCAGTTTATAATGGAACTCGCCGAAACTGGACCTGTAACTTGCCTTTCCCCGATCACTGAAGTTAGATTTGCTTACGGATTGGCTAACGGCACTATTGGAATATATGAGGAAGGCTTACGTCTGTGGAGGGTTAAGGTAAATTCTCTTAGTAAGTTATTCCTATAAATTGCACTGGCTGGCCCAGCAGACGTTGGGCAGAACCATTCTGTTAGGTGGCGCTATGAGTTTCACTCCAAAGTTTTTAAATTGTAAATATAAAATTTATTAATAACTCGACCACAGCGCCACCTGTCGGGTCCAGATTTAGTATTTCTCTTTTTTGGCAGCCATGAACCAAAACTCTCGACAAAACAAATATATTGTGTTAATAACCTCAATCGGTCAAGTCGTTCAAAAGTTATCGATCACTATAAGTCGGGGCACGTAAGTCTAGCGGTGACGGTTATTGCGCATAAGTCGAAAATAAGGTATCATGGGGTAGTAAGTGGGTCGCGGGATGGGCTTGCGTCGTTCGCACGCGCTGATTGGCTCTCCAGTCGCATTCCGTCCACCGTACTGATATGTGATACGTGCGCGACAGTACCCATGCGCAGCTATCCCCTCCACGTTTTGTTCAGCGCTAGACTTACGTGCCGCGACTTGTAATAGACGCGCATATTACTTATATAACGATTACTTGAATTTTGATTTTTTAATCTTTATTAGTGCAAGCGGGGATAGAACCAGGATTGCTTGCTTACGTTGAAATTTACGAGCACTTAGCCCTTGCGATACCTCGGCTTTAACTTTATTACTAGCTTATACTGTATTATGCTAGTACGTAGGTCACTCAATAAGTTTTGAGACATACAAAAAGTATTCTAGATACTATTAATATTTATGTTACATCTTTTCAAAATATTCTCCATCATGCTCTATACAAAGTTCCATTCGCCTAAACCAACACTGAAAACACTTTTGCCAGTTTTGATCTGACAGGTCGGAAATCGCTTCTTCGTAGGCAGCCACGGGCCACGGCTTCTTCGGCGCTTGAAAAAAACTTGCCTTTTATTTTTACTTTGACTCTTGGGACCAAAAGAAATCACAAGGAGCTGAGTCAGGACAGTAGGGTGGGTGACTTAGAGTTTCAACACCAGATTTCTCAATAAATGCTTTTGTTCTAAGGGAGGTATGTGAAGAGGCGTTATCGTGATGCAGCATGATTCCCCGAAGCCCGGTCTTGGGTCTTCTCTCCCGCACAGCTTGAAAAGCTTTGGGTAATGCAACTGTAGTTTACGATTCAGAGCAGACTGACCTACAATTTTCCAGCATTGACGTCGACAAATGTCCGCTCCGCGAAAAAAACTAGCCACCATTTTTTTGCCGACGTTGCGAGGTCTTTGCAGTTTTGTCGGTAACTGTCCTTCTGAGTAGACCCATACCGATGATTGCCTTTTACTTTCAAAATTAATAGAACTTTGTTTTTTTTAATACTGAGCAATTGGCTTATGGAGTTCTATTTTTAAATAAATTTGCTTTTTAGAAACAAATAACACGGGTGCGTTCCATTTTTAAATTTCAAGCATCTCAAAACTTATTTAGTGACCTACGTAGTTAGAATCGTAGATATTTACGACAGTGATTATTTACAATTTTCTAATATTATCCGTAATTGCTTGAGCCAACCATAATAATTTCAGTTTCTTTATCCAAATTTTACTCCTTGAATAAATTTTAGCTGATATTTTACTTCTAGAGCTTCGTAGATTTTTATGACGTTTCTTGGTGCTATGAATTTATCATTTAAGGATAATTATATGCCATTAGTCAAAGCAGAATGCGATCGCTTTGCAATGGTCGGGCGAGTCGCTGGCGTGCGCGTGGGCAAACGGACGGTTGGACTGGCGAGACGGTAGCTCCGGTCGGGTGCTTCGTCGTGTGCAGATGCGCGCCGGCGCCGCCGCCATGTTGCTCGCGGACTACCGCTCCATTGGCTCACCAGACCTCATATGCGTGTCGGATAGGGGCGAAGGTATAATATCTTGCGATGCACAATAGACCTTCATAGGCCTACACTTTTCTTGATGATATTTTCCTAAAACTTTCTGGTTTAATTATTTTTTCATCGATTTAATGAAGCATGCTCCCAACTTTCTTTATTTCTACTTCTTTTCTTTCAGCTTGATTTTTATTTTTATACTCTGGGAAGCAAACAATAACGATATTCTTACCTTGTGAGGCATGCTCTTTTATTTCACCCAATAAATAGCAATGTCACTTTTAGTAGTTGAGCTTAGTATACTCATTATAGATCCGGAAGGGGAAGGAAGACGTGAAATCAAGTGACAGTTTAAACCATGGTGATTGTTATCATTACCATTACAGCCTTAACTAGTAAAGATCATTAACATTTCTTACCAGTTTTTGAGAGAAAATCCAACAAAAATCACAAACACAAAAAGAAAACAATTACGCAACTAACAGCACCAACTACCCGAAAGTGACTGTCTATTATTTTTTAATTTGTCTATGTAACCGAGTGAGTATAATACTTGGGCATACTCTTTAGTTCGTTCAGAATCGAATGAAATAGTTTTTAATTGAAAATATACTGTATTTTTATATTACTTAAGACGAAAATAGCAGCACGTAATGTGGACATGAATTCATGTCCGCGGTACTCAACGGTCACGTAATTTTGGACATGAATTCATGTCCACGGTACCTTAGGGGAGTCCAAGTAACATAGACTTCCCCCATATATATGCCTCAAAGTAGGGTATATTTGACATAGGCGCCACGCTTGGCAGGCGAGTTGGTAACCGCAGTTTTTTATTATTTTAAGTTGTTATTAGGAAGATGCTTCTGCCCAACTCTTGTTTCATTTCCTTCTGTCACCTCTACGATACCCACGATATGGTACCCTTTTACCATTCATTTTGTTACGCTTTTCATTGTGTTACACTGCCACTGCGTGGCCTTATTGGGAATTCATAAAATGGTCTTATTAATGCGTATATTACCAATTTATTGATTATTTAGGCTTCTCACCATATTTTATGCCTTTTCTGCGTACTTGTCTTTAAAGTCTGAAGTAAAGTTTTGAAAAAAAAAATTGCCAAGCGCGTGTCCAACACAATTTACGTCAAGTAAGTACAAAGATAATCATAGTTAAGTATCTATCTATATATTTCCAGCAGTGCAACCCTAAGATATACATAGATGACCGTAAAGAACCTTCATGCTTCATGTAAACCACCACTGCCCTAAATTATCCTGAGGTCGCCCGCGTAAACCAATAGTGTGACGAATGAAACTGTATGAGGCTATATTATGATTGTATGAATACTTTGAATGAGTCCTGCAATAACTACCAACTAAAAAATAAGTGAAAGTATTTATCGCATTTATAAGCCTATCACTAAAGTTATAATGTATATAGTTTTAGGTCATTTTCTATGGCGTTGTAACGAAATTTTATTAATTCAAGTGCATTTTATAAGTTGGTCGACTATTACTCGTTAACTTGTTAATTCTACTTAGCTGTGATAGTTTTCCTTTTAACTTCATTATATATACTACTATTGTCAGTAGCATAGCGTGCCTTAGACGGGCCAAGATTTTTTGGGAAAGATTTTTCACAAAAGGAACAAAAATGCTCGCAATCAGAAAATCGTTGTCCATATTCGCTGGCAGAATGTCTGGACTTGGTCTGGACTCAATGCCTAGCGTCTCTCAACTGAGCCTTGTTAGGCCGGTCACATACAGTTGGAATTCCGTTTCAAAAAACCGTTTCGGAATATCGATTCGGGATTTCGAACGCATATATGTACATATGTACCGTTAGTAGTTTTCCGTTCAAAATTTTCTTCGATTCGAATTACGTATGAATGCCCGTGCGTTCGGAATCCCGCACGGAAAAAAGCCATTCCGAACGTAAGTCTTCGATAGATTTTGTATGAGTCGCATCACATGTTCGTGAATTCCGTACGGAACGCGCCCAGTGTGTGTCGCACGCCGAAGCGGGTAGATGTGTTTAAGTATGTTTTATAATAGGTCAGGGAAAAAGTTTCCTCCTATTGTTTCTCTGGTGGTCTCTCGTGTACATATCTGGCTGGTTTTAATATCAATATATATACGACATTAAGAAAAATAAAAATAAAAAGTGAAAAACACTTTCCCGCCATTTTCAATTGCTTTTCTGTCCGTCAAAATGAGTGAATCTAATGAAGAAATTAGATACATTCTGAAGTTTTATTACAAACTAGCTGATACCCGCGACTTCGTTCGCGTTGCTTACACACATCACTGAACACGTAGTGCTTATAAAAATTGTTTCTTAAAACTTTAATAACTTTATTTACTATAGCAACGTTTCTACAGCAACGGGATTATGTCACTACCTACAAGATGGGATGGCAACTAGTTATCGAACAAAATGGCACATATTATAATTAAATGTAATTACACATTGAAAAAAAAAATTCTTTAGTTTTTATATAAAATACAAAGAGACTTCCTCGACCTTTATGTAATCTTATATTATGTATATCTCTTTTCGTAACCTTTCATCTTATTTTGTTTAATAATTCGTCGAAATAGTTTATAGACATCCATATTTTTAAAAATCTCTGGATGTATTTTTACATTTTTTACATTTTTTATGTTCTACTAAGCCAGCGCTTATCTACAATCCCACCTGATGGTAAGTGGTGATGTAGCCTAAGATAGTGAAGCGCACATAATATTGACTATCTTGCAATCATGGGGTGTTAAGGGGATGCACCCAATAACAATGATACAGCAATAATGCAATCGCTATATTGCTGTATAATAAAATCATCGTCTATATTCGCAGGCAGAATGTCTAGACTCAATGGCTAGCGTCTCTCGACTGAACATTGTTATTCCGAAGGGAAATAAACTTATATGTGATGTATTTACGAAATCCCGAATCGATATTCCGAAATGGTTTTTCGAAATGGAATTCCGAATGTATGTCGCGGCCCTTATTCCGAAGGGAAATAAACATATGTGTGTGATGTATTCACGGAATCGCGATTCGATATTCCGAAACGGCTTTTCGAAATGGAATTCCGAATGTATGTGACCGGTCTTAAACGTGAGGATGGCGCAATAACTGATGTATACTGGCATGTGTCTCGTCGAGGATTTAGTAATCTGTGGTCGCGGGTCAATCGTGATGTGAGACGTTCTGTGCTGCCAACTTTTGGGCGCCCGCTTAACCCTTATCCCGGGGAAAAAAAGAAATTCCTTTTTTGACTTTCGTAATTTTTGAAGTGAAAACTTCGTTAGGCACTTTGGGCACTTTTTATTTTTGTTTTTTCGGCAAGTATGACCTAAGACTTAAAGTGAGATTGTGGATAACATTTTACAATTTTGCATACACACGGCTGATACGGCGGTAGCTACGCCCCTGACTATTGTGTATACTTTTTACAACAAAACAGCGGTTTAGTTGGTAGAAGGGGGACACATGACTCTAATGAACAATAACGCTTTAAAGCTAAATATTTCGCAAACGGACCCCTGAATCGAAAAGATGTTGTTCCACATCCCCAGTATTTTTGAAAGACCTATCCAACGATAGCGCACACGATGGAATAGATGGGTAAAAAAAATCATCCTCCATTTACTTATATGGGAGCTACCCAAAATAAAAATGTTTTTTAAGATTTTATTTCACAGTTGTAGGCGTGATTAATATCTATAACTATACCAAATTACAGATTTGTAGCACCTAGGGTCTCTGAGTAAAACCGCGGACGGACGGACAGACAGACATGGCGAAACTATAAGGGTTCCTTGTTGTGTAACTACGGAACCCTAAAAATGGGTTTTACATACAAAAATACCTACTTTGAAAAACGTTACTCCTGCGCTAGTATTTTCGCCTGTATTTTTACATACATAATTGACATGGACCTTAGAGTATACATAAGCAAGCTATGCTTATCTATACTCTAAGACATGGACAAACTTCAAGGTCCGCAAAATTTTTGTGGGGTCGTATTCACTGAATAATATAATACTTGCTAGATAACTGCAGTGTCGTAGCTCGTAGTTGAATGCTTAGTCACTGCGCTACAGACATTGAGTTATAATGTATTACGTACTAGAGAAGCTATTCAAAACAAAAAATGTGCGCTACTTTACGTCTTCGCGCATGCGCGGGGTAAGTAGAGTCGCGCGTGCGGAGTTGATATAAGAGCGCATTGCGCCTGCGCGGTCAGTTTTTTTATCATAGATTATACGTAGGTAGATTGATCAGTACCTATGTAATAATTGTTAATTATATCGAGTACAATTATTTTAATTGTTATTTATTTTGCATATGTGCTAATTTACTATAATATTACATAAGATTATGTCAGAATTACATTTTAATGATATTTTATTTAATATTTTAAAAGGTAAATATGTAAAATATAAAAATAACGGTTCGCTACGTCGTTCATCATGCTGTCATTCTATCCGATTACAGTGTGGGTGTCTTCAAGGCAAGAGTGAATAGGCTTTTGTTAAGTCAGTGCGCTTCACCATCTTAGGCTACATCACCACTTACCATCAGGTGGAATCGTAGGCAAGCGCTGGCTTAGTAGAATATAAAAAAAATATACATTTATTATCAAAGATCTTTATTATTACTTTTCTAGCATTCTCTAACGTATTTATACGCAGCTGGTGAATAATAGTGTAAAGTCAATGCGAATTTACGTAAAGGTGCATGCGGCGTATAATAAATAATGCGTGCTCTGTTTATTCTTTTTCATTAAAGATTTATGTAACTCCACAACTTCTGATTTAGCCACTAAATCAATCTCAGCATTTAAGTTGAGACCGAGTTTATGTTTCAAATTTTGTATAATTGATTTCTAAGAAGCACATTTTTTCTTTAGATAAATATTAAGTCTTTGTATTTTCTTAAATTTCTCAGTAAGTTTCTTTCTAGCTGCAGAGTCCTTGCTATTAAATACAAACACAATATCACAACGTGCTCATATTTTATTATTTTTAAAATGACCTAGAATTATTGATTCCGTTACTAAGGTAATGCCGTAGAACTATATTTAAAAGCTTAGGCTTCGTATACATCACTCGAATTAGGCTTAGGAAACATCACTTGCGTAATTTATTTTTAAGTACAATTTTTCTCGGACTATCAAAAATTGATTTTGAACTGCTTATTAATTCAGACAACGGTTCTGATACTTCCTGTTCACTACATTTTATTGGCTGAAAAAAAGATACTAGTTATTTGGGAAGCATGTAAAAATTCTAGCGTTACAATATTAAAAAACCGCCACATACTAGTATGACTCGCGCGCCGAGGTTTCCGCCTCTCTTAAGTCCCGTCAATATACTGAACATTACAAAAAAATCGTTCATCGTCTAATCACAAAATAAAACAAAAATCTCAGCAATATTATATAATAATATAATTATGTTATCGTATTGTACTGCAGATTTCTTTAAGTACACTCTTCCTGTTTTTGTGGTGTATTTGTCGTTTTCTTTGAAATGCACGGAACATATACGTGAACAATAATCTGACGGTAACCAGGTTTCTTCGCTGCAATTCTTCTGAACAAATTTGATCCATGATTCTTTTGTTTCATGACACGGCCGAGGAAACATTTAAATCCAAATAATAATAAAAAATATTAATTTTAGCATTAACATTTCCTACCGTGATTATATATTAATATTTTACTGTTCATAATTACTTAACATTATACGTCGATAGTGTCAAGTCTGCGCATAAAAATGTTTTACTCTTTGACATTCACGTATACGTTGCAGTTGATAAAATATAATTAAATTAAAAGTCACTCTTTGACTTTTATGTTCTCGAGTTGTTTGAACAGTATCTCAATGCAAACGATGGCATATTAATTTTAAAAAAAAATGTTCACTCAAACGTCTCACGTTGCAGCAACCGCTTGACACAAAGTGAGTTGGAGCGCGCGCACTCTAACGCATGTTACAAACAATCGTACGTAATAATTCTATGAGTTGAGGCTTCTGCTCTAGTACGTAGTACATTATAACTCAATGGCTACAGACCACTTATTGTACAAAAAATATATTAGTATTATAATATAATAATATGGTGGGTGAAATAGGCCACAACTGAAACGAACGGAAGATCGATTTAATGCTCTGCAAATACTGTTGTAATACTGTTCTTTATTAAGAATAATATGACCTTATTATAGAACATGGGTTAGTATACAGGTGACAGGTGGGGTAGGTAGATAACTCTCATGTTAAACCGTATTTACAGTTGGGTCAAGTCATAAGGTGTCTTAGATTCCGATTACAGATTGTAATATATTGTTTACCTTTAACTATAGGTATACCTACCGCACTACATTATACACTTGTCCCTATCTACGTATGTATCGCTAAATAAAACTCTCTTTGGGGTAGTCGGATAAAAAGAACCTATTAACTTTACAAATGTTATTTTCACAATGATAGCCAAAATCGTTAGCATCACAAAACTTACAATAAAGTCGAGATTAACTGCAAAATAAGGAAATTGTAAAAATAGTAAAATAGACTACAACAAATACAACTGATAGGCCCACTTAAACTTATCCATTTTCAGTACTCGTAACACAAAATCTACCTTACAAATAATTTAAAAACAAATTTCTTTTTATAATAGTTTTGGGATATCCCCCATACCATGAGAACGTCGGTTTTAACGCGACATCAAAGAAGCTTCCGTCAGAAGAGGACCGCTTAGCGATCACCGAACTATTGAACAAGAAACAAGCGCTTATGGTTGAGTTGCAGCATTACGAGGCAAACGCCGCTAATGCGGGTCTAGATCCAGACGAACGACCCGCCACGGGCATGCCAACGAACACTCGATTACAAGTTGCAGTCAGTCCCAACGAAGACGAGGTAATTATGCACAGTTGAATACTAAGTGGATGAGTTTGTGTATTTAGGTTTAGAATATGTGTCTCGCAGGGATAGCAGACAACAAGGATATAGAACGGGGAGTTGATGCAGGAGATAGAGTTAAAGATTCTCTTTATTCTATTGTGGGAAGTCAGAATGTGTCAAAAAAGGCCCCGTATGACTATTCACATTGCTATGTATGGTAGTGAAAGTTGGGTGTGGCTAGGGTTACCAGATCCAAAAATAAGTTTTCCTGGCAAAAACCCTACCTCAGCAATAAATTTTCTGACATTTCGGCAAAAAGTATATTGTTTCAAAAACTCGCGGGTGAGCCTGATTAAAAGTGAGATATGGTGTGGCGGGGACGCGGAGCACGGCAAGGTGCGATGATAAACGACGCCGCCAACCCCCGCACACCGGGGCCGAGCGAGAGCACAGAATAGATACTATTACTCCTAGCGAGAGCGAGCGACAGTGAGTGAGTCGAACGGCGGCCGGCCGGCGGGCGCACGCGGCTGCGCGGCGCGTTATTCAGTACTTAGTATGCTTGCGGACGGTGCTATGCTTACTCGTGTTGTGTGTGCGTATTTGTGTGGCAAGCATTTATCTTATAACGAAAAGGCGATTGTAATAAGTTAAAATGGCTTCTAGTAGTAAACGTCAATGTACATTTACAGATATTTTACGTGAGAGATATCCTTTAATGAGACAGGGACGAGAAGCGTCTGAAGTTTTCTGTACAGTGTGTGATTGTTATATTTCCATAAAGTACTAAGGTGCGTTTGATATCGACACACACATTAAAAGCAAAAAACACCAAAACCAACTGTTGGTGGTGAATAAAAACCGCAAAATAGATACAATTTTCCAGTAATCATCATCTCAAAGTAAAACAAAGCAATCTGCTGCTGAAGCTACACTTGCGTTTCACACTGTTAAGCACCACCAGTCTTACAGCTCCATGGACTGCACTGGGCGTTTTATGAAGGTAATCTTTGCTGATTCCAATATTGCCAAGGATATTACTTGCCAAAGGACTAAAACAGAAGCCATCGTAAATGGCGCGATAGCTCCATGGATAATTCAAAATATCAAGTCCTTGTTACAGAAAATTACATACATTGGGGTATCAACCGATGCGAGTAATCATGGGTCGGAAAAAATATTTCCGATTATGATCCAGTTTTTTGTTTCTCAAGGTGGGATGCAGTCAAAGTTACTGGATGTCATTAACACGCCAAACGAGACAGCAGAAACAATATCTGATATTATTATGAAGACTTTGGAAAAGTACGACTTAACTGAAAAATGTATCTCCCTAACAGCGGATAATACCAACGTAAATTTTGGAGGGATCAACAGACAAGCAGGAAAAAATGTGTTGACAAATCTTAAGAATAAACTAAATAAGGAGATTGTTGGAATTGGTTGCCCAGCACATATTTCGCATAATTGCATCCAACATGGTACTGATGTACTAAAAATAGATATCGAATTGCTGGTGATGAAGCTTTTTAATTTCTTTTCAGTATATACCGTGCGCACTGAAAGCTTAAAATCAATTTGTGAATACATCGATATCAACTACCAAAAGTTGCTTTATCACAGTAATACTAGCTGGCTGAGCCTTTTTCCAGCTATAGAAAGAATTTTGAAAATGTATCTGCCTCTAAAAGAATACTTCTCGACAACTCCGCAAGTGCCGACAACACTTAAAGCTTTTTTCGAAAATGAACTCGCAGAAAGTTATTTATTTATTGTGCATTCACATATGTCGATCTTCCAGTCACAAATCGCAAAAATAGAACGGGAAAATAAATCCGTCATGGATATTCTAGGAATATTAAATTCGACCTATGAAACGTTGAAAGCAAGAGCAGAGGCTACGTTCGTTCCGTTAAAAGTGCGAAAATTGCTGTCTAATTGTACTGAAGAGGCCAAAGAAATATTTATGAAAGACGTGAACAATGCCTACATGACTTGCCTTGAATATTTGGACCAATGCTTGCAGCCACTAGACGAATTCAAGGTCTTTAACTGGATGATACTGAAAGGTGTTGATATTGATTACGAGAAAGTTGTTTCTTCTTTACAGTTTTTGAATGAATACGGAGTGTGTTTCAATGAAGTTAAACTTATTGATGAAAATACTGCATTAAATTCTTTTTTAAGGCAGCAAAGCAATGACTTTATTGAAATCAGGCCTGTCAAACAATGAGAAATTATTTTAAAATCTGTAACCTGTGAAAGACTGGAAGAACTGAACAAAATTTGCTGTTTTGTGTTTGCAATTCAAGCACAAAATGCTAATGTCGAACGAGTGTTTTCATTAATGGGTACGCAGTGGACAAAGGAGAGAAATAGACTGTCCATAGCTTCTCTTAGGGCTCTACTGTTGACACAGTTCAATCTGAAGAACACATCAAGTGAAAAGTTTCATAAAATTGTTGTGAAAGACCAGCACCTGCTGAAAGCTATATCTAGCAATGAAAAGTACGAGGATCAGATGAATAATTAATCAATTAATTGCGTGATAATTATTAGATTTCGTTCTTTGATTATTAGTAGTTCATAGTTTTATTTCATTATAATATAATTTCTTATATTTTTCTCTTTTCTTAAAATTCCTGAAAATTTCCAATTTTCCCTGTTTCCCTGACAGACAGCTGAAATTCCGGACATGTCAGGAAAATTCCTGTCATCTGGTAACCCTAGGTGTGGCCGAAGAAGCATGAGAGTAAAATTAATGTTGTAGAAATGCGGCTATTAAGAAGTATATTAGGAATTATCCTTAATGAGAGATAATTTATCAACCAAATTGGCGATTTATTGAAGAAAATTTAGGAGCTAACCGACAAGCATATAAGTATTATTGTAATATGTGTATATATGGATGTAAAAGAGAAGCGAGATAGGTGTGTCAGGGTCGTGCCAAATGGAAGTTCGTGATCTCTGCCTACCCCTCTGAGTGTTAAAGTCTATGTATTGTTACGAGCTTGGGGTTCGAGACAATTAAAAACTGCCGATTGAATTACCAAAATTGACACTTTAATTATACAACACTAATTACAACTTTAAACCACACTAATAACAAAATACAATTTTACTACAGATCGCTTAAGTTCGTAGTTGTATCGCTTCGAAGTCCTCGCTTGTATCGCCAATTCAATACTGCCTCGGTCGTGGTCTATATCGGCCTTATATAGCGCCTCCGATACTTTCCAGAACCTTCTACTGTGGAAACATCTAGAATGTTCGAGTACATATCGGTCCCGAAATTTCTAGAAAGATCTTGACTCTTCTAGTTCTGCTACTCGATACTAGAGGGCGCTAGTGGCTAGTGTTGCCATGTAAAAGACATTAATAGTGGTGCGCAACACTGCCCCCTCCTAAGACATGATCGTCCCGAGCATTATTGGTCCCATAATAACGCGCTAGTCGATCCACATGGACGATCTTAGGAGTACCTCTTGCACCTTTCTGTATCCGGTAGGTTACGTCATTGATCCTTGTCACAATCCGGTACGGTCCGTCCCATTTAGCTTGAAGCTTAGGAGATTTCCCTTTGCTGCGAACTGGATTGTGTAACCATACTAGTGAACCTTCGTCAAACCCTTTGTTGTTCATTTTGCGGTCATACCGTGTTTTCATCTTTTCAGACGTTTGCTGTCCCGATTGTCTGACGTGCTCATAAATGTCATTCATTTTGTTCCGCAAGTCATTTGCATAATCGGTTATACTGCGTGGGCATCAGGTGGTATTCCGGTGATCAGGTCTGCAGGCAGCCGTAATTCTCTCCCAAAATTTGCTAAAGCTGGTGTCACCGATGTACTTTCGTGAACAGCGCTTCGATATGACAACAAAACGGTTGTATGTGCCTGTCCCAGTCTCGTTGCCGTTTTCCACAACTTTTGCTAGGTACCTCCAATGTCTGATTAAATCGTTCTACCATTCCATCAGATTGTGGGTGGTAAGAAGTTGTTCTTGTTTTATGAGTACCCATAACTCGGCAAGTTTCCTGGAATATTTGAGACTCAAAATTCCTTCCTTGATCGCTGTGAATCTCTAAAGGTACTCAAAACGACAGAAGACTTCATGAACTAGTTTATCTGCAACTGTTGAAGCTTCTTGATTTGGAATGGCGAAGACTTCTGGCCACTTAGTGAAGTAATCCATCACAACCATGAAATACTTGTTACCACTTTCACTTTCCGGAAACGGCCCGCAACGTCAACGGCTATCCTCTCCATGGTGCACCAACATTGTACAATTTCAATGCACCTCTACTACGAGTTTGAGGTCCTTTACAGCCGCACAACTTGTACATTTGCGACACCAGTCCTCGACATCGTTACGACAGTGGACCCAGTAAAACCGTTCTCGGATCTTCAGTAGAGTTCGTTTAACTCCCAGGTGACCTCCTGAACAACCATTATGGTACAGCTGTAGAACATCCGGTACTTTAGCTTTAGGGACAACCATTTGCAAATGACAACTGTCTCCCCGGCCATTTTCCCATTTACGGCACAGGACTCCATCCTGAATCAGCAAGCTGTCCCATTGGGCCCAATAGCTTTTCGTGGTCGAACTCATCGCTGAGACGTCGCTCCACTTCGGCTTAGGAGCACTGGCCTTCATCCATTCTAGAATCGGCTTGATGTCTGAATCTTCCTGCTGCATGTTGTAGGCTGTCTTTCCACTCATTGCTGAGCTGGTCTGTCCTGAGCATCCTCACAGATACCACTTCCTTACCCTCTTGCCTAGTACAATGCTTGCAATCTTCAGGGCAAGGTCTTCTTGACAATGCATCTGCATTGCCATGAGATTTCCCGCTGCGATGTTCGATCACAAAGTCGTATTCCTGCAGTAGTTCAATCCATCTCGCAACTTGTCCTTCTGGATTTTTGAACTGCAATAGCCATTTCAGTGCAGCATGGTCAGTTCGTAAGTGAAATTTCCGCCCCAGAAGATATTTGCTAAAATGCTGCAACGACTTTACCACAGCAAGCAATTCTCGCCTTGTGACACAATAGTTCCTTTCCGGCTTTGACAACGACTTGCTGAAGTATGCTATCACAACCTCTTGATCACCATTCCTTTGAGACAACACACCGCCAAGTCCTATATCACTTGCGTCTGTGTCAACTATAAATTCCTTGCCCGCATCAGGGTACCTAAAATAGGTGTTTTGCACAGACGGTCCTTGAGCTCCTGGAATGCGATATCGCAACTTTCATCCCAGCAGAAATGTCGCTTCTCCTCAGTTAGCTTGTGCAGAGGTTTGGCTATATCTGCAAAGTTCTTCACAAATCGCCGATAATAGAGCACAATCCCAAAATGCTCTAACCTGTCTTGTCTTTTGGGACCGGCCAATCCTTGACAGCGGCAATTTTCTCCGGATCCGTGGGGATACCTTCTTCCGACACTACATACCCAAAAAGCTAACGCCGTTTGAATAGTGAACATTTCTTCGGACTCAACTTGAGGTTGGCACTCTGAATCTTCATGAGCACGCGTTCCAGGTTTTGAGGTGTTCCTCAAACGTACGGCCTACGATGATGATGTCATCCAAGTAGACCAGACAGGCATCGCCAATTAACCCGGTAAGTACAAGCTCCATCAACCTTTCAAACGTTGCTGGAGCATTGCACAATCAAACGGCATAACTTTAAATTGCCACAGACCCTTTCCTGTCGAGAATGCAGTTTTTCCTGTCCTTAGGGTCAATTTCAACCTGCCAGTAGCCACTTTTCAGGTCCAGTGTGCTAAACCACTTTACGCCTGTAAGCATGTCCAGCGTGTCATCAATTCTTGGCAAAGGGTTGCTGTCCTTCTTTGTAACGTCGTTCAGACGGCGGTAGTCAACACAAAACCGCATGCTGCCATCCTTCTTCTTTACCAGCACCACAGGTGAACACCATGGACTAGATGAAGGTTCAATAACACCATCCTTCACAATTCCCTCAATCATGGTTTCCACTTCCTTTTCACGTGCTACCGGCAATCTTCTTGGGCGCTGACGGATATGCAATTCTTCTCCTGTGTTTATTTTGTGTTGAACTAAGCCAGTCTTTCCTATGTCAGCATCGTTTGACGAGAAAACATCGGCGTACTTGAGTAACAACTTCTTCGCCTTGACCACTTCATTCGGGGAGAGAACGCTGCGACAGTCTTCTAAAGTGTGGTCACCCTCGTTTGTGCATCCTTGCTGGGGGTCCCAGTCGATGGATATTGGCACCTACGCAACCAATCCACTTCCTCACAAGTACCAACCAGTGTGCCTTTTTCCATAATCTGTTCCTGATCACAAAGGTTCAGCACACGTACTCTTGAGATGTCGGTGGTTCTGACCAAGGTTCGAGCCACTTTCCACGGAAGGTCATTGTCCACCCTTTCCACGAGTACACAACGATGAGCTTGCCCAGGATTCCGAGGAAGACTAACCGGCACAATCGTTTCCGATCTCGGCGGCAGAACAATCTTCCTAAGGCTGTACACATTCCCCGGTATCGCCCCTTCCACGAAAAGTTCTTCATGTCCACATTTCAAAACACCTTGCTTAACATCGATCTCACAACAATTCTTCCTCATGAAGTCTAGGCCCAGGATGCAGTCGTCCATTATATCAGCCACGATGACATTATGCAGGTAGATCATGTTGCCTAGCTTCAACTCCATCTCCTTCTCTCCACGGACGGGTATGCGCTGACCGGTGGCTGTTACCAAATTAATGCGCTCTCGGTTGTATGCGGAGTCCCCAAGGAACTGACTTATAAGTTGGGAACTGACAACCGTGCGAGAGGCTCCAGTGTCTATGGTCAGTTTACACGGCGTTCCGTTGACCTCGCCTTTGATGATTAGGCTGTTCCCATCATGGGTTTGTGAGATCGAAATCCTTGGGGCTCTTTTAACATCAGCCAGCACCCGCCCCACAGTCCTGGCTTTTACTCGTTTCCCTGCTGGGCGGTGCTGTTAGCCGCACTACCCTCTCGAGATCGATCACCTCCCCTTTCTACAGTTCGCTTAGGGCAGCTGGATCGAAGATGGCCCCTTTCCCCACAGCCGTAGCACCTAGGGCTGTATCCTTTATTGCAGTCGCGAACTGCAGCTGCTGCAACCTCCTGACGCGATGGGATCGATGATCCTGCCGTACGGCTTCCACCTCCAGTGCATGGGCTAACGCGTCCTTAAGCGTCTCGTGGTGCCCGAGCCTCACAGCAGCTCTGACTTCAAGGTCGCGGATGCCGTCGATGAATGTCTGCACCAGGTTCCTACAATGAGCGCAGGTACAGACTGGTATGCTTTTCGAACCAGCTTTTCCACCTCAAGGGCCCACTGCTGCAGGTTTTCGTTGCTGCGTTGCACGCGATCTTTGAGCTGCGCACGAAAGACGTGTTCCAGGTGAGCGTCGCCATATCTCGCCTCCAACGCCTCAAGGAGCTGCTCGTAAGTCACTTCCTTACCGAGGCTTCCAGAACAGTTAAGGCCTGGTCGCGCAAGCCTAGGGTGAGAGCAGTCATGGCCTGACTTTTATTCCAGCCGTTCGTCTTCATGACAGCCTCGAACTGGATTCTGTACGCCGACCAGGAAGAAGTCCCGTCGAACGGCGGCACTTTGAATCCACGTAGCGAAGGTATTGTAGCTACCACGGGGCTGTAACTCCATCTCCAAGTTTGAGGTCGTCCAGCGTTTTCTTCGTCAGCAATCACGTTGTCAACCCGATTGTTCACTTGGTCGATTCGGGTTTCAGCTTCCGACAGGCGGTTGTCATGTTGAGCAACCCTATCCTTCACCTCCTTATCTCTTTCCCGAAGGTAGCGTGAAGGTCCTTCGCGAGAGCATCTGTTCTTCCGTTGGCGGGCCTGTTCCTCCTGTCCACGCTGCAGCTGCTCTTCCAACCGACGGGCCTGTTCCTCCTGTCGGCGGGCCTGTTCCTCCTGTCGGCGGGCCTGTTCCTCCTGTCGGCGAGCCTGCTCCTGCAGCATCATCATCAGAGCACCTAAGTCAGGTGCTGCAGATGCAGGAGCTGCTGACGGGCCGGCCTCCGTGGTCGGCAACTGGCCCTGCGACGTTTGCGGCGTTGCATTACCAAATCGTCTGGTCCGTCTCTTGCTGGCGTTGACTTCGGTACGGATACCCTCCGTGTCGTCCTTTGGTAAAATCGGCATGATGTGATCCCTTCTGACACCAATTGTTACGAGCTTGGGGTTCGAGACAATTAAAACTGCCGATTGAATTACCAAAATTGACACTTTAATTATACAACACTAATTACAACTTTAAACCACACTAATAACAAAATACAATTTTACTACAGATCGCTTAAGTTCGTAGTTGTATCGCTTCGAAGTCCTCGCTTATCGCCAATTCAATACTGCCTCGGTCGTGGTCTATACCGGCCTTATATAGCGCCTCCGATACTTTCAGAACCTTCTACTGTGGAAACATCTAGAATGTTCAGTACATATCGGTCCCGAAATTTCTAGAAAGATCTTGACTCTTCTAGTTCTGCTACTCGATACTAGAGGGCGCTAGTGGCTAGTGTTGCCATGTAAAAGACATTAATAGTGGCGCGCAACAGTATGTATATGCACTGAATACTATAATTCGCGTGCAGAAAATATAGGGTCGGAAGCTAAAAGTTAATATTTGTTAATAAAAAGTTTTTACATTAAATAGATTTAGTATTTTTCCTTGAAGAGGGGAAGACTAAAAACAGAGAACGAGAATAGACGTGTAGAGAACCGGATACCCTTTTTACTGGAAACTAAGTCATTCCATCTTAGTATCATGGGTGACAACGCATCTACAATTTGATTTTAAATCGGATAGATGTATATGTTTATGGGCCACGGCATCCACATACCATCAAGTGGACTGCTCTTCAGGTGAACTTCTCGTTTGTCACCCTTATTCTATAAAAAAAAATGAAAAGAGATTAGGAAAACCGTTTTTTTATAGAAGATGGGTAAACGAGCGTCTCACCGCTGCCCATGCATATCTGCATCACCAGAATAATCGCAGATGTGTTGCTGACCTTTGAGTAAGGGATAGGCTCTTTTCTTGAAGGTGCTTAAGTCATATCGGTCCGGAAAAATCGTTGGTGATAACACATTTCATATAGTTGTCGTGCGAAACAGCACGGCGGCGGTGGATGGCTAATCATCCATATAGTATGGATAATTGGCCATCCACCGAAACTTGGCGGCTGGAATTAGTCCAAACAATACTTTCCAGCAACAACTCTCGGTAAAAACGCAAAGGGATGCAATGTCAACGTCAATTACCCGTAAGATCTACAATAAACTTAAAACCTTTTCTTAGAATAAAGGACTCATGGTCTAATTGGTACGAATAACTTGGTCTTTGGTGTATAAGAGGGTTTAGTTAGGTTAGGAGCCACTCTTCCATATCACATTAGTGGTTCTTAAGAGTGTCAATGAAGAATTAAGTAGGTAACAAATACAATTTATCATAAGTATGTAAATTATGACTTATACTAAATATATATATATATATATATATATATATATATATATATATATATATATATATATATATATATGTGTATTCACAAAAATATATTTCAATGTGTGAGTGTATGTAGGTATTTTGTTTACATTCCCTGCTCGTCATTGGATATAGTTTTAGATTTTGATTGGATATTCATATATTCATATAATATTGATATATTCCATTCTTAAATGCCAAACTGGGCAAGATACCAGACTGGTGTTGGGATATTACCAATACGAGGAGGTCGGATCTGTGCTAACTAATTTGCATCTCCCAAGCAAGGTGAGTATGAGTTAACTCAAGTAATGCAAGCCACGTTGGCACCTAAGGCCTATATTCAGCTGTGGTATAAAAGGAAAAGACAAAGAAAGAAGAAGAAGGCAGGTGCGCTGATTGTGAAAACTGCTATCCGTCATCATTGCCATAAACGTAATTGTTAGTTGTACAACATATGCTACCCATTGTACGAAGGCACCATGATCACTAACAGGATAATATCTCATAGGGGTGTTTAAATCTCGCGATATCGACCAATAACGAAACTATAGTGCGCGCTGCCCTAGTGTTAGCTGAAGGAATATTTGAGACTGGCGAAACTCTAGCTCGGCATCCACCGCTACACCTGCTGCGGTCAATACTGCATGCGCCTTTGAAGCCACCTCGAGATGTTCCCGTCGATGTACACATTAAGGTACGTTATAACTTTTGTCTTCTAATTCTTTTTTTCTTTATCAGCCCGTAAAATTTTAGTGCTGGACATTGGCCTCTCCCATCCCGTTGTAGTAAAGATTTGCTAATTTCATGATACATAACAGACGAATTGTCGATCCCAGCACAAGAAGTTTCGCACCTCTCGCACTCTAACTACCTTTTGTCAATTCGCAACCTAGCCCGCCGCATTGCTCTTACCAAAGAGTACAATAACTATACTAAAAGGAAGCTAAGACGTCGCTGCATATAAAGCAACAAGGGTTGCCACCCGTACTATAATATATGGTATCGTACTATATTTCAGTCAATTTGTATTATATATTATAGAAAAATAATAAAGTACGAAAAATACTATATTTTTATCCCTAATTCAACTGTCGCGCTTTTTCATATTAACTGTGACTGGAAGTATGGAACAAGTAAGTTATACGGAAAAAAAAATCCGTCATGAATGTAAAATGGAAAGAAGAAAGAAATAGAGCATGTATTTTATTTAAATTATTAGTTTATTTTAATATGAATCTAAATTGTTCAGATTCCTATAATAATAGGTAATAGATCATTGATGACCAAATCGAAGAGCAATAACAAATATATCTGGAAGTATAAATAAAGATTAAAATAAATGTGATTATTTTTTTCCTGAATTTCCCAAAAGTACTATATTTTTGCAGCTTTTTTGGGAAAAATACTATATTTGTTAAAAAAAAAGGTGGCAACTCACCCTGAGTGAGGCTTATTTGCCCTGGGTGCCCACTCAGCCCCAGGGAGCCAGGAGCCTGTTAGGGCTAACGGTGTGCACTAAAAATACTCTCGATTGAGACTCGTTCGAGTTGTTTACCGCATGCTCCCTAGAACGCTCTCTTCTCATCCCTAGCACTAATCGTAGGAACAAAAAAGGGGACTCTTAGTTAGCTGGTTAATTGTTCATAAGTTGATGACGAAAAAATAATAAAATTTCCACATCCATACCCAGAGGCGTACTGCGTTATATTGGTTGGTAACCAAAAGTGGTTGAGCCTTAACATCAGCGATATACCTATCACCTCTTACTCGAGCCCCCCACGTATTCAATGATAGAATTGACATAATAAGTTGTTTTATTTTAGTAAATTAGCAAAGGTTATAACATTATATAGTTATTGTATGTTACTGTTAGGGTTTTTATTGGTAAATGTTACGTTTTTTTAGCAATTTTTCTTGTAGTTTATAATAAAGTATTATTTGCTTTTAAAGGATTAGGGTCACGAATATTTATGTACTTAATTATTACATTTAGTTAAGACATAAAAAGGACACTTTCACTATCAGCATTAGGGTCGACCTGTAAGGGTTGAGTTGTGATGTGCACTGAGTTGAGCTCAATGTGCAGTGCTACTGCTAAATGGGAATAATCGGGTTATTTCTCAGGATAAGTGTGGGCAGTGCGAAAATTTTTATCTGGTATGAGATAGGCCTACAGAAAGTGTTTACGGTCTATTGAGGGAGAGGAGGTTAAACCCTAATTCTGTTTTCAGGCACTGGTCGGTTATGTCGACAGTGAACAATACCATATATTCGAACTGACGAAACATCTGCCCAGGTTTTCTATGTACACTTTGGCGCCATCCACTTTAGTAAAGAATAAAACAGACAGTTATGTTACATTTCGCATTACCGAAAGGATACAAAGGATATGTATATGGATCAACCAAAATTTTCTATTGGAGCAAGAGATAGAAATACAAAATGAAAACACAAAAGACCTTCACATTAGTTTCTTGTGTTTAAGAGACAGGTCGCATTTGGACATGAGTTTTGCATCGGATGGAAATGTAAAGTTAACAACTTCTGATATTGGATTAGCTGGTGATCTGATACAAAGTCTAGCGACTTACTTGAATTTGTCTGATTTACAGGTAAGGAAATATATTATATTTTTGTTAATTGAAATTGAACTAACAATACGGTCGTATTGTTTCTTCTTACTCAGAAGTTTTTGAGAAAAAACGTTTTTTTTTTTGTTTAATACGGAGAATTAGAAGAGAATTCGGTGTAATTATAAATTATTTTGAAAATACGAATAACAAGTAAAAAATACAATTGATATTCTAATTTCTTTTTACATTTTTACGAGCCTTATTGAAATAATATCGTGTCTAATTGAAAACTGGATCTGTGTCGCAAAACGTTTTCGCCCTATAACGTTTTTTACGATTTAAAATTTCCTAAAACCGGATGAATCGTTTGATAGACTTCAAATTGCATTTATGGATAAAGGCTCTTCATAGGCAACCGCATACCGCTGGTATAACAAATTTCAGCACGATCAACTAACGTTGAGAGATGAAGGAAGAAGTGATCGCCCCTTGACGGCTTTTATGCCGCGGCCACACACATCGCGCTAGCGCGAATATTCGCGTTATCGCAATGCTTCCTTATATATTACTATACTCTTTGATCGCAATGTATGTAGCCGGCCCTTCGTGAATACTTCGTCACTTCGTGCGAAGTTTCAACCACGTCGTTCGCCGGTAAATTCTCGCAATTAGGGTTTTATCGCGATTGAATTCGCGTGTGCGTGTGCGGCCACACTTCAGTCTGCCCACAGACATAGCGCGTAGCGGATGTGTCAAAGTAATTTAGGGTTTGCGACGTATTTCCGACATGGATTGGTGTAATGAAAAAATTTTGGAATGTATAAGTAATTACGAGTCCGATCCGATATTATTTATATATTTTTCTTATTTTTTAAAAATTGACACAATAATAAAAAATAATTATTCGCTGCCATATAATACAGAGCGACCGTGGCGTCCATTTTGTTTTTAGCGCGATAAAATTTACAACGCGCAGTGTGGCCAGGCACCTATTCGCGCTAGGCCGAAGGCGAAGTTTTACCGCGATAATCCTATCGCAATGTGTGTGGCCGAGCGAGGAATTGCGGAAGAGAACGTGTAAGCAAGCTAGCATAATAGCATTAAAATATATGTATTTGAAGGAAAGAGGCGAATTACGTATAAAGAGGTTTAGCACATATTGCAAATTGCATCGGGAAGCTTTCACAAGATTTTACACGAACACCCTGATGAGGAGGATAGTTTCGCGTTGGGTGCCGCACAATCTTATTGATGCTTAGAAGCAAGCCCACTTGGAATGGTAGCGTGACATGATTACTAAATTTGAAACAGGCTCATCTTGGCGTGTTTCGACATTGTCATATGTGTTGAATCTTGGATTTATTAATGCGATCCAGGAAACGAAGCGCCAATCGACGGTTTCATTTATTAATTACAGCCCTTCACATGTCCACTGCTGAACACAGGCCTCCCCCAAAGAATGTCACAAAGCACGGTCCTAAGCCACCTGCATCCATCGACATCCTGCACGTCTTACCTGGTCGTCACTCCATCTAGTGGGGGGCCGCCCCACACTTCGCCTACCGATACGAGGCTGACACTCGAGAACCTTGCTTCCCCATCGGTTGTCGGTTCTTCGAACTATATGGCCGGCCCATAGCCACTTGAGCTCACTAATCCATTGGGCTATGTCGACTACTCTGGTTCTACTGTGGATATCCTCATTTCTAAGTTTATCACGCAGAGAAACCCCGAGCATAGCCAGGGCCTGATTTACTCACCAGATTTACCAGGCTGGAGCCTAGGGCGCATGGTTCGAGGGGGCACCACTTATGTATAGACTAAAATTTGGTTTAATATTCTCAGTAAATAATAGAGTAAGTGCCGCAAGTAATTTACTTTTTGCTCTTTCTTTATTTTTGGTACAAAACTTAGAAAAAATAGATTGTAAAAATAAGACTGAAATATTTGGTACCTTTCGTTTTTCGTTGACTGACTGGACGTGATTCAAATATTTTAAGCTACTCAAGCTCTCTTCTCTACCTCTAATTTTACTAAGGTTTTTTGTCAAGGCTGTCCAAGGGAACTTCTGTCAGCCATCTGTTTTATCTCTGCACAGGGAGAACGACTCACTCACCCATGCCGCAAAGGAGAAAGTCAATCTTTAAGATTCTCTTTTTGAGTCCAACTTGACTCTTGGTGACGGGGGGTACACATCGCCGACCATTCCGCGGTATGTTTGCTCTATGCTGGATGTGAGGTTTACACAGCGCTCAGTGTGCAAAGCACTGGTCTCCCTCTGGGCTGACGTCCAAGGACGTACAAAGACGACAAGTCGAGTGGACCTGATGGGGCCCCTCCTATTGTGCTGAAAACGAGTGCTCCGGACTTAGCACCGGTTCTAAGACATATTTCCCGGTACTCCTACTCCATAGGCGTAATCCTGAACTTATGGAAGACAGGTTTAGTGCATCCGATCCCTAAAAAAGACGACCGCTCAGACCCGTCCAACTACAGGCTTATCACCATCGCCTACTTGTTCTCCTAAATAATGGAATCCATTATAAACTGCCAGCTCATAAGGTACCTTGGGGACCACCAGCTGATTAGTGACCGCCAATGCACTCAGTAATCAGCAGGTACTAGTTCTGATCTTCCAATTTACCTGACTCATAGATAAGCGGAAGCAGTAGAGTCCAAGAGGGAGGCCTTGGTCGTTACTTTAAATATACCCAAGCAGCACACAAGCGTTATGAACATCAATACACCAGCCCACATAGAACTTAGAGTTCTTTTAAAAGCATATAAGAGTGTTGAAAGGGGATTATATCCTTATAAGAGTGGTTTATGAGTTATTATACAGCTCAAGCTGTATGACTGACTGGATAAGCTGTATAAAGTCTGTATTATGGGATCTAAGTAAGCTTAGGGTTCTTAATCAGAATATGAAATCTCTAGTATACAACTTTAAGTATTTTGTAACACTTCAATCTGATTTTATCATTAAAGTTGTATAGAAGCTGTTTTGTTGCATGCTGTCCTTGCTTATACAACTCTAAGTGTTATTATAGTATCACTAAAATCTTATTTCTGGACAATGGGGTAACAAAGTCTCTTCTAAAACTTATTCTTATGGTGTCATTGTACACTTTTGTAAATACAGTAGTTTTATGACTTCTGTCTATGAGAGTGATATAAAACTAAAAAAATAAATAACAGCCATAGTACAACTTAAATCTGTATAAGTGACAGAATATCGCCATTTTGCATGCGCTGCGTGTTTATATTGTGCTAGTGAACAAAATTAATTTGTTATCAATATGTGGGAAAAAGGTTTGGTGCAGTAAAAAGACCATGTTAAATCTAAATTAAATTTATCCAACACTGTTCCTAAGACAAGATTTTCATCTTTTATACGTATATCTAAAGAGAGTTATATGTTATGTTGAAAAAACTGCTATACAGCGTAAATAATAAAAATATCCTATTATAGAACTGATTAAAAACCAATGACTGCATTATATAATCCATAACATACATAGTACAGCTACTAAGACTATAAGACCCTCGAAATAGCGTTTAGGCTGTTTGGCAAATTGTCGCCATTTTAAGACCCATAAAAACAAAATTAAAAATATAAATTTGGGAATATTAGACATTAGTCTTAGCCTATACCATTATTTCAGTTTGACTAATGATCACTGTGCCCCAATGTGCCATCATATCCATTAATTTAATATATTTTTTTATTCTAACCTATACAACCGATATTTAGTTACCGTATTTAGTATTTTGTCCTTGTATTTATTAGGTCCTTACATATGAAATTGGCGTTTTGTACGGGAGGAATATAAAGTCAATTTTTTTTTGTAAAATATATTTAATTAATCAAAGTATGCCGTTGTTATCTATGCACTTTTGCCATCTCATAGGTAGTTCATTGATCACTTTACTAAAAAAACCATGGGGCGAGAATCAATAACTCTTTGAAGGCGGTTTGGACTGCCGCATCAGGTTAATTTTTTTCCTTGTAAGAAGTTGTCCAAATTCCGGAAAAATGGTAATCTGTTGGAGCAAGGTCCGGGAGTACGGTGGATGTCGCAGACATTCAATTGTAGCTCATCTAACTTAGTGGTTGTTTGTTGTGCAGTGTTTGGTCTTGCGTTATCGTGAAGCAGCAGTGGCTAGAGCGATTGACCAATCTTGGTTGTTTAGCAGCTAGTTCTTCCTTCATGGTTTGCAGTTGCTGACAATAGATATCTGCCGTAATCGATTGGCTAGATTTTAAAGCTGTAGTGAACGATACCGGCGCTAGTCCACCAAACAACCACAATTAACTTTTCTGACTCAATTTTCGTTTAGGCAGGATTTGGCTGGGTCTCCAGGGTTCAGCCATTGCGACGAGCGCTTCCGATTGTCGTACAGTATCCACTTCTCATCACAAGTAATGATTCGATTTAAAATCCTTCATTATTGTGTCGGTTGAGCAAAGTAACACAGCAGTCGACGCGTGTTTGCAAGTTAGATTCACTCAATTCATGAGGTACCCATCGTTCAAGTTTTTACTTTCCCGATTTGCTTCAAGTGGATTAATACAGTTTTATCACTTACCCCGACGTCTGCAGCTATCTCTGAAGTGCTTTGTGATGGATCCGCTTCCATAATAGCCTTTAATTCTTCATTTTCCACATGGTCTCCGGCCGTCCACGGGGTTGGTCTGAAGGTCGAAATTTCCAGAACGAAAAGTTGAAAACAAAATGTACCGTGCTTTCTTTGCGACACCAGCGCCGTACATCATTAATCCTTCGAGCTGTTTCTGCAGCACTCGTGCCACAGTAGAACTCGTACTCGTAAATATACCGATATTTCATGTTTTCCATTGTGCGGTAATAAGCGACGCCAAAGAATAAAATAATGAGGAATAAACAAATGAATGACTGTTTTCAAAACTCAAATGTACCAGCTAAATGAATTTATAAATTTGAATTTGTAATTCTTAACCAAAGAGGAGATATTTCAGATCAAAGTGGTCAGTACGACATACGCTAATTTCATATGTAAGGACCTAATATTATGTTATTTTGCTGGCGCGGCAATTTTTCGTTAGAAAACTTAAACAAGTTTACCGTAAATCTAATTCTGCACGTCCAATTCACCAATTATCATCGTCAAAACTCAACTCGAATCCGAATATAATATTCATATGTTAAATATACATAGGTACATTAAATGTCGCCAATTTGTAATCCCATTCAAAAACCAATTTAGAACGTTTGTCTTTATAAGTTATTTATAAGACAATATCTGTCGTGTAATAGTTTCCTTGCACACTAAATAACATCTGTAATACAGCAGTTATACAGCCTCTTTTAAGCTTGTACAGCTACTGTACAGCGCTACTAACGCATAAAGATGCATAATTTGTGCCAATTTTTTACTTATAAGAACCCGATAAGCGCTTATACAGCATTTATACAGCCAGAAAATACAGCCTCTAGTATAAAAACGAACTTTAATACAGCTCGTACACAGCTTGCATGCTGCTTGGATAGCGAAGGCCTTCGATGGACTTTGGCACAAAGCGCTTCTTTAGAAGCTTCCTTCATATAGGCTTCCCGAGAAATTGTGCAGTTGGATCAGTTTTCATCAGATCGGAGCATCAAGGTCGTAGCAGACTGTGCATACTCCGACTACGATCCTATTAATGCTAGTGCACAAGGCTGCGTGTTATCACCTACGTTGTTTCTTCTGTATATCAATTATATGTTGCTGTTACTGGTTGTAGTAACACATCATCGAGTGTCGGAACAAACTTGTGTCCGAAGTCAAGTATTCAATAAACAAAATCTCAGATTGGAGACGACTCTAGTCCAGTTTAAATTTCAGAAGACAGAGGTTAGCGCGTTAACCGCTAAAAATTGTCGTATCTCCTCAATATCCAATTTTATATCCAAATATAAAATATCCAAAAAAAGGAATAATTAGAAAAATTGTTCGGATTAATTCTAGCCACCAAATTCCACCAAGGCCCATCGAGACAAAACTCACGGTACCATCCACACACCATCTAAATTCTTGGCGGTCCATCATGACTGTGAGATTTACTAAGAGTTTTCTTCCTCGCAAGACTTTGTGAAATCATCTCCAACCGGCATATTTTCCGGACCGATATGACTAAGAGACCTTCAAGAAACGAGCTTATTCCTTTTAAAAAGGCCGGCAACACACCTTTCCCTGGTGTTGCAGTTGTTTATGGGCGATGGTCGACACTTATTATCAGGCAAATTTAATATAGTGGGCGAAACCCCGGGGTGGAAAACTAGTAAAATAGGCCATTAATGGGGGGCGCATATTCATAGTTAGCTTAAGGCTGCCGGAACTCTAAATTAGGCACTGAGCATAGCCCTCTCCATAGCTCGCTGAGCGACCTTGAGCTTCCTCATACGACCAGCAGAGAAGGACCATGTCTCAAATCCATACCAACTATGATCTTTCGCTTATTTTTGTAAGTAATTAAGAATGTCCACCACCCCATATCATCCCGTGAATGTCGTATGAGGCGCAGGGGGAAACAGAAACAGATGGGCAGCAGCATATTCCTGATAACAAAACAATAAAAAACTGCAGTTGCAGCATGGTCCCGCCTATGAGGCAATCTGAGGTGGAGGCTTATGTTCAGCAATGCACTTTTAATAGGCTGTAAAGGTAAGGTAATAAAGCATACAAAGACTACTTTACCACCTGTAAATAAATTAATATACAATAAATTGTCATCATCGTCATTATCACTTTCAGCCCTTTACAAGTCCACTGCTGAACATAGGTCTCACCTAAGGAATGCCACAAAGCACGGTTCTGAGCAACGTGCATCTCAATTCGTGCGCGTCCCCTCCACGTTTCGTTCAGCGCTAGACTTTCGTGCCGCGACTTGTACATGTCTTACCAGGTTGTCACTTCATTTAGTGGGAGGTTCTCTTACACTGCACTTGCCGGTACGATGCTGCCATTCAAGTACCTTTCCCTATTGGTTGTCGATTTGTCAATCTATATGTCCGGCCCATTGTCAAGTGTCCCTTTGGCTATGTCGGTTACTCTGGTTAATTCAAAAATTCTGGCAGAGATTATACTTTCATATGCATTTAGTAATCATTTGTTATTTTGACATTACAAACGGACACTTAAATTTTATTCATTTGTATTTTAATATTTCTGACCATGTAGTGGCAGTGTAAGAATATAATAAATGAATGAATTCTTATTTCATATTCAAGCTTTTCTATATTTTGTCACTTCCTACTGGAATTAAAGTTTGCAGTGTACTCTTTTAACAATTATATACATTCAAAATGAGGTCATGTCATATCCCATATCATCCTGTGGGTGTTGTAAAGAGGTGATATAGGGAAACACAGGATTTGGGTAGCAGCATCTTCCTAGTAACAACTCAAATTAATATAAAACTGTGGTTGCTAACCCGCACGGCAAGCATGGCAACTATGGATAAATCCTATTTTGGCCTATTTTCAGTAGTGTATTTATGATGAAATTGCAAATGTTTTTAAAGATTCAAAATAGGAACAGTTATTTGTAGGCTATACAAACATTTATTTCATGAGCAATTCAAATCCACAGCCAAATGCTTAGCCACAACTATTGCCATGTAATTATCGTAAGTTTAAAAGAAAACAGAAAAAGAAAAACCACAATTCAATTAAATATGTATTCACTTTATTTTTCAAAACACTTGACTTATATGCTATACAGATCAAATCTCACTGACCATAAAGTTCTACAAAGCCAACACACTTTATTGGGTTGAAAAAGAACATGTTATTGTGTGGTGGTTCTCGCTGACTCATCGCTTTAACAACTTCCTGTCCTATCACACCACCAACCACAGCTGCTGCACCTGATACAATTCCAAACACACTTGTAAGCAATCCATCACTTATAAAGCCTGCTGGTAATGAAAGCTCTTTAACTAACTCATCTCGCATACGCAAAAGAATTTCTGTGTCTGCTTTTCGTTTAGCTGGATCTGGGTTTCTGTTATATTCATCTCGGAAGCGAAGCAGTATCTTCATAACAAAGTAAGATGGATCACCTCGACGTAACCTGGATCGCAATTCAGGTTTCGTCCAATCAGCTGATAAAGCGTTTTGTAAGGGCACATATATAGCTCTCCGTTTCACTGTAATACTAACAGTTTCTCTTGCATTCTTTTCTGTGTCATCAGGGCCGCGTTTCACCGCTTTGTGCTGTACTATTTCTTCGGAATATTCATGATCTACTAAGTCAGCGAACATATAACCGAACGTACCCCAAACATCACCGCAAAGAAATTTCTTATTGTTGTCGCGGCAAATGTTGTTGATGCGCTCCAATTGCTCTTGTTTTAATCCTGTTGCGCATACAATATCGAAATTTGTAAAAAAACTGTCGGGCAAGTCGTCAACAGCTTTAGTTTCTGTGGTTATATCCACCATTGGGTTCAATGCTTTGGCTCTTTGCAAGGAAGCTTCTGCTCTATTCTCGCCAATTTTGTCAGATGGGGCCAAGAATTGAGAGTACAGGTCGATTTCTTTAAGTTTCTCATTATCTAATAGGCAAACACTTTTTACTCCAGACAGTATTATGTTTTTTGCTGTTTCAGCACCGAGACCGGAAAGACCAATAATCAAAACTTTAGAAGCACGCAATCTTTTCTGTGATTCTAAGCCCCATAGACGAATTTGACGGTCATATTGTTCCGCCTCAGCTTCTGAAAGCTCAACTTCATTGTTTTCAACCATTTTTAATTCAATATAAACACAATTTCACAAAATGTCGTTAATGTTTGATGATGACTTCTAATTCTAACCAAAATCTGTAAACTAAACTGTAACCATAACCAACAGCCAACACCGATAAATAAGGCATGGGTAAAAATATCGATATATCGAAATTTTCTCACAAAATCATCGATATTTTAAATTGCGATATATCGATATTCGATAATTATTTTATAGTATCGAATTCGTATCAATTTCAATATATTTTATAACGCAACTCTGGTTTCGTATTTAATGTCCTTGCATGCTCCTCGCACATCATTTATTTTAAAAAAACCCCAACAATCTTCATCAAATCGAATGGCACACGATATGAGACCATATACAAAACAAAAGCATTCATTTGCTATTGTTTTGACTATGTATTTGTGTACAATGCTAAAAAAAAGTATCAATCATGTCTAAGGTACGTATGTGGTAGTTCTTCAAAAAAGAAGGTAACAATGAGTCGGCTTCTTGCGATTTGTGCAGCAAGTTTTACAAAACGTTTAGTAATAAAATTTGGCCACTTATCTAAAAACTAAGCATCATTTTGCTTATTTGCAAATGATAAAATGCAGAGTTCATCAAAAACTACTAAATCATATTAAACGTGACGATATATCGATATTTATCTCGCGTTAGTTATCGATACTGTTAAAAATATCGATATGATAAATATCGATATATTCGAAATGACCGACGACGAAACCATAAACAATTTCATTATCTTTTATATTTCTGGGCAAAACCATATTAAAGATCATTCCTAAGCCAGTGTTAAATCGTTAAAGTTATAAATGTTTCAACTCCACTTTCTTTCATATTATTTAGGATTTTATACTTTAAACTTGCCGCATATTTAAACCTTTCCCTGTCCCATGAATCATATAATGAACATTTCGATTGTTTAACTATCGTGTTTATTTCGCGGACAGGGAAACTGTTAACAAAAATATAATATATAGATTTTTGTAATTCATGCTAACTTGTATGTACGAACGTTATAAATATATATTAACAATAACTGTCTACGGTCATATAAGCGAATAACTACTATAGTTTCGAGTCGAAAGACAAACTATAAGTAATTCTTTTAAACACATGATTTTTCGTAAGTAGTTGTGTTGTAGTTGTCAATACATTGCAATGAAAAGGTTAAGCTGCGAGCGCATTGCGCATGTTGTTTTTTTCGCACTCGTACATTTAAAAAATGCAAATAAAAACGAAATATTCTAAAAATATTAAGTACCTAAATAGACCAAAAATATTAATATATAAAGTGCAAATAAAATCTAGAAATTTCAGATATTTTAATTCATTGCATATGCATTACTATTTTATAAATGTTTGTAGCATATTTTATTTTTATTGCAGTCTTACCAACTTATTACGTTTATGATGTAACTATAAAACTACAAAAACATAAATCTTGTGATAAGCAACTCACTCAATATTTTCAATCCGTAAGAAACTGATATACTTTGATAAAATAACCTTGCCTAGAAATTGTCACTGTAATATGAAAAACCACTTACTGAAATGATTAGTTTTTAAAACCAGTGACTTTTCTTCGTTAATAGTTATGTTACGTTTTGCGAAAATAACGAATCGACCGACGTCTACGACCAACGTCGTTTTATTACTTACAGGCAAAAGGATTATACCCGCGCATCATATTATGATGTATTTTGTTTATAAAATTTACAATAATGTAAATGCGTCATATTGTGAAGTTTTTGAAAGATTTCGACAACAGCTTAACACAACAGACAGTCGATATCGATAATATCTTAAGTTATCAAAATTGACAGAATAACTTGAGGTATTTATTTTTATCGTAGCACTTGTTCCAAACAAGATCAAAACCCATTACGAACCATAATATAAACGATAATATTAACATTAAATAATCGTAATGACGAGCGGATTGTTGGTTCTAAATTAATAACCAATTTCCTACCAACTCTGTAGTTTCTTAATGATGTTTGTTTTCTAATATATATTTTAGGCTCAGGGTTTAACGTGCTTATCTATATTATATTAAGTCTATTTTCAGATATTTACATATCATTGAAATATATACAATATTAAAAAGAAAACTGTAATAAAAAAAACTACAAACTTTTCAGATTCAAACCGATATCTAAAATCAGTATTTGACCAAAATAAAAATTTGATTAAATAAAGAACGGTTGAAATGGTTTTCTTATTGCGGCTGCTCATAGGACTCGGTTAAAAGTCAATATATAAGTGTGTTGTAATTCTTGAGTATTAAGATAAAATCGTCGTTCTAGAAACCGTGTCCCTCTCTAGTCTACTGTTTCCATTGCTACGGGATATGAGATAAAAGCATTTTACTACTATGTTTTCCATATTTTGCGAGCGCATGGCTCTTGCTTTTTTTTTAAGGCTTTATCTTGCTCCAGACGATACGCACTCATTATTATGTTATACTATTAGCGTGGACAGAGTGACACTATGTTTCCTGTCCATTTGATAGCTTCTAGAATATTTGAAAATATGGACAAAATCGATTTCTGTTAGAAAAAATTATCATTTTAAATTATATATTAAAGTAAAAATAAACTTCAGATCAGACTTCTTAGTTTATATTTTCAAAAAAGAATAAACTAAGATTACACTTATTCTCTTTTATCAAGAATGAATCTACTTTAACGGCATTGATTACATAACAATAGTATATTAGTTTCGGCATTTACTTCAATAACAATTCCCATACCTGTTACACGAACAAAACAAAATTAAAATTTCCTCTACTTCATACGTTGCGACTCCATCCTACTCCACTCGAACGCACTCTTGTGATTCTCTTAAGACACTAACATACGCTAATGCATCTAGTCTTCCATTAAGCCACAAATCGGCCTATAAGTATATTCTCATGCACACATTTAGCACATCCTTTGTTATGCCAGTAACTGGTTGAACCGAGTTCTAAATTGCTCATAATATAAGGGCAGTATAAACGCTTCTATAACCTTTACACAGTTTTTTTTTAGTTTTTTGAAGGTTAAGACTAACTTGTATTATATTATGCCTCATAACTTTTACAGTTTATTAATACTAAATGCTTTTTTTTAGTCGGTTGCACAATTTCCCGAAACAGAACAAAAACTTCGAGAAGAAATGGCTAATGCCTCCCAGGTAGGAGAGTCAAGATCTCGTCTCGCAGCCGAAACCGCAGAAAAGGCACAATTAATTACGGCATTGTTGCCCGCAGCGCAAGATGCAGCTGCTTACGACTTGTTAGTACTATTTATAATTTTATGTGAATAATTATGTTTTAATCATTCAGCTTTTTCAGCACTCGTTACATAATCTTTCGATGGTGGTATAAATTTCAAGTTTACTAACGTAAAACGTAACAAAATACACGTCAAGCTAGGCTGTATGTACATATATCTTTTTGCCTTTAAATGAAAAAACAACTAACAACATAATTTTTCACGACTGGGCATAGGGCGGCAGAATTTGAATATTCCAAAAATGAATGGGATGTTATGGGATTTCTAGGAACAAATTTTAAAGTTTAATGTTATTGTGATTCATAGATATTTCACGAGTAGTTATATAGAATATGTTTTTAATATTTTATCTTGAAAAAATGTTTATCGATACGTATACCTCGCTTTAACAAAAAATGAGTGTGATATTATTTAAAATTATATGATATTATGGTCATCTTAATACGGTTCTTCTATATATGGTTTGACGGTTCCATGACGTAAAGGCTTAGCAAGGAGAATTCCCGCACGTAACAGGCATTTGTATCGCCTACAAATAATTGCTTTGGGTCTGGATGTTTGGCTTTATGCAATTTATGTATGTTGTAGTAAGTGTCATGGGCTTAACGACTTCACTGTCCCATGAGTCATATATGAACATATTAATTGTTTAACTATTGTGTCTTTTTCGCGTACCCTACAGTACCACCGTTAAATACCTTGCCCACTCCAATTCTATTTTCCGTGGTTTCATCAATTAAAAGAAGTAGAAAAACTTGTTGCCTTGGGTTTTGCGTACTGCGGCGTTTACGTTCTTTTTTCCCCGTTCCTACTAAGATTATGTTAGCACCATATATTTAATATAAACTGAAGTGGTTAGCACAATCTTTACTCCTCTCTATTCTCGATAATACGGGCGCAAGCTATCTTGATTTAACAGAGGATCAAACCAAACAAACTTGAGTGTATTCAAAATCTAGCTATTAGATAATGATTTCTTATATTTACGCGAACACTAGGTACACATTGAATAAAACTACTTTTACGGATACTATCGCGTATAATTAACTTATTTTTATAAATCCCGACGTTTCGGGTGCTTAACAGCACCCATGGTCACGGGGACTGAGGTGATTGACGTCTCGATGTCAGAGTTAACCGGAGTACCTTCAGCTTTTTAATTATTAATTTTGGTCCGATCTACGCAGAATAAACTTACTGTGTCTTGAAGTCTTGCAGTAGTATGCTTGGGTTTAGTTTTAATTTTATTAATCGCAGGATCCCAAGCAGATGGTAGTACCAGCTTCCTCTCATTAACTTTCCATACACCTGAAGCAGTTACAGCCGCCAGCTCAACAGTGTCAGAAAAAGATGTCAGAGGATGGTTTCGGCAAATAAAAGATTACCTTGATGAAAATAAATTGTTTCACATACTTTCTGATCCAGGACATGTGTTTAATGGTGACGAAACAAATTTCGTGCTGTGTCCAAAAACAGGTGTCGTTTTGAGTTCAAAAGGCTAAAGAAACGTATACGAAGTTGATCACGCCCAGGCCAAAACTTCTTTGACTGTTATGTTCACTTTTTGTGCAGACGGTAATCTTACGCCACCGATGGTGATTTTTCCTCATAAAAGACTACCCGCAGAAATGATTTGAGAATTGGGGCGTAGGCCTTAGTGACAATGGGTGGATGAATTCAGATATTTTTATGAATATATTAAGAACGTTTTACATCCCCATCTGGTTAAAACAGGCAAAATATTTCCAGTCGTACTTTTTGTAGACGGTCACAAGTCCCATCTAACTTACGCCGTGAGTGAACTGTGTTCTAAGTTGAAGATAGTTCTGATTGCACTTTACCCTAATTGTACTAGGCTTTTACAGCCTGCTGACGTTGCCGCACAATTGCAAAAAAAAACACCTCTAAAAACACAATTGCAAAAAAAACTGTCTTAGATTGGCGTAGAACAAATCCATCTCAAGCTCTAACTAAGAGTCAATTCGTGCCATTGCTTCAAGTCACAATGGAAAAAAGCATAAAGCCACAAACTATTGTCAACGGGTTTAGAGAAACAGGACTTAGTCCATGGAATGAAGATGCAGTAGACTAGACAAGGCACAAAAATAACCAATTCTTCTCAAATCACTCAAGAAAAATAAAAATTACTTACGAAAGAAGACTTTGTTCAAGTAGTAGGCGAGAAAAAGATTGATTGCATAGAAAAAGGAGAGTTAACGTCAAAAGAGTCCATTCAATTGTTACAGAGAATCTGGCATTTCTTCGGCACATCGGTCAATATTTCTCAACAGCAAAATCTAGACATAGAATCAGAAAGTAAAAATAACGTTGAAGACTTAAATAATTTAGATATCGAAAATATGCAAATATGTTTAACGATTGTTCAAATAATATTGTGGAATCCGAAGAATTAAAGTTGTTACCTATATCAGAAGAAATTGTTGTTGAAGAAATCGTAGAGTGCTCAGACGAAGGGAACATGACCATTGAAGATTTATCAGAAGAACCTCATTTTGAATTAGTAAACCATACTGTCCAAATTCATAATTCTCCTGAAGACACGACTATAAATTTACCAAAAGCTCAATCAATACAAATTATTTCAGATACATGTGTTCCACCTCTCACAGCTTCAATACCCATGAAAGATCTTACCCCAGTTAAGTTAAATGACATTTTGATATTACCTAAAACACCTATAAGATTAATATAAGATAAGATATAAGGGTTAAACACTGTTAAAACCCGTTTGTACTGACTTCAACCCAGTGGAAAGAAAAAGAAAGTGAAAAAATCAGAATAAAAAAAAAGAGAAAGCAGAAGGAATAAAAAAGAAAAGAAGAAAGAGAACGAAAGAAAATAGAAAAGGAGAAGTAACTGCGCCAAAGAAACAAATCAAAAAGAAAAAGAAGCGTAAAGACGAAGTATCAAAGATATTATTTTCAGATAAATTTTATAAATTAGATAATGAAGATAGCATTGTTGAAAATAAAGAAAATGATCAGGAGGTAAATGATATAAACATAATGCAAAGAGGAGGAGTGGTCGTAATAAATCATACACCACGGAAGAAATAGAAAAATGTTGACTGAATTAGATGATAGTTTGTACCTCAATAAGTGATCTCAGTTGATTATCTTGTTAGGCTAGTATTTTACTTGAAAGTTATAATAAAGTACACAAGTTTGTTTCGTTAATGTTTATTTGATTATTTTTTTATATAATTTTGTAAAAATTAATACAAATACTTTGTTAGAAAGAAGTTCTTAAACTCTATTCCTGTTCCTTCGGGAAAAAATACTATTTTCATAATAATTTAATTTTTTGGGACCTGGGTCCGAATTAATAAATCCATTGCTATGTTATGTACCTAGCATGTATTGTGTCACATAATGTAAAAACAGGATGAGCCAATAATAGGGTTACCAATAAAGGGATTTACTATGCCAATGACTGGTCTTTTTACCCAATATAATTTTACTTGTTTTTTTTAAAAATATTACTGTTAAACCTAAAATAAATTCTACTGAAATACGTTCTCTGATAATATAAAAACAGTTTAAATTCCTTTTATTTCTTTAAATTTGTATTATATAAGTAATTTTGAAAGTTTTAATGGGCTAGCCCCTTAAAGTACCAATAAATGGGTGGTTTACCCTAATTGGTATGCGCAAATATGACCATGTTTCCGAATTTAGTTCAAAGCTAAAGTGGTTACCCATTCGCCTTCGCCGAAATCTGCAAACTGTTTTGTACTGCGTATTATTTTTCTATGTCTCCTAGCTATCTGAAGGAAAACTTTAAGACTCGCGATACATTCTTATTGAACTAAATATTTTAAGAATTCCTTCACCATCGCTTGCGCGTAGCGATTATGGAAAATGTAAAAAACTGAGTAACAGACTGGGCACATAATTAGCAGTAGACTTTTGCGATTTACGACTTGTAAAACGTATAACATACACACAAACACAAGTGCGGTTGTTAATTAGTGTGTTAATCGTGGCGATTACGGAAATCGTCTCTCTCTCAGCTCAGAGGCGAGACACTTGACTGAAACTGGACTTTAAGTGAAACTTCTTTATTGACGTAATGGAGAAATTTAGTACGGTATTAAAAAAAAAACTCATGTTTTCTTGTAACGTTTCACCGCCCGGGCTGTGTTTAACCTACTTATGTAAAATATAAAATTAAAGAAGAATGATATGTCGTAAAGAAGTTTCACTTATGTAAGTACGTATGTACACAATTACACGCACAATTTTTTTCTTCAAAATTGTCCTCCAGACCGAATTTCGGTCATGGTGGCCAGTATCAACGGAGACTAGCCATCTACGTATCAACGGAGACTAGCCATCTACGCAGTACAGGATTATAGAGTGCTTGAGTATATTATGTGCAAGCACAGGTGCACTCTCTATTCCCTCACTCTCATATTCCGACGGGACGGTAATTCGACACGACCGGAGAGATCAGGCGCAGGGCCAACGGATTTACGTGCTTTCCAAGGCACAGGTGTAAAACACCGCAAACTTCCCGACTCGGGAAATTCTAAGTAGGTAGCACCTACTTACAATTTCTAGACAGGAAAACCCAATAACTGATTTTGGCCCGACCCGGGATTCGAACTCAGAACCTCACGACCAACGAGGCAGTCAGTTTACGAAATGAGTCTTGTACTACGTGGTAAAACACTGGACAGTGTGGATCTTTAACAGTGTTTGACATGGCGATTATGAAATATTATGTCCCTGTTGTGTCAGAGGCTAGGCACATGATAATATTTTGTTTTTGTATAGGAAAGAAATGTTGAATCGCTACAAAGAAGTAATGCTCCTAAATGAGGAATTGTTAACCGGATGTCATGTGCGTCGTGCGACACAGGAACAGGCTGTGGCTTCTCTCAAAAATTTGCACATCATTCTTCGACATGCAGCCAGGCTAAGAGGTATAATATAAACAGTTTAATTAAATATAACTTCCATTAGGTTTAAAAATATTGTTTCATTAACCTAAAATGCTGTACATAAAGTAACTATATCAAAAACATAAAAAGACTATAAAATTCTTTTTTTTTTACAGTTGGAAAATACAGTAAGGCTGCAGTCGCTGCTTGCCGAAAGGCTGTCCAAGATAATAACGTTGAAGCTTTAATAAAAATTCTTCAGGTCGGCGATTGTTGAATAAAAATATAGTCGTCATCCATCACCAGGTTTAGCTTAGGGGCCTATTTCTTTTTAAGAAAGCTCTTTATCTTTCTTGCAAAAGTTGCTCATATCACATTGGACTGACGGGATAGTAAGAGTAGAGTTGATATCCTTGCCAGTGATCACCCTTACTAGTAATTTTTTTATATAAAACTGAAGTAGGAAATGAACATAGTTTGCCTGATGCTAAGTGACTACTTTTGTCAATGAACCTGCAATCAATTTCAAGCAAAGGACACAGATGCATTGTCACGTCTGTGGACTAAGGCGGAATACTTCACAGTTTCTTAATTATACTTGCTTTCTTTATCCATCGGATTGGAACACAACAGACAGATACTGCTGCTTGGCGCCAGAGATTTGTAAGAGGGTGGTATCTACTCAGACCAGAAATGTCCTACCACCTAGCCACCATACCATCCCCTAAATCTATATCTATAGATACTTGTTCAGCATTTCGCATTGCATTATCCCTAGTTATTTTGGTGGCAATGCCCTGTTCATTAGTAATAAGAGTGTAAAAACAAATGAGGTTGCGTTTGGAGAAAACTTCACGTATCCCTCCTTAACTTTAATTCAAAAGTAAAACTAGTAAAGCAAGAAGATTATTTTATTGACATAACATAATATGCTATCAGTCTGTTTCCTTGTAAAATAGAATTGAATGTTATAAAATATGATATAATAAAAGTGTTCCTGCGGATAAGATGGTGTTTGTACTATTTGTGTAACTTGCTCATTTTAATGTCAAGTAAGGCCCCTTATGTTTATTACAATATTATTGAAAATAATATATCACGCTAACAAAAATTAATATTTCACGCCATCAGAATAAAAATAACTTTCATTATCACCCCTCAAAATTAAACCCTTACATCGAAAATTCGAATACGTAACCTCACGTTTGTAATTAGGAACCTATTCGACTATTTTATTCATACAACTGTAATTTTAATTTATTTGTTGTATTCTGAGCCGACTTCAAAAAAAGGAGGAGGTTAACAATTTGACTGTAGGAGTTTTTTTATACCTATGTTACGTGATATCTTAGTCAATTGTGAACCGAATTCAATTTTTTTTATTAAGCGGGTTATTTTTCAGAGGTCCCATATAAATGTGGAGAAAAAAAGGAAATTTTTAATGGAACTATGTAGACGACATTGAGATTGTGATATTCCTTAGTCTAAATTACTTTAATTCTTCTATAATAAAGACTTTCTTGACTATAATAAATAAATAAAAAAGCGCCGACTTCATAATGTACAATTATTTCACTATTTTTAGTCCGTTGAAATCTGCTTTTCATTAAAAGTTAAGTTTATCCTATGAACAACTTGTGATGATTGCAAAATCAACCGTTATTAGAATTGGAAATAAATAGTGTATTTAAAACACATTAACACATTTGCAACTTGCTTAATTCATAACTATAGAGAACAACAATTTTAACATTATCACAGATCACACAGCAATCTGTTTAGTAGCATAATGCACATCATCTACGCTGACATTTAACAGAAGCCTGGGTTCCGCTGGCTTCGGTTCCATCAGCAGCAGTTTGATGGCGGCCAGTCGAGCACATATTGCCTGCGCCTGGGACGGCGTCGGTGCTCTAATACTAACAGCTGATTTGTACGGACGACCGTCCAAAGCTACAATGGCTGCCGCTGTTCCCAATGCTCGGGATAATGTAGTTTCATCTGATCCTGTTCTTTCAACCTGTAAAAGAATACAAACTGGAAGGACTGGTTTACCCAATGAAAAAAAACCTGAAGTGAGATGAGCACACAAAGACACGGAAAATATTATGGACGGTAAATTGACTTTCTTCATTTTCGGCATGTATGCTCTTCAAAGATAGATACCCATGCAGAGGCATCTCGAGCAATATCAATACTATAGAGTTCTGGACAAGGGCCTGTTTCATTGAACTGACAATCATACTAGAAGTGTCACACATGTTCACACTGTTGGAGACCATGAGACTGTGGCGCTTTTTTCTTTTATTTAGAAACATCACTATTCCTCTAGTATTAATATATTAAATATGTCAATGTCCTGTAAACCTTTGTTTAATCTTCTTATATATAAAGATCAATAATTGCTGTCTGTTAGTCTCGCTGAAGCTCGAAAACGGTTCGACTAATTTTGATGAAATTTTTTATGTGTGTTTGAGTGGGTCCCTGGATGGTTTATATTCACAATTGGACCCGGTAGGTGGCGCTGTTGTCGAGATCCAGAAATCATCCGTGCGAAGCCGGGGCGGATCGCTAGATAAAAATACATATAGATAGTAAAAATACACTAAATCCGAGTAGTTTTATAATCTTAGTTCAAATATACGGCTATCTCTGTCACCTGTTAGGACGATTTGGGGTAGCGGACTCTTTTACGCCGCCACTACTAGGCGAACGCCACTACTAATTTGAATAAGGCATAATTAATAATATATTATATCGATTATACAGGGTTATTTTTCAAAAAAGTAGCCAAATTTTATACTTAAGTAAAAATATACACCACTATTTTGTTATTACCTAAAAAAAATTAAGGGCAGTTGCAGCAGATGCTACTATTATTAATGGCACTGTCAGATTTTTTTTAATTATTTATCTATCACCATGTTATCGAGGTTTGTTTTATCCAAAAACTGGAGTAATGTTATTGGTACAGTACTAGAAAATACTACACAAGTTAATAACTTACGCACTCCATTCATAAGACGCTCCCGTTCCATCTCCCACCATTAGTACAGTACCCTACGTCACAACTCCTTTCTCACACGTCGTATTCTCTCGCTTACTTCAAGAGCGATTTATGAATGCATCGAATTGGAGTCAATCCTCTCCTATTATACGTAACTACTATAATAAACGAGTAAGTAATTATTATCCTTTCTTTTAAGATATTTTTTTTTAATTAATCAGTTGTTTCAACTGCTGGTCTGTTAAATAAATAATAATATTTTTTATTTTTTTATTATTATAAATATATTGTTCGCGACGGCAAAAAGTGTTTTAAAACATAGTGATTAAAAACAATATTAAAAGTGTAATTAAGAAAAGTATTTGTGACAAACCTAAGTAAAAGGTGTAATAGTATAATTTTACACGTTTACAACCTTAGTATTATAGTATACAGTATCGTTTGGTAATAGCTAAGAAAATAACTTAATTGTACAAACAAAATGTCGACCAGTCAGAGCGCGACACGTTATAGAACATTCTAGAAATTATTAATTAACTGCGTAATATTTAGTCCCGAAAATGATGGAAATAATTTTTATGCTCTAAAAGAATTGTAAACATGGTATTTAATTAGATTAAGGTTTATAGATTAGGTTATAGACCCCGTAGTGGCGGGTTAGAATACCCACTACCCCATATCTTCCCGTGGGTGTCAAGAGGCGACAGAGGAAACTGAGGCAGAAGATGGGCAGCAGCATCTTTCTGATAACAGCAAATAATAAAAACTGCGGTTGCCAACCCGCTCGCCAAGCGTGGCAACTACGGCAATATCCCCAATGAAGAAAGTTACGAAGAAACGGCCCCAGTCTCGGCGGCCCCGCTATTCCTGGCTACGGTGGCGACCATGGTAACGGCGGGGCAGGGGTGCTAAGAATCTCCGGTGGAGGTTCGGCTGCCACCTACGACGACTCGACCTGGCAACTTATAACGCACGCACCTGAGGACTGACGAGAAGATCCTGAGCTGGAAGAAGAGATAGACAAGTTGCGCTGGAATATTATAGGATTATCCGAGGTCCGAAGAGAGGGGAGGACACGGTAATCCTCGAATCCGCAACTTGTTCTATCACCGGGAGGGCGACCATCTGTCCCAAGGAGGTGTCGGATTTATCGTCCACAAGTCTCGTTAACAACGTTAAAATTGGGAGTGTGTCGACGAGGGTTGCGTACCTTATACTCAGAATCACCAAACGGTATTCGCTGAAGGTCATACAGGTTTACGCACCAACTTCGGCACACCCCGATGAGGAGGTGGAGGAAATGTATGAGGATATCTCTAGAGCCATGCATTCCTCTAAAACCCACTATACGGTGTTAATGGAGACTTCAACGCAAAGCTAGGCACAGAGAACGGTGAGCTGAAAGTAGGAAATTCGGATTAGGGCAACGGAACCCAAGGGCCAGCAGCTGGCCGACTTCATGGAGAAAGAGGACTCTTTATGATGAACTCTTTCTTCCAGAAGCGGCCCCACAGGAAGTGGACCTGGTCGAGTCCCGACGGTTCGACAAAAAATGAGATTGACTTCATTATGACGACTAGACGCCAACTGTTCAGTGATGTCTCAGTGATCGCGAGGGTGAAAACTGGTAGCGATCACCGAATGGTTAGAGGCACACTGAACCTAAACGTTAAGTTGGAAGGTGTCGTCTAATGAAGTCAACGCTCCGTCCCCCTCGTGCTCTAATCCAAAGTCCCGAAACCTTTCAGCTCGAGTTACAAAACCGTTTTCAGTGCCTAGAAGATTGCAATGCAGTGGACGATATGAATGACAAGCTCGTGGAAACTGTCCATGCGGTCGGAGCTAAGTTTTGTAAGACCCGCCGCAGAAGAACACAAAACTCTCCGATCACACTCTTAATCTCATGGCTCTTAGACGGGAAATGAAGCTGCAATCTTCAGTAGATTTGATAGCATACAGGCAACTGAACAGACAGATCTCCAAATGCATGCGGCGGGACTTGCGCAACTTCAATACAGCTCGTATTGAAGAAGCGATCGAGCGGAACCAGGGCTCCAAAGTCTTTGCCAGAGATCTGTCTGCCAGAAAGAGCCAACTGTCGAAGCTGAAGACCGAGTGTGGCAGCGTCGTTTCCGGGACACCTGAGATTTTGAGTGAGATTGAGAGGTTCTATGGGCAGCTGTACACATCATCGTTGGAGCCACACGCAAGTGTGAGTAACGATCCAAGAGCGAGTCTTATCCGACACTATTCCGATGATATCCCGGACGTCAGTCTGAGCGAGATTAGAATGGCTCTCCAGCACCTTAAAAACGGCAAGGCCCCAGGCGAGGATGGAATTACAGCGGAGCTTCTGAAAGCGGGTGGAAAACCGGTACTGAAGTCCTTCAGAAGCTCTTTAATTCCGTCCTACATGGTGGCACTACACCGGAGGCGTGGAGCAGAAGTGCGGTGGTCTTGTTCTTCAAGAAAGGCGACAACGCTCTCTTGAAGAACTACAGACCGATTTCCCTTCTGAGCCGCGTCTACGTGCTGTTTTCGAGAGTCATTACGAATCGTCTCGCACGCAGACTCGACGACTTCCAGCCTCCCGAACAAGCCGGTTTCCGAAAAGGCTTTAGCACCATAGACCACATACATACCCTTCGGCAAATTGTACAGAAGTCCGAGGAGTACAATTTGCCACTATGTCTGGCGTATGTGGACTATGAGAAAGCCTTTGATTCCGTCGAAATTTGGCGGTGCTGCAGTCCCTTCAGCGGTGCCAAGTTGACTGTCGGTATATCGAAGTGCTGAAGTGCTTGTACAGTAGGGCCACGATGGCTATCCGAGTACAGAACCAGAGTACAAAACCTATCCAACTGCAGAGAGGTGTAAGACAGGGTGACGTTATATCCCCGAAACTCTTCACCGCTGCATTGGAAGACGTTTTCAAGCTTCTGGACTGGAAAGGATACGGCATTAACATCAATGGCGAGTACATCACTCACCTTCGATTTGCCGACGATATAGTCCTTATGGCAGAATCGCTGGAGGACCTAAGCACTATGCTCAATGACCTCAATAGTGCCTCCCAACGGATAGGTCTTAAGATGAACATGGACAAAACAAAGATCATGTTTAATGTCCATGTCACACCTATGCCGGTAGTTGTTGGGAGCACTAAGCTCGAAGTTGTTGACGAATATGTTTACCTGGGACAAATAGTCCGACTAGGTAAGTCCAACTTCGACCGAGAGGTCAATCGACGGATTCAACTCGGCTGGGCAGCGTTCGGGAAATTACGGCACATCTTCTCGTCAGGTATACCTCAAAACTTGAAAACGAGGCTGTACAACCAGTGCGTGTTGCCAGTGATGACCTACGGAACTGAGACGTGGTCCTTCACTGCTGGCCGGATGAGGAAGCTCAAGGTCGCTCAGCGAGCTATGGAGAGGCTATGCTCGGGGTCTCACTGCGTGATAAACTTAGAAATGAGGATATCCGCAGTAGAACCAGAGTGACCGACATAGCCCAACAGATTAGTAAGCTGAAGTGGCAATGGGCCGGCCATATAGCTCGAAGAACCGACAACCGATGGGGAAAAAGGTTCTCGAGTGGCGGCCTCGTACCGGCGGACGAAGTGTGGGCGTCCCCACTAGATGGAGTGACGACCTGGTAAGACATGCAGGAAGTCGATGGATGCGGGTGGCTCAGGACCGTGCTTTGTGGCATTCCTTGGGGAGGCCTATGTTCAGCAGTGGACTTGTGAAGGGCTGTAATGATGATGATGATGAAGGTTTATAGATTTAGGAAATAAAAGAATATTTAGCGTGATGAAACTTATTTCTACTTATAGTAAAATTAAAGTATTAATGTACCCAAATATTGTGAAAATTTGGGATATTTTGGTTAATAACTTTTTACATTTTTAATATATTAAGAAACCTTTACGGTGTGCTAATTAATAGACAACTGAATTAACGATTTAACAATGTATAGTACATTAGCGTAAGAAGTAATCGTGTATAAAAAAATTGATAAAGAGGCAAAACGGACAATGGCAAGCGGCTCACTTTAAAGTAACGCTCGAGTCTACCTTATGGCTTCGGGGCCCAGTAACATTGTAGTAGCTGAAGTGACTAGTAGCAGAACCAAGAAGTAGCTGAATATAGAACATAGTGAATAGTAGCTAGCAACATAGTAGCTGATAATAGTAGCTACACAAGTGATAGTAATAGCTAGTTGTACAACGTAGTAGCTGATAATAGCAGCTAGTAAACAGTGATAATAAAAGCAGATAGCACTAGTAGTAGTAAGTTACTACCGAACAACTTAAAGAAATAGTCAACTGAAGAAATCATCTGAAAAATATAGTGACCAACCGATAGTGAACAACCGTAGTTGACCAACCGTATTCAACAACCGTGGTCAAATAGTCAGAAGATTTCCGCCGAACAGTTTAGCAGTCAAACCGCTGGCCACTGCCTTGCTATTTGTATTCTACAGTTCGTGCATTTTGATTGGACGTCAGTCCATAGTACCCCAGCCGCACCCACAAAGACGGCAGTAGAAGTATCCACCGGAACCTATAGGTGTAGGACATGAGCGACTCGTGGAGTATCTTCGTCAACATTTACTCCCGAGTTTTGCCCGTCCGGCACATAATATATTATTATTATTTATTTTAAATATATTATTATTCTAAGTAGTTATTTTAAACAGACACTGAGAGCACTTATTTTTTTTTGGTAATTACAAAATATGGGTGTATAAATAATGATATACCGTTATTGCAGTTTTTGTTAAGACGAGTAAATAAGGCTTCTAATTTTAATTGAAATTATCTCAAATTGAATGTGAATGTGATCTATGGGCAACAACTACGAGTACGCGCGCTCCTCTGTGTTTTGGCCGACCGATCGACCCTCACGAATGTGTGCGTGCGTTGCATATTTAGTAGTATATTTATGAATATATTTATGACAATCACTTAAAATCTGAATTTAACAGATAAAAAGGACAATGTTTGAGATTTTTTTAAATTCTTCTATTATTTATTCTGAACCTTCCCTGCAAATTTGGCCGTATATTGCAAATTAACCCTGTATATTTGTGACTTATATTTTTCTATTCAATTTGTTTTTAACTATTAAAAATATTTGTTTCGTTATAGAGGTGACCATAACATTAAGGCTTTATTGTATAAGTAATAATGTAAATCAACCAATCTCGAGCAATATCTATGCTAAAGACATTTTTTCGTTATAAAGGGATAACGAACTAATTTAAAAAAGATTATACTGTATATTGTTAATGTTAACAAACCTCAGCAGCGACGGCCCTCAACATGAGCCTCTCGGCCGGCGAGCAGTTCCGTATGGCCCTCACGGCAGCACTAGATGCGGCTTCGCCCAACGCCTGCTGCACTTCCTTTAGACCCGCGCCCCGAGATCCGGCCAGCTCTAGTGCGCGCGCACACAAGGCTAGTGCACGACGCGCGTCGCCTGACACCGCTGCTACTTTCCTGAAATAATCAATTGTGCTATTAGAAATAGAATTAAATATAGATTATAACTCCAATATAATGATTATAACTTTTAACAAAAAGTAAAAACCGACTTCAAATTGCTAAAAAAGAAATTATTTATTTGCTACCCCTTAGGAGTGGAATGTTTTCTCCAAATTTATATGCGACCACCCTTGAAGTAAAGACTATTTAATAAAAAAAGAATTATTAAAATCGGTTCACAAACTGCGAACATATCGCGTAACATACATACAAAAAAAACATTCTCGAATTGAGAACCTCTTCCTTTTTGAAGACGGTTAAAACTATTACATCCCGGTAGCACAGTACAGTCACATGAGTAAAGAAAGTGTACAGAAGCAAAGCTTCTAAGGAGCTGTCAATTTTTTTACATATTTTGGTAGGGTTGGCACAGGAGGATAACAAAACGTTTATCAGTATTTTAATAGATAATTAAGATATAATATATTTTTTATAAACTACGTATTCTAAATGTTTTACTTTTATAATTATTGATCTTCAACAATTAGTTGTGGCTTTTAATTAAATGGTAAATTCTAAATTTAATGTAAAGTTGTTTTTTAAGTAATCTATTGGAAAGCACTCACATTTCATAACAAATATAAAATCTTGCACACTTTTTAATATTTCACTACCAATATTTACAATGTTTCTTTCGACGTCAAAATATTCACGAAATTTTCGCTCAAGCAATACAACTAACGCGATAAAATTGTCAGGAAGTATTATTAAAAAACCTAATTGAACACTATCTTTATTAAAATCCTTGTAATGGCTGGATAAAGAATATTTTCCCATATTTATAGTTTGTTCAGATCTATTAACGTACAATTTTATTTTCTCATATTTGTGGTGTTCGAGACAACATTTTCTATACAAATATCCCGACACATAGACTAAACCATTATTTTTCTGGTAAATCAAACAGATAATCAATTGTTCCTACTGTTAACACAGGGGCAGTAACATTGTCAGGTTGCGGTGATGGTGTATTAAAATACGACAATCGTCTGGTTTCATAAGTAACATATCGAAATCGTATCCACAATTAGTATTTTGAGGTTTCCCTAAGATATTGGTTATAAACATCTTATTGAAGGCAATACTAACTAGACGACATGTTGGTTCCTGGCAGTTACCACCCGACTGCCTGACTTTTCCAAAGAAATTTTCGAGACAATCTTTATTGAGACAATTAAATTACTTCTGATTTTAATTCTTCATGAAGTTTTATTAAAGATTTTACAGACACTTGAAATCCGTGAATGAAATTCATGCTATTTGTAACTTCTTATTGATTTTAGTTTCTTGAAAAATGTTAGCATTTCTTCTAAAAACTCAATTTGATAACTATCGCATCGAAAAGCTCTTTTATATTTATTAGGAGATCGCAGTGTACTTAAGTTTAAGAAATCAATCAAATTATTAATTTTATTTACAAAATCACTTTTTATATTTCATTTGATACGAATTATTCTTTAAAAAACAAAATTTGACACTTATTATTTTTTACACAACCCTGAGTTTGAGCACTGGCCGAGCCGGTTTAAAGCAGTTTCTCTCTGTACGTGACGAGCCGCCAGTGCTCACGCACACACGCGCCTCAAGCTTGTAGTAGTGTATCTATCACAGCGCGGTTGTATGAAGCTTTGCCTCTGTACGGTACGATTTCTTTACTCATGTGGTACAGTACAGAAAGTCTGGCTTTCCCCAAATATTGCAACAAAGCAATGGTCTTAAGCAACTTGCATTCATTGACTATCACAAACTGTCATTATCGTTACAGTCCATCACAGGTCTACTGCTGAATACAATCGAAAAAGTACGATTCTAAGCGACCTGCATCCATCGACTTCCTGTGTGTTTTATCAGGTCGTCCACTAGTAGGGCTCGCCCAACACAGCGCTTGCCAGTACGAGGCTGCCACTCAAGAACCTTTCTTGATCATCGATTGTCGGTTCTTCGAGCTATATGGCCGGCCCATTGCCACTTCAGCTTACTGATCCGCTGGGCTTCTCAGTTATTCTTGTACTCTGTGGATATCTTCGTTACGGATTTATCCTGTAGAAAAATCTCGAAAATAGCCTTTTCCATTGCACATTGAGTGACTAAGAGGTTTCTCACAGAGCCAGTACTTAACATAAAAATGTGCAGTAAGACATGATTTTGACATTCAACTTCTGATGAGTGCTGTCATTTAACATTAATAACATTATAGAATTTATGTGATGGGATTGTTGTTATCACAAGTACAACACACGCAATAGTAAGAATAGGTTTACCAAAGGTATCGACATTAGGCCCACTTTTATTGATGTTTAAAAAACACCAAAGATACATAAACCTCCTTCTTCACCAGCCAGTAACAGTTCACAGCTGGACGTAGACCTGCGCCTAGTAGGGAGCATTTGTTGTAGTCAGATGTTTCGCACCTTTAACGTTGCTCCCCATCGCCGAGTAAGGTATTCAACATGTTATATGAGATAATTATACCGCCATTTATTGGTGATCACGAGATATTTCCGATATTTCCCAAAGATTTCTATGTATATATGTATATTTCACAGTGTAACTACTACTGACAGTCGGTCATCGAAGGCGTCTAGACGGGGCAATCGTGCGGTAAGGTGCGGAGCGAGACGGGGGCTGAGCACTTCCCGAGAGGCAAATAAATTAAAATGGTTCACACTACATGTGCGCTAAAAACTGTGGGTCGCCCTCATTTAAAGATAAGGAATTAGTTTCATCAGTTTCCACCTACACATTAATTTGTTTAAACGTGAAATAAAATAAAATCAGTTTTTTTAATTTTTTATTACTTTACCGTTCTGACAACCCTAATCGAAGCAATTTATTGTTTATGTCGGCTTTTCCGACAACATCAAACGCGATGACTGACTGTAATACATTGTGCACTAAGTTACAGTCAATTCTCTGTATTTTCTTTAGACGACTGCGAGCTGGCGAGAAGACTAGTTTTTTGGCGCGCGTCGTTTTCGGCAGTCTAACACTGATTTTGTTTAATGTGCCAAAAAACATGCGCACTTTGTTAACGTGATTTGAAGTTTATTTTAGATAAGTATGTAACTTTATTACGTATTTGCCTAAAAACAGTAACATATTGACGTATTTACCGCGCCAGCGGGGCGCGCTCATGCTATCCACAGATTTGACACTGTTTTTGTTCTGAATTACTAGTACTAGTATAGTTATTCTATTTCACAATGAAGTTTTGACTTTGGTTGTTGTTAGCCGTGCACATACACACTGTGTTAGTGTGCGCAGGCCTCAGGAGTGCTCGCGGGAAGTCAAAACTTCATCGTGAAATAGAATAACTATAGTAGGCTAATAGTATACATAGAAGTCTTTGGTGTTTGCCATAGTCATCTCTTAGGACACCCAGGGAACGCAATGGGGTGATTGGTTCCATTGAATTCCCACCGCGTCATCGCACAAATAAGCTACTCAGTTATACAAAGTATACATAATAAATAGACTAATAATAGTCAAAATAAATGTTCAAAAATATTAGCTTCACTTTTAGTATTTACATGTTTTTAATTTTTTATACATTACTATTACATTTCCTATTTATAACTATCATGCTAAGAAATGTATGGGGAATGATGACATGTAAATGAGCGTTAAATAGGATTAACTGATCAAGATTTAATTAAGATTTAACTTTACCTAGCAATCAACTGAACAGCATCCGGTGTGACATTGGCTCCGGCTAGCCTGGTAGCAACAATACATTGCAATTGAGTGTGCGTATAAGGTGGAAATGTGAGTCTTGTGAGGCCTAAACGAGAAGCCACACGGGCAGCAAGGGCGCGTTCGGGTAAATCCATAGTGTTGGCCACAGCTAGCACTGTTAATAACGCTGAATTATGTGACGCCCATTCCATTATACTATATAACACATCTTGACGCCGGGTACAGAGTGCATCCAGCTGCAAAAGAAAAGTTATTTTTCTATTTCAAATATGACAACCCTAAATCATTATTTAGTGAGGAATTGTGACAATTAATGACGCAAGAAAAAATTATTAGTGAGTCAATATTTTTGGTACCATTCCATAAAAATAAAAATATAAGCTATAAGATGCCGTAGTTTTCTTTTACAGCGTGATAAATAAAACAAATAACAAACACAAGCAAAAAAACTGGGCTTAATAATATTTTTTTTATTGAGCTGATGAATAGTAAAGATTACTATTTTTTACTGACCTCATCAACAACTAAAACTGTAGGGGTTCTGCGCGGTCCTGGAGTAGTGAAACGTTTTTCTAATAATGTGCATGCTTGCTCCCAAACCACAGATTTGCCTAAAATTAAAAATAAAGTTTTATTTCCACATTTATATTGTTATTATTGTTATCATAAGTATTGTTATTATGAATTGCATCATACCTGTTAATTGTTTATATATTTGGACATACGCTTGCCTTGGTTCTGCAATTCTCATACCATTAACTTCAACTAATTGAAAATCTGGCAAATCTACTTCGTCCTTTAGAATTTTTAATGCCGAATTTACAGAAGCAGTCTTGCCTGTGCCAGGTACTCCAGATATATACATACATCTAGTGACAACATAAGGCAAAATTGTTTGTTAAGATAAGGTTTTATTGACATATCCACTTCAACTTGTTTTTAAATAAAACTTTTTTTTATAATTAAAAATCTGGTATAGTTTTTTATAGGATTACCTGATGGTAAGTGACTACCGCCGCCCATGAACAACTGCAACACCAGAAATTAAGATGCGTTGCTGGCTTTTAAAAAGGAGTAGGCTCTTTTCTTGAAGGTCCCTAAGTCGTATCGGTCCGGAAAATCGCTGGTGGTAATCGATTCCATTAGGAAGTTGTGCGAGGAAGAATTCTAAATCGCACAGTGGTGGACCGCCAATCATCCAGATGGTATGGATGGTATCGCGAGTTTTGTCGCGATGTGCGATGGTGAAATTGAGCGGCTGGAATTAGTCCGAACAATTCCTCAGAGCACTCCCATGGTAGATGCGATAAAATACGCAAAGAGATGCAACATCTTTTCGCAGCGCCAGTGAATCGAGCCGATCGGAAAGGACTCGGTCGTCGACGATTCGAGCCGCTCTGCGTTGGATGCGGTCAAGTGGAAGGAGCTGGCACTGGGGGAGCCTCAGCCCAGAGATGGCAGCCTTGTAAAGTTGCAGGCGGTGTGCCGGCATGAAATACTGTCCCGCTCTGCTGAGGACGCCAAGATTTTTAGAGGCCAATTTGGCCTTCTCTTCCAAGTGACCACGAAACTGCACGTCACTCGATATATCGACGCCGAGGATTCCGATACTGGCTGCGGCAACAAGGGGAGTGCCTTGAAACTGAGGAGATACAACAAAGGGGTTCTTTTTAGCGGTAAACGCGCAAACTTGTGTCTTCTGGGATTAAACTGGACTAGATTTAGTCGCCCCCAATCCAGACACAAGTTTGTTCCGGTACTCGGCAACGTTTATAGTCTAAAACATGTGAGCAAGCGATCAAAGTAACTCTTTATTAGGTTGAGATTTATAGAAGATAGTAAGCCATAATTGGATGTAGAATTTTGACTGAATTCCACAAAATTTCTGCACATATGCAGATTCGTCAACTGCTTCTGGTATATATGGAACTAAGGGTGTGATTAAAATTATATAGACAAGCGCTAGATGTAAAACATATTTGCTTTTATACATACCCACTCATATTATCTAACAATTTGTTTTTAACAAATGATAAAATTTCTTCCATTTGACTTTCGCGTCCAGGTAAAGAACGATTTTCATTAAGATAATCTGTAAAATGTAAAAAATTGTGAAAGTTATGAAATGAGATAACCGAATAGTTTTTAATTCATAATATTTCACCTTGTATGTTATCAAGAGAATGTGCTCTGGAATGCAGGGTAGGTGTAAGCTCGCTGGTAAGAATTCTTTTGGTAACACTACGCTTAGGAGTTTTAGCAACATAATTTCTCGGTGTTTTAGGAGTCTTTGGGGTTTTAGGAGTCATTGGTGTCTTTGGAGCTGGTTTGAAATCATCATCACTATCATTTTTAATAACTTTCTTTCTTGGAGTTCTTTTTACTGGTGATATTTCTTCCTCAACGTAATTAACAAGATGTCTACTTTTTCTACCAGCTCTTCCAGAGCGAGTAGCGATACCTTCTTTTTCTTCATCTTCAAAAAGCAAAACTTTCTTAGGTGTTTCGTCGATACTTTTTACTTGTGATTTTCTTTTTGGTGTTGTTGGTACATGTTGTTTTATAATAAGTGTTGGTAATTCATCATCTGAATTTTCTTTCAATTCCATAGAAAGTAACTCTTCTATAGTGTTTTTGTTCAGTTTTTTCCTACTTTTTGGAGTCTCTACAACAGTATGTTCATGTTTAGAAGATTTATTGGGTGTTAGTTTTATTGGAGATTCTTTTTCATTTTTATCAGCTAAAATAGCCCTTTTTAGTAAAATTTTTGTTCCATCATTCTTACTTATGTTCCAACTTTTTGATTCTGATACTAAAACCCTGCTCATTTTTTTAATTAAACTATTGGGTGTTTTTGGTGTCATGGTAGTAGAAATTGTTTTTCTTGGTGTAGAAAACATTTGTAATGCTTTTCTTTCATCTTCAAGGACTGGTTCAATATTGACCTTTTTACGTCCACTTGCAAAAAGCCTATATCTACAAATATAATGATATAATGGGGCATCCTTTATAATATCATCAGAATCCTTAGTATGTGCTAGTGTAATGAAACATTTTTTGAAAAATGTTTCTATAGATACATCAGTATCAAATGGACGGTGGTCTTCCACTACCTAAGGAAATTTAAATAAATTAAATAGAAAATTGAATTTGACTTAAAAAAACATTGCCAAATGGTCAACTGACTGAATTTATCTAAATATGCTGAACCCAAATACCACAAACTTGTGATAAGAAGCAATATTATGAAGACAAAGGTATCAGCTCTTAGATTACCAACTTGCCTGCTCAGCTTGGTGTGCATTGACAAACCTTTTAAGTAATGCTTTGCCAGCTATAGTGGACTTTAACAGGCTCTTAGAATAATTTGTAATGAGATAAAAAAACATATTAATATGTATTACATTTTTATGTGTGTATGACAGTGTATACAGGAATTGTTTTCAGTGTAGTTAAAGTGTTTGTTTTATTTGGAATGAATAATTCTTATTTTTTAATTTTGATTTTGATATGATGTAGCATTTATAATGCAGTTATTTTCCGTCATATGAATCTTGCTTTACTGTAAGAGCAGCCAACATTATACGCACTAGTAGCTTTTACAACAATAATTGATTTGTATTCACATTTAATTTTAGTCTTAATAAAACCTATCAAAAAATAGAAATAGAGATTTTTAAGGACTAATTTCGACATGTAGTGGCAGCATGAGAGAATCCACTACCCCATATTATACGGTGGGTGTCGTAAGAGTTAACGGAGGGAAATGAATCAGGATATCCTCCTGGGCATGGGCAGCAGCACCTTCCTGACAACTCAAAATAATAAAAAACTGCCATTGTCAACCCACCTGCCAAGCATGGCAACTATGGCAAATGAAAACTATGATGCAATCTATGAGGGAGGCCTATGTTCAACGGTTAACTTTTGATATGCAGTAATGAATTATTGTATGAATGAGGGCCTAAATGTAAAAATGTCTGCCATAAATATGTTACTGTTAATGAAAGTTTCTATAATATTGAGTTTTTGAATTATTTATGGCACAGCCTAGTTCAATAATTATTTATGGTAGAGCCGTGGAAGCTCAGGGGGAGCTGTGGTAGCTCAGGGGTTAAGTATTAGCTGTAAATTTCACAGTATGTGAGTAACCCGGGTTCGATCCCTGCTGGCACCATTGAAATTTTTAATTGCAATTTTAAATGCTGATTTACCATGTGCTCGGCGGTGAAGGAAAACATCATGAGGAAACCTGCATGTCTGAGAAATAGGAAAAGAAATATTTTCAAAGACATATGAAGTTAAGTGAAGAAAACACACATTGGGGCAGCGCGGCGGACATTTCCTTGCCCTAAAACCCTCTCAGAAATGAGAGGAATATTGTGCCCAGCAGAGGGAGGTATATAGGCTGAAACTTCAACTTTAACACCCTACTTCTATTTTTATCAATTAATTTTCAACAATAATGGCTACCCTCGTCATAAAACAAAATATGGCTTCCAAATTTTATCACATATGTAATATACATATTTTAGGGATGAGTTTATGCCTAAATCTCCAGAGTTTAATACTGTCTGCTCAATTAGAATAGTTAATAGTAATAAGTGTTGTTATTAAATAGCTAACTGCTGATTTACAAAAACATTTTAATATTTAACTGATATTGGAAGTCGTCGAATATATATTCAGTTGCAATCTCTTCTCTTCTCAAACACAACCCTCTCAAAAATCAGAAGAGACCTGTGCCCAGCAGTCGGACGCATGTAGTATGTAATTTACTACTAAAAGAGGAAAAATGGAAGTGAATAAATACCTCTTTTTCAAAGAAAGCAATTGGTTCTATTTTATTAAAACACCCATTGGGTAAGTCACTTGGTCTTGAATACCACTGCACTTTTGCTCTGTATGGATCATTTTTGTTTGAAGGATCCTCATATAAAGAAATAATTCTTGCTGCATCGCAACCCTCCTCTGTATCTGGTTCTGCAGCGTCCGCATTTGAAATTAATATATATTCGCCAATTTCACCCACTATTTCTTTATATTGAAACTTTCTATAACAAATGTCATACTACTATATTAAAAATTGTATGCATGATAATAAATTCTTAAAATGGTCACAATGTTAATTATTATGGTTAACTTACTCATAATGTTTGAAAGTAGTAGTTAAACACTTTTCATTGGGTACTTCTTCACTAAGCCAAATAACAGGTTTTGTACTCATTACCCTTTTTCTCATTTTTTCGTTTTTAAATAACACCTAAAAACTCAAAGTAATAATAACGTTTAGTTATATTAATTTGTTTTTATACTATAATATTACAAGCAAGGCAAATGTCAATATCAAAGTCAAATCCAAAGAGTATAGTAACTGTCCTATACAGGAAAAGAGAGCTCACTCGTGCGAAATCTGTCAACCGAGGAGTACTAGCGCCGTCTGGTGTCGTTTCGGCACAATGTAGTGAGAATGTGTGCGTGCGTATAACACATACACCTCTACATATACACTACTGTTCATGGTAATTCATTACACTTTATGTACTAGGATTAATTATAAACAACCAACAGTGAATTAAACATTTGAAACATTTTTAAAGATAGAAGTAACAAATTGCTTCTATGTTTAATTTAACAGTCGGTTGTTGATAACTAATCCTAATACATAGTGTGATTCATAATTTGTTAATAGGATATTTTTTAACATGAATGGAATTAAACACAAATAATTAGTACATTATTCTATATTTTTTGAATTTAAGGAGATAGATAGATTTAACCTAGTATTGACAATACAACACATAAAACTAATATTTTTATTCTAATGTTTATATCATTAATAGATTAATAACACAGCTGTCTATACAAAAATAGTAAACTTTATTATTTTAATAAATGAATCATAACAAACTTTAACATTACAAAATATTAAGCTAATACCATAACTGCAAACTTAAACGGCCATGAGGCAATCCAAAGCTGTAACCACACTTGGCAAATGGGTTTGCAACTGCAGTTATTAGGAAGACACCCACGGATGATAATATGGGTAGTGGATATTCTTAGACCGCCACTATACGGTAATCTAATATTTTTTACAATAAATGATTCATACACAGTTTTGATATAACAAAATATTAAACTAATGTCCAACAATAAATTTTCAAAAGACAAATGAAAATAACATTTTACAATAAATGATTCATAAACACTTTGTTAATACAAAATAAGAAATATTTTTATAATACCCTCTATTGTATATATAAAATGGCCGTCTATAAAATATAACTATATTAAAAAAAATATGATCAGATAATCAATATATTGATCTTTCTAAAGGTCTGAAAGGGCTAGATATAGGCCATTACTTATTAATACCATTATTAATTAATACCTTCCCACTTGGAAAAGGCTTACAATATTTATATTAAAATATCCGATACAAGGACTTCGCTCTTTCACATTTAAAAAATATCGAAAGGCACACGGCTCCACACAGGCCAACGCCGTTTGCAGCCAACCAACCAACATATTCCGCCCGATGAGGAACTAGAAGTTGGGACTGGACCGTAGTCCACAGCAAAATAACTGGCAAAAATATAAGAGGCTTGGCCCTTGGTATTCATAAGAGCTTTGACAATAGGAAATATGAAATAATATTTGTATAATTAAATAAATGATTCATCATAACACAGCTTCAACAATCGCCTCATAGAAGAGATATTTACCATAGTTGCAACGCTTGGCAAGTGGGTCCTAATAACAACAAAAATTTAGTCGTTATTAGAAGACATTGCTGTCCATCTTCTGATTTGTTTCCCTCTGTCGCCTCTTAAGACACCTACGGGATGATATGGGCTGGTGGATATTCTTACTGCGCCACACACAAACTAACATTTTACAATAAACAATTCATATAACACAGCATTCACAATACAAAGTATGAAACTAATATTTTAACAATAAATGATTCTTAACAGCTTAGACAATACAAATTTTGAAACCAATATTTTTATAATAAGTTATTTTTAACATATATTTAATAAAATAATATTTTCTACAATAAATGATTTATAAACACAGTTTTGACAATACAAAATATGAAACATATTTTACTATAAATTATTCTAAACAGCTATAACAAAACCTGCGCTGCAAATATTATCTTTTGGTGATCTTCTCAAATGCTACTTGATTACTCATTTTTCTGCATTTGATAGACGAGTCCGAAAATCTTTTATAGTTTTTCTAGACTTCTTTAATTGAAATTTAAGTCTTCTCGCATGCTTTTATAACAACTTATAATTTTTAGAGTAGTATCCGATTTCGTCTGTTTATCTGAAAATGTTTAATTTATACATTAGCTTTTTCAAATTTAAATTTAAAATGTAGAAATTTACAATAAATGCTGTAAATGATTATATTTTAGTATATGATATTCATATACTAGACTATATTTGCTTCCCTACTAAGCAAATTGTTAGAAAATATTGTTTGATACTAAAATAAAATATAAGGAATTAAATATTTAAATCAGAAAACCTTATACAAAAAAATTAGAGGCCCTACATGTGCTGAAACAGCTAGATTAGTATTTTTATGTATGTACACAAGAACAAACATAGTTTTATTAAAAATAGCGATGTACATTCTGTAAATACTAGAAACAAGCACAAGTTAGTTATACCAGTTACTCGACCCAAAGAGCCAGTAATTCCTTAATGGGGCAATGTATACACCTAAGCCCCACAAACTATGCAGGCCTTATCTATCAAGTTTAAAATTTTTATTAAGCAAAAATTGTTTAACAAAGATTTATTATGCTACTAGAGTAGATGATTGATAACCCCTGGCAATGGGGTGATCACTACCATGCTGTTTCTGTTTTCATACTAATTGTATACAATACTTCAAAAAAAAAGTCCCACTGGTTTCTTGCTGGTTCCACCAGGACAAAGCTTTTTCGGAACCAGTAGTAATAGTAAAAAATTACTTTCAATAAGAATTACTTGTAATTCATTTGTCTGTGATGTTGAAGGCTGGTCATGTGGATGCAGATTGGGCACTGTGAATATTGAAAATTAAAATATTAATTTAATCACAGAATATAGTGACAGATGAAGATTGTTTCATCACTTTAATTCCTGAATCTTATTCCAACGCTTAAATCTACACACATGACACATAACAATTAAAGAAAAATATATTATACTGGATCGAGATGGCAGTAAGTTAGAAAAGGGGTTTCGAGAAAATGGTAATACACTTAAATAGCTACGTACAACAGTAGTTAGTACCATACTGCCCTTTCGCCACGTTTTGAATTTTTTATTATTTCATTGCACAGTAAAGGATGTTATTGCTTTTAAAAGTAGCATTTTCATATTTTGTTAGAAAATGATGAGCAGTATGCATTAAATAGTGGAGAAAAAAACAAAAATGTACTAACTAACATATTTTATTTACAAAACTTTATCAGTGAGATCAAAATCAAATATTGGTTCTTATTATTTGCCATAACAATTCTTAAAATAGAAAACTAAAATATACTCCTTAGCAAAACTTAAAGACAAGATAATGTTTATAATTATAGTGTTATTTGGCACAAAATTATTCTCATTAACTTACAAACAACATGAAAAAGCTGGAGATTATACCAACTTATGCTGTTTCAAAACTAGCCTACATTTTATCACATTCACCGATCGTATCTATTTTTATTTAATGACAGTGTTAAATTTTCTATGCTTTATTCCACGATTGCTAAATTTTCAACATTATTATTAACACAAAATTTTCCCAAAAATCTCTGCAATTAACAGATTTACAGACACAGATTTTAAATTATCTTTTCCTTTTGTCAGTAATGGCTCTTTCAGAAAGTCTAGTACAGGTTAAGGTATTTCTTTTAATTTGAGGATTTTCACTGGTAAAAACTTTACTGAAGTATTCTCTTTGTGGCAAATTTTATACAGAAGCACAGAATACATAATAGTACAGGGCACAGAAAATTCACTCCGTAAAATCATTTAAATAAATAGCGACTTTGTTATGCATGAGAAAGCACTAGCTTTCAAATAAAAAATAAAAAGAATCATCAAAATCTGTTCACCTAGAAAACAGTTCTAAGGTAACTTTTGAAGTTGGTTGAAAAAGAATGTCTGACATACTGCTCTCTCGGTTACCACGGCAGTATAGGCTGTAATAAATGATATATCTAATAATTATCTATCTGATAACCATCAGGTTTTTAAGGCGAAAAGGGGCAAATGAGCATACAGTTTACCTAATGGTAGGTTAGCAGTTAGTAAAGTAGTTATCAAGTTTATTATATATAAATCTCGTAAGAACATTTTGTACACTTATTATATTGTATAACATATAAAATGATTTAGTGGCCACCCCAAGTACTCAATTCCAAATTACCACCCTATAGAGATTATAAAATAAACAGTTAGAACAGAATTTAATTACTCTTTCACCACTCAACTCTTTTGTACAGGTTGAGGCTGATTTGTATGATCTGTCAGGTATGATTAGGAGCATATATTCTTGGGACACAGTAGTTGTGTTCTGTTTCAAGGAAATTTATTATTTTTCCTTAAATACTCCTGAAAAATAATGCAATGGAAATCTATAAAAACACAAAGATTATTTATAACACCACAACTATTTATTTATATATATGTTTGACTTTGAGTGAAGGTCGTGACAAATTATTGATGAGTAGGTGGTTGCCCTAATACCAGCCACACCCCTAATTCCAGCCTTTTCGACTTTTTACTTTGTAAATAAGATTTCTAGTAGTCTTAACTACAAATATTGTCGTTTAAAAAATTCTTCGTAACTAGAGGAAAGTATATTTCAAATATTACCACACAAGATATATATCTAAGAGTATTAAATTAAAAATCAAAACACGCACGCAACGGAAAACGCTCATTTTCCTAATTTTTGACAAGTTATGGTCCTGATAAAATTAAGCACAATATTTTACATGAGCTCATCTTTAGGCTTTTTGATTTGTATAAATATGACTATAGACATAGTAATGCAGCTATTTTTTTTTATATTTACAAGTTTTTTGTTTCCTTTTAGTGGAAATTAATGGGGCTGTAATTAGATATAGGAAATGTATGGAGTGCATAATGTCAGCCGTCAGGCTGATATTTGGTTTGACGTACCTAATAAGAAGTACCTAATTTCAGCCACGTAATATAAATCAGGGCTGTCATAAACTGGAATAAATACCATTAATTAGAACATAACTTATTTTAAAGTTAAGGAATTTATGACCAATTCGTCTATGTCTTAAAATTGGTTTTTAATTTTAAATATTAGCAAAAGGTGTACTTTCTTTACCATCAGACATTTGTTATAATGTTAAGAACACCTTATATACCACTTAAACAAGCAATAAATGTAATTAACTATAACTTAGTAATACTAATTTTATTATAACTTAAGAACATAAATGAAAAACTCATAACAAGGAAATTGATTCAGGAACATGCTTTGCGGCAGTCAATGGAGGAGGATGTCCAGTAGTGGACTTGTGAAGGGCTGAAATGATGAGGAGATTCGAAAACTTTAATGATTAAATTATAAGAAATCGATGTGCTACATAATTTTTATCATAATTTGCTTAAATCAATTGTTTAATGTTAAAAGAAAATGCAACTGCTTAAAGCTAAAATACAGTAAGCTAAGGAGTAAAACATTAAAATAAAATAATTTTGTCATCTGTCTTAATACATATTCCATGCTTGTGACAGAGTAAAGAGCTTGTGACATGCATGATTCAAAATTAAAAGTTGTTACGAATTTATTTCTGTGCCCCTAAAACTTATCTACAATAGGTACCTATAAAAAACTCAAAAGGCATAACCCTATGCTATGCTGGCATTAGGTACACAAAGGACGACATTTGGTACAGGGTGGCTGGAATTTTAGCCACGCATTTTTTGCTTATCGTCGTTTTAAAATTGTTCTTGAAATAATGATTGTAAATAAATGTTCATTAAGTTTTTGGATAAATAACTTATTGATTAAAATAAATGTATAAAAATATTGAGTGCTAATTAAAATAGCAAGAATTTTTAAAGTTGAAATTGGCATTAAAAGGCTGGTAATCCACCCTAATTGCACTGACCCTTTGTTTCTGTGAGATGAATTTAATATAATTAGAATAGAATATAATCATTTTCCCCACATACACATTCAATCAATGTGACACCTACATACAGTATCTAATTCTACCATTTAAACATATACATGTTAAAAATTACATTTTATTATATATTATATTCATATTATATACTAGAATAATGAACCTAAAACTAAAAACCTTAAAAATATATAAAATGTTAAATATATTGTTTTAATTTAAAACTCACCTTCAAGATACAAAGTTGGAATAGCTGTTATGGTTAAATGATGACCTGCAGTTTTGTAATTCGATTCAAAGTGATAATCACATATCTTTTAGTAGTGAAAACAACTCGACATCCAAATATGGAACATGTCAGCCCGCTTTACGGATTGAGGAAACCTATGCATAAATGCACCTGAAAATGAACATGTTCTATTAGTTTAGCAGTGTAAATTGTAATTGCTACTAACCTTTCCACAATTTGTTTTGATTGTTTTAAAAGGTTGACCGCATTCGTTGAATTATCAATATGTATAAGTGCTAGGTTTTCAAATATTTCTTACCTAATTTGTAGCATCCAAAAACACATATCTCTTTTTGTGACGACATAGTAAGAACGAAATAACAGTAATGAATGGAATGTAACAAAAATATTAATTAGAACAAAGAAAATTAATAGGTTAAATCTTAAATCTCATGATCGTGATGGCGCTCATAGGAATTAGGAAATGGCGCTGCTGTACACCACAGAATAGTTGTTGACGTTTGGCGCCATTTTTAATGAAATGGCGTCAAACTTTTTCGCGAAACGTCGTAAGAGGAGCCTGTTTCCATACATTTTAGACTTCAAATTTTTAGTTCCAACTTTCCTCCCCTGGTCAAATCTTTCGCGGATTCGCGGTTTTTTAGTCATAAAACTTCGTAGTACAAGGAGTAAAAGGTAATTTAGTATACAGCCAATTCATGATATCAATTTTATAGCTTAATTTTTTTTATATTTTAATTTTATTATATACCTTTGTTTAAATAATATATGCATATACAAATATTTATGATAATTTCACGTACGGGGTGAGTAAAAATGCCGACTAAGATAAAAATTGGATGTATATTCTTCTATACATACAGCAAGTATACAATAACGTCATTCGCTAAGTTTAGTCAAAGTACAAAGATACTCTGTGAATGTCGTATGTCGATTGGTCGTAGTCGCTCCCCGAAGTAGAGTTCACTTTCACTTTCTAGCAATAATTTATTTTACGATTGCCGGTATACGCTTTTATATCCAATAAGAGGAATGTAGAACATTCTAGGTCAATCCGGGTCATTTCACTATTTCAATCGGATGATACCGTCGCTGCGCCTGCCACATTCCATATGTGCATTTTTTCATATTTTTTTTGCACTAAATATAATCGCCGTTTCATTCTCTGTGTTGATAAAGTTCTTTTTGAGATATTCGAACTAGAAACGATTCTAACCAATTCCATATGTATTTTGACCTCTAAGAAAAATTCGTATGTAACATGCATTGTTTTTAACCTACTAAGTTTTTTTTCAATTTTTCTCGTATATAATATTATTTAAATAAATAAATACGGAGACATGGGTAATGCTTTTAACGACTTTGCTCACGTTCGGGTCGATTGGACGATCGTGTAATGTCAACAATATACTAGTCTTTTGATAATATATAATTATACATTTATAAGTGATATAAGACAGAGGTAGAGATGTAGAGTAGTAGTTGTTTGCATATTAGAGGTTATGGCAACGAGCGCACGTTTTCTTCTCTATCATCCGTCTATAAATTTACGTTCATCTAAGTCATTAGGTTCTCGAGTGAAAGTCTAGTATCGATAGGCAAAGTGAAGAATATAATATGAATGCAGGCGGCGCAGGACCATGCTTTTTGGCAGTCTTTGAGGCAGGACTATGTTTAGCAGTGTTAAGGCTGTAATGATGATGATGATATCAAAAATTGCGTGACGATGATGGACGTACACCAGCACATTCCCACGTAAATCTGGCCTAACGCCTAAGATTGCAGTTTTAGCACTACATAGATTGTGTTCTGTTTCTGTTTCTCCGCAGATGCCACATCGCATCGTGGCATGTACATTTACACACTTCAATGATCCAATGCTCTCAAGAGGCACGCTCGACATATGTGTAAAAATAGCTGAAAACTGTCAAATACTCTCTGTCAGTTTAATTTCGTCACGCTTGAACCTTTGGTTGCATATTCTAACCGACAAACAAATTTCGTACTCAAAACACTGTCATATTCTGTTTACTTGCTTTTGTTCGCGACTTTGTCCGCTGATCTAAGAATAGTGCAGTGTTTCGCGATATGTAATAGCCTACGTGATATGGGATGGAGGGTGCAGAGGGGTAATAAAGTGGAAAAACTAAATCACAGTCATATTTTTTGTGCGTATATTAGTCTTTTTTTAAATATAACAATAATTTTGTTAATGGTTTAGAGCTTCTCTGTAGACAATGTTTGATGTCTTACTTCAGTTTAAACGTACAATACATATATTTATCACCTATACTACTCAGGCATAATGTAGCTTCATATGAGTGAATGAAACTAACATTTTGACGTGACAACGTCTTATTAATTGGTTTGCCAGGTGACACTTCAAGAAACTGCGTTACGCTCCGCTCACGTTATGCGCTCACAATGAGAGCGAGTGAGAGAGCACGCGTCCCTTCCACTCGGGCATGGTTAGCCCGCCTAAGAGCGAGAGAGACAGACATAATAAAATTATTTTACCACTCAAAGTCGTTGTCACGTAAAACTTTCGCCCGTATACCGACTTTACAGGCAACCAATTTTTAAAAATAGTACGTGCATGCACACGGGCGTTTCTGTGTGTGTAATATCACTGTGATAACGTTGGGTTAAGCTGTCACCGAAATCTCTCAAAAACTTTGCAATGTGACACATCAGCAAATTCTAAAGAGTTTTGTAAATAAAATACAAACAAGACTAGGCTGTGTGGTCTAAAACCTTTGCCCGCCTTATTTGGCGAATCGTAACAACAACAATATCAATGTTGCTGTTGTCATTATGCAGTAATCTGTGGTTGTCACTTGGCGAGTTTTGGCGGGAACTTGATCGGTGGCGGTTTGCTGCTCCTGTATTATTGTTTGAATAATGGTTTGAAGTGGATTTTGATATGTAAAAGTGGTGCGACTTTATGTATTAAGTGTGCGCATGTGAACTATTAGTGGAAACGGTGATACAAGTGATCTGATGGTGATATGATTCTCAAGATAAGGTGTCTATCTGCTTAGGCGCCTTGAGATACCATCGCCAACTGTCAGCTGTCTGCTGACTTAAGTTGCCGTCAAAATCTCCCAAGGGCTGCACAATGTGACGCATCAACATATTGTGAAGCAGTGTACTATGAAGAAAATTATAATAAACCGAATAAAAACCTAAGACTTGGCCTAAAGGTCTAGATACCAGGCCATAAACTCAAAAAAATTGTCACTTGGCTTTGTCAAATGTCAATGTCACTTGCTTAGTGTCAATGTCAATTACACGTTTCGAGCGTTTGTTGTATGAGTTGTATTAAATTTTTTGGTTAATTTGTGAATATAGAAAAATGAAATTAAAGCAAAAGAAATCATCAAAGACTACTTTATCAGAAAAAATAGCAGATGCCCTTACCGTAAAACCGCGAGCGGATATTGAAGATGATCATGTATTCAATTCAAAACCAAAAACGCTTTCACGTGCTGAGTTTAGTTCTTCCGATAGCGAAGATGATGCTATCATTAGTGAATTCAGAAAAAGGAACGTTAGTTTGTTAAGCGAAATTAGTAAAAAATATGAAGGAAAAGTCGTATCACGTAAAGAACTTGAAGATAACAGGGAAGAAGTCGAAACTGTTAAAGATGTAACTAATGTTTCGGATAAAAACGACGTTCAAGATAAACAAAGAAATCAAATAAATATTAATAGTAATTCTGATTCTGAAGGATCAGAATCTGATGACTATAGTATTACAAACATCCAAAAGCGAATTGCTAGTTCACAAGATAAAGAATCTGACGAAACTGGTGATGATGACCATGTTGATGACGACGAGGACGACGACGGCGATGACGACGACGATGAGGATGGCGACGACGACGATGATGATGACGACAATGGAACTTATGATATCAGTCGAATGGAGGAACCAGTCAAAGAAAATTTTGAACATATGAAAAAACAAAATATTTCAGAAGAAGCAAAAAAAGGGGCTTGTGTGCGAAATCAACTTTTGATCTGGGAAAGTCTCTTGGAAATGAGAATCCATCTACAAAGGTGCATGAGTAGTGCTAATAAAATGCCAATGAAAGATACATTTATGGAATTATGGTATAATCCAGACTTTTCAGAAGAAAGTAATAAGACTATAAATAATGTAGCAACCATATTAGATAAGTAAGTAATTACATATAATTTAACAAAATTTAATGTGGAGTGGCAGTGTAAGAATATCATCCAGTGGGTTGGGTGTGGTATGAGGAGACAAATGGAATCAAATCAGGAGATTGGCAGCAGCATCTTTCTAATAATGTCTAAAATTAAAAAAAAAACTGCAGTTGCTTGCTAAGATGTTTGCCAAGCGTGGCAAATATGGCAAATATCCTCCCTATGAGGCAGTCCATGGGGGAGGCCTATGTTTAGCGGTGGACTTTAAAAGGCTGTAACAGTAATGGTAAACAAAATTATGATATTTGTTAGGCACAATTTTTGTATTTACTATCATTTTTAATTATGATTGCACCCCATCCAGAATAATTAAATAAGTACATTTTGAAGAAGATGGTATTATTAAGAAAAACTTAGTAACCATTTCAGAGTCCTGTGAATTATATATGAACATTTCAATTGTGTAACTATTGTGTCTTATCGGCGGACATGAAAACTGTTATTAAGTACTTGTTTAGACTTGAATACATTTTTGCTGGAAAAAAATTAGGGCGTCTCCCCACTAGATGGAGTGACAACCTGGTAAGACATGCAGGAAGTCGATGTATGCAGGTGGCTTGGGACCGTGCTTTGTGGCATTCCTTGGGGGAGGCCTATGTTCAGCAGTGGACTTGTGAAGAGCTGTAATGATGAGGTCTGGATGTAATAGTGGTTGTAGGGGTATAAGATATTGAGAGTTAGGATGTGTGATCTCCTATGCAGGTCCTGGAATACTGCATTCTAGCCTGTTTTTGATTTTATAGCTCAAGCATTAAACTGGGTAGCATTAGCACAAGCATTAACAGTTTAATAACATTTACACAGCACAGTTCTAATTAATAGGGAATTGTGGCATGTACTGCCAAAATAAGAGAATACATTGTCCCATGTGCAGCACAGTTATTAACTATGCCATATAGTTGCGGAGTAAGAGAATCTGTGAACTCATTTTGTCTGGGTGTTGCAACTATTACATATGCCCGAATTTTAAGGCTTCTGATAGATGGATGTATAACCATCTCATTAATGTCAGATATGCAACACCTATAATTTCAGTACCAAGATTGCCAACGGGCAGTAGCATCAAAGATGCAAGATATCTGGTAGTGTAAACATTCATGGGCCTGTCAAGCGTGGTGATAAAGGTATACCCTCCCTACAACGGGAGAGGCAGATACCCAACAGTGGACTTTGGAGCTGATAAAAAGTAGGAAGATTAGGGAGATGTTGTGGTTGAAAATCAATCAGGTACAAAAGAAAAAGAAGTATGGCGTTATTTGGATTTATATAAAAAAATTAAGTATTTATTTTATAATTATAAAAATTGAAGATTACAAACATATTAATTTCTTTTCAGATTGCTTACTCTACAAAATATACTTCTTAAAAACTTTCCTGAGACTAAGTCACTTTCAACGAAAAAACAAAGTAATGAAGTTAAACAGCTAAAGGAGATAGAAAAAGAAAGTGATGAGGAGATACCAAGTGATACGGATAATGAAGAAATACCTTCAGACACTGATGTTGAAGATGAACCTGTGAAAGAAACTAAGGAGAAAGAAAAAGTTAAATCTAAGAAGCGAAAACTTGAGGATTACGAAAAGGAGTTGGATTTATCTCATAAGGCTTTTAAAACGTTTAGGAATACAACAATACAAAAATGGAACGAGAAAACCCGTATTGCTACAGCTGCGAATATTAAAAGTGCACCAACAAATACAATTCTTCAACAAATATCATATATACTCTCAGACAGAAACAAACTTATCAGACGTACGCAGCTAAAAAGATCAGAATATGACATCATAGGTTACAAAAAAGAATCTGTATTAGATGAAAATAAAGAATTAAATCAAGAAAACCCAGTGACGGACCGAAAAGACAATGATGAGTATATTCCAGAAATATTTGATGATAGTGACTTCTATCACCAGTTATTGAGGGAACTGATAGAATGCAAGTCAGCTGATATTTCTGATCCAGTACAGTTAAGTCGGCAGTGGATTGCATTGCAACAAATGCGAGCAAAATGAAAAGAAAGGTGGATACAAAAGCAACAAAGGGAAGGAGAATTAAATATGTAGTGCATAATCAGCTGGTAAATTATATGGCTCCAGAGAAATCTCTTCTTTGGACTGATGAGAGTACAAACGAATTATACAGCTCCTTGTTCGGTAAAATGTTTGAACACAATAATGTAGGATTGAATGTAAACTTAGAAAATGTAAAAATAAATTAGTAATTATTTAAAATCAAGTTGTTTCTTTTTTAATTTTTTTAGGTTCTGTTAAAAAAAAGTCTATGTTCACTGTTGGACATATTACATCTTTGTATCATGTTGGGCAGGTAGATCAATGCAAGCATAGTTGGTACACTAGTACTGGTAATGTTTCGGCCCATAACTAGTATGTGAAATTTGAGTTCAGCATTATTTATTATTATATATATATATATATATATATATATATATATATATATATATATATATATATATATATATATATATTGCTTTTAGGTGAAATAGTTGGTAATACCCTTTTACATTTTCAAGAAATTTATGTATATACATATTATGTGTAATTATATTTAATGTATGGTAGTGAAAGTTGGGTCTGGCAGAAGAAGCATGAGAGTAGAATAAATGCTGTAGAAATGCGGTCATTAAGGAGTATGCTAGGGCTGAATCTGAATGACAGGGTGAGAAATAGTGTGATAAGAAAAGTGTGGTTTGCAAGATGACGTTTTGACCAGATTTAGAAAGGAATGCTTCGGTGGTTTGGTCATATAGAAAGAATGAACGAGGAAAGAGTGACAAAGCAAATTTATGTTGCAGAAGTGAACGGAAGAGTCGGGAAGGGACGCCCTAAATGAAAGTTTATCGACCAATTTGGCGATATATTGAAAATGGGCCAGATTAGGTGTACCCTTAACCGACGAGCGTGTATGCGTAGATATATGGATGTAAAGGAGGCGATAGAAGTGTGTCAGGATCGTGCCAAATGGAAGTCGGTAGTCTCTGCCTACCTCTCTGGGCGACAGGCGTGAGTTTTTATATTTATATATATACATAAAATAAAATAGACAAGAAGATTTATACAAAAAATTTGCACAAAATTACACCTGAATAAAAAGATACTAATTTAAAAATTAAAAAACAATGAAAATAAACAACTGAACCAAATATATTTTTTTACAAATTAATGAAATGGCAAAACTGACAGAAATACTTAGGTACCTACCTATTTTATATTGATCTTCAAGTTCCAATCCCTACCAATAGATGGCGTTGGTATCGTTTTAGAACGCGGTAACGTTGTGTTTTTTTGAACTAATATAAAGTGAATGGTGAATGAGCGCTTCAACCTGTACCACATACGGTACCTATTCACTGTTAACGGATATTTGACTAGACTTCGACTTTGTTTGCTTGCTTACGGTTTAAGATTTGCTTCGTGTTTCGGATTAGTTGCTTGATTTTGTCTTTCTTACAACCACTGTTCAAACTTGGAATTCGATTTGCTTTGTGATTAGGTATTGTTGATAGAAGTATTTTTTCTCACTGAAAAAATGACTACAGAAACTCTTAATATTAAAGGAAAAATGGAAGAACGTCCCCATTATAGGTGACGGCGCCTGTTTGTTTCGTGCTCTTTCATTTTTAATGTACGGAACCCAAGAAAATGCGATGGTGGTGCGTTCACAAATTGTTAGATTTGTGGTAAATGATTGGCCTAGGTTTTCAGTTATGACCCACGACAGAAATGGCGATAATTATTCAACAGCAAATGAATATTCAGCCGATATGTTAAAAAATGAAACTTACGGTGGACTTTGTGAATTGGTAGCTGCAGGATTAATATTTCCGTTTCGGTTTGAAGTATATCGAAACGGTCTGCTATACACAGAGTCCGGAACAGATATCTGTCCAGTAAGGCGATTACGATTTAGCCATGATTTATCTAATGGACATTTTGATGCCTATCTGCCTATTGTTGCGAAGAAAATTACACAGCGTCGCATGGAAGTACCTGTCGAAGAGCATGATTCTTTGTCAGAGCTTGACCATTTAACTGTCACATCATAAACATTGAAATATCATCTCCAACCAGTGGAACAGATCAATCTGTATCGTCGACATTAAAATATGAAAAAGAAAAATAAACGAAGGTCAAGACTTACTAATTACGTAAGAAAAGTCAATTAAAAGTGCTCAAGAAAGATATAGGCAGAACAAGCCAGATTCAAATCGTAAAGCTATGTCCGCTTATCCCGATGTACACAGGCAAGCTGTTGCAAATTACTAAACTGCGAAACCACAAGTGCATAGAGCAATTCAGTCACGGTATGAGAAAACATTACACTGCGTTTATGGAAAAACAAGGTCCATTCCGCTATGGAGTATGACCCTGATATTGCATATACAACTGACAGCAGTGTAGCCTTGGGTTCTATGACATACAAGTGTCAGTGGTGCAATGCGCTGAAATGGAAGGATCAGACACCTGGTATGGGTTGCAGCGTTGGAAAAGTGCAACTTGATCGGTTGAAACAATTGCCTGGACCACTCTTTAGTTTGATTAATGATCTTCACCCAGATCATGACCATTTTATGGGTAATATTCGTAAATATAATGCCTGTTTCCAGATGACTTCCTTTGGTGGTAAACAGGTAACAGCAGATGGTTTTCACCGACTTTTAAAGTACAAGGCCAGGTCTACCATTTAATTGAAGTATATTACTAGAAGCCGAACATGACGCTCAATACCTTCAAATATATTTTGTAGGTGAAGATGATCGAGAAGCAAAGATTCGAATGTTCTAAATTTCCTAACTTAAAGCCAATTTTAATAAAACGATTGCAAATATGCTGCATCAAGTGAACCCGTATATAAAAGATCTGAAAAGTGCCTATGATAAAGTCCCTCCTTCAGAGTCATACAAAGCTGTCATACATGCTGATAAAAACCACCAGAAGAACATAGAGGTAGATACAATGCACAAACTACAAATGAAGTGGCTTTAGTGTTAGTGGATCAACAATTTGATCGAAGGGACATCATGCCGAGAGCCGAAGTAATTCCTTTCAGCGTATTAGTGAGATACATCGAGTATATGATGCGCTACAGTATCCATTGATGTTTTGCGTGGGGATGATGGGTATTCAATCAACATACCACAACGCGATCCCACAACTAAGTTGCCGCTTAATAAAATTGTCTCTTCTGCAAGTGTCTATTCGTATAGAATAATGATTAAAGAAGGAGAAGATAACTATTTAGTCAACTATCGTGCCCTTTTTAGTCAATATTTGGTGGATGTATACGCAAAATAGAAACAGGGAGATTAAATTATATCAATAACAATCAAGCCAAATTACGTGCTGATAGTAAAATTCATTTAAAAGATGCTATTGGACGACAAGACGCAGAAGCCAACTAACTAGGACAAATGGTTGTCCTTCCATCATTTTACAGGGGACCTAGGTATATGCACGAAAGAACACAGGACGCTATGACATGTTAGGAATTACGGCTGGCCTGATCTTTTATCACTTTCATGCAATCCTCGCCGGGACGAGATAAAAGCAATTGCTTCAAGGACAAAAATCTCATGATACACGATGTAATTTTGAGGGTGTTTCGAGTAAAGGTGAAAAATATCATGAACTTATTGACAAAGGGCAAAATATTTGGTGAAGTGCGATGCTATGTGTACTCAACGGAATGCCAAAAGAGAGGTCTTCCACATATTCATATTCTTTTATGGCTTCACAAACGTATTACTCTGGATCAAATCGACAATATAATTTGTGCTGAAATACCGGATCCCAAACGTGACCCAGAGCTTCACGAAATCGTTAAATGTAATATGATACATGGTCCATGTGGAACTTTAAATCGAAAGTCACCATGTATGAAAGATAACATGTGCAGTAAACGATACCCCAGGGCTCTCATAAGGGAAACTCAAACTGGTGAAGATGGTTATCCGCAGTAGAAGAGACTTTTACTAGATGACGGTGAGTTTTCTGTTGATATCAAAGGCACCACCATAGATAATGGCTGGGTAATCCCTTATAATTTTATTTAACGCTCACTTAAATGTGGAATATTGTCATTCGGTGAAATCAATAAAATACGTCTGTAAATACTTAAATAAAGGTTCAGACCAGGCATAGTTTGCTTTAGAGAATGAGAAGGATGAAGTTAAAACCTACACAAGTGGAAGATATATAAGTTCATCAGAGGCAGTATGGCGAATCCTTGAATTTCCCATTTATGATCGTTTCCTCTCGTAGTCCACCTCGCTTTTCATTTGGAAAATGGGCAAAGGATTTATTTTAATGAGCAAAATCTGAGTGAAAGAGTGAATAGTCCTCCAACAACCACACTCCTATCCTTTTCGATTTGTGTAAAGTGGATAACTTTGCAAAAACATTGCTCTACCTAGAAGTACCTGCATACTACGTTTGGGATAAAAGAAAGTTCCAAAGGAGAAAGGAGACAAACGTTGAAGGCTGGCCAGGGTTCAAGAGCACGTTCTGAGCAGGGTTTATACTGTGCATCCGAACAATACAGAATGCTATCACCTTCGCATGCTTCTTCATGAGATCCGGGGCCTGATTTTATTTTTATAGGAGAGGGGCAAACGAGCATGCGGCTCACCTGATGGTAGTGACTACCGCCGCCCATGAACAACCGCAACACCAGGGGAATTGCAGATGCGTTGCCGGCCTTTTAGAATGGTGTAGGCTCTTTCTTGAAGGTCCCTAAGTCGTATCGGTCCGGAAAAATTGCTGGTGGTAATCGATTCCACAAGGAAGTTGTGCGAGGAAGAAAACTTCTTCTAAATCGCACAGTGGTGGACCGCCAATCATCCAGGTGGTATGGATGGTATCGCGAGTTTTGTTGCAATATGCTATTTGAAATTAGTCTAAATTAGACTGGAATTAGTCCGAACAATTCCTCAGAGCACTCCCCGTAGTACATACGATAAAATACGCAAAGAGATGCAACATCTCTACGCAGTGGCAGTGAGTCAAGCCGATGGGAAAGAACTCGGTCGTCGACGATTCGAACCGCTTTGCGCTGGATGTGGTCAAGTGGAAGGAGCTGGCACTGGGGGCCCTGCCCAGAGATGGGAACAGTATTCCACGTGGGGCCGAACCTGCGCCTTGTAAAGTTGTAAGCGGTGTACCGGCATGAAATACTGTCCTGCTCTGCTGAGCACGCCAAGCTTCTTAGAGGCCAATTGGCCTTCTCTCCAAATGACCACGAAACTGCATCACTCGATATGTCGACACCGAGATTCCAATACTGGCTGAAGCAACAAGGGAGTGCCTTGAAACTGAGGAGATACGACAAAGGGTTTTAGCAGTAAACGAGCAAACTTGTGTCTTCTAGGGATTGAACTGTACTAGATTTAGTCGCCCCAATCCAAGACTTTGTTCAGCAAAGATTCGACTTCAGACACAAGTTTGTCCCGGTACTCGGCGACGTTTTCCGAGAAATATTTGCACGGCCCGTATATAAGGCATCACCAGTGCTGTCGTCCGCATAGCAATGAATGTTACCAGTTTGCAACATATCATTGATATGCAGGAAAACAGCGTTGGCGATAGCACGCAGTCTTGTGGAACACCAGCGTTGATAGGCTTGTAATCAGAGCATGCACCGTCTACTACGACCTTGATGCTCCGATCAGCAAGGAAACTGGTGATCCAATTGCATAATTTCGGGAAGCCCAGGTAGGAGCTTCGAAAGAAGCGCTTTGTGCCAGACCCGATCGAAGGCCTTCGCTGTGTCCAAACTAACGGCCAATGCAACCTCTACTGCCCCGCCCATCTATGAGTCAGGTAGACCAGAAGATCACCAGCTGATCGACCACGACGAAAACTGTATTGGCGGTCACTAATCAGCTGGTGATCCTCAAGGTACCTCATGAGCTGGCAGTTTATAATAGACTCCATTATTTTGGAGAACAAGGAGGTGATGGCGATAGGCCTGTAGTTGGACGGTCTGAGCGGTCGCCTTTAGGATCGGGTGGACAAAGCTGTCTTCCATGAATCGGGACTACGCCTTGGGAGTAGGAGTACCGGAAAAGACGCGTTAAAACCGGGGCCAACTCCGGAGCACACGTCTTTAGCACAATGAGCACATCACTCGACTTGCTGACGTCAGAGAGGAGTGCTTTGCGAACCGACCGCTGTGTAAACCGTACGTCCAGCATGGAGCACTCACACCGCTGGATAGTCGGCGGTGTGTTCCCCGTCATTCAGAGTCGAGTTGGACGCAAAGAGAGCCTAACAGATCGGCTTTCTCCTTTGCGGCATGGCCAGTGAGTCGTCCTCTCTGTGCAGAGATGGTAGAGATGGCTGACAGAAGTTCCCTTGGACAGCCTTGGAGAGACCAGAATGCACGGGTTCCCGAAGGAAGGTGAACTAGATTCTCGCCAATTCTGCCAATCTGCTCAGACCTTGCCTTGGCAATGACTCTTTGAAGGACCTGGAAGCGGAATTATACTTCTTTTTAAGAGCGCTGGTGTTTACATCCCGAGAGTTGATGCGTCAGCCTAGGCTCGGTAGCACTCCTGCTTATAGCGTGATGCTATTTTACAGGAGCGACCAAACCATGGCTGGGATCTGACTCCGATGGGCACCACAGAGGATGGAATAAAGTTCCATACCCTGAAGTACCACATCAGCAACAGAATCAGCAACAACGCTGGGATCTTCCGGCGAGAAGCAAACTCGCCTCCAAGGGTAGGATGCCAAAAGACCGCATCCTATCCCAATCGGCCGAGCTATAGTGCCAAACACGGCGGTAGCCTGCAGAATGCAACCGCGACGTTAGTGTGGTGGCACCACACTCCGGACAAGACAATGGTCCGACGAGCCTAGGAGCGTCGACGGAAATCTGATATCCGTCCGGATGAGAGGTCAGCAGAAGGTCCAACAGGGAAGGTTCATGATCTTTCACATCTGGAATCCGCGTAGGCAGTAACCAGCTGTGTAAGACCATATGCCAAAGCAAAGTCATAAACAGATCTCCCACATGATCGGTTGAATGAATCGAGCCATTCGGTGTGGTGGGCGTTAAAATCGCCAAGGATCTCTGCGGATGGGATCTGCTGTAACAAGGAGTCTGTAGCCATTTGGACGTGGTCGATGAGTCGGTCTGTTTCGGCATTGGGACCTATAGAGGCACCCGTAGACGCGGGGATGGTCGTCGCTCTCTACGCGCAGCCATAGGATGGACAGGTCCGTACCTTCAAGACTGCCGAGGCGTCGAGAACAGGTGTCCTCTCTGACGTATACGCAAACTCCAGCCCAGGGCACAAAGGAGATATGAAGTATCAGCCGGAGAGGACACCTGAGTCTCGGTTAAAAGAGCAAGGCTGGCTTCGCCGTCTCTAGATGGAAGTGGACAGCGTTAAGGTTGGAATGAAGTCCCTGATGTTGCAAAAATTCACGGATAGCGTGACAGGGTCGCCTTGGTCTTATTGCTCAGTTTGCCCCGAGCAGTATTAGTCGCGAGCGGAATTTTGCCCCAGAATACATGAGCCTGAGCACCACGCTCAGGAGTGGAGTAGTTTGGTCGTGGATGCTCAGCGAGGGAATCTCCAGAGGTGCTGGTACCTTCCTGGGGTAGTCTTTCGTTTAATTCCGCTACCATGTTGATGGGCGGGGGGGGGGGGGGGATTGGGCCTCCGACCACCAGCACTCACCAAGCGAAACGCAGAGGTAAACCTCTACTTCACGCTGGTATTCTGTGAGGTCGTGGTACCAACCCGGTTCGAGCCGGCCCATCCGTGCGACAGCACAAGCTGCCGCGTGGCTCTACCACAGTTTTGTGATTTCGTTTGAAGTGTTAAAAACTGTAGATGGTCATGTATATTCCACGTTCCAATCAGCGTGCAAAGCTCTCGGCTTGCTTGAAGATGATCAGCATTTGTTTGCAGCAATGGAAGAGGCAGCACTTTGCCAATCACCGCAAATGATTCGGGATGTTTTTACAATTATTTTAGTGTTCTGCCAAGTATCAGACCCCTTAAGCCTTTGGGAGAAATTCAAAGAATACCTATTTGAAGATTTTAAAAGGCAATTAGAAAGACAGGGAGATGTGGATGTAGAGCAAATAACAGATGTGCTATTTAACAAATGCCTCGGTAATAGAAGATGCCGTATTAGCGAGTGGTCGGCTACTAAAAAGTATGGGTTACCTCAGCCAAGCAAAGAACAACAATTTGAAAATAGAGAGTTTCTTAAAGAGACAAGTTACGACTTAGCATCATTAGAAAACACAGTTAAAAATAATGAAGGATCACTGAATGACGAACAAAAAGCAGTTTACAATCAAATTAACACAAAAATTGAATCAAATGAGGGTGGAATATTTTTAGATGCTCCTGGTGGAACAGGCAAAACATTCTCATAAATTTGCTAATAGCAAAAGTTTGAAGTACTCGCGGAATTGATTTGGCTGTGGCTTCTTCTGGGATCGCAGCTACACTGCTTGAGGGTGGACGAACTGCTCATGCTACCTTCAAGTTACCACTCAATTTAACAACAGCTGATACTCCAATTTGAAATATATCGAAACAAAGTAATTTTGCTGAAGTATTAAAACATACGAAAATGATAGTGTGGGATGAAATAACCATGGCTCATAAGGGTGGCTTTAAACAGAACTCTACAAGATATAAGAGGGAATAAGATGTTAATGGGTGGTGTAACGGTTTTGCTGGCTGGAGATTTTAGACAGACTCTACCAGTAGTGCCAAAAGGAACTAGAGCAGATGAAGTTAAGGCGTGTCGTAAGAGATCCACTTTATGGCCTCTAATTAAAATCCTCAAGCTCTCGAAAAAATTGCGGATACACTTAGGAGCAAAAAAAGTCTGCTGGTGGTTGCAATCTCCTACTTGAAATCGGCAACGGTGATTACCCGATAAATGACGAAATGATAACCATCCCCGATAATTTGTGCACAGTTTTATTTACGTTATAGGAGTTAATATCCAAAATTTACCCAGATATTGCTCATATCCACGATAAGCCAATGGAATGGTTGTGTGAACGTGCCATACTAACCCCGAAAAACGACCTAGCAGTGGCAATTAACGTCTGTCCTTGCCATGAAAGAAATATTATTTTAAATGACGCTTCATTTTGATAGACGTTAGTAATTCATTTATTTGTATTTGTTAATCAATAATATAATACGTTTATCAATAATAATATACTACGAAAGGAACTTCGTTCCAACCGAGTGTTCCACGACACTCAGGTATGTTTTTATCGTACCATTGTGTAGTCAGCAGTTTGTGATTTGAAAACAAAATGTGTAAGAAATAAAAACAAACATTGGTAATAATTTTTATAATTATAAACAAACGTATAGGAATAGTATCTTATCTTAGAAGGGGTTGACCTCATAAATAGTTTTAGTTTATGACCTCGAACGATTATAAAAATGTTTTTGTTTATTCTCGTTTCCGAAAATGTGTGTATAAATATTATGTTGCCGATCACGTAATGGTTGTTAAAATAAATAGAGTATAAAATATTTTTGCGTCGTACAATTAATCCATCCGTTTATTTATTACATTACGTCGATAGACATCGTTGAAAAGACAAAATATTGTGAGCTGATATTGGAAGACTTCTCAAATATTCAGGTAGACTAACATCTAAACCGTTATCTTCATCTTACTCTTATCGGAAGTAAAAGCACTCAGAGTAAAATTAATAAAAATGTTATTTTCTGGACTAATATTTCCATGGAAGTGATCGATTTACGCATTTTATGAGAAAATAATGTTTATTTTGGTCTTGTAGCACTTTAACCGCGTGTTTGTAACATTGCATCTAAATCTTCGGAGCTGCTCTCGATTTTACTGTACCACAAGGAAGTGGAAAATAACATCCCAAACGGCCAAGATGACGTTAATCTTCTCTGGTGCGTAAATCTGGACCCGATAGGTGGCACTGTGGTCGAGTTTCAATAAATTGTATATTCATATCAAAGTTATTGACCAGAAAGGGCAGAACAACATCTGCCGAGCCGGCTAGTACAGGATGGGCCATCTAACATTTGGAATAGGTTATTTTGAGCATGATTTTGAGGTTGGAAGGTTTGATGACATTTCCGATGTGACAGAAAGTTAGTTTTATGTTTGACATTTTATGAAATGGGTCGCTTTTAGCTTGAACAAAATTGGGAAATATTAAAAACTTATTTCCAAAGTGGTGAGTCTTCTACTCAAACTGTAAGAAATTTACGAAAAAAATTTGACAAAAAAGATGTGCCAAAAACGCAGTTTGTGATCGGATTGGATCAATTTGTGAAGCGAATTCGTGAAACTGGATCATTGTTGGATAAAAAAACCGTGTACGTACTCGTCCAGTGCGCTCAACAGAAAACATCGCTGCTGTTGCTCAGAGTCTGCGTGAACAACCATCAACATCAACTCGTCATCGTTCTCAAGAATTGAACATTTCACGCACTTCTTTGAGAATTTTTGCATAAAGATCTTGATATGAATGCGTACAAAGTTCAATTAGTGCAAGAGCTGAAGCCGCATGACCATCCGATGCGTTTTCGGTTTACTCAATAGGCCGAAGACCGCTTGATCAAAGATGAGCATTTTTACCGAAAAATCCTCTTATCAGATGAAGCTCATTTCCACCTTGGAGGATACGTCAATAAACAAAATTGTCGTATCTGGGGCTCAGAAAATCCACACGTCATCGTGGAGAAACCAATGCATCCACAACGGTGACTGTCTGGTGCGATTTTGAGATTTTGGTCTGGCGGCATTATTGGGCCATTTTTCTTCGAAAATGAGCAAGGGAACGCCGTTACAGTGAATGGCGATCGCTACCGCGGCATGCTAAGGGATTTTTTGTTTCCCAAAATTGAAGAGAATATCTTTAATTATAGAAAATCGCATAATCAGCCGAAATGCTGATGTCAATTGGCCACCTCAAAGCTGCGATTTAACTCTGTTGGATTTTTTTTGTGGGAAGCCATTAAGGACACTAACCATCCAGAGACGATTGACGACTTGAAACATGAAATCGAAGTTGACATTGACGAAATAGAGGCCCAAACAATCGAAAATGTACTGAAAAATTGGACTGATCGAATGGGGTAAATGGGGTAAGGCTAGCCGTGGCAGTTATTTGAATGATGTTGTCTTCCATTCCTAAATGGAAAGGTTCAATCTTTCTAATAAACTCATAACTTTGAAAAAATATTCATTAGTTTTTTTTTAATAGCCGATTCAAATTCAAATATTAAATGCCCACCCCTTAGTAGTATATATCTGACCAATACTGAATGTAGTAAGATTAAGTCGCTGTTTATGTAGGTATATTTAATTTTCCGATTTTTTTGTTAGGAAAGCAATTAAAGTCAAATGTTGCCATTTGTTCAATAAACTTCCTTAATTGTAATATTATATAATGGGCATGTGGAGCACGTGAGGTGCAATGTCTTCTGTTTAAGTGCGTATATATTGCTAAGGTAATATTTGAAAGACCTAATAAATCTTTTGAAGTAACTTTATATTTTGATGGGCTAATAAATATCTATTCAAAGCGTATGGGTGTACGTATCTTTGTTCTAATGGCTCAGCCACACTATGCTCCACGCGCTGGTCCTCGCTCTGCTCGAAGTTGCCCTCTCTGCCCACACACTGCTCTACTCGCGCAATTAATCGCGACGCTCCGCACTAGGTTGCTCGCGTTTGCAACACAATGGATGTTGAAACTGAAGCAGCGTGCGCGCTATATGCATATTTAGTACCTAAAGCTAATTATATCAATGTCATAAAAAGAAATATACGTCGTTATCCTCTCCAACAGAGATGGTGGATGAGATCTATTCATCGCATTAGAACGACGCTTCTGTAACGAGCGCTCGATTCGGACTGCGTTCGCGCGAGTATGTGGCCAGCCACTCGCGCTCATATTGCCAGTCCTTTGACTCGCGCAAAAAACCGACAAAACAGGGAGCGATGGGCATGACGAGGAGCATGACGTGCAGCATGACGAGTATTGTGGCCACACTACGTCTCTGCCTCCTTTCCTCGCTACTTCCCATGCCACTCGACGAGTGTGTGGAGGGTTAGATGTCAGTGCTATTAGCCTTTTGGCATTCACAGCTTCATCTGACTCAGGGCTTTTCGGGGCATGTGTCAGGGCCTCACGTGTAACTTACAGAGAGCCCGACGATAATAATTTAAAATAAAAAAAATTGTACAACCGACTTCAATATAAATTATTAAGAATAACTCAAAAACTATTGGTCAGGCCTTGATCAATAGTTTTGAGAGAATATCAGGACCACATGAGAAGCACCAGCTTTCAAATAAAAAAGAATCATCGAAATCGGTTCACCCAGAAAAAAGTTATGAGGTAACATAAAAAAAGAACATATACAGTCGAATTGAGTACCTCCTCCTTTTGAAGTCGGTAGAAAATAAATAAAGATCATTAGTGATCATTAATTATACATCAAGCATTTTCAAGTCAAGTTAGGTACTCTTTAATAAAACTTCACTTATTAATATATACATTAATCGAGCAATTCACGTAAATATGTTTGTATATACATAATACCTACCATATATAATTGGTTTCTCGGATCTCTGTTGAGATAATGTCTTACTTTCAAAGTTTATCAAGGTAATTGTCATTCCTGAGAAAATTATTATACTTTTTTAACGTCGAGCAAAGTCAGGTAGTATTACTTATATTTAAGATAATAGGTACGTAATTCTATCTGACCCATCCTGGGCAATCTGTCTGTCGGGGTGTCTAACGCTATGGTGGCGACGTACGAAAGTCCTTCGTCGGTCATCGTCAAAATTTCTTACGAGTTCTCCTCATTAACAGTCGTTCCATGTGTGTGAGAGATCACGCACGATATACCCTCCAGTATTTTAAATTTTAAAAATGTTATCAGGAAGACGCTGCTGCTCAATTCCTGTATTTAGCTTTCCCCTGTCGCCTTTTACGATACCCGCAGGATGGTAATGCGATTGTGGAATATCTTAGGCCCCATCTACATGACGTAAAGATGATGCTTAAATAAAAATTATACTGGCAACATTTAGTAAAGGATAAATTTAATTTTTACAGCGACATTCGTGTCTTTATTATCAACAACAACGACCTCGGACAAGCTGTCGGGTTATCTCCCACACACGTAAACATCACATTTATGAACTATCTGCAAATAAAAGCGACACTAGGTACTTGATTTGGACGATTTCGTTTCAAATTAATTACATTTTCTAGTCTTCCGTAAAATCGGTAAACTAGTTTCGTTTAAGTGGAATACAGTTTGCGATCGTAACATTGCTGGGTTAAGACTGAAAATCATATGACCCTGAAAACAGGGACGATACGATTGATCATTACAAACATATTGTGCATCAATAAAGAATTTGTAGCACACTAACGGCACATTTGGGAATTGCAAAATAATATGTCTGAACTGAGAATTTATTAGGTCTCTATTTATGAAAAACCTATGACTGTAAGATAGAATCCATAACATACATAGTACAGCTACTAAGACTATAAGACCCTCGAAATACCGTTTAGGCTGTTTAGCAAATTGTCGCCATTTTAAGACCTATAAAATAAAATTTAAAATATAATTTTAGGAATATTAGACATTAGTTTTAGCCTATACCATTATTTTCAGTTTGACTAATGATTACTGTGCGCTAATGTGCCTCCATATCCATTAACCTATACACCCGATATTTATTTTCCATATTTAGTATTTTGTCCATAGATTATTTGGTTATTATGCTGGCGCGGCAATTTTTTTGATAGAAAACATATACAAGTTTCCCGTAAATCTAATTTTGCACTTTCAATTAACCAATTATCACCGTCAAAACTCAACTCTGATTCAAGTATAATATTAATATTATGTTAAATATAATTTCACTCTGACATTAAATGTCGCCATCATTCAATAAATATATATATTCATTTGTAATTCCGTTCAAAACCCAATTTAGAACGCTTATCTTTAAAAGTTACTTATAAGACAATATCTGTAGTGTAATGTTTTCCTTTCACACCAAATAACAGCTGAAATACATCAGTTATACAGTCTCCTATATGCTTGTACAGCTACTGTACAGCACTACTAAAGCATAAAGCTGTAAAATTTGTGCCAATTTTTAACTTATAAGAACTGTATAAGCGCTTATACATCCTTTATACATCCAGGAAATACTGCCTCTAGTATAAGAACGAACTTCAATACAGCTCGTATATAGCTTGCAATGCTGCTTGGGTAGTGATTAACACCAACAGTAGACCACCAAATTGTCGCTATAAGCTTCTTTCAGCTAATCTTTCGTTTCAGGCACTGTTTGGCTTCGACACATGGATCTAGCCACTGTAATAATTGTGATTGTCGCATAGGATTCACTTCTCATCGCAGGTAATAAATCGCCTCAAAATTCACTCCTTTCTATGCCAATTTAACTCTATGATGCAAGCTTCAACGCGAGCCTCTTGCTGTGCGTGACTCAGTTCGTGATGTAACCATTTGTCAAGTTTCTTTATTTTACCGACTTGCCGCAAATAATCTAATATTGTTTTGACATATCAAAAGTCGTCGCTAGCTAAGCCGTAGTTTGCAACGGATACACTTCCACTATCGCCTTCAGTTCGTCATGAACAACCTCATTCTCCGAGCGGCCACGAGGTTCGTTTGTGTGGTCAAAATTTCCCGAACGAAATCGATTGTACCAATAACGCACAGTTCGTTCGTTAATAGTGCTAGGTCCATATACGTCATTGATATTGCGTGCCGTTTGATGACGCATAGTTTTTACGTTGGAACTCGTATTCAAAAATAACACGAATGACCGGAGGTCGATAGTGCAGTCCGATTGCCGATAGAGACGAGTCCGATATCATGTCACATGTTAAAATCATCGATATTTTAAAATCATTTCATCATTCAATGACAACGACAAAATCATCAATGCTTTTAAATCACTACTCGAATCGAATGAATGAATGCGAACTTCGGTGATTCGGATCTTGCTCGGGCGCTGCGGTTCAAATTGTGACGTTGAGACTGTTGTGAGGCTGCGCGATCGCATGACTAGGCGCACGGAACGGTGACTTGATTATTGTAAATATACCAATCTTTTAAATGCGCTAAGGAAAAGCAAAATGATATATTTTTTATTAGGTACTAGTATTATTTTGCCAGTCTTCGCCAGTCTTAAGCCTGGAAAAGCATGAAGGTAACATTGGAACGTTACTTGTAGGGAAGTTGTTTTATGCCAGGCATTTACTTTTAAGAACGCCAGATTGCCATGAAATACTTAATAGTCTTAATTATCTTGCAGTAAATATCACTAATGGAAACATATTGATGATTTCCATGATTATAAATCAATACCTATGTACACTGCCATGAATGTTGCAAAATAAGAAAAAATTATTTCGCGGGCAAACTCACAAAGTCTACCCATGCCTACTACTAAATAACTAATGATAAAGTCACTAAGCTATTAAACCGTTCCACGATCATTTCAGTATCTACTCATTACTCATAATTGAAATGCCGTGATTTTATACTCAAATAAAAATCATTGATGATTTTGTCATTGTTCCCGTCATCGATATTTTTTTGTCATTGTCATGCAGTCATTGATACAGAAAAATCATCACTCAGCCCATCTCCAATTGCCGGTGCGCCCTTAACGCCGGCGGGGAATGCATGCTGTGTGCGTAAGGGCAAGTGACGCCGGCGCGTTCTATTCTATTCTATTCTATTCATGCCGTACTACGCACTTGCAAGTGATGCCGGTGAGAACGATGGGCCGGAGCAAGTGCCAGAAGTCTGCCTTATAAATCTGCGGTAATTCGAGATAAAGACAAGTTGGACTGGCTTGCAGGAGCTGAAGACTGCAGAAGACGATTCTTGGGAGTAAGTGGTAGGGGTTCTTGAGAATAATGACGAAGGTTTGAAGTGGAAGTTTTTCGAAGTTTGTTTGGTTGCGTGTTCACATAACGTCGGTTGGTCACCACTTTGGCCGTGGTAAGGAAAAGGGGAGTTCTCCGGCCGGGTAAGATGTTCAGTCCGGGGAGCGGCCAGTGCTCCGTGTGTTATTTCGGAGCTGCTCTATATATAGAGCATTAACTTCAGAACTTTAAGAGCGCGATTTAGGCTTCGGTGCGTTTCGCTTGCGGCGTGGCGATAGCGCTGCCACAGTTATATACATAGCGATATTGCAGAAAAATTAAAACCTAAAGAAACAAATGAATAAATGATTTTCAAAAAGGAAGAATATAAAATTTATTTCAATTCAGAATTCCAGATCGAACCACAAATAACTATATTACACATATTACAGTTTAAAGTAGCAAATTCAACAAAGTGGCTATTTCATAGGTAAAGACCTAATATTAAAGATCTATCTTATTTATAGTAGTTATCAAAATTTATGAGTTTGAGTAAGTTTTATTAAGTTTGGCAATTAAAGTTAGTTCAAAGCGTTATTCAACTATTAAATAAAACTACTTCTAAGAATTTTATATTAATGTAAAATAATATATTAATGTTTAATTTAACTTATGATAACTCCCGAAGTTACGCGTGCTTTGCAACACCCATGGCACAGTCTAAGAAGAACATAGTCATCGCGTTTGATGTTGTCGGAAAAGCTGACATAAACAATAAATTGCTAGGGTTGTTAGGACGGGAAGTAATGAAAAAGTAAAAAACTGATTTTATTTTATTTCACGTTTAAACAAATTAATGTATATGTGGAAACTGATGAAACTAATTCCTTATCTTTACATGAAGACGACCCACAGTTTTTTACCGCACATGTAGTGTGAACCATTTTAATTTATTTGCGTGACAGGACAACCCTAGCGGACAGTTCCCGAGCAACTAACAGCCGCTCGGGAACTTTACGCCCGCGTGTCGCCCCGCGATTGCCACGTCTAGACTAGTAGTAGTTGTACTATTATTTATTCTGTGGTAGTAGTTAGACTGTGCCCATGGTTATAGGTGGGAGGGGACTGAGGTGTTTGACGTCGCAATATCATAGTTAACATCGATTCCTAACAAGGATGATGCGTGTAGCTATTGAAATCAATATAAACATCCTAATTTCGTTAAAGTAGGCTGATGGGTACTACCACCTGCTTGGGATCCTGTAATTAATAAAATGAAATCCAAACCCAAGCATACCACTACAAGATTTCAACATACAGCAAACTCATTCTGCGTAGATCGGACCAAAATTAATAATAAAAAAGTTGAAGGTACTCCCAACTGTGACATCGGAATATCAAACACCTTTGTCCCCCGTGACCATTGATGCTTGATATTGGCAGAATTATTTTTAGAGGAGCCAAAAATAAAAAGAAGAAGACCATTGATGCTGTTGGTAAAGAATATCGATCCAAACCAAGGATAATTCGCGGAGCTATTGAAATTGTTTTCATGAAATATTAACTCCCAAAACGTTGATGGTTGGGTATTAGCGTGGATCCTATAATAAATTAAATTAAGTTTGACAATAAATCCTCGATAAAGAACATTGTCTTTTACGTATGTCATAGTCATCTACGTACATTAAAAATTCAATATACATACTTTGATACTTAATCATACTTTCAAATAGGAAATGTCCAGGTTATAGTGTTCATGGTGTTCGTGGTGGATATCGCCATCAAAATCTTATTTCAGATGACTGAGCTGTGGTAGATTTGGACACAAAATACAACTACGACTATTTTTTAAAAATAATTTAGAGGTAAGGCATCCGATTTTTTGTACTTTTCATAATGTATTTAACTTGATATTGTCGCGATTAGTATAGCGATTTATCTTATTTCTCTATTTATCGATACATAATCATAAAAAATCCACCATGAGTGCGATTGTGTAACTCTGGCGGGAATCCTTTGCCGGTGGGAATCACTACGCAATACTGCGTTATTATGGTAACTTGTGATCGCCTAGTGGGTTTTAAAGAGACTTGGGGATATTTTTGTGATGCTTCTAGGTATGAGATAGAATTTTGGTTCAGAACATCTAGAATCCGTCGCTTTGTGGTTACCTGAGCAGGATAAGCAACGAAAGGTCCCATTATCGCAAAAAGAAGGAGAGTGATTGTCGCCACATTTTGAGCATCTTGGCTAGGAATGACATAAATCTTTGGTGTGTCCAAATCTGCAACACTGAAAACATTGAATCGTTGGAAGCTTGCGAAGCTCGTATAAATTTCAACAGGGATAGAAGAATAACATAAATAAACCCTCGAGGGAACAATTTGACCATCAAACGTGATTACGACACTTTCTGATCTTTCATATCTGATTTTGTCCTCATTGCGTACTCGATATTTTAATCTTCTTACTTTTAAAACAGGGATGGTGTTTGAATACATAGATAATTCAGAAATAATCTCTCCTGGAGTCCAATCTTTTGGTACACCTTTTATAACTCCCATACAAGATACGTGGAAGGATGGAATAAACGTTTTATATTTATCATGTATCGCTATTTATATGTTTTGTTTGTAATTTTCTTATTATTACTTAAAACATAATGAAAAGTTCAAAATTAAACCTCAACTATATTTCAGAACATCTTGGTAATAACGTGTGACTACGGCTACATACAAACTCATTTTTACTTTATAAATTATAGCAATAGGTAAGGGTCTGAATACTTTTCACAATGTTCTCAAAAATATACATCGTAGTCTTGTTTGGTACTTTTCTACCGACTTCAAACAGGAGGAGGTACTCAATTCGACTGTATGTTTTATGTAATGTGTTTTTAGGTGAACCGATTTCGATGATTCTTTTTTTATTTGAAAGCTGGTGCTTCACATGTAGTCTCATATAAATTTGATCAAGGTCTGATCAATAGTTTTTGATTTATTCTTAATAATTTATATTGAAGTCTGTTGTACAAAATTTTTAATTTTTAATTATTTAGTACACGTTTCCTATCGCAGTTTGGTTTTAGTTATTAACTTTTAATTTATACACACATCATATATACGCATATCATTTTAAGAACGGCGTTTCTTTCAGCGACTTAATATTAACAATTTTTGAAGTTTATGTATAAAGAAAATGGTGGGACTCCATTTGTGCCTGGGAATTCGTTTGGGTAGGCATTCCATCTCAGTCCCTAGAGTTGACAACGACGTATCCTTCTTTGTTTGAAGTTAGCTGCTAGTGTCCAAGGGCTGTAGTACCCACTTACGTGGTCTGTAAGTTCGTTGGTTACTTTAGTTTTATAATGAAACGTTAACATAATATATAACACAGTATAACTCATTCCCAGAGGTTACATTTGTCATAATTCTTTAGTAATATAATAACCCCTTTCATACTGCTTTTGTCTAATAAAGATTTTAAACTCTTTAAAGATAGGCCTTGTATATTTTCTGGAACTTTCTTGTAAAAGTGTACACATTGCCCCTTGAAGGAATTACTGACTCTTTGGAGTCGAGTAGAGAAGACGACCTATTAATACCCGTTGAATACATTTCGTGGTAAAAGTTGTTTAATAAAAGGTTAATGTCTTCAATAGCACCTATTTGCAATTTGAGGATTATAGAAAATAAAATTAATATAGCAGAAAAAATTATAATTAGAAGCCATTCATGATCTTGAATTAATTAAGGCCGTGCAAGCGCATTCATGAAGTTTATTCACCGCTACAAGTGCTCTTACAGTAAATCTTAAGTAAAATTTTAATATTGGTTAAATATATGCCTGAACTATGTATATTTACTAAATTGGTATAAAAGTGAACATTAAACATTGTCTTTAAAGATTAATAATTTTATTATCTCCATCATCATTTCAGCCGTTCACAAGTCCATCGCTGAACATAGGCCTCCCAGGAATGCCGTAAAATACGATTTTGAAACAACTACTCGTACATAAATCGACTTGCCAGGAGTCCCTATATCTAGTTTTTACTTACAGGATACGAGACTGCCACTCGAGAATGTTTCTTCCCCATCGGTTGGCAGCTCTTCAAGCTGTATAGTCGATTCATTGCCACTTCAGTTAATTGATCCGTTTGGCTGTTTCGGTTACTTTAGTTCTATTGCGGATATCTTCATTACAATTTTTTTATAAAACTGAAGTGACAAACGTGCTCACGTCCACAACGGCAGACAACTACAAACAAAGAAGGGTAAAGAAGCGTTGTTACCCCTGAGGTCTAAGATGGAATGCCTTATAGACTGCAATTATACTGGCTATCTATACAGGGTGTTTTGAAACGCTCCCGAAAACGAAGACAGACGACAGTACTAACTATATCTTAGATGATGGGTGAAATATAAAATCGATCCTGATGAAAAAAAAATCATCTTTTCACAACGTTTTATTAGCTTTATTCACGCTCCATCGTGTTATTAAAGTTAAATAAAACGTTAATTTCATTAAAATAAAACATGAAAATACTTAAATATTAAACCAGCAGTGGAATTACTGAATTACAATCAGCTGACTAGGGGTCAATGTACGCGCGAACGCCGAATTCGCGCGGCCCGCAACAACGATGGTACCACAATACTAATAATTTACAACACTTGTCTAAATACCTAACTTATCTACTTAACCTACTAATTTGCCACTGTGGTTGTCTCCACATAGCCACTTTAATTCGAATTCACAGGTTAAATAAACCAAATAACTGGTTCGATTCCCCGCAAATGAAAAAAATACTTAAATAAAATGTTAACAAGGTTAGAGTCATGCTTTTTTATCCATTGTGTAGGTATATTTTTTATTCTGATGTATTCAGTTATGTACCTATTCAGATCAGTTCAGTACTAAATTATTTAAAAAAAATTAGGTTAAATAAACCAAATAACTGGTTCGATTCCCCGCAATGAAAAAATACTTAAATAAAATGTTAAAAGCTTAGTCATGCTTTTTATCCATTGTGAAGGTATGTTTATTATTCTGATGTATTCAGTTATGTACCTTTTCAGATCAGTTCAGTACTAAGTAATTTAAAAAAATTAGGTATGAAACGGCTTACCGATCCTCCGTGGCCTTATGAGATTCTCCAAGGCACATTAATATGTTGCCGTATTCACGAGCACTATAAACGTACGCGTTAGGCATTATTAAAACAAAAAGAAACACAAAACGTAACAACAAGAATAACACCTAATAACAAGTACGTAATACCAAGTAATAACAATAAGAATTTAATAAACAAAACCAATGAACTGTTGCTCGCGCATGCATGTCCAAAGTCAGCGCGGAACTGTCTCAAAAACTAAAATTAATAGTGAATCCCGCCAAAACTGAAGCCTACTGCGTCCTAACTAACGTCCTTGCGGTAAACACTTTGAACATTCCCACAGACCGTCAAATGTTATGACATTGCCAACTTTTATTTTATAAGTTTAGTTTCCATATGATCCTACGACTAGTCTTTCATATGGAATTTAGAATTATAGTTGTAATTTTTAATACAATTAGACAATCAATTGTACCCTGACGAAACAAGCAGTTCGTTACTACAAAAATGATATTGAAATTAATAAACGTACTTACTTGGGTTATCTTTGATTTTGTACAAGAAAATAGAAATAAAATGGTATTGAATAATTTAATAGTTAAAATCAATTGCAATTATGATCGACAGTTAATTAATCTAAAAAATAATTATTTTACTTTACTTTTATTGACTTTCCGTTTTTAATCCTTCCAATACTTTAATTTGAAAACAGGTACGTCAAAACTATTACAAATTACTTGCAAGTTTTATTGTAATTGCCGCCTCTAATTCTTATGTCGCTTGCAAACAAATCTTAGTAGATAAATTTGGGAATTCCCATATGTTGGCGCTGACGCGAGGTGACACACAGGCGGCCGGGTGGCGGCAGCGCGTGGTACGAAGGGGCGCGACGGGGAATGCTCGCCAGTATTGTTGTGCGCACGCTATTGGTTCCTCATTCTTGCCGCGCTTTGAAAAGCGATGTTTCCCAATATACAGTCGCACACAGCTTTCTATGCACGACGCGCGACGATGTTTTTAAAAGGAAGGAAAGAAAAATTATTTATATCTATTGTTTTATGACTGAACTAGTGAACGAAAAGGTAAATAGAAGGTGAATGGGGAAAATTGTGCAGTAAAGTTAAATGTATTGAGGAAGAATACCGAAAAAATTACCATGTGGTCAACCTGATGACGGAAACATTTATCATTCGCATTGATGATGATGATTCTGATGAAGTAGCATCCAGTAACACCAACACACCATCGACATCCGGCTTCCATGTTCCATGTTCTAACGGTATAATGGACGGCGTGTCACCCTTAACAAGTTTTCTTGTTACAAACTACTTTATTTTACGATTGAAATAAAAATAATGCTCAAGCATACATTATCCATTTTAATTTCAACCTCTTCCAAAGTTCTAGAAGCTAGTAAAGTAACTATTATGGTTCTACAATAAAACCATTAATTACTATTATAATATTATAAAACAACAGCCTAGTACCATGTAGTACTTTAGAACGCGACTGTACCCATGCGCAGACACACCCCTCCACTGTCGCTCAGCGTCGTGACGGGACCTGTAAGGAGCTAGATAAAGAGTTTGGCTTCGACGCGGATATTGACCTAGTCAGCTGATTTTATGATTTATTTATTTTAATTTCCACTGCTGGTTTAATATTTAAGTATTTTCATGATTCTTTTAATGAAATTAATGTTTTTTAACTATATCAACACGATGGAGCGTGAATGAAGCTAATAAAACGTTGTGAAAAGATGATTTTTTCATCAGGATCGATTTTATATTTCACCCATCATCTAAGATATAGTTAGTACTGTCGTCTGTCTTCGTTTTCGGGAGCGTTTCAAAAATACCCTGTATAGTTGAGACCGGAACTTACCTGCGAATCATGCTTCATAATGGAGTGTATTTGTTCCGATTGAAATTATTTAGAAGATAATAATCTACATAATCCTAACAATCTTAAGTGGACTTATTAAATTTATAAAGTATACTTTTTAATCGAAATACAGCTTCAACAGTTTGCTCGATGTGATTCGAGGACCCCTCAAAAGAAGGTACAGACTTTGTCTTGTCTACTATCGAAATTTGATTTGACGGGACGGATCAAATTTAGAAACAGCCCGTGTTATGAGCGTTGAACCTCGTGTGGGGCGGGAATATGTTGTAATCTATGTCTACCTATACTGACCTGTACTGACACGTGTTTCGATCTGAGGCGCGTATACAGTAAACATATTAACATAACATAAACACTCATGCCTGTCACCCAGAGGGATAGACAGAGACTACGGACTTCCATTTGGCACGCTCCTGACACACCTCTCTCGCCTCCTTTACATGCATATACCTACGCATACATGCTTGTCGGTTAAGGCTACTCTTAATCTGGCCCATCTTCAACATATCGCCAACTTGGTCGATAAACTTTCGTCTAAGGCGTCCCTACCCGACCATTGGCGTAGCTATGCAACTATAAATATATAACAATGACAAATATATAGCTATGCAACCAAGGGCCCGCGGCAAAAATGAAATTGGGGGCCCTATTTAAACTAAACTAAATACTTTAAAGGTGCAAAAGTACTTCATCATTTGTTCCTTATTGCCCACTGGCATACGCATTGGCTTGGCAGGGCATAATAAAGCAAAGCTACTATGTAGTATGTGCAACGCAACAGATAATATTTAATCGAACTTCCTATATATAAAAGAGGATATCCTGAGTAACTGACAACGCACAGCCCAAACCGCTATACGTAGGAATCTGAAAAAAATCTTTCAACGTGACGCGCTGTGTTGCACTGCCCGAGTGACGAGAAAATAATAAATGTGATATTTAAAACGATTCGGTATGTAAAATATTTAAATCTTTCGCGGACCATATTTAGGCTCTTGCAGACCACTGGTGGTCCCCGGACCACGGGTTGGGAATCACTGCTCTAAGGGGATGAAAAAGGGTGTTACAGTGTGTATGAAACTTTTTATTTTACGGGGCGATTGACTTGAAACTTACTAAAGGTGTACGTGGTAGAGCCACGCTGCAGCAGTTTTATGGTTGTAGTACGAATGGGTAGGCTCGACCGGGGTAAGACCACGCTCTCACAGAATACCAGCGTAAAATAGCAGCTTAATGTTGCTGTGTTTCGTATGGTGAGTGTAGAGAACCGGATACCCTTTTTACTAAAAACGAGGCATTCCATCTTAGTGCTCAGGGGTGACAACGCATCTACATTTTGATTCTTAATTGAGGATAAATATAGATGTCTATGGGCCTCAGCATCCACTTACCATCAGGTGGACTGTGTGCTCGTTTGTCATCCTCTTTCTATAAAGAAATGAAATAAATGAATTCGGATTTAGAGATTTTTGAATATCACCCATTACGGGGTACCAGAGAAAAATTAATTATTGTTTTTTTTATTTAAAATTCAGTGCGTACACTCTGAGGGTGGCCTATATTCAGCAGTGGACTTTAATAGGCTGTAACGGTAACGGTAAGAGGGGAAATAGCATGTTACAGTTTTATGAACCTTTTTATTTTACGGGGCGATTGACTTGTTTCAAAACAACCACCCCTTACGGAGGGCCATAAGGTTCTTAAATTTGTATGGAGAAAAATTTATTAATATTTTTTTTATTAGAAAATAGGTGCATATTATTTATCTTGAATTAAAATAATAAAATTAACTTTTTTTATTTATTCTATTATTTATTTTTTATTTTTATTATTTATTTTTTATTTTTTAAAATCTGACCGGCTTTAAAATGTGGGTGCAAATTGTATATAAAAAATATTGATTTAAAATACAGCTCAAACCGCAGAACTTACGCAGAACGCAGAACCCCGCCTAGCCCCAAGGTAGCTACGCCACTGTACCCGATTCTGCCGCTCACTTCTGCAACATAAATTTGCTTTGTCACTCTTTCCTCGTTCATTCTTTCTACATGACCAAACCACAGAAGCATTCCTTTCTTAGTCCGGGTCAGAATATCATCATGAAAACAACACTTTTCTCTTATGATGATATGATACGACTAACCCACAAACGAATTTATAGACGGACCCACAATCGAATCAAGTAACGAATTGGGCAAACTGTACTCTAGTGTTTCATATTGTAAATAAACAACAAAATGACCGCAATAACGTAATCCACAATTTGCTACCGAATTTCTCTAGCTGACACTTGGTTCCTATACAAGAGATAAGAGATTGCCTTAAGTAAGCAAGCTCCATCACCAATTAATGGTACTATGGTATGAGGCACCATATTAATATTAAAAATATTTGAAATGAAAATTACAATCCAATGTTAATCTAAAATTAAATACCTAAGTACATTAACAAAATGAAAATTACGTATCAATATTATGTCTCATCCTGCAAACAAATGAAAAATAAAACTAAACACAACCGAGGAAAGTATTTTGACCTTTAAATAATAGATGTTATCAGGCCAAAAATCAGTTGGGTTGTCTATCAAGAAAATCTCAGTAGCAGGCCAGAGCCGTGATTTTAGTGATGTTTCATTCATGTGCTTCAGAAAGCACTTTCAGAAAATAAAAATAATCTATTTTATTCATTAATCCAAAAGTATGCGTACTAATTTTCAAGTTACAAAAATCATTTCATAATTTTTCTCCATATAAATTTGAAATCGCCCCGTAAAAAAAGTTTCTTAAAATCTGGAACACCATATTTCAAGGGTTTTAATTTTCCAAAACCCTTTATTAATGTATACCTACGTAATAAAATGAAGTTATTGTCCCATTTTCACGCCTCTATGTCCAGCGGATTGAACTGTGCGTCTAAATACAAAATTTTTATACAAAATTTGCCCCTAGTTCTAAACCCGCAAGGATAAATTTTATTGTTTTAAAGCATTAAATAATAATAATAAATAGGTAAATAGCAAAACTAAATCTACGGCAAATTAAATTCTGTTCTATTCGATTTAAATATGTCCATTAAAAAGAATTTTCATGAAACGTAATTGAAATAAAAAGATTTCTGCTATAAAATAAGGCTTTTGTTTAATTTTAAGAATTTTCTTAGAAAATATTAATATAAATTAATAAAATGCACTTTATTACTAAATCCAAATTTTAGAATTAAAATTAAGTAAATTAAAAAAAATAAACGGAGGCAGTCATAAGTACTGCCGACAGAAGTGAAAACTCAATGATAATATGATAATATACATGTACACAGGCCGCTAGGACTAACGGCGTGTAGTATACATTCGATACGTCACGAGCTAAACACAACAAGTGTCAGGACAGCGCGTCAAAGGCAAGAAAATCCACTCAACAATCTTAGAATGTCTATGCTCAGCCGTGGGCCATATATACATATATGGACTGTTACTTTACTTTTTAATTGAACTTTTTAATCTGTTTGCATTTTTAACAGATAGGCACTGTTAAACAAACTCTATATCAGAAAACATTTACAGTAAATATGTCGTAAGAAAGTTAACATTGTTATATGGGGTATTTCGCCTATGAGTAATATAAACACGAGGAGCAAGAAACAACTCGCTTCTTTGCATCGCCTTTGTCGGATAAAAGTAAGAAAATTAGCTTTACTGGTCCAATAAAAACATTGTGTTGAAGGCACCATCTATTACAGATATGTCTTATATCATAACTCGACTATAACAAAACCAATACCTATAGCGCCATCTAGGTAAAATTAAAGAAATTAGTTGATTATTACACTAAAATTAAAATTACAATATTTAGATAATAACGGATAGGAATAATATAAAAACAACTCGAAATCGGATAATTTAATTTTTCAAACACACGAATCTGTAAATTTTAAAACTTTTTGTAGTTGCAAAAGGGAACAATATGTCTACTGCCCAGTTCTTATGATAGATAGGGAGATGATAAATATTTATTCTAGAGTAAAGAAAGTAGATAAAGTTCCATCCAAATCCGTTCACAGATTTGTGCGTGATGCGTGTGCAGACAGACAGACATTTCCAAAAAAATATTAGGAAATCTATATCAATAATATAGTGTATCCCAATTCAAATAAAAAAAATCAATGTACAGAAATCGTCGTTTCCATAAGAAATTTCTGACTGATTATTATATAATTAAAAAAGTTTTTTGTATTACTTTCCGAACGTTACTTATTTAAAGGAAATTGTTACTTTATTAATGTGAATTGTTATTTGCGACAGGAAATCTTAAAAGTAGACAAAAACTAAATTTTTTAACCCAAGTCGTAATAATTTACTTTTAAATATATCGCTTATGAAATGGTACACGGCTAAAATTAGTTGTTTCTTAAAAGAACGTGATGTTGATGAGGGTGTATTTTATCCTACGAATTCGCTTAAAACTAAACTCCTACAACTTTGCAATGACAATAAACAACGCGACTTGCAAGAAGACTTTTGCCGCATTACTTTATGACGCAAAATGTCAAAATAATTAACTACTCTTCTTCTACTTCATCACCAGCCCGTAAAAGTTTACTGCAAGACATGGACCTCTTCCACTGTAGGAGTGATTTACTATAATTGTATTGTTAGCAGGCAGATCGACGATCGCAATATAAGACTTCTCGCACCTTTGACGTTGCTTTCCATGGCCAGTCTTGGTATTTTGTTTGGTTTTGACCCGATCGATTTTGTTAAAGCGGCATATATAGAAAGCCATTATATTTTACTTGCGTTTTCCATAGTCACCTCTTACTACACTCCCGGGACGTATAACAAGGTAATTGATACATTTACGCCGCAACTACACGCCAATCGTGTTGGCGTTTCATCCTCATGTTTTTATAAATTATCTCGTGTTGTTTTAATAAATTAGAGTAGTTGTTAGTTCCTTAGTTTCTTTTTTAACCCCCGACGAATACAGAGGGGTGTTATATGTTTGTATCTGTGTACCTGTGTATATGTGTATCTGTGTATCTGTGTGTCTGTCTGTAGCATCATAGCTCCTGAACGGATGAACCGATTTTGATTAAGTTTTTTTTTTGTTTGAAAGGTGCCTTAATTCAGAGTGTTTTTGGCTATGTTTCAAGAAAATTTTTGTTTCGAGGGATTTGAATTTTTTAAATTTTAGTTAAATAACTACGGTGTAAGAATATCCACTACTCCATATCGTCATTATCGTCCCGCGGGTGTCGTAAGAGGTGACAGAGGGAAATTGAATAATAAAAAGCTACGGTTGACAACCCGCTCTCCTAGCGTGTCAACTATGGCAAAATCCCCAAATTGAGGCAATCTATGAGGGAGGCCTATGTTCAGCAGTGGACATTAATTATAGGCTGTAATGGATGGATGGAACTAAGATAATATAAGTATATTATCTTAGTGCATATCTACGTTAATTAGTTTTTAAAAATATAATATTGAACGGATACGACATCCTCGTTGTAGAAATCATCCATGCACTTGATCGATTTTATAATGAAACTAGCTTTTGCCCGCGACTTCGTCTGCTGGTACAAGCCACAATTATAACTGGATGTCGCGGGCAAAAGCTAGTAAACTAAAAAACTTCATTATACACCACATTTTTTGCTAACCTATTACTGTGTGCCAAAATTATCAGACTACTGGGCGAGCTTACGCGTGAGCAAGCCACATAGAATTGTCCGTGTGAAAAACAATTTTCATTTATCGGGTAATCAGCGTTGCCGATTTCAAGTAGGAGATTCGCAAATCCACCAGCAGACTCTTTTTCTCCTAAGTGTACCCGCATATTTTTCGAGAGCTTGAGGATTTTAATTAGAAGCCTAAAAGTGGATCTCTTAAGACACGCCTTAACTTCATCTGCTCCAGTTCCTTTTGGCACTACTGGTAGAGTCTGTCTAAAATCTCCAGCCAGCAAAACCGTTACACCACCCATTAACTTCTTATTTCCTCTTATATCTTGTAGAGTTCTGTTTAAAGCCTCTACGCCACCCTTATGAGCCATGGTTATTTCATCCCACACTATCATTTTCGTATGTTTTAATACTTCAGCAAAATTACTTTGTTTCGATATATTACAAATGGGAGTATCAGCTGTTGTTAAATTGAGTGGTAACTTGAAGGTAGCATGAGCAGTTCGTCCACCCTCAAGCAGTGTAGCTGCGATCCCAGAAGAAGCCACAGCCAAAGTAATTCCGCAAGTACTTCTAACTTTTGCTAATAGCAAATTTATGAGGAATGTTTTGCCTGATCCACCGGGAGCATCTAAAAACAATATTCCACCCTCATTTGATTCAATTTTTGTGTTTTGATTGTAAACTGATTTTTGTTCGTCATTTAGTGACCCTTCATTATTTTTAACTGTATTTTCTAATGATGCTAAGTCGTAACTAGTCTCTTTAAGAAACTCTCTATTTTCAAATTGTTGTTCTTTGCTTGGCTGAGGTAACCCATACTCTTTTAGTAGCCGACCACCCAACGCTAATACGGCATCTTCTATTACCGAAAGGCATTTGTTAAATACCACATATGTTATGTGCTCTACATCCACATCTCCTTGTCTTTCTAATTGCCTTTTAAAATCTTCAGATAGGTATTCTTTGAATTTCTCCCAAAGGCTTAAATGGTCTGATAATTGGCAGCACATTAAAATAATCGTAAAAAGATCATGCAGGTAGAGCAATGTTTTTGCAAAGTTATCCACTTTACACAAATCGAAAAAGGATAGGAGTGTGGTTGTTGGAGGACTATTCACTCTTTCACTCAGATTTTGTTCATTAAAATATGTCCTTTGCCCATTTTCCAAATGAACAGCGAGGTGGACTACGAGAGGGAAACGCTCATGAATGGGAAATTCAAGGATTCGCCATACTGCATCTGATGAACTTATATATCTTCCACTTGTGTAGGTTTTAACTTCATCCTTCTTATTCTTTAAAGCAAACGATGCCTGGTCTGAACCTTTATTTACGTATTTACAGACGTATTTTATTGATTTCACCGAACGACAATATTCCACATTTAAGTGAGCGTTAAATGTTTTTAATAATACTGGATGATAAGGGACTACCCAGCGATTATCTATGATTGTGCCTTTGATATCAACAGAGAACCCACCGTCATCTAGTAAACGTTTCTTGTAATGCGGATAACCGTCTTCACCAGTATCGTTTACTGCACATGTTATCTTTCATATATGGTGACTTTCGATTTAAAGTTCCACATGGACTATGTATCATATTACATTTAACGATTTCGTGAAGCTCTGGGTCACGTTTGGGATCCGGTATTTCAGCACAAATTATATTGTCGATTTGATCCGGAGTAATACGTTTGTGAAGCCATAAAAGAATATGAATATGTGGAAGACCTCTCTTTTGGCATTCCGTTGAGTACATGTAGTAAACGCACTTCACCAAATATTTTACCCTTAGTCAATAAGTTCATGATCTTTTTCACCTTTAGTCGAAACACCCTCAAAATTATATCGTGTGTATCATGAGATTGTTGTTCTTGAAGCAATTGCTCTTTTATCTCGTCCCAGCGAGGATTGCACGTGAAAGTGATAAAAAGATCAGACCGGCCGTAATTCCTAACATGGGTCATAGCGTCCTGTGTTCTTTCGTGCATATACCTAGGTCCCCCGTAAAAGATGATGGAAGGACAACCATTTGTCCTAGTTGGTTGGCTTCTGCGTCTTGTCGTCCAATAGCATCTTTTAAATGAATGTAACTATCAGCACGTAATTTGGTTTGATTATTTTTGATATAATTTAATCTCTCTGTTTCTATTTTGGCGTATTCATCCACCAAATATTGACTAAAAAACACGATAGTTGACTAAATAGTTACCTTCTACTTCTTTAATCATTATTCTATACGAATAGGAACTTGCAGAAGAGACAGTTTTATTAAGCGGCAACTTAGTTGTGGGATCGCGTTATGGTATGTTGATTGAATACCCATCATCCCCCCAGCAAAACATCAATGGATACTGTAGCGCATCATATGCTCGATGTATCTCACTAATACGCTGAAAGGAATTACTTCGGCTCTCGAGGATGATGTCCCTTCGATCATATTGTTGATCCACTATCACTAAAGCCACTTCATTTGTAGTTGGTGCATTGTACCTACCTCTATTCTTCTTCTAGTTCTTCTGGTGGTTTTTTATGAGCATGTGTGACAACTTTGTATGACTCTGAAGGAGGGGCTTTATCAATGGCACTTTTCAGATTTTTATATACGGGTTCACTTGATGCAACATATTCTGCAATTGTTTGATTAAATTTGGCTTTAAGTTAGGAAATTTAGAACATCGAATCTTTGCTTCTCGATCATCTTCACCTACAAAATATATTTGAAGCTACTGAGCGTCATGTTCGGCTTCTGGTAATATACTTCCAATTAAATGGTAGACCTGGCCTTGTACTTTAAAAGTCGGTGAAAAATCATCTGCTGTTACCTGTTTACCACCAATGGAAGTCATCTGGTAACAGGCATTATATTTACGAATATTACCCATAAAATGGTCATGATCTGAGTGTAGAATATTAATCAAACTAAAGAGTGGTTCAGGCAGTTGTTTCAATCGATCAAGTCCCACTTTTACAGCGCTGCAACACATACCAGGTGTCTCATCCTTCCATTTCAGCGCATTGCACCACTGACACTTGTATATCATAGAACTCCAGGCTACACTGCTGTTAGTTGTATAAGCAATATCAGGGTCATACTCCATAGCGGAATGGACCTTGTTTTTCCATAAACGCAGTGGAATGTTTTCCTCATACCGTGACTGAATTGCTTTATGCACTTGTGGATTCGCAGTTTGGTAATTTGCAACAGCTTGCCTGTGTACATCGGGATTTTTTTTCTGATAAGCGGACACAGCTTTACGATTTGAATCTGGCTTGTTCTGCTTATATCTTTCTTGTGCACTTTATATTTGAATTTTTCTTATGTAATTAGTAAATCTCGACCTTCGTTTATTTTTCTTTTTTTCATATTTTAATGTCGACGATACAGATTGATCTGTTCCGCTGGTTGGAGATGATATTTCACTGTTTATGATGTAACAGTTAAATGGTCAAGCTCTGACAAAGGATCATGCTCTTCGACAGGTACCTCCATGCGACGCTGTGTAATTTTCTTCGCAACAATAGGCGGATAGGCGTCAAAATGTCCATTAGATAAATCATGGCTAAATCGTAATCGCCTTACTGGACAGATATCTGTTCCGGACTCTGTGTATAGCAGACCGTTTCGATATACTTCAAACCGAAACGGAAATATTAATCCTGCAGCTACCAATTCACAAAGTCCACCGTAAGTTTCATTTTTAACATATTGGCTGGATATGTTTTTAATTTTAAATTAGTATTTTTTGTTCAGGTGTAATTTTGTGCATTTTTTTTGTACAAATCTTCTTGTCTATTTTGTTTTATGTTTTGTGCAATAAAAGTATATTCTATTCTATTCTAATAAATTAAGTTTAAAATATTTATCAATATCATTTACGTTTTTGACCCAAAACCTTAAAATGACACCCAAGTCACCCAACCCATGATGATTTTTACATACAAACATACATCCATCTATCCTTCCATCCATGTTGGTTTCAAACCATAAACAATGCCGTTTTCGTAATTAAAGTCCAAAAAAACTATAAAACAACACCCATATTGAGATTTCAACCACATCGCACCCCCACAGGGGATGATGGTAGATATTTCCCGTCTGCTAGGTTAGATTTCGAAATAGTTTTTGTTTTCGTAATAATAATTTTTTATGGTTTAGCGACCCGATAAACCATAAAAACCTCCACCTTTTTTTCCACCTTTCAGGGGTTGAATTCTGAAAGAGCCTGAAACACTTGTTTACTCATTTATTGATAGGAGCACTCCTGTGAAGTTTCGAATAAAATAGTTTAACGAATCTTGTTTCCCTATACAAACTTTCAACCCCTTTTTCACTCCCTTAGGGGTTGAATTTTCAAAAACACTAGGACACGTAATGGTTTATTTCTAATCGTTAACCTAAAAACAAAGTTTCAAGCTTCTAGCTGTAAAAATGACGGACTTCCATACAAACTTTTAACCCTTTTCACCCCTTAGGCGAATTTTCAAAATCCTTTCTTAGCGGATGCCTACGTCATTACAACTGTCGGTATGCCAAATTTCAGCGAAATCCGTTCAGTAGTTTCGACTGTGCGTTGATAGATGAGTCAGTCAGGTTTGCCTTTTATATAATTATATAGATTACTCCTTATAAATATTATAATAAATGCGCGAGTGTCGTGGAACACTCGGTTGGAACGAAATTCCTTTCGTAGTATATTATTATTCATAAACGTATTATATTATTGATTAACAAATACAAATAAATGAATAACTAGCGTCTATTAAAATGAATAACCGTGTAGTGGCGGGTAAGAATACCCACTACCCCATATCTTCCCGTGGGTTTCGTAAGAGGCGACAAAGGGAAACTGATACAGAAGATGGGCAGCAGCATCTTTCTGATAAAAGCCAAAAAAACAATAAAAAACTGCGGTTGCCAACCCGCTCGCCAAGCGTGGCAACTATGGCAATATACCCCCCATGAGCGACGACACAAATAAACGGCCCCCAGTCCCCAGCGGCCCCGCTATTCCTAGCTACGGTGGCGACCATGGTAACGGCGGGGCAGGGGGTGCTAAGAATCTCCGGTGGAGGTTCGGTTGCCACCTACGACGACTCGACCTGACAACATATAACGCACGCACCCTGAGGACTGACGAGAAGATCCTGAAGCTGGAAGAAGAGATAGATAAGTTACGCTGGAATATAATAGGACTATCCGAGGTCCGAAGAGAGGGGGAGGACACGGTAATCCTCGAATCCGGCAACTTATTCTATCACCGGGAGGCGACCATCTGTCCCAAGGAGGTGTCGGATTTATCGTCCACAAGTCTCTCGTTAACAACGTTGTAAAGATCAGGAGTGTGTCGACGAGGTTGCGTACCTTATACTCAGAATCACCAAACGGTATTCGCTGAAGGTCATACAGGTTTACGCACCAACCTCGGCACACCCCGATGAGGAGGTGGAGGAAATGTATGAGGATATCTCTAGAGCCATGCATTCCTCCAAAACCCACTATACGGTGTTAATGGGAGACTTCAACGCAAAACTAGGCACAAGAGAGAGGTGAGCTGAAAGTAGGAAATTCGGAATAGGGCAACGGAACCCAAGGCCAGCAGCTGGCCGACTTTATGGAGAAAGAGGACTCTTTATGATGAACTCTTTCTTCCAAAAGCGGCCCCACAGGAAGTGGACCTGGTCGAGCCCCGACGGCCACAAGCGAAATAGATCGAAGCCTAAATCGCGCTATCAAAGTTACGAATTAAAAACAGTATATATACAATAGCTCCGAACTACCACTCGGAGCGTTGGCCGCTCCCCGGGCAGAACACCTTGCTCGGCGCGAGATCTCCCCTTTTCCTTCCACCCGCCACAGTGGTGACCCCGACGTGATATGAACACGTAACCAAGAACCTTCGGAAACTACAACTTCAAATCTTCGTTATCGTTCTCAAGTACCCCATTCATTCGCTCCCTAGCAAATATTCAGTCTTCACATCCTGCAAGCCATCTAGCTTTACAAAGGTTCATCGCAGCACTATAATAATGCTTCCTGTTCCTTCAAGCTGCTCTCTGCACTACAGTGTTCGGAACGGCTCTGAGACTTACTGCTCGCTTCTGCTTCACGACACTCTCGCAGATTACTTGCCTTCTTCTCGACTCACCGCAGACTACAAGGCAATTCCCTGGCACTTGGACATTCGTCAACATCTAGACTGCACCATCGACCTCCGGTCTGAGCAGGGGGGTGATGTGGCGGCGCTGTCGTCACGCCACAAGCGAAATACATCGAAGCCTAAATCGCGCTATCAAAGTTACGAATTAAAAACAGTATATATACAATAGCTCCGAACTACCACTCGGAGCGTTGGCCGCTCCCCGGGCAGAACACCTTGCTCGGCGCGAGATCTCCCCTTTTCCTTCCACCCGCCACAGTGGTGACCCCGACGTGATATGAACACGTAACCAAGAACCTTCGGAAACTACAACTTCAAATCTTCGTTATCGTTCTCAAGTACCCCATTCATTCGCTCCTAGCAAATATTCAGTCTTCATCCTGCAAGCCATCTAGCTTTACAAGGTTCATCGCAGCACTATAATAATGCTTCCTGTTCCTTCAAGCTACTCTCTGCACTACAGTGTTCGGAACGGCTCTGAGACTTACTGCTCGCTTCTGCTTCACGACACTCTCGCAGATTACTTGCCTTCTTCTCGACTCACCGCAGACTACAAGGCAATTCCCTGGCACTTGGACATTCGTCAACATCTAGACTGCACCATCGACCTCCGGTCTGAGCAGGGGGGTGATGTGGCGGCGCTGTCGTCACGCCACAAGCGAAATACATCGAAGCCTAAATCGCGCTATCAAAGTTACGAATTAAAAACAGTATATATACAATAGCTCCGAACTACCACTCGGAGCGTTGGCCGCTCCCCGGGCAGAACACCTTGCTCGGCGCGAGATCTCCCCTTTTCCTTCCACCCGCCACACAGGCAACTGTACAGACAGATCTCCAAATGCATGCGCCGGAATTGCGCAACTTCAATACAGCTCGTATTGAAGAAGCGATCGAGCGGAACCAGGGCTCCAAAGTCTTTGCCAGAGATCTGTCTGCCAGAAAGAGCCAACTGTCGAAGCTGAAGACCGATTGTGGCAGCATCGTTTCCGGGACACCTGAGATTTTGAGTGAGATTGAGAGGTTCTATGGGCAGCTGTACACGTCATCGTTGGAGCCACACGCAAGTGTGAGTAACGATCCAAGAGCAAGTCTTATCCGACACTATTCCGATGATATCCCGGACGTCAGTCTGAGCGGGATTAGAATGTCTCCAGCACCTTAAAACGGCAAGGCCCCAGGCGAGGATGGAATTACAGCGGAGCTTCTGAAAGCGGGTGGAATACCGGTACTTGAAGTCCTTCAGAAGCTCTTTAATTCCGTCCTCCATGGTGGCATTACACCGGAGGCGTGAAGCAGAAGTGCGGTGGTCTTGTTCTTCAAGAAAGGCGACAACGCTCTCTTGAAGAACTACAGACCGATTTCCCTTCTGAGCCGCGTTTACGTGCTGTTTTCGAGAGTCATTACGAATCGTCTCGCACGCAAACTCGACGACTTCCAACCTCCCGAACAAGCCGGTTTTCGAAGAGGCTTTAGTACCATAGACCACATACACACCCTTCGGAAAATTGTACAGAAGACAGAAGAGTACAATCTGCCGCTTTGCCTTGCGTATGTGGACTATGAGAAAGCCTTTGATTCCGTCGAATTTTGGGCGGTGCTACAGTCCCTTCAGCGGTGCCAAGTTGACTGTCGGTATATCGAAGTGCTGAAGTATTTGTACAGTAGGGCTACGATGGCTATCCGAGTACAGAACCAGAGTACGAAACCTATCCAACTGCAGAGAGGTGTAAGACAGGGTGATGTTATATTCCCGAAACTCTTCACCGCTGCATTAGAAGACGTACTCAAGCTACTGGACTGGAAAGGATAAGGTATTAACATCAGTGGCGAGTACATCACTCACCTTCGATTTGCCGACGATATAGTCCTTATGGCAGAATCGCTGGAGGACCTAAGCACTATGCTCAATGACCTCAATGACCTCACACCTATGCCGGTAGTTGTTGGGAGCACTAAGCTCGAAGTTGTTGACGAATATGTTTACCTGGGACAAATAGTCCGACTAGGTAAGTCCAACTTCGACCGAGAGGTCAATCGACGGATTCAACTCGGCTGGGCAGCGTTCGGGAGATTATGACCCATCTTCTCGTCAGGCATACCTCAATACCTCAAAACTAAATTGTACAACCAGTGCGTGTTGCCAGTGATGACATATGGAACTGAGACGTGGTCCTTCACTGCTGGCCGTATGAGAAAGCTCAAGGTCGCTCAGCGAGCTATGGAGAGGGCTATGCTCGGGGTTTCTCTGCGCGATAAACTTAGAAATGAGGATATCCGCAGTAGAACCAGAGTAACCGACATAGCCCAAAGGATTAGTAAGCTGAAGTGGCAATGGGCCGCCCATAGCTCGAAGAACCGACTACCGATGGGGAAGAAAGGTTCTCAGTGGCAGCCTCGTACCGGCAGGCGAAGTGTAGGGCGTCCCCACTAGATGGGTGACGACCTGGTAAGACATGCAGGAAGTCAATGGATGCAGGTGGCTCGGGACCGTGCTTTGTGGCATTCCATGGGGGAGGCCTATGTTCAGCAGTGGACTTGTGAAGGGCTGTAATGATGATGATTAAAATGAAGCGTCATTTAAAATAAAATAATATTTCTTTCATGGCAAGATAAGAAAAAGTGCGAGGGAGATGGATATTATTCCATCTCGCTTCCTTATAGCCGCCAAGGCTGTCTACACTACGTCAGAAGGGGTCGTGACGGACCGTGGTGGTTCGATTCGTGGTCGTGGTGGGACTTTTAGACCATCTTAACTCCATAAATTCTAAAATTCAGTTCACAATGGAGTTAGAAGCAAACAAATCTTTAGCTTTTCTAGATGTGTTAGTGATTCGGAATCCTGATAACACCTTGAGCCACACTGTGTATAGAAAAAAGTCCTATACAGATAGATATTTAACACGTTCACTGCGGCAAGTAAAATCATAATTCTTCATCTGGTGCGGCGGCGGGTGAAAATGCGCCCGCGATGATATTTCCGCCAGTGCATGGCAGGTGTTTTCGACCCACCAGCATTAGGATAGATTATTATTGCTATAACTTTGCGAAAACATAATGTATACAAATTTTTTTGGTACTGTTAGAATGACCTTGAACCCAACTTCCTTAGGTTCGATTTGCCCCGAGATCTGCCAAACAGGAAATGAGAAATAAAAAAAAAGTGCAGTTCAGGCCGATATCGTTCTGAACCGCACTAGAAAGTATTTTTAGTAGTGATGGGACAGAGAAAAATAAGGGGATATCGAAAATAAAACATAATTATCGTAAAAGAACTGAAAAATGTTTTTTATTTACTTATGCCTGTCTTGGACACATGTCACTTTCACACAGGTTTTTGTTGCATTTCCTGCAATTTTTTTTTTATTTTTTTCCCTTTTTTTATGCTTTAGTACTACTATAGGATTTCCGCAGTCTGTCGTAGCACCCTGTACAATTTCTTCGTTTAGCGCTCATCTCAAGGATATGATCATTGTCCTTAGGTTTTACTTGATTTTCTGAAATGAAAATTTTTTTCTTAATTCCGTGTGATTTATTAACCATATGAGTTTTGCCACGGGACTCACTGTTGGGAACTAATAAATAGGTACTCAAATAAAATTTAAAAGTTAAGATAGAACGCTTTGAAATATAAAGTGAAGCAGTTTTTGGTAAACACGTGTTACTTAATATGTAACGCCGTACCCGAAAAGTAGGCAAATGCATGTCACAGCGTGGAGAACACTATTTAACTTCACATAACCCCACAAAAAGAAGTCCAAGGTTGTGAGGTCCGGAGAACGAGCAGGCCATAGCACCGGTCCCCCGCGGCCGATCCATCCTCGCGGAAAGCGAACGTTAAGATGTTCTCGTACGTTGCGAGCAAAATGTGCCGGAGCTCCATCATGCTGAAACACCATGTTTCTTTGGTTCTCAAAGTAATCCCAGTCAGCCACAGGAATGTCGTCAATCGCCTCTTCGAATTCCGTATGTAAAAACGTTAGATAGTTGCTACCGTTCAGACGTGATGGCATAATGACGGGACCGATGACATGCCCGTCATAAAGGCCAGCCCACACATTCAGCCGCCACTGGTGTTGGAATCTGCCCTGCCGTGAAGCATGTGGATTTACGCGAGCCCAAACGTGATCGTTATGCATATTTGAAAGTCCTGACCTCGAGAATGTTGCCTCGTCCGTCCAAAGAACATTGTTTACGTAATTAGAGTTTTCTTCTAACTGCCTGAGATACCACTCGCAGAAGTTCCTCCTGGGTGCAAAATCGGAGGGTATCAGCTCCTGTGTACGGCGATAGTGATAAGGGTGACGATTGTCGTCACGAAGAATTCGCCAAACTGCAACATGGTTTATACCGAATCTTGTTCCGGTTCGCCTCGTACTTGTGTATCGTATCTTCTTCAAAATGCTCTAACACTAATTCAGCCTACCTGGCGTCGACTGTGCTTGGACGTCCACTTCCAGTAGACCGATGAAAAGAGCCGGTGGAATGTAGTCGTCTTGACATGTTCAGAAAACACTGGTACGAAGGCAGCCGTCGCTGTTCTACCATCGGTCTACTATCTTCTATCAGGGGTCTACCATCGATAAATCGTTGCCGAGTTAGAAAGTATCGTTAAAAAAAACAAAACTCGAAACATTTGTAGGATATCGATTAGAAGATTTGAAATTGACAACATATTTTTTTTTCCAACTTGACATTTTTTGAAGCCAGTACTTGAGTATAATGAGATCCTTGTATTGAGGTAGCAAAAATTTATGAATGAAAAATAGAAAAACTATTAAAGTAGACAATTATTAGGTAAAATAGGTACGTTGGCCTTTCTGTTAAATAATCTGGTTCCCTGACATGACAACTTACTAGGGTTGACAAAATTTTTGGCTTTGATAATTAATTATATTTTTACGGGGTATTTTGTAACACGTTGTATATTATACACCATATATGTATATATATATATATATGGAGTACTAGCTGATGCCCGCGACTTCGTCCGCGTGGATTGAGGTTTTTTGGTACCCGCGGGAACTCTTTAATTTTCCGGGATAAAAAGTAGCCTATGTGTTATTCCAGACTATAATTTATATATTTATATTGCCAAATTTTTCACCTTCAGTGCAGAATTCTTTTTATTTATTATAATACACCGTCAGTGCGTGGTAGGCCGATAAAGGCCTACCGTAATTTTTTGATGGGGAATACCTACAATTTTGACCGCAAGTTGAAATATATATTTATCTCTGTCGAACTTTTACAAACACCTGTGATAATTCTTCCGCACCACCGAGAGGGACATAGTTTTCTTCGTCCGCACCAGCTGAAGTACCGCGGCAGGCCGTTATAGGCCTGTTCCGCAGTGAACGTGTTAAACGGTGATTTTCATCACCATCCTTCACAGTTAGCTACCGTGGGTAAATCTTTGTTTCAGAGAGCACGAGGGATCTGTGACAGTAAACACCTGGCCGCTGAGCTCCAACACGTCAAGCAAGTTTTGCACGACAATAAGTTTCGGGTCCGCGCCTACGTCACAGTGAACGAGTGAAGCCGGCCACAGTCGAGCGAGTGCCTGCTGTACTGCCATATGTCAGAGGTGTCACTGACAAGATTGGCTACATCTTGAAGCGTGCTTCCATTAAAACATACTTCAAGCCGCCGAAAAAGATTAGTCAGTTTTTACCATCAGTCAAGTGTAATGTCCCTCTGCAAGATGCAGGAGTGTACAAGCTTCATTGTGAATGTGGTCTCTCTTATATAGGACAAACTAAAAGATCAATAAAAATTCGACGATTCGAAGAATCGACGCTCCGGGAAGTCTGCAGTCTGTGAACACATACAGGATGGCCCCCGTCACTATATTAGACTTGATAGACCACAAATCCTCGCTAAAGAACACCGATTCCTTTCAAGGATGATTCGCGAGACTATTGAAATCAAAAAATATCCTAATTTCAATAGAGAAGATGGCTGGGTGCTACCATCTGCTTGGGATCCTATAATTAATAAAATTAAATCCTAACCCAAGCATACAACTGCAAGACTTCAAGATACTGTAAGTTCATACTGCGTAGATCGGAACAAAAATTAATAATTTTTAATCTTGAGGTAGCCGTGGTTAACTATGAATTGGGACGTCAAACACCTTAGTCCCCCCCGTGACCATGGGTGCTGTAAAGTACTCGAAACGTCGGGAATATAAAATAAGTTAATATACGCGTTAAAATCCGTAAAACTAGTTTTATTTAAATGTGTAGTGTTCGCGTAAATATAAGAAATCATTAAGAAAAACAAAATGGTTATATTTTATAAAAATTTAATACTAACTTAAGCATGGAACATCTTTGTTTACTGGAAACGAGGCATTCCATCTTAGCCCTCAGGGGTGACAACGCATCTGCATTTTGATTCTTAATCGAGGATTGATGTAGATGTCTAAGGGCTCCAGCATCCACTTACCATAAGGTGAACTGTGTGCTCATTTGTCACCCTTATTATATTTAAGAACTTTAATTAAAAAAAAAGAACTAGATGCAAAGTCAACTCTCACAAGCAACAACTGTTCGCAAATATGACCTATGTGGCAGCCATCGCTTTACTTCTTTAAGCAAAATCATTAAGCAATCATGGCGTCCAAGTCCCAAGTCTATCATACAACGATAGTCTAGATGTTTTCGTCACCCCATAATAATCTTCCGCTGGATATAAGTCTTTCCACTTGGGGAAAGGATTTATTTGGTACAGCTTATGACCCCATTCTTGTCGTCGGTCTGGGTATTTCAAATACTCGGCTTACACAAGTTGGTTATACTTGTAACTAACTGACTATCTGATGTCTGATATTTGTCATGCGACACGACATGATATTTTAAAGAAGTAAAAATAACACACAGTCCTCCTGATGGTGAGTGGATGCTGTGGCCCAAAGACAACTTCAACTATCTCCGATTATTAATCAAAATGCAGATGCGTTGTCACCCCTAGAGGACTAACATGGAATGCCTCCGTTACTCCGTTACAGCCTATCAAAAGTAAGCGCGGATCCACCGTTGTGGGCAGGGTGGGCACGCCCGAAACCCTTATTGAAGTCGATAGGCGAATATTATATTCAATGCCTTGATAAAATAAAAAATAAAAACAATGAACACTCTCCAAAAACAAGAAACAATTATTAAAATATCGAAATTTGCCAGCTAAATCCAGCCCTTGAATGTAAGATTTTCTTACTAATAATTTTAGTGTAATTTTTATCTTTTATTTTTGGTGGTCGGTGGCAAAGGTATCGTGAAGCCATTTGTGAGATTTCATAAGAATGTTTTAGATATGCAAAGAGCCTAATAGTTTTTTTTTACGTAATTCAACATTAAATGGTCTTGAAGCTACTGGATAGGATCGATTCGAAAAACACTATGTTTTAATGTAAGAGTTTAATATTGAACTCGGTGACCACTGTCGCTGCCACCTCATCGGCTGCCATCATTAAGCCGTGTTTACGAGCTGCTAGCCAAGTGAGACAATTGACGATAACAGGGAGTCCTAGGGGACTCACTGCCCCCATCCGCCCAACGTATTAGCGGAGCGATTTTAAAATTTAGGGGCGTTAAGAGAATTTTCTTGAATGTTACTATAATGTCTAAAATATTTTACACATTATAATTATTACATTACCGTTTGTAACTATTTAAGCGAGTTCCAAAAACGAGAAATTTCTACGCGTATGTTTTTTTACGTATTTTTTTTAATAGGATAGGGTGACAAACGAGCACACAGTCCACCTGATGGTAAGTGGTTGCTATGGCCCATAGACAACTACATCTATCTTCAATAAAGAATCAAAATGCAGATGCGTTGTCACCCGTGAGGACTAAGATGGAATGCCTCTTTTCCAGTAAAAAGGGTCTCCGGTTCTCTACACTCACCATACAAAACATAGCAATGGTAAGCTGCTATTTTACGCTGGTATTATGTGAGAGCGTGGTCTTCCCCGGTCGAGCCGACCCATTCGTACTACAACTATACTACTAATATAGCTGCAGCATGGCTCTACCACGTATAAATATGTTTACCGATTGCTAGGAAACGGCTGAACTGATTTAAATGATTCTTTTTTTTAATAAATAGGTTATACTTTGTTGATGGTTCATATGTCAAGAAAGAATTATACCACTAAAGTTGAGTGGAAATATAGGGAATAAAGTTAAGTAACTATTAAGAGGACACGACACGACGTAGACTGTAAATTCGTTAGTACTTCAGTTTATAAATAAAAAAAATGAAATAAGAAGCATATGCGTCGGATATTGAATTTATTCTCATTATTTGAACTCTATTAAGTAAAACAGCATCACCATTGCCCACTTTTTCAACGGCATCTCTATCCTTTTCTATACTGATAATATACTTTTTTGACGAATTTATATCTAAAAAAGAATAACATTTTTTAATATTTAGTCGAGCAAGTAGATGAGTTTGTGTATTTGGGATGTGTATTTAGCAGGGATGGTAGATATAATAAGGATATCGAACGACGAGTGACCGCTGGAAATAGAGTAAATGGTTGAAAAATTCTGACTATCCACTCTATTGTGGAAAGTCAGAATGTGTCCAAAAAGGCACGTATGGCAATTCACAATATTGTGTTAGTCCCTACTTTAATGTATGGTAGTGAAAGTTGGGTGTGGCAGAAGAAGCACGAGAGTAGAATAAATGCTGTAGAAATGCGGTCATTAAGGAGTGTGTTAGGGCTGAATTTGAATGACAGAGTGAGAAATTGTGTGATAAGAGAAGAGTGTGGTTTGCAAGATGATGTTGTGACCAGGATTAAGAAAGGAATGCTTCGGTGGTTTGGTCATGTAGAAAGAATGAATGAAGAAAGAGTGACAAAGCAAATTTATGTTGCAGAGGTGAACGGCAGAGTCGGGAAGGGACGCCCTAGGCGAAAGTTTATCGACTAAATTGGCGATATATTGAAAATGGCCCAAATTAAGAGTACCTTTAACCGACGAGCGTGTATGCGTAGGTATATGGATGTGGAGGAGGCGAGAGAGGTGTGTCAGGATCGTGCCAAATGGAAGTCCATAGTATCTGCCTACCCCTCTGGGTGACGGGCGTGAGTGTTTATGTATGTCTGTATTTTTTAATATTTGCGTAAAAATGAATTCCCTCATATCGAATACGTTCTTCACTTTATTGAACAAGTTACTATATAAATACATGATATTTGTAACGTTCTAAAAAAGTTTAACATTTTAGTTTCTTTATCGACGCTTACACCTGACATTTGCACCCCATGCAACCCGTCAGTGAGAGTGGGAGATAACATCTGGGCGGGCCGCCCGCCAGCCGCTACGAACAGCCAGTAGCCATCGCGCGCGCGGCATACACAAACGCCTAAAATTCACTCACCGCATGCTCCAACTCCTCACCGATCGCTGAACTCCTCACAACCAGTGATTACTTTTAGAAGTGGAAAGTAAAGTTTAGTGAAAGTGCTGCTTGTGTTGTGTGGTAAAGTTTGGATGCCCCAACTTTTCGGTGAGTGGAGATTTTTCTTCTTTTTGTTTTAAATTAGTTTCGAAGCGGTAAGATTATTTTAAAATATTGTTAGTACTCGTATACGGACTTAAGTCTAATTTTGCTTAACTACAGCTTAAAATGAATACTTATTTAGTTTTATTAATAAATAATACTTGTTAGAAAGAATTTTAACTTTCTAGGAAGCTTTTGCGTTACATACAGTAAAAATAAGTACAAATATTTACTTTTATACAGTTAAAAAAAACTTCGAAATCTCTCTAAAATAATGAAGTTTTTTTTTAATAATGAACTACCCAATAAGGAACTACTTAAATGTGACAAATTAAACCAACTATTTTATTTTAATTCAGTTTTGTATAATCCCGTATAAAGTTTTTTAAATGGCAAACGGTGTTACTCGTGTAATAATTTAAACTTTAATGATATATCAAAGTGTTTAAAATCAGTTGCTGTTAAGATTATGTAAAATTTTTGCCAAGAACCTCGCAAATTGATAACGCTCTTAACGGGAGAAGGCGTTGATGAGCATACCAGAAAAATGGAGTACCAATCAAACATAAGCCGTAAAAGTATTTTAAATAAAATTGTCTTTTTTAAACTGTAATGACAAACAAGAGTCCGCCTGATGGTAAGTGGCTACTCCAGTCCATGGACACCTGTAGCCAACTTCAAACAAAGATGGCTACCGATGCGTTGTCACCTCTGAGGACTAAGAGGAAATTCCCCTCAGCCTGTAATTTTAAACTGACTCTCTATGCCATTTAGGCCTAAAAACACAGAAATTTAAGCAGTACAGCACAGTACAGAAATAAGTAAGAAGGTGGTATGTATCCCGACGGACTCCTAGGCACAGTAAAGGAGTCCTGCCATCTAGAAATAATCACGTCAAAATTCGTAAGTAAGAAGAAAAATTAAACACTGATTTCAAAGTCGACCACCTGTTAAACGAAGTTAATAAATCCACGATGTGCAAAAAACTCTAGGCTCAAAACGTGGAGATCTGATGATAACTCGCATTCTCAGAATCGGACCGAAATCTGTAACTTCCTAGTTTTGAAAATTATTATTTTCAAAGCGGGAAGTTAAAAATAGTAGTGCAGTACTGTAAAGATTCTATGCGAACCATGTCGCAGTTGATTGTACATCAATTCCTGAGTGGTGGCAGCACAAGAGAATTCATTACTCTATTTTCATCCCGCCGGTGTCGTAAAAGCAACTATAGAAAATGCTAGAATTATATGGCTTCCTATGGATTGCGGTATAGTCAGACGAAAAATACCCAGACCGCCCACTGACAGCAGTGCCAAAGGTGCTAGACGTCTATCGACGTCTATATCTGCGATTGTCAATCCGCCTTCCAAGCGTAACGAGCAAATTCTCCCTACACCGGGAGAGATCTATGTCCAGCATTGGACTTTTAAGGGTTGACGATGAAGAAGAAGAAACTACGTCACGGTTATTATTCAATTAGTGTTATTAAAGACCGACGGACAGATCGAGGAGTTAGCAAAGTCTCGCATAAGTTTTCCGTTTGGTATTTTCTTCTGCTTTCAAAAAACAACATATTCTTAATCAACGTTCAGTACTTTGTTTTGTTTTTATTTTGCAGCAGTTGATACATTAAAAACCATCTTCTAAATAATCTACTATGCAGAATACTGCATAGTATATATATATTTACGTGGTAGAGCCACGCTGCAGCTATATTATGGTTGTAGCACGAATGGGTCGTCTCGACCGGGGTAGGACTACGCTCTTATAAAATTCCAGCGTAAAATAGCAGCTTAATGCTGCTGTGTTTCGTATGGTGAGTGTAGAGAACCGGAGACCCTTTTTACTGGAAATGAGGTATTCCATCTTAGTCCTCAGGGGTGACAACGCATTTGAATTTTGATTCTTAACTGAGGATAAATGTAGATGTCTATAAGCCACAGTATACACTTACCATCTGCTATCTTATGCTGGTATTCTGTGAGAGTGGTCCTTCCCCGGTCGAGCCGACCCATTCGTGCTACAACTATACTACTAACATCACTGCAGCATGACTCTACCATGTATAAAATATATAGCTGCAGCATGGCTCTTTTGGTTATTATTTCAACAGTATTTTTATGTAGTACCTATCTTCGTGGTTTGTAAGAAGTTTATTTATATTTTATAATGACGACGACGACTAGGTTTTTAATAACAATCGTTATTTTTTTTGATTGAAGAGTAATTTGTCAAAAAATAATTTAAATAATCTTCAAACTTTTAAAAATTAATAAATTTCAGGCTGGTCTGTGACCAGCATTTGGATATTAAAATAAATGTTTGGTACCAATTATAGCTAAATATTATCTTGTCTCGTTTATAAAATGTTTAATTCTATACATTTGATAAGTTTATTAATAATGCAGCAATTTATAAATGTCATAAATAATAATAAAAAAAAAAACAATTGTCTTTTACTCGTATTTTATGAGACTCGTGAATGTAATTAGAAAATTTTCAATTTAAAAAGTAATAAATTTTTTAGTGTACATAATATTGCCATTTACTTAAACGGACTTTATAACTTTTATTAAAGTGGCTTTTGGTTTTAGTTTATAATAAATCATATTTGCGATTTGGAACGATATTATATTATATGTTTGAAATTCGCTTTAGATTTATATTCATAGGTATAAATCAAAAAAGTCAATTCTAATTTCGCGTGTCTATCAATTCAGAATCACTTATATTAGCATCTCTGATATCAATAGATTTGGTATTTTTAAGTTGAATCAGACAAATAGAGTTTACTAAGTAAAATGTTTTGAAGAGAAAAATAAAAATAACGGTTACGATTAGGCCCCGTATACATACATACATACATATACATACATACATACATCACCCAGAGGGGTAGGCAGAGACTACGGACTTCCATTTGGCACGATCCTGACACACCTTATTCGTCCCCTTTATATTCATATACCTACGCATACATGCTCGGCGATTAAGTGTACTCTTTATTTGGCCCATCTTCAATATACCGCCAATTTGGTCGTTAAAATTTCGTCTAGGGCGTCCCTTGCCGGCTCTGCCGTTCACTTTTGCAACATAAATTTGCTTGGTCACTCTTTCCTCATTCATCCTTTCTACATGACCAAACCACCGAAGCATTCCTTTCTTAATGCTGGTCATATATCTTAAAAACCACACTTTTCTCTAATCACAGAATTTCTCACTCTGTCATTCAGATTCAGCCCTAACATACTCCTTAATGACCGCATTTCTACAGCGTTTATTCTACTCTCGTGCTTCTTCTGCCACACCCAACTTTCACTACCATACATTACGATAGGGAATAACACAGCATTGTGAATTACCATACGTGCCTCTTTTGACACATTCTGATTTTCTTTAATAGAGTGAAGAGTCCCATTTACTCTATACCCTGCGTTCACTCGTTGCTTTATATCCTTGTCATATCTCCTATACCTGCTAAACACACATCCTAAATACACAAGCTCATCCACTTGCTCAACCAACTCCCCTTCTATTCTCATTTCACATATTGTTTTAGTTTCTTCTCTTTTAAAAACCATCACTTTCATCTTATTTGCGTTCACTTTCATTTCTCTTTCTTTTAATGACCTGTTCATTAATGTAAACATCATTTGCAACTCGGCCACCGATGACGCAAATATGACTTGATCATCGGCGTACAAAAGGCATATTTTTGGTAGAAATACCTGTGACGATAATCATTATTTGTGAAATAGCAGTTTAATGATAAAATTTAAACGGGTAACTATGTTATTGTTATGGCTTATTCAACTACAATTCATTTTCCATGTAAGTTTTTTTTTATAGGATAGGGCGACAAACGAGCACACAGTCCACCTGATGATAAGTGGTTGCTGTGACCCATAGACATCTACATCTATCCTCGATTAAGAATCAAAATGCAGATGCGTTGTCACCTCTGAGGACTTAGATGGAATACCTCTTTTCCAGTAAAAAGGGTCTCCGGTTCTCTACACTCAACATACAAAAAAAAAAAGTGGTAAGCTGCTATTTTACGCTGGTATTCTGTGAGAGCGTGGTCCTTCCCCGGTCGAGCCGACCCATTCGTGCTACAACTATAGTACTAATATAGCTGCAGCATGGCTCTACCACGTCAGTGCTATGAATTCGAATTTGCCACTTAAATATATACAAATAGTGTCTAGGTAGTCCCTTAGATTACATTTAAATGTATATTGTGTTAAATCTATAATATATAAGCAGCAGCATTATGTTGTCTGATATATTGGAACTACACCCACTATATATTGAAACTATACCCACTATATATTCAGCTTGAATTATATACATTACAGTAACATATCTTAACATTTACATTTCCATCAATTATGTACTGGTGGTACCAAAAAAATGAATAAATGAATGACGGTTAACTCACCCATTCTTAATCCACATTCTTCAAATTTCAGAGTTTCCAAACAACTGTCCATAAATAGGTTGAACAGCCACGGGGAAGCTACACAGCCCTGTCTTACACCTTGATGGATGCCAAACCAATCCGAGTTGGCCCCGTTGATCCTGACACAGGCACTAGAGTCCATATAAAGAGATTTTAATGCCTGTATGAACCCAGCGCTTAACTAAAACGAGTCTAGTATTTGCCATAAAATATCCCTGACTACTCATAAGCCCTTTCCAAGTTCATGACGGTACAGAAAACTTTCTGGTTTTTGGCCAAAAGTTTCTCTGTGATTATGCCTTATCCGTACACCTTATTCTCTTTCTCAATCCAGCTTGCACATCATAACTCTTTCAAACAGCACCTTAGTATACAGTTTTCCCACAGTGCTAAGCAGGCTGATGCCATGGTAATTTTTACAGTCCTTCTGTGACCCTTTTCCCTTATATATTGACATATATTTGACTATAACGGATTTCCACCAGTCTCCCGGTACTCGCTTTAGTTTCTAACATAAATTAAACGAAGTGTACAACAGGTCTGCCACCCTACTTCTTCAACCCTTAGCATTTCGAATGATACTTTATCATACCCGGCTTACCTGCTTTAATGCTTTTCATTGCATTTATTATTTTATCTATTCTTATCTCACTACCACTTTCTTGTTCTTTCGGAATTTTTAGTTTTTTTAATTTTTATAGAAGAGGTGGCAAACGAGCATGCGGCTCACCTGATGGTAAGTGACTACCGCCACCCATGAACAACTGCAACACCAGGGCAATTGCAGGTGCGTTGCCGGCCTTTTAGAAAGGAGTAGGCTCTTTTATTGAAGGTCACTAAGTCGTCGTCGGTCCGGAAAAATCGCTGGTGGTAAACGATTCCACAAAGAGGACGTACGAGAAAGAAAACTCCTCATTAAACGCATAGTGGACCGCCAAGCATCCAGATGGTGTGGATGATGTCCGTTCGTGAAATTTGGCGGTAGATCATTTAATTCAGACGTCTTCTCACTCATAAACACGCATTTAAAGTAATTCTTCCATCTCTTTAAACTCGAAACTTTGACATTCAAAATACAGCCATTCTCGTTTCATTCTAGTCCGTTCGAAGTTTCCCCTAGCAGTTCTTACGAGTTTCCAGAACATTTTAATATTTGCCTGAAAGTTATCCGATATTCTTGTATCATTATTATCCGTTTGTTTTTGCTTTTTCCATTAAACTACTTTGTTTTAGATACTTACTTCCTTATTTAGATACTATTAACTACTTACTTCTACTTGTTTAAGCATGGTTGTACTTATTGGCGCTTAAAAATATTTTATTGTACATAATATTTTTTTGATTTGACGGTTGTTTCACTATACGACCTACATTTTGATATATTTTGCGACCCTATAACTCAAGAGGTAAGCGCTAGCCGTAAAGAAAACGACCAACCAGGGTTCGATCCTCCATCCAGATTCAAAGATGTGTAACGTCTGCTAGCGCTGTAATTGTTTCTATACCTGCTTAGAAATGAGAGGTAGCCTGTACCCAGTTGTGGGGCGTACAGGCTGAAAATTTACTTCGCTATCTAAGACTAAATTACCACTTACCATCATTAGTCCAGCACTGGCTTATAACAAGTAATAATAATTTCGTTCTAAGCTACTCGCATTCAATGTAACGTTTTTACGGTAAGTTCGAAGGTAGGCTTAGATTTTGTGTTAGAGAAACGAAGACAATCACAACATAAAGAGAAAATATTATAATTTTTCACAAATATTGGCTCATGCTAGGATTTGATCCCAGTACCTGCGCGCAGTAGCCAGATTTTCTGACCTCCAGGCCAAACAGTCGTTTTTATAATTTTAAATATAACATTATTTTTACCATTAGAAATAATGATAATTATAATGTTCTCAAAGGCTCCTTTGTTCTCCATTCTCCATTGTGACCAGCTGTCTTTGTGTCGTAGTGCACGAGTGTGTGTGCAAGCACTGGTACACTCTCTTATCTGATCACTCTTACAGTCCGATGGGACGGCAATCAAACACAACCAGAGAGGGATCAGGCGTAAGACCAACTGCTCCACGTATTTACCGCTGGATAAAAGACCGCCAACTTCCTGACTCCGGGCTGCTACTGAGAATTTTTTGACAGTAAAACCCAATAACTCATTTTGGCGCGACCCGGGCTTCGAAGTCAGGACCAACATGTTCAGCAGTCGTGCTTACGACCATTAGACCAACGATCGAGCAATATTTTTTTGGATTTCATTTGAAGAACATAATGACAACCCAAATTGACTTTTAGACGACATTGATCAAATTTATTAAATTTAAAGGGTCAAATAGGTAGTCGGGAAAAAGGGGACATTTTTATTATCGGTGACTTTAAAAATGGTATAAATATTTAATTACGGTAGAAATTTTGACATTAATATATTACGTTCGTCAGTGCGATTGTGTAACTCTGGTGAGAGTCGTTTGCTGGTGGGAATCACTTCGCAACTGTATGTATTTTCAGTACCGAAATATTTTGGCCTGTTTTATAGAAGATATCAATGTAAAAAAGATATCGGCTCACAATCGACACTGACAAATTTACAGAATATAAAACGAAACCGAACGTAATAACTTGATATTAAAAAAATATTTTTTAATTTTTTTTACCACTTTTTTCACTTTTCATATTCTTTTAATGTTATTCGATTCTGAGCTATGTTAAACATTTCAAGTTTCTAACTCATCGGGAAGTTAGTTTAAAATCAGTTACTGAATTCAACCCGAACAGACGAAAGCGAGTTAATAAAACTTGGTAAAGGAAGCCAACCACCATTCCTACCAGAGTTACACAATCTTACTGCGGATACACTGATCATCTAGCCACGCGGTATGCGGTGGATTCGTACCTAACTAATTTGTCACGGGGCTTAGGTTCTAATGCAATATTTTTTTTAAACTATTATAAGGCGCAGCCGATGGTAATGCTTACTTAGTTTAACAACAGCCTCTTCACACACCTGCCTTGAAGGCATTTTATTGCATGGAAAGATAAATGCTGGCAAATTATTCCACTACTTTGCTGTACGCCACCACACAGCAAACCATTTGGTTGGAATGCGAGGATGTTGGAATATGTCAACAACATAAGGGTGGAGCCCTTTTGTTGTTGACATACTTCTAGCCGAGTGTTTTACGATGGTAGAAGGGAAAGGATAGAATTAAGTTATGCAATTCCTTCGCACACTAACGTAACATTTGTAACGAAAGGTAAGTTGGAATTTTTCAAGTCTGTAAAATATTGTAATTGCCCTCGCGTCTTTGCCACTTCGTAATTAGGTTAAAACAAGTAAGTTCCACTGTGTTTGTGACACTGTAATATACCCGTCGCCGTTATTTATTTCCGACAGCAATCAACGATATCGCAGTGATTGAAGTTGATGAAGATAATAACATTATCACTGCCGGTATTGTTTAGAACAATTTCTGATAGTGGTGTTAAATGTATAAACTTAAGTAAAAAAGGCAAAGTAAAGCAAGAGACTACATCGTCCCAATTGCGGGCACCAGCCCACTTTCACTCACCTCTTCTCATTTCTATGAAAGCTATAACGCAAGAAAGAGTCAGGTATAAAGCAAACAATCGGACTTTTGATTTCTTAGACATGCAGCTTTCCTCACCATGTTTTTCTTCACCATTAAGCGTGCTTAATGGCTTAGTCAGTACTTAAAATTGCAATTAACAATTTCATTGGCGCTGGCGGGTTTGGCTGTTGAGTACCTTTTTTTTTTACATGGGGAAATGCTTACGCATACCCGCCTCGCGGGGGCAAGGACGGGTTTTGTCGGACTCGCACTGACTAAAACCCCATGGTGTTCCACCTTCGTCGCATATTGGCAGGGCCACGGGAACGCTTTCGCGGCCCCACCAGCGCTTGGCCGCCCCATGGCGGCCCCTCCTCGGGAGAGTAATACTCCTCCCCCATTTCCTTATCAGGTAAGGCGCACCGGAACCCATGGCGCGCCGCCCTCCTCCGCGGCCTCCAACTTCACATGCGTAACGGACGCCTCCGTGTCCGACGCGCAAAGGCCATGGGGCCAGGAAAAACTAGCACTCAGAAGCACCAGTCTTCCTGACCCCAACGGCGGGTCAGGAAGGCTGGTGGTGGTACCAACACTCCTCTCCCCCCGCAGCCCCACCAACACCGCGTCAATTAACGGTGCGACCCCGTCAGAGTCGCGGAAGATAGGGCGAGTGGCGCATCGTCATACCAACACTTCTCTTCCTCCGCGACTCCACCTCGGCCGCAGCGGTAGGGGGAGAGGACACCCCTCTCGTCGCAGCCCATCGACACACATCCGAAGTGGGCTCGCCAAGCCCACTCGGAGTGGTTTGCAGGCCATGCAAATACTTGTTCCGTGCGGGATTCGATTCGAACCACGGAGCCATCGAATCAAATCGTGTTGACAAGATTAAAAGTATTTCTTCCTTAGAAAGTAAATTTACTACAGGTATTGTTGATCCCGTGTAGTGGAGGGTAAGAATACCCACTACCCCATATCTTCCCGTGGGTGTCGTAAGAGGCGACAGAGGGTAACTGAGGCAGACGATGGGCAGCAGCATCTTTCTGATAACAGCAAAATAAAGGTTGCCAACCGGCTCACCAAGCGTGGCAACTATGGCAATACACCCCCGATGGCGAGAGGTACAAAGATACGGCCCCAGTCCCCGGCGGCCCCGCTATTTCTGGCTACGATGGCAACCATGGTAACGGCGAAGCAGAGGGTGCTAAAAGTGCTAAGGTGGAGGTTCAGTTGCCATCGAAGATGACTCGACCTGGCAACATATAACGCACACACCCTGACGACTGACGAGAAGATCCTGGAGCTGGATGACGAGATAGACATGTTGCGCTGGAATGTTATAGGATTATCTGAGGTCCGAAGGGAGGGGGAGGACACGGTAATCCTCGAATCTGGCAACTTGTTCTATCACCGGAAGGGCGATCATCTGTCCCAAGGAGGTGTCGGATTTATTGTCCATAAGTCTCTCGTTAACAATGTTGTAAAGATTGGGAATGTGTCGACGAGGGTTGCGTAGCTTATACTCAGAATCACCAAACGGTATTCGCTGCAGGTCATTGAGGTTTACGCACAAACCTCGGCACGGTTAAGTTGAAGAGGTCACATCTAATGAAACAACGCTCCATCCCCCTCGTGCTCTAATCCAAAGCCCCGAAAACTTTCAGCTCAAGTTACCAAATCGTTTTCAGTGCCTAGAAGACTGCTATGCAGTGGACGATATGAATGACAAGCTGACGATCGAATGTGGCAGCATTGCTCCCAAGGCACCTGAGATTTTGAGTGAGATTAAGAGGTTCTATGGGCAGCTGTACACGTCATCGTTGGAGCCACACGCAAGTGTGAGTAATGATCCAAGAGCAAGTCTTATCCGACACTATTTCGATGATATTCCGGACGTCAGTTTGAGCGAGATTAGAATGGCTCTCCAGCACCTTAAAAACGGCAAGTCCTCGGGCGAGGATGGAATCACAGCGGAGCTTCTGAAAGTGGGTGGAAAAGCAGACTTGAAGTCCTTTAGAACATCAACTCAAGATTCAAGACATTTTTTAATTCCGTCCTCCATCGTGGCACTACTCTGGAGGCGTGGAGGAGAAGTGCGGTGGTCTTATTCTTCAAGAAAGGCGACAAGGCTCTCTTGAAGAACTGCAGACCGATTTCCCTTCTGAGTCGCGTCTACGTGCTGTTTTCGAGAGTCATTAAGAATCTTAAGGTTGGAAAACCGAGGTTGTATGGGTTACCGAAAATACACAAACCAAACGCTCCACTACGTCCCATAGTGAGCCAGATCGATTCACCAACATATAAGTTGGCTCAACACTTGGCAAAATACTATCACCACTGAGAGGACATACCAGAGCACACACAAAGTTCATACCATTTTGTTAGTGAGATAAAGACCTAAATCACGAGGGATCTGTGACAGAAAACATCTGGCCGTCGAGCTTCAGCACGTCGAGCAAGTACTGCAAGACAACAAGCTTCGGGTCCCGCCTACGTCACAGTGACCGAGTGAAGCCGGCCACAGTCGAGCGTGTGTCTGCTGTACTACCCTATGTCAGAGGTCACAGACAAGGTTGGCTACATCTTGAAGCGAGCTTCCATTAAAACATACTTCAAGCCGCCGAAGAAGATTAGTCAATTTTACCATCCGTCAAGTGTCATATCCTCTACAAGATGCAGGGTGTACAAGCTGGATTGTGAATGTGGTCTTTCTTACATAGGACAAACAAAAGATCTATAAAACCCGCGTAAAGAACATATAGTTGATTTGAAGCACCGACGTATCAGGAAGTCTGCAGTTTGTGAACATGTTCAAGATCGTCCCCGCCATTACATTAGATTTGATAGACCATAAATCCTCGCAAAAGAACACCGATTCCTACCTAGGATGATTCGCGAGGCTATTGAAATTAAAAAAACATCCTAATTTTAATAGAGAAGATGGATGGGTGCCGCCATCTGCTTGGGATCCTATAATTAATAAAATTAAATCCAAACCCAAGTATACCACTGCTAGACTTCAAGATAGTGTAAGCTCATTCTGCGTAGATCGAACCAAAAAAAAATTAATATTAAAAAACTGAAGGTAGCCTGGCTAACTATGACATTGGGACGTCAAACACCTCAGTCCCCGTGACCATGGGTGCTGTAAAGCACCGAAACGTCGGGATTTAAAGTAAAATTAAACGCGATATAATCCGTAAAAATTAGTTTCATTTAATGCGTAGTCTTCGCGTAAATATAAGAAAACATTATCATGTGTAACAACCATGTCACACCTATGCCAGTAGTTGTTGGGAGCACTAAGCTCGAAGTTGTTGACGAGTATGTTTACCTGGGATAAATAATCCGACTAACTTCAACCGAGAGGTCAATCGACGGATTAAACTCTGCTGGGCAGCGTTTGGGAGATTACGACACATCTTCTCGTCAGAGATTGTACAACTAGTGCGTGTTGTCAGTGATGACTTATGGATCTGAGACAAGGTCCTTCACTGCTGGCCTTATGAAGAAGCTCAAGGTCGCTCAGCGAGCTATGGGGAGGTTTATGCTCGGGGTTTTTCTGCGTTCTAAACTTAGAAATGAGGATATCCGTAGTAGAACCAGAGTAACCGACATAACCCAACGGATTAGTAAGCTGAAGTGGCAATGGGCTGGCCATATAGCTCGAAGAACCGACGACCGATGGGGAAGTAAGGTTCTCGAGTGGCAGCCTCGTACCAGTAGGCGAAGTGTGGGGCGGCCCCCCACTTGATGGAGTGGCCACCTGGTAGGACATGCAGGAAGTCGATGGATGCAGGCGGCTCAGGACCGTGCTTTGTGGCATTTTTTGGGGGAGGCCTATGTTCAGCAGTGGCCTTGTGAAGGGCTGTAATGATGATGATGGTTGTTTGTTTAAGGTTAAGGGATCCGAGCTTGGAATTTAGGACCTTAATAAAGATATCGCAATATTTTTTTAGATAAGGGCTAAGTGTCTAAGAAATAAAACTTAGAAAACCTAATTGAAATCTATCCAGTAGTTTTCCCGTGATGCGCGCACAACTGCAAACCTCTATCATTTTATTTATATAGATAATGAAAGTGACATAATTGTCATTTAATGATTTGCGTATATGTATGCTGAGCCGTATGTTTTGAGTTCTAATTCTATTCTGGCAATCCAGGAAAAATGTGAAAGAACAATTTATAGCAGCGATACCTCAGGGATGGGAGTTCAAATAAAATTTTATTTTATGTGCATATTTTCAAGAGTAGAAACCGCCTCGTTGGTACCACTAAATATATTAGGCGAATTTATTCTCACGCTGATCGTAGTGACGAAAATTTGCGGTAATATCGATTACTAAATTATTGGCAGGATAGATGATAGCAGTCCCAGACGTCGCGCACTTACGACACTGTTCACCGACGCTAATCAATTATTTTACTTTTGGTATATACGAAATAGATATTACCACAATTTATTGGAGATCATGAGATATTTTTTAAATTTATTTATTTAATCTTTAGTATATACCTTATAATATGGGATATAAAGGGAAATTTATGTTATGTTAATTTATATTTATATTTGGAATTAAATAAATTATATTATTATTAAATTTCCCATAGTCGCCTCCAGCGATATTTACGGCACAATATTAGGTTCTTACTGTTTTTTTAAGACCGTATATGGCGACAAAAGACAAAGGTAAATTACTAAAGTGCAAAAAATAAATTATTCGCTAAACCGAAAATCCGATATATTTTTAAATAGACCTAATATTTGTGCTTCCTGTCCGTTAGGCACATGTAATAAGCTTTTATTGACATAAAGGAAAGGAAAGCGTTCGAATGTGAAAGATGATATGTGATTTATCGTTTGTACAGACGACACCTTGTATGTTTATGAAAATTCTATTAAAGTGTATGGAGTACCTACGAAACTAAAATTTGTGGGTTTAAATCTTACTGTCGTAAATGATTTCTAGCACAAAAATCTTAAGCTTAGTTTGAGTGGTAGGCAGGTGTATTAGCTACCTTTATAGTATTACTGATATTATATTAAAAATAAGCAGTTCAAAATTGCTTGAACATAAAATGAAAGAAAGAGAAAATAAAAGCAGTAATAGGCTACAAAATCTTAGAAAAGAATTCCTCTGCTATAGAGTTCTATGCAAAAAACTTTTTATAATTTTTGACTACACAATGTAAAAGTTAAAAATAAAGCCACAGCGAAATACTATGATATGTATGAATCAATCTTACTATAAAATATCGATGCCTTTTGAAATTTACACGCGCTGTCATAAATGTTGGAGCGCCGGTCGGGATATTTGAAATAGAAGTAGGGTATAATACCAAGGATAAAAAAAAATGCGAAGTATAACCATATACTATTCATAGAAACAATTAACACACTGACTGGAACAAGGGGACACATTTTCAAACCGTGACATATTAGGTCGGGGAAAAAGTTTCTTCGTATTTTATATACAAATTCGAGACTTTTTTTTTCAAAGTTTAATTACATTTAATTATAATATATGTGTGCCATTTTGTTCGATAACTTGTTGCCATCTTGTAGGTAGTGACATAATCCCGTTGCTGTAGAAATCTTGGGATTTTTGATTTAAAAAAAATGCGACAAGTAGTTTTGATAGTCCTCTCTTGATGTTAACCTAACACTACCCAAAGAATTCTGAAGAGACCCAAACAGGTGAAAATCTGAGGGTGCAAGGTCAGGACTATATGGTGGATGTATTAACACTTCCCAACCAAGCTTTCTCAATTTTTGCTGAGTGGCCAAATATGTGTGTGGTCTGGCGTTATCATGATGAAAGACCATTCCTTTTCTGTTGATGGATGAAAATGGCAGATAAAGATGTAGATCTTTTATTGCCTCGAGACCAATTTTCGGTTACGACGGAAAGTTACAACGGAGACTAGCCTTCTGCGCAGAACAGAATTAGTGCACGTGCAAGCGCAGGTCTGCTCTCTATTCCCTCACTCTCATAGTTCGAAAGTTAGGGTTGGCAATCCGACACGACCGGAGAGGGATCAGGCCCAGGACTGACTGTTTACGTGAAACACTCCCGGAACTTTTATTAACACTTTCACTATCCGATTTTTAGACTTATTAGTAAGACAATAGCAATGAACTATATGTAGTACACGGGACAGCGAAAGGGTTAATATTGTATAGAATAAGTGAATTCCATTAATGTGTTATTAATTGAAATAAAATACATTGTATTTATTATTTCACGTGGACAAACTATACAGTGGAACAAAAATACATTATACTGTTTTATTAATTTTTATATAAAGCACATTTTTTACAAGATATTTCGAGAGGGAGGTGCGGCTTTAGTGGCAGCGTTCCATGCTACGCCATTAAAACTATACATAAAGCTGCGATGTAAATGTATGTTTGATATACCGAATTGATGTCGAGCACATAATAGTAAACGAAGCGACGCGACGCGACAGAGGTGGCACCTTGGTACGACTTCTCAACATAGAGCAACAAGAACCATCGGATCGGAGCCATACGCAGGCGTTCCCCTCTGTCAAAGTATAAGTCCACGCAGTCCTATGCGTACAATAAAACTATAAGAAAACTAAAAATATATGTAGTTGTAGCCGCACTGCTCACTAGACTATATCTAGTTGCGCGTTTGAATCGACGTCCTACAAAAATGCCGAATTGTTTGCTGCAAAAAGAGATGTGCCACGTCATATTTACAAAAATGGCATTACGTTTCACATATAAGTAATTTTTAATCACATTATTGCTATTTACTTCTTTTTAAACTCAAAAATTACTATAATAACGGTCGTGTTGTTTTGGATTTGTTTACCAACATAGGCCGCTCGCCCTCGTACAATATGCAGATCGGTCGAGGGAACGATGTATTCGAGTTGTCGCTGTCACCGAGCGATACTATAATGTATGTAGGTGTGTGTGTGTGAAATTATTAATTTCTTGTTTGAGTGAGTTTCGTAGTAACAGACGAATGTTTTTGTGTGCGCAGACCCCCCCCGCAAAAACAGACAGTTCTGTATTGGAGAAAAACGATATGGCTACTCCCCTCCAGTCCACCGGTGGCCCGTGTTGCTCTATGCTTCTTAAGAATGACGTACATCAAAGTATCGTATCGTATTGTCATATATCGTATGATGTCTGTTAAAATATTCCCTTTTACACGAAAGATAAAGTTGTTTGTAAGTTTGTTTGTAGGAGTAACCTCTGAAATATCAGAATATTAAATATCTACTACAAATAGTTTAGTCTTTTAACCCTATCTGGGTTGGGTCTTTTATTCAACTGTCATAGATAGCTCATTATTTTACGACGATTTTCAAACATTACTTTACACTTTTACACGAAAAGTAATTTACACTTTTCTTCATTTTCGGTCTTTTTGTCCCAAAGACATGTTCTATTTTTCAAGCAAATAGACTAGAATATGGATTTTATTGCAAGGAATTTATTGTTCTACAATTTACAATCGATAAAAATTCTGAGATTCCAATAATATTCAAGTTGTTTATCAAAATATGATGGAGATCCGATGGAGATCATTCAATAGTATTCTAGTTGTCTTCAACCCACACTGATTTTTACGCAGTTTTGCATGCCGGAATATGAGTTTTTTATTTCTTTCGTTTTCTGGGATTTCTGTGCCTTACCTATTGGTAAAATTTATATAAGGAAATTTTCTCCTGGCAATGTTGAAAAAAACAATTCTTGTATCTTCTTCTTCTTCATCAGCCCGTAAAGTTCACTGCGGAATATAGGCTTCTCTCATTTTATGGAGGATTTGCCTTAATTGTCACGCTTGGCAGGTGCAGCCACGCTGCAACCATGCTAGCTATAGCTGCCTCACGAATGGGTCGGCTCGAACGGAGTATGATTAAGCTCTCCCAGAATACCAGCGTGAACCAGCAGAATAATGCTGCTGTGCTTCGTATTGTGGGTGTAGAAGACAGAAGACCGTTTTTACTGGAAATGAGGTGTTCCATCTTAGTCCTCAGGGGTGACAACGCATCTGTATTTTGATTCTTAACTGCGGATAAATGTATTATCAACATAGTTGTAACACTATGTTGATAATACATATATGATATGATTACATAGACATTTTTATAGAATAAGAGTGAGAACCGAGCACATAGTCCATCTGATGGTAAGTGGGTGTTGTGGCCCATAGACATCTACATCTCGATTAAGAATCAAAATGCAGATGCGTAGTCACCCCTGAGGACTAAGATGGAATGCCTCGTTTCCAGTAAAAACGGTCTTCTGTCCTCTACACCCACCATACGAAGCACAGCATTCCATTTAAGTCTTCAGGGGTAACAATGCAACAACATGTCTGTAGTAAATAAACAATGAATGTTTATTTACTATCGACTTACCATCAGGTGGACTATGTGCTCGATTGTCACCCTCATTCTATAAAAAATATTTTAGACAAATTCCATCGTCGTCACTTACGATACCCATGGGACGAAATGGGGCGAATGATTCTCTTATGGAGTCCGTGTGGGCTAGGTACCAACCCTATACCTATTTCTACCACCAAATAGCTGTGCATGCACTGCTGTGTTCCGGTCTGAAGGGTACAAAGAGCTAGTATAATTACAGGTTGTGAGGCATTCCATTTTAGTCCTCAGAGATGTCAACGCATCTGTAGCTTTCTTTCTTTGAAGTTGGCTGCAGGTGTCCATTGATTGAAGTAGCTTACCATCAGGTAGACTTTGAGTACGATTGTCACCTCAGTTTTATTTAAAAAAAATGCCCGCTACCACACGGCAATTGTTATATAGCTTACGTTAAATACACAGTTTAACTTACAGGGTACACAAAAGAAATGCTCAGGCTGACCGCCTGTGTCCGCCGCAGTGCTATTGTGTAACTATATTAGGATAGTAGGAATCGTGATTGTCTTCTTCTTATGACGTTTGACGTTTAGTTTGATGTTTTGTTTAAAATGTATCACTATCGATTATAAGTCTGTCTTATTTAAGGTAATAAACTATTATCATAATGAAATAAACATGATAAATTACTAAACGCATTGCTGGTCTGTTTGTGCTAATACACTCCTCTCGTGTCCTCATTATCTCACCTCTCAGATTCGAGCGCCCTAGACCATCGCCTAATTTGGCCGGCCCTGTCGACTGACTGGGAATGATTTTTTTATGTAGGTTGCACAATAAAGCGTTAATAAATTAATATATAATTTCAAGCAGTAAAAATATCAGTAATTACGAGTAACTTGTAGATGAATAAGGAATCTTGCACGAAGCTGCTTCATTTGTTTCTCATTAATGAGGTTGCGTCAGCCGTTTGATTGTACTTCGTTTCAAAGCCGAGGAGAAGAAACTGATATTTTATTTTGAAATGAAGAAAGGCAAATAATATATGTAGATACTTTTTATAAAATAAAAGACGACACATGAGCACACAGTCCACCTGATGGTAAGTGAATACTGTTTGTATACTGTATATGGCCTCTATACGTCAACAGGTATACTTGATAAAAATCAAAATGCATTGTCACCCCTGATGACTGAGATTGAATGGTTCGTTACCAGTAAAAAGTGTCTCAAGTTCTCATCATTCACCATAAAAACATCAACACACACAAGCCGACCCATTCGTGCTGCAGCGAGGATCCACCACATTTATTATTTGTAACGAAAAAATTGTTATCTCTTTTTCTTTAATACGAAATTAATTTTTCCAATAATAGAACTTAATTTTTTTTTTATTTAGGTACCATTTTATGTATCCTTTGTGATAATATTGTAAAGGCCGACATTAGGGAGGCGATATTAATAGCATTAGTAATAAAATTGCGATGCCGTAAAAGCTTATATTTCCCAATCCACTTATGAGATATCATGATGGCAGAAAACAGTTTTACTATGATTCATAATACATTATGTGGCTAATGTTTACTGTTTTTGACGCATTTTTTTAAAATTAAAACCACAACATTTTTAATTAACCCAAAATTAAATTTAAACGACTATTTGTCAATGGCGGCCAATTAACATACAATCTCATTTCACTTTATCAACAAACTTTTCTACTGGTGTTATAGACTTGCATCTATACATCTACACAAATAAATAAAATTGGAGTGTCTGTTTGTAATGTCAAAATTACAGCTTTTTACTAAATGCATATGAAAATATCTACGGTACTTAAAACAAACAAACAATATTCAAAAGTTTTGTCTGTCTCTCCGTCTGTCTGTCTGTCTGTCTGTTTATTCCGGCTAATCTCGAAATGTCTGGACCGATTTTGACGGAACTTTCACTTGCAGATAGCTGATGTTAAGGAGTACCTTAGGCTCACACTTTTTTGTCAATATCAAGTTACATATTGCATTCTTGTTTAGGTAAATCTCGCGACAAGCTTTTATATCATATAAATTGTAATAAATAGATGGGCTTGATTTAATTTAAAGTTTATTTTCTTCTTTTCAGAGCATTTCAATAAAAGCTTGTTTTTTTGCTATTAATTTATTTAATTTTAAGATTTCGGTTGTGTCGGAAGGAGAGCCTACGTCACGGACGATATTTCGTGGTTACCTAGGGCTTTCAACAAAGAATACAGTATGTATAGTATTTTTTTAATTTACAATTCTAATATAATGTCTTATAATTTCCTTACCGTTCCTAAAATAATTGTTAATTGGAAAACAACTAAAACTCTAAATCTGACGTATAATTTAAGTATATAGGGGGGGGGGGGGGCAATGGACACGGAGTGATAAAATTAATATTTATACTTGGCATGACCCTCACGTATTGACTAATTGGTAAAGAACGTACGTATATGTAATGTATCACTTGGTTTGAGTTATTTCAGTTATTAAAATAAATAAGTGACGAGTAAAAAAAAGTGGTAAATACGTAAGGATAAAGTTTATTTAAAGCTTTTTAATCCGTATTACGATACTTTATTGCAATTCTAAATTACATATTTTTGTTTAGTTCTAGAGATGGTGTAAAGGATGGGATAACAATAATAATAAGGGTCTTCTAGTTGTAGTTGATTAAGACGATGATGAAATAGTCTCTCATGAACTAGAGCAAATGAGGAGTATATTGGAAGAGCCGATTTCGGAAACACGCAGTACGCCTCTCGAAACGTGACTCGACCGTGACTTCCCCGCATACCCCTAAGTAAGCGGAATCGGGCTGTCGTGAGGGCTCTTAACCCAATGCTGGTGACCTCTTTGGGAGCTAGCCGGGACTCAATTCTTTTTGGCGCCCCACTGGCAGTATGCCGCATTATTGGCGCCAAGTCCCACGGCTGGACGCGCTACTAGAGAAAGTAACGCCAACCGAGCCTGGAGAAAAAGAATTGAGGACCGTATCGCAAACGCAAGGGCCCTCATCGGCAGACTGATAAGCTTCAGGTAAGGCAATAACAGGCCAAGAATTGTGCGCACCGTCAGGATGGCGATTGCTGAGACAAATGTCAGTTTGTCCCAACCGGATGTAACGCAAAAACTGACGGAGCGCATAGACGACCTGAAGCAGAAAATCGCAGTTCAACCAGAATCGAATCTTCCAGAGTGATCATTGGAGCGGCCAATGGTATGTGGAATGGGCCCAGTACCGAATCAGGCCGACACTGTCGCATTCTGGCGTGGTCTGCGGTCAGAGCCCGTAAACCACAGCGGGAGCCCTGGGACGGAAGTTGTAGCGAGTCAGTTTGCGAGTGTTACGCCCATGGACTCCGTCATCATAACGCCGGAAGACGTAGCTGAGGCGGTCCGTAGGGCCCCGAACTGGAAAAGTCCGGGACTACGGGACTGGAAAAGTGACGGGCTGCATCACTACTGGCTGAAGGGGTTCGTGGTGTGTCACGCTGTGCTCGCCTGACAGTTTCAAGAGGCTCTCGACCAGAAGTCGCTCCCGAGCTTCTTCATTACTGGAATCACTCACTTGGTTCCTAAAGATCAGGATACCACAGACCCGAGTAAATACCGCCCCATCACGTGTCTACCCACCATATATAAGACACTGACATCCGTTTTGAGTGCGAGTATCACTCGTCACCTGGACTTAAATCAGCTGATGTCACGCGCTTAAAATGGATGTCGGGTCGGTGGTCGTGGAGCCAAGAACCACTCCTCATTGACGTGGTCATTGACAAAGTGGTTAAGCGCGACCGTCGGAACTTTTCCGCTGCCTGGATAGACTATAGAAAGGCATTCGACTCGGTGCCCCATAAATGGCTAAAGAGGGTCCTCGAGCTGTACAAGGTTGACTGTACAGTTAGAGACTTCCTCGAGCAGTGTATGGGGCAGTGGAGTACGATCCTATGTCATCTAGGCGAGCGGATGACGGCAACGGAAAGCCGCATAAGGATAAGAAGGAATATCTTCCAGGGCGATTGTTTGAGTCCAATATTTTTATTTACGTGGTAGAGCGATGCTGCAGCTATATTAATAGTATAGTTGTAGCACGAATGGGTCGGCTCGACCGGGGAAGGACCACGCTCTCACAGAATACCAGCTTAACACTGCTGTGTTTCGTATGGTGAGTGTAGAGAACCGGAGACCCTTTTTACTGGAAAAGAGGCATTCCATCTTAGTCCTCACGGGTGACAGCGCATCTGCATTTTGATTCTTTATTAAGGAAAGATATACCATCAGGTGGACTGTTTGCTCGTTTGTCGCCCTATACTATAAAAAAAATCTGAGCACCTTATTGGAGGGATTCGGTAGAAGATTTCAGCTTCGGAAAGGAGGGACAAAAGTGATCCATCTTTTTTATATGGATGATCTCAAGGATTTTGCCTCCAGTCGCTCCCATCTTGTGGAACTGCTAAACATCAGTTGTGAGTTTAGCAATTCTGTCAGAATGGAGCTGGGGACGGATAAGTGTGCGGTCCTCCATGTCGAAGGGGGTAGGGTTGCTAATTCTAAAAGCATAGACTTATCTATGCCCATCAACATAAAGACCCGTTCCGAGGCTGAAACATACCGACACCTGGGTATGTCACAGAACATGGGTATCGATGAAGGGCATGAAACAGTTTGCGATGTGTTTTTTTTTTTATAGGATAGGGTGACAAACGAGCACACAGTCCACCTGATGGTAAGTGGTTGCTGTGGCCCATAGACATCTACATCTATCTTCAATAAAGAATCAAAATGCAGATGCGTTGTCACCCGTGAGGACTAAGATGGAATGCCTCTTTTCCAGTAAAAAGGGTCTCCGGTTCTCTACACTCACCATACGAAACACAGCAGTGTTAAGCTGCTATTTTACGCTGGTATTCTGTGAGAGCGTGGTCCTTCCCCGGTCGAGCCGACCCATTCGTACTACAACTATACTACTAATATAGCTGCAGCATGGCTCTACCACGTTTTATGCACGCTTGACCAAAGTGCTTAACAGCCTTTTGTTGGGAATGAATAAGACACACGCATATAACGGTAACAGGATCAGGTTATTAAGACAACAGGATCAGGTTATTAAGGCTCTACTGGGACCGGGCCATCATCACAGACACGACTATTCTTGCGAATAAGCCTGATATTGTGCTGATGGACCGGGCACAGTCAAGGATATTTTTGGTCGATATTACCATTCCGTATGACGAGAACCTCGTGAAAGTCGAAACGGATAAGCAAACAAAATATCTGGACCTGGCTCACGAGGTGACTGACATGTGGGGTGGTCGAACTGCCGACCGAAATTATTACTGTAGTCCTTTCTGTGAACGGGCTAATCCTGGTCAGCCTCTCGGGTAATCTGAGGCGACTGGGACTCCGTGAAGGACCGCTCCGGGCTCTAATGCAGAAAGCGGTGCTCCTCGATACCGCCTGCATCGTCCGCCGGTTTTATCCCTTTCCCCCTAACCCTCGGCCGTTTGGTCTCCCGTGCCGAGGTCTTCCATCTGGTTGGGTTTTTATTTATTCATGTATTTTTTGTGCATTTATTTTATTTTATTGATATTTATTTATATTTATCATTTTCAGTTATATATTTATACAGCCCAACCAGATGAGAAAACTATATAAATACCCCAATTAATATTAGGTCCTTACATATGAAATTAGCATTTTGTACGGGAGGAATATAAAGACAATTTTTTTTGTAAAATATATTTAATTAATCAAAGTATGCACCGTTGCTATCTATGCACTTTTGCCATCTCATAGGTAGTTCATTGATCCCTTTACTAAAAAAACTATGGGGGCGAGAATCAATAAACTCTTTGAAGGCGGTTTGGACTGCCGCATCGGAGTTGAATTTTTTTCCTTGTAAGAAGTTGTCCAAATTCCGGAAAAAATGGTAATCTTTTGAAGCAAGGTCCGGGGAGTACGGTGGATATCGCAGACATTCCAATTGTAGCTCATCTAACTTAGTGGTTGTTTGTTGTGCAGTGTGTGGTCTTGCGCTGTCGTGAAGCAGCAGTGGTCTAGAGCGATTGACCAATCTCGGTTGTTTAGCAGCTAGTTCTTCCTTCATGGTTTGCAGTTGCTGACAAAGATATCTGCCGTAATCGTTTGGCTAGATTTTAGAAAACTGTAGTGAACGACACCGGCGCTAGTCCACCAAACACTCACAAGTAACTTTTTCTGAGTCAATTTTCGTTTAGGGCAGGATTTGGCTGGGTCTCCAGGGTTCAGCCATTGCGACGAGCGCTTCCGATTATCGTACAGTATCCACTTTTCATCACAAGTAATGATTCGATTTAAAATCCCTTCATTATTGTGTTGGTTAAGCAAAGTAACCCAGCAGTCGACACGTGTTTGCAAGTTTGATTCACTCAATTCATGAGGTACCCATCGTTCAAGTTTTTTTACTTTCCCGATTTGCTTCAAGTGGATTAATACAGTTTTATCACTTACCCCGAAGCCTGCAGCTATCTCTGAAGTGATTTGTGATGGATCCGCTTCCACAATAGCCTTTAATTCTTCATTTTCCACTTTGGTCTCCGGCCGTCCACGGGGTTGGTTCTGAAGGTCGAAATTTCCAGAACAAAAACGTTGAAACCAAAAACGTACCGTGATTTCTTTTGCGACTTCGAGCTGTTTCTGCAGCACTGGTGCCACGGTAGAACTCGTACTCGTAAATATACCGATATTTCATGTTTTCCATTGTGCGGTAATAAGCGACGCCAAAGAAAAAAATAATGAGAAAAAAACAAATAAATTACTGTTTTCAAAACTCAAATGTACCAGCTAAATGAATTTATAAATTTGAATTTGTAATTCTTAACCAAAGAGGAGATATTTCAGATCAAATTGGTCAGTACGACAAAACGCTAATTTCATATGTAAGGACCTAATAATAATCTATACATATTTATCATTTTATTTTATATACTTATTCATCCCAACCAGATGAGAATTCTCTATAAACACCCCAAATAACAATTGATAACACTAACACATTAATTTGTAGACGGCCTACTGTTCTATTCTTAAATTTCAGTATTTTAATGTATTGCTTATTGAAGTTTTAACTTTATTTTAAAAGTATTAAATAAAATGGAAAAGAAAGGAGTGAAACCGTAAGCCGGAACATGATCGGCAGCGTGGGATGTTATTATTAGATTTAATTCTGTCGTCAAAACTTTTCGATATTGGACAAAAAGCATCTCACGGAATCTGCGTCGGACGTACTAATCGACAATCGATTTAAAACTTCCATCAACTTTGGTCTCGATTAAATAAATTCGTTAGTAAATGATAAAAAAATATTTTCTGTTTACAAGCTGACGATGATGTTAGAACTTAAGATTTAAATTACGGTTTATGATTTTAAAATTATAGTTATATAACTAGCTGAGCCCGCGACTTTGTTCGCGTGGAATTAGTACTTTTGTTATGACAAGTGATGATGATTTATTTGTAGTTTTAATTGTCGCGAAGACCAAGAAAGTCACTAATCTGGATAAAAAAAATCAGTTTGTCAATTAGATGAACTAATAAACGAAAAATTAGAAGGGCCCATATGCGAACCAACGTAAGAACCCACAAACTAACCAAGAAACGAATTGTGCAAAGCTATACGCTTGAGTTGAAACATTTCATATTATAAATATATATTTTATGTTAATCTGAATTTGAAATGTAATTGTCAATGTTCTTACAATAATGATTACTCAATGATAAAATAATGTCTCTGTTCTCTAATGTTCAAATGTGTTTCTCAGACAAATTAATGTTTTATTCTTATGAGAAATAAATTTCTTAAACCAGTAAATAAACAACAAAATGACCGCAATAACTTAATCCACAATTTGTTGCTTTTCCTTGAATTTCTTTATCCAACAATTGGTTCCCATACAACAGATAAGAGATTTCCCTAAATAAACAAGCTCCATTACCAATTATTGATAATACGGTACCATATAAAAAAAAAACTGAAATGAAAATTACAATTCAATGTCTATCTAAAATTAAGTACCTAACAACATTAACAAAATGAATAAAATTACTTATCTATCTACGAGTATATTATGTCTTTACCTGAAATAAACGAAGAATTAAATACTCTCAACCCAGAAAAGTCCTTTATCTTTAAGTAAAAGGTGTTATCGGCGAAAATTTGTTGTGTTTTTTATCAAACATTTCCAGTAGCAGACCGGAGTCAGGATGTTTCGTCCCTGTGCCTCGGAAAGCACATAAAGTCATTGGTTCTCCATCTGCTCTCTCTATATTCGTGTACTGACCGGTGTTACGGGGCGTAATGTACCATACGCTGCGAGCATGATACGTTACGCCGTGTGCTAAAATCCCTGTAACACGCTCGTTTCGAACTGTTTGCTCGCCCGTGCTCCAGATTCGTTGCCACTCGTAGTCAAGATGTCGGATGACGAAGTTGTATTGGGATCTACGATTAAATACAGAGTTTTATCTTTGTCCCACTCCATCTTTTTAACAACAAATAATCACAACTAAAGGCCCGAAGTGCCTAGGATCGGCGTCCGTGCCATGTGCGCTCGTGACGATTCGCTGTGACGTACTGGCTGAAGCACGTAACACTCGAAGGATTCGCCAAAAAACCGACAGCGGGGTAGAGCACTCGCAGCGAGCAACGAGCCGCTCGTTGCTCGTTGCGAGCGCCTTGTTTCCCCGTACTGACTATACGAACGTTCGCTGTGTACCCACCTTTAGAATAGAAAGTGCACCTGTGCTTCTGCAGACACTCTTGAACCATAATCTTGTCCTGCTCCATTAAAGTATAATGTACTTCCTTGGTACTAAGGTACGTACACAGAACACTAATACTCTTTATCGAAAGGTTCGTACATAATACCTCAATGTCCTGCATAGATGGCTAGTCTCCATTGAAATTGAGACGAGCCGCCATGACCGAATTTAGGTCTAGAGGACATTGTTGATGGGTATGTTGGAAATACTACTGTTTTGTTGAACAATTTTCCACCTTTAAGAGGTAGATTTTATTTCGTAGATTTTTATTAGATTTTTTTTTCGTCTTAACACTAAGGTTAGATTATTATCGGAAAATGAAGAAAAAACATATTTAATAAGTGTAATCTTGTCGTATTAGGACTAGTTTTTAAATTTAAAAAGAGTTGAATATTTTTTCTTCATACAAATTTGAATATCTCAGGCTCTCCGGTTGTATTGTGAAATCGCAAAATACGTTTTTAAAATTTTATTTACACTGTACTTTCTGTTAGTATCGAGTCAATCGCCCCGTAAAAAACAAATGTTTCATATAAAATGTAACGCCCAATTTCACCCCTTAGGAGTTGAATTTTCCAAAATTCTTTCATAATGGATTCCTACGTAAAGTGGTTTCGGCCGTGCATTGACAGATGAGTCAGTCACTCAGGAATTCTTTTTTATATAATATATAGAGGATATAGTAGGTAAACAATGACGCCTGTCGGTGAATGTCAAAAGTAAATGTACGGCTAACTAAATTCAATTTCTTACTTATAGACAAAAAAAGACTTCTGTTATAAAACAAGGATTTTGCCTAACTTTAAGAATTTCCTTAGCAAAAAAATAACATAAATTATTAACATGCACTTTATTACTAAATCGAAATTTTAATTTTTTTAGTAAATAGAAGAAATGCACCAGACAGCGCGATTTATTCATCCTTGCTCCAATAAATCCCTTATTAATATATATATACACTTAATATATATATATATATATATATATATATACATATATATATATATATATATATATATATATATATATATATATATATATATATATATATATATATATATATATATATATATATATATAACGTTGGTATAGGAAAGATTTAATACATCTAAAGGAAAGGAAAACAACCAGGGTTATCCTGGTTGTTTTCCTTTTCTTTTTGCATCGTTCGCAACTTAAATAAATTATAATTTTTTATTGAAACGTTAGTACCTATTAACTCTGGAAGGTGGGCGTTAATAGCTGCGACGCAGTTTTCCTTAACAAATATAGCTATAATAGCGTACTTGTACTTGTTCTTTTTATACGTGGTAGAGCCATGCTGCAGCTATATTAGTAGTATAGTTGTAGCACGAATGGGTCGGCTCGACCGGGGAAGGACCACGCTCTCACAGAATATCAGCGTAAAAAGTGTAGAGAACCGGAAGACCCTTTTTACTGGAAAAGAGGCATTCCATCTTAGTCCTCACGGGTGACAACGCATCTGCATTTTGATTCTTTATTGAGCACAGCACTTACCATGACAGCAACCACTTACCATCAAGTGGACTGTGTGCTCATTTGTCACCCTATCCTATAAAAAAAACTTGTGCATATTTGTAAATCTGTTTTCTGTTTCAATAAAATAATTTTGTATTTCATTTTCATTTCATCCTAATAAGTTATTATTTTAATAGTTATGAAAGTTGATATATCTACTGAGGTGACTTGGATGTGTCTTATATACTAACTTGCGCATATTTAAACCATAGCGTGTTTTAAAATACCTATAGCGCCATCTAAGTAAAACTATAGTGGGTAATTAGTTCATTATTACAATAAAATAAAACTTGTAATATTTAGAAAATAACGGACAGGAATAATACAAGAACAACTCAAAATCGGATAATGTAATTTTTCAATTTCACGACTATGTAAATTTTAAACCTTTTTGTAGCTTCAAAAGGGAAGATTATGCCTACTGCCCAGCTCGTATGATACATAGCGTGATGATATATATTTATTTTAACGGTTCGACCCCTACGTAATACTATAGGGAAGGTCTCACCCAAATCCGTTCTCTGGCTTTGTGTGATCCGTGTTCAGACAGACAGACAACGTTTCCAAAAAATTTTTGTTTTGCCATCTGTATCGATGGTATAGTATACCCAATTCAAATTCCAAAAAATGGTCAATTTACAGAAATAATAAGAATTTAATTGCTAATATTTATAAATAGACATATATAAATTCCGTATGCATATATTGTACTTGTTATTAAATATTGCGACCACCTTGTATATGTATATTTACATTTATATCAATCGAGAAAGCAATACGAGTTTTAATTATGATCGTTAAAAGTTATCGAGAATTTGGCGAATAATTGTGTGACATATTAAATTTGTTAACTTTTTATGTATTAAATATCTTTAAATAAATGAATGTCTTTATTGTATTATTGTGTTATAATATAGGAAATAAGTGGTACAATTTCAGATAATAAGCGTAACTTTTGGGACATAATGTGCTGAGTAGACAAAGCGGGATACAGAATATTAAAACATTTTTTTTTGAAAATATATTTTTGACGTGACAAGGCCACTCTGCAGCTATTATTATGATTGCAGCAAAAATAGGTCGACTTGGTCGGGGAAGGACCACGCTCTTACAAGATACCCGCAAAGGTGGTAAATTCTATAAACTATGGGTAAGGCACATGCTTTACTGTGGACTATTATAACGAATGCCAAAATTAGAAAAATAGCTATTATCAGTAATAAAAAACATCAAATTAACAATTTTATGAGGTATGTCGTATGCGTGTGTTGCCAGCGTTCATCTAATAATATAATATAACCTTCACTAAATGGAGACAATTGATTGTCCATTAGTCCGACACAGCCTGAGATCTTAAATTGTTAACATAGATAAAAAGACATTTCAATTTTGGCGTAATTTTTGTTCAAAACTGGCACACAATGAACATGCACGAAATTTTATAGTTTTTTGTTAAAGCTGATTTTGCAATCATCACATAAAAGTTATACATCAAATAAATTATAACCTCACTGAATATTAAATTAAACAATTTTTTTATAGAATAACGGTGACAAAAAAGCTCACAGTCCACCTGATGGTAAGGTGATGCTGTAGCTTACAGATATCTACATTTATCCTCGAATAGAATCAAAATGCAGATGCGTTGTCAACCCCGAGGACTAAGATGGAATGCCTCGTATCCAGTAAAAAGGGTCTCCGGTTCTCTACACTCACCATACGAAACACAGCATTGAGCTGCTATTTTACGCTGGTATTCTGCGAGAGCGTGGTCCTGCTCCGGTCGAGTCAACCCATTCGTGCTACAACCATAATATAGCTGCAGCATGGCTCTGCCACGCATGAAAAAAATTGCACTTATTAAATGAAATATTCTTACGATGCTGTGTAGTGGCGGCTTAAGAATATCCACTACCCCATATCACCCGTGGGTGCGGTAAGATGTGATAGAGGGAAACTGAAACATGTGAGGCTGCATCATCTTCCTGATAACATCCGAAAATAATAAAAAGCTGCGGTTGCCAAACCGCCTGCCAAACATTACTATGGCAAAATCCCCCTATGAGGCAATCTACGGAGAGGCCTATGTACAGCAGTGGACATTTAATAAGATGTAATAGATAGACAGATTGTTTTACTAACTTTTAAATAAAATACAAATAGATAATAGGCTAAAAGACCAAAAGAGATTTATACAAAAATCCACTACTTTTGTTAGGATGTATGAATGAAATTGACCTTTTTTATTCATAGACAACTCTGATACAGACTCAGAAGACTCAGATCAGTCGCTCGACCGATCTGCATATTCTATGAGGGCGAGCGGTCTGTGTTGGTAAACAGATCCGAAACAACACGGCCGTTATTATTGTAATTTTTAAGTTTAAAAAGAAGTAAATAACAATAAAGTGATTAAAATTACTTATATATGAAAGGTAACGCCATCTTTTTGTATATTTGACGTGACAGATATTTTTTTTCCTAGCTTTAGTCTAGTGAGCAGTGCTTGTGTTGTTGTTGTTGTTAATGTTATTTTTTCTTAATTTAGACAACTTTTATCACATATAAGCACCAATGTACTTTAAAATCTATTATATTCTCACAACCATTACACTACACAACTAAATAATAGTGTTTGAAACGTTTAGCGATTTAATTTGATCGGAATACTTTTTAACACGTCCACCCACTTAATGTTACCTATCATATATATTATTTTAAAAAGACAAGAATTAATAATTTCAGAATAAAGTTTTAAGTTGGCGATAACTGTTGCATTATTTGCACAAAGTGTTGTAAGAACGTAATTATTTTATAAATGTGTGTACAGTAGATCAATTTTGGTAGTTTGATTGAAAATTCACTAGATTTTAGACCTTCTTTTTTTAGGGATTTCATATTGGTTCTAACGGTGAGTAGTTTGGCTACTAGCAACGTTAGATACATAAGTAAATGCTTAAATAATGTTGCGTTATATAAAACTCCGACCCACGCAAGCCTCGTTCGACTATCGATTCTACTACGTGCGTACGTACATCTCGAAAACGTCATTCAATTGCGGAGTAATGTTAGTCAAGAGTTTAGAGTATGTTTGTTGACACGCGATTATTTCTGATTAATATTTGTTTTTCTGATTGTTATTCTGATGAGTTATTTAGTAAACATAATATACTTTTTACATTGGACAACATACGATCTTCTTAGTTCGTGTGAAAGTATTGAATTTGACTGCTTGAAGTTAATCACTCGTTTTATAATTTATGAGGAAAGGCAAGAGAGTCTAGAGACAGAAAAATGTAAAGTAGTGCTCAATGTTCATTTAAAAAGTCTTTTACTCTGGACACGGATTTTACCTAAACAGTAATAACTTTAGTTTTTACTAATAACGTAATAAATATCAATGAAAGTAAAGTTAACATACTTATTTTCTTAAACTAAAGTCCTAGATTTCATCATCATTATCATCATTACAGCCCTTCAAAAGTCCACTGCTGAACATAGGCCTCCCCCAAAGAATGCCACAAAGCACGGACCTGAGCCACCTGCATCCGTAGACTTCTTGCATGTCTTACCAGGCCACCCCACACTTCGCCTACCGGTACGAGGGTGGCACTCGAGAGTCTTTCTTCCCCATCGGTTGTCGGTTCTTCGAGCTATATGGCCGGCCCATTGACACTTCAGCTTACTAATCCGTAGTGGGGTTTCTCTGCGTGATAAACTTGGAAATGAGGAAATCCCCAGTAGAACCAGAGTAACCGACATATCCCAACGGATTAGACGTTTTACTCTTTCTTACTTAATTAATAAATCTAAAGTCTACATATGACCACCTGCTGGACAAAGGCTTCCTTAAATTTATGAGTACATTTCAAGAGTCTTCGATAAATTATTAATTTCTTATACATGCAGGTTTCCTTACAATGTTTTCGTTCACCGCTGTAAATAAAGATTCTAATTAACAATTTCATTGATGCCCGCGTAGATCAAAATTGGTTTGGTTCAATACTATACAGTCTATTTAAAAAAAAATTAGCCTAATGCCACTAATGCCGTGCGGACCGCGAGCTCAAAATTCGTGGTTCAAATCCACTTTTATGTTACTGTTATACTAACACATGCATTTTAGTTCACCTGGAGTTATTTACTCGTATTAATGTGAATATTAGTAATGTTTATATTAGCATTGCGATTATTTTTGTAAAAAAAATATAAAATTTAAAAGCGAACGGTTATAGCGAGAGCTACGGTGGGTATCTAATCCATAGCCAAGTCAACGACTCTGTTTAACTCTTAAATGGGCACATCGTGTTCCTCATGAAAGAAAAGTATTTTGTAAATTTTCAAAAAAATATTTATATTCAAGGGTTTTTTATATTTCACTTATAAATGATGTAACGCTCCCCCCCCCCTCCCCCATCTATAAATATATATAATAACCATATATTTATCTTTCTAAAGGTTTAATTATAGGCCGTTTAATAAATTTATGGCGTGATCGTCTTAATTTGGATTTACGTTGTGTTTGTTTATTAACTCAGTTCTTTTAGGCGTCTCTTGGAAGAATGTATATTCGCTAAAGCAGTCGAAAGCCGTTGGTAGTGCCTTATAAGCTAAAGAACCCCGTTCACGAAGACAGGGCTCAAAAAGGTTAAGAATATTAAATCGTCCCTATTCCACTTGTATCAGGTTCACATCAGTCAATTCCTTATTAATTAACCTCTTCCCACTTGGAAAAGGCTCACAATATTTATATAAAATACAAATACCAAGGCTTCGCTCTCCCACATTTAAAAAATGTGGAGGGCACAGGCTCCACACACATGTGCCTCCTCCACTTTTTAAATGTGAGTGTAAACAACCATCATAATCCCCCAGAAGGACGTTAGAGTTGGGAACTGGACCGTAGTCACAGCAAAATAACTGCGTACCAGTAAAGAGGGCAGCCTTTGGTAGTGACCTGACATCGACCGAAGTCGCGCATGTCAATGCGTGTAAACGCCTTACAGAATACTATTAAATCGAGCCATAGTGAATGCACGTCACACGGTTTAGGCAACACGTCGAATAATAGGCACACTGGCCATAAAAAAACCCTCCTTGAGCGCCACCACCTGCCAGACCGCCATTCCTGCAGACGTGATGTAAGTGTAAGGCACCACCGCCAATTGGATGATCAGCACGGCTACTAGCCGCAGAGCGTGTCATGAGCCTACCGCTCACCTCAAGGGAATGCGGTCCCACGTTGTGCGGCTTTCGGCCACAACCTTGAGAGCTTCCTCAGATTCTCCCTCCAGCTATGTGTGCATATGTGTCGTCCTCATGCACCCGCATGAGTCCTTATTCTTCTATCAATACAGCGGCAGATATGAAAAGGCAGTTATAAGATAATAGTGATAATTCGCCATCAGAAAGGTTGGTGTCACTGACGTTGAGTATGCATTTTTCGATCATGTTTGTCTCACCAACCAACAGTTGCCTTCAATCATTCAAAGGTGGGAAATTTACAGAGATATATAATTATGTTGTTATATAAAACATCAAGGAGGTCAGACAGTCTGCAGCCCCGTAATGAAGAGACCAGACTTGGGCAAAGCTACTTAGGTTGTGAGTCAAACCAAGACGCAGAGAGAGTTATTGAAAATAGCGACCCGACTAACAACCATCGCAGAGACGCAATGCTGCAGAATGTAACAAGCATCAATACGACTATCGTCGGCTTACACCATCCCAAGTTATACAAAAAACAGTTCCGCTGGGTTTTTTGCTGGTTCTTCTCAGGACAGAGGTATTTTCCGAACCAGTGGTAAATAAAAAAATGACTGTCAATAAGTATTATGTAGTAATTAATCAATATTGAATAAAAAAATCATTTTAAAATCAAATATATTCATCAAATATATTTGAACCATCGTATACAAAAAAAATCATAGACCAGAAGTTCCAGCTCGAACCAGAAATTTAAACCCCCACTTACGTGGTTTCTCGGGATTGTATTGTTTTCTGTGACCTGCCTTTTACCTTTATACGGTATTATCATTTCGTCGATAGCAAACGGTCTCTCCTCCTTTATTTGAAACATTGATAACGTACATGTTCCATCACAGTAGAAACTTTATGATAGCTATCACTCTGGTCTACATTTGTGTTGTTGCAAAAGTGTATATAGCGTTTGATAAATTTGTAACGCTTAAGGGGCATGGCAGATGCAATGGATTCAAATCTAAGATCATTTCTCCAATAATCTTCAATAGCTGGCATTCTTACAATATCCATAATTATTTCAATACCAAGTAGAATTTCAATTTCTTTTTTTGATACACATATAGATCTACCTATTTTTTGTACTGAATGCAGGTTAGTCATATCCACAATAAAATCAAGTAAATCATCGCCAAAGAATTTTTTGAAATATCCTTCAAGAGATAACATTTCATACCGCTCTACAAGGCTGGTACAAGTGTCCACTTGGATGGCTCCAGTATATTTAGTTTTCTTAAATGAAAACTCTAGATTTTGACTCTGATTTTTTCTAGAAGCAGGTAAAATGAACGGTGGAAGCATTGGAGATGGCTCAACATTCGCTGTTTGACTGGTACGATGTGTCCTTATTCTTGGTATAAATGATGACCCTACAGAACTCGTCAACGGTGTTTCCGGTATGGTGTTAGATTTGAAGGGACAGCTACGACCGGCGACGATTCTGTAATTAGTAACTGTGGCTGTGTGGTTTGACTTACGTAGGTGTCACTGATATTTTTATTTGGCCTAGAATTAGCTCGTTCTTGATCTAGGTCATCATAGTCGCTAAGATCTTCAAGTAAGTCGTACATGCCACGAGAAACATGTCTTACGGGTGATGAATCACTATAAGCGTTAAGAAAAAACTCACGTGCTTCAATTCTTCTTCTCTCATCCTCATCAGATTCTAAATCGTAATCTTCAGAGTCTAATGGAGGTTTGAGTTTAAGATTTTTCTTGGATCTCCATTCTTTTCCCACCATATCAGTAAAAATAAAGGACGAAAAAAAATGGGTAAAAGAATTTTTCAATAAGCAATGAATATAACGATTCAAGTGGTGGGCATTGTCCGTTACAAAAGACAAATATTAAGAGCTATTCAAGAAATACGTGAAGGGTTTATTTAAAAACACCGAAACCGTAAACGTTCATTTATTCACTGACTCACTCAATAGAGCGGTAGCAGTCAAAACCGTTATTATTATCTACCGACGTAATATGCTACAAGAGCATTAAATCAACCAACGTCTACACGGTTGATTTTAACGCCAACTCAACCAAGGTGACCTCTGTTGGTGGTTGGTTCCGATCGTGTAGAATGCTTTTAAGAGATTACAGGCAATGTCCGCTATACGTGACAAAAAGAAAATCACTACTTTTAAGGGATTATGGGCAATGTCCTTTTTAAGTGACACTTAGATTACACGTAAATCACGTATCAAGACGAAATTGTAAGTTTAAAAAAAATAGATTATTACTTTATGCTATCATTCAACTATTATTGAGTCTTATAAAAAATAAAAATAACGTAAAACGAAGTACGTACTTACAACAAACGACAAAATCTATTTAAGGGTTCTAACTTTTAACCATAATAACCAAAGCGCTTGGCTAGGTTTAAAGATTGTAAGATGGAAACTGGCAATCATTATGTCAGATGCCTCGCGCTCAAATGTCCATTACTGACTTGGATATTTACAATTTGACAATTTTTAAGCCGATTTCCTCAAAAGGAAGATAATGTGTTTGGATGTATGTATGCTTATTTGTATGTATGTACATAGTATGGTGGTTTTGTGAACTTTTGTAACCTAAATAACATAGATTGCAAATTAGCTAAATAGCTTGATGGATTTTTATCTGTGAGATTTAGTTTGGTTTTTATTCACCTTCGGAATGTCAAGGAATATATATTCTTATAAAATATATATCTATCAAGATAACACTACCAACATTATGCTTCTTAAAACAAAAAGCGGTGTAAATCTGCATTCTGTTTTTTATTAAATAAAAATGTCCTCCAGACCGAATTTCGGTCACCGCGACCAGCTTCAACGGAGACTAGCCATCTGCGCAGGACATGATTATAGTGCCCAAGTGTATGCGCAAGCACAGGTGCACTCTCTATTCCCTCACTCTCATAGACCGATGGGACGGTAAACCGACACGACCGGAGAGAGATCAGGCGCAGGGCCAACAGCTTTACGTGCTTTTCGAGGCACGGGGATGAAGAAACACCACCAAATTCCTGACTCCGGGCAGCTACTGAGAATTTCTTGACAGAAAAACTTAATAACAGATTCTTTTTTGGTCCGACCCGGGATTCGAAGCCGGGACCTTATGATCAACAGTCGCGTTAACGACCACTAGACCAACGAGGCAGAGTTTTTTAATAATCACTGGTTAAATGATTATTAACATAATATGTTAAACAAGCTTTTTACCCGCGGCTTCGCTCGCGTGGGCTTTTATTTAGACACATCATTAATATCATTCCGTGCAAAGGTTAGCTTTGGATCACTTGTAGAGACACCTCGGTATCTGCGTCTATATTGGATGTAAATGATTGAAATTTTGCAATATAATATGCTACAGAATCAAATGAGTTTATCAGAATTGCATTAATAACATACATTTAATAACAATTTTTTTTATATCGGACATGTTTCCGAGGTGGCTTTATGAAGGGTAAATTGCCCTGGAATCAGAAATGCGTTATTTACATAGTATTCATAATTAAAGTGCATATAGTTTTGACAAAATAATTTCGTGGTTTTTATTAATACACGGCATAGTGTTTATTTGCGTTATTTGATTCAAATAATTGGCCCCATTGAATATTCATTGGAATCATAAAATATATGCCAGTATTTTTTACGTTAAAGTAGACTTCAAAATTTGATAAATGTAGTCCTATTCACGGTGAACGTGTGAGAAGAGATGTATTCATAAACGGCAGTTAAATATACAGAACGTGGGCAGCAGCGTCTTCCTGATCACACTCAAAATAATAAAAATATGCAGTTGGCAACTCACCTGCCAAGCATGGCAACTACGGCAAATATCCAACTTAATTGGCAAATCTATTTATTTATTCTTTATTGCATTCCTTAAAACAAAAGAATAGATAGAAGAGGTACCACGAACTATTCCAATTATATAACAAATACATTTTACTAATGAATAAACTATACAAATATAACCTATACATACATACATATATATACGAATATATACATACGAACATATATTTACAAATATATACATGTTTATACATATATAATTTGTATACATAAATAACTATGAATATATACGACGAATCTATATGGGGGGAATCGAAATGATGAACGGGAGTAGAAATATATTAGCCATGTAGAGGCGGCGGAAAAGAAACCATTACCCCATATCGTCTCGTGGGTGTCGTAGGCGGTGACAGAGGAAAACTGAAATAGGCGAGTAGATGAGTGGCAACATCTTCATGATAACAGCGCAAAGTAATTAAAAGCTGCGGTTGCCAACCCGCTTGCCAAGCGTGGACACTACTGCAAATATCCGACTTATTTGACAAACAATGGGGGAAGCCTATGATCAGCAGTGAATAGCCTTATTAAAAGTAAAAAAGTAGCAGCCTACATACATCCCACTACTGAGAACAGGCCGCAGCGAGTTTTAGGACAAAAAGGAGTTGATTGAGTTGACTCCAACGCGGGATGACCGAATTATCATATACCTAAAAATTAATATTTTTTTAACTTCTCAGATATGCCGGTTTCCTCGCGATGTTTTCCTTCACCACCGAGAGCGTGGTAAATCTAAACTTCAAATTGCAATTATAATATGAGTGGTGTAAATTTGCGTTGCTTACGTACTATGAAATTTACGTTTGGACCGGTTCGATTACCGGCTTTTACAGATGACATTCAAGAAACTATCAGTGCAGTTCTACTCATAATAAAAATAAAATAAACCTGTGTTTAAAATTTGCTTCCTTTGATATTTATGTACTTTTTCGGAAAAGCCTATGTTCATTTACTTATGTGAGCTATGAAATCGTGACTGTCACAAAAATTTTAATAGGTATGTCTGAAAATATGAAAGCTATCTTAATATGCGACAAACTGTTATAAAAGTCTAATTAAAAGTAAAAAATTAAAGAAACAGCTTACATACGTCTTACTACTCTGCACAGGGCTCCTAATTACCCATAGTGCAAAATAGCGGTTTTCACATGTCCAAGAAATTTTAAATTTCACGAATTTTAAAACTACTCAGACATCAAAGTTTCCCTACGAAGTTATTCTTCACCATTTCTTTGAGCACGTGGAAAATAAACAAATAAAATTTCCTTGCCAGTTTCATTGGTCCTCGCGGGAATCGTACACTTTTTGTTCCTGTGCTATGAAATCTTACGGCGAAGTACACGGCTCTTGTATTTGCTTCAATAAAACTCATAAAAACTGAAAACAAGCTTTTTCACGATTGTGTGTTTCATTTACCTAGTAATTAGTCATTTAAGAGTTAAAGTTACAGCCTATATACGTCCCACTGCTGGGGCACAGGCTTCCTCTCATTTCTGAGGGGTTTTTTTTAGGGCAAGGAAATGTCCGCCGCGCTGCCCCAATGCGTGTTGGCGAACTTCACATGTCTGCGAATTTTTTTTTCTTATTTCTCAGATATGAAGGTTTCCTCACGATGTATTCCTTCACCGCCGAGCACGTAGTAAATCAGCACTTAAAATTGCAATTAACAATTTCATTGGTGCCGGCGGGGATCGAACAAGGGTTGCCCGCGTACTAAGTGAGAGTTACTTTTTATCCGGACAGTGGCCACCGGTCTGGATATTTTAAGTCTGACATTTTTTGATGCTACAACAATAAGTGTTTAATAGACTTGTCTTTAATTTGACCAGTTACTTATTATTAGTTTATTTAGTAGTAAGTAGATGGCGTTATTATTAGATTAAAATTATGAAAACCAAAACTGTACCCTCTTGTACTCAGACCATAAGTTGAGGTGGGACTGGGGTGGTTCAATCGCACAACAAAGCCACAAACATTTATATTATAATACGTAAATTAGGCATAAAGTGATGTAGATTCTATTAAAAATTCTGCTTCTGTCAAAAATATGCTATCAGCGGTGTGTAATGAAATAGTTTTACGATTTAACAATATCTAGAAATAGCAATGTTGTGTTTAGTTGTTAATATCGCCAAACGATCATAGCTATATCATGATATAGTCAACAAACACTGTTAAATTTTATGAAATGCCACCATTTCACGCAATAATCGACTAATTCATGATATTATTAATTCTAAGATCTGACCAATAAATAATATATAAAAATCTCTTTATTTAAACTATAAGTTTTTTGTAATAATTGCAGTTCTTATCAGTTTATTTATAGATAAAAAACTTATACGTAGTAATAACTTTTTATAGATTAGAAATTAAACTTAACATTTGAGATTTTATGATTTTCTATAGATGTCACTATTATCTATTTAAGTAGTAATTAGTTAGGTACTATTAGAAAATAATTTTAGGCTTTATTTATAAATATTTTATTTATTTAAAAAATACATCAATCAATCATATAAAATAGAAATTAACGTCTAAAGGAAGGAAAATACTTAACCCTCCTTTTTTGAAGTTCCTAAATCGGATAAAAAGTAGCCTATAAGTTGCCCCGGGTCCCTAACTACCTACACACAAAATTTCATAGAATTCTGTTCAGTAGTTTTTGCGTGAATCGGGAATACACAGACAGACAGACAGACAAAAATTCTAAAAACCACTAATATGACTTCAGTGCCCTTTATTTATTCCCGTGGACTTGATTTTCCATAAAATATTAGAATTATAGACACGATTTTTCTACAGATTTATTATATGTATAGATTATTACAATACATTTTCCTAGGATTATCCGACATTTCACTCAATGTTATATTATTGTTTTATATTGCTATGAGACGTTGTTATTATGCGCATATTATTACAACATGTGCGTATACAATTCGGATGGTTTATAATAAAAGTCAATTGCAGATCAAGTGTACCTTATGATTGAATGATTGAAATCAGTGTCCCATATACTCATATTGGTGATAGGTCACTTGGTATGTTAAAATTATATGTGGATATTTCTATAGTAAGCTTTTCGGAGTGGGTTGTAATGTTTAATAACATTGTATAAACATTAGATCTTTACCTATGAAATTGCCGTTTTTTATGAAATAAGTACTCATGCAATCGATGCATCTTTGCCGATGCAGTGGCAGTTTATTGATGCCCTTCTCGAGGAAATCAGCTGGACGGGAGGCAACAAATTCTTCAAAGGCATTTCTTACTGCCTCTTGGGTATTGAATTTTTTCCCGCCTAAAAGTTAGCCAAATTCTGGAAAAAGTAGAAGTCTGTAGGCGCAAAGTCTGGCGAATACAGCGAATGACGGAGACCTTCCAACCCCAGCTCTTGTAACTTGGAGACCATCTGTTGTGCAGTATGAGCTCGCGCGTTGTTGTGCAGGAGTAGCGGTGATGAGCGATTGACCTAAGCTGGTTGGAGACGTGCGAGCTTCTCCATCATTGTGTTCAGTTCTTCACAGTACACACCTGCAGTAATGCTCATCCCGTTTGGTAAGAAGCTGTGATGATTCATCCACTAAACAGTGACCATCACTTTTCTAGGCGTAAGTTTTCGTTTAGGGCATTGTTTAGGTGCTGAACCAGGATTCAATCAACTTGCTGATTGCGCTTGCGATTGCCAAACAGAATCCATTTTTCATCGCAGATAACAATGCTGTTCAAAATTCCTTCGTTTGTATGCCTGTTGAGTAGTGCAAGGCACGTCTTTACGCGTACTTCGATCGCTGCGTATTCGTGCGCTGGCGATCAATGAGTTCGTGGGGCACCCATTTGTCAAGCTTTTTTACCTAGCCAATTGACGCAAATAGACCAATATTGTTTTGATGAAATAACAGGTGGTGCGTTCATTTGTAGTATTTGCTTCGTAAACGTCGTTGATGTTGCGTGCCGCTTGTGCCGCGTTGCTGCCACGACGGTACTCATATTCCATAATTACTCGAATTTTTAACGTATCCATGATGACAAAAGATTCAAATGCGATGAAAACATAAGGCTAATCAATAAACAAATGACTAATTTTGAAAAAAGAATTCTATGCTTTTAAAATAAAATTCATTTAAAATTAGAATTCCTAGCCAAACAAAAATTATTTTGATTTGAAATGGCCAGTACTGCAGAACGGCAATTTCATAGGTATAGACCTATCACATACTATATTTTTACAAATAAGGGCGACATGCACATATGGTAAACTTGTTGAAATGTTGAAATGTGTTACTTGCATAGCATGTCGTAAAAGGTGACTAAAGGGATATTGAGTTTGTGATTTTGTAAGCGATGTTCTAGCCACATATCACTTGTTTAACAATTTCCATATCAACCCATTTTTTTGGCTCAACGTGGCCCGAGTAGCTCGCTGCTCTTTGGACTCTACCTACCCCTTAGGGGATTACAGGCGTGATGCTATGTCTATGTCTATGTAAGAGCGATAAACAAGTACACTTGATAGTAAGTCGATATAGGTGCATCTATCTTTGATTAAGAATTAAAATGCAGATGCGATGTTACTCTTAGAATTAGAACTAAAGTGAAATGCCTCGTTACCAGTTAATAGGGTCCCATATTATACACTTCCCGCAAGTAGTAAAAGTATTATTTTACAAATAAATATTACAGCCGCTTGTCAATGTACAATTTATGTATGTAAAATATGGCCTCACGAAACTGAAATTAAATCCTAGAGTCACGTTCAATTTAAAAAGGAACGGTTTTCGTAATTGTTTTTATAACTCTTTTGATTTTTGCACAGATAATTTAAAAATATAAGAGTTATGGGCAAGAAAAGCTAATGAATGCTAATATTTACAGACGCTTTAATATTTTTTTCATATCTCTACTTCCATTAGATTAATTGAGACAATTTTAGTTAAGTTGTAAGGAACACGCTTATACGATGTTTTAGGTTTTTGGTCGTAACTCATTATTGTTGTGAAAATAATTACGTAAAGGAAATAATTCTTTCTTTCTAGGTATTTTTGGGTCAATTAGGTCCGTTTTATAATATTGCAACAAGTAGCTGAGTTCTATTTCTTTATGAAATGTTTCAACAATTTTATAATATTCATGTTATGGACTCATAGAATTAAATGTAAAATATTCACAAATACGAAAAATAATTTTAATTCTAACCTCACTTTTGTAGAGATTGATATTATCGATAACATCTTATCGAAATATCCCTAACTGGCAAAGGTATTATTTGCATGCAGCCTTATTCAACTTCGTAATATTCTTTAATTTGTAGGGTTCTGTAGCTAAATATTCTTCTTGTAGTATGATTTTTTTAATAGAATTTGGGTGACAAACGAGCAAACAGTTCACTTGATGGTAAGGGGATGCTGTGGCAAATTTGCACAAAATATTGATGTTCGACAAAAATGGTTCAATATAATAAATAGAAAGGAATGGGTTACCAAAAGAAAATATTCGACTATATGAAGCAAGAACACTTATTAGTCAAATTACATATTGGAACTTATTTTATTACTAGCTGGTACCCGGCGACAATTACACAATTATTTTTTTCGCGGCGAAAAAAAATAATTGACGAAATATCATTTTAAATTTGTTAATTAGAAATGATAATACATTCATTGAAGTTGAGTGATGTATAAGTTTCAAATAAATTTGATGATACGATACGCGCGCCGCCTATTGTAAGTTAAGGCTGGGTGTTCCTGTTTTTGTCCGTTTTAAAATTCGTTTTTGATAGGCAAATTATTACATTTAGAATCTGAATATATATATTAGGTACGTTCTTTCTCCTTACGATGTTTCGGTCAATACACGATACAATGCCATTTTTTTTATAGCTAAAAATACCGAACTACGTTCGATTTGCAATTTCATTTTAAACAAGTACTAATATTCCTTTTTTTCTATAAATAATATCAATTTATAGGAAATTCATTCTAAGATCGATTCTATCTGATTGTTTTTTTCATTACATTTATTTAAAAAATTATTGATTTTTCAAGTGATTTTCGATCCGCGCGTCGCTTGCCACCAGTGTTCCGCGGGACGTTGGCGAGGTATGATCTGTGCTAAATTTTTGCGCGAATCGCGAAAGAAATATGGTAAGTTACCTATATATTTAATTTTCGGAGCCGCGCCAGCGGTGTCCGCACGTAAATACCTATTGCGCTTGGAACACCTGGCCTTAATAGTACTATGCCTATAACCTTCGCACAAGTGCAAGCAATAAGTTGACAAAGTATTAGCGCAATCTGATGAACGAATGGCAGCGCATAAAATACGAACAAACAAAAATTAATTTTTATACATTAGATTAGAATAAAGTATGTAGCTAAATTGCAAAATATTTTGCGGAAGAGCTCACAACATTTTTACAATAAGTTAGTTCTCTTTGAAGGAAAATATAAATCTAACAACTTTTATTTGTACTTTTCTTTTTATTCACTAAAACAAAAGAAAATTTCATAATTAAGCTTATTTTAATTATAAATTATAGCAATAGGTAAGGGCCGGAATATGTTTAGCAATAATCTATAAATTGGCATCGTAGTCTTGTTTAATACCTTTTTGGTACACGTTTTCTATCGCAGATTGCTTTTAGTTATTAAATTTTAATTTATATACACATCATAACATGCATAACACTCACAGAATACCAGCGTAAAATAGCAGCTCAATGCTGCGCTGTGTTGTTAAATAATAAATACAAATGTAGTTAACATTTTTATAACATTTATTTTCGGAATAACGAGAACATTCTGAATCACACATTTTATTGAATACCCATACACGATATTTCAATATTTATTTAATTTTTGGGAGTACTTATATGTCTGCAATAAGCCGCCATGTTAGTTTTTATGTGACTTCATGTAGCGAAAGGCCACTATTCTTCTAAAGATATTTAATTTGTCAAAATACGATGAGTAGTTTAGAAGATCTGAGGAAACAGATGAACATACATACATTACATAGATAGTCTTCTGAAATCATAACCATCCTTTTGACTTCGCCATAGTCGGGAAAAATATTCACTTACATCATCTGCGTCAAATCAGAAGACACGAATATACTGCAATCGGTATCGATAATTTAAGTTAAGGCAGGCAATGCATGGTGCAGCACTATTTGTCTACCAAACTTGCACATTACACGCACACTGGTGTATTTTGATTTTGGTCTCGTCCTAATCACTCCATCGCCAATCTAGTATAATATACTATATCTATGGTAGGTACATATTATGTTATGCATTGACGCTACAGCTACAATGTATTATGGCTGCAGCACGAATGGATATCACGATTGGCAAAGATTCACGACTTAAAGTCAACTTCAAGGGTATTTTTAACTAATCGCCCGATTAAAATGTATATTGACAAAGAATTTCCTTATCATCAGGAACGCAACTGTGGGGGAATGTCATCCAAATTTTTCGAATATTATAAATTAAGCAAAAAAAAGATAGATTTTATTTTTATATTTAAATTAATTATTAATTATCTCTATTTCTGTCTCTTTCTATCATCAATATGTTTTTTATTGAAAAGAGGCCGCAAACTTTAAGCGTTTCTTAAATTGACGTTGATTTTTATGAGTAAGGCCCCGAATCGTTTATTGCGTAGAGATGCGATCCGCCGCAGATGGTAAATTGTGGTGATGAGATATTTTAAAGCGAATTATCTTAGCCCAGGGCGCCCAAACTTAGGTCTAACATAATGGCACACATTCGTCCTAGCCCATCTGATCCCAAATATACAACACTCACGTAATAAGGTTGGAAAGAAACTGCGACGCAGTGTGTGCGCCATGTGGACAATCACAGAAAAACAACAATCTGTATTTTGGAACATATACTGCCCTCAACGCGCAGTCATAGTATAAACGAATAAATTATGTAAATCGTCGTCAGAAAACCTTATTGAACAGACAGCTACAAAGTTCTTGAATGTCATATTCAAAGTCAGTTATTCAATTTATTTTTGACGACCTTTATATGTTAAGGGCCCTTGCAATATTTAAATGGGATTATCATTAATTGTAAAGGTAGGAATTAATCCTGAACATGCCAAAATGTTAAAAGGTGCGATTTTGCAAATCTTTTGTTGTATGGCGTAAAATAAATGTTTGGAAGAAAAGTAAATGCTATTTGAAATTTATAATTTTGTGAAAGAATTAGAATGTAATAAAAATCTTTCATTATATTTGTGTTTGTTTTATATATGATTATATGTTATATTACCTATTAATAAATAATATATAATACCGGTGAGGTATTTTTGTATGCAACGAATTTTGAGTTTTCTATCTATGATTTTTTTGTGTCCACTGATCTCTATTATACAAGTACGCTGGACTGGCTATACACTGTGACAAAATGAGGCGATTTGATTTTCGCCATTTTAGCGCTGATTGCAGAAGTGAGCGTCCACTGAACTTATAATAGAGATAGGACAGTGTGACAAAATATATTGATAAAAAATTCTATATCCAGGCCTACCATTCTATTTATGTATCATCATCATTCATCGTTACAGCTTTTCACAAGTCCTCCCCCAAGGAATACAAAACACGGTCCTGAGCCACCTGCATCAATCGACAGGATGCAGGAAGTATGTCTTACCAGGTCATCACTCCATCTAGTGGGGGCCTCCCCACACTTCGCTTACCGGTACTAAGCTGCCACTCCAGAACCTTTCTTCCCCATCAGCTGTCGGTTCTTCGAGCTATATGGCCGGCCCATTGCCACTTCAGCTTACTAATGCGTTGGGCTATGTCGGTTCCTCTGGTTTTGCTGTGGATATCCTCATTTATAAATTTATCACGCAGAAAAACCCCGAGCAAAGCCCTCTCTATAGCTCGCTGAGTGACCTTGAGCTGATTTTCATTTCAATATAATGCATCAATTAATACTTATGTCTAAGACACAAGCTTTATACCTCATATAAAACAAAAATCGACGCTGTGTTAGTCTATCTACGTTTTTCTTCGTAACTATAGAACGGGTTTTGTTCCGGGTTTCACCATTGGGTATGTATGGTTCATTCGAGAGGTTTAAAAAGGTCCAGGCATTAGGAAAATCTCGAGTTAACCATTCATTTAGTTCTCGTAATAGAAAAAATCAATAAGCTGCCAAAATATCATGCCTATTTCAACAATGTCTATTGGTACAATAAGAATTTTACAAAATTTAAATTATATTAAATAATACCATACCACAATGATGTCATTATCAATTTGCTTCGGACGCCAATACACAAGTTTTATGCTTTTTAGTTACAGTTTTAGTATAGAGTCGGTTGAAAACCTGTAGATTAATAAATATTTGATAATTATCTCTTGTTAGCGACTTTCAATGTTGTAAACAGATGTAGGTAGAAATAAACATCGACAAGTATTATCGACAAGGAACTCGTCAACCCTATTAAATTTTGTTATTTATCAAAAATAGGTAATTTAAAGCCAAACACGTTAGTAATTACATTTAATAAGATAAGTGATAGATTTTTAAGATTCTATATTATCAAATAGTTGTAATTTTTAATATAAATTGTAAATCCCCTTACTTGTGGAATGTTACCACACTTCCCTTCTGGTAATGAATTTAACATTATCATTGTTACTAAAAATACTTTTTATTATATTACTTACATGAAACATAACCGAACTACACAACACACACTCGTTTTCTCGTTTAAAACTTTAAAATACTCTTAGACGTTTTGAGCAAAACAACGGCCATTTGCAAATTATGTCAAATTTAGTTCCCGGTACACTCAATGGCGGCGCTTCAAATCGGCACAAACGTTTTCTAGGGTATATCCAGTCCAGCGTACTAGTATATATAGACGTCAGTGTTTATGTCACAAAACGTCTTATTACGTTTGAAAAACCCTGTTTTTAAGTGTTTACTTGAAAAGAGTCCACTTCTGGACATGGGTCTTTACCATGGACTTTTACGGACTGTTGGACATTTATGGGGATATATTACGGACAGAATGTATTGGCCGATAAGTGACATGTCAATCCCATTATACCTTATACTAATACCGATAACCTTTCGGTAGAGAGTTATTGTGTTCTCTGATGATAACACTATAGAACTAAATATGACAGCATAATTAAGAGTAATAATGAAAATACTAATCTAAAAATTTTCTTTGACTTATATTGAAGATATGAAGATAATTATTTCGTCTTATTAGCAAACCGGAATAACTCTCTTGACATCCTTGATTTAGGGTTTGTTAAAACCCTTGCACTAGATGGACATCCAAAACATTTGCTTCAAATCCTTTCAGCACAGCCTATCTAATATTTATTTAATTCTCTCTTTACTCCCTGAAGATATCCAATTCTATTAAATAACCTTTTGGCCAATTTTCGAAATGGGTGACAACTAGTTATCCTGTTGGGTAATCTCTTTTGCATTCCTAAATATATTTATTCACTGCTCTCGTCAGTGGACGTATTTTTATTTCATAGTTAATTTTGTTTTTACTTCATATTTAATATACTTTTATTATATACACGCGGAATATGATGAATAAATCACCACTGAAATACAACCGCCCGAGTGTATAGATAAAATTGTAATAGCATTAACGGTGAGTGCGGGCTGTCTTTGGTCTGTGGTTCCTTCGTGGATGAATTTAAGTATTTTAAGTGAAATTAATCAATAATGCAGGGCGCTGTAGGGAAATGGGAAATTGGGAAGGGACATATTTGCACAAATAAACACAGTAAAAATATTTGTTATTATGTCAAAAGTAAGTATACAGTATGCCATTTAGGTACACATAAGAAATGTTAAATAATACATCGGAATAATGTGCTACCTTTCGTCGTTCACATTCTAATAGCCTGTAATGGAAACTCCGGGAAGCTTGGTGTAAGCAGTGGTTTCGTCTTCAATCTTATGTTTCAGTTTATGGATAGTTGCAGGACGTGTGCGGTACACATTGCTTTTAAGCCGTTCCGCAGGTAGAAATCGCACACACAAAGATCAAGACATCGTGCGGATGATGCACAGCAGTCATACTACAACCCTGCTTGTATAACGCTCTCACAGTGAAAACACATTTCGTACCACTCCAATAGTACCGCATGTCATTTATATGTGGTAGAGCCATGCTGCAGCTATATTAATTGTATAGTTGTAGCACGAATGGGTCGGCTCGACCGGGGAAGGACCGCGCTCTCACAGAATACCAGCGTAAAATAGCAGCTTAACACTGCTGTGTTTCGTATGGTGAGTGTAGAGAACCGAAGACCCTTTTTACTGGAGAAGAGGCATTCCATCTTAGTCCTCACGGGTGATAACGCATCTGCATTTTGATTCTTTATTGGGAATAGATGTAGATGTCTATAGGTCACAGTAACCACTTACCATCAGGTGGACTGTGTGCTCGTTTGTCACCCTATCCTATAAAAGAAATGTCTATTATAATGAGTCTCTGCTCCGGAATTTTTATATGTAAGACACCGCTGTGTGATGGCAGAGTAAGAGATCCTGTCACCATATTTCATCGCGTAGGTGCCGTAAGAAGCGGCTATGGGAAATGCTAGAAAAATCTTATGGCTTCCGATAAATAATATATATATACATATATAAGTAGGTGCGGGGTGTCTATACCATGAGACCTAAGGAAAGTTGGAAAGATAGTCACGAGATCGATAGGATAAAGGTGACTTGGCAACACTGACAGGAATGCTTGCCGATCTATCGAGGCGAAACCTGACACATCGACCAACAGCACTCATTAATAAAACAGCGTCCATGTCCGAATCCAAACGGTTAGATGTGGAATTTTTGGCTCTAGCAGCCCCGGGCGGCAACCACTGACGCTACCATCAGTTGGACTGTGCGCTCGTTTGTTTCCCTCACTTTTATAAAATTAATAATTGATTTTAGGACGCAATAAATAATTCTCTTGCGCTATATTATAATATTATGTTCAGCACATAGACTTAGAATATACTAGCGTATAGACCACCTGACAGCCCGAAAACGTGACCAATTTTGATTTGTCATTGTGTGCGTTAGCTAGTGATGTATATTTTACTTAAAAGGACTATCGAAATGATTGTTAAGAAGCGGTAAAAGATTACAAAAATTGTTTAGTGCATGAGTTGAATAACTTCAAAAATTAACTGAATTTTACCATGATAGTTCTAAAATAATTAAAAAATATTCATATAACATGTTCCTGGGAATAAGCTGAACCTACCTGCCTTTTGTTGGATTTTAATTCAAATGTATAAAATCCCAGGTGACTTTACCGAAAAACCTAAAAAAAACTCCCCAATAATCACATCAGAATGTTGTATTTTCTTCTCTATCTTTGGAGAAAAATATTTACTGCCGTGGGCAGTTTCCCCGGAATTTATTTTTTAACATATTGTTAATATAAATAGGTAGATACTTAACTAAGTATATACCTATTTATATTTTATAAAATGTTTTGATGGGGAAACAAAAACGGGGACATGCAGTACAACATAATGGCTGCTTTATTTTTCTTAAAAGTATTACTTGTGATAATTACAAACATTTAATAATTAATAATTAAATAGATTATAGAAGTTTATTTTAACATTCGACTTAAGTATGAATGTAAACTTAATAATTTAAGGAAGGAAACTTGTAGGAATCAGTTAAATAAGATTGCTCTGTTTAAAGGCCAATATGTTTATGAGGCTTCATCATGCTTCATGTTTATATTATTTCATCTGTCCTGAAAAGTATAAAGTAATAATAAACTTATTATCATTTTAGCTGCATGAATTTAAAAAAATAATGATCTTAACACAGTAAAGTGCACTAAGTGTCTGAAAATACAGATACACTCTATTCTCTCAATCTCGGTATGTTAACAAAATGGTCACTCATTCATGGACTGACCGCGGCAAGTGCAACAATTTCGCAGATCTATTGATCTGCGCAGTTATTACTTAACCACGAGTTCCTCTTCCAGGGATAAACCACGCTATTTAAGCCTCGCGACAATGTCTTCGGCCATCAAGCATGAATCGGGCATTGACCGTTGTGAGTATCAAATACTATGGAATTTATACTATCACGTCTCATGCGCGGTCGTCAGTAGCGCTTGAGGAGCATTACTAAATATCTATACCTAACTACGCTAAAAGTTTTATTGTTATGATTTGGGAATATAATCCGAAGTTCCGAAGCTCCGCTCAACCCTTGGGGAAAATAGCATGATGCTATGAATATTGTACTAGTGTGACCGTGAGGCTGTGCGGTTGGTTGCTAGGTTATACATTTATTTTGGTTGATAAATAGATACTTAGTTGGGTTCATAATGGCTTAAGAGGATAATCTCAAGATTTTTTTGTCTTTAATGTACTACAGTTTTATAATGTATAAAATCTGTCTCTATATTTATCTAAAGTTTTGAAAGTTATATTTTGAAGTCTTATTATAACAATATTTTACTTACTGGTACAAATAATGTAGAAATGACTCCTTTTAATAAAATTGTTTTATTCTACTTTTCTTTTATACTTCTCAAGAAAATGTTTGCTGCAAATTGTTGAGTTCTTCTTTGCATTCCAACCAACCCGTCCAATGAACCTTAACAACTTTTTCTAATTATAGAATCCGGAGGGAATCTGTTTGAAAAACGGCAAAATAAAATTACATTTTAGAACGCAAACCGAGGATTTATTTTCTTGTTGTGTAGGCAAGTCTATCGATTCATTATAAACATTCAAGATAAATATCGACATTAATTTTGATATAGTTGAGTCAATCCCTAGCGTAAATGTAAAATATTTTGTATAAAAATGTATTTACCAAATTCATGCAAATTATCAACAACGTGACTTTTTTCTTTGCAAAATATCAAAATTAACAAAATAATTGAATATATTCTATATTTAAAACAGTATGTAACATAAATTTTAACAAAAATAAACGCGTCATAACATTGACGATGTCTTGAGAATTTACCTGTGATATGTGAAATTATCAGGATTATTTCTATTATTAACAGCACACTCACTCATGGAACAATTAACCATTTTGGAAAAAGTTACTTACTAAAATAACCACTATTATACTTTAAAAATTACAAAATATCTCGGAGCTATTTCTTGCGTGCCGAATTGTGCCGACCTGTCATTCAAAATCGGTTACAGAGTCATGAGATTTGGTATCCTTTTCTATCTTGCATTTTTGCCATAAGGAATTTTTTTTATCCCTTGCACACTATGTTGGTCTATACGCTAGTATATCCTAAGTCTATGGTTCAGCAGGTATATAATGTGTATGTAACTACTTTACGGAAAACCATAGATTACTATTAATATACTGGGTATCTAAATGGTTAATCTTTATCGCTAAAGAATGACATGTTGATAGATTACTTTTGAGATTGATTTATGACAAGAAAAAGGTTAAAAGTCAATCACAAATAATAACCACTATAGATAAATTGATTTTTTTTGTATAGGTATGCGCTTTGAACTCATAATTGCTTCCTCCTATTCCCTCGTCAATGTTGTTAGTTTACCGTTAACAGGCCTCTAAGTCGTCGATGCTGATGCTCATGTCATGATTTGTTTCCTTCTTATACCGCCACTGCACGGTCAATTTAGAGTTATCTAAATTTCCAACACAATGTACGTAATGAATAAGTTTATAGGAATTTTTACTAAATGTCTATTCGAATATAAATTATATTATTAATTATATTATATTTTGCATTAAAATATATGTTTATAATGATTCTATCAACTAATATTAAATCAACAATTTTAATTGGCTTTTATCAATATATGTATATATTTTTTGCAAACTCTAAGTTCAAAGTTCAGCTCTAGATTCGTTTCAGTAACCCTTAGGGACGGACAATCCCTGACAATTTATTTCTTAAAACATGCTATTTAAATTTCGGAGCCACAAGTTTAATAGTTAATGGGCTATTTCGAGCAAATAGCCTTTCGGTAGAATAGGTCGAAACAAAGGTTTTTTTTATTGAAATGTAATATGCTAGTATTATTTTATATATTAAGTGGTGCTGAAGCACAGGGTAGTTTGGTATATATTGCAGAGAGTTTAATGACGAAGAGAAGAATGACTATAAATTATCACGAGTGAACGGGAGATAAGGAATACAAAAGGGGAATTTAAAACGTAGTAGAGCTGCACGTAGCAGCTATATTATGGTGACAACACGATGTAATTCGGGCTCAGATCCCCAAGGAACAAGCTGCGCTTAGTTATGTCAATCTTAGTGAACTTTAACTATTGGGTTGTATCCTTAAAGTAATGTTACAGCTTATATACGTCCCACTGCTGGGGACAGGCCTCCTCTAACTTCTGAGAGGGTTTTAGGGCAAGAAAGTATCCGCCACTCTGCCCCAATGCGTGTTGGCGGACTTCGCATGTCTACGAAATTTTTTTTTTATTTCTCAGACATGTAGATGTTTTTTTTTGATGTTTTCACCGCCGATGTTTTCCTTTACTTAAAATTGCAATTAACAATTTCATTGGCGCCGGCGGGGATTGAAACCGGGTTGCTCGCGTATTGTGACGAGCGTTAAGCCCCTGAGCTACTACAACTCTGGGTTGTATACTTAACAAATAAATAAGTAAATATCAAATCAAACGTTTTTAAGGGCCTTTCCAAGAATGCCTTTTTTGACTCCCCACGCTGCACTAGGCGGGTCGTTGAACACAGATCCCTTGGTCTGGTATTCCCGATAAACAGTCTATGAAATTTGAGTTCAGCGATTTTGGATGGATTTTCCGCTATCAGTCGGTCGCCAGAGCCTTGTCCGTCAATCAGAAAGATACACCGCGTGCAGGTGGGGTAATAAAGGGCGGACTTAAGACCGTAGTCCTTAAGCGTAAGAACTTGTTATAGAACACCCACATTGACATTTTCTAGTCACACAGACGCATCGCTTAGTGTTAGTATACCGCATCCTGGATATAAATAAATTACTTTCGGTGCTTTGCACAAGTTACATATTCATCACGCGTTCGTCTTCGTAGCATGTTTATGAATGTCACATAAAACGCCATTAGCTTGTCGCATAGCGAAGTCCGCAGGCCCGTAGTGAATAGCCGGTGGCAAAGGGTGGGGTCACAGTGTACGCTTTCTTGATTATGTTAACTTTTCTGTTTCAACAAAGTAACGTCTTGACGTCCACTTTTGTAGATAGGTCGTACCAAACCCCATTTTAAATTTGTGTAGATACCTGTATTTATACTACTGTTAATTAACTTGACAATTACTTTAGCAATTTTTCTGATATAGCTTTAATGTCAATCGTACGAATTCCGTCAGCACCTGGTGTCTTTTTGTGTTAAGTGTTTGTATTATATTTTTTTATTTCCTTTGTGTTTGCTTTTTGAAACCGTATAGTCTACTGGATTTGTGTACAAATCTTCCGATAGAATTTTATTGGTACATTTTGGTATTATATTTTTTAAGTTTCTATCGAACTCAGTGGCAAAAATTATCGGCTATTGTTTCACTTTTTTGTCTTTTGAAGCTTTATTTAACGATTCATCTAGTGTTTCGGTAACTTTACCACAAAGTATGTTTACAATTTTCCACGTATATCTTGGATTAGACATATTATTATTGATTTTTTGATAATAGTAATTATTTCTAGTTTTTTCAATAAATTTAATTGCTTTATTTCTATATTTATTATATTCTAGACTTAGAAGTTTATTACTTGAGTCATTTTTCCATTTAGTAAACAAATCATCTCTTATGGCTGATTAATACAGGGACAGTAACTGGCTCCAAATTCGAGGCAAGTCAGTGCTGACCCGCTACTGGCAAAATGTAAATTGATTTGAAGTCAGTACAGCACTGTCTGCGCGACTACTGACTGCGCGTAAACGGTGCAAGTCAGTCGTCGGCGCCAGCACTAGCGTTTGTTACTAATCCCGTGTAAATCAGCCTTTATTTTACACATATTCTATCTGTGTTATGCTTTTAATTGAACTCGCATCCATATCTAATTTGGATGCTAATATTGTAGTAACTTGATGATGATTAATGCCATCTATACCCGATATACCAGTTAGTTCAATTTTGTTACTGTATTGGTTTTGTTCTAATTCTCCTATTTTTTGTTCTAGGGCACTTATTCTTATTTCCAAATTTTTGTTGTTTATTGCTAGATTTTTGGTTTCTAATTCTATAATTCTAGGTTTTAGAACATCCACACTTTCTAGCATCCCATCTAGTTTGTCGTGACAGTAACTTATAGAAGATTCGATTGGCTCTAGTTCGCGCTTTATAGTGACTTCTACTTCCTTTGAAATATCCTTCAGTAACTTTTTAATGTCTATTGATGGCTTAAAATACGAATGATCTTGAGTTTGTTCATTTTGTTCCACTTTTCTTTTCAAAAACGAAGGTTAACACAGATTAAAACAATCACAGTGGTTTGAACAATTTATATTTTGTGGGCACTAATGAAAAGCTAAGACTAGATAACTTCAATGTTTCCCATGATCACATACGGCGCTTTGGTATGGTGGACCATAACGAATGAAGCCACCACTATAAAGAATCTTCAGCGTTACCAGAGACTGGCACGTATGGCTGCCACAGGCTGCATAAGGACTACACCAACAGCAGCCTTAGAGGATATGCTGGAGCTAACCCCGCTTCACCTACATATACAACAAGAAGCGACTTTAGCTGACATTAGACTCAAGACTCTAAATCTTTGGAGTAGGAGTAGAGTCTCTCATACAGGTATAATCTTAACGTCTATACTTTCATCTCACGTTTTAACCATAATATTTTCTAAAATAATAACGAAATAGCCTAGAGAGTTCTACTAGAAAAGGCCGTTTAAGATGTATTTGACCATCGTTGACGAATTTTTTTCTCGAAAATCAAGAACTTTTTACAAATATCACGCGGTGTAAGAGGAGGAAAGGAAGACTCATCTATTAATTAATTGAGATTTTTTTGTGGTGTCATTCAATGAAGTCAGTTCTTTCATATTCTTAAAACCGTAACTGCCTATTCGCGCGTTTCTTGAGGACCGGCCTCTTAATGCCTATCGGCATACTCTGCCAGTCAACCCGTGGAGTGATGAGATTTTATGGTAGGTGCAATTATTTATAGAATATAATAGAATAGAAGAATAGAAGAAGAAAAATTACTTTACATATAATAAAACATCTTAATATGTATATAAAATATATCATCATCATTCTTTTTCTTTTTCTTTTTCCAACATCACTTTGTTAAAATAGGGATATATATATATATGTATATAACAGAAAAAACATTTGGTACGAGAGATATAGAAACATAAGATATGTAATCTTAATACATTGAATTGAATTGAATTGAATTGAATTAAGTCTAAGTATAATATTTATTGACGATTGAGAGTTTATTGAATCTACTTTGTCGCAGAATAAGCTTTTTTATGATAAATTATAATTCCAAAAATCTCAGCTTTATTCAATTTGCTATCGGCTCGAGTTGATTATTATATTTGAAATGGAAATAATAATTTGCATACACTAATGAGATATAATTTTTCTTAAAAGTGTTTTTCAGATTTCCAATTATTTCTTCTCCTCCTCCGCTTGTAAATCTCCGTAAATTACTAGACACTTGGTTTTTTATCTTAGCCAGAAGTACGCTGTTAATGCCACGCTTGGGACTTGGCAACGCACCAGATGTCTTACGCTCTAATTTTATTTTTTTATTTTATAGAATAAGAATGACAAACGAGCACACAGTCCACCTGATGGTAAGTGGATGCTTCGACCCATAGTCATCTATATCTAGCCTCGATTAAGAACCAAAACGCAGTTGCGTTGTCACCCCTGAAGACTAAGATGGAATGCCTCGTTTCCAGTGCGAAGGGTCTCGGTTATTTACACTCACCACACGAAACACACCAGCATTGAGCTGCTCTTTACACTGATACAAGATACCGCTGTGTGATGGCAGAGTAAGAGATCCTGTCACCATATTTCATCGCGTAGGTGCCGTAAGAAGCGGCTATGGGAAATGCTAGAAAAATCTTATGGCTTCCGATAAATAATATATATATACATATATATATATATAAGTAGGTGCGGGGTGTCTATACCATGAGACCTAAGGAAAGTTGGAAAGATAGTCACGAGATCGATAGAATAAAGGTGACTTGGCAACAGTGACAGGAATGCTTGCCGATCTATCGAGGCGAAATCTGACACATCGACCAACAGCACTCATTAATAAAACAGCGTCCATGTCCGAATCCAAATGGTTAGATGTGGAATTTTTGGCTCTAGCAGTCCCGGGCGGCAACCACTGACGCTGCCATCAGTTGGACTGTGCGCTCGTTTGTTTCGCTCGCTTTTATAAAATTATGGTTTTAATAATTGATTTTAGGACGCAATAAATAGTTCTCTTGCGCTATGTTATAATATTATGTTCAGCACATAGACTTAGAATATACTAGCGTATAGACCACCTGACAGCCCGAAAACGCGTGACCAATTTTGATTTGTCATTGTGTGCGTTAGCTAGTGATGTATATTTTACTTAACCTCGTAAAGCCCAAGGTGTGAACAACTAGATGAGCTAAACGCCCAATGTGCAATACAATGCACAATATCTTGTTATACCGTTGCGGCCCACGCAAACAAAACGATTTTTTTTTGTGATAACCCCAACTAGAATTTTTTGTATAATTTTTCTGGGTATTATATTGTAGTAAAGAATAGAATAAAACTATTTTTGAGTTCTTAGCTCGTTGTTCATTCAAATGTACATTGGGAGTTTATGAGAACTAAAATTATTAATAAAATAAACTTTGTAGAATATACGTAATTCTCTATTATCACAATAACTGTATCGATGTGTCAAAATTTATTTTGAACATATCAATATAACTAAAATTATGAATCTTGGCAACAATGAAACTAACAACAAAACACTTATAACAAATCAACAAAAAATTACTTAACATTAAGATAAAACCAAAATCTTAATGTCCATCCACTAACCATTTTCACGCTGACTCTTCACTGTTATGGAAGTCGCTATAACAGTTTCTTACTTTTGTGGCATAAGTTGACACCGCAGGCTCTACATTTGAACTGAGTTCTATTGTAATGGCAGTGACGGCATCTACCCACCTTTCCGCAAAAGGGTAAATGTTTAGCTCGACCGTACGGAACTTTTTGCTTGGGACAGGAATGAATGCAATGCTCCTCTTTCTTTTCAATGAGGGTCGGTTAGTACTATCCCCGTCAGAAACAGTCAAAAGTGATGGTTCAGCATTTGATTCAATAAAAGTCTCTCCCAATTCCATCTTAAAAGCTCGCAACTGTTGTATTTTCTTTACAGGTACAAGAGATTTTATCTGATCCTTTTTATACTGAAGCCAAGAGTTGTTGATTGCTAAATCAATCATAGATGAAAAGAACCGTTGTGTCCACTTTCTGGTCCTATATCTATACGGACACACTGCCAAAAGGCGGTCTGCAAGATCCACTCCTCCCATTTTCTGATTATACTCTCTCACTACTCGTGGTCGCGGGATGGTCACGTAAACTTTATTTTTTTTACACCACCGTCGACAATTATCAACTTCATCCTTTGCCTCCACAGAAGATAAAAGCAAAACCGGTTTATTATCGTACCATTTTGTGAAGGCTAATTTACCATCATTCCAGGACTAAAACTTGACTGCTTCCTCGTCCTTGAGTCATTAATTCTTTGTCATCAATCAGTAACGAGCGTACATCAGCAGGAATCCGATTTTCATAATAGTTCCCGTCCTCTAATTCCTTTTTTTCCAGGGCGTCCAATAACTTCTCGAGTGAAGTATCTGTCGAAGTAAATTACGTGTCCAGGTACCAAAGGCTCTGTCAGGTAAGGACAGCCTTTTCACCTAGTCCAAAATGTTCGTAGTTGGCATAGGTAGTTTTTCCTTGATATATATGAAAATCACATACAATACCGTCTGGGTTGGCTAATACAAATGCTTTTAAGCCAACCGGATTAGGCTACCTGGACAGTACTGCTTGATCGCGCAAGATCCGGTAAATGGGATGATCATCTCATCTAATGAAAGGCACTGATCTTTCTGTTGAGTTTGACATCCAGCCTGAATTCGATTGATTAGGGACGCATCTTCCATAATTTGTCCTTATCTTTCATTGCGGGGTAACTTCAGTGTCGAAAACCACTTTCAAAGAATTTCTCAGCAAGAAAAATCGGTTTCTGGACATATTATCAGCAATGAGGTACTCTCCATTTAGCCTCCCAATACATCCGTAAATTAGGGTAATTGATAGCCGCCATCAAAAATGATATTCCTAAGTAAATGTAAAGTTCTTTATTTGTTAAGTTCAAACTACGTCCTGTTTTTCTGCAGTTTGATTAGTTTTCGTTACTATGAGATTAATAAGCTGATCATCTATGTATTGTTTCAAATAGTCAGTCTTATCAAACCCTACCGTGTCAGTCCACAAATATGCTGGTTGCATCAATTCAGGAAAACGAGGGTGGAAATCTTTAACACTCCAATTACCTGAAGATGTTGTTCCGCGCTCCGAAGGAGAGGAGAGAAGAGGAGAAGCTTGATGGTTTGCTCTGCCTCCACCCCTTACTCGTCCTTTTCCACGCTTTCTTCCACGTCGTCTTCTTTTCTTTTGGGAGTTTTCCTTATCACTTTCAGGTTCGGAGGAAGAATCTCCCGAGTATGATGTTGAAGGTATAGATACACTTACGTGGTGAATTGACCACTCGGGGTCACCTACGTCTACGTCAGATGGAATGAAATCTTCAATTTCTGAAGATTCCAATAACTCCTCGATTTCTTTATCGTCGAGATCTAGAATCAAAAAATTGCAATTGATAACATAAACCCAATACCACAACACACCAATATGTAACAATACAATAAAACCCAATGTGCAACAAAATGAACATCAGTTTTGTAAAATAATATAAAATACAAATTGAGTTCTTTGAAACAAAAAAATAATTGTTTCATGAAAATAATATGTTAATTCTCAATTTTATTTTATTTTCATAAAAAAATAGTATCAGATTGTATAAATTAATTAAGATTTATACTCACGTGTATCAGAATCGGCGGCATGCTTGCAAAAATGATTGAATTTGACAGATTGTCTATGTATTTATCCCAAATGTCATGTGTCAAATTTTGTTCTAGTGAGTTATCAGGTCACCTCGTACACAGAAGTTTACGGTTGGCGCGAAAATTAAAAAGCAAAATGCATACAAGTATAATGTACATTGTATTGTACATTGTGCGTTTAGGAAGATTGGTTTTAAAAGTCTGGGCTGTAATTATATACGTTATTTTGTACAATAAATTGTACAGTGGGCCTTACGAGGTTAAAAGGACTATCGAAAATGATTGTTAAAGAAGCGGTAAAAGATTACAAAAATTGTTTAGTGCATGAAGTTGAATAACTTCAAAATTAACTGAATTTTACCATGATAGTTCTAAAATAATTAAAAATATTCATATAACATGTTCCTGGAAATAAGCTGAACCTACCTGCCTTTTGTTGGATTTTAATTCAAATGTATAAAATCCCAGGTGACTTTACCGAAAAACCTAAAAAAACTCCAATAATCACATCAGAATGTTGTATTTTCTTCTCTATCTTTGGAGAAAAATATTTACTGCCGTGGGCAGTTTCCCCGGAATTTATTTTTTAACATATTGTTAATATAAATAGGTAGATACTTAACTAAGTATATACCTATTTATATTTTATAAAATGTTTTGATGGGGAAACAAAAACGGGGACATGGAGTACAACATAATGGCTGCTTTATTTTTCTTAAAAGTATTACTTGTGATAATTACAAACATTTAATAATTAATAATTAAATAGATTATAGAAGTTTATTTTAACATTCGACTTAAGTATGAATGTAAACTTAATAATTTAAGGAAGGAAACTTGTAGGAATCAGTTAAATAAGATTGCTCTGTTTAAAGGCCAATATGTTTATGAGGCTTCATCATGCTTCATGTTTATATTATTTCATCTGTCCCTGAAAAGTATAAAGTAATAATAAACTTATTATCATTTTAGCTGCATGAATTTAAAAAATAATGATCTTAACACAGTAAAGTGCACTAAGTGTCTGAAAATACAGATACACTCTCTATTCTCTCAATCTCGGTATGTTAACAAAATGGTCACTCATTCATGGACTGACCGCAGCAAGTGCAATTAATTTCGCAGATCTATTGATCTGCGCAGTTATTACTTAACCACGAGTTCCTCTTCCAGGATAAACCACGCTATTTAAGTCCTCGCGACAATGTCTTCGGCCATCAAGCATGAATCGGGCATTGACCGTTGTGAGTATCAAATACTATGGAATTTATACTATCACGTCTCATGCGCGGTCGTCTAGTAGCGCTTGAGGAGCATTACTAAATATCTATACCTAACTACGCTAAAAGTTTTATTGTTATGATTTGGGAATATAATCCGAAGTTCCGAAGCTCCGCTCAACCCCTTGGGGAAAATAGCATGATGCTATGAATATTGTACTAGTGTGACCGTGAGGCTGTGCGGTTGGTTAAGCTAGGTTATACATTTATTTTGGTTGATAAATAGATACTTAGTTGGGTTCATAATGGCTTAAAGAGGATAATCTCAAGATTTTTTTGTCTTTAATGTACTACAGTTTTATAATGTATAAAAATCTGTCTCTATATTTATCTAAAGTTTTGAAAGTTATATTTTTGAAGTCTTATTATAACAATATTTTACTTACTGGTACAAATAATGTAGAAATGACTCCTTTTAATAAAATTGTTTTTATTCTACTTTTTCTTTTATACTTCTCAAGAAAATGTTTGCTGCAAATTGTTGAGTTCTTCTTTGCATTCCAACCAACCCGTCCAATTAACCTTAACCACTTTTTCTAATTATAGAATCCGGAGGGAATCTGTTTGAAAAACGGCAAAATAAAATTACATTTTAGAACGCAAACCGAGGATTTATTTTCTTGTTGTGTAGCAAGTCTATCGATTCATTATAAACATTCAAGATAAATATCGACATTAATTTTGATATAGTTGAGTCAATCCCTAGCGTATATGTAAAATATTTTGTATAAAAATGTATTTACCAAATTCATGCAAATTATCAACAACGTGACTTTTTTCTTTGCAAAATATCAAAATTAACAAAATAATTGAATATATTCTATATTTAAAACAGTATGTAACATAAATTTTAACCAAAAATAAACGCGTCATAACATTGACGATGTCTTGAGAATTTACCTGTGATATGTGAAATTATCAGGATTATTTCTATTATTAACAGCACACTCACTCATGGAACAATTAACCATTTTGGAAAAAGTTACTTACTAAAAATAACCACTATTATATTTTAAAAAATTACAAAATATCTCGAGCTATTTTTGTGCCGAATTGTGCTGACCTGTCATTCAAAATCGGTTACAGAGTCATGAGATTTGGTATCCTTTTCTATCTTGCATTTTGCCATAAGAATTTTTTTATCCCTTGCACACTATGTTGGTCTATACGCTAGTATATCCTAAGTCTATGGTTCAGCAGGTATATAATGTGTATGTAACTACTTTACGGAAAACCATAGATTACTATTAATATACTGGGTATCTAAATGGTTAATCTTTATCGCTAAAGAATGACATGTTGATAGATTACTTTTGAGATTGATTTATGACAAGAAAAAGGTTAAAGTCAATCACAAATAATAACCACTATAGATAAATTGATTTTTTGTATAGGTATGCGCTTTTAACTCATAATTGCTTCCTCCTATTCCCTCGTCAATGTTGTTAGTTTACCGTTAACAGGCCTCTAAGTCGTCGATGCTGATGCTCATGTCATGATTTGTTACCTTCTTATACCGCCACTGCACGGTCAATTTAGAGTTATCTAAATTTCTAACACAATGTACGTAATGAATAAGTTTATAGGAATTTTACTAAATGTCTATTCGAATATAAATTATATTATTAATTATATTATATTTTGCATTAAAATATATGTTTATAATGATTCTATCAACTAATATTAAATCAACAATTTTAATTGGCTTTTATCAATATATGTATATTTTTTTTTGCAAACTATAAGTTCAGAGTTCAGCTCTAGATTCGGTTCAGTAACCCTTAGGGACGGACAATCCCTGACAATTTATTTCTTAAAACATGCTATTTAAATTTCGGAACCACAAGTTTAATAGTTAATGGGCTATTTCGAGCAAATAGCCTTTCGGTAGAATAGGTCGAAACAAAGGTTTTTTATTGAAATGTAATATGCTAGTATTATTTTATATATTATGGTGCTGAAGCACAGGGTAGTTTGGTATATATTGCAGAGAGTTTAATGACGAAGAGAAGAATGACTATAAATTATCACGAGTGAACGGGAGATAAGGAATACAAAGGGAATTTAACGTAGTAGAGCTGCACGTAGCAGCTATATTATGGTGACACGATGTAATTCGGGCTCAGATCCCCAAGGAACAAGCTGCGCTTAGTTATGTCAATGTTAGTGAATTTTAACTATTGGGTTGTATCCTTAAAGTAATGTTACAGCTTATATACGTCCCACTACTGGGGACAGGCCTCCTCTAACTTCTGAGAGGGTTTTAGGGCAAGAAAGTGTCCGCCACTCTGCCCCAATGCGTGTTGGCGGACTTCGCATGTCTTCGATTTTTTTTTTATTTCTCAGACATGTAGATGTTTTCATTCACCGCCGATGTTTTCCTTTACTTAAAATTGCAATTAACAATTTCATTGGCGCCGGCGGGGATTGAAACCGGGTTGCTCGCGTACTGTGAAATTTACAGCGAGCGCTAAGCCCCTGAGCTACTACAACTCTGGGTTGTATACTTAACAAATAAATAAGTAAATATCAAATCAAACGTTTTTAAGGGCCTTTCCAAGAATGCCTTTTTTGACTCCCCACGCTGCACTAGGCGGGTCGTTGAACACAGATCCCTTGGTCTGGTATTCCCGATAAACAGTCTATGAAATTTGAGTTCAGCGATTTTGGATGGATTTTCCGCTATCAGTCGGTCGTCAGAGCCTTGTCCGTCAATCAGAAAGATACACCGCGTGCAGGTGGGGTAATAAAGGGCGGACTTAAGACCGTAGTCCTTAAGCGTAAGAACTTGTTATAGAACACCCACATTGACATTTTCTAGTCACACAGACGCATCGCTTAGTGTTAGTATACCGCATCCTGGATATAAATAAATTACTTTCGGTGCTTTGCACAAGTTACATATTCATCACGCGTTCGTCTTCGTAGCATGTTTATGAATGTCACATAAAACGCCATTAGCTTGTCGCATAGCGAAGTCCGCAGGCCCGTAGTGAATAGCCGGTGGCAAAGGGTGGGGTCACAGTGTACGCTTTCTTGATTATGTTAACTTTTTCTGTTTCAACAAAGTAACGTTTTGACGTCCACTTTTGTAGATAGGTCGTACCAAACCCCATTTTAAATTTGTGGGGTAGATACCTGTATTTATACTACTGTTAATTAACTTGACAATTACTTTAGCAATTTTTCTGATATAGCTTTAATGTCAATCGTACGAATTCCGTCAGCACCTGGTGCCTTTTTGTGTTAAGTGTTTGTATTATATTTTTTTATTTCCTTTGTGTTTGCTTTTTGAAACCGTATAGTCTACTGGATTTGTGTACAAATCTTCCGATAGAATTTTATTGGTACATTTTGGTATTATATTTTTTAAGTTTCTATCGAACTCAGTGGCAAAAATTATCGGCTATTGTTTCACTTTTTTGTCTTTTGAAGCTTTATTTAACGATTCATCTAGTGTTTCGGTAACTTTACCACAAAGTATGTTTACAATTTTCCACGTATATCTTGGATTAGACATATTATTATTGATTTTTGATAATAGTAATTATTTCTAGTTTTTTCAATAAATTTAATTGCTTTATTTCTATATTTATTATATTCTAGACTTAGAAGTTTATTACTTGAGTCATTTTTCCATTTAGTAAACAAATCATCTCTTATGGCTGATTAATACAGGGACAGTAACTGGCTCCAAATTCGAGGCAAGTCAGTGCTGACCCGCTACTGGCAAAATGTAAATTGATTTGAAGTCAGTACAGCACTATCTGCGCGACTACTGACTGCGCGTAAACGGTGCAAGTCAGTCGTCGGCGCCAGCACTAGCGTCTGTTACTAATCCCGTGTAAATCAGCCTTTATTTTACATATTCTATCTGTGTTATGCTTTTAATTGAACTCGCATCCATATCTAATTTGGATGCTAATATTGTAGTAACTTGATGATGATTAATGCCATCTATACCCGATATACCAGTTAGTTCAATTTTGTTACTGTATTGGTTTTGTTCCAATTCTCCTATTTTTTGTTCTAGGGCACTTGTTCTTATTTCCAAATTTTTGTTGTTTATTGCTAGATTTTTGGTTTCTAATTCTATAATTCTACGTTTTAGAACATCCACACTTTCTAGCACCCCATCTAGTTTGTTGTGACAGTAACTTATAGAAGATTCGATTGGCTCTAGTTCGCGCTTTATAGTGACTTCTAATTCCTTTGAAATATCCTTCAGTAACTTTTTAATGTCTATTGATGGCTTAAAATACGAATGATCTTGAGTTTGTTCATTTTGTTCCACTTTTTCTTTTCAAAAAACAAAGGTTAACACAGATTAAAACAATCACAGTGGTTTGAACAATTTATATTTTGTGGGCACTATTGAAAAGCTAAGACTAGATAACTTCAATATTTTCCATGATCACATACGGCGCTTTGGTATGGTGGACCATAATGAATGAAGCCACCACTATAAAGTATCTTCAGCGTTACCAGAGGCTGGCACGTATGGCTGCCACAGGCTGCATAAGGACTACACCAACAGCAGCCTTAGAGGATATGCTGGAGCTAACCACGCTTCACCCACATATACAAGAAGCGACTTTAGTTGACATTAGACTCAAGACTCTAAATCTTTGGAGTAGGAGTAGAGTCTCTCATACAGGTATAATCTTAACGTCTATACTTTCATCTCACGTTTTAACCATAATATTTTCTAAAATAATAACGAAATAGCCTAGAGAGTTCTACTAGAAAAGGCCGTTTAAGATGTATTTGACCATCGTTGACGAATTTTTTTCTCGAAAATCAAGAACTTTTTTACAAATATCACGCGGTGTAAGAGGAGGAAAGGAAGACTCATCTATTAATTAATTGAGATTTTTTTGTGGTGTCATTCAATGAAGTCAGTTCTTTCATATTCTTAAAACCGTAACTGCCTATTCGCGCGTTTCTTGAGGACCGGCCTCTTAATGCCTATCGGCATACTCTGCCAGTCAACCCGTGGAGTGATGAGATTTTATGGTAGGTGCAATTATTTATAGAATATAATAGAATAGAAGAATAGAAGAAGAAAAATTACTTTACATATAATAAAACATCTTAATCTTTGAAGTCTTTAGAGTACACAAGAGATAGTCAAATGTCACCTGTAGACCCCTCAAAACAATTTTTTTTAAATGATATTTATAAGAATTATACAACTCAAATTCTAAATTTTTATTAGAATTAGTCTCGTTACTAAATTACGCTTTTATAAATTAAGAGAATTTACGTCAAATTACTAGTTTCCGCCATGACGCGTCGCGTTTACTACAGTACGTCTACTTCGCCGCGGAGTGCAAGAAGCCACTATATTAATTATATAAGTTATAAGTGTACCCTTTAAAGGAAAGTTTATTGTGAGTTTTTATACAAAAGGTAAGTAATTACACAGTTTAAAAAAGTTATTTGCATATATTTCGTCTCGTAACAATTTTACTAAATTTATAAAATTGGTACTTCAAATAATGTCGTTCACATATGAAATAAAATAGTCAATAAAAGTAACTGAAAATGAAATATAAGGTATAAATTATCATCATAAATCATGTAAAAACACAAATTTTCATATTTTACAAAATCCAATGTGCGAAAATTACGTTTTATGTTATAATTTCGATATATCGTGAATATTATGGCGAAATTGTTATCAACAAAAATGGCGTTGGTCAAAGATAGCGTAATAAACTATATATATACCTATGATTGATTTTTTTTATTAGAGGCTCCTAATGAGTGTATATTATTACGATATCGATATAATAATGTTATATATTTCTTTTCTTTATGAAATTTCGAGTGTTTTTTTTCTACATAGTAGTTATTTGAGTGTAGTAATTTGGTATTTCATAATTCTTATTATTATTCTTATTATTTATTCTTATATGTTATATGTAAATTTATAAACTTTTATTAACCCTTTTGAGCCTCATGAAAACACAAAATGTTCAAATGTGTGTACTGTACTACATCCATTTTCAGAAAAATGCCGGAATTTGACGAACTATTTCGCGACTCGGACGACGAATATCTCAGTGACAGAGAGGAAGAAATGTTTTCATATTCTGTTGTAAGTAATTTATTATACTCTTTTCTATATTATAATTATAAATATGAGTGCATATGGATGTATAAAGTGACTGCTGATCATGAAGTCCCGGGTCGGGTCAAAAAATCATTTATTAAGATTTTCCGTCAAGAAATTCTCAGTAGCACCCCTGAGTCAAGAAGTTGGCGGTGATAAATGATAAATTATCTACACCTATCATATAACGCAAACATGCGTCTATGAAAAGGGTCTCCAGATTTTCTCACTTACTAAATAAAAGGCAGCAGCACCATCCTGGTCAATTTAATTCATAACCATAAAAATATGTCATATGCATATCTAAAATGTCTTATTATCATACATGTTTTTCAGGAGACGGATATGCATCAGGGGGACTTAGGTAACTCCAATGAGGTTATCCTACTGGCCATGTTTGATGAACATGGCCAGCAGTTGGAGTGTCCAAATCTCCTTTTATGACCCGCATCTTCCACCTAGCCAGCACAAGAAAATCCGCCGTTGGCATCGTCACCACCTTTTCCGTAAGTAAATTTTGTTATTATGTTTGTATTAAAGCTTTTTCAAAAATGTATGCAAGTAGAAGCTACCACAGTTTTTAAAATTCTGTCTATATACAATTGAAATTCTTCACTCATAAATTAGAGATATGAAAAGTCTCTGTCCTGGGAGTGACCAGCAAAAACCCAGCAGGACTTTTATTAAATATAATTAATTCACACAATAATAACTTTTATAGAATAAAATTAGTATGAAAACATTTAGAAACAGCATGGTAGCAATCTCCTCATTCCAGGATTCCAGGGTTTACATGGTTGATAATAATATCAACCATGTACTTTGGTAGTATAATAAACCATTACTAAACAATTTTGCTTACTAAATTTATAACTCATTGATAAGGTCTGTATATTTTCTGGGACTTTCTTATAAATACATATACCTATGTTGCCCCATGAAGGAATTATACTGACTCTGGAGTCTAGTAACTGGTATAACTAACTTGTTACTACTTTCATCTTTGATTCAATCTAATTCATTTGTATATAATTATTCTTCTATTGTCTAGTTACAGTATTTGTTTATACTTATTGCACATTTATGTTATATGCAATAGTTTTAAAACATATATTTGTACTTTTATATATATATATAAACATACTAGCTGACCAGGCAGACTTTGTTCTGCCCTTTCCGAAGCCCTTTGTCTTCGGAAAGGGCAGAACAATTTTGTTTGTTTTGAGTTCATCGCAAACAAACAATGTGACACGTAATTTTTATATATAAAGATATTAATAAGTATGTATTCATCCTATCTATGTACTTATATACCATTTTATTTTATGCATCTTTATTACTATTTTATGGTTTATAATAAAAAATGCAATTTTGTATCTATCTGATAACACTTCATTGTGCGCTAAAAAATCTATCTATTTATGCTTGTTCCTTGTATTTACAGAATGTAAATCGCTATTTTTAATAAAACTATTTTTGTTTTGTGTTTGTATATAGTATTTTATAAAATATATATGCACTCAATTATATTATATTGTTTTTATATATGTCTTGTAGGCGAAATGTTAGTCCAGAAGTGGTCGTTGTCGTTGAGCGGTTGGAACGGCGACAAGTACTTGTTCGCGGACGAACACGAACTTTTCACGAGGAGGTGTTGGCGAGTTCGAGTGGTGGTGCTGAGCGGCGTGCGGGTAACAGCAGGCCAGCGACGGGCACGAGGCGGTCGACGCGCCGTGGTGCTCGCGCTCCGTCTCCTCATCGTGGCGGCGCGGCGACCAACTTATACAAGTATGTGTGACAGATGATGATGTGCCTGAGGATTTGCGAGATAGGATTTTGAGACTGGTGGCTAATAGGGAAGCTAGGAGAGGAGGGCCGAAAGGAGAAGGATGGAAGTAGATAATGATAATGATGATGAGGGATGGCATTGGACGTGCGGCCCTATTCGAAGATGCGACTTCTTAACTTTGATTGGCGCCCCATAGACTCCTTTCAAGGTGAAAGAGAAACGTTTCTTGCGGAAACAACTGGGCCAACCACGCCGTCCGGAAGTGCTTATGAGGCATTCCGCCAATATTGGGACAATAGCATCATGTCTCATAGCGACAGAAACGAACCGGTACGCTGTAGAACTGTCAGTCAGTCATCAGTGATGTTTTACTTCAGAAGACGGGTAATGTTTTCGAGTACGCATGTATGGATGTATTTTTCTTTACACGCTCTGTAGCCTAAACTGCTTGATGGATTTTAACATATGGGGTGTTGTTCGACTTGCTTTAGTTGTGAAAGTGACATATAATATTTGAATTTTTTCTTTTCAGGAAACTTTTGGTTTTGTTATTTATTACTGTTTTAACAATTGGACTTGTTTAATAAATTGTTTGATGTTGATGTTTGATGACTTTTTACACACAAATATTTTTTCAAATAATAAAATTAACCTCCCCTTCCTCCTTTTGGTTTCCTTACAATTCTTTCTTTATCATAAGGTCGTAACAATCCACTACTGCCATGGGTCATAGAAATAAAGAGGAGCTCAAGATTTTACTGCCGCAAATGTCGCCCAGCACGACAACGCTGTTCTAAATATAGCACGGAACACCGCGTTCCGCCGAGACTAAATTAAAAAAAATGTTCGTCGTTTTAGTCTATTAAAGTCCACTACAGATCATAAGCGTCCCCATATTGCGGGATATTTGCCATAGTTGCCACGTTTGGTAAGCGGGTTGGCAACCGCAGTTTTTTATTTTTAGTCTTTATTAGGAAGACGCTGCTGCCCATCTTCTGATTTGTTTCACTCTGTCGCCTCTAATCATGAGTGATTAACCCATTCAAGGCGGCTCAAAAAATCGCACTTATTACGTAGGTGCGGGCGGTTCAAAGAACTAACGCCGGTAGGCGTTTAACGCATCTCATATTTAAACACTTTGACGCCGATCGGCGTTTCCCGCACATGAAAATTATTTCTTGCTTATTTAGGCAGAATTTTACTGACGCTCATCAGATTACGCCATGTGCAAGTGACTGCGTACTCAGTGGCGAAATTTCATTTGTATATAATAAGTTATTTTGTGATTAACAGTGCAGTTTTATTAAAAATACTGGCAATTTCCTATTTACCATAAATATGGCTGGAAATAGTAAGTGAATTTGTTTCTTTTCTATTCAGTATAAAGTAAGGATATTTTCCACATTATAGAAAGATTTCTTATTACACTGAATAAAGAAATTAGTTTTTATATTAATAATTTCGAATTATTGAAATATGACCAGGATTGAACCTTTTCTCTGATTTTTAAGTTAAAATACTTTTAATAATAGTATTTAGTCTACTATTTTAAATGTACTAAGTATAATAAGTAGAGTTTTGAATTAGTAGTTGAAGGAAGAGAAACATCAAGAAGGGTATTCAGTTACATACTATTTCTAGTGCAGCGTAATTTCTTTCACTTAATAATTAATAATGACTTGAAGGTGAGGCTCGACCATCGTCACAGAGTTTATTGAGTGACGGTGTGAGACCATTTGGTTCGCGAAAAGAAAGCCTATATAACTGTTTTTAATTCCATAAAATAAAATAGCAAAATAAATATTTAATCAAAATGTTTTTAATGTTGATAACCTTCGGCGTTTTCCGCGCCTGAGGATAGTTTTGTTATTTTTCTAAAATCATTATTTACAGAAACTGCGACTATAATGATGTATGTATGTAAAACATGCACATATAAAAAGTATATCCCTTTAGAATAGAAATTGGCCAAGTTAATGCTAAAATATAATTTAGGCCGATCGGCGTCATGCGCCTAAGAATGGCAATTGAAATAACGCCGTTGTGCGTGCACCGCAATGAATGGGTTAATAACGTCACGGTGAAAAATAATGTTTTGGTCCATGTCTAATGTCGATTTTATTAATCATGTCTAATGAGTAATGGACGTGACAAAGTGATATTTTACTGTTATTTTTATGAATAGAATAGAATGGTATTTTATTCAATATTGATTATTACATAATACTTATTGAAAGTCATTTTTTATTTACCACGGGTTCGGAAAATATGGAACTAGAGCATCCGTCACGGTTATTAAAATAACACCTCAGTCTAGTCGCCTCTTACGACACCCACAGTATGATATGAATATTTATACACACACTACACGGTAATTGATAATTTCTCAAAACATTTTATTTATCGACAACGTCTTGCAATCGTCGTTTCTCTAGCGTTCACTTGACCTTCATACAAGTAATGCGATATTTTAATTGTTGATAATTTTTTATTTTTGGATAAGAACATAGTAATGAGTAATGACTCTAAGTTATATTTACCATCATTTACAAAAAAATATTGTCTTTGGCCTGACCTACTATACTCTTTGACTTGACCATAGGTCTGACTAAGTTGGCCCAATAAAATGTCAAGGCCTGAGAGGTTAATATGTATATAAAATATATCATCATCATTCTTTTCTTTTTCCAACATCACTTTGTTAAAATAGGGATATATATATATATGTATATAACAGAAAAAACATTTGGTACGAGAGATATAGAAACATAAGATATGTAATCTTAATACATTGAATTGAATTGAATTGAATTGAATTAAGTCTAAGTATAATATTTATTGACGATTGAGAGTTTATTGAATCTACTTTGTCGCAGAATAAGCTTTTTTATGATAAATTATAATTCCAAAAATCTCAGCTTTATTCAATTTGCTATCGGCTCGAGTTGATTATTATATTTGAAATGGAAATAATAATTTGCATACACTAATGAGATATAATTTTTCTTAAAAGTGTTTTCAGATTTCCAATTATTTCTTCTCCTCCTCCTTGTATATCTCCGTAAATTACTAGACACTTGGTTTTTTATCTTAGCCAGAAGTACGCTGTTAATGCCACGCTTGGGACTTGGCAACGCACCAGATGTCTTACGCTCTAATTTTATTTTTTTATTTTATAGAATAAGAATGACAAACGAGCACACAGTCCACCTGATGGTAAGTGGATGCTTCGACCCATAGTCATCTATATCTAGCCTCGATTAAGAACCAAAACGCAGTTGCGTTGTCACCCCTGAAGACTAAGATGGAATGCCTCGTTTCCAGTGCGAAGGGTCTCCGGTTATTTACACTCACCACACGAAACACACCAGCATTGAGCTGCTCTTTACACTGGTATTCTGTGAGAGCGTGGTTCTACCGACCCATTCGTGCTGCAAACGTAATATAGCTGCAGCATGGCTATACCACGTGCTTCTAGGGTTTAAATTTTTTAACATCAAATATAAGTTTTTAGTTTTTTGTTTTTAAATTTCATTTAATTTTGATGAAAAAATAAATAACTTTTAAACGGTGTTGAGTTCAATAACAAAAATCAATAGGGGTCCTACTTAGAATATATGGAATCTTATTTAATACTATATATCTCAATCTATTGCTATTAAGCGAGGAGACTCACCGACGCACAGGCCAACGAACGGAAGTCCATATATTTTTTCAATTACAATTTTTGTTATGTAATCTAAAGTGAATCAATTAGAAAATAAACTAATCTTATAATTCAATGTCTGTAGTTATTGTAACGTTAATAACAATATGGATTTGATGTGTACCTAATAGTATAAGAACGGTTTTGTGTAGCTAAATTGAGGTATGGCCACATATCGAGAGTAAAGTCTCACGTTGTGAGGCGTGCAATTTTTGAGGCTAATACCTCAATCATTGCTCCGCGTCGCCGTTCTGGGTATTAACAACGTAAACGGGATGGTTATAACCTCCATCTATTGAAAGCCATTAGATCTTTCGAGAGTTTTTTATAGACAGTTCGCATATTTTCTCTGACAGCTTATGTCTAATTTTTCGAAGATATTGGCGATGCAGCTAAGGGACCTCTTTAGTGAAAAATATTCTTCTTAAACCATAGTTTAAGCCCGAGACGATTGATTAACGACGTTTTGTGATAAGATTGTAAAATTTTTGTAAATAATTAAGATTCGTAACCGTTACCATTACAGCCTTTTCAAGTCCACTGCTGAACATAGGCCTCCACCATAGATTGCCTCATAGGGGGGATATTTTCCATAGTTGCCACGCTTAGCAAGCGGGTTGGAAAACGCAGTTTTTTAAATTCATTATTAGTAAGACGCTGCTGGCTATCTCCTGATTTGTTTCCCACTGTCGCCTCTTACGACACCCACCTCATAACGTCAATTTTAATGCAAACGCAAGAATTGCCTCTAAACATTAGTTAATATAAAAAGGCATCTTTAGTATATTAGCGTACCCTTTTCTAAGCAACCATTCTGTCAGTTAAGAATTTCTACTCTCCAATACAAATAGTATCGTACAATATGGGGAATGTGCCGGTTTCCTTTATGCTATTTTTCATCCAAAATCGAGATTACAAATTCTCGTTAAATTTATCTATTTCTTGTATTTTTTTTCATATTGTACAAATTCTTCTAAGTAAGCGGTCATTAAGGAGTATGTTAGGGCTGAATCTGAATGACAGGGTGAGAAATTGTGTGATTAAAGTGTGATTTGCAAGATGATGTTGAGGATTAAGAAAGGAATGCTGCGGTGGTTTGGTCATGTAGAAAGAATGAACCAGGAAAGAGTGACAAAGCAAATTTATGTTGTAGAAGTGGACGAAAGAGTCGGGAAGGGACGCCCTACACGAAAGGTTATCGACCAAATTGGCGATATATTGAAGATGGGCCAGATCAAGAGTACAGATCAGGTGTGTCAGGATCGTGCCAAATGGAAGTCCGTACTCTCTACCTACCCCTCTGGGTGACAGGCGTGAGTGTTTATGTTTATGTATGTTTTCTTAGTATTTATGATGTTAGTTTATGTAGGCGTCGTAAGAGGCAACAGAGATAATTGAAATAGAAGATGGGCACCAGCATTATTCTGATAATAACTCTAAATATGTAAGGGAATCTATGGGAGGCCTATATTTAGCAGTGGACGCGGATTGGCTGTTAAGAAATAGGTAGATACAATTTTAGATTAAATTAATGCTGCATCAATGTTTTTTTATGTTAATTTGGGACCAGTATGTGCTGTTTGCGAGACAAAGATAAAAACAGAATATAAAAAAAAAACCGATTTCTTAAGCTGCGAAATGTATTGAGACGTTATACATTCATTCGATGTATGTATAACGTCTGAGCGGTCGCCTTTTTAGGTATCGGGTGCACTAAAGCTGCCTTCCATAAATTCAGGATTACGCCTAGGGAGTAGGAGTACCGGAAAAGACGCGTTAGAAGCGGTGCTAACTCCGGAGCACCTTCAGCACAATAGGAGAGACTCCATCAGGCCCACTCGACTTGTTGACGTCCAGGGAGAGAAGTGCTTTGCACACTCAGATCTGTGTAAACCACATATCCAGCATGGCACAATCACACCAATAAGAATAGTAGAGCCAAGCTGCAGCTATATTATGATTGCAGCACGACCGATCGGCTCAACTGGAAAAGGACCACGCTCGCACAGAATATCAGCGTGAAATAGCAACACAAAGCTGTAACGTGTCGTATAACGTCACGTACAGAGAGAAACTGCTTTAATCCGGCTCGGCCAGTGCTCAAACTCAGGGTTGTGTAAAGAATAATAAGTATAAAATTTTATTTTTTAAAGAATTATTCCTGTCACATGAAATATAAAAAAGGGTTATTATGGTTTACTGTACTGTTTGTATGAAAAATAATAGAACAAATAAAAATATTTTTTTTTAATTATCCCAAAGACTCCACTAGGTAAGTAGTAACTTGACTATAATTTATTATTTTCAATGTGGTAGATAGATAACTCACCTATAAGTGACCTACCTATAAGTGATTGAATAGTTATTCATCATAGGCCTCAGAAGTAACAGCGCATCTACATTTTGATACTTAATGTGACAGTGGTAGTCTTATTCCGACAAAAAAACTGAATCTTATGGTTGTCAAACTATGCCGTCGACGCTAGAAGTAATCAATTATTTACTTATTTCCTAAATTTATCGATGGTTTTTGAGGTTCCCCGTAATAACCCTTTAATAAACCTTTTAAGAAAGTGAGTGAAATATCTTTAAAGGTAAAACAGCTAATGCATTTCACACATTAAAACAAAGGCTCGATATTTATCTTCCATAGTAATGAGAAGTCTTATATTTAAAATCCTTTATTATACTTTAACCAAGTAGTTATATAAGGTAACTTTAACAAGAAAGTACAAATAATAATTACGTATTTATTGAATTAGAACGAGAATACCATGCATTTCAAAGGCCAAAACAGACTAATAATTAAGTTTGGGTTCTGTGGGAGTAGAAAAGGCGACTGATTGATAGTGAAACTCGATCGCTAATTAGTCAATTAAGTTTGAAAAACATAGCGTTGTCAGTGGGAGCTCGAAGGGGAAGAAAAATCGAGATCGAGAACTGTTTAGTAAGAAAATTTAAACAGAAAAAAAGGTTAAACTTTTGAAAAATTAAAAACCGACTTCACTAACAACTTTGACAGAAATGAGGGTGTACCGTGGTATACTGAACACATCTGCGTACCGCTTTAGAGGGTACAGGCGTGATGCTACATTGTGTGATTGCGTAAACAATGTATAGATATGCGATAGCAGCAATCGCGGTTGATTTGCTGGCATTTATTGAAGAGTTTCGTTGTCTGTCTCCGAAACTCATCATCAGGTGATCAGAAATTTAAATGGGACCATTTCGGAATAAATCACTTTCGGACAAAAAAGAATTTTGCTAATCCGTCTATATATATATTTAATAGGAAAGGGGGCAAACGAGCATGCGGATCACCTGATGGTAAGTGACTACCGCCGCCCATGAACAACTGCAACACCAGGGGAATTGCAGATGCGTTGCCGGCCTTTTAAAAAGGAGTAGGCTCTTTTCTTGAAGGTCCCTAAGTCGTATCGGTCAGGAAAAATCGCTGGTGGTAATCGATACCACAAGGAAGTTGTGCGAGACACAACTTCCTTGTGGTATCGATTACCTGATGATTACACAGTGGTGGACCGCCAATCATCCAGATGGTATGGATAGTATCGCGAGTTTTGTCGCGATGTGCGATGGTGAAATTGAGCGGCTGGAATTAGTCCGAACGATTCCCGTGGTAGATGCGATAAAATACGCAAAGAGATGCAACATCTCTACGCAGTGCCAGTGAGTCAAGCCGATCGGAAAGAACTCGGTCGTCGACGATTCGAACCGCTCTGCGCTGGATGTGGTCAAGTAGAAGAAGCTGGCACTGGGGAGCCCCAGCCCAGAGATGGTAACAGTATTCCATGTGAGGCCGAACCTGCGCCTTGTAAAGTTGCAGGCGGTGTGCCGGCATGAAATACTGTCCCGCTCTGCTGAGCAACAAGGGGAGTGCCTGAGATACGACAAAGGGGTTCTTTTTAGCGGTAAACGCGCAAACTTGTGTCTTCTGAGGATTAAACTGGACTAGATTTAGTCGCCCCCAATCCGAGACTTTGTTCAGCAAAGACTCGACTTCAGACACAAGTTTGTTCCGGTACTCTGCGACGTTATATGTGACGGAGTTATCATACATAAAAAAATATAAACATCCGAATTGAAAACCTCCTTTTTTAAAGTCGATTAAGAAGTAAAAGCCAACTTATAAAACTAAAAACGATAAAATAGTTTTCACATACTAACTAGCTTTTGAATTAAAGCTCTGACTTTAGAAGCCGTAATGTGGAAATATTTTTTTTCTTTTTAGTTTTATGAAGTCGGTTTTTACTTTAAGTAGTAAAAGTAAAAAAAAATTACCCTTTTGATTAGTCTAAGGAATACCACAAACTCAAGGTAAAATTTATATAAAACATTAAAAACTTCATTCCCTATTTTTCATCACTAAGAGCAAAATTTTTCTTACAATTAATACGGGCCACCTTTGGGACACAACCTATTTAATAAAAGAAGAATCATTAAAATCGATAGCTGTTTCCGAAAAATCGTTGAAAATATTATATAAAAAAAAAATTCTGGTCGAATATAGTGGTTTCAATGAGAATTACTTGTGATCTATATTCTATAAAAATTATTCTATTTTTATTTTATAGATTTTAGAAAAACAAAATTCTTCATGTATTTCGGATAAAATTCTGCCTAGATCCTTCTTGGTATTGCTCTATATCTGTTAGTGAAGTTTTATTACAATTGGTTCAGCCCTTTCGAAGATTAGCCTGGACAGATAGACAGCCAAATATTTTAAAAATCATTTAAAATTCCTGTCTTGTTGTTTGCATGCTATTAATGCAAACAACTCCCTGTGGTTAACAGTTATTTCGATTTTGCAGACAGATTGCAGAAAAAGCAAAACTTAAAGAAACACATAAATTACTGATTTTGGAAAAGTAGTTATATGACTTAAATATTTGTTTATTTTATTTATAATAATTTATTTGAATTTAGCCACCTTCTCTTTCTCCTTTATTTGAATTGGCAAAGACCCACCCCTCTGGGTGACAGGCATGAGAGTTTATGTTATGTTATGTTTTATCCTACTTAATATTATAAACGTGAAAGTTTGTGAGGATGTATGGATGTTTGTTACTCTTTCACGCAAAAACTAATAAATGGGTTTTAATGAAACTTTACAATTATATAGCTTATACATCAGAATAACACATAAGCTATAATTTATAAAGATATTGTGTGAATTGGTCAAAATATAACGAAAAATGTTAAGTAAGTCGGAAAAAAATCTGTCATCTGCGAACTATTTTGGCGTGCGGTGCAAAAAATTGTGGAATTGGTTCTCCTGAATAGTTCTACAAAAAAGACCGCGACAGTATATATCTATATTTTATGTGTAAGTCAAGGAGTAACTTAAGCTACTTTTATTCTAGGGTTCCGTGCAAAATAATCCCCGAAGTCGCGGGGAACAGCTAGTTTTAAATATTTTTGACGTAAATTCAAAAAATTTAAACCCGATTGTTTTCAACATTGACGGTGGTGTTTTCAGATTCGTGTCGGGCTGCAAATAGTAGCCCGACTTAGAAGTAAAAGAGACCGTTGTTACAAGAGTCGATTTTAAATAGACCAACTAAAAATGTTTTAAGTATTTACATCGTTGTGATATAATTACATTTCTCCTATTAAAGTTATTTCACTCTATAATTTCCCGTGTAGTGGCGGGTAAGAATACTCACTACCCCATATCTTCCCGTGGGTGTCGTAAGAGGCGACAGAGGGAAACTGAGGCAGAGAATGGGCAGCAGCATCTTTCTGATAAGAGCAAAAAACAACAAAAAAACTTCGGTTGCCCACCCGCTCGCCAAGCGTGGCAACTATGGCAATATACCCCCCATGAGCGACGACACAAAGAAATGGCCCCCAGTCCCCGGCGGCCCCGCTATTCCTGGCTACGGTGACGACCATGGTAACGGCGGGGCAGGGGGTGCTAAGAATCTCCGGTGGAGGTTCGGTTGCCACCTACGACGACTCGACCTGGCAACTTATAACGCACGTACCCTGAGGACTGACGAGAAGATCCTGGAGCTGGAAGAAGAGATAGACAAGTTACGCTGGAATATTATAGGATTATCCGAGGTCCGAAGAGAGGGGGAGGACACGGTAATCCTCGAATCCGGCAACTTGTTCTATCACCGGGAAGGCGACCATCTGTCCCAAGGAGGTGTCGGATTTATCGTCCACTCTATAATTAAAGCATTAAAGCAATTTCACGTGAAATTTGTTAACATACATAAACACTGAGCATTTGTAACGTTAGACATCTAGAAATTCTGTACGGGTGCTGTAACTTATTAGAAGGCTCAGGAGTAAAGATCGTCTATAAAAGTTCAATTACATATTAAGTATACAGCTTAATTAAGTGGCGCAAATATGAGTCTTTGAGAAATGATTACATATTTGTTCAATTTGCTGTAGAGACTATCAGTCCGTGGGTTCCACATGCAGTGAAGTTCCTAAAGGAACTGTATCCGCGACTGGTCGTCGCTGCTGGTGATCAGAGGTCTGGTTCTTTTCTCGCTCAAAGGCTAAGTATAGCCATTCAGCGAGAAAACGCAGCCAGCGGTCTTGGCACGATACCACGGGGAGTAGGACTGTATGACAATTTAAATCTTTAGTTTTAGTTATTCTTTATTATAGTTTTTTTTTAATATTGTGTGTAACCTTTTAGTTCGATTTAATTTTATACTATGTTTTAACAATGTAAAGTTTAATTGTAATAATGTTGTGTAAGTTTTGTATGTTTTTACATTTTTATTGAACCGTGTGTAGGAAAACATCGAGTAAACTTTCATATCTAAGCAAAAAAATTACATATCAGTGTTATGGATGCAAACTTTTTAAAACCCACTCACTTATGGCACTTACTTAGTGTAAATAAGAGGTCGTGTACACTTATCAAGATACAAATAAACCTTTAAAAGATTACCTTTATAAGTCATTGGTTTTATATTTGACATAATACCTTGCGTTATTTGATAGTTGCGAAACGGTATCTTTTTCACCATTTAATACGTCGTCTTACAACATTTATTTGTTGGCCCTTTGTTTTTGGACAACATCTCCCACGCCTTAGATTACTAGATTTTATTATGATCTATATAATGAAGACAATCAGACTTTACTTTGCATAAATTCTACTCTAGTTCTCTTCTACTTCTAGAAAATATAATTATATAAGATCTGCGTACAAAAATAAAATGTTGTTTATTACTTAGTTTGAAGAGCACCCTTCCAATTTTCCACAATCGTGTGCACTGTTAATTAACTAAGTCTAACAAGACTACGTCCAACATCACTACTTGGGCGTAGGGTCCACTGCTCTCTCTAGGGAACACATACTACCGTTTACTACATACCGCTTATTTTACCTCTAAATGAGACATCATGAAGAGAAATGGACTATGAGTCTCATAGTCTATTTTTCTTACTCACAGCCCCGCACAGCTTAGAACTTTGTTTTCTGCAGCACTTTATTTTGTCTTATTTTCTAGACTTTATTTTAGTTAGATTTTCGCGTATTGTTTTATATACATAAATTGCACATGGAAAAATATCCAGACCTGGAACAATTATTTATAAGTCATACAAACAATAGAACCCGCGGCCTCGCATCGTCGCAGCCAAATGCTTAGCTTAATAAAACAAAGCATGATTCCATTAATAATTATAATACTAGCTGGTACTCTTCGCGTTGCAGCTGCAGAAGAAATAATTTGTGGAAATATCGTTTTAAATTTGGAAGTCATATTGTTGGAACGAAGTTCTTTATCGCACGGTACGAATTTGATGGATGGGGGCTAGGCGAGAAAAAGTGTAAGATTATTATTTCATCACGACCCCCTTTCTATAGTACGAGCGAGATGGAATAATATCCATCTCCCTCGCACTTTTTCTTATATTGCCATCAAAGAAATATTATTTTAAATGACGCTTCATTTTAATAGACACTAGCGTCTATTAAAAATAATTAATTAATTTATTTGTATTTGTTAATCAATAATATAATACGTTTATCAATAATAATATACTACGAAAGGAACTTCGTTCCAACCGAGTGTTCGACGACACTCACGCATGTTTTTAAATTAGGAATGATAATACATTCATTGAAGTTGAATGATTTAAAACTTTCAAATAAATTTGTAGGTATGATACGCGCGCCAACTACTGTAAGTTAATTGTACTATGCCTTAAACCTTTGTGCAAGTGCAAGCAGTAAGTTGACAAAGTTTTACCGCAATCTGATGAACGGTATGGCAGCGCATAAAATACGAACAAACAAACATTATTTTTTATATATTAAATCTATTTATCGTGAGTTTCATGAACCAAAAGGTACTTTGCGGCAAAGAGTTCTTAGCGACTGTCTTATCTTATGTAGTACTTTTGATTTCCTGTGCATCTCACTAGGTCATCATTCATCCGTTGGCACGCTTGACGCATGATTAGAGAAACTTCACGCAAAGTAGAGAGGATATGGGGAGGTCATATGGGGAGGCAATAACTTGCAGAACGATTTGGGCTTGGTCATATTGCTAGCATTACCAGACTAGGTATGTTTCGAATTCAGTACTGTCAAGTTAGTTGTTTTATGACCGGTTTATCGATTTTTTTAACAAAATAAGGGCACTCGAGCAATTTCAACAATTAACATTTTGTAAAAATAGTGTAAAATACTACGTTAAAATGGCGCCTTTGAATTTGACCGATATTTGAAAACCTATTGTGAAAACACTACAAAATTCTTCCAATTTTTGCTTACACTACGAACAATAATTAATTTAATTAAACCTCCAAATGGGAAATCAGGTTATATAAAGAACAAGTAAAAAGCTTTGAAATATCATTGTTTGTGTTGGCAATTTTATTTTTATTTTGGTGTGGAAGCTTAAAGCTTGATTTAAGTTTCATAGTACAAACCTTTGTGTGTTCCTCTGCGCTGTCACCATATTTGCCATTTGCTTGTAAAGAAAAACGTTGCGAGACGTGTGAGGTTTGTCCTTAATTTAAATTGTAAATGGAAAAATGGAATCATCGGTTACCATAAACCTCGACCAAAACGATGAAGAGAATCGTTTTCATCTCTTGTAGATGAAACGTAAGTTAGACGGGGAATCAAAGTTATACGTGGTAGAGCCATGCTGCAGCTATATTATGGCGGTAGCATGGGTCGGCTCGACCAGGGAAGAACCACACTCTCACAGAATACCAGCGTAAAAACAGCAGCTTAATGATGTTGTGTTTCGTATGATGAGTGTAGAGAATCGTAGACTCTTTTTACTGGTAACGAGGCATTTTATCTTATTAGTCCTCAAGTTTTGATTCTAATTTGACGATAGATGCAGATGTCTATGGGCCACAGCATCCACTTAAAATCAGGTGGACTGTTTGTTCGTTTGTCACTCTTATTCTATAAAAAATATATACATTATCTCTTAATGGTTGTGCCAAATTAATATTGTCATTGCTTTCTTCCTCACTCTTGTAGCACATCTCGTATAAATTTAATTTACCATAAGAGCGCTGCAGTCTGAATGTAAGGAACCAATATATGACAATAACTAATCCTCATTTGTTGAAACTGGTGAGTCCTGGAGGGTTTGATTAGGCAAAAACGATTCTAACTGTGACTCTAGTAAACCAGTAATCATCCGTTTTCTTTTGTTAAAAAGATGATACCCATTTTGTGATGGAAAATATATTATGCAAACAGAACAGCTCAATCGGCACGCGAGTATCACATCCGGATTACTTTACTCCAAGTTACTTGGCGTATAGACAGAGTATCCTTGAATGGCTCAATCGGCACGCGAGTATCACATCCGGATTACTTTTACTCCAAGTTACTTGGCGTATAGACAGAGTATCCTTGAATGGTAATGTGGTACTTTTATTCGAAATGGCAGATATATGATCGACATGGGTTTCATCAATGAGTAATATTTGGATTCCTTTGCAGTTTTACGATTTTCAAGAAGCAAAACCTTTTCTTATTTTCCTTCGATTTTTTCACAATATTCTCAGGTTCGTAGAATGACCCACAAGTCGACGCCGAGGATTCCGATACTCGCTGAGGCAACGAGAGCAGTGCCTAAATAGAGGAGATACGACTAATGGGTTCTTTTTAGCGGTAAACGCTCAAACTTGTTAACATTAGATTAACATTAATATTAGATGTGACCTCTATAACTTAACGTTTATGTTCAGTGTGCCTCTCTTCAGTGTGCCTCTCACCATTCGGTGATCGCTGCCCTTTTTCACCCTCTAATGAAGTCAATCTCATTTTTTGTCGAATCGTCGGGGCTCGACCAGGTCCACTTTCTGTGGGGCCATTTCTTAAAGAAAGAGTTCATCATAAAGAGTCCCTCTTTCTCCATGAAGTCGTCCACCTGCTGGCCCCTTGGGTTCCGTTACGCTATCCCGAATTCCCCTACCTTCAGCTCACCGTTCCTTGTGCCTAGTTTTGTGTTGAAGTCTCCCATTAACACCGTATAGTGGGTTTTGGAGAAATGCATGGCTCTAGAGTTATCCTCACACATTTGCTCCACCTCCACGTAGGTGTGTAAAATGGATGACCTTCAGCGAATAGTATTTGGTGATTCTGAGTATAAGGTGTACGCAATCCCTGTCGACACAGTCACAAATATGACTAAGGGCTGATTTTTCACTCGTCAGTTAAAAGTTATCCGTCAAATAAACTACTGGCTAAATATAAAAGTGAACCATTTGAACTATTTCGTTCGTATAACTATAATTTTTAATTTGTTTATGTTGTATTTTATCCTATAAATAACTTTTATCTGAGGTTTGAAAAATCGGCCCCAAGACTTAAAAGTGAATATTGAGTGCTATAGACATAAAAAGTGAGAGAGCACTTATTAGTTGATTGACGTACTCCACTCTGAATAAGTATTGCCGAAAGCACACAAGGGGCAGACAAGCGAAATTAAAAGATGGAGAGTAATATTAATAATTACAATTTTACAGCCTTTACTATGACATCGCATAGATTCAAATAAGAATAGGACTGACCTGGCGCCATATTGTGAGGTCATAGCTGTCAATTAGAACCAGTTAGCTGGGGTGAGCAAAAGTTCTTTAGAGTTCGTCTCTTGTGATGTGACCCACTCACCTTTTTCTTCGTTAACGATTTTATAACGCTGGAGAGAAGTTACAAGTATTTTTTTTAATTAAAAACAGTTATGTTTTCAAACATTTGCTACACGAAAATGACGTAGCATCAGCTATCAGTGAAGGATCACGTCTCAGATTCATATATCATCACTGGCAACACGCACTGGTTGTACATACACTCTTGTTTTCACCCGAGTTAGATCTGCCAATTAAAGTTTCGGTCGAAGTTGGACTTGCCTAGTCGTTTAATTTGTTCTAGGTAAACTTACTAATCGACAACTACAAGCGTTAGACGGGACTTTTTTTAGACGGCTCCGTGGCGCATTGGCTTAAATTAGCTGCAGCGCTGAGAGCCGCGGGGTTCAATCCCGTACAGAACAAGTATTTGTATGGCCTAAAATTAATTGTTCCGTTCGGATGTTTGTCCTTGTGAAATATATATAATATGTTAACTGCCTCCACGATCCAGGACAAAATCCTAGTGTAGGGGTAACGTTCTTTTAAAAAAAAAGTATTTCTTGGAAGATTGGCCCCACCCATTCTTACCACTAGACGTGGGTGTGTGCAGAACTCATAAGCTTATGCTGCTTCCCATTATCAATCCGTGGTGTATGAGCTCATCGTTTTCTTTTTCTTCATCAGCATGGGTCTCTGCCAATGTAGAGAGCAGAGGAGGAAAAAAATGTAGATATTATGTCTTTTTTCCTATGACTATTATAGAACATGTTAGTAACTGAAGGGATAAGTGTACATATTAACAATCTAGATTGTTTCTGATTAATCTAAAATCTCTTCACACATGAAAAGTTGTGAAGGACATCGCACGGAAGCAATCGATCGACAAAATCCAATAGAGCGACAAGCTACGCTTTGTCGTCATTTCACACTTCGAAACTACTGGGTAAGTTAATTATGAGAATTGAGTGACAATTAAAATAATAGAGAAATAAGAAGGATCGAAGGTGCAAAATCATCACCTGTGTCATATCCTGTTAAAAATAATTTTATATTTTTATAAAACTGAAGTGACAAACGAACTTACAACTGTGACTTGTAAGTAGCTTTTGGAGTATGGATAAACTAAAATGAAATGTCTCATCACCAGTAAATAAGGTCTCTGGTCTTCTAAACTCACCATATTAAACAGCAACATTATTCTACAGTTTCACACTGGTCTGTGAGAGCGTATTTCTCCATAGGTGAGTTATAATATTATAGAATAGTTGAGTTGTTTTCAGGAAGATAGTGGCTGCCCATCTCCTGTTTCATTTTTTCTCTGTCGTCTCTTACGACACTTACGGGATGATGTGGGGTACTTATAGATAAACCACTTAATTGGCGGATCGCACGCGCGATGTGGGGGTAGGCGGGGGCGGAAATCGGCGCACACGTAGTTAATTAACCCAAGATAGGTCCCGCGATAATGTTCGGTGGACGCAATATGAAACAATGTAAATTTATCTTTATCTCGCTATGTAAATTTTTTATAATAAGCAACTGTGAGCTGAAATATAAAATGGGTTTGCTACATAATTTTTATTTTATTTATAATATTTAATTTATTTATTGTCCCTTGGGAGAGAGGTAAAGCCCTAGTGTGGGATGCTACTTGCGTAGACACTTTGGCGGCCTCTCATATCAGGGGTACCTCGTTTAGAACCGGGGCGGCATCAGAGGCAGCTGACCTGAGTAAGTGGTGCAAATATGAGTCTCTGAGAGATGAATACATATTTGTGCCATTTGCTGTAAAGGCTATCAGTCCGTGGGGTCCACGTACGGTGAAGTTCCTAAAGGAACTCCATCCGCTACTGGTCGTTGCTGCTAGTGATAAGAGGGCTGGTTCCTTTTTCGCTCAAAGGCTAAGTATAGCCATTCAGCGGGGAATCGCAGCCAGCGTTCTTGGCACTTAAAAAGGATCTCTGGTCCTCTACATTAACCAAACGATACACAGCATATAGCTACTATTTTATGCTGGCATTCTGTGAGAGTGTGATTCTTCTCTGGTCGAGCCAAACCATTCGTGCTACTTGTTTGTTAACTTGTTATTGTGATGTTTTACTTTCCCTCTGTGTCAATTTTTGGACATCAAAACGTTTTGTTCTATTATTTTGTAGCAGTCGTGTACCTGTGACATCTCATTAAAAATATTAAGTACATTACAATATATGGTGGAACACTTCTCGAAAGTTCTCGAACTCGAAAACCTTTCACTGTTACAGACAAGGGCAAATTATGCAAAAGACAGGAGATTGAAATACTTCACGTACCGGCTTTTATTTCCATTTCCTTCAATATATGACACAATATCCGGACGCACAATAGAATCCAATGCTTTCATTCGCAATATGCGATCAACAAAGTAAACGAGATATTCCTATAGTAGAATAGCCGTAATAAGAAAAATACAGACCGTCCACAGTTCACTGCTCCTCCTCTTCACTGACCTCCCCCATAGTTTGCTTTTTATACAACATAATTTTTTATTGAGATGCGATCAAGAAGCTGCTGCTGCTAATCTCCTGTTACTATATTTTAATAAAAATAAGAAGCACATAATATAATATTACTATATATTAGTAAGCTGAAGTGGCAATGGGCCGGCCATATAGCTCGAAGAACCGACAACCGATGGGGAAAAAAGGTTCTCGAGTGGCGGCCTCGTACCGGCGGACGAATTGTAGGGCGTCCCCCCACTAGGTGGAGTGACGACATGCAGGAAGTCGACGGATACAGGTGGCTTACGACCGTGCTTTGTGGCATTCCTTGGGAGAGGCCTATGTTCAGCAGTGTACTTGTGAAGGGCTGTAATGATGATGATGATGATGATGATGAACCTCGAACCATTTCAAACGACAGCAAGAATAGTTTCGAGTTCATAAGTAATTTTATCTAAAAAGAAAAGCCAATTTTTTTACTGTATGTATTGTAACTTATTAATGAGCTGAGATAATAAATTTAAGAATTATTTAAGCATCTATATTTTGTGCCCCATGCTCAAAAATGGAAAACTCTGCTCGGGTCGGTTTTTCTTAAAGAATATTGCGAGGTTGAAAATTCGAAGTGTACCACGGTTTATGTCAAGGGACTGTATGATTATCAAATTATTGTCATAAATTATTGTACGAGTATATTTCTTTGTGTTCGCGTTCACGATAACGACTCCAACGATTTCAACGGTTTATTGCGGAGAAAAATCGATCTAGCTAGGTCTCATTTCTGGGAAAATTCGCTTCCTCCATGTTTTCAAGCACAAAGTTACAAGCGTGACTTGCCCGCGCAACATGTTTGGTAATTTCGGCACATAGATCATTCTCTCTATAACCCAATGGCAAAAGCGTAGGTCGCACGCTAGGCTACAATGCGGTCAGGTTTTTGTATTTTTTTATTTTTTTTTGTTTAGTGTTCTAATGCACATGGCCCCATAGCTGGGCAAAAATAAATAATTTTTATAGACTAACGAAATGTTTTGTTTGCGGAGCTGCGTACTTTTTGTGGCATTATACATACTGGCAGCTTTGGTTAAAAATGTTTGATTACAGTATCCTTACAAAAAATCATTGTTATGAATGTATCGGTATAAAATCAAAGATATTTAATATTATTTATTATTATTAAGATTATAATATAAAGATATTTAATATTATTCAATAAATTATATTTAATATTATTTATAGAATAATTAAAATAATATTTCATACCATTGATGTCGGTCAAGTTGAATTTAGAATTAATTTGAATCGATTACTATTACCGCTATAAGTTTCGCTTAAAATTTGTGCACATTATGGACTAAAATTTTTGAATCTTTGTTTTAGATTCTGTAGATTGAGTTTAAGCTCGAAATTATCTCTGAATCTCGGCCTTAGAATGAGACTTAATTTTGTCTTTTACTTGGAGAGAGCAAATTTCTTTTAAATAATTTTATAAACTCAGCTTAGTCACACAGAAAACTTTTAGATTTTTGGAAATTTTCTATACAATTTAGGTGTGTGTAAAATTTACTTTAACTAACATTGGCCGCTATTAATTCTATACCCCTTTTATCACTATCTACTGATCTATTCATTATACTAAAATCTCAGACAATTCTAAAACATAACAGCTGTCATTCCCACAACCTCGGTCTCACTTCGAGGTGCAAAGTCGAAGAGGATTGTTAATTGGCCACTCAATTAATTTCTCGCAACATCGCATTGTCGATAAGCGCACAAGGGGCCGGGGCCTGATAGGTCAAGAAGGCGGATTCGCATGATGACTAAAACAAATAGAATTTAACAAACAAGAGCCATCGATAATCTTTGTTTGTTTTACTTTTTGTTGTACAAGTAAATACATGCAAAAGAATTTATATTCTTCTTATATTTCTTCCAAATCTAAATGATTATCTAAAATGGATTCTGCAAAATTTTTACCACATTTATATAAATATTTTTCATAATTCATCTATTCATTACATCTTACCAAAAGTCTGAACATAGGCCTCCCCTTGATTACCTTATAGGGTTGTTTGAGTTGTAATCGGAGGTCTAAGCATTTTACTGATCTTATTATAATAAAGTAGATATGTGAACATATAAATTTTATTCCTTAAGATTTATCAGTTTAAAAAAAAAACATGTGTGCAGTTCACACGCGTTAAAAGTGAAATCTTCAAATGAAATGAAATATAAAATAAAAATATTTCACGGCAAATTATTTATTTAATATGATCATTTCCAACCACACGTGCGGCATACAATATAAGATAAAAGTTTAATTTTATAGCAAATATAAGTACCAACCCTTATTTTTAGACTAAATTTTAGTGTAATAAATCTAAAGAATATTTTCTTTCGAGTAAAATTGCTTTATAATAGCGCCATTTACTTCATTCTATAGGTAAAGTTATATCATCGAACAAAAATTGATTGACTCTCAAGGTGACTAGATGGCCTAAAGTTATGAAATGGTGGATTGTCATAAATGGATTGGTATATTAAGATAACTTTATTCAATATGGTTAATTTTATTTATTTTATAAATTTGTTAATTTTTTATATTGTTTATTTTAACAGTTAAAATTTATTTCAAATTTATATTAGTTAATAAGAAACACTGTACTTTAAAAATACTAGCTACAGTATTTAAAAAAAAAAGACAAAAAATACAGTAGTCGAACGACGGATTCGAACCCACAACCTTTTGAGTTCGCGGTCTACACTATATACTATCTCATTCTCTCGCAGGCTAAATGCTATAGATGTATATGTTTATCTCTTTTTAGTGTCGCTTTTTCGTTTCATCGAGTTTCAAATCACAACGATTCTAAAGAAATTTTTTACTTCAAAAGTATTTAATGTGTCTATGATGAATCTTGTCAAGTTTTTGTCTAAATCCTTAGTCTAAACCAGTTGAAATGACAATCTTTAATTTTTTTTAATAATGTATTTACTAAAACATTGCTTTCATGGTTTGTTAAAATGTCTCGGTGTTTTCATCCAACTGAATGCTCTTATTCTGTTATCATCCAACAATATTTGTTGATATCCGGAGATGCTTTTAGATTGAAATTTTGTAAGTCATGCCGTACTTGACCGTCTGGAAGTGTATGCTTGAGATATTGATCATCGTGAATAAACATGAACTTTAGGAAAGTTGTTTGATCTTCTGCATGCGTTCTACTATGTATTTTGAATTTAAACTTGTGTTCAGACTTTTCTAGAGAACAATAATTTAAAGAACCTCTTTTGAAATTACTCAATTACTTATGAATTTAACTTATTTTTTATTATTTATTAATCAAATGTTTATTTTTGAAATATCTGAAAAAGCGATTAATATATTTAATTTTTTGAGTGTTCCACAATATTAAAACGTTAAATGAGATTGAGAATCTGGAGCGGGTCTGATAACCTTACTTATCAAGGATTAAGCCAGAGGTGTTGCTCACGATTTATCGCATATAATATTGATGACCTCGTGGTCCAGTGCTAGAAGTACGAAGCGCAACTACACTGCAAATCCCGTGTTCAAACCGAGGTAGTGCTGATTTTTGTACAAGAATACCAAATTGCTAAAAAGGCTCTGATTGTGTTGTAATTGTGCTCAGTTACTGACACTGCATCCGTTAATTTCCATATATCTTCGAAAACAGTCAACTGCGTATGAGTTGCAGTGCTACATGCCATGATGTAGATACTTGCTACATCATACTAAGTATAGTGCTACATCATGTAGCATGTAGCACCTTAATATTTCTGCATGCAATGATGTAACACTGTACAAGAGATATTATAGTGCTACATGCCATGATGTAACACTGTACAAAAGATATTATAGTGCTACATGCCATGATGTACTTGCTACATCATACCACGTATAGTGATACATCATGTAGCATGTAGCACCTTAATATTTCTGCATGCAATGATGTAACACTGTACAAGAGATATTATAGTGCTACATGCCATGATGTAACACTGTACAAAAGATATTATAGTGCTACATGCCATGATGTACTTGCTACATCATAACACGAATAGTGCTACATATTTCTACATACAATGATGTATCACTGTACAAAAGATATTATAGTGCTACATGCCATGATGTAACACTGTACAAAAGATATTATATTGTTACATGCCATGATGTACATGCTACATCATACCACGTATAGTGCTACATCTTTCTACATACAATGATGTAACACTGTACAAAAGATATTATAGTGTTACATGCCATGATGTACTTGCTACATCATACCACGTATAGTGCTACATCATGTAGCATGTAGCACCTTAATATTTCCATGCAATGATGTAACACTCTACAAGAGGTATTATAGTGCTACATGCCATGATGTAACACTGTACAAAAGATATTATAGTGCTACATGCCATGATGTAACACTGTACAAAAGATATTATAGTGTTACATGCCATGATGTACTTGCTACATCATACCACGTATAGTGCTACATCATGTAGCATGTAGCACCTTAATATTTCCACATGCAATGATGTAACACTCTACAAGAGGTATTATAGTGCTACATGCCATGATGTAACACTGTACAAAAGATATTATAGTGTTACATGCCATGACGTACTTGCTACATCATACCACGTATAGTGCTACATCCATCATGTAGCATGTAGTACCTTAATATTTCCACATGCAATGATGTAACACTCTACAAGAGGTATAGTGCTGCATTTAGTTCTAGGACTATTTTCTGCCTAGAAATCCGTCTGGGTAGGCACTACCCTCTTACCTATTTTTTATACGCTGCAGCTTTATTATGGTTGCAGCACGAATGAGTTGGCTCAACTGGAGGAAAGACCACGCTCTCACAGAAAACTAGCGTGATAATAGTTTACAATCCTGAGAAGAACCTGCAAGAAACCTAGAGGAGCTTTTTTTTAAATGTATTGATTGGCCAAAGTTAATATATTAATGCTTAAAATTTTTGTTTTATCATAGATTGCTCTAAGGGGCCTCTGCTGTGCAAAACAAATATAATTTCAGTGTAAGTCGCATGTTACCATACGACATTATGCTATGGAAGTAGCTAAAATAAAAAATAAACTGCTTGAACTCTAGTGAGACTTACCTATTTTACAGAATATGCTGCGGAACTAAATTTGCTTGCTAGTTTAGATATATGGGGGCACTATTGAAACTTCGTATCTAAAGTGATTTTAAGAAAAAAATACTATCTAGCTCTCTCTCATTCTTAATATTAAACAGCAGTCTAACCTCCAGCTGTGAGGCATTCCATCTTAGTACTTTGAGTTAACAACACACCTGTAGGCTTCTTCTTATTTTTCATCTGTAGGTTTTCATTGCAGCAGCCTTTTACCATTACTAAATTACTTAGTATTAGGTCCTTACAATCGTTTTGTCGTACTGACCACTTTGATCTGAAATATCTCCTCTTTGGTTAAGAATTCCAAATTCAAATTTATAAATTCATTTAGCTGGTACATTTGAGTTTTGAAAACAATCATTCATTTGTTTTTTCCTCATTATTTTATTCTTTGGCGTCGCTTATTACCGCACAATGGAAAACATGAAATATCGGTATATTTACGAGTACGAGTTCTACCGTGGCACCAGTGCTGCAGAAACAGCTCGAAGTCGCAAAAGAAATCACGGTACGTTTTTGGTTTCAACGTTTTTGTTCTGGAAATTTCGACCTTCAGAACCAACCCCGTGGACGGCCGGAGACCAAAGTGGAAAATGAAGAATTAAAGGCTATTGTGGAAGCGGACCATCACAAATCACTTCAGAGATAGCTGCAGGCTTCGGGGTTAGTGATAAAACTGTACTAATCCACTTGAAGCAAAGCGGGAAAGTAAAAAAACTTGAACGATGGGTATCTCATGAATTGAGTGAATCGAACTTGCAAACACGCGTCGACTGCTGTGTTACTTTGCTCAACCGACACAATAATGAAGAGATTTTAAATCGAATCATTACTTGTGATGAAAAGTGGATACTGTACGATAATCGGAAGCGCTCGTCGCAATGGCTGAACCCTGGAGACCCAGCCAAATCCTGCCCTAAACGAAAATTGACTCAGAAAAAGTTACTTGTGAGTGTTTGGTGGACTAGCGCCGGTGTCGTTCACTACAGCTTTCTAAAATCTGGCCAAACGATTACGGCAGATATCTATTGTCAGCAACTGCAAACCATGAAGGAAGAACTAGCTGCTAAACAACCGAGATTGGTCAATCGCTCTTGGCCACTGCTGCTTCATAACAACGCAAGACCACAAACAACCACTATGTTAGATGAGCTACAGTTAGAATGTCTGCGACATCCACCGTACTCCCCGGACCTTGTTCCAACAGATTACCATTTTTCCGGAATTTGGACAACTTCTTACAAGGAAAAAATTCAACTCCGATGCGGCAGTCCAAACCGCCTTCAAAGAGTTTATTGATTCTCGCCCACATGGTTTTTTTATTAAAGGGATCAATGAACTACCTATGAGATGGCAAAAGTGCATAGATAACAACGGTGCATACTTTGATTAATTAAATATATTTTACAAAAAAAATATTGACTTTATATTCCTCCCGTACAAAACGCCAACTTCATATGTAAGGACCTAATATTTTAATGTTCTAAAACTATTACAAAGAATATCTTAAACAATGTTTAAATCGTTTCTGTCAATGTCATATTTTGTTGGACAAAAATATAAATGTTCATTCTATTATACACTTGTAGCTTCCGTCATAATAATATTTGCACATTAGAGAGGTTTTACTATCTTCGAAGTAAATGTTTATTGCTTTAATTGAATGATTTATGAGTTGAAACGGAGCCAAATTAACCCCTCCATTAGCGATCAACAGAAGTTTAAGCTATATTTCACTCACAACGATTGAAGGTTTTTTAGTGAAGACAACTCATTTCATTAGCATTCATGTTTGTAATTTTCGAGCACAATAATTACGGTTACGATAATTAAATTTTTCAAAATGAATGAAACATAATTTATTTATTATTATACAAGTACTCGCGAATCGTTAGGTATGTAGCTATTAATAATGGATCGGATCGGAGTTTATAACGTTTAATTTTAATTATTTTTAATTCCCCACCCTTCTTTCTAAGCATTACGATATTAATTAAAATTCTAGCTTTTTAATTAACTGGTAGGGATCGTTATATTTAAAGTGACGGTGATAAAACGTTCTAAGCTTTAAAGTATCTTATAATATCAATAAAAAATGGCAAATGCGATGAAGAAAGTTTTCATGCCGATATTTACAGTGTTTTTTTTCATTTTGTTCATAGCTAACTGACTTAGCGTAAGTTACCGTGCATAGCCGACACATTCTGAATTCTAGATCCAAATTTAAAAAAAAATTATACATAGCTCATGTTTCTAATAAAATAAATAGTAGGGAAAGGTTTGTATGTACTAATGGGTCGGCTAGACCGGGAAAGGAACTATCATAGAATGCTATCGTAAAATAGTAGCCTAATGCCGATGTGTTTCGTTTAGGCGTTGCGCAAACTTAGACACTTTTGTGTCTTGTGTGGGGTACAAGCTACCAATGAACATTTTATTTTCATGTAATCAATATGAAATTAGCCATTCCTTGCGCAGACGCAGACACTTTTTGTGTCCAGTTGCTTCCACTTGACACATACCCACCGCCAATCAAAAAGTGTTCGGTGTAGGTAAATGGAAACTTTAAGTCGTCAGTTGAAGACACAAGCAACACAAAGCAAATTTTCTTACAATTGTACGGCGCTGACATTGAAGATTTGATTTGCCTGTAAATATTGACGGCGACGATGTCTACGTTAACGTGTAATCAACACAACAAGCAAAAATAATGTTCCTCCGTCGACATCCAAGGTGAAACTGACGGGAAACAAGCAACGAATCGTTACCAGTGTCCAGAAGTAGCAACCAGCGACTGTGTTCGATTGCCGCTACCGGCCACAGCAACTACGGTTTCCTATTATGGTGTGCCGTGTCGGTAACAAAAAGTATCCACGTTTGCACAGCGCCTTAGCGAATGAAAAGAACGGGAGACTGTAGTAACTGCTAACGAGGCGTTTCATCTTTGGTGTTAGGGGTCAGGTACAGACCTTCTTATCACCCTTACTTAGGTACGTATAAAAATATCGAAACTGAACTAAAATTGCCAGCAACTGCTAGTGAAAACATAAGATTATTTCTCAGTAGTCATCACACGACTACTACTCAATACATCCAGACAAATACAATTTTAAGTAGCTTATACAAAAATTTGAACTTCGTGATAGTGGCACCTTAATTATGCGAATGTTTTTAATTAATGCCAATAATATAGAAATATAGATAGAAATAAGAAATATAGTGATTATAAATGTTATTTATTTACATTACATTATCTTTCTTAATTAGGTAATAACTTTTATATAAGCAATTTATTATGGTTTTGTTTAACATGCAGTCACAAATATAATAATAAATTAGGTAGGTAATAATTAATAGGTGTCCAAATTCACGGACAGCATCATTATCATCATCATTACAACCCTTCACAAGTCCACTGATGAACGTAGGCCTCCCCCAAGAAATGCCACAAAGTACGGTCCTGAGCCACCTGCATCCATCGACCTCCTGCATGTCTTACCAGGTCGTCACTCCATCTAGTGGGGGGCCGCCCTGCACTTCGCTACCGGTACGAGGCTGTCACTCGAGAACCTTTCTTCCCCATCGGTTGTCGGTTCTTCTAGCTATATGACCGGCCCATTGCTAATTCAGCTTACTAATATGGACAGCGATGCACAATAAATTTTTTCAAGTAAACATACCAAAAATACTAATTACTATTTCTTCATATAATATTACTAGTTGTTTCAGGATGGGATGATAACGCACCTGTTTGTCTATATTTTAAGCAAAACTTAAAATATAGATACTCAATGCGTTGTCATCCCTAAGGATTAAGAATATCTCAAAGCATGTGGTTAATTAAAGTTCTGCTTCTTTTTTCCTTCAAACCGGGTCACTACCAAACAGATCGATCCATTACAGGCCATAAAAGTTCGCTACTGAACTTAGGTCGCCTATAGATTGCCTCATAGGGTAAATAAAATAGTTGCCACGCTTGGCAGGTGGGTGGTTGGCCGCAGTTTATATAATTTTGAGTTTTTATCAGGAAGATATTGCTACCCATCTCCTCTTTCAGTTTCCCTCTGTTGCCTCATGCGACACCCACAGGACAATATGGGGCAGTAAATATTCTAACACCGCCTCTACACGACTACCAACGGGATAATAAAAGGTATTTATTTCAACAAGATCTATGGAAAAATCACCGACGTAGAGGACGTGGTTACGTAGACGTGATGTGAGATACACCTACGCAGCGTGATTTTAAATATACCATGTCCAATAATTGTGATAAAACATGCATGCATTCGTGTTAAGCCAAAGGCAATGTTAATGTTTCAAAAATGTAATTCAAAAATAAGAATCACGTAATTTTTTTTTAGGTAAGGGTGACAAACGAGCACCATATACAAACGGCCCATAGACATCTACATCTACCTCTATTACGAATCAAAATGCAGATGCGTTGTCACCCGTGAGGACCAAGATGGAATGCCTCGTTTCCAGTAAAAAGGGTCTCTAGTTCTCTACACTCACCATACGAAACACAGAAGCGTTAAGTTGCTATTTTACACTGGTATTCTGTTAGAGCGTGGTTCCTCCCCGGTCGAGCCGACCCATTCATACTACAACTATACTACTAATATAGCTGCAGCATGGCTCTACCACGTAATACATACATATACATAAGTGCACTATTGAGAATTATTGAGAGAAAAGAGGCAGAGATTGCAACAGTAATTAGTCGCAAAATAATGCGAGGGGAAAATAATTAATTGCATCTCTTGTTATGTTCGTGTCGGCGGCTTGTAATGCTTTACGAGTATCTTATCAATTACAAAACAAAACTGCACAACCCGTTATTTGTCACTCATTTTAATTGGAAAAAAGTTATATGTAAATAATAATTACTTAACTAGGTGGTCGGAATATTCTATATCTAGAAGTTCTGGCTAGGTATCACTTATTTCTTATTATTGTCTTACTTATTTCTGTCGCTTAATAGCAGTGCCTGCACAGCTATGTTCCAGTCTGCAAGGTATATAGAGTCAATTTAGTTATAGGCTGTGAGACATCCCATCTCAGTCCTAAGAGTGCTTCCTTCTTTGTCCGAAATTGTCTTCTGGTATCTGTGGACCGCAGAAGCCACTTACTATAGTGCGGACTGAAAGTTCGTTTGTCACTTCAGTTTTACAAAAAAGGGAAAAGAGAAAATTAGTTATACTAATTTCCTCGTACTAATGTAAGCCTATTATTATCATATTAAATAGTCCCAACATGATTACAAGTCTTACATAGTAGTAGGATTGACGTGACAAATAGCGTTTTGGGCTGTAATTGTCTTGATTTTTTTGCCTGGCGTTCCCTATGTTTCCGTATTTTTTTCTTAATGTAAGTTTTATTTTTTCACTTTGAAAAAAATATTAAATTAAATAAATTTCAAATGAAATCATAAGCGTCTAATTATTTGATATTAGATTTAATTTTTGATAGGATAAGATGGGATAGGATTTTAATTATATCTCATTAGAAAAAACTTATAAGTCACTCAAAATCACTGTCAAATATAAAACTAAAGTGACAAATAAACTGCCCAAGTGATGGACACCTAACTTCAAACATAATGCGCTAGGTACTAAGCTTGAATGCCTCATATCCTTTGATAACTTTTAATGTTTATTTTTTATTGTTTATAAACGATTATTCCCGTGACCGTGTAGTGGCGGTGTAAGAATATCGTGGATGTCGTAAGAGGCGACAGAGGGAAACAAATCAGGAGATGGGCAGCAGTGTCTTGCTAATAACAAATAAAAATAAACAACTGAGGTTGCCAACCCGCTTGCCAAGCGTTGCAACTATGGCAAATATCCCGCCTATGAGGCAATCAATGCCTATGTTCAGCAGTGGACTTTTCAGTGGAAAATAAATTTTAAATTAAATAATTAGCTAGCAGTATTATAAAATACGAGATTGTATTTTATAATACTGCCTGTGACTGACGTATATGATATCATTATGCATGATATAATTAAGTTTTATGTGTTTTCTTATTGCCACAAGCCTTTCATGTAGAATTTAAATTTGTGAAGGTTTCAAACAAACTTTTGTATATTTGCGCGGCGGAACAGTTATTAGTAAAGTTGAAGCAAGTAGCTCAGCTATCTGAAAGCTATTACACTTATCAACTGTAGAGGCACACTGTTATTATTATATTGTTGATACTTATTACAATACTTATTCTGCCTCATGGCTCCAGTTGTTGTCAGCGCGACTGTTGATCTTGTGGGTCCGGGTTCGAATCCCGGGTCGGACTAAAATCAGTTATTGGGTTTTCTAAAAATAAATTCTCAGCAGTAGCCAGGAGTCAGGAAGTTGGGAGTGTTTTACCACTCTCATGTCCAAAGAAGAGAGATCCTTCGGACATGAGAGTGAGGGATTTGAGAGTAGGCCTGTGCTTGCACACAAAATCGTTCATTATTAATCTAGCCCTACGCAAAAGGCTAGTCACTGTTGAGACTGACCGCTGTGACCGAAATTCGGTCTGGAGTATTACTGTTTTTATATTATTACATAGTTTCTCATCCTCTTACATCCATGTGTGTGAGCACTAAGGGACCAAGCTGGGAATTCGCGTAATGAATTGCTAAGGATTTAGTAGCAGGCCTAAACAATTGTAGAACGAATCCTGGAATTTGTAAAAGAATATATAAAAAGTTATGTATGAGGACGCTCAAGGTCGCTCAGCGAGCTATGGAGAGGGCTATGCTCGGGGTTTGTTTGCGTGATAAACTTAGAAATGAGGCTATCCGCAGTAGATCCAGAGTGACCGACATAGCCCAACGGATAGGTAAGCTGAAGTGGCAATAGGCCGGCCATATAGCTCGAAGAACCAACAACCGATGGGGAAAAAAGGTTCTCGATTGGCAGCCTCGTACCGGTAGGTGAAGTGTAGGGCGACTCTCCACTAGATGGAGTGACGACCCTGGTAATACATGCAGGAAGTCGACGGATGCAGGTGGCCCAAGACCGTACTTTGTGGCATTCCTTGTGGGAGGCCTATGTTCAGCAGTGGACTTGTGAAGGGCTGTAATGATGATGATGATATAAAAAGTTACAGCCCTTAAAGTGTGGTCCCTCAGTTCACACAGTCTTTCAGTCGGATCTCGGAAAGTATCTTAAAATTGAATCTTTTACAAATTCCAGGATTCGTTCTACAATTGTTTTAGGCCTACTACGAAATCTTAGCAATTCATTTCCCAAATTCCCAACTTGGTCCCTCAGTGCTCACACACATCTACATCCTGTTATATAAATTAGTAACTTCGAATAAAAACATATCTTACACACTGTTGATATCCTCACGGGTGGAATTTAACCGTAACTCTAACGTGACTTTTAGAAAGTAACTGTCCATTTCAGCATCACACCACTCATAATCAGATTATTTTTGATGTTTGTCTTGTTTACGTTATTTTTATTTTTATCTTTGTTTTATTACATAATGTACTTAACTTATTTCTGCATTAAAACTGTGAATGTAAGTAGTTTTTATTTTATTTAATGCCTCCAAAACTCATGCATTCAGCATGCCTCTTCACCGCAAAAAGGAGCCAGCTTGCCTTGTTCTTCTTTCCGAGATGTATCATAGGTATTCACTAACCGCCGAACCTGTACTTAGGGCGGTTCATTGAGTCGAGGGTCAAAGCAGCTGTAAGGAAGTTGCAACGATACTCCACACCGGCCGGGACTGTTGCTTACACTATATAGAGCGCAAGTCCGGTCGAGCATGGAGTATGTCTGCTATATGTAGGCTGGTGTAAAATAACACCTAGCAGCCTACCTCAATGGAAAAGCATGATAAGAGGCTTAATGGTGACATAATTCTCTCTCTCCGTTCCGTTTTCGGACCACCAGACACTCGGCTAGTTTTCACTCCTTCGTTATCGATATACCACGCGTCCGAACCAAACAATTTGCTTCGTCGTGTAACGGCGCAGCGGCATTTTGTTTTTTAATCGAAAATAGATTCAGGTTTCTATGGACCACGCATCATTCACTTACCATTCCGTGGACTGTGGGCTCGATTATCATACTTATTGAAAAAGAAATGTTATGCACACATTTTAAAACAATCACATAATAGAAATAAGTGCTATAATATTTTTTTAAATACAATGATAATTTTTAATGAAAATATTATTATTGTTACAGGTAAATATTTTGCTGACGTCACAAGATCGTGAAATCCCAGTTATATATTACGGAAAACAATAACCGGGGACCGAGGCCATAAAATAACTTTTTTTTGCTACAGGTTTGTCGGTTTATAATAATTATTATAGAAGATAACATAATATTAAGTGCATAAAAACAATCTGCAACCATAGCAAAATTTTTAACAGAATTTGTACGTAGGAGACATGACATAATTTACTGTTAAACCCAAATTTGATCGTGAAAATAATAATTGGCATCTGCAGTCCATGGACACCTACAACCAACTTTTTTTTATAGCATAACGGTGATAAGCGAGCACACGGTCCACATCTATCCTCGATTACGAATTAAAACGCAGATGCGTTGTCACCCGTGAGGACCAAGATGGAATGCCTCGTTTCCAGTAAAAAGGGTCTCCGGTTCTCTACACTCACCATACGAAGCACAGCAGCGTTAAGTTGCTATTTTACGCTGGTATTCTGTGAGACTTCAAACGAAAGCTAGAGAGGCGTTGTGACCTCCGAGAAAATGTATGGAATGCTTCACAGCCTTTAATTGTACTGACTCTCTACACCCTTCAGACCAGAACACAGCAGTGCAGGTGCTGCTATTTGGCGGCAGAAATAGGTGAGAGGCTGGTTCCTACCCAAACGGACTCTTTACAGTAGAGGAGTCCTACTACCAAAAAGATTTCGAAACATAAAAAATAGACATATATAAAAACACACTATTATAAGCAGTAAATTTGTAGCCGACTCGACACTAAAATCAATCAGTAAGCTATAAGGGATAACTCAGGTCTGCCCTATTTTGCTACATTCACGAGAACTACGATATTCTATAGAAATAAACCTAGCACGTCCGCGTTCCTAAATTAACGTATTCACAGAGTCAGCTCCCCGCTTATGAATTCCGCTCAGCAGTCGATTTTCTTGCTTATTCTTCTCAATTTAAATTCATTGCGCTTACAATTTTTACGGTATATTTTCACTAACAGTTTCAGTTTCTTTTATTTCCTGTTTGATTTTATTAAACTCAAGTGTAAAGGTGTTACCACACCAACGTCGATCGATAGCATCGATCGGTGACGGAATGGATTAGTTGACGTCACGGATTTGCTCCGTGGTTGACGTCGATCGCGCTCCTTGATTATTCGAATATGTTTTTAAAGATAGTGATGACGAGCCCACAACCACATCGATTAATTGTCGATCGATGATTGAACAACGTTTTATCGACCAGTAACCGTTGATCAACTAAAGCTTCCACACCAATCGATCGACATCGATCGACGATCGATCGATTGGTGTGGTAACACCCTAAAGTAGGATTTCTAAAAATAGCCGTGCAATATCGATGTTTACAATGATCTTTATAAACAAAAATAAAAAATTGACAGAATAATAACAGTTTTACTCGAACAATCTATACTTATATTAATATGTGAAGAGAACACTTTGTAACCCCTTTTTAAGCTTAATGCGCTCACGAAAGAGTGTGAAATTGAGCATAGTTAAAGTTTATATGGAGAAGAAGTGCAGAAAGCTAAAATTTATATACAATATTTGTTACAAATACATTAAAATATAAAATAAAATAAAACATACATTGTTTACCTTCAGACTGCCAATGTTAAACAAATAATGATTGTCGCTTGGACAAATTATGTTGTTTGTTGAAGTTCATATCAAAGAGTATATAATCACTGATGTCTCAGAGTAAAGATTTGTTTTAAAGTGTAGACAGCTTGCTTAATATAAAAACCAAATTTTTTTTTATATTACGGTCGAATTTCGACTACTAGACGATAGTATAAGTTAATAATATAAAACGGACGAGGTTTAACAACTTTGTCGGTGGCTCGACTTAAAGTATCGTCTTCGTTATTGACCTTACAGATCATTTTCTATATAAACAATATTAAGGCCTTAATAAATAGGATTATACTACTTCATACACTTCAATAAATAGGTTTGTAAAGAGTAAAAGAAATGTTTCTTGAATGAAGAAACTGAGCATTAATCTGTGGAAAAACAAGAAAAGAACTATCAAATATTTCTAACGCCTCACATACTTGTACTCTAACAATTCTTTTTGATATATTACTATGGTTCTCAATATTATTAATCCATGATTAAGGGCCGTATTAATAAAGGTTCCTCAATGACGAACTCAAGTGCGTAGGTAATCATTTGATACGCCCTTATTACGATATCAGCATCGACCGTTGCTAATTAATGAACACATAAAAACAGTATCTCAGTTACCAAGATCAACTCCTCAAGACGCTGTACAGTTTTTGTATTGGAAATGCCAGAAAAATATTATGACTTCCGATAGTTTGTGGTACAACCATCTCGCTTAAGCCAGACGTAAAATACTTAGAGCCGCAACGTCTAGACGTTACCCATCGCAGTAGGTGGAACCTGTAACCCAGCAACCCATGTCCAGGGATAGATTCATATCCCTCGTAGAACTTGATTTTTGGAATAAACACTGGATTTTTAGAAGAATAACAAGAAGTATCTGTCCTGCACGTCGAACGCACCGCTCGCCAAGCGTTCTCCACCCTAAGTTATTCGCTTTTCTCGATATGCTTTTACCTCCCAGATTGACATATCAATTTATGTTTTACTTTCATTCATGATTATATTTTACCTCTTCAACTGTGTCGTTTAATTTATAAAAGGGATAAACTGGCGGCTATTGCGGGTGGTTTCGACGAGCGTCAATAAACCTGTATTCAAATGTTTTCAGACGCATTATGTACCAAACTTTGTCTGATTGATTGAAGTCTGCAGTCTATGAACACGTACACGTGATAGACCACAAATCCTTGCTAAAGAACAACAATTCCTTCCAAGGATGATTTGCGAGGCCATTGAAATCAAAAAACATACAGATTTAAATAGAGAAAATGGCTGGTGCTACCATCAGCTTGGGATCCTATAATTAAATTCCAAACCATACACTACAACTGCAAGACTTCTAGATACTTTAAGCTCATTCTATGTAGATCGGACAAAAAATTAATAATTTCAAACTAAAGTTAGCCGTGGTTAACGATGACATTGGGAAATCGAACACTTCAGTCCTCCCGTGACCATGGGCGCTGCATAGTTTGATGGCTCCGTGGCGCAGTGGCTTAGCAATTGAGTTGCAGCGCTAAGGGCCGCGGGTTCGAATCCCGCACGGTACAAGTATTTGTATGGTCTACAAATAATTGTTCCGGGTCTGGATGTTTGTCCTTGTGCAATTTATGTGTGTAAACTACGATACAGGAGAAAATCCTAGTGTGAAGGTTACGTTTTTAAAAAAAAAAGAAAAAAGTACTTGAAACGTCGGGAATTTAAAATACGCAGTAAAATCCTTAAAACTCAGTTTCATTTAAATGTGTGGTGTTCGCATAAACATAACAAATCATTACATAGTAGTCATTCGCATATACAGGCCTTTGCACTCTCAATTTGCTGAGGCACGGTGCTCTAACTACATGAACCGTGGTGGCTCAGGGGTAGCGTTCGTCGTAAATTTCACAGTATGGCAGCAATACAGAATCGCACCACACTACCAATAAATATGCAGTTTACCAATTTAACGTGCTTTTACTAAGAAATGAAAAGGTGCCTGTGCCCAGCAGTGGAACAAATATAGACTGTAATTTCTTTTAATAAATTTTCAGTAGTATCCAAAACAAAATTCGAAAGCACGTAAAGCCGTTAGTTCTACACCCGATCTCTCTTTGGTCGTGTATTGCCGTCCCATTGGGCTATGAATCTGAGAGTGAGAGAATAGTTCGCAGATGAGCTAGTCTCCATTGAGACTAGCCGCCGTGACCAAAATTCGGTATGGTGAATAATAATAGATCTGAAACTAAGTATAAGACTGATGTTTACTAACTGTAACTGTAATATTATCCTATTCTAATAAGTATTTATATATTTGTTTACTTGTTTATAATAGTGTTTCTGAAAACGGCTCTAATGGTTTAGATGAAATTAGGTATTCAGGGTGAAAATTCGATGTAGCTAAGTCTCATCAGTCTCATCCCTGGGGAAATTCGTTTTCTCCGTGTTTCACGTACAAAGCAACTTTACTTTCCTGCGCAATTTGATTGGTAATTTCGCCACATCGATGATCTTACATAAATACTGAGGAACCGATAAATATCATCCCGTGGGTGTCGTAAGAGGAGACAGAGGGAAACAAATCAGGAGATGGGCAGCAACGTCCTTCTAATAACGACTAAAAATAAAAATAAACTGCGGTTTCTTGCTTGCCAGCAAGCGTGGTAACTATGGCTTATGTTCAGCAGTGGATTTTTCAGTGGAAAATCAATTTGAAATTAAATAATTAGCTAGCAGTACTATAAAATACGAGATTGTTTTTTATATTGTAATACTGCCTGTGAATGATATGATATCATTAGGCATGATATAATTAAGTTTTAAGACATAATTAATAAGTTGTTTTTAATATTTCGTTGTGTTTTGTTATGTAAATTTACTTGAAAAAGTTTTGACACGCAGGTATTTAATGTCTTTTTTTATTGCCACAAGCCTTTCATGTACAATTTAAATTTGTGAAGGTTTCAAACAACGTAACGATAAATACTAAATAATCTATATTTATATTTCTTCGTTTGAAATTTTGTATTTAGATAATTTTTTACTTTCTAAGATTATATAGATAGGTTTCGTCCCTAAGATTTTTTTAAATATTTCTCTACTTTAAAGCTCGGTAGCTCGGTCATACGTTAATGAATAATAGATAGTAAATGTATCTACCCATTTTAACTGTATATATTTATTTTTCTTTATTGTATTTAGTTATTTAAAGCATCTATTTTTCATCAATCCATGGAATTGATTGGCAAAGAATGCCGACTGGCTTTAAGTCCGCCTTTTGTTACATTTATGTTTAGTATAATAAAGTTTTAAATAAATAGATAAATAAATATTAATAGAACTCTGAGAACGTCTGTTATCCTTACCTAAACAATGAATTGTATTATTCGCATCAAATCGGATATTTATCAATATTAAGCGGTATTTCATTTTTTTCGTTCGATAAATTAAGAAGAAACTAAATGGAAGCTTTATTTGTATTTTGAAAGGAAATTGGTTCAGGGCAAATTCCTTACGTGTCATATTTGATTAACATACAAAACTATATTAGTAGGCAAATTCAATTAGATGAGGCATGGATCATGTAACGTATATTAAATGTTTATGAAAACAACAAAGGGTATTGAAATCCATCGCTTAGGTTAGCGTGAAAAAGATAACCTTCGCTAACTAAAGCTTAATTTAATCTAAATAATAAATATTTACTTATTTAATTTGGAAGATTAACTAAGATAGATAATACTTAGTAGCGACAGTAAGCCGATTAAAGATCCTTATAAGTAGATATAAAGATGAAATTACAACAGTGACAAACGCGATTTAACATTCGTAAAGTACCTAATACCATAATACTAACAGTACTAATACCAAAGGCTTAACTGGTCTATACATCTATACAAATAAATAAAATTGAAGTGTCTGTTTGTAATGTCAACTTTTAACTAAATGCATATGAAAGTATATACCTTATTTATAACAAAAACACAATTTTAAAAATTGTGTTGTGTGTCTGTTTGTTCCGGCTAATCTCCGAAACGGCTGGACCGATTTTGACGGGACTTTCACTGACAGAGTAACTTAGGTTACTTATATTATAGAAAAGGAATTAGGGTTCCGTGCAAAAAATTAAAACCCATAAAATCCAATAGTAATATATTCCACGCGGGCGAAGTCGCGGGAAACAACTAGTATAACATAATATATGTAAGAAAAATAAAATACTAAACACAAAGATAAAATACTAAAACATTAGATTAGTAAGAAACATATCAATATCTCATTAAGAACTACCAAAAATGCATTTTTAATGAGGGATAATAATCTTCCGCTCACCAGATGTCCCTAGTTGACACAGAGGTGAAGTTTTTTTGTTACACAGTGTCATTTAATTGAGAAGTTAGTTTTAAATAAGAGTTTCTAGAGTATTATATTAATACACGAAACAATGCCTCAGTTATTTGCTCTTTAATTTTTTGCACATTTTCAACTTTTTTTTTAATTTTTCTACTTTTATGAATATCTGTGGTTTGGTTTATTTATTTTTAATCTAATTAATATAAATTATACCTAATAATACAGAAAAAAAAATTAATCTTTACATTTTTCGAACAAATTAACTTCCCCGCTATGAAATCTGTCAAATATTACACCTCATTTTTAAGTGGCGCCGCCCTGGTGGCAGAAAAAGTTGTAAACGCACTCATTATACGCTTGGCTGAAGCAGCACTAGTGATAAACAAATCGTAGTCAAATTCTTTGGCTAGCTTGTTGAAATTATTCCTCGCTCGCCCTATAAATCTATTTTGCCTATAATTTGTAGATACTAGCCATATAACGATTAAAAGTTCTTTGAAGCGACAAAAATATTATTATAATTGCTTATTACATTTTTTGTCAAAACAGCGTTAAACATTGAATACCAGCGTAAAATAGAAGCTTAATGCTGCTGTGTTTCGTATGGTGAGTGTAGAGAACCGGAGACCCTTTTTACTGGAAAAGAGGCATTCCATCTTAGTCCTCACGGCTGACAACGCATCTGCATTTTAATTCGCAAACGAAGATAGATGTAGATGTCTATGGGCCACAGCAACCACTTACCATCAGGTGGACTGTGTGCTCGTTTGTCACCCTAATTCTATAAAAAAAAAACAGCATAAAACCTAATGACCTCCGATGGATGTTGGTAACAATCTCGTTTACGTCAGACGTAAATTATAAAAAAAATACTAACAATGCTATTAACATTATTAATATTCCCTATAACTATAACCAATTCTGGTAAGCTTGAAATGCTTGTGTTAGTAGTGGTTCACGTTAGCAGAGGTTCCTTTTGAATAATCATAGGGAGCAGAAAAATTATATGTCAACTAGACTATAAATATCTACGTAAGATCATTCTTAACGGTAGAGATTTAGAATATGCTAGGCAGGTTAAGAACCTCGGCTTAATTATAGCTGAAAAATTTATCCCCCAGGCGGCCAAGGTTACGCTACTCAACTCACTGTTGGTTCCTATTTTAGATTACGCTGATATTGCTTACCCAGATATAACTGAGGAGCTGCTTAGCAAATTCATGTATCTGCTCAATCTGTGCATACGCTATATTTTTGGCCTGCGCAAGTTTGATCATATATCACAATTTCGCTTAAGACTTAAGTGGCTCGACACCCGTTTACACCGGAACACACACTTTCTAACCACTTTGTATGTCAATCTTCACAATCCTTGTTCTGGTCCGCACCCTGCCATTAGGCTACTGTCGAATAAATGTCCAGACCGGTGGCGTACAGCAGCGTCAAAGGTTCCAGACTTCTGGTTGGTACCTACTGCAATCCTCGATCCGCTTATCAAGCGTGACCATTAATGCAAATTCTCCCTACAACAATTTCCAGCTGTACACTTTTTTACTTGCCAATAAAATGGAGAAGATTACCTCGTAAAGCGCCGGCAGGTATGTTAAGGACTAAATGAAATGGTGCGGTCAGTGTACCAAAACATGTCAAACTACTATCCGCAGTGCGCTTTATCTTAAGCAATAAATCTGTATGAAAAACAAGACTCATGTCATTAGTGCTTGTGTTCAAGATGAAAACATTCTTATCACACTCGCTTATCAGGTATTCGGAAGGTCGGGTTGTGACCTCTGATAAAGGCGATCGGAGCACGCCTTTGCCACACACCCGCTGAAGACCAATTGCACTGCGTCGTAGCGTGTGTTTAAACATGAGTTGTTTTCTATTTTTCTACTTTTAATAATGCTTTTAAATATTGATAGGCAACCCTAAATTCAACTAAAACAACCTTGAAATGCGTTCCTGCTCAGTATTGTTTAATTTAATTAAATAAAAATAGAAAATTTATTATTTTTTTAAATAAATTCTTATAAAGTCAAACCACGTTTTATAGCGTATTAGAAAAATGAAAGTCATAATGATTTCTTATATTTACGCGAACACTACACATTGAATAAAACTACTTTTACGGATTTTATCGCGTTTAACTTATTTTATTAAATTACCGACGTTTCGGGTGCTTTACAGCACCCATGGTCACGGGGACTGAGGTGATTGACGTCCCGATGTCAATGTTATATATATGTATATGTCTAGAAACACCTACTATTTTTTATATCGGGCGTCTCTTCCGATGTATCCATAAGAAAGGTAAATTGTCTTGGAATAAAAATGTATTATTATTATTTACATTTTACTCTTTACATTCATTCATAATTAAAGTCAATTTAGTTTTAACAAAATAATTATGAATTTCATGGTCTTCTATCAATTTACGGTATAATGTTTATTTGAAATATTTTATTCATATCATTGGTCCTATTTAATATAGATTAATACCATAAAATAGATGTAGATATTTTTTTACGTTCGAGTAGACTTCAAAATTTCATAAATGCAGTTCAATAATAATGTACATACTACACATGGAATAAAACTAATGTCACGGATTTTATCACATTTAATGTAAAAAAAAATTACTAGGGGGTTGTTAAACATTTTTGGATGAAAGTTCCATAAAAACCCGCGTAAAGGAACAAATCGTTAATGTAAAGCACCGACGCTCCGGGAAGTCTAAAGTATGTCATGTATATGACATGACATACTTTAGACGTTTTACTTTAGATGTTTTCGTTTTAGAGTCAGTGATATGTTTAGTATCGTCCCAACCATTATATCGGATCTAATAGACAACAAATCTTTGCATTAGAACACCGATTCCTACAAATGATGATTCGCGAGGTTATTGAAATTCAAAAACTTCCTAATTTAAATAGGGAAGATGGCTGAGTGCTACCATCTGCTAAGGACCCCATAATAAGTAAAATTAAATTCAAACCCAAGCATACTACTGCAGTAATTTTTACCAACTTTAATACTACTGCATCTATTCTATTATATTCTTATTCTGACATCAGGTGGTCAAACACCTCAGTCCTCTCGTTACCATGGGTGCTGTAAAGTGCCCAAAACATCGGAAATTAAAAAAGTTTAAATTAAACGCAAAAAAAAAATCCTTAAAATTTGTTTTATTACTTATAAATTTTATTCACAGTGAATGTGGGAAGCACTAAACTCATGAACGGGAGTAGAAAAATGTTCGCTTTGTTGTGGCGGTGAAAGAGAAACTGCCACCTCATACCGTCCCATCGTAAGAGGCGACATAGGAAAATAAACAGGAGATGGGCAGAATAATATCTTCCTGACAACAGATCAAAATAATAATAGCTGCGGTGGCCAACCCGCATACCAAGCGTGGCAACATTTACGTACATTTAATAACATTTAACATTTTTCGTACATTTACGGTTAAATTTAATAACTCGTTCAGTAACCCTAAGATTGTGACAGAAGGCACGGCCCAAGGATCAGTCCTGGCCCGTTGCACTTTTATCTTATGTCAACGAAATGGGTAACTGTCTGAAACACAGTTCCTGTTACCACCCGCAGACGATACGTGTCTTCTCGTCTCGGGTAGGGATACCTCAAATGCGTGTAATGCTCTTCAGGCCGATTTGGATATGTTGATACGATGGTGCCATGACGTTGGTCTAGTGTTAAATGCCGATAAAACCAAACTCATGATTATCAAATCCCCATACATGAGGTATCCTACTCCAAAACCATTAATTGTTCATAATCACGACTGCCTCCATCAATTAGGAACTTGCCAATGTCCTACAATCGAAGTTGTGGCCACACAAAAATACCTCGGTCTTATAATTGACTCAAAGTTTAACTGGGGCCACCACATTGAACATGTGTGTAATAAGTTGCGTCAGTTTCTAGCCAATATAAAAATCTTAAAAAATCGCATACCCTTCAAAGTAAGACTTATGCTTTACAACTCTCTGGCTGAATCTTATATTCAGTATGGCTTGTCAAGCTATGGTCGGACGTTCAAATCATATTTAAAACAGATCTATGATCTTCAATTTAGAATTCTTAAAAATATTGTATCCCCAAATATGCGTGTACTAATTGATGATGGTGAAAATGCGATTTTTAAACATTGTAAAATCTTACCAGTTTATGACCAAATTAAGTTCATGTTATTAAAACAATATTTCTTCTGCGATAATATAAAGTCATACATAGAACAACCTGTACGTACGCGCGCTATGACACAAAACCGGCTCCGGCACATCACTGCTAATAATGTGTATGGGCAGCGGACGGCCGCTTACCAGATACCGCATTTAATAAATAACTTACCTTTCGATGTACGCGAAATAATATCACAACAAAACATTAAAACTAAACTCAAAAGCTTTTTCCTATCTAAATTATAATTACCTACTATATCTACTTACTTAACAATAACGTACCTACCTGCCTAGTTCTTACTTTTACCTTGCTACTACAAACTTTTTATTTTTATTTTTATTTTATTTACAACTACTGACTTTAACTAAGTTGTTAACTTACATTCTTAGTCTTTATATTCCTAATATACCTACTACCTACTCACATACCTAAATACTTACTTAATATGCTGACTTAAACTAATTATTTAGCATCAAGTCAAACCTCCGTGGTTTTTTAGATGTTAATTAGACCTATATCTGTATTTTTTTTTGATCTGATAAATAAATTAAAAAAAAAAAAAAAAAACTATAGCAAATATCCAGCCACTTGATAATTTATGGGGGAGGCCTATGTTAATTTTAGTGGACTTTTGATAGGCTGACGGTAATGAGTTCTACTCATCTTTGCAACCCTTAATATTTACGGTAGAGTAATAACAAAAAAGAACATACCCGAAAATATGAATGAAATATAAACTGCATATATTGCCCCATGAAAAGTAAAAAAAGTAGTAGCTTACATACATGTTACATCAATCAACAGATTCATTCTCGAGGGAATCGTATACGTTTTGCTCCCGTGCCATGATGAAATCTCATGGCGAACTACACGGTCCTCGTATTTGTTTAAATACAATTCATAAAGACTGAAACTAAGCTTTTACATGATTGTTGACCACATCTACCTACCTAGTAATTACACATCCAACGATGCCACGAACGAATTTTCAATTATTTACATCGTATATTCAGTAGCATTCTATTATTTAATTTTATCATGACTAACCATTTTAGTTTATTTAGAAGTAAGTAGATGGCGCTGTTGTTAGATGAAATAATGAAAGCCAAAACTATACTATCTAGTAATATCAGCGATAGAAGCGAACAATATAAAAATCTCTTAGAGTGTCGAATAAGCAAGCTATTATAAATACTCTAAAAAACCTTATCAATTTTCATATTTTTGATATACGTCATTTTTATCTATTGAAATTATTACACTTTTAAAATAAAATAACAAAAATACTAAACGTTAGAATTTTTAAATAATTTTAAACATCTAATTATTAAAATTTTTGTAAGTTATTTATATTATTTACTTTATAACTATGTAACTGAAGGCAAAATATACTACTTTTTCCATTTGATGACAGATGGCGCTGTTTTGATAATAAATCAGTGTAATTTCAAATAATTTTACCAAGGCTATAACTATATTTTAATCTTTATTTATAAATATGGTATTTATTTGAAAAACACCAGTCATACCGCCTATAACTAAGATATAATAGAAAATTAACTACTAATGTAAGGATAATACTTAACCTTCTTTTCTAGAAGTTCCGTAATCGGATAAAAAGTAGCCTATAAGTTGCCCCGGGTTACTAACTACCTACGTACAAAATTTCATGTAAATCGGTCCAGTAGTTTTTGCGTGAATCCGGAATACACAGACAGACAGACAGACAGACAGACAGACAAACAGAAAGACAGACAGACAGACAGACGAAAATTCTAAAAACCACTAATTTGGCTTCAGAACCCTTTAATTAGTCCCCTAGACTTGTTTTTTCAAGAATATATTAGAATTACAGACACGACTTTTCTACAGATTTATTATATGTATAGATGAAAGTCTTTCTCACTTACTTCACAGCAAATAGATTAATCTGAAACGATTTGGAAAAGAGTCGACCATATAAATGGATAATATCCGTAGGGCGCATCAATATTAAATAGCCTAGAGCCAAAATAGCACAAAGGATCCCGAGCCTTTTAAATAAATAATGGAAAATACGATAAGGGACCCAAATATCCACCTATTTACGTATGATGTACAACATGTGAAAACTTTTCTATAAAATACGGATGTGTCTATGTTCCTTGTGAATGCCAACGCGAGGACGATTTTAAGTTTGACCGGCTTCTAAATAGGACTTTTTTGGGTAAAGATTTGTTCAATGGTCATTATTAACGTCATTAATCCTTTAAGGGCGGGCTTAAATCTATGGGAGGCCTTAAGCCTTTATTGTGCTATAAATATAATTTATCCTACATTTTTCGTTTTTTAATTCTAATGGCTCAGCTACACTATGCTCCTCACGCTGCTCCTCGCTCTCCTTCTCGCGCTGCCGCGATGTTGCCCTCTCTGCCCACACATTGCCCTACTCGCGCAATTAATCGCGACGCTCCGCACTAGGTCGCTCGCGTTTGCAACACAAGGCAGCATGCACGCTATATGCATATTTAGTATAGCTAATTATATTAACGTCATAAAAAAGAAATATACGTCGTCGTCTTCGCCAACGGAGATGGTGGATGACATCTATTCATCGCAATAAAACGACGCTTTCGCAACGAGCGCTCAATTAGTACTGTGTTTGCGCGAGTATGTGGCCAGCCACTCGCGCTCATATTGCCAGTCCTTTGACTCGCGCCCAAAAAACCGACAAAACAGGGAGCGATGGGCATGACGAGGAGCATGATGTGCGGCATGACGAGTATTGCGGCCACACTGCGTCTCTGCCTCTTTTCTTCTCTACTTCCCATGCCACTCGACGAGTGTGTGGCAGGGGGATAATCATTAGTTATTTTTTTAACCGACTGCACCAGAAGGAGGGTAATGTTTTTCGAGTGTATGTATATATGTATGTCTATTTATTGGGCACGCTCTGAAGATTCGTCTTAATTGTAGAAGTGACACAGGGCATAAATTTTTTCTCTTCAGTAAACTTCTTTATGCAGTCGGTTTTTTTTGTTACTGTTTTAACAATTGAACTTATTACTAGCGGGTATTATAAATTAACATGCATTTATAGTATATACCGAAGATAGATGCAGATGTCTATGGGCCACTGCAACCACTTACCATCAGGTGGACTGTGTGCTTGCTTGTCATCCTTATCCTATAAAAAAACGTTACAGCCTATATACGTCCCACTGCTGGGCATAGGCCTCCTCTCGTTTCTGAGAGGGTTTTAGGGCAAGGAAATGTTCACCGCGCTCCCCCAATGCGTGTTGACGAATTTCACATGTCTTCGAAATATTTTTTCTTATTTCTCAGACATGCAGGTTTCCTCACGATGTTTTCCTTCACCGCCGAGCACGTGGTAAATCAGCACTTAAAATGCAATTAACAATTTTATTGGTACCGGCGGGGATCGAAACCGGGTTGCTCGCGTACTGTAAAATTTACAGCGAGCGCTTAGCCCCTGAGCTACCACGGCTAACATTATTTAATTCAAATGTTTTAAAACAAATCAAAACTATTTGATATAAACAGTTTGACATCGTTTACACATGGTATATGAGATTAATATTGAAGTTCTTAAAATTATGCATCGATTAGTGGTTTATTATGATTGACATCAAATTTTGTAATAGGTAAATATCTAACCGCGTAGTGGTGGCGTAAGAATATCCACTACTCCATATCGTCCAGAGGGTGTCGTAAGAGGCGACAGAGGGAAAATGAAGCAGGAGAATGGCATCAGTATCTCCCCGATAACAACTCAAAATAATAAAAAACTGCGATTGCCAACCCCCTTGCCAAGAGTGGCAATTATTGCAAAATCCCCCCATGAGGCAATTAGCAGTGCACTTTCATAGGCTGTAATGGATGGATGAATTAAAATTTAAATTAGACAAATGTTAGTATTTTATAAATATTTATTATTTATTTTTACTTTATTACTGTTGTGTTAACATTATTAAGTAATATTAAATTCGACAACTTTCATTACCCTTTAAATTATTAAGCATTGAACAATATTGTATAAGTATATGCATGTAATATGCATGTCAAAAGTGATGATAATAAAGACGGTAAAATGTAAACGCGGAGGATGATAATACATAGTAAACACTAATACACATGGATTCACTAAGATTAGAATTATAAATTAAAATATAAATTAATAATAACTAAAATAACTAAAATTAAAAAAGTAATAATAATAAATAATAAATATTCGTTTATTCACTCCACAAATTTTACATCATAACTTACACTATTTAAATAAGAAGTACCATCAATTATATTGAGAGTTTAACGTCATTACATTACATTGAAAGTAATAAAATCATAATGAATAGAATTTATAAAATAAGTAGTATTTGTCTAATTCTAATTACTTTTACAATTAATGTCAAATTGGTAATATCAAATTCTTATGAGTAATTACATACATACGATCTAATTGCTTTAGTCCAAGAGCTGGCGACGAATTTTGGGAAGGTCCTTTTGGCAAGTTGAAATTGTGAAAAAATATAATTTCGTCATTTGGCGAATCCAGTCCCGCGAGTCTGGCAGAGCGTTTGCGGTTATTTCGTTACTACGCAGTATATAACATTTGCAAAAAAAAAGTCCAAAAAATTGTTTTTTTGGCAACTTGATTTCTTGAACCAAAATTCGTCACCAGCTCTCCGACTATTTAGATTTGCTTTAAAACATTCACATTGATGTGTTTAATAAAACTCTCTTTAAAATGATTTTGAATTAAATAATGTTAGGTAATTTATACAAGGTTATTTTGCAATAACCGGCCAAATTTGCAGAGAAGGTTCGGAGTAAGTAATATAGGCAAATGGTGAAGAAAAATTAATTAAAAAAAATCTCAAACATTCTGTCCTTTTTATCTTTTAAATTCAAAATGCTTGGAAATGCATTATTTTAACTGATTTTACTGTACACATTCGTATTCGTAAGGGTCAATCGGTAGGTAAAAATGTTGTTGCCCATAAATCACATTCAATTTGGGATAATTTCAAATAAAATTAGAAGCCTTGTTTACTCGTATTTTCAAAAACTGCAATAACGTTATAGCATTATTTATATCTAATATGTACATAGTGAATATTTCTTCTTTCAAACTACTTATATTTTTGTGTTACGTTACTGATTGGGCGACAACCGCATGGTCTGTTGGTCAGAGTACCTGGCTTATCCGAAACGGATCGTAGCTTATTAGGAACAGACACAAGCTGGTAGTACCAGTTACTTGACTCCACAGAGTCATTAATAACAAAATCCCATAAAATATACAAAATTTGTCCTCCACCATCTTCAAAAACGTAATCTTCAAAAAAGTTATTATAAATTTATGAATGATAATAACCCCTAGGAATTAAGTGATCGCTACTAATCTATTTATAATTTGTTTTGTGTAGTTTATTGTGTAACATAATATCATCATCATCATCATTACAGCCCTTTACAAGTCCACTGCTGAACATAGGCCTCCCCTAGGTATGCCAGAAAGCTCGGTCCTGAGCAACCTGCTTCCATCGACTTCCTGCATGTCTTACCAGGTCGTCACTCCATCCAGTGGGGGGTCGCCTTACACTTCGCCCACCGGTACGAGACTACCACTCGAAAACCTTTCGTCCCATCGGTTGTAGGTTCTACGACCTATATGGCCGGCCCATTGCCACTTCAGCTTACTAATCCGTTGCGCTGTGTCCGTTACTCTGGTTCTACAGCGGATTTCCTCATTTCTATTTTATCACGCAGCGAAACCCCAAACTCTTCATAGCCCGATGAGCGACCTTGAGCTTCCTCGTACGGCCAGCAATGAAATACCACGTCTCAGATCCATAAGTCATCACTGTAACATAATTATTCTTCCCAGGACAGAGGTATTTACCAGTTGTATATTAAACATAAGAATGACTGTCAATAAGTATTATTTATAATATATTGAATAAAAAAGTTTCTATTTCTATATATATAGCGAATAAAAATTTTCATTCATCCATATTCATTTTAGGAAGTTCTGCAAACCCTGGCATTTCTGATTTCTGTGCTAAACACTTATACAACATTTCACTACATCAAAAACCACGTAAAGGATTCCATCGAAAATGTATAAAAGTCAGATTTTTCAAATTGTAATAAACCAAGTAAAATGGCTCTACCACTTTGTGGTCGTAAAAAAATGGTTTGGAAAATTCAAAAATGCACGCCTCATGAACGCTTCATTTAATTTTAATGAAAAAAAAAATTGTTTTCCTGACTTTTAAAATATTATTTACGTGATTTAAATTTAGCGCTCTATTATTTTAACAGGTAGTGTCACCTGCAGGAAAAAAATATAATGTTTACCAAAATAAATCGATTACACAAAGTATAAAATCGATATAGGATGTATGGTACATTTGTCCTTTGTCTAGCAAGGGCTAAAAAATAGAATAGAATAGAATAGAATCATTTTTGTTCTATATAGATTGCAATACATAATACTTATTGAAAGTCATTTTTTACTTTTACCACTGGTTCGCAAAAAAACCTCGGTTCTGGAAAGAACAAGCAAGAAACCCAGTGGGACTTTTTTTTTAAAAAGCACAATTTACAATTTAATATTTTATACAATTATTATGAAAACATTTAGAAACAGCATGGTAGCGATCACCTCACCCCAGGGGTTATTGTCAGTCATGTACTCTTTGGTAGTATAATAACCCTTACTAGACAATTTTTGCTTAATAAATAATTTAAACCTTTTGATAGAAAAGGTCTGCACATTTTCTGGGACTTTGTTGTAAAAGCGTATGCATTGCCCCATGAAGGAATTACTGACTCTTTGGAGTCGAGTAACTGGTATAACTAACTTATGCTTGTTCCTAGTATTTACAGAATGTACATCACTATTTTAACAAAACTATTTTTGTTTTTGTGTACATACATTAAATTCTCGTAAATATATTGAGAGGCCAAAGTTAATATATTTATTTCTTTAAATTTTTCTCTAAGGGATTCCTCAAAACAAAGATAGTTTCAATGTCAGTCGCATTACCCCATAGCAAAATTCCATATGACATTATGCTATGGAAATAACTAAAATAAACTAATCTCTAGCTGTTTCAACACATGTAAGGCATCTAATCTTTTTTACAGCATGTGCTGCAGAACTAAGTTTGCTAGCTATTTTAGAAATATGATGGCCCCATTGAAGCTTCGCGCCAACTGTAATTCCGAGAAAAATATGAAAAGTATGAAAGCGCCTTTCTAGTAAAATATATAAGCGCCTTTAAATTTTTAATAGCAATAAAACTTATAAAAATTGAAAATCATTTTATCAACAAACTACGCGTAATAGACAGTTGATGTAATTCTGAAGCTAATTAAAAAAAACCGGTCTCGATTCATTAATTTTTTCGGGAGTTATCATGACCACATACAAAATTAACATCCGGACGTTCACGTAAAATTTTTTCAAACCGTTTTTGTTTAAAGTAGCAATATAAAATGATTTTTTTAGAAAATATAAGATGGATTAATTAGTGTTTTCTTGATATACGGCTACTCATATGATCGTATGGTTATTTTTTTTAATTCTTTTAAAAAACGTTACCCCCACACTAGGATTTTCTCCTGTATCGTGGAGGCAGTTTACAAACACAAATTGCACAACGACAAACATCCAGACCCGGAACAATTACTTGTAGGCCATACAAATACTTGTTCCGTGCGGGATTCGAACCCGCGGCTCGCAGCGCAGCAACTCATTGCGAAGCCACTGCGCCACGGAGCCGTCTTAATTTTAGCCGCCGTTATGATAGAGGCATTTTAAGAACACAAAATTTCTTGACCTTGACGTGTCGAGAGTAAAGCACTACCTAATAACGCTTCGCGGTATAAGGCGTGCAATAACGCTTTTTAAAACGGATAAGTTGTAACAGAACATATTTGTAGCATTAGTTTTTTGGCCCGCACTTTTACTTTACAAACTACTTTAAAAAAGGAGGAAGTTCTCAATTCGTCGGAATCTTTTTTTTATGTATGTTCACCGATTACTCGAAGACGCCTGAACCGATTTGGAAAATTCTTTTTTTGTTTCAAAGGGTTATACTTTCCAGGTGGTCCCATTTAAATTTTATCGAAATCGGTCGAGGGCATTTAAAACAATCAACAATAAGTAATATTCATATTCAAGTCGTTTGTACAAAAAAATTAAATTTACCACTTGTAGACTAAAACGGATCATGTCCTCTATATTATAAGAATAAGTATTTCCCAAAATATCCCATATCATCCCGTAGGTGTCGTAAGAGGAGAGAGAGAGAACCAGGAGAAGGGCAGTAGCGTCTTCCTAATTACGACTAAAAATAAAAAACAGCGGTTGCCAATCCGCCTGCCAAGCGTGGCGTGGTATGGCAAATATCCCTCTGCCCCTAACAGTCTATGGGAGAGGCTTGTGTGCAACAATGGACTGTTGATAGGCTGTAACAGTTGGCTCGAGCTGTCAGCTAAAAGCCTGCGGTGTAGTATTTGATTACTAGGCCAAATAATCATCAAATTGTACGAAAAAAGTTGCCCATATATTTGTGTTATAAATCCATAAACAGAATACCTATAAATATTAATAAAACAGAACCTATGATCTTTAAATATTGAATACGCAAGAAATCCAGAGCTCAGATAAATTACAAAGAGCGTAGCATTTCATTATTACTTTGATCCCTAATCCTCCAGTGGATGTAAAGATAAAAAGATTAAATAGAAAATATTTTTCATATTATCGGTTGAACACAACCCGAGATTTTTCAGATTTACCGATTTAAAAATAACGTCGCGACTCGATACTAAGCGTAAATTCATCACAACGTCTTTGTATTTGTTATTTTGCTGTTTCTACTTAGTTAACTTTTGGGAGCGGTGCTGAAGCTTTTTAAAATAACTAAATATATCTCGATGACATTTATTTTTATTCCATTACAATAATGTATTAAAACTAATTCAGTCCAATACTTGCTTCCTTAACTAGGTGATTACATGACTACGATGAGTTCTATAATGAATCTTATTCTAAGTCCAACGGCTTATATAGGATGGTCAAAAGTCTGTTGACTGAAAGTATCACGCCTTGGTTTGACCAGCAATAACAACTGTACAGTGGAGTCAGCGTCTTCTGTAACGTTACACTTCATAACATGTTTTCAGTAATCCAATATCAAAAGTTTAAACGGCACAATTCGTGATCAACATGTTATTGTAAAATTATGGCAACTTGCAATTATCATGTTTACGAGTAATCTAATATCAAAAGCTTAGTCAAGACAATTTGGGATCAACAGCTATTAAGGCTACTTCCAGACTGCATAACTCCTCCCCCCTCAAGTTCAAAATTATCAGAGGGATCTTTATATTCGCTCTGATTATTTTGATTAAAACATTATAAAAAATTATATTTATAAATTATTATCTCACAAATGAGCATAATTAGAATGAAATATAAAAATAGAGTACAGATGCTAATGTTACGGCTAAAAGCCGAAGTGCGGTTACACCTATTTCTAGCCGGCTAGAACTAGGTGCAGCCTATTGCGGTTGGTTAAACTTAGGTGTATCATATATAATTTATAAATTATATATGATACACCTATCTGCGGTTTTAGGGTGGCCCAAGGGCCACCACGACCGCACCTTAACCTACTGACCTTGATATTACTTGATACGTATTTCCGTATTTTTACAAATTTAACAGTACACCTAAATTTAACCAACTACTGCTGGCCGCAGCTAGTTCTAGCCGGCTAGAACTAGGTGTAACCGCACTTCGGCTTTTAGCCGTAATACTAACACTTATCACATTAATAAATTTTACACAGGTATCTTTTATTTCACTTTCACTTATTTTAAAAAGGATAGGTATTTAAATGTTCAAGATTTGTTAAATCACTAGTGTCCAAGATGATAGATCTGCTTTTCGGCTGGTACTGGATAGCAAGCTCATTAAAGTCTTCAAGTGGAAGATGCTTGTGTGAATGCTCATTGAAGCATTCACACAAGCATCTTCCACTTGAACTTGTGACTTGTCGTCATAGTGCAGTAAGGGTATTAAGGAATAAAAATTTTATTTTAAAGGAAGTAGTAACGGGATGGCCGCATATTAATATTTATTGGGTAATAAGTACATTGTAAATTGATACAGTGTTATAGTTGAGACCTCCTTTTAAGTATTTAAAATACATGTGCCAGAAGGCCACACGTTACCATAGCCTTATATTATAAACTTATTACCAATAATCTATTTCTTCTTAAATAATGAAAAAAAATATAAAAAAAAAATTGTCATAAAGTTTTTTGTTTTAGTAGGTTTGGCGTGTGTGTGTGTTTGTGTGTGTATGTGTACTCTGTATCAAATAATTTAGTATAGGAAATCCTCAATTTCTTCACAATTTAAGGTTTTAAGCCAAATAATTAATTTCTTTTTACACTGTACGGATTTATTTTGATAGATATTTATTATTTTGTTTATTCTATTATATAATATTTTAACTTGAGCTGCATATTCACGCCTTGCAAAAACAGAATTTACTTTTTTAGGAATTACGATTATATCCTGTCTTCTTTTATTTTGAGTGTTATGATCATATACTAAGGTTTTATGAAATTGTAGAATAGAATGTATAACATATAATTTTCTTACTGTTAGCAAGTCACACATTTGATACAAGTTGGTGGTTGAAAAAAGGAAAGGTTTAAAATGCATGACTTTTAAAAGTGATATCTGTGACCGTTCCACTTCTAGAAATTCAGTTTTCGTTGCTCCACCCCAGACAGGAATGCAATAAGTGATAATAAATTGGATTAGGGAAATATAAATTTGTTTAAGTAGTTTGTTAGAAGCTACTATCTCAACTGTTTAAAAAGCCAACTTAGTTTTCTAATTCGCGCATTTACAAGTTCAATCTGATCAAACCAAGATAATCGTTGATCTAAAACAACTCCTAAATATTTTGTTTTATTTACTTTATTGATAGATGGGCATAGAAGATTAGCGTTATTAGTATCACATGTATGAATTTTATAGCAAAATTAGTATCTGTTTGAGTTTCGTTAGTTAATGTGAAGCAAATATAATTGGTTTTTTGAGCGTTTAAAGTGAGTAAATTAGACTTGAGCCAAAATGCAACTTTAATCAAACCAAGCTCAGTTACTCTCCGTACTGAATCCCAGTTTCTGTCTGAAAATACTATTGCAGTATCATCAGCGCAGGAATAAATGCGGGCTCCTTTAGACTTTAGATCACACAGTTCATTTATGTAAACTAAAAATAAGGTAGGCCCAAGTACACTGCCTTGCGACACGCCATATGTAATATCAGAGTATTTACTAACATATTGACCTATTTTAACTCTTTAATTTGTTTTAATTTTTTTTTTAAAACCTAACCTCCACACTAGGATTTTCTCTTGTATCGCGGGGGCATTTTACATACATAGATTTCACAAGGACGAACATCCAGACCCAGGACAATTATTTGTAGGCCATACAAATACTTGTTCCGTGCGGGATTTGAATCCTCGGCCCTTAGCGCTGCAATTCATTGCTAAGCCACTGCGCCACGGAGCCGTCAATTGTCTTTTGTAATCGATTTGATAAATAACTTTTAAATAGTTCTAAAGGCGTGCCTCTGATACCAATGAGCTCCAGTTAACTTAAAAGTATGGGGATGGAGACCGTGTCGAATGCTTTTTTTCGGTCCAAGAAGACTACAAGACACTTATTTCCACGGATGAATTCATCCGTGAGGTGTGAGATTAGTGCTGTGATTGCGTCTTCTGTATACCGACCCTGTCTAAAGCCGAACTAAGAGTTTAATAAGATATTGAATTTATCCAAATAATTAAATAATATTTTATTTATCAGTTTTTCTAAAAATTTTGAAATAGAAGGTAATACCGAAATCGGGCGATAGTTAGTAACCTCGTCTTTAGCACCACTCTTATAAACTGGTGTAACGTTTGATTTCTTTAATGGTTCTGGGAAGATACCATTGTTAAAACAGAGGTTTGCAAGATGGGCAATGACAGGAGTAACCTCAATCCCAACAAATTTGAGAAAACTTGTTGGGATACAATCCCAACCCGGTGCACAATTGGTTTTAAGATTCATGAGTGTATCATGGACTTCTTTTACATCTGTTTCTAACAACACAAATGATGTTAGATTACTTTTATTCATATCCAGAAAATCATTATAGTTGTGATTGGATGTTAACAAAATATTTTCTGCTAAATTCCTACCAATATTAACAAAAAATTCGTTGGCCAAATTAACTGCATCGAGAGGGGAAGAACTTACTTCTAAAAGTTTTGTGCAGTCTGTTCTTGTTTTCTTAAAATTTGTTAAATTATTAATATTGCGCCAATGATCTTTACTATTTTTAACTGAGGCAGATAGCTGTTTACATTCATAAGTACTATAGTAGTATAGTAATTATATTTTTGTGTAAGATATCTAAAACGAATGTTATTTGACTTCCCTTAATTTTATACATTTTTCTATTTTTACTTAATTATTATAGCCTACGGGGTATATAAATTTATTTGGTAACTCTACTGATTTTAATAATTTTAACAATTCTTCAATATGTACAAGTAATATTCCTAATTTACTAAAGATTACAGAAGTTTCGATTTTATTCCATCTAGTGTAGAGTGATTGGAAATTGTGTAAAAATAAATTGTAAATATTAATAAAATTACGTATCGTTAACTCTCAAATATTTCGGGAATTAAAAGAAAATTAAAATTATTGTCATTTCGCGCGATGTATATTTATTAAGTTGTAACATTTATAAAAAGTAATTCTGAAATATTTAATGATTTTTTAATATTGACAATTGACATAAAAATAAAATTATACAATACCTTTAAAAACAGCTTTACTTAGAAAAAGCGTTTTCGGTAAACTGTCTAAAATCAACAATAAAGTTCCATCCATGTTTCATAAAATGGAGAATATTCATACATTTAATAAATAATTTAAAACATACCTAATTAAGAAACGCTACTACTCAATTAATGAATATTTAAGCGACGCATCGGTAGGCATATTACAATGACATATTATATCTTTTTTTGATATTCGATTTGACTATATATTGTAAATATCATAACTAATTAATATATAATTTAGTTACATCATTGTACATATATTAAATGACAATACGATTTATATGAAGCATATAATTATAATATAAATTATATAATGATATAATTTAATTTTAGTAGTGTAGTAGATTGTTATATTAATTCTACCCATAATATTTATATACCTAAGGGTTGAATGCAGCGAACGTAATTTTTCGAAGATGTATTCTGTCTTACCTGTTCTATATTACCTGTATTCACATATAAAAATAAATTTGAATTTGAATCAATTTTGATAAAATTATTTCTTGTAATGTTACTTATTTTAACAAGAGATTCTGATATTTCATTAAGATAAGGCTATCATTCACTAGTGTATATTGACGAGTTTTTAAATTACCAATCGTATTTTCATACTTAATAGCATCTTAATAATCGAAGTTACCAGTAATAATCTTAATAATATATCTTAGGGAGCTTAGAATGCCTCGTTTGACTCTAAATGAAGGTGATAACTGTTCAAATTGTTCAATACTGGAATTCGTTATGAATTTAGTTTGAAATTTTATATCAAGTAATTGAATGTTTAGAGTTTGTTTGCCAAAATAATTTTAGCATGCTTATTTAAGTATTTAAGTTCACATATCTATCAATATAAAATTTTAACTGCTCATGCGTAACATTTAAATCTAAAACCATAATTATAATCCACTTTTCATAACTTACACTAACATGACCATCTCTAAGTAATACGCCAATATTAATATTATAAGGCAATAGGATTGTTTTCTGCTCCGTGTTATTATAAATTTAATGTTAGGGTTAACTTTATAATAAAATTATTTGCGAAACGAATGGATAGGTATCTAAAACCTGCTGAATTATTATGCGTGGATTGCGAAGTTGGTTTACTATAAGATTTATTTTAATATTCTTTTTAAGTAATATATTGAAACTAATTAACACCACTAAGAATATTTTCTAATTCAATCGCAATCTGATCTAGAATCACAAAATCTTTCACTTAAAAAGAGATGCATCTTTTTCTATAGGTAATCTAATTGTTATACAATAAAATCTATAGTATATAGTTTTTATAAATAATCTTGTTCATGCCATAAAAAATCTTATGATATATTCACATTTCTTAATAAATAAACTTGAAATGCATTGATCGCCATCAAACATGATGATCAAGCTTTTTAGATCCTTACGTCTAATTTGAACAAAGTGACATAGTTCACTTGTTCCATTTTTATTTAAAAAAATCAACACATGTATACAAAAATATTCTGTTAATTATTTTCTTTCTATAATTTTATTACTTCTTAAGATTATAATTACTAAAAAATATCGCTGTTTCTTCTCTTTTTGTTGTTTTAGATTGCCATTTTAAAAATTAGATACAAAAATTCATATTATATCGGAAGAAACTAAAAATGTTAATTCTGTGTTAAACTTTTTTTGGTTTGCTCTTTAAAGTATAATTACATACAAGGCTTTCTCATAGTTCACATACGCAAGACAATGTGGCAGATTGTACTCTTCGGCCTTCTATACAAATTTTTTTTATAGAAGAGGGGGCAAACGAGCATGCGGCTCACCTGATGGTAAGTGACTACCGCCGCCTATGAACAACTGCAACACCAGGGAATTGCAGATGCGTTGCCGGACTTTTAGAAAGGAGTAAGCTCTTTTCTTGAAGGTCCTTAAGTCGTATCGGTCCGAAAAAATCTCCGGTGGAAAACAATTCCACAGAGAAGTTGTACGAGGACGAAAACTCCTAGTAAAACGCACAGTGGTGGTTCGCCAAGCATCCAGATGATGAGGTATCTGGAATTAATCCGTACAATTCCTCAGAGCACTCCCCGTGGTAGATTCGATAGAAAATGCAAAGGGATGCAACATCCTTACGCAGCGCCAGTGAATCGAGCCGATCAGAAAGAACTCGGTCGTCGACGATTCGAACCGCTCTGCGCTGGATGCGGTCAAGTGTAAGGAGCTGGCACTGGGGTGCCCCGGCCCAGAGATGAGAACAGTATTCCACGTGAGGCCGAATTTGCACTTTGTAAAGTTGCAAGCGATGCGCCGGCATGAAATACTGTCCCGCTCTGCTGAGCACGTCAAGCTTTTTAGAGCTAATTTGGCCTTTCTTTCCAAGTGACCACAAAACTGCACGCTATTCGATATGTCGACGCTGAGGATTCCGATGCTATCTGAGGCAGCAAGGGGAGTGCCTTGAAACTGAGCAGATATGACAAAGGGGTTCTTTTAAGCGGTAAACGCGCAAATTTGTGTCTTCTGGGGATTGAACTGGACTAAATTTAGTCGCCCCCAATCCGAGACTTTGTTCAGCAAAGACTCGACTTCAGACACAAGTTTGTCCCGGTACTCGGCGACGTTTTCCCGAGAAATATTGGCACGGCCGGTATATAAGGCATCACCAGTGCTGTCGTCTGCATATCAATGAATGTTACCAGTTTGCAACATATCATTGATATGCAGGAGAAACAGCGTTGGTGATAGCACGCAGCCTTGTGGAACACCAGCGTTGATAGGCTTGTAATCAGAGCATGCACGGCAACTACGACCTTGATACCGCGATCAGCAAGGAAACTGGTGATCCATTTGCACAATTTCTCGAGAGGCCCATAGGAAGGGAGCTTCGAAAGAAGCGCTTTGTGCCAGACCCGATCGAAGGCCTTCGCTATGTCTAAAATAACGGCCAACACCTCCCCCTTGGACTCTACTGCCTCCGCCCATCCATGAGTCAGGTAGACCAGAAGATCACCAGACACGACGAAAATCGTAGTGGCGGTCACTAATCAGCTGGTGATCCTCAAGGTACCTCATGAGCTGGCAGTTTATAATGGATTCCATTATTTTGGAGAACAAGGAGGTGATGGCGATAAGCCTGTAGTTAGACGGGTCTGAGCGGTCGCCTTAATTAGGGATCGGGTAGACCAAAGCTGTCTTCCATGAATTCGGGACCACGCCTTGGGAGTAGGAGTACCGGAAAAGACGCGTTGAAACCGGTGCCAACTCCGGAGCACACGTCTTCAGCACAATGGGAGGGACTCCGTCAGGCACACTTGACTTGCAGACGTCCAAGGTAAGGAGTGCTTTGCGAACCGAACGCTGTGTAAACCGTACATCCGGCATGGAACACTCACCCCGCGGGATGGTCGGCGGTGTGTTCCCCCCGTCATCAAGAGTCGAGTTGGACGCAAAGAGAGAGCCTAACAGCTCGGCTTTCTCCTTTGCGGCATGGGCCAGTGAGTCGTCCTCTCTGTGCAGAGATGGAAGAGATGGCTGACAGAAGTTCCCTTGGACAGCCTTGGCAAGAGACCAGAATGCATGGGTTCCCGAAGAAAGGCGAACTAGCTTCTCGCCAATTCTGCCGATGTGCTCAGACCTTGCCTTGGTAATGACTCTTTTGAAGGACCTGGAGGCGGAATTATACTTCTGTTTAAGAGCGCTGGTGTTTACATCCCGAGACGTTGATGCGTCAGCCCAGGCCCGGTAGCACTCCTGCTTATAGCGTGATGCTATTTTACAGGAGAGCGACCAAACCATGACTGGGATCTGCCTCCGATGGGCACTACAGAGGATGGAATAAAAAGTTCCATACCCTGAAGTACCACATCAGCGACAGAATCAGCACAAACGCTGGGATCGTCCGGCGAGAAGCAAATCCGCCCCCAAGGGTAGGATGCAAAAAAAGACCGCACCCTATCCCAATCGGCCGACCTATAATGCCAAACACGGCAGCAGCCTGCAGAATGCAACCGCGCCGGTAGAGTGAATGGCACTACACTCCGGACAAGACAATGGTTTGACAAGCCTAGAGGGGCGTTGACGGAAACATGATATCCGTCCGGATGAGAGGTCAGCAGAAGGTCCAACAGGGAAGGTGCATGATCCTCCACATCTGGAATCCACGTAGGCAAATTAACCAGCTGTGTAAGACCATATGCCAAGGCAAAGTCATAAACAGATCTCCTCGCATGATCGGTTAAACGTGAACCGAGCCATTCAGCGTGGTGGGCGTTAAAATCGCCAAGGATCACGATCTCTGCGGATGGGATCTGCTGTAGCAAGGAATCTGTAGCCATTTGGACGTGGTCGATGAGTCGGTCTGTTTCGGCATTACCGCTATGGGACCTATAGAGGCACCCGTAGACGCGGGGATGGTCGTCGCTGTCTACGCGCAGCCATAGGGTGGACAGGTCCGTACCTTCAAGTCTGCCGAGGCGTCGAAAACAATTGTCCTCTCTGACGTATACGCAAACTCCAGCCCGGAGCACAAAGGAGTAAGGTTGGAATGAAGTCCCCTGATGTTGCAAAAGTTCACGGATAGCGTGACATGGGTCGCCTTGGTGTTATTCCTCCGCTTGCCCCGAGCAGGTTTAGTTGCGAGCGGAATATCGCCTCCCCCCCAGAATACGCGGGGCAGCCTGAGCATCCACGCTCAGGAGTGGAGTCGCTTGGTCGTGGATGCTCAGCGAGGGATTCTCCAGGTGTGCTGGTACCCTCCTGGAGTAGTCTGATTATATTTAATTCCGCGAAACAAAGCGAAACGCAGTGTCAAGCTACCGCGTGGCTTTACCACTGTTAAATTTGCTGAAGGGTTTGTATGTGGTCTATGGTGCTAAAGCATTTTCGGAAACCGGTTTGTTCGGGAGGCTGGGAGACGTCGAGTCTGCGTGCGAGATGATTCGTAATGACTCTCAAAAATAGCACGTAGACGCGGCTCAGAAAGGAAATCGGTCGGTAGTTCTTCAAGAGAGCGTTGTCGCACTTTCAGAAGCTCCGCTGTAATTCAATCCTTGCCCGTGGACTTCCCGTATTTAAGGTGCTGGAGAGTCATTCTAATTTCGCTCAGACTGACGTCCGTGATATCATCGGAATAATGTCGGATAAGACTTGCTCTTGGATCGTTACTCACACTTGCGTGTGGCTCCAATCACTGTCAATCAATCACCCTCGCGATCACTGAGACATCACTAAACAGTTGTCGTCTGGTCGTCATACCAGGTCCACTTTCTGAGGGGCCGCTTTTGGAAGAAAGAGTTGATCATACAGTGTCCCTCTTTCTCCATAAAGTCGGCCAGCTGCTGGCCCCTTGGGTTCCGTTGCCCTATTCCGAATTTCCCTACCAACGTTCTCTCTTGTGCCTAGTTTTGCGTTGAAGCCTCCAATTATCACTGTATAGTGGGTTTTGGAGGAATGCATGGCTCTAGAGATACATTTCCTCTTATCATATCATACATTTCCTCCACCTCCTCATCGCGATATGCCGAGGTTGGTGCGCAAAACCTGTATGACCTTCAGCGAATACCGTTTGGTTATTCTGAGTATAAGGTACGCAACCCTCGTCGACAGACTCCCAATCTTTACAACGTTGTTAACGAGAGATTTGTGGACAATAAATCCGACACCTCCTTGGAACAGATGGTCGCCCTCCCGGTTATAGAACAAGTTGCCGGATTCGAGGATTACCATGTCCTCCTCTCTCTTCAGACCTCAGATAATACTATAATATCCCAGCACAACTTGTCTATCTCTTCTTCTCGTCAGTCCTCAGGCTGTGTGCGTTATATGTTGCCAGGTCGAGTCGTCTTAGGTGGCAACCGAACCTCCACCGGAGATTCTTAGCACCCCCAGCCCCGCCGTTACCATGATCGCCACCGTAGCCCGGAATAGCGGAGCCGCAGGGGACTGGAGGCCATTTATTTGTGTCGTTGCTCATGGAGGGTATATTTCCATAGTTGCCACGCTTGGCGAGCGGGTTGGCAACCGCAGTTTTTTTATAGCTTTTTTGCTGTTATCAGAAAGATGCTGCTGCCCATCTTCTGCCTTAGTTTCCCTCTGTCGCCTCTTACGACACCCACGGGAAGCTATAGGGTAGTATGTATTCTTACCCGCCACTACACGCGGCGCATAGCTCTCCCACGTAGAATATATAACTTTACCTATCAATGATTTAGCTAAATGTTGCAATTAATATGCGTATTTTCATGCATTCTTCTTCTTCTTCTTCTTTCTTAAAAGAACGTTGCCCTCACACTAGGATTTTCTCCTGTATCGTGAAGGCAATTTACAAACATAAATTGTACAAGGACAAACATCGTTTTCCATTCGTCAATACAACCTTTGAAAAATATATTTGTGTCAAATATAAATGCTTTGATAAAATATAAATTCAGTTCTATGATCAGACATGAAGCTTGGAACAGATTATTATTCATTATCAATTATATTCTCTTTTATGTTATAATCGTATTCGCAACTTGAATATTTTTACGATCGCTCTATTTAATCAGAGTAGCTGTCGCTTCATCGCAGGTTCTTGTTTTGAATCCTAAACGAAACCACATGAGTAAAGAAACCGTACCGCCGAAACCTACATTTTTTGCTATGTTGTGATTATTTACTTTTCTCCGAAATGACGTATCATACTCTGCGTGACGCAGTAAGAGACACCAAGCGCGTCCGTCACCCCATTTCGACCCTTGGGGGTCTTAAGTGGTCACTGGATTTGGATATTGACCGAAAAATCTCAAGCCTTCGAATAGATGGCGTACTGCAATCAAATTGTCCATACAACGGAAAACCTATGTCCCACAATGGACTTTTACGTGTTAGTGAAGAAAAGGAAGAAAAATAAGGAAAATAATTGATAGCTATTACGGTTATCAATTCTAAATTCGATGCGATTCAGTGGGCACACAAGCCATTCGAAACCAAAACCAAATAGTAGGTAAATGCAATAAATAAGTATACATTTATGACTGTTGTCAACATGTTATGCGAAAAGGCAAAGATATTCATGATAAGAGATGTCAGTAGATCGTACTAACAACGCCTGACATCGCCACCTGTTGTTGATGACATTTGAATTTCACAAGTCCCCCCGTGGTGAGGTCGCCTGAACATTAACTTGCGCGAAACAAAATTTGCATTTATACTTATTTTTTTATTGACTACTAGCGACCCGCCCCGACTTGACCTCGGTAGGATCTATTAATGTGACGTAATTTAGGTTTAAGATAATCATAAATGACCAAATTTTTCACAATTTTCTAATATTTTTGTAACATAATAATCAATAAAGTTTACAATATTAGTCTTATTATTACTTTTAAATTAAATAACTAAGTAATTATGACAGTGTATTTCAGTTATTATGGTAATATGAGATTATTTTCTTTTGTTGCTGAATAAAATTGATTTTAAATATTTTATAGCGTTTAATTAATTTAATCACTTTAATTACATTCGATGGCCTCGATGGGATTTTTGCTACGCAAATAAATGAAAACGTTACTAAATTTGTAATTTTTGTAAAACCCTTTTACTACAATTAGATACATTACATACAGATACATACAAAATAATATTTGTACCATGCGGGAGATACCTAAATACCTCATCATGATCGACTGAACTGTTAAGCATTCTAGAGCAAATATTTGTATGTTCTAAGGTTAAGTACATTAACTACATAATTTGTTAAAGTTGGTAAAAATTACCTTGCGTACATCCGCTCGATAAAATAAAATGATGTGTCTTACCTAGTTTGAAGAGCACCTCCCGCCCTCCCTCAATTGCGTGCACTATCCCCATCACCACTAATCCCAGCACCACTACTCCCAACACCGCCACACTAGGAAAGACACACCACTGAATACAATACGACACGTGTTTCGCCTCTACACGAGGCATCTTCAGGTGATGTAGACTATGCGGTGGCTGACCGCTAATTGATCACTTATTTTGATTTTACCAACTTTAATTTAATTTTTTTATTATTTTTTTAATTTAATTTAATGGATTGATAGAATAGAATAGACTGACTGGTTTAATATAATAGACTGATTTTACCAACTTTAATATAATGGATTTCCGCAAAGTGACGCCTGATTCTATTAATTACATAATTTGTATATGAAATATCAAAAAGATGCCGCTACCCATCTTCTGTTTCCTGTTCATTTCCCACTGTCGCCTCTCACGAACCCCACGGGATTATAAGAGGTAGTGGATATTATAACGCCGCCACTTCACGGCGATAACAACAAAAAATAATAAAAAAACAACGATTGCCAACCCAACAAGATAAAATGTATATTATTTTATATTTTCATTTCGATAGCATTACAGCCTATCAAACGTCCAATGCTGAACATAGACCTCCCCATAGATTGCCTCGTAAAGGGAATATTTGCCATAGTTGCCACGCTTGGCATCTCGCACCTGCTTGCTGCTTGCTGCTTCCCGTCACCGGTCTGGAAAGTTTTCGTCTGGCATGTACAAGATGGCATCATCTATCGGAAGTCATAAGATCTATTTTTCATAATCCCATAGTCGCCTCTTACCACACCCACGGGACGAAATGGGGGAGATGTATGGTGGTATGGTGGGTGGCGACTTAAGAGACTACATACTATACATACTATTTATAATATTTTATATATCGACGAGCTTAGTCCGGACGAAGCCTATGGGACGACTTCAAAGTACTTATTGATTTGTAATATACAATAACACTGTGACAATGACAAATGACTTATTCTAAGGGTATTGTCATGTACATCGATTACTCTCTTCGATTACTCGTATTTTTCCAAATATTTCAATGAATCTGATGATAAAATTTATAGATTTATGATAAGAATATAATATAATATAATCATTTTTATTCAATATAGATTACAGTAATACTTATTGATAGTTTACCACTGGTTCGGAAAACTCTATCCTCAGAAGAACTAGCAAAAAACCCAACGGGACTTTTTTTTTAAAAGCACAATTTACAATATAATATTTTATACAATTGTATTGAAAATATTTTAAGAAACAGCATGGTAGCAATCACCTCATTCCCAGGGGTTATTATCAGTCATGTACTCTTTAGTAGTATAATAACCCTTACTAGACAATCTTTGCTTAATAAATATTTTAAACCTTTTGATAGATAAGGTCTGCATATTTTCTGGGACTTTATAGTAAAAGCGTATACTGACTCTTTGGAGTCGAGTAACTGGTATAACTAACTTGTGTTTGATCATTTACAAAATGTACATCACTATTAATAAAATTATTTTTGTTTTTGTGTACATACATTAAATTCTCCTAAATATATTGAGAGGCCAAAGTTAATATATTTATTGCATTAAATTTTTCTCTAAGGGATTCCTCGGGCCTTGGTTATAAATTGCTCTTATGGCTCTCTTTTGCAAAACAAAGATAGTTTCAATGACAATTGCATTACCCCATAGCAAGATTCCATATGACATTATGCTATGGAAATAACTAAAATAAACTAATCTAGCTGTTTCAACACATGTAATACCTCTAATCTTTTTTACAGCATATGCTGCAGAACTAAGTTTGCTAGCTAGTTTAGACATACGAGGGACCAAGAGGAAAACGGTGAATTCAACAAGGCCCAGCTACTCCCCATTTAAAAGCACACTGGTATTCACCTGTTTAACATTAGGTGTGGTGAATTTAATACATTTCATTTTATTACCGTTCAAAAGCAAATTATTGACGTTAAACCAGTGTACTACTTTTGATATAGCATTATTTACTTCGTCATATTTCAATAATTGCCTTTTAAGTCGAAAAATCAACGAAGTATCATCAGCAAATAATACTATATCATAGTTATTCCCTACCAAGTAAGGTAAGGCATTAATATAGACTAAGAAAAGAAAGGGGCCAAGAACTGAGCCCTGAAGAACACCCATAGATACTACCGATCCGGAAGAACTGCTTTCATTAATAACAAGTGTTTGCGTTCTATTATTTAGATATGACATAATAAGTTTAAGCGTTATGATTTTCTTTAGAACTACCGGTCCGATTTGATAAATTATTCTTGTATATGATGGCCAGATTCACGAGGAATAGCATAGGCTATGTAGCATTAGCCTATAATCTTAGCTAGCCTTAAATATTGATTTTTTTGAAGCAAATCTCAGAAGAAAAGGCGCTCCCTAACTGCTTTATCCGCGGGCGCTGGCGTTATGTTTAGTAATACATAAATACAATGTTCTACAAAAATATTGGTCTTTAATCCATCTAAAAAAAAGTCCGCAATACCATATGCTTATTACTTATACATAAGCCACAATAAGGTATTTTATGACAAAAAATTGAGCGTTATTATTAGGCATGGTGTATTAATCCTTACGAATGAAAGCTACTTCATCATCAAGACAATTTTATGAAGATAAACTTTGCTCTTTATAGCATGTTATTTGGACGCATAGTTTAAGAGATAATGAAAAATTAAAATAATTCCAACTCGGCTCGGCGCGCAAACGACGCTTATCCACCCGATGAGAACCAAAAAAGCGAGGGGTCATGTCGCGCGGCGCAGAGCGTGATATACACGGGTGATACCGCGGGGAACAGCTAGTTCAGTATAAAGTGTTTCCTATTATCTCGGCCTCCTCTGTGTGCGGTGCTTTAATTGGCTAATATAACTTTTAAATGTTAAAATAAAGAATTAAACAGTTACAAATTTATTATAAAATAAATAAAATTACTTATCTTACCGATTTATATTAAATTAGTCTATTTAACGGACCACCTTGAGAGTCAATCAATTTTTGTTTCTTTGTTACATAAAATGATTTTACCTATAGAATTCATTGTATAGGGAAAATCATTTTATCAAACAAAAATTTATTTACTTCAGTAGACGTCGCTATTACAAAGTAATTTTAGTCGAAAGAAAATATTCTTTTGATATAATATACTAAAATTTAGGCTCTACATGTCTAGAAATAAGGATTGTAACATTAATTTGCTATAAAATTAAACTTTTATGTTATATTTTATGCCGCACTTGTGGATGAAAATTATCAAATTTAATAAATCATTTGCTGTGAAATGTTTTTGTTTTATATTTCATTTCATTTGAAGGTTTCACTTCTACCGCGTGGAACTGCACACATGTTTTTTTATTTATTATATTTAATTTTTTTAAGTATTGTTTATGTATTTATTTCACTATATTAATATATGTATATTTTTGTATAATTATAATTTCCATTTATATATTTTAAGAAATTATTCCACTTCTGATGTTAGAAATTATTCTCAAAATTATTTAAATAAAAGAACACTACTTCGTAACAAACGCTGCTTACTATCAGGACCCAATTACATGATCAGCATCAATACACATCTCAATGTAACACAGGCCAGCCTCTCAGCAACACGATCTTCCTTGCCTACACTAGTAGAATACCCTAAAGGGCATAGTAACGACAGTGAGACTCGTAGAATTACCGACAGATACCTCTTAGTCGTCTGCGCGATACTTTGTACTGCTAGAACGGGTGGAGATTACACCTACCTTCATTTGTTCGTATTTCCTTTTATTTTTTTACCCTCATTCCTAACAATATTTATATAGACCAACCAGATAAGAAAAATATTTAAATACGTATATGGCGTAGGGAAGTGACGACCCCATCGCCCGCTGACATAACAGTTACGTGACGAAACTGCTACGTCAGCGCTGTCAGTCAGTGCCTTGCCAAGAGTTGTGAGCGCCGTGCCTCGGCATAATTGAGGGTGCAAATTCCCGCTTGTGCAACCTGAAACGATGCCGGGCCTGTGCGTCTCCAGTTAATTGACGCCTATTTTATGTATGATGGAAAAAAAAAGTACGCAAAGGGCCGCTGCCTGGAGGCCGCCAGGGCGCGTCTGGAGCTGACGCTGGACGCGACAGTATGCGGGCCGCCAGCCGAGCGCATCCATAATTCTCACCAGAAGGCTTGGTGTCGGCTGGGGTTTTTCGGACTGAACAAGCGCCACCCGCCGCTGGTGGAGCACGTCGCATGCGTTGGACGGAAATAATGAACGCAAACGCATTGCGTATTTTAGGGCAAAAGGAAGCAAAACCCGGCAGACTGAGTTCGGTACATCCTGCGCTCCAACATATTAGGTGACGCCGAACTCGAACGACTACGACGTGAGGCTGTTCCCTCATCGGATGAAATTGCTACGGCTGGGAATGTGGTGTCACTAATTGCCGAGCAACCTGTACACGTGAATGCCGCCGTGGATATTCCAGTTGTGGTGGATTCAGACGATGATGAAATAGTTTCCCAGGAACTAGACCAAATAAGGAGCATATTGGAAGAGGCGATTTCGGAAACGGGCAGTACGCCTCTCGAAAATTGACCGCGACTTCCCCGCATACACCTAAGCAAGCGGAATGGGGCTGTCGTGAGGACTCTTAACTCAATGCTGATGACCTATTTGGAAGCCAGCCGAGACCTTTGCGAGACGGATTCAGTTCTTTTTGGCGCCGCACTGGCAGTTTGCCGTATTATTGGCGCCAAACTTCCCACGGCTGGACGCGCTACTAGACAAAGTAGCGCCATCCGAGCCTGGAGAAAAAAAAATTGAGGACTGTATCGCAAAGGCAAGAGCCCTCATCGGCAGACTGACAAGCTTCAGGTCGGGAAATAATAGGCCGAGAGTTGTGCGCACCGCTAGAATGGCATTTGCTGGGACAAATATCAGTTTGTTCCAGCCGGATATCACGCAGAAACTAACAGTGCGCATAGATGATCTGAAGCAAAATATTGCTGCTTGGGGGAGGCGAATTCGCCGATATACCAGAGGTCAAGGCGGTTCAACCAGAATCGTCTTTTCGAAAGTGATCAGAAGAGGCTCTATAAATCATTAGAGTGACTAAAGTTATGTGGAACGGGAACAGTACCGGATCAGGCCAACACTGTCGCATTCTGGCGTAGCCTGTGGTCAGAGCCCGTAAACTACAGCGAAGACTCTTGGATGGAAGTTGTGGCGAGCCAGGGTGCGAGTGTTACGCCCATGGATCCCGTCATCATAACGCCGGAAAACGTAGCTGAGGCGGTCCGTAGGGCCCCGAACTGGAAAAGTCCGGGATTCGACGGGCTGCATCACTAATGGCTGTAGGGGTTCGTAGAGTGTCATGCCGTGCTCGCCCGACAATTTCAAGAGGCTCTCGACCAGAAGTCGCCCCGAGCCTCTTACTGGGATTACTCACTTGGTTCCTAAAGATAAGGATGCCTCAGACCCGAGCAAATACAGCCCCATCACGTGTCTACCCATATATAAGACACTGACATCCATTTTGAGCGCAAGAATCACTCGTCACCTGGAGTTAAATCAGGTGATGTCACGCGCTCAAAATGGATGTTGGAGCGGTCAAAATGGATGGCGGCGCCTGGATAGACTACAGAAAGGCATTCGACTCCATACATGGCTAAAAAAGGGTCTTGACCTGTACAAGGTAGACTTTACAGTTAGAGACTTCCTCGTGCAGTGTATGGGGCAGTGGAGTACGATCCTATGTCATCTAGGCTATATATAAGAAGAGGTATCTTCCAGAGCGATTGCTGTTTCCAAACTGGCTCTACTTCTCTCTGAATCCTCTTCGTACCTTATTGGAGGAATCCGAGAGAGGATTTCCAAACTAGCACTTGGTCCACCCGATAGTAAGTGAATGCTATGGCCCAGAGATATTTACGTCTATCATCGTTTGAGAATCGAAATGTAGACGCATTGTCACCTATGAGGATTAAGATGGAATGCCTCGTTTCCAGTAAATAGGGTTTCCCATTCCCTACATTTACCATGTGAAACACAGCATTATTTTACTGTTTCACGCTGGTATTCTGTGAGAGCTTGGTCCTACCCTGGTCGAGCCGACCCATTGCCGCAGCTGTGTAAAACTAGCAAAGCTTCAGCGTGGCTCCACCACGTAAGAATCACATACGTATTTAAGCGCATAAGTATTTAATCTCATACGATGGGGAAGTTTAACTTTTGGCCGTCTAATATACCTATAATCAAAAAAGGCAAAAAATGTCTGAAGATGTGCAAATAACGTAGGGGGACTCCTTTACTACAGAACGTTATAAATATAATAATTAATTATGTAAAATTAGTAATTTATCGTCAATAATATCAAAAAATATGCAAAGTATATATTATATAGAGAGAGAAAGTTTATAGATCGCACAAACAACGGTTTTAAGCCTTTTAGCATAGAAATGCATAATTAACGTCTACTTAACGCTAACTCAACAAACAACGCTTTAAACGGCGCATAACACACCCTTTCATTTCATTCAAGTTTAATTAAGACACAAATTATAACTTCTCTCAACTCCATCTGATCTTCTCCTCCACCACTTACTTATTATGGTGTCTACACTATAACATATTTTTTATTACATAAAAAGCTCTAAGTTATTGTATGTCTATGTAATCACACAAAACGTAAGTAACTTTTTTAAGTTTAAGCAAGTGTTTAATATCCGCAGTCAAATACAATTTGTGGTACACCTCTTAGGTTTAATGTATATGTCATAGATATACGATTTTCATTAACATTGTCTTTTCTCATATTTCTATGAATCATACTCAGAGTAATTACATACATAGAATCATATATGTATCTATAATCGTATAGTAGGTCTTTAGTCGTATACATAAGAATAAGATAATGTAATAGCGATATAAGTCTCTAAGTCAGTTGACACTTAGAAAGAAAGTTCTAATAATATTTTATACATATATAACCTTACCTACGTTTACATGTTGTATATCTCTAAGAAATGTCCGCCTTCTTTTGCGATCCTTGATCTTTTATAAACGTAGTTTAACAAAGAAATAAAATTGTAGCATAAACAGTTTGCTGTCCTCAGAAATAAGAGGAGGCCTATGCCCAGCAGTGAGACGTACATATACAGGGTTATTTTGCAATAACCGGCCAAATTTGCAGAGAAAGTTCAGAAGAAGTAATATAGGCAAATGATGAAGAAAAATTAAATTTAAAAAGTCTCAAACATTCTCTCCACATTCAAAATGCGTGGTAATGCATTATTTTAACTGATTTTACTGCCCACGCACATATTCCTAAGGGTCGATCTGTAGGCAAAAACGTTGTTGCCAAATCACATTCAATATGGGATAATTTCAAATAAAAGTAGAAGTCTTATTTACTCGTATTTTCAAAAACTGCAATAACGGTTTATCATTTTTTATATATTTGAAATTAAGTTTAAAATTTGGCTACTCTTTGAAAAATAACCCTGTATTAGCTGTTACTTTACTTTTACTTGCTATTTTATTTAACTTAATTTTATATCTTTGTTATTTCATGGCGTGGCGTTATAATTAATACTTTTTTTAAAAGGTGGGTTAACCGACAACTGATGGGGAAGCCTTTCTTCCCCATCGGTTGTCGGTTTCTCGAGTGGCAGCCTCATACAGGTAAGCGAAGTGTAGGGCGACCCCCACTAGATGGAGTGAAGATCGATTGATGCAGGTGGCTCAGGACGGTGCTTGGTGGTATTCCTTGGGGAAGGCCTATGTTCAGCAGTGGACTTGTGAAGGGCTGTAATGATGATGAAAAGTGGGTTTGTGCCATGCGAGCTTTCCGCGCTGCACCACTGCGTGCCGTATAAGGTAGTGGATATTCTTATATGAATATTTATGACAATGTCCCGAATAATAGAATCACTATTAAAATTTGTTGTTATTAATTACCAAGGAAAATATTTACTTAAGTATTATTGAGAATATTTACATAAATATTACTGAGAAGGTTGGTGTAAATAAACAACACCATTAACGGACTAATTCTTGTAACCATTTTCTGAAAATTAATTAGGAGGTCAAGGTTAATAGGGCCATTAGGGCCAGCTAGTATCTTACAAGAATTCATTACTATAATAATTATTCGTCTTTTAGTTTGTTGTTGCTTTTTGTTCTTCCGTGGTAAAATTAGAAAATTGAAAAGTGAATAACAGATGTAAATATTGGCATTCTTGTAAAATAATACACAAGTTAATACCTAAATATGGATGATATATAGACAATTCAAGTTTTCGATATAATATACATTTTATATTTCAAAAATACGTTAATAATTTAGTGGCGTATTGTTGCGGCTCTATGCTCACACCTCACTGCACCTGGTTAGCTGGCAAAAAATGTCATTTCGACATTAATTTCGCCTTTATATTATTTGGGAACAATAAAGAATTTTCTATCTATCTATCTAGAATGCTTAAAAAATATTGTCCTTTATTTATATCTAAAATAATATTTTTATGTCCATAAAAATACTACGCATGAATGCTTATTTTGAAATTAATATCGTGTAGTGGTGGTGTAAAAATATCCACTACCCCATATCGTGCCGTGGGTGTCGTAAGACACAGGAAATACCAGGATATGGGCTGCAGTGTCTTCCTAATAAAACTAGAAAGAAAATCTTCGCCTGCCAAGCGTGGCAATTTGGCAAATAAATAAAAAATAAATCCCCCTTATAAGGCAATCTATGAGGAAGCCTATGTTCAGCAATGGACTTTGATAGGCAATAATGTATGAAACGAACATGTACACAGTTCACCTGATGATCTTTAATAGGTTTAAAGAAATTTATTTTCAAAAGGACAAACAGTGCCACTTACATGAAAATAATAATTACATTTTAGTAATCTTATTCTAATTGTCGTCGAACACTCTGTCAATAGCTTCGCAGCCTCATCTGAATGGTGAAAAATGTTCAATTGAGAGAGCTGAGACTTAAAACAGCCACCACTACGTAAAACAATACGAGTACATTTAGTTCTCAGAGATGCAAGTTTGCTTACAATGTTTCTGTAGACCACATAGTAAAGAAAATTCAATTTGGACTGCTAACTGTATTTTACCATACTTGGATAAAAAAAAAAACAACACTATCAAAGCTCACATGAAAGCGATTACATATCAGAATTATAAAAAAATCTCCTTGTAAGGACCAAATAAATTTCAATAAATATAAAAGTCACATTCTTTCGGCTTATCATAGATAAGACACTTTTTCGCTTTTACATTCTCAACGTACTTATATTTTCAATTCTGTTTTTTCTTGAGCTTTCTATTTTTGTATTTTATATACTCGTAAACTTACAAAGAGTAGTAGAAAAATAAAATTTAAATATTTAGTAATATTTAAATTTTATCATTATCATTACATTCTGCCAAACTTATCATGTAATTTTAAAATTGATTATTTATACTTTATATATTAGGTCGGAGAAAAAGTTTCCTCGTATTTTATATACAAATTCAAGACATTTTTTTCATAGTTTAAATTTAATTATAATATATTATATTATGTGCCATTTTGTATATAACTTATAGCCATCTATTATATAACTTGTTGCCATCTTGTAGATAGTGACATAATCCCGTTGTAGTAGAAATCTTGGGATTTTTTATTAAAAAAAAATGCGACAAGTAGTTTTGACAGTCCTCTCTTGATGTTAACCTAAAACTACCCAAAGAATTCTGTAGAGATCGAAACCGGTGAAAATCTGAGGGTGCAAGGTCAGGACTATATGGTGGAGGCATTAACACTTCCCAACCAAGCTCTCTCAATTTTTGTTGAGTGGCCAAAAATGTGTGTGGTCTGGCGTTATAATGATGACAGGCCACTCAGTTTCTTTTGATCAATTCCGGCCGTTTTTTCTCAATTTCTTGCTTGTGTCTCATTAGTTCTTGGCAGTAGAGATCCGAATCGATGGTTTTGCCCACAGCTCATAATAAACGACGCCCTTCCAATCCCACCATACACACAGCATCACCTTATTGCGTGTTAATCTGGGTTTCGCTACAGTCTGTGGAGCTTGACCCTCCATGATCCACATTTCACCACCAGTGATCATTATTTTCAAAAATGGTTCGGTTTTACTACGTTTCAATAGAGAATCGCAAATGAGTACAAGGTTCATTAGGTTTCTTTCAGTGAGCGCGTGCTTTACCCAAATATCGAGATTTTTTGTATAGCCAGACTTTTTCAAATGGGTTAAAACTGTATTGTGGTCAATCCTCAATCCCTCGCCTATGTCGTAACTACTAATATGCCGATCTTGCTCCACTTTTTCAAAAATGGCATCGACTTTATCCGTATGAGGGCGACCAGAGCGAGCTGCATATTTGACTTCAAAATTCCCGGACTGAAGACGCTTGAACCAACTTTGTGTTACTCTTACTGACACTGCATTAGGTCCATCATCATCATCATTACAGCCCTTCACAAGTCCACTGCTGAACATAGGCCTCCCCCAAAAAATGCCACAAAGCACGGTCCTGAGCCACCTGCATCCATCGACTTCCTGCATGTCTTACCAGGTCGTCACTCCATCTAGTGGGGGGACGCCCTACACTTCGTCCGCCGGTACAAGGCCGCCACTCGAGAACCTTTTTTCCCCATCGGTTGTCGGTTCTTCGAGCTATATGGCCGGCCCATTGCCACTTCAGCTTACTAATCCGTTGGGCTATGTCGGTCACGCTGGTTCTACTGCGGATAACCTCATTTCTAAGTTTATCACGCAGTGAGACTCCGAGCATAGCCCTCCATAGCTCGCTGAACGACCTTGAGCTTCCTCATCCGGCCAGCAGTAAGGACCACGTCTCAGTTCCGTATGTCATCACTGGCAACACGCACTGGTTGTACAGCCTCGTTTTCAAGTTTTGAGGTATACCTGACGAGAAGATGCCGTAATTTCCCGAACGCTGCCCAGCCGAGTTGAATCCGTCGATTGACCTCTCGGTCGAAGTTGGACTTACCTAGTCGGACTATTTGTCCCAGGTAAACATACTCGTCAACAATTCGAGCTTAGTGCCCCAACAACTACCGGCATAGGTGTGACATGGACATTAAACATGAACTTTGTTTTGTCCATGTTCATCTTAAGACCTATCCGTTGGGAGGCACTATTGAGGTCATTGAGCATAGTGCTTAGGTCCTCCAGCGATTCTGCCATAAGGATTATATCGTCGGCAAATCGAAGGTGAGTGATGTACTCGCCATTGATGTTAATATCGTATCCTTTCCAGTCCAGAAGCTTGAAAACGTCCTCCAATGCAGCGGTGAAGAGTTTCGGGGATATAACGTCACCCTGTCTTACACCTCTCTGCAGTTGGATAGGTTTCGTACTCCTGTTCTGTACTCGGATAGCCATCGTAGCCCTACTGTACAAGCACTTCAGCACTTCGATATACCGACAATCAACTTGGCACCGCTGAAGGGACTGCAGCACCGCCCAAATTTCAACGGAATCAAAGGCTTTCTCATAGTCCACATACGCCAGACATAGTGGCAATTTGTACTCCTCAGACTTCTGTACAATTTGCCGAAGGGTATGTATGTGGTCTATGGTGCTAAAGCCTTTTCGGAAACCGGCTTGTTCGGGAGGCTGGAAGTCGTCGAGTCTGCGTGCGAGACGATTCGTAATGACTCTAAAACAGCACGTAGACGCGGCTCAGAAGGAAATCGGTCTGTAGTTCTTCAAGAGCGTTGTCGCCTTCTTGAAGAACAAGACCACCGCACTTCTGCTCCACGCCTCCGGTGTAATGCCACCATGTAGGACGGAATTAAAGAGCTTCTGAAGAACTTCAAGTACCGGTTTTCCACCCGCTTTCAGAAGCTCCGCTGTAATTCCATCCTCGCCTGGGGCCTTGCCGTTTTTAAGGTGCTGGAGAGCCATTCTAATCTCGCTCAGACTGACGTCCGGGATATCATCGGAATAGTGTCGGATAAGACTCGCTCTTGATCGTTACTCACACTTGCGTGTGGCTCCAACGATGATGTGTACAGCTGCCCATAGAACCTCTCAATCTCACTCAAAACTCAGGTGTCCCGAAACGACGCTGCCACACTCGGTCTTCAGCTTCGACAGTTGGCTCTTTCTGGCAGACAGATCTCTAGCAAAGACTTTGGAGCCCTGGTTCCGCTCGATCGCTTCTTCAATACGAGCTGTATTGAAGTTGCGCAAGTCCCGCCGCATGCATTCGGAGATCTGTCTGTTCAGTTGCCTGTATTCTGTCATATCTACTGAAGACTGCAGCTTCATATCCCGTCTAACAGCCATGAGATTAAGAGTGTGATCGAAGAGTTTTTGTGTTCTTCTGCGGCGGGTCTTGCAAAACTTAGCTCCGACCGCATGGACAGTTTCCACGAGCTTGTCATTCATATCGTCCACTGCATTGCAATCTTCTAGGCACTGAAAACGGTTTCGTAGTTCGAGCTGAAAAGTTTCGGGACTTTGGATTAGAGCACGAGGGGGACGGAGCGTTGACTTCATTAGACGTGACCTCTCCAACTTTACGTTTAGGTTCAGTGTGCCCCTCACCATTCGGTGATCACTGCCGGTTTTCACCCTCGCGATCACTGAGACATCACTGAACAATTGTCGCCTGGTCGTCATAATGAAGTCAATCTCATTTTTTGTCGAACCGTCGGGGCTCGACCAGGTCCACTTCCTGTGGGGCCGCTTCTGGAAGAAAGAGTTCATCATAAAAAGTCCCTCTCTCTCCATGAAGTCGGCCAGCTGCTGGCCCCTTGGGTTCCGTTTAGGTCCATAAACGTCACAAATTTTTTTCGCGGCTTGAGTTGCATTTTTCCCTTTTGGAACGAAGTTCCTTATCGGACGGTATGAATTTGGCGGATGGTGCTAAGCGAGAAAAAGTGTAAGATTTTTCCGTCACGACCCCTTCTGACGTAGTGTAGACGGCCTTGGCGGCTATAAGGAAGCGAGATGAAACAATATCCATCTCCCTCGCACTTTTTCTTATCTTGCCATGAAAGAAATATTATTTTATTTTAAACGATGCTAATAAGTTTAATGTTAATAAGAAGGTTAAGGTTAATAAGAAATATTATTTTATTTTAAACGATAAAAGCTAGTAATTTATTTATTTGTATTTGTTAATCAATAATATAATACGTTTATCAATAATAATACACTACGAAAGGAACTTCGTTTCAACTGAGTGTTCCACGACACTCACGTTTGCTTTTTATTTTGTAATAAAACTTCAGAATGTACCGAATTTTTTCGTTAGATCCACTCATTTTGGCGGACAGAAAAACAATTGAAAATTGAAAATTTGCGGGAAAGTGTTTTTTACTTTTTATTTTTCTTTCTCTTAATATCCTATATGTATTGATATTAAAACCAGCCAGATACAAACAGTACAACCAAAGAGATTTTTCTTCAATTTTATACAAACAAAATACGAAAAAACTTCACCGACCTTTTTTTTTTTTTTATAGGAGAGGGGGCAAACGAGCATGCGGCTCACCTGATGGTAAGTGATTACCGCCGCCCATGAACAACTGCAACACCAGGGGAATTGCAGATGCGTTGCCGGCCTTTTAAGAAGGAGTAGGTTCTTTTCTTGAAGGTCCCTAAGTCGTATCGGTCCGGAAAAATCGCTGGTGGTAATCGATTCCACAAGGAAGTTGTGCGAGGAAGAAAACTTCTTCTAAATCGCACAGTGGTGGACCGCCAATCATCCAGATGGTATGGATGGTATCTCGAGTTCAGTCGCGATGTGCGATGGTGAAATTGAGCGGCTGGAATTAGTCCCAACAATTCCTCAGAGCACTTCCCGTGGTACATGCGATAAAATACGCAAAGAGATGCAACATCTCTACGCAGTGCCAGTCAGTCAAGCCGATCGGACAGAACTCGGTCGTCGACGATTCGAGCTGCTCTGCGCTGGATGCGGTCAAGTGGAAGGAGCTGGCACTGGGGGCCTGCCCAGAGATGGGAACAGTATTCCATGTGGGGCCGAACTTGCGCCTTGTAAAGTTGCAAGCGGTGTGCCGGCATGAAATACTGTCCCGCTCTGCTGAGCACGCAAGCTTTTAGAGGCCAATTTGGCCTTCTCTTCAAGTGACCACGAAACTGCATCACTCGATATGTCGACACCGAGGATTCCGATACTGGCTGAGGCAACAAAGTGCCTTGAAACTGAGGAGATACGACAAAGGGTTCTTTTTAGCGGTAAACGCGCAAACTTGTGTCTTCTGGGGATTGAACTGGACTAGATTTAGTCGCCCCCAGTCTGAGACTTTGTTCAACAAAGTCTCGAAAATAAAAATAAAAATAAAACCTATTATATCATCTGTACGTGTTTGTCACTGAACTCCTAAACGGCTACACCGATTTTGATGAATTTTTCTGTGTATGTTTAAGTGGATCCCTGGATGGTTTATATTTATAATTGGACCCGGTAGATGGCGCTGTTGTCAAGATCCAGAAATCACCCGTGCGAAGCCATACCATATAAAATGTAAAATTATATGGTACTAGCTTTCCGTAAATATTATAATGTCATATATTATATCACCACTTACCATCAGATAGGACAGTAGTCAAGCACTGGATTATAAAAAAAATTTAAAAATAGTAATAGTAAAAAAATTAATGTCCAAAAAATTATTACCTGTTTCTGTTATACAATAGACATTTTGTTCATTTATAAAATTAAAATAAACTATACAAAACTAAGTTCCAGCGATAATATTTAGTAAGAGTGCGACATTTTTTTACTTATTTATCGCATTTCCTTTCCAATATCTTTATTGCATTTCCTAATAAGAAATGATACAAAGGGCGGACTTAATGTCTATGGGCATTGTCTACTAGTCAACCCATGAAGTGGTGAGAAGTAGTGACGATCTGGTAAGATTTGCAGAAAGTCGATAAATGCAGGTGGCTCAGAACCATGCTCTGTGGCATTCCTTGGGGGACGCCTTTGTTCAGCAGTGGACTTGTGAAGGACTATATGATGTTGATGACGAGGGTGTTTATTTTATAATATAAACAAATACATATAGCCACATCCATATACACATAAATAAATACAAAGTAAATGCATATTATATCCTACGTTCAGTTTTCACAACTTAAAAATGGGTTTAAAAGTGATTCTATGTTATTCAAATCTCAAAGGACATATCCAACTGTCCCAACTTCACAAATAATTTTACAAACTTTTAGACTAATAGTATTCCAACAAACAAAATATTTTTTTGAAAACTAAAGTGAATAATTATAACTTTTAACAAAAAGTAAATACCGACAGCAAATTGCTAATAAACCGCATCAACAAAATCGTTCGAGATGAACTAATATATCGCTTAATAATGGATCCATGCGGACGACGTCACGGGGTATCCATTTGTTGTATACCAGAACCTTCTCCAGAATGTAACAAATACTTTTCTGAAAACCGCATCAAAATCGGTTCGATGAAACGCGAGATACATCGCGGACAAACATACATACATACAAACATACGGGTCAAACTGAGAAACCCTTTTTTTTTAAATCGTTTAAAAACGATCCGACAGTCCACTTGATGGTAGGTGGCTACTGTAGTCCATGGACACCTGCAGCCAACTTCAAACAAAGAAGAATGCAGGTGTAACCTGTAAATAAACTTGCTCTCCCCACCCTTCAGACCGGAACACAGCTGTGCATGAACTGCTGTTTGGCGGCACAAATAAGTATGAGGGTGTTACCTGCCCAGACGGACTCCTAGAAAGAAAAGGAGCCCTACGACCTGGATGGATATATAGTTAGAACCGTTGCAGCCTATTAAAGTCCACTGCTAACCATAGGCTTCCCCTATAGATTACCTCATAGGGGGATATTTGCCATAGTTGCCATGCTTGGCAACCGCAGTTTTATTTTATTTTTATTCGTTATTAGGAAGACGCTGCTGCCGATCTCCTGGTTTGTTTCCCTCTGTCGCCTTTTACGACACCCACGGGACGATATGGGGTAGTGGATATTTTACACCACCACGACACGGTAAGATAGAATGGTATTGCTAAATAGCCCGGATTTCAAATTTTAACCACGCCGGCTATACTTGGTGGTCTATCGGTCGCGCGTACTGTTTTACAATAATTTTTTGGAGAAATCTACTTTTTTAAAGCTGTTGCTGGTGGCCAAAAGTTGAAGTAATACTTATTAAAGGTAAAGCAAAGCGAAGTAAATTTAAAACCAAACTCAAAAGCTGGCTGTTATTAAAATGTATTTATGATGTAAAACAATTTTTAAATGAATAGCATCTTGTTGCCTAAATTTGACGTTACTGTATTTTAGACTTTATTTTTATGTAATGTGCTGTAGATTTAATATTTTTGACATTTTAATTTTTACCATTTTTAATGATTGACATGACGATTGTAATTTGAATTTTATTTCATTCAATTGAATAATACATAATTAATTGAAATTATGACTGTAACTTTAATTTTTTTTATTTATATTTATTTGGTTCAATTTAATCTATGTACATAAATAATTGTTTTGTTTAATTAATAATTTTCGCATGCCAGATGTGGTAAACATGTGGACTATGTATAACATGCAACTATTTGTCACCTCTAATGTACCATGTTAAAGCGAATAAACGATATTATTATTATTATTATTAAAAAAGTAGAGAAAAAAGGTAAAATAAAGCATTATTACAATCTGTTCAAAAAATCCGTCTTATACATATCGTAGGTGATAAAATCCCGATCGTTGGGAAAAAAATACGCCTTCAACCGGCATACCAGCAATATAATACAATCGGATACCTCATTCCAGGCCTTGGTAACCCTACTCATGAGTCATACAAAACGATCAGCCGCCACTACGGACATTGAAGTACAACCGTTTTATATGTAGCAGAGCCACGCTGCAGCTATATTATGGTTGTAGTACGAATAGATCAGAACACGACCCATTCGTGCAGGGATCGGGAAAGGACCACGCTCTCACAGAATACCAGTGTAAGATATAAGCTTGATGCTGCCGTGTTTCGTGTGTAGAGAACCGGAGACACCTCAGTTCTCAGGGGTGATAACGCATTGGCATAATATGTAGATGTCTATAGGCCACAGCGTTCACTTATGATCAGGTGAACTGGTGCTCACTGTCGCTGTGCTGTTTGTCGCTCTTATTCTAAGAAAAAAAAACTTACACTTACCCTTATATTTTAACACCATTGACGTCAGATTTTTCAAAATAGAAACAATAAGTGCCGATATAAAAAATAAGATCCTAATAAATAGAAGTTCAAATAACAATAAAACTTCACTCTTGTACGGTTTCAAACGCTTAAGTGCTTTTATATAACCCTACATAATGACCTCTTTCAGTTGTGTTACATTTAAAAATAGAAAGATTCTCTGTCGAAAATACTGAAAAGCAAATTAAAAATCATATTGTTTTGTCTTTATATTTTTATTATTTTCATTACTTTAAGTTTACTGTTGAACATGAGCTTTTTCAAAAAAGTGACGACAGCAAACATGATTATTTAAGCATGTAGCACGCTGGAAAAACTCAGCACTGGTTTTTCGCCAGAGCCTCATGAATTAATCATTAACGGAGTACAAAGTCAACACATTTCCGTTTATACTTTGTTTATATTGATTGTCTAAAAACAAAGTTCTAAAATATTTACTTATGAAGACTATGACTTGTGAGCAAACAGCTTCATTCATTCAGCACAGCCCATCAAAATCCACTGCTGAACATAGTTGACTCATAGTTTGCTTCATGAGGTCACCCATTTACCATAGATGCTATGCTCGACAAGCGATTTGGCAACCACAGTTTTTTTCTTTTTCTAGTTGTTATTAGGAAGACGCTGCTGCCCAGCCCAGTTAGTTCCGCTTTGTCACCTCTTGCGTCACCCACGGGAAAATATGGGTAGTGAATATACACACACACCGCAACTACACGGCAAACAGCTAGCTCATGCCAAAAAACATTATTGGTTATAAACATATGTGAAGGCCCAACTATCCTCGATAAAATATTAGTAGTAATACGCGTTGTAAACCTTAATTAATTAATTGAGATTTAACAATCGGTATTTATGTGATTTGCTACCACAATTCCTATGAATATTGATAGAGTTTATTAAATAGATAGCGGGGAGCATAATTCCCGCCGGTACCAATAAAATTATGTTAATAGCAATTATATGTATGAAAAATTTCAAAAAATATATTTCGAAGGTAAGTATGTGAAGTTCACCAACACGAATTGGGGCAGCGCGACAGACACCTCCTTATCCCAAAACCCCCTCAAACATGAGAGAAGGAAGGCCTTTACAAAACTGTGGGACGTATATGGAATATAATATAGTAATTTCACTTTCCTTTTAAGTGACGAAAATCTTTCATTTAAAGCAAAATAACCCAACCGTACTTAAGTTTCTTATTAAACAACTTTAGAAAGCGACGGTGAAACTCTCAAATTTCACTTCAAATGCCAAAGAAACATATTCACGATAAAGTTCCTCTTTCTTTAGTTACAAATTATTTATAACGTAAAATTATTGAATCAGATTTATTTAACAGTTATGAGGGAAAAAAGGCTTCATTCTATATACTTCTTACGTCTTCACATATCATCATAGCATTTTCTTGTAATAACTGTGTTGACTGTTATGCATGAGAGTACGTACTATTTTTGTGACTTTATTTTATTCATTCTCCCAAATATAAAACTACCTTTACTCTATTTACTAAAACATTAGAAAAAAATCGACTCGATGAAGCAGGAGTGCAAAACATTTTGATTGCAAAGTATCACTTTGAAAGTGAAGTTCGAGCAATTTTTATGAAAGTAGTTTCATTGTTATAGTTGGCTTCAGGTATAGTGCAGCTTGCACTAAATATTTAGATTAACGAAATGACAGCCATTTTAATAACAATGAAAACATGTTCATTGTTCAAATGTTACAAGTTTTCAACAAAACAAATGCATGAAACCATTTAAAATTTAGTCATCACTATCATCACATGAAAATTAAATTAAGGTCAATAGAAATAACAGTAGTTTTTCTAAATAATATTTTATTTAATATAACAAAGTATAATATGAAGGTGTTGGTGTTGGTATATAATTCCTTCGTCTTCAATTATCAGATGGCGATGAAGAAGAAGTTTCACCAACGCTTATAATAAATCTTTCTACCACATCATAAATTATGACTCAAGTTGGCAAAACCTTTCCCCTTCTTTAAATACTCGTACATGAGCAACGTTTGATTTCCATTTTTCTGACGTAATATTTTCAATAGCTTGAAGAAGTAATCGTTTTACACCATCTAATTTAAAACTTTTATTATGTTGCGCCATATACCCCTTCATTAGAAACTACTATATTAATTCTACAGGGTTGAGCTCGCAATGGTAAGGTAGAAGGCGCAATAATGAAATATCGTTATTTCAAGCAAATATTAGATAAAGCTTATCTATTTTTATTGAATACATATCTCGGTGCATAAAAACTGTTATAAATATTGGAGTACTGTCTGTACCTTCAACAATCAATCATCTCAACTTAATAATATAGTTTTCTTCCTCCATTCCTTAGTCTTTTATTTCATAAAGATATTTTAGCCTTCATACGACAATCTCTTGCATGTCTATGAGAGCACTTCTTCTGCTCCGGTTAATGTAAGTAAACTTTAAAGTGTCTTCAATTATATTTTATACAGAGTGCTTCTCTTAAAATCCGGCAGAGACTCGTCACTGTTTATTGCTTCCAGTATCTTGTTCAAGGTTGGCAAGTCATTATTTAAGAAGAAGGAATGAATTTTCCTTCGTATTCTACTTAAGATCATGTCATCAATATCATTACGTTTCAAGTGCTTCCGTTAGCGAGGGGGAGCCTCAAGCAAGGAGCACAATTGCAGGGGACCTTCTAAGGTTTTCAACATGTTGCACACAATTTCATGTGATACCCCTGTAAATAAGAAAATGTATGTTTTATCACATCACAATGTACGTTACTTTTAAATATTATGATCCCTACACTTTTTTCTTATAGAAAATGTTACCTCCACAGAAAAAACAACTAGAAAATCATGAAAATTTGGCAATAATAATAAGCAAGGCGTAGCATTCTTAAGTGAAGGACAATCTCAAAATTATTTACGCTGTTTGGCAGATTATATCATAAACCGACAAAATTAAAAAACCCTGTCATAAAATTCTGTAACATTTTATGAAAGGATTACGGGATTAGGCTTGGATAAAGTATCGTAGTTTATCCAAGGGGTTAGGCTTATTTAAGATTTGGTAGAATTATATTGAAATGAAAAACGTTTCTGTTATCGTACATCCTTGCTTCTTTTAGGTTTTTAGCATGGACATAGAATTTTAAATAGGAACAAAATAATATATTTAAGTAAAAGCCACTTAATTTCATAATATTAATAGTTAAAATTATTATAATTAAGTGCTGATATTTTTTTTATAGAAGACGGGGCAAACGAGCATGCGGCTCACCTGATGGTGAGTGACTACCGCCGCCCATGAACAACCGCAACACCAGGGAAATTGCAGGTGCGTTGCCGGCCTTAAAAAGAGGAGTATTTTACGTGGTAGAGCCATGCTGCAGCTATATTAGTAGTATAGTTGTAGTACGAATAATGGCCTCGACCGGGAAGGACCACGCTCTCACAGAATACCAGCGTAAGATAGCAGCTTAACGCTGCTGTGTTTCGTATGGTGAGTGTAGAGAACCGGAGACCCTTTTTACTGGAAAAGACGTATTCCATCTTAGTCCTCACGGGTGACAACGCATCTGCATTTTGATTCTTTATTGAAGATAGATGTAGATGTCTATGGGTCACAGCAACCACTTACCATCAGGTGGAATGTGTGCTCGTTTGTCACCCTATCCTATAAAAAAAAACTAAGCTCTTTTCTTGAAGGTCCCTAAGTCGTATCGGTCCGGTAAAATCACCGGTGGTAAACAATTCCACAGAGAAGTTGTACGTGGAAGACAATTCCTAGTAAAACGCACAGTGGTGGACCGCCAAGTATCCAGATGGTGAGGATGGTATCGTGAATTTTGACGCGATGTGCGTTCGTGAAATTTGGCGGCTGGAATTAATCCGAAGAATTCTTCAGAGCACTCCCCGTAATAAATGCGATAGAAAATGCAAAGGGATGCAACGTCCCTACGCAGCGCCAGTGAATCGAGCCGATCAGAAAGAACTCGGGCGTCGACGATTCGAACCGCTCTGCGCTGGATGCGGTCAAGTGGAAGGAGCTGGCACTGGGGTGCCCCGGCCAAGAGATGTGAACAGTATTCCATGTGAGGCCCAAGACACAAGTTTGTCCCGGTACTCGGTGACGTTTTCCCGAGAAATATTGGCACGGCCGGTGTATAAAGCATCACCAGTGCTATCTTCCGCATAGCAGTGAATGTTACCAGTCTGAAACATATCATTGGTATGCAGAAGAAATAGCGTTGGCGATAGCACGCAGCCTTGTGGAACACCAGCATTAAAAGGCTTGTAATCAGAGCATGCACCGTCTACTATGACTTTGATGCTCCGATCAGCAAGGAAACTGGTGATCCAATTGCACAATTTCTCGGTAAGCCCATAGGAAGGGAGCTTCAAAAGAAGCCTTCGCTATGTCCAAACTAACGGCCAATGCCTCCCCCGTGGACTCTACTGCCTCCGCCCATCTATGAGTCAGGTAGACCAGAAGATCACCAGCTGATCGACCACGACGAAAACCGTAGTGGCGGTCACTAATCAGCTGATGATCCTCATGGTACCTCATGAGCTGGCAGTTAATAAAAATAGTATATTAGTAGTATATTATTATACTTTTGTTACGAAGTGTGCCTTATAAAGAACCTTATTTAACCTCTGTCTAATGTTATTAGAAATTTATGTATAAAACTAAACCAGTTTAAGCTCAAGTCAGAGAAAGTAGTGTAGAGAATATGTAAAAAATATTTAAAAGACTGTTCCACAGCCAAGTCTTTTTTCATTTAAGAAACAAAATTAAGAATGCCTCTAATAAAATTAAAATGTCTTGAAGTATAATCAATAGCGTGTGTGTAGTTTCGTCTTGCCAGTTGTGTAGTTTCATCTTGCCATATTGCAAGATGAAACTACACAACTCAAACTTTCAATTTAATTTTAACAATAATTTAACAAAATCAGATGAGGATCTTGCAACGGTTTTTGAACAATATTTTATCGACATTCCGATCTTGACTACAAATTCACTCAATTTCTGCCCTGCTGTCGCCGAGTCATTACTCAAACAAAATGTAAATGTCTGTAAAAAAGAATTTGCATTTCATAAAATATTATCAGGAGATATTGTAAAATATTTCAAAACTTTTGATGTTAAGAAAACAGCAGATCTATGGGGGATTTTCGTTAAATATATTGCGTTTATAATAGATGCAGTCGCACCCCAACTTGCTATTATTTTCAATACTATTATGGAATCTGGTGTGTATCCTGATTTAATGAAACATAGTAAAGTTATACCTTTATTTAAATCTGGTAGTACAATGGACCCCACTAATTTTAGAACTATTTCTGTACTGCCAACGCTCAGTAAAATTTTGGAAAATTATTCTATGTTCAAATTTTAAGTTTTTTTAATGTAAATAAATTACTTCATCAAAATCAGTTTGATTTTACAAGGGGTCGTTCGACAACTGACGCCGATGTTCAGCTGATTAAACATATTTTCTGTGCTTGGGAGAATTCATAGGATGCTTTGGGTATATTTTGTGATCTTTCCAAGGCTTTCGACTGCGTTCACCATGGAGTAGTTCTGATTTCTTCTCAATAAAGTGATGCACCAAAACAAACTTCCAACGATTAAATAACTTTTAAGAACAACAATTTTACACGGTAAAGGCCGTGGCGTTTTCTTCCAGCGGAGAGCGATAAACTGGAGTGCCTTTCCTTGCTGTTTGCGTCGACTGTCTTTCGGACGACCGTCCGACGCGGCGATCTGGGTTTCTTGCTGATTCTTCCCAAGAAAGAGGTTTTTCCCGAACCAGTGATAAAAGTAAAAAATGACTTTCAATAAGAATTACATGTAATCTATATTGAATAAAAATGATATATTTTACTATTCTACGCTATGCTATTCTATTCTATTGTTATACATGTGTACAATATATGACGTTGTGTTAATACATTCATTCATTCTTTCATTACAGCCTATCAAAGTCCATTGCTGAACATAGATTGCCTCACAGGGGATATTTGCCATAGGTGCCACGCTTGCCAGGCTTGTTGGCAACCGTATATTTTATTTTTAGTTGTTGTGAAAAGAAAGCGTGTGTTCGTGCGAGCGTGAGTGTGTGCGTGCGCGTGTTTGCGTGCGTGCGTTCGTGTGCGTGTGTGTGCGCGTGTGTGTGTGTGTGTGTGTGTGTGTGTGTGTGTGTGTGTTCAGAAACATTTTCTATATACCCAAAGATAATAATATAATATGCGTTTGCAAACGCTGAAAACAAATGAATTCAATTTTTTTTATATCTTTATTCGAGTAAGTATATTAAAACATGTGAAACTTAAAAAATAGCAGCAGTAGGCACAATATTTCTTGCAGTAAGTAAATACAAGGAAATAAATTCAGAAAACTTTGCAAAACAAGTAATTATTACATAAATTTGCATTTCCAATATACCTATATCAACGTTTAATTTCTTAATGATTTCTTATATTTACGCGGAACATTATTGAATACGTGATATCGCAATTTATAATTTTGACCCGACGTTTCAGGTCCCCCAGACCATGGGTGCTGTAAAGCACCTGAAACGTCGGGAATCAAAATTACTAAAATTAAACGCGATAAAATCCGTAAAAATAGTTTTATTCAATGTTTAATTTCTTACTGGCCTGTACGATTTGCATTTCAAATTTGCTTCCGTCACATATAACTTCCTTTGTTTTGAGTTGTCAAATTTACTTTTTTTTTGTAATAAAACTCTGATCACGTATACTATAATACTTGAATTCCGACATGCGTACCAACGGCGGCAGTCTTAGCTTTGGCGTGATTCGGTGCGCTGGTTGTACCAAGCTAGCTTATCTTGGACGCTCACGGATAATTAATTATTATCATTATTTATAAAAGTGCCCTGGTGCAATTTGTAATTAATAAAACTAAATATTATCTTGTAATCCCTGACTTCTTATTCAGCATGGCCGACCCCTTCTCGTACAAATACATAAATAGTTTTTTCACATCATCAATAGCCAGTAAAAATTCACACTTGGCCAGCGGATTGTCAATCGCAGTACAAAACGTTTCGCATCTCTGACGCTGTTTCTGTTTCTTTCTGACCATCTGTTTACGCCTGGCGTAAACAGATGGTAATACCACCATCTATCCGGAACCAAAATATCTTTTTGGCTTACCCCCGTCTCTTAGGACACCCACAGGACTAAATAGGGTGATGGAATCTCTTACGCTGACTAATATACTGAAGACATTGATGAGAACTTAAGTTTCTTACTATAATTTGCATCGCCAGAGAAAACTATGTATGAGTTTCATCACCATCACCACAGACGTAACACCTTTTATAAGTTTTACAACACTGCGTCTGAAGCGTTTCTTAAGCCTAACTTCCAGTAAAGTCATCGAAACATCGGATCTGGTTGAAATTAATATTGACTTACTCTGTAACTTGTAACTTTAGAGATGATATTTTAAATTAAAAAGAAAATAATAGGCAAATAGAAAAATCTTTTAGGTTTCCATACTCAAAGGTTAAATAATATTCCGTATATGGCCCTATATTAATTAAGACAGCAGAGTCACATAATGTGACTGTTAAGCCAACCAAATATATTAAATATTTTTCAGTATGGTTATACAAGAAAATGATGTAGAAATTTGTTTTCTAATCCTAGCGTATTAAATGCTATTATCTCATTGACTAATACACTGGAACAAAAATAAAACCACTTTTACTAAAATATTGTAAATAATTATGAATATAAAAAATGTAGAAAAGTTTAAAACTTTTTATTACATAATAATTCCATAAAGTCAACCTAATAATTTTTTTTAAGGAAACGACGTAATTTTATTTTTAATACCATATTGAATTATATATTCAGTACGTAAAACGTGGTAATCTCTAAATCCGATTGCCTCGACGCGTAATATCTGAAATCAGTTCTTGAATTCAAATTTATTCCTCCCAATACTCCATTACATAATAAAATATAGATATACACTGTAAAAGGCAATATGACATCCCAATTTCAAAATATCCATAGCACAAGGCAAAACAAACAAAGTTATACGACTAATTACCGCACCAAACCGACAACTTAAAACTTCGATCTTTCTGGAACTGACTCCCTTTGACAGCTCAGATATGGTAAAGCTAAGTACTTTAAAGATGTTTTATTATTAAATTCAATTTTCATATATTGATAAAATTGGTTTTTCAAATTCCACAAACAAGAGATATAAACAATAAGATATCCGCTTTGCACTTTCTTTCCATCGAAGTTATTACAAAATGTGGTTTATTGATAGTCCCGGCTTTAAGGAAGAGTTTTTGTCACGAAAGAAGTCCCTTGGCTATGGCGCCACAGCTCATTTTAGATTTGCTGTCTAATTCCATACTTTACATTTTACTTCGCATATTTCCACGAGATTTCTTTTTACCCGACTGCCAAGGAAGGGTTATGTTTTTCGCGCGTATCTTGTATATATCTTCCAAACGGCTAGATGGATTTCGAAAGTTAAGGTATCATTATATTCGTCTTAAAATCCCAAGTGTTCTTAGATAGCTGTTTGAAAAAAATAAACATGATGGCGTATTTTAAAGAAGGAAATTTAAAGCGGATTACATATATATATAAGTTATATGTTTAAATTTAATTAGGAATAATAAATTGGTTTAAAAAGTTTTTGATAGCGTAAAAATGGGCCATGTTTGTGTCGGACCTCGTGCTATCATATGAAATTTATTTCATAAGAATGTGTCGGTACACTTAAAAGTCTAAAATAAAATAAATAATTAAAAAAATAAAAAACCCGACTGAAAAAGACAATATAAAAGTAATCCACTAAAAAGACCGAAACAAGATTGAGAATAGAAAACAAAATTAAAATAAACTATAAACAAAGTAAACTCTACTTCGGTTTAACAGACTATACTAAGAGCTGAAAGCCTAAGTTAAATACCGGCATTAAGTTTAGTAGCAGGCGGAACCTATTAATTTTGTTTCGGTTTATAATTTGCAATTGGTTGAATAGATAAATAAATTAAACCGTTACAATCACTTGCAACGGTTGCCAACCCGCTTGCCAAGCGTGGCAACTGTGGCAAAATCCCCCTGAAGCAATGTATGAAGGAGGCCTATGTTCAGCAGTGGACTTTTATAGGCTGTAATGGATGAATGAATGAATCAATCTATAGTAAGGATTTCATTTTTTTAGCATAATAAAAAGGCCACAGAATATTAGCATAAAATAGCAACGGACACAGCAGCATTATGTGCTCGTATGGTGAGTGCAGAGAACCGGAGATAATTTTTTACTGGAAACGAAGCATTCTGTCTGAATCCTCAGAGGTGACAACTCATCTGCATTTTATTTATCAATCGATACAGATGTTGGTGTTCCTATTATCATACTCTTTAGGCGCTCCATATTATGAAACTTGGTGAGTTTTTGTGCGCCCGTCTGCGAACCTTTGTGACAAAAATAAACTTTAAATAGAAAGTTAAATTTTTACTCCTGTGGCATAATATAGAATATTATAGAATATATATAAATAAAATATCACAAGTTCAACGTAACAACTATAATGTCGTCTAAATAGTCATATTAAAATTTTCATCCCCTATTTTTTCACTCTTAATGCCGAATTTCTTTTTCCAAATTTATATGTGGCACTTAAGTTAACCTATTGAATTAATTACGCTAAAATCAAACAAATATGAAGTATTGTTTAAATTTCTTTGTTCTTAAGACAATTGATCCATATTTTTAAACCATTGCTTTGTATATAAGTGTAATGCTTTTATCGTATTATACAGGGAAATAAGTATATTCTTGAAAAGCTTTCTCAGCATTTCTCTCTATGGAAATTTTAGAACGCGTACTGGATTTTTATTGTAACTAAAATAAATAAGGACCAAATTCTTTTCGTATCTCAAGCGAGCAATCTCTTTTATTTCAGGCATGATTCGATAAATCCGCGTTGATTGGAAATCGGAAAGCCGTGAAAGAAATGACAGTGAGAATTTTGTACTATGTGATCGAAATGTTTTCAATATATAGTACAAGGAATCTATAAATAGAAAGGCGTTAATTATGGACATCGACGAGAAGGTATCGGGGCCTGGAGGAGCTTCGCAGAAGAACTGGACGCATTTGAACACAAGTAATGAGTTACCGTTAGAAATGCGCTTCAACCATGGACACATGGTGTCTATCACAGTGTACACTGTACTGATGATAATTTCAGCGACGGGCAACTTAACAGTATTGACGCAATTACTGAAGAGAAGGAGAGCCGCTCGCGCGAGTCGACTAGATGTTCTACTTATGCATTTAGCAGTGGCCGATCTTATGGTAAATATTTTTAGTATTTCTAGGCTATATTACTATAATATCTATCTAATCAAATAATATCTAAAACGAATTTTCTAGATTTAATGTCCTTTCATTGCACCGCATATCATCCCGTGGGTGTCGTAAGAGATGACAGGGGAAATATAACAGGAGATTCGTAGCAGCTTCATCCTAATATCAATTTAAAGTTACAGCCTATATACGTCCCACTGCTGGGCACAGGCCTCTTCTCATTTCTGAGAGGGTTTTAGGCCAAGGAAATGTCCGCCGCGCTGCCCCAATGCGTGTTAGCGAACTTAACATGTCTCCGAAATATTTTTTTTTCTTATTTCTCAGACATGCAGGTTTCCTCACGATGTTTTCCTTCACCGCCGAACACGTGGTAATTCAGCACTTAAAATTGCAACTAACAATATCATTGGAGCCGGCGGCCTAGTAACAACTTAAAATAATAAATATCTGCGGTTGTCAACACGCTGCTAAGACGTGGCAACTATGACAAATATCCTCCCTATCAGGCAATCTATGGACTATGTTCAACAGTGTTCAGCTTCCTTCTGTCTCATCTTACGACGACCACGAAATGTTATGTTATAGTGGTTTCTCTTACGCCTTAAGGATAATCGGTCTACAGTTGTTTACTTGTCGTACTTGCAAAGAAGCTCTTTCAACATCATCATCGTTACAGCCCAACACAAGTCCACTACTGAACATAGGCCTCCCCCAAGGGATACCACAAAGCACGGTTCTGAGCTATCTGTCTACCTGTCGTCTCTCCATTTAGTGGGACCGCTCTATACTGGAGAACGTATCCTCTCCATCGTTTGTCAGTTCTTCGATCTATATGGCCGGCCCATTCCCACTTACTGATCCATTGCGCCATGTCTGTTACTTTGGTTCTACTACTTTGCGGATAGCCTAATTACGAAGCTTCACACGCAGCGATACTCCGAGCATAGCCCTCTCCATGGTTCTTTGCAGAAACGAACTCTTTTATCTGCCGACTTCAAAAAGGAGAAGGTACTCAATTCGACTGTATGTTCTTTTTTTTATGCGTGTTACATCATAACTTTTTTCTGGGTGAACCGATTTCGATGATTCTTTTTTTATTTGAAAGCTGATGCTTTTCCTGTATCCTGTCCTGTCCCATATAAATTTGGTCAAGGTTTGACCAATAATTTTTGAGTTATTATTAATAATTTAAATTGAAGTCAGTTGTACAAATTTTTAATTTTTAATTATTTTGTACTAAATGGAATATCAACCTTTGACTAACTAAGCTCAAGCTGAGTGCTCGCACAGGTTACATTCCTAATGATGCCACTGGAAATCGCGTGGGCGGGAACGGTGCAGTGGCTGGCCGGCGACTTCATGTGTCGCCTTATGATGTTCACGAGAACATTCGGACTTTATCTCTCTAGCTTCGTGCTCATATGTATCGCAATTGACAGGTAAGTGACTATCGTTAACTAAACCAACCATATGATCATATTATATATCATTACTAAGGGGTTTTAGTGCAAGAAAATACCCACCGCGTTGCCCCTTTGCACGTTGGCGTACTTCACATGTTTGCAAAATATTTTTTTGATTTCTCAGGCAGGTGTTTTTCGTTCACCGTCGAGCACGTGGTAAATCAGCACTTAAAATTGCAATTAACAATTTCATTGGTTCCGGCGGGGATCGAACCCGAGTTGCTCTTGTACTGAAATTTGCAGCGAGTTAATAAATAGCCTTTGAGCAAGGCTCGCTGTATATAATATTATATTAAAATACAATGTTTCAATGTTACCATTATCATAACTGTATTTTAAGCGTAAGAGAATTTATCATCTCGTACACTGCGAGCAACGTGGAGCGTAAACGGAATGTAACTTTTATTCTTGCATAATATTTAAAGTAGTTAAAATTCAACTCACTGGCGTCTAGAATAGTTTGCCTTGCAGCTTGCTTAATGAGTTATCCCGGAGTAATTAAGTTATGCATTTAGATGTAAAGAGGTTTAAGAGCCTTGTCTCTGTGTACGTTAAAAGTCTCTTAATTTACTATTTTACGTAACAAAGAGCATATAATCACTACGTTTTACGACATAGCTTGTGATGTCAATTCTCTTTAGTATATTACGCCCTAGGGAGGAAAGTATGACATTGTAACCCGCGTGGTATTGTCACATGAGTAAAGAAACCGTATACGGTTTCTTTACTCATTATTCATTACTCTTACTGCGTTGTTATATTTTCCTCCCGTAATGCGTATACTATTTTTTATCATACCTAGCAAAGAGAATATAATCACTGCGTTTAATACCTAGATCGAAATGAATGTACCTTAAAATTTATCATGATATATTATACTTTTGACAATAGAGCTAGAAATTTGACGCATCCGTACTAAATTAATAAATCATCCTAGATCGAAATGAATTTACCTTAAAATTTATCATGACATATACTTTTGACGTTTAAAAACAATAGAGCTAGAAATTTGACGCATCCGCACTAAATTAATAAATCATTGAATCGGGAATCGGGAGGCAATGTGGCACTTTCGTCATATGTGTAATAAATACTAATCTAACTTTCGTCCCTGAAAGTAGGGTCAAAATACGAACTTTCGATCAAGGTATGATAAAAAACTAGTGATTTATATACCATTTGGTCATGTCAGTATTCCCACTCCCATTTACATGATGATTGTACGATTATATAAGCTTATACCTCAGAATCAATTTTTCTTCTCTGGTCTTGATATTTGCGTCGATTTAGTTAATTATCATGAATATATTAAACATTTTAATGTTTGATCTCTTCCGATTTATTTTGTACAAATGTAAAAATATTATTACTTAGAATGCATAATTTTTTTAATTAAAAACTATTAGTACCTAAAATTATTTAGCTATTTCCGTGTGGTGACGTTGTAAGATAATCCAGCATCCCATTGGTCCTGAGATGGGCTAGAAGACCTTATAACGTCATAGATGACTGTCTAGCGGTGTACCATCGTATGCCAGATGTAAATTCTCAGTCGAAATCGCGTAACATATTACCAATATTACTGCGATCGCTAATCCGTCTGTCAAGCCTGGTGATTACAGCAAAGTGTCCCTTGCAGTGTGTGAACTGTTACGGGCTGGGGAAAAAAATATGACTACTACCAGCGATTTTTCCATACCGACATGACTTAGGGACCTTCAAGAAGAGAGCCTTTCTTTTTTAAAAGGCCGGCAACGCACCAGCAATTCCCCTGTAGTTGCAGTTGTTCATGGGCACTTACCATAGTCACTTACCATCAAGATACCGCATGCTCGTTTGCCCACCCTTATTTAAAAAAAAATAAACATTATTTTCAGATTTGAACAGATTTAAACCTTTCAATTATAGCAAAAGAGTATCACTTATTGTGAAGACATCAGATAAGTTTTTTTTACGTGGTATAGCCACGCTGCAGCTATATTATGATTGTAGCACGAATGGGTCAGCTGCGTAAAATAGCATCTTAATGTTGCTGTGTTTCGTATGGTGAGTGTAGAGAACCGGAGACCCTTTTTACTGGAATAGAAGCATTCCATGATAGTCCTCAGCGGCGACAACGCATCTGCATTTTGATTCTTAATTGAGGATAAATTTTGATGTCTATAGGCCACAGCATCCACTTACCATCATATGGACTGTGTGCTCGTTCGTCACCCTTTTTCTTTTAAAAAATGTACTTTTTGGTCAACGTTAAATTTCTTAAAATACGTGGAAAAACAGAATTCAGAACCAATTTCAATTATTAAAAATAGCAATTAACTTAAAATTTACGTAAATCTCACTTTCAGATACTTCGCTGTTTTAAAACCACTGAACGTGACCTGGGAGGCGCGAGTTAGGAAGGCATTAGCGACAGCATGGATATGCGCCGGCCTCGCTAGCTTGCCACAGAGTTTTATATTTCATCTAGAAGAACATCCGGATGTCGCAGGGTTTGTAGTTTTGTTCCTTTAAAAACAACCTATATATATATATTGCTTATACTTAAAATTATGATTTTTTTTCCTTTACCTTGACGAGAGCATGACTTATCCCGTTTATGCCAGAGATAAAATAGCCAGACTGACTACAGAAAGCATCTTCAAAGTTGCGAGATTGATGTTTATGATCGCAAAGTCGCCTGCCAAGCGTGGAAATTAAGGCAAGATCTTACTACAACGAAAGAAACCCATATCCAGGAGTGGTCTTTTTCGGGTTGATTAAAATAAAGGAAATAGTGAAAACATCAGATATATTACAATTACGACTCCGTGGCTTAGTGGCTTATCATTGAGTTGCAGCGCTGAGAGCCGCAGGTTTGAATCCCGTACGGAACAAGTTTTTGAATAAAAGTAAAAAGTAAAATTACAGCCTATATACGTCCCCCTGTTGGGCACAGGCCTCCTCTCATTTCTGAGAAGGTTTTAGGGCAAGGAAATGTCCGCCGCGCTGCCACAATGCGTGTTGGCGAACTTCACATGTCTTCGAAATTTTTTTTTTTAATTTCTCAGACATGCAGGTTTCCTCACGATGTTTTCCTTCACCGCCGAGCACGTGGTAAATCAGCACTTAAAATTGCAATTAACAATTTCATTGGTGCTGGCGGGGATCGAACCCGGGTGTCTCGCGTACTGTGAAACTTACAGCGATCACTAACCATCTGAGCTACCACGGCTCTTAGTTTTTGAATAGCTACAAATAATTGTTCCAGGTCTGGATGTTTGTTCTTGTGCAATTGATGTTTGTGAACTGCCTCCACGATACAGGAGAATTTCTCAGAGTGGGGATAAAGTCTAAAAAAAATATTATTACGTTACGTATTTGGAGTAACCTTAATAAAGATAGTCATTCCAATAGGGAATTTAGATCAAGCCCAAGAACCTTTCTTCAATCCGTTAAATGCAACAAGATTTTTAGATTCATACAAGTTCTCAATATTTTAAAAATTACGACATAAATAAAATGCATCAACATAGTTACTTTAAATTTTCTTTTCTTTCTTTCTTTCTTTTCTTTCTTTACATTTTGTATCAACCCTCATCTATTTTGAGAGCAGACAAAGGACATTTTGATAAACCCGTAATATCTAGATCATTAAGATGTCATTATAAGCCAATGGGGTCACGCTTACGCTGAGCGCCACAGGCAGACGGTGGATAGATATAACTTCCAGTAGTTTGCGTCGAATGGCTCTATTAAAGCCTCTGCTATTCAATTAATGTATCAATTTATATAATTTACACGATTTCGTCTTAATCAGCAATCGAGTTGTTGCCATTTCAATGATAAGCCTACGTTTCTTTATTTGCTTTATTTAATAATAACAGGGCATCGTTTGGCGAAAACCCAAAGTAGAAACATTTGAGTCTTAAAAGATAAAAGACAAAACGATGAAGACTCCATGCAAAATGTTTATTGTATTTCGAGCGAAGACTATAATATTATCTCTATTTTATGGTACTCGCTGGTATTGTCGTTAAGGACAGGTTTGAATTCTAACCATACATACGTAATACATAAACACTCACGCCTGTCACCCAGAGGGCTGGGCAGAGACCTACACTTCTCTCTCGCTTCCTTTTCATCCATCTATATCCTTTATATCATCATCCTACGCATACATGCTCGTCGGGTAAAGGTACTCAAATCAATCCTATAATTTGGAACCCTAACCTATCCTATAATTTGTTTAGCACAAAAACAATTTATTTCTCATCACCTGTATTGTAATTGTTCCTGTCTTACCCGACTGTGACGGAGCGCAAAAGGGGGTTAATATTTTTAACTGATATGTATGTAAATTTTTTTATAGGATTAGCGTGACAAGCGAGTACACAGTCCACCTGATGGTAAGTGGTTGCTGTGGCCCATAGACATCTACATCTATCCTCGTTTGCGAATCAAAATGTAGATGCGTTGTCAGCCGTGAGGACTAATATGGAATGCCTATTTTCCAGTAAAAAGGGTCTCCGGTTCTCTACACTCACCATACGAAACACAGCAGCATTAAGCCGCTATTTTACGCTGATATTCTATGAGAGCGTGGTCGTCCCCGGTCGAGCCGACCCATTCGTGCTACTACTATATAATTAATATAGCTGCAGCATAGTATTGGGGCAGGGCGGTGGACACTTCCTTGTCCTGAAATCCTCTCAGAAGTGAGAAGAGGCCTGTGTCCAGCAGTGGGACGTATATATGCTGTAACTTTAAGTTTATGTTATAGTATATCGTCATATCCAGTCATATCGTATACCTTATCGTCCTGTGTGTGTCGTAAGAGTGATAGAGACAAACTGAAACAGGCGAAGGGCATAACGCATCTGCCTGATAATAACTCAAACTACTAAAAAAACTGCGGTTGGCAAGCGTGGCTGGCAACTATGACAAATTTTTTTACGTGGTAGAGCCATGCTACAGCTATATTAATAGTATAGTTGTAGCACGAATGGGTCGGCTCGACCGGGGAAGGACCACGCTCTCACAGAATACCAGCGTAAAATAGCAGCTTAATGCTGCTGTGTTTCCTATGGTGAGTGTAGAGAACCGGAGACCCTTTTTACTGGAAAAGAGGTATTCCATCTTAGTCCTCACGGGTGACAACGCATCTACATTTTGATTCTTTATTGAAGATAGATGTAGATGTCTATGGGCCACAGCAACCACTTACCATCAGGTGGACTGTGTGCTCGTTTGTCATCCTTATTCTATAAAAAAAAATGGGGGACATTTGTATATATGCCTATGTTCAGTAGGGGACTTTGATAATCTGTAGTGATGATGACCCATGGCTTCTATTAAAATAACATTTTATGTAATGCATATTTAGGAAATGAATAGCACATGTTGCGCGTATGAAATACGTGCACTAGTTTTCTAACTGTAACATGAAAAGCTATAACTGGCACGATGACATTTAGCAAAACTACTAATAATTCATTTTCGCGCCAATTTTTTTTTATAGGATAAGGGTAACAAACGAGTACACAGGTCATTGTGTGGTAAGTAGTTGCTGTGGCCCATAGACATCTACATCCATCTTCAACTACGAATGAAAATGTAGATATGTTGTCACCCGTGAGGACTAGAATGGAATGCCTCGTTTCCAGTAAAAGGAGTCCCCGGTTCTCTACACTCGCCATCGTTATTATCGTATTATCGAAACACAGCAGCGTTAAGCTGCTATTTTACGCTAGTATTCTGTGAGAGTGTGGTCCTTCCCCAACAATGGTTACTTCATTGTTCTCCGTCTATCAATACTTATCCTTAAAAACCCCATAAATCCAATGCGAATTATATAAGCCGTTTTATGGCCATTCCAAATGACGCATTACTGGAATGATCGGTTCATATTCAGAACACTGGGCTGGGTTGCTAACCACAGTGCCGTATCCTCACAGTGATAATAAAACCAGTTTTCTTGTTGATGGTTTTCTTCGTAATTATTATGTAACCCACCACAAAATATTCTATAGTAAGTTAAACTTACAGCTTATACTATACGACCTCGCTGGGGTCCTTACAGGCGTCCTCTCATTTCTAGGTCTGTTTTTGCAAAGAAAATTTTTGCGTGTTGGGATCTCGACATGTCTTGGAAAATGTTTTTTTTTTTAATTCTATGACATGCAGAATTTCGTCACGATGCTTTCCGCCACCTTTTCTCTCTTTTCTTAACTTTTCAATAATAAGTATATTATTGAAAAGTTAAGAAACTACTAAGAACCTGAAAAATAATTATTAAACTGTGTATTATAACGATATTCCCATACCATCCGCGTATCCCAATATTATTATTTACGCCCCGGCTTGGCCTGGATCTATTGATGTGGTGTAATTTGATTTGAATTGATCATCAAAGACGATTTATTTTATAAATATTTCGATTTCTCAAAAAAAGTCTCATAGTGTTATTGCAATCGGTTCAAACATTACGAAAATTAGCTCGGACAGACAGACAGACAGACAGACAAAACTGTAAAAATGTTTATTCATGCCTTAATAGCAGCCGTGGTAGCTTACGGGCTAAGCGTTCGCTGTAAATTTCACAGTACACAATCAACACGGGTTCGATCCCCGCCGGCACCAATGAAATTGTTAATTACAATTTTAAGTGTTGATTTACGATGTGCTCGGCGGTGAAGGAAAACATCGTGAGGAAACCTGCATGTCTGAGAAATAAGAAAAAAAATATTTAGAAAGGTGTGTGAAGTTCGCCAACACGCTTAGTCCAACACACTGTGTCTACGAAGTGTCTACGAAGTGTCTACGAAAGGCTAGTGTAGAGTTTTTTGGTACCTCCCGTGGAGCTCCTTCTCCTTCCATACGGTCTCCCGTTCGGAAATGCTCTGTACTGCCGGGTCTTGCCATTGCTTGTTGGCTCAGGATAGGCCCTTTATCACAAGACATGACGTCCGCATAAAATGAATCATCCGATGTCGTCAGGAAGTAATTACGGAGGCTGCACACTTCGCGATTATGCATGGTGAGCGCGCTTAAAAAGCTACGCCCACCATGCTTATGCGGCAAGTACAGCCTCATTACCGACGATCTCGGATGATGCATTCTATGGCGCATGCTACACACTCGATAATTATCACGATATTTAACGTGATTTTTATCTTGCAATATTTTGCAACGAATCTACATACTACACACTCGATACTAATCGCGTCAACGGTAGATTTCATTCACTAAAGACGTGTACGTTACATACTCCGAATCCAATAACGTAATGAGTGACTATAAAAGTAAAGCATGCGTTGGTATTATATTAGCGATAGCATTAAAGAGACGTGTAAAGAGAAAAAAATGGATGAAGCATTGGCTTCAAGACAGAGATCAATATACACACCTGAATTTATTAAATTAGATTCGGGAACACCAAGAAACGGATGATTATGAAAATTATTTTCGAGTGTCCATCGCTGACAGAATGCATACTGACCAATACTGACACGATAAATATCGACCAGAGACTAGACACTCGATATTTATCGACGATATTTGATACAGATCGTGGGATTTCTGGATTTTTAGAAATCCAGCGATCCGTATCACGATCCGTGATACGCTATACTACACACTCGATAAATATCGTAATCCTGTATTACGATCCAAATATCGTGATAATTATCGAGTGTGTAGCATTCGCCTATGGGACGTTATAGTACATACTTGTATTATACGTATAGTAGTAGACTTTATTCACTCCTTTATAACATTAGAAACATAAAATATGCAAAAGTTGTAATTTGATAATCAATTATATAGATATAGTTTCACTGAGAGGTTAACGAAAAGAAAAATAAAGACTAACCTTAATGTTTTTTTAACATTTCAGATACTTTCAATGCGTTTCATACGGTTCCCTACCAACGGAACGTCACGAATTCGCCTACTTCCTGGTGAACATGATACTAATGTACGTGGCGCCGCTGGTGTCCACGCTATACTGCTCATCGGCTGCTTTAGCCGAGATCATTCGTAGATCTAACACCTCAAATGGTAAGAAATGAGATTTTCTCTTATAACCAAGAATACGATCTCTAAATTTAAAAAGCTATGAAATTAATAAAACCGGAAATAATTTTTAATTATTATTGCCATGATATGGTCGTCGTTACAAAACAAAGTACCAGCAGTACCTAAAAACCTTTAACCTCAGCAGATACCTCTTTTAATTTTTGGTACTAAGAGAAAAAACATTCATTAGGGTAAAGGTGCCTAATATGTGATAGGTTCCTAATATGAGATACATAAGTTCAGTATTTGAAAGTTCATTTACTTGTCGTAAGCGACAGTGATATCATATGGTCCGTCATTCGGTCGTGTCCAAACGTACACCATTTAGGCACCGGCAAACAGGCGAGAAAATACACTTCCACCGAGACTTTTGTCGGGAACAGATACGAATTTTTTTCGTTCTCAATGGCAAGGTATGTTAAATCATTAAAAATAAGTACATTTAGATTAAATATAGATTTGTGATATCTGACAAAGAGTGAATTTTAATATTCCAATTGATTTAATTGTGTTTATTACATATAACAAACATGACATTTGATTATGTTGGGTTTATAGTGAGATCCTTATATGAGATAACAGTGGTCTCCCTATTACCTGGTTACACGATAATCCCAGAGATGTTTTGACCAACAAAACATAATATTTTCCAAAGAGCATGCATCTGTGTGCATGCAAAAGCAAATATAACTATATATATGATGTTTGAAAAAGCTTACGAATAATTAAAAATAAAAAAAAATTCTACAACCGACTTCAATGTAAATTATTAAGAATAACTCAAAAACTATTGGTCAGACCTTGATCAAATTTATATGGGACCACATTTGAGGCATCAGATTTCAAACAAAAAAAAGAATAATCGAAATCGATTCACCCAGTAAAAAGTTATGAGGTAACACACATAAAAAACATACAGTCGAATTGAATACATCCTCCTGTTGAAGTCGGTAGAAAATCAGCAACTAATGCAAACTCTGTTAATGGTTTCAGAAAAAAGGCTGAGTTGTTATTCTTAATATAAACAAACGCTGAGTGTTACTCCAACGTATAATTAAAGTCAATAAAAAAAGTATATTAATTAATTGTATTTTTCAGTTAACAGAGCTCGAAAGTGGAATTGCTTAAAATGAGACATATCTCAAATTAGGAACTATAAGTATCTCATATTATGATATCTTCATGCTTTCATAGAAAAAGTGTATTATTTTGTTATATCACTTTTATTACAGTATCGGTAAGCACTATTGCTAAATTATTTATAGTTTTGAAATATACATTAAATCTTATTTATTATCACGTAAAATTACCTTCTTACCTGTGATATTTTACGAGAAATACGCAAAAATGAAAATGTTATCTCATATTTGGCACCTTTACCCTATTATTAAGTACTTATTTAAACTTTTAAAATCTTTTATCAGTGAAACGTTTCTGTTTAAATACTTAAAATTCTTCTTTAGTGTAAAATTGTTGTCACAACAAAGGGGGAAAATTTGGAAAATCCAAAAGTACACGCCTCATGAGCGTTTCATTTAATTTTGATGAAAAAAATAAATTACCAATATAAAGCGATTACACAAAGTATAAAATCAATATAGGCTGTAAAATAATAAAATCAAATGGAAATTATTAGGTAGAAGGTACATTTATAAAAAAAAAAAATATTGGCTACTTAATTAATAGGCTATTGATATGAAATAGGGAACCAGTTGATGTAATTTTGAAGCTAATAAAATAAACCGGTTTCGATATGTAAATTTTTTCGGGTGTGTGTACAGACATTCGGACGTCCACGTAAAATTTTTTCAAACCGTTTTTTTTCAAAGTAGCAATATAAAATATTTTTTTAGAAAATATAAGTTGGATTAATGAGAGTGTTTTCTTGGTATACGGCCACTCATATTATCTTATAAGTGCAATATGGTTATGATTTTAAGACCACAAAATTGCTTAACCTTGACGTATCGGGAGTAAAGCACTACCTCAAACGCTTTTCGTTATGAGGCGTGCAACAGTTTATGACTACACTATTTTTGCAATACCTTGTTTTCATGCACATTTTTTATAGAATAAGGGTGACAAACGAGTACACAGTCTACCTGATGGTAAGTGGATGCTGTGGCCCATATACATCTACATTTTTCCTCAATAAAGAATCAAAATACAGATGTATGGTCACCTCTGAGGACTAAGATAGAACGGCTCGTTTCCGGTAAAAGGGCATCTCCAGTCCTCCACACTCACCATACGAAACACAGCAGCATTTAGCTGCTATTTTACGCTGGTGTTCTACGAGAGCGTGGTCCTTCCCCGATCGAGCCGACTCATTCGTTCTACAACTATAGTAATATACCTGCAGCATGGCTCTACCATAACCATCTGAGATACCACGGCAAGAGAGCCATGGTAGCTCAGATGGTGAGCACTCGCTGTAAATTTCACAGTACGCGAGCAACCCGGGTTCGATCCCCGCCGGCACCAATGAAATTGTTAATTGCAATTTTAATTGCTGATTTACCACGTGCTCAGCGGTGAAGGAAAACATCGTGAGGAAACCTGCATGTCTAAAAAATAAGAAAAAAGAATTTCGAAAACATGTGAAGTACCTACGCCAACACGCATTGTGGCAGCGCGGCGGACATTTCCTTGCCCTAAAAACCCTCTCAGAAATGAAGCCTCATTACCGACGATCTCGGATGATGCATTCTATGGCGCATGCTACACACTCGATAATTATCACGATATTTAACGTGATTTTTATCTTGCAATATTTTGCAACGAATCTACATACTACACACTCGATACTAATTGCGTCAACGGTAGATTTCATTCACTAAAGACGTGTACGTTACATACTACGAATCCAATAACGTAATGAGTGACTATAAAAGTAAAGCATGCGTTGGTATTATATTAGCGATAGCATTAAAAAGACGTGTAAAGAGAAAAAAATGGATGAAGCATTGGCTTCAAGACAGAGATCAATATACACACCTGAATTTATTAAATTAGATTCGGGAACACCAAGAAACGGATGATTATGAAAATTATTTTCGAGTGTCCATCGCTGACAGAATGCATACTGACCAATACTGACACGATAAATATCGACCAGAGACTAGACACTCGATATTTATCGACGATACTTGATAGAGATCGTGGGATTTCTGGATTTTTAGAAATCCAGCGATCCGTATCACGATCCGTGATACGCTATACTACACACTCGATAAATATCGTAATCCTGTATTACGATCCAAATATCGTGATAATTATCGAGTGTGTAGCATTCGCCTATGGGACGTTATAGTACATATTATACGTATAGTAGTAGACTTTATTCACTCCTTTATAACATTAGAAACTTAAAATATGCAAAAGTTGTAATTTGATAATCACTTATATAGTTTCACTGAGAGGTTAACGAAAAGAAAAATAAAGACTACCTTAATGTTTTTTTAACATTTCAGATACTTTCAATGCGTTTCATACGGTTCCCTACCAACGGAACGTCACGAATTCGCCTACTTCCTGGTGAACATGATACTGATGTACGTAGCGCCCCTGGTGTCCACGCTATACTGCTCATCGGCTGCTTTAGCCGAGATCATTCGTAGATCTAACACCTCAAATGGTAAGAAATGAGATTTTCTCTTATAACCAAGAATACGATCTCTAAATTTAAAAAGCTATGAAATTAATAAAACCGGAAATAATTTTTAATTATTATTGCCATGATATGGTCGTCGTTACAAAACAAAGTACCAGCAGTACCTAAAAACCTTTAACCTCAGCAGATACCTCTTTTAATTTTTGGTACTAAGAGAAAAAACATTCATTAGGGTAAAGGTGCCTAATATGTGATAGGTTCCTAATATAAGATACATAAGTTCAGTATTTGAAAGTTCATTTACTTGTCGTGAGCGACAGTGATATCATATGGTCCGTCATTCGGTCGTATCCAAACGTACACCATTTAGGCACTGGCAAACAGGCGAGAAAATATACTTCCACCGCGACTTTTGTCGGGAAGGGATACGAATTTTTTTCGTTCTCAATGGCAAGGTATGTTAAATCATTAAAAATAAGTACATTTAGATTAAATATAGATTTGTGATATCTGACAAAGAGTGAATTTTAATATTCCAATTGATTTAATTGTGTTTATTACATATAACAAACATGACATTTGATTATGTTGGGTTTATAGTGAGATCCTTATATGAGATAACAGTGGTCTCCCTATTACCTGGTTACACGATAATCCCAGAGATGTTTTGACCAACAAAACATAATATTTTCAAAGAGCATGCATCTGTGTGCATGCAAAAGCAAATATAACTATATATATGATGTTTGAAAAAGCTTACGAATAATTAAAAATAAAAAAAAATTCTACAACCGACTTCAATGTAAATTATTAAGAATAACTCAAAAACTATTGGTCAGACCTTGATCAAATTTATATGGGACCACATTTGAGGCATCAGATTTCAAACAAAAAAAAGAATAATCGAAATCGATTCACCCAGTAAAAAGTTATGAGGTAACACACATAAAAAACATACAGTCGAATTGAATACATCCTCCTGTTGAAGTCGGTAGAAAATCAGCAACTAATGCAAACTCTGTTAATGGTTTCAGAAAAAAGGCTGAGTTGTTATTCTTAATATAAACAAACGCTGAGTGTTACTCCAACGTATAATTAAAGTCAATAAAAAAAGTATATTAATTAATTGTATTTTCAGTTAACAGAGCTCGAAAGTGGAATTGCTTAAAATGAGACATATCTCAAATTAGGAACTATAAGTATCTCATATTATGATATCTTCATGCTTTCATAGAAAAGATAGATGAAATTACGATTATATTATATTAGGCGATTTCCATCAAATATTTTGCATCATTAGTTGAATCAATTAAATTAACTTATCGCATAAGGAAAAGTAAAAATATTCGAGTACTTATATATTTACGCATTCACGCAATTTTGCTTTCGCAATTTTGATGTAGAGATGCCACTAATACAATTGTTATGAAATCGTAACTAAAAGGTTACACACAATATTAAGATATACTATATAATATTTTATCTTAATATTATTTTTATATTTTTATCTTAATAAGAAGAACTAAAACTAAAACTTTAAATTATCATACAGTCCTGCTCCGCGTAGTATCGTGCCAAGAACGCTGGCTGCGTTTCCTCGCTGATGGCTATACCTTAGCCTTTGAGCGAGAATAGAACCACTCCTCTTACCACCAGCAGCGACGACCAGCCGCGGATACAGTTCCTTTAGGAACTTCACCGCACGTGGACCCCACGGACCGATAGTCTCTACAGTAAATGGCACAGATATGTAGTCATCCCTCAGAGACTCATATTTGCGCCACTTACTTAATTCAGCTGCCTCTGATGATTCTTTTCTTATTGAAAGTCACTTTTAGGGTTCCGTAGTTACACAACAAGGAACCACTCACAGGAAATACTGTTCTCATCTCTGGGCCGGGGCACCCCAGTGCCAGCTCCTTCCACTTGACCGCATCCAGCGCAGAGCGGTTCGAATCGTCGACGACCGAGTTGTTTCTGATCGGCTTGATTCGGCGATTCGAGATCGGCTGCGTAGAGATGTTGCATCTCTTTGCGTATTTTATCGCATGTACCACGGGGAGTGCTCTGAGGAATTGTTCGGACTAATTAATCCGAACAATTCGTCAGAGCATTCTCCGTAGTAAATGCGATAGAAAATGCAAAGGGATGCAACATCCCTACGCAGCGCCAGTGAGTCCAGCCGATCGGAAAGAACTCGGTCGTCGACGATTCGAGCCGCTCTGCGCTGGATGCGGTCAAGTGGAAGCTGGCGCTGAAACTGCAGATGAGGCTGTATTCCATGAGGGACGAACCTGCGCCTTGTAAAGTTGCAAGCGGTGTGCCGGCATGAAATACTGTCCCGCTCTGCTGAGCACGCCAAGCTTTTTAGAGGCCAATTTGGCCTTCTCTTCCAAGTGACCCCGAAACTGCACATCACTCGTTATGTCGACACCGAGGATTCCGATATTGGCTGAGGCAACAAGGGGAGTGCCTTGAAACTGAGGAGATGCGACAAATGGGTTCTTTTTAGCGGTAAACGCGCAAACTTGTGTCTTCTGGGGATTGAACTGGACTAGATAATATTTATTATAATGTAGTTAAAAGGAAAACTATCACAGTTAAGTAGAATTAAGAAGTTAACGAGTAATAGTCCATAGAAAATGACCTAAACCATTATATTGCATTAATAACTTTGTAATGTTATTGTAAACCGGTAAAAATAAACATTTTATGAAGAAAACGAGTTATACGCATCATTACTATTATCTTTACTTTTTCATTTACGGGATACATAGGGTATTATTATCAAAATCGAAAAGTTTTTTAATCTTTGTTGAATACCACTCTCTTATAAGGCTGTTTTGAAAATAAGTCCTTCAGTTACGATCTTCCTATTTGGGACCATTTTTAGTCGTTATAGCGGTCAAACCGCGAACTCACTTATTATGCGCATAATCAAGGAAGCCCACGTATTGTGACGGGCAACTACGGAACCCTACCTCTACATTGTGCGTGGCCCGACACGCACTTTGTCCCATCGGGACTTTATTAATTAACCGACTTCATTCCCAAAATGCAACCGCCTAAAATCTGCCCACACCTTGTTAAGCCACGCTAATATATGATGGAGGTTGCGGATGCATTTGTCCTTGATAGAACTAAAATATTCATTTAGAGTAATAGTAGAATAATTTTAAACATGTTATATTAATATCTTTATATGACACTAGCTGTCCCCCGCGACTTCACCCGCGTGGAATTTACTACGATTTCATGGGTTTTAATTGTTTTGTGCGGAACCCTAATTCTTTTTCTAAAATAAAAAAATCCTAAGTTACTCCTTATAACATCAGCTATCTGCCAGTGAAAATCGTCCAAGTCGGTCCAGCCGTTTCGGAGATTATTCGGAACAAACAGACAGACAGACAGACAAAAATTTTAAAAATTGTTTTTTGTTATTATTACCGTAATATACTTTCAAGTGCATTTAGTAAAAAGCTGTTGTTTTAACATTAGAAACAGACATTTCAATTTTATTTATTTGTATGTATATGTATGTATGTATATATAGAGTATAGATTATGCATATTTTCAGACGAAATGCGTCGCAGCGGTGTCGGTATACTCGGACGAGCACGAGCGAGAACTCTGAAAATGACTGTCACTATAGTCCTAGTATTTTTCGCGTGCTGGTCGCCTTATTATTGTTACTGCCTTTGGTAAGTTAAATGTTTAATATGTACATTTTCTATTTTAAAGAAGATCCTGTATGGTTTACGCATAAAGACTGTGGTAAAATAGCAGGCGTCGTGGGTTTCCCTTTACAACTGAGTGATAGGCAGGCTTAAATATTTATTATTTATTTAAGGAAATTTTGTTAACGTTTACCTTAAAATGGATCAATATATCGAGGAATGTTGTGTCGAAATAATTCTTACTTTGTAAGCCATATAAACAAGCATTTCGTTAGCGATTTAAAGCCGCGGCTAAGTAAGTAATAATGCAAATCCCTCGTTGATGTAGTGGTTGTACTAGTAGTGCGACTGCTGATCATGAGGTCCCGGGTTCGAATCCTGGTTCGGGCTAAAAATAAATTAGTTATTGAGCTTTTCCATCAAGAAATTCTCAGTAGCTGCCCGAAGTCAGGAAGTTGGCGGTGTCTCACCCCCCTTGCCTTGGAAAGCACGTAAAGCCGTTGGTCCTGCGCCTGATGTCTCTACGGTCGTGTCGGTTTACCGTCCCATCGGACTATGAGAGTGAGGGAATAGAGAGTGCACCTGTGCTTGCGCATACACTTGGGCACTATAATACTGTCCTGCACCGATGGCTAGTCTCCGTTGAGGCTGGCCGCCGAGACCGAAATTCGGTCTGGAAATTATTATTACTATTATTATTAATAATGCAAATCTTAATCGCTAAAACGTTGGATATGCTTTACGGGGGACAAGCCGCCACGACGTATATTCTCTTGCTGAGCAACTTAGCAAGTAGAAGTAACAATATTTTTCGTTAACGCACGGGATCGAGTTGTGCACTTTTGTATTATCCTATTTTTTAAATTTATTTTCAATTTCAGGTATTGGATAGATAAGGAATCCGTAAAAAGCTTGGATCCAGCGTTTCAAAAAGCCATGTGGTTATTTTCGTGCACAAACTCTTGTGCCAACCCAATCGTGTATGGCGTATTTAACAGAAACCGCTGGCATTCAGGACCGGTATGTGATATACATTCCTCCATCGATATATATGTACTACGTACTAGATTTGGCATTCCGAACATTCACTATGTTCAAATGAATTGTACTGCAATCCGTACACCTTTAGTGACATTTAGTGCGGCTTCAATATTCATAGAGTGTGGAGCTGCGCTAATAATACGAGATTTCAAATTAAAGTTTAAACCTGAACGTAATTAATAATTCAGTAGTCTTAAATAAAATTATTTGTTGTTCAAGTGAATAAATAGGTAATAATATTACAATAGAAAAAATAAATTTCTTCCTTTATATGCCACGCTATCTACAATCATAGACTAAAATCTACTATCTCCCGCGCATGCGCGAAAACAGAGTAGTGCACATTTTTTGTTTGGAATTGCTTCTCTAGTACGTAGTACATAGAACTCAATGCATTCCTCTAATAAATTCCTACTTCTTTAATACGTTGTATTTGCCAAACTAAAATCGTTACGACATAACACGTATAAGAATAATATTTATAAAATACTTTGAAAGAAATTACAAAGAGGTATCGAGAAATAACAAAAATGCAGCCGCGTCACGTTTTATTTATTATATTTATTTAATTTTTATTTGCTTAATTTTTTAATCATTTATGAAATGATTAAAATAAAGATACAGCCAGACTATAATTCTAAAAACTGTTTTCTTGGTGTCCTTTTCATTTATTCATAATTTTTGTAACGAAATTCGCTACAGTATCGATAAATGAAATATATAAGATAAATACGCTAACTCTTACTACATTTTGTTTGCATGAACTTCGTAACTCATATAGAGTCAAAATATTTTTTAAATATTTCTCTTATATTACGAAATTCATGAGGGTTAATAATCTTACGACCACCGGATGTCACTAAGTGGGACTGAGGTGAACTTATTTGTCTTGCAGATGGTTTTTTTTTGTGTTTTTATATACACAAAACAACGGCTCAGAATATATATTTAACTTCCCCGCCGTGGGATCTTTCAAATATTTCACTTTATACCAAAGTGGCGCCGCCCTGGTGGCAAAAAAAATGGAATTTTGTGTTCATTGAATAGAATTGATTAACGTAAATATACTTTTTTTAGAATGCAAGGTATCGGAATGGCAGCATGAGAAGAGGATCACGATTTCCATATGGCGACTCTATGGAAATTTCAGCGGCGACTCTAGTCCGCGCACGAAGCACCTTCCAAAGCGAAAGAAATGAAAGAAGAGCTTCAACTTTCAATTCCAAAAATGGAACTCAAACGCATCTCAATCATAACAACAATCTCGTCGGTAACGGCATCGTTTAACTGGCGCCGATGCGAGTGGTGGAACATAAATAGTCTTTCTTTATGTTAGAAACGCTAAAATAGCGGAACAAAGCTAAATCAATAACGAGATAAAATTCTACTAAAACCTTGTAAATTGTACTATTAACTGTTAATGACGCATAAATAATGTTTATCTTAAAGCTAGTTGTATTAAAGATCTAGTTAACGTTTGTAATATAAAAGAAAGCTTTAAAATTAAGTCTTGATACATATCTAGAATCTAGATTATTTGACTATGTACTAAGTCTATCCATTTGAGTAACCTAGCGTGTTATGCCGCTTAAAATGCATATGGACTTTTATTTAAAAATTTTAAGATATCATTTTTTAAGATTCAAACCGTAATTAATGTACATATATGTATTTAATAATTATAAAATTTCAATAATGGAGTTTTCCAATAATGGAGTTTTATTGTGAATGAATACGACTTCACTTGTGAAGAAATGAGCCGAGAATTCACTTTTAGTACATTTTTTTCAATTTTTTTTACATTCCATTGTCTGGTGTAAATAACTAGATAATAATTAGATACTCATTTCTTTTCGTTTTAAAACCTACATTCCAAAGTTGTAACTCATAAGTTATAATTTTATATTGATAATTGAGTTGAGCAGCAGTGATCGGAAATTCGGGTGCAATTATATATATGCTAAGTATTAATTTTTGGCACACTATTTAAACGTGAACAAACCTTTCTAAATAAATTTGTAAATTTTCATATAAAAATTCCAAAAGCACGCGGTCATGAAATTGCAAACATCGTAAAACCCTCCCGAATTCCTGATTTTAGCTACATTTTCCTTCGCGGTTCTAAATATAATTACCCTAAAATTTTTGATCACTTGTAAATGAGACTGATTGATCAGAACATACTCGTAGGTAGCTCTGTAAATTTTAATTACGATAAAAATGTTAATTTCGATACCTTATTCATTTGTTTATTTTAATCCCTTTAGGTAAGATGTTCTTTTTAATCGCCATCTTGTCTTATTTTTACCAAAGAAATCTTGGCTGTGAAGTGATTCAGGTATGTGCTTATGTATAAAAAGTCATGTTTTGTACCAAATATATTATATTATTTCGTAAATAACTAACGAAAATTAAATAAATATTTCATAATAAAACTTGGTATGATTTCCGTAATATAAAAAAAAACTCCATCACAATATAATATATAATAATTATTTATTAAAATAATTAACATTCAACTATGGCCACAGAGAAGTAAAAGTGACATTTTGAAGACTAACAGGTTTACGATCAATAAATATGATAGTTTGTACTCGTAATAACAAGAGGCAACGTTGTTCAAATATAGTGATAACAATATAATATTCTAAATAAATTATATCATATTTCAAAAGCAGTAAATTACAACTCTTCCAAAAAATAATAATATTATTTTAATATATCAATATTGTAGTTATACTTATAACATTTAGCTTTAAAGACAAAGAACCAGGTCTTACATTCATCTAAAATGAAACATTTTTCTCACAAAACTAGACAGTTAACAATTTTAGTACTACTACTATCAACATCAAACTATTCTACTTAAAATATAACATCGATAAATGGCTATAAATAAAAAAATGTATTGCTAATTAAAACTGAATAGATGAAAATAACTATTATGGTCTATTTATTTCAAGAAGTTGAGTGACATTTGAGAGGATGACATTATACGAATTTCGTTTTGCGTAATATAAATAATTTAATTTATTAATAATTAAATATCAAACGTCAAATAAAGAGCTATAACTCTTTATTTCATAATAAAAGCGATGGCGGTTATACTAAAAAAATGGTATATAGATGTTGGTACGGAAGTAAAAACATGCAAAACAGATAATATAATATACACACCACGCGGTTAAATTTCAGATAATCACTAACATTTGCAAATAATTAAATCGGAACACTTTGTGTTCAATCGACTTTAAATAATTGAATGAATTGGAATGCTAACAGACGTATTGATTGGAGATTATACAATTTACGTAAACTAATTATACAGATAAGCTTACTTACAATATGGCACATTTACTATCATTGATATACATACAATACAAATCTACGTGTAGATACATTCATACAAAAATAGAAAGGGACTTTTCAGCTATCAAAATTTCCTAAAACGTTCTAAATTCGCTTTATACTGATGTATATATACGAGTAGAGTACATATTATATTTGAAAACTTTTAAAAATAATGTTTATATTTGAAAACTTTTAAAATAATTACAATTTTTTTATAAATTCCATCAAATATCTCGGAGTGTTACCACTTAAATACATTCAATTCGAAACACGGAACTATAAAATAATGTTTTCTACATTAATATAATAAGGTATTTAAATTCGCACTTCTCAATAATGTTTCATTTCGTAACAAACGCATCAAATTATGTGGCGTTTAGTTTGGCTCAAAATCCGTTCCACGATATCTCAAAATATTTTCATTAAATGAAAATTACAAATAAAAAGTGAGTTTTGAGAAATCATGAAATAGCTTTTAAGTACTTTTAAACCGTCCTTGTAATTAACGTATAACAATATGTGTAATGCAGTGATGTAAAATTGCGCATTCACAACACATTTTAACCTTGTATCCACCACCTACCATCAATCAAACATGAATAATTAAACCTACATACATTAAAACTGACTTTACTTGATATTTATATTAAAATGAGCTATAAATATCGGTAAACAAAAATCTTTTAAAACTAATAAAGTTTTTTTAAATAATACTAGACTGCATTTGATGTATTAATAAAATACATATTTACTAAAATTTGTCCATAAATACAAAGTAATTTAATTAATCAATCTGTTAAAACAAGTCTTAAATCACCTCATAATATAAATATGGCTGATTGACAGTGTGATATAAATTGTGATTTTTCCCATGAATTTTAAAATAAGAATCACTGTCATGTGAACAGAGCTGGGCAAAATACATGATTTGCTTTAATTAAAATACAAATTACAGAATACTATATCTCGTATGTATTTAAAATACGAAATATAAAATATTTTTAAGTCGTGTATTTAAAATATAAAATACAAAATACAGTATTTTAACTATTTTTATTTAAAATACAAAATACAGTCAGGTGTTAGGTTATGTAAATAGAATAGAACTTATCCAGCCCATCAGTAAAAGAAGAATTTCCTTTCATGAACACTAGATTTTTAAATGTACTATCAGACAAACAGCCTCTTTTTGGGGAATGAATAAAACCTGCTAAAGAAAACAATCTTTCTACAGGTCCAGATCGCTAAATGTATTTATGTTCAAATGTATTTTGAAGACATAAGTATTTGAAATACTAACTACAAAATACCTGAGCGTCAGGTATTTGAAATACCAATTACAGATTACATTTTTAGGAAGTAATTGAAATACAAATACCAAATACGTATTTGTATTTTAAATACGTATTTTAATTACAAGTTATTCAAATACTGCCCAACCCTGCCTGTGAAAAATAACGTTTATATTTAGTGTCATATGAACACAGTGCGGCCCGCATCCGTTATTCTGTTGGACGTCAGTAAACACATTCAATGGTCGCCCTTTTCAAGTTCGGTGAGTTCATGCGCGGGAGCTAGTTCTTTATCATTTTCATGAGCAACGCGTGATTTTTCAATGTCGCCTTGCGATAATGAGGTTACTATAATGGCCCCTAATGCATCGCAGACGACATTGATCGTCGTACGGAATCGATCGCTGAAAAGATTAATGTTAAAATTATAAAAAGTCAGAAATAAAACATAAATAATATTTTAGACATAAGACCAATACTAGACGGAATGTAGAAGATATGTGAGAAATTATGTATTGCTTATCAAATATATCGTGTGTTCCACATTCAACTCCGATTCAAAAGAAGTGAGTACTGACTCACTTCTTTTGTTTTCGTAAGTAGAAGTAGTAGAAGTATTTACTTTCTATCTGAGTGATTTTTGATTTTTTTTAATGACATATGAATGCTGAACTCAGGCTGAATCAACCTACCCAGCGAGGTGAATATAGACAACAATTTCAAGTAATGTGGCATACAATATGACTACCAAGCACCTCATTTATATAATATTATTAATAAAAAATTAAAATTAAATAACTTAAAAAGTCACCAAATTAAACAAACTATTTTAAATTGGCTAAAAGAATACGACTACGAAAATTGTGAAAACCTACTTTAAATTATGTACACATCATATTTTAACGAAAACAGACGAGCGCACATACACACACACACACACACATGCGCACGCACGCACAGACGCACGCACACACACACACACACACTTTTTTTTTGTTTTATATTTTATAGTCTGTATTACAGTACACGGAAAATAAGATCACTTAATGGGAGGGAAACTGCCTCCTAACATACAGGGTAACCTAGTTTAGGAGTCAGGGCACCAATGAATTGTATATTAATTCTGTGTTCAATAAAGAATTATTATTATTATTATTATATACAGTTGACACATTGTTGAACAATGGTCCTTTTTGGTCTACGGGTCCGTCTGGGTCACCCTATTACCTTTATCAGCCGCCATTCTGTGCTCTTACACTGCTGTGTTACGGTCTGAAGGGTATACAGAGCCAGTATGATAACAGGCTGTGAAGAATTCCATCTGAGTCTTCAGAGGTGAAAGACATCTGTAGCTTTCTTTGTTTGAATTTGGCTGCAGATGTCTATGGACTGCAATAGTCACTTAGCATCAGGTCGACTGTAAGTTCGTTTGTCACTTAAGTTTTATAAAAAAAACAAACAATCCTATGGTATACACATTACTGTAAATAAAATTTTAATAAGAAACTCACAGCAACCAGTCGACCGCAAGGATGATAGAGACGTCCTCGGCGGGCAGGTTGACGGTGTCGAGCACCATAACCATGGTAACCAAGCCTGCTTGTGGAATGCCTGCCGCGCCTATGCTAGCTGCCGTCGCTGTCACACTTTAATGCAAAAATTTCATTAAAATTTTTAACGTTTTAGTCTTAAAAATTAATTGTAGTACCGTAATTCTTTAAAAAGTATAAAATATACTCGTAAAGTCAAACGTCAACGAACGAACATTTTTTGCGCGATAAAATTACATTTATTTCTATTTGTTATCACAACTTGAGCTTTTATTCGTATATCCTATTCATTTGTAAATTTGTATGACATAAATAACAATTGATAGCGAACTATATTCACAGATGTAATTTTATAGTATTTAAAAAACTTTGCCGCCTTACTTACCGCTAAACCGCTGATATACCGAGCCGTGAATATAAAAATTGGGAACGATTTTCCACTTACCTCACTGCAATAATCTTTCCAAATGACATTTCAACCTTCCTCAACTGAGCAATAAAAATGGCTGCCACGGCTTCGTAAAGTGCTGTGCCGTCCATGTTGATTGTCGCGCCGATTGGTATAACAAAACGAGTGATGCGAGGGTCTAAGCCCATGTCGTCACAACACCCTATTGTTATGGGCATTGTTGCTGAACTGAAATCAAATAACTTACATGAATGAAATCCATTTCTATTCTATTCTATCATATTTTATTAAATCTGTAAAGTATTCAATTGCCATTTTTTGCAAACGAAGCGTCACTTCGCTTCGTTATGATTCGTAGTGGTTTGCCTATTTATACATACTCGTATATTAAAATTATATAATAGTATATAAAAAATATAATGTGTGAGAATATCCACTACCCCAAATCGTCCCGTAGGTGTCGTAAGAGGCGACAGAGGGAAACACAACGTCTTCCTATTAGCAACTAAAAAAAAACTGCAGTTGCCAACCCGCCTGCCAAGCGTGAGAACTATTGCAAATATATGCTCATAAGGCAATCTATGGGCAGCCCTATGTTTAGCAATGGACTTCGATAAGCTGTAGTCATTGAATAAATGAATTAATAAAATCAAAAGAGTAAAGAGACAAAAACACTTTTGATTTTCCAGATAATCACAGATAATAGTTGGACTCTGGTAAGAAGTAGCAACCTGAAAGATACAAAGCATTAGGTAATAGGATATGAAACCTCATGCTGAGATCAGTGACTTGAGAAACCTTTCCAATTTGTTATGAATAAGTTTATCGGTGAATTGTGTGGGCTGACTATAATTGGAGATAATTAAAAATTAAAAATTTTGTACAACCTACTTCAATATAAATTATTAAGAATAATTCAAAAACTATAGGTCAGACATTGATGAAATTTATATGGGACCACATGAGAAGCACCAGCTTTCAAATAAAAAGAGAATCATCGAAATCGGTTCACCCAGAAAAGAGTTATGAAGTAACACACATAAAAATAGAAGAAAAAAAATGCTATTATTAGTTTATCTTATTCTAGGCAATTTTATCACGTAATAATTTTAAGTTCCTTTTGTTTATGAAACTTGAGAACAGGCATTTTAGAGTTTCATAAACAAAGGGAACTTATGTTCTTAAATTTTAGGCACAATGGCTGATTTTTTTTTTCAAAATTTAAGCACTATAATTTTTGTAATGAGCAGTTAAAAATATTTTTTTTACCTGGAAGCAGTCCCGAAAGCAGTGGCCATGACTTGACCCATCTTAGCGATATACCGGCAGGGTAATTTCTTTGTGGCCAATATGAAGAGAATGCTGAGCGTTCCAAATCCATGCAGGAAGAGACCGAGGAGTACAGTCATAAAGTACAGACCCAACCGACCCACTAAGTCAGCAAACGAATCTATTTCCATAATCTTAGCTGTCACTAAGAAGAACACACCAAGTGGGGATAACCTGGACAAAAATTTTAACGGTTACTATGAAAGACGATAAAGTACTTTAAAAATTGTTATTACATAATATTTAAGTCCTAAGTTAGTTTGTATACAAGCTGCACTTAAAAAAATTTATAATTCTTCTGCCCTTTCTCTGCGACGAATTTCATCCTAAATTCACTCCGAACTTTTTACAATTAATATTTTTTTTACTAATAACTCAACCTCAGCGCCACCTATCGGGTCTAGAATTTATAATTTTTATTTTTTGGTACTAAACCAACTAATATGGTGAATATGAGACCCATATCTGTATATTGTGAAAATGAGTCATAGTAATCCATAAATATGGAATTAATTGTTGACTGCCTCGTTTGTCTAGTGGTCATTAACGCGAGTGCTGATCATGTGGTCCTGGTTTCGTATCCCTGGTCAGGCCAAAAATCTATTATTGGGTTTTTTCTGTCAAGAAATTCTGTAGCAACCCGAATTGGCGATGTTTCACCCCCGTGCTTCGGAAAGCACGTAAAGCTGTTGGTACTGCGCCGTGTCCCTCTCGAGTCGTGTCAGATTGCCGTCCTATCGGACTATGAGAGTAAGTGAATAGAGAGTGCACCTGTGCTTACGCACACACTCATGCACTATAATCCTATTCTGCGCAGATGACCAGTCTCCGTCCAGGAACCGCCATGACCGAAATTCGGTCTGGAGGCCATTATAGAATTTGTTAATAACTTGACTGACTGACTGACTGACTGACTTGACTGACTACAGCGTCACCTTTCGAATCCTGCCATTGCTAGGAACCATCTACTTCAAAAATAAACAAATATAATGTGTGAATATGACCTCGAGTTGAGTAATGTCTCAAGTATCAGTCAAGTATGAGTCAAGTTGTTAGAAATTACACGATCCCTAACAGACGCACCAACGATTATTTAATAGCTAGTTAGCTCGGCAGAAGGCAATCAGCCTCTTCCGGTACGAGGTGGTGCGATAAATGTCATTCCGTATTCACTCCGAACTTTTTACAGTTTGAATATAAAATATATTTATAACTCGCCCATAGCGTTACGTATCGGGTCCTAGCGTAGCTATGAACCATCCCCTCGGTCCTCGGTATAAAAAACATATTGTGTAAATATAAACACAATCGGTGAAGTCGTTCAGAAGCCACACGATTACTTACTGGCGCACCAACGGTTATATATATGTAACCGTTGATGCGTCAGTAAATATATATATATATATATATATATACAAAGATAAAGAATTACCAATCTAAGGTTGATTTTTCAATCGTCATCGATAAAAGTTATCCACCAAATAAATTATTACCCGACTGAATATGAAAGTCAAACAATTGAACTCTTTTATTCATACAACTGTAATCTTTAATTTGTTTACATAGTATTTTATGCTATGATAAATCTTTTATCTGGCAAACGAAAAATCGTCCCGTGAAGATACAAGGAAATAAATTTCAAAAAAAATATTTAAATTATTACAAATAGTTGGAATGATTCACAAATCCATTTACCATATCACCCATCCAGTAATAATCATCATAGCTTCTGAAAAAGTGTGAAAGAAATCTTGTAGCGGGCGACTCTTATCACCCATTTTTCCAAGTGTGATACCGAGAACTATGCTAAAGCACACCAATCCCAGCACATTACTTCCATTCTGGTAATCTCCGTCGATCTTGTAAGTCTCTAACTGACCTAAAATTAATAAATTGAAGCTTAGTCAGCAATTGTAGTATTTACTTCACAAGTTACATACATAATAACACTTTATATAATATTTGAATATGACCTCAAAAAGTAGGAGGACTATATTTCGATCTTAGCTCTGCCTGTGACTTAGTAGATCATGAAATACTACTACAAAAGCTTGAGTATTATAGCATCAGAGGCAAATGTTGCAACTCATGACATCATACTTAAGTAATAGAAGTCAGTATGTAGAGTTAACGTACACTGGTAAGGGACGAGAGATGATATGTACCAAAAGCTGAGTCTTTTGGATTAGAGGGGTCCCACAAGGATATATTCTGGGTCCACTGCTCTTCATTGTCCTTATTAACGATATGATAAATTACATTGAAACTAATTTACACGATGTGAAAGTGATAGTTTTCGCTGATGATGCAAATGAAATATTGAGGAACTCGAAATGAAAGCTAATCTAGCGTTGTCATTATTTACTAAGTGGTTCATCATTAACAAACTTATAATAAACGAGAGCAAAACTGGAGTGATGTTATTTAAGTCGATAAGTCGATACCGAGATAAAATTAAGGTCAAGATTAATGGTTTTAACGTAGAACAAGTAGATACAATCAAATTTGATGTACATATACATATATTCACTTTTAAACTGGAGGGCCGAGCTGACTTCCATAGAAGTTACTATTATTAATTCAATATATTATGCACTTCAAAGCATACGCGATGAGCTAACTACAGAACAACTAAAAACTGTATACGACGCACTAGTTGAAAATAAGTTGCGCTACAGTATCAAGCTTTGGGATAATAGCTATGAGTACAATATGCATAAAGCTTTTGTTGCACAGAAGCGGGCAATAAGGACCGTTGTACGTATACCGCAGTGGATATCATGCAGGCAGCACTTTATAAAATTACAAATATTAACGGTGCCATGCCTCTATATCATGGTCCTACTTAGTGATTCGAGGAAAAACCTTGAGGTATACGAAACTGAAACTGAAAGAGAATCTCGTTTAAATACCAGACGCAAATATCTAATAAGTGTATTTACATCAAGGCTAACAATGTTGCAAGGCACAGTGCGCTACACCAGTCCGTTAAATTTTTCAATAAGCTGCCCATTGCGTTCAAAGTTAAAAATAAAACAACATACCAACTAAGAAGAAATTAAAAAACTGCTGATACAGAAATATTATTACTGTATCCACGACTACTTGAATGACAAGCAGCTATGATTAGTACCTACAGTTGCCATTGTATTCTCAAATGCTTTGTGAGAATAACCTTGATTGTTTTTGCAATATGTTGACATGAAGTAGATACCTCTTAAATTTGTCAAACTTTTTTTTCTATGAATAATTTTTTCTTTTTTTGATATTTATTACTTCTACTAATCTGATTAGAAAATTATTGTATAGTGCTAAAAATGTCCATTTTAATACTTATTTTAGTTTTACTTAAATTTATTATTATCTTTTTTCATGTTCACGACACAATACATATTGTTTAAGTGAGAAATAAATAAATATAAATATAATAAACATGTAAAAACACCCCGTCTGATCTGAAAAAGACACATAAGTAGCTCAATGACTTACCAAAAACATTATATCATTAATGAATATAAATATTAATTTTTGGATTAGTGTAAGCCTAATAATTAAATCTTTAAAAAATTACGTACAGGTTTAATTGTAATATGCCAAAAAGATCTCAGACCGTAATTTCTTTAATATAAAACCAATAAATTTTGTTCTACGACTTTTTAAAACTTAATACTTTTCGAAATAGTCAATATTAATCCTTTTTATTAAATTCTGTATTTTCACTGCTCTACAACTTGATTTACTCGCAAGGCGTTGTAGTATTTCTACATTCGTAATTCGGTATGTAAAGAAAATTATAAGCTATGCTGATTATGAAACCTTTTTTTCGTTGTTCATATAAAGGCCCTATTTCACAATTGAGAGGTCTTAAAAAATAGGGATGGCATCTATTTTACCAAAAATGCATAAATTTATTCACATTTTGATTTACCGTCTAGGGCTTCATCACCATTTACCACCAGGTGGGATTGTGTTCAAGCACTGGCTCATAATCAGTAAGAAAAAACATCAACTTCAACTGCGAATGACGTCATAACATGTGGTACCTACCTAAATAAACCCCTGAGGCCATTAACTAGTGATAAAAAAACAGATTGTCTTCTTTTATGTCAATTTATGAAGATCAACGTCTCGGTTTTGTTTATAAAATACGATTATATTTTTGGATCTCTTATTTTGCCCCTTTGCTCGATTTATAATTTCATTAATTCACAATTAAAAAACAGTTATTTACGCTATGGACGGACGCTACCGGTGGTGATCTTCTGGTCTACTTGACTCATAGATGAGCGGAGGCAGTAGAGTCCAAGGGGGAGACATTGGCCGTTAGTTTGGACATAGCGAATAGCCTTCGATCGGGTCTGACACAAAGCGCTTCTTTTGAAGCTCCCCCCTCCTATGGGCTTCCCGAGAAATTGTGCAATTGGATCACCAGCTTCCTTGCTGATTGGAGCATTAAGGTTGTAGTAGACGGTGCATGCTCTGATTACAAGCCTATTAACGCTGGTGTTCCACAAGGCTGCGTGCTATCACCAACGCTATTTCTTTTGCATATCAATGATATGTTGCAAAATGGTAACATTCATTGCTATGCAGACGACAGCACTCTTGATGCCTTATACACCGGCGATGCCAATATTTCTCGGGAAAACGTCGCCGAGTACCGGGACAAACTTGTGTCTGAAGTCGAGTCTTTGCTGAACAAAGTCTCGGATTGGGGCGACTAAATCTAGTCCAGTTCAATGCCCGGAACACACAAGTTTGCGCGTCTACCGCTAAAAAGAACCCCTTTGCCGTATCTCCTCAATTTCAAGGCACTCCTCTTGCTGCCTTAGCTAGCATCGGAATCCTCGGCGTCGACATATCGAATAGTGTGCAGTTTCGTGGTCTCTTGGAAGGGAAGGCCAAATTGGCCTCTAAAAAGCTTCGCGTGCTCAGCAGAGCGAGACAGTATTTCATGCCGGCACATCGCTTGCAACTTTACAAAGTGCAAGTTCGGCCTCACATGGAATACTGTTCTCATCTCTGGGCCGGAGCACCCCAGTACCAGCTCCTTCCAATCGACCGCATCCAGCGCAGAGCGGTTCGAATCGTTGACAACCGAGTTCTTTTGATCGGCTCGATTCACTGGCGCTGCGTAGGGATGTTGCATCCCTTAGCATTTTCTATCGCATCTACCACGGGGAGTGCTCTGAGGAATTGATCGGACTAACTCCAGCCGCCAAATTTCACGAACGCATTGTGCGTTCGTGAAATTTAACGCATAAATGTGTCGCGTCAAAATTCACGATACCATCCTCCCCATCTGAATGCTTGGCGGTCCACGACTGTGCGTTTTACTAGGAGTTTTCTTCCTCGTACAACTTCTCTGTGGAATTGTTTACCACCGGCGATTTTTCCGGGTCGATACGACTTAGGGCCCTTCAAGAAAAGAGCTTACTCATTTCTAAAAGGCCGGCAACGCACCTGCAATTCCCCTGGTGTTGTGGTTGTTCATGGGCGACGGTAGTCACTTACCATCAGGTGAGCCGCATGCTCATTTGCCCCCTCTTCTATAAAAAAACCACAATTTATAATAACGGTACAAAGATTTTTTTACAGTTATTTTCACAGTTTTTTTCTCTTACTCATAAGCTATGTGATCAAATCCATCACAAGCTCAGCAGTTATTTAAGAGATTGTCTTCAAAAATGCTGAAAGTCGACGTCCGCTATGCGCCATGCGTTGTTATAGCTAGGTATCTATTGCATACACTAAAACAACTGACAGTCGATAAAAATCGAAATCAAATCGAAGGAAACCCTGACATTTTATAACGATCACTTCAAACGTCAATATACAATAATTTAAAGTTAAAAATTTTGTACAACGGACTTCAAAGTAAATTATTAAGAATAACTCAAGAAACAGAAACAGAAACTTTTTTATTCAATATAGATTATAAATAATACTTATTGAAAGTCACTCTTTTGTTTAAAAAGACTCTTTTGTCAAAAACCTTAATCAAATTTATATGGTACTACATGAAAAGCACTAGCTTTCAAATAAAAAAAGAATCATCGAAATCGGTTCGTACAGAAAAAAGTTAGGAGGTAACACGCATAAAAAAAACAGAACATACAGTCGAATTGAGTACCGTCTCCTTTTTGAAGTCGGTAGAAAAGAAGCTTTATGTAGATTGGATCCTTTTAGCGTAACTATGTTAAAATAATCTTTTTTACCTTTAATCATGTTGGTATCGTTCACGTCGTAAACCAGTCTAGTTCGGTAAGATGCGATTGTAGCTTGGGCAATGTTCTCTGGAAACACATTCCTGTAATTAAAGAAAATATAAAGTGAGAAATACTTACTAATGCAAAATATATTACCGAACTTATTGCACATAAATAACCGGCTTATATCATTATATACTTTTAGTATTGGATCAGGGATATGTTAAAAATCATAACAAAGCTTTTACCAGTCGTAGACCGCTTTGAAGGCAATTAAAGTAATGAAAATAAACTAAAATATCAATAGAAAAATCATATTGAATTCAAACTCCATCTCTGCGTAGAAAAACTTAAATCTGATGTACATATTATAAAACGTAACATGATTTGTCTAGGCCACACATTTTAAAGACTCCAAGTTATATTCTACTTAAATTAGGTACAGTAAATAAGTACTGAAATATTCTTAAGAGACTATTCACAGGTTTAACTGGAGACCCTTATTACTGGTAAGGAGTCATTCCATCTTAGTCTTCAGGGATGACAACACATGTACATTTTGATTCATAATCGAGTAGAAACGTTACCGATGTTTTCCTGGACCATGACTGGACTGTGTGCTCGTTTGTCACCATCTCATACATATATAAAGCTTATCCAAGTCCGGACACCGTGTAGTGGCGGTGTAAGAATATCCACTATCCTATATTGTCCTATCGTTGTCGTAAGAGACGACAGAGGGAAACAAACCAGGAGATACGCAACAGCGTTTCCTAAAAACACAACTAGAAAGTAAAAAATCTGCCAAGCGCGGCAGCTATGGCAAATACTCGTATCCCCCTATTGCGGCAATCTGTGAAGAGGCCTATGTTCAGAGGTGGACTTTTTTCTCTATTATTTATCTATTTTTCATTCATTCCTTCATTACAGCCTACCAAAAGTCCACCGTTAAACATATACCTCTCTCATAGATTCGATTCGAAACATAGGGAGGATCTTGCCATAGTGGCACTTGGCAGGCACGGTGCTGTTGTCCTTCTCCTGTTTCAGTTTCTGTATGTCGCCTCTTACGATACCCACAGGATGATATGAAGTAGTGGATATTCTTACGCTGCCACCAAACAGTGCTCCTTCTTTTGAAATTGCAGGTGGCGCTGCTACCATCAGCAAGGAAAACTAAATTAAAAATTGACAAAATAATCTAATTTTAATTAGGAGGCTAATAACAGATTTTTAGATATTCACAAATATAGCGTTTTATATTTTAACGTATAGATTAGTAAGGGAAGAATAAACATCAAAGGAAAAACATCATCAACATCGTTCATAACGTGAAACGTATCAATAATAGTACTTAGAACAATTAATCGCCATGGGCGGGCTTATTTTAACAAAGAAATTATGATAGAAATTAATGATAATTATCAACAACACGTCACACAAAGGCATTTTTTAAATAGAAGTAAGGGTGTAACTGAGTAACATATATCACCAGATGATGTGTGAATGCTATGCCCATAGACCTCTACATGTATCCTCGATTAAAAATAAACGTGCAGATGTGTTTTCACTTCACGTTTCATTTTATACGTGTTAGAGCCACGCTGCAGCTATATTATGGTTGTAGCATGAATGGGTCGGCTCGACCGGGGAAGGACCACGCTCTCACCGAATACCAGCGTAAAATAGCGGAGACCCTTTTTACTGGAAGCGAGGCATTTCTTCTAATTCCTCAGCGGTGACAACGTATTTGCATTTTCATTGTTAATCGAGAATAGATGTAGATGTCTATAGGCCACAGCATCCACTTACCATCAGGTGGACTGTGTGCTCGTTTGTCACCCTTATTATATAAAAAATATGTCTTCGAAATATTTTTTTTAATTTCTCAGAAGCATATTTCCTCACAACGTTTTTCTTGACCATAAAGCACGTGGTAAAACAGCACTTAAAATTGTAATTAACCATTTCATTGGTGCCGGCGGGGATCGAACCCGGGCTTCTGGCTTTATGTGAAATGTACAGCAAGTGCTTAGCTCCAGAGCTACCACGCCTCCCTTTTACGTTAATTGAAATCTAATACTTTTTACGAGCTTTCTACGACTAAAATTTCTTGTAGAAGTTATTTGGAAAGAGGATTTATTGACGTTATACTTTCCTGCAATCTACTAAATATCATATTAACATAAAGTTAAAAGTTAAAGTTACAGCCTATTATACGTCCCACTTCTGGGCACAGGCCTCCTCTCATTTCTGAGAGGTTTTATGACAAGGAAATGTCCACCGCGCCCCCAATGCGTGCCCACTTATTCACCTGTTTAACATTAGGTGTAGTGAATTTAATACATTTCATTTTATTACCGTTCTAAAGCAAATTATTGACGTTAAACCAGTACTTTTGATGTATTTATTTTATTTTATTTTATTTTTTTATTTTATTTTTTTAACAGATACACTATTGGCTTATCACTAGACATTGTTAAATATAACACAATTGGTTTTGTTCAAAATGATTCGCCTTTAAAGGTATATACAACATTCACAAAAATAGTGCAGCTACAATAAGACAGTTGTTAACTTACTTAACTAGAACATTATTCACTTCGTCATTTATATACGACTATCGTAATTGCCTTTTTAAACGGAAAATCAACGATAACAACAAAAACAACAACATAGTGCACCTCTTACGAATCCATGTCCATTACATGGGGAGATGGATTCTCTTACGCCCAAAACAAGGCACACAACAGTCTCTTGATTGCTTGACTTTATATTGACTTGATAAAATAACATCTCTTAATAATACTTATAACTTTTAAACTACAATTGCATCATCTCTGTCCCAGTACAGATGAAGTGCATTATTATGGACAGTAAAATTGCATAACGATGATACTGAGTAGCATACGAAGATTGCTTGATATCCTCAATAGCCCTACAAATATCCGACGTGAAGGACGAATCTTTTAACCGAATTAAAAGGCGCGATTCGCATACACCGGAGTGCGAGAGGTCGGGAACTTCCGGTATTATCACATCTGTTAACCAATTTAAAAACAGTATAAACTTTGCAAAGTTATGGCCATGAATATTTTTGTAACAATTCAACGTTTAAATTACATATTTATTTCATAGAGCTCATTAAATGTAAACCGGTTTATTAAGGCAATTAGCGAAAATTACGCTTCACCGCATTATACCCTAAATTACAGAATGGAAATGTATTTTTACTGTGGTAACATTTTTTAACAGTTTTACAAAAAAATCGACTAATGACACCTGCATTATTAGTTACTTTTAATAAAAGTAACTCGGAATTTTAAATAAACAAGAGCGTAGTATATAAGCGTCACAAGTTCGATCCAAACCGGTATCGGTAGCAATAGCATTTAAGTACAGATTGACCGCGTCAACATTTAGAGATGCATGCTTGAGGAAATGGAAATGTCATTTCGAGGAATTGTCAAGTCTGCCAATACGCACTGAAGCATCACGGTGGAGTAATTGCAGTATAGCCCTCACTGTGCCCAGCAGTGGGACGTATATAGGCAAAGTTTTACTTTTATTGAGATAATAAGTTTCTCGATATATCATAAAAAGGATTATATTAGGTGTAAAAAATAAAACAATATCAAATGCCAATTTTATTATTGAGTGCGCCGATAAAGTACAATCGAATTACTTTCAAATGTCCTGACCTAGTGTCACCTGGCAATCTTATACGCACTGATCTTCAGCGTCATTATTCTGATTGATATTGTAAGCAGGGTTGCCACTATAGTTTAACTTGTTTATTTTGAGACAGTTTAGCCAATCATATATGAGTGTATATAATTTGTAATAACAGGATTTGTAGAAAATTTATGGAATAGAGAAATTGTAATACCATATTTTTAAAGTATGGTATAAGTAATAAGTATATTAATTAGATTTTCCCCTCATTCAAGAAAAGGTGAAGTCAGTAATTAAAAGTTTAACTAGAAGCAATTCTTACGTGTACGAGTATAGCAAGAGCGATGTAATTCGAAGTAAATAAAAGTTAAAACAATTATTAGTATGTGTATTGACGGTGTAAAATATCCACTACCCTATATCGTCGCGTGGGTGTCGTAACAGGCGGCAGAGAGAATAAACCTAAAGATGGGCAACGTCGTCTCACTAATAACATCTAAAAAATAAGAACTCCGGTTGCCGACCCGACTGCCAAGCGTGGCTACTATGGCAAATATCCGCCCTATGATGTAATCTGTGGGAAAGGCCTACGTTCAGCAGTGAACTTTTTATAGGCTGTAATGATGATAACGAATGATAGTATAGAATAAATAATATCCAGTATGTAAAATTAGCTGCTACAAAACAGATCACAATTCTTGCTATAGAAAAAAATATTAAAATGATCGGGGGTATTGCTTTTAAAAATAAAAAATATTACAAAGATCTCAAATGTGTAAATACAAGTAATATGTCCAGCAAAAAAAACATAAATGGGACTTAATGAGAATTATGTACTATAATTAATTTAATTTAATCAATATCCTATATATACTAATTAATCCTATAGAAAGCCGCTTTAAGATGATAGTGGAGTCGTGTGAAATTCCATTATACTTCAAAGTAAGTTGGTGGACTTCACATCTCCTGTAAATATCTTTTTAATTCTTAATTTATTTATTTTTAATTATTAATTTTTCCCAAACCATGGAGATATTCGATTTGATGATTACCAGTCGCCAGTAGGGTAAACACGACACTGTTATAACACCATTTATCAAAGGCCACAAAGTAATCATGGCATGGCAAGAGAATCTACAGACCAGCTACGAGAAACAGCGCCAACGGTGCGAGACATCTGATACTATGATTGCCGATTAGCCTACTAACCATGGCGAATACGGTAAACCTCTACTATAGTAGAGGCTCATACCTAACCTTGCACTATTAAGGTCTATTGAAGAATGACGGGCGTAAATAACACAGTTTGCAAGCAACCCGGGTTCTTTCTCTGACAGTACCAATATAATTGTTGATAAACCAGTGCCCTACTACAACCCCATCTGGTGGTAAATTCCTAAATGGTAAATCGCGCTGTCTTAGCGTAATAAAAGTCTATTCACTCTTGCCTCGAAAACGTCCAAATTTAAATTTGACGGAAAGATGGACGCCGGCAGATTATTCTACTTCTTTGCTGTACGCATTACGAAAGACAAAGCAGACCGTTTGATTTAAATGCGTAGAATATCAATAACAAAGGAGTGGAGGGAGGAATGAAGTCATATAATTCCTGCGCGCACTCTCCGAAATACTTCCTATAGAATACCGAGAGGTTATCTACTCTGTGCTTGTGCTCGAGGCTGACAAGATTGGTTTCAACCAAATCAAGGACTTGCGTTTTATATAAGGTAAGATTCTGCCCCGGTAAAGAACTGCCGAACTTTTGCAAGGATATCCAGTTTTACTTACAACTGCTGTGGCTCTGGACTTAATGATTCGCCCATAGTTGTGGTTCGTAAAAATCTCAAAGCTTGTGTTTTGGAGGCGTTGAATCTTACAATATTGGCATCGCCAAATCGGAAACTACTCTGGTGTTTGTCGCCATAGGATCGAACGAGCACCCAGTCAATCAGGCCAGGATATAAGCCGCACGTTGGAAGCTCGCCCAAAAGATTAGCCAAACCCTATGACAGGGTTTATCTAGCCTTTTCTTTAGCTTTCGAGGCATCAAGCAACACAGCCAGTGCTTCCAATGATTTCGAAGTCCTCGTCCTTTAAGTGAGTGCCATACGCTAGAAAGTTCCCAGTTGACCGATTTCAGCGAAACGAAACCCGTATTGGCGGTCACTGAGGAGGTATTTTTGTTCTAGTTATGCCATGAGATGGTCGTTCAATATACGCTCCATATTCTATGTCTGAGAAGTTAAGAAATAATTTTCGAAGACATGCGAAGTCCGCCACAACGCTGTACTGCGGCGCGGCCCACACTTCCTTGCCCCTTACGTAAATATATAGGCTGTAACTTTTAATTGAAAGTAATTCGGTGAGTATTGTGACCATATTAAAAGTTGGGAAGTAAAAGAGTACGTTAAAGACCTTTATATATACCATTATAAAATGCATTCAAAAAGGATATATTTATACCAATATCCAATATAACCTAACCATTAAAAAAGTTTTTTAACAGTCAGGTCAGTGAATTGTTTAGTCGTATTTTAGCTACTATGTTGACATCCCTAATAATGCGCTGTATCTAGGCCGTTATATAAATAACCAGTCGGCTGATGAAGAGTGACGACCAGGGAACCGACGCCCGTAACGTTTCTCTTCGGGACTGACACCTAATTGACAATTACGCTGATAAATTAAAAATTTGCGTGTCTATGGCCATTTTAATTTAACCAATTATTATTAAAAAGATATAACATTTAAAAAATAGATAAAGTATCAATGGGATATCTATAATACTATTCTTACATGATTGATAAAGCCGCACTTTTGCTGTTATATGACTGCAGTGTCGTGGTCGATTTGACTGGTAAAGGACCACCCTCGCACAGAATTACAGAATAAAATAGCAGCTCCAGGCACTAGGGCACTTAATTTAGTTTTATGAGGGTCGCAAACCGGACGTCTATTTAACTCGTAATGAGGCATTCTTTTTTATAAACTGAACTGACAAAGGAACTTACAGTTCAGCTGATGGTAAGTGGCTACTGCAGTCCATGGACACCTGCAGTCAACTTCAAACAAAGATGGCTACAGATGCGGTGTCACCTCTGAAGACTAAGTTGGAATGCCTCACAATCTATAACTACTAATACTTAAAACTAGCTCTCCCTTCAGATCGGAACACAGCAGTGCAGACACTGTATTTGGCAGCAGAAATACGTAAGAGTGGTACCCAGACGGATTTCTAGGCGGAATTGCTGTCCTAACTCCTAGCAGTTCCAAAAAACGACAACGCATCAGCTCATTCATTACCCTAACTTGTATAAAATATAAGTCAATTTCCGTTTTTTCATCGTTTTTATACAATTGCATAAATAAAACATTAGTTACTTCTACTTACTATATGATCTACAAAGACTGAAGATTAACTTACTGGTTGAAGACTCTCAACTACACACAAACTGTACTCGTGAAGTAAGTGATATAAAATATACTGGATACTTTAACCTACTCACTCATTCACTTAAACTCTAACACACATACACAAACACACACAAACTAACAGCTATTGCATTAGTAAATATATGACTATTTAACTAAATTAGCTTATAACTCTTTTATAAGCTATAAAAAACTTCTGTTAAAAACATATAGAAACATTTTATTTTATTTATATATGTATATTTATTTATTTTATCCATAATTACAATGAGTACAGAAACATAAATATATGTTTAAATCGCCGAGCAGTACCGAGTAGTGCCATTCGCAATGCAAGCGAGTTTATTTTCAAAGTAGAGACAAGTTAACCTATGGCCTATTTCAAACACAAATGGCCCAATTATCCCATAATCTTATCGCCTCCTTCGTAGGGGATAAAGAAACTGATAACTATTCTCAACAACACAACCACTACATTTGAGAAGAAAATATAATACGACATCTGAAAATAAAGGTATGGTATAGGCACTTGTCACACTGCCGACGAGGAAGCGATTAGCTATCGACTATACGCTCAAGAAACGAACAATAGATATAGATCCCGTGTCAATAAAAGAGATACATGTCTTTTTTCTATAGAAAAAATACTAGTAGAAGCGTCAGTAGCCTAATGGCAGGGCGCGGACCGCGAACTCGAAAGGTCGTGGGTTCGAATCCGCCATTCGACTATTGTTGTGAACCACTTCTAACACAAGCATTTCAAGCTTACCAGAAGTGGTTAAAGGGAATATTAGTAATGTTTAATAGCATTACTAGTATTTTTTCTATAAAAAAAAAATATTTAAAAAAATAAAAAAATACATGTATTTATAGTTCACGCGGCTGTTCACGCTACCGGCGAGACCTTTGTCTACACTAGTTTGTCGCAGCGGCAGAGCTATCAAAGATAAAACTCGCTCGGCGATGCTCGTTTTGCGGTCAGAACTAACGCGGAGAGACCTACCAGCGGTCATTTTACTCTACAGTGCGGATCTGAGTGCACTTTCTTATAGCCCAGTGACTACTGTCGGAACACACGTGCTTCTCGCTGCTCGCCAACTCTTATCTAGTTTCTAGCTCTACTCGCTTCTCGTTCACCGTTGGCGGTGAGACAAATGCCATAGTGTCACGAATAGCCTATACACGTACGAAATCTATAACAGGTAGGTAAGTTACACTAAGACAGCATTCTCATAGGCGCATGCTACACACTCGATAATTATCACGATATTTAACGTGATTTTTATCTTGCAATATTTTGGACCGAATCTACATACTACACACTCGATACTAATCGGGTCAGTACAACGGTAGATTTCATTCACTAAAGACGTGTACGTTACATACTCCGAATCCAATAACGTAATGAGTGACTATAAAAGTAAAGCTTGCGTTGCTATTATATTAGCGATAGCATTAAAAAGACGTGTAAAGAGAAAAAAATGGATGAAGCATTGGCTTCAAGACAGAGATCAATATACACACCTGAATCTATTAAATTAGATTCGTGAATACCAAGAAATGGATGATTATGAAAATTATTTTCGAGTGTCCATCGCTGACAGAATGAATACTGACCAATACTGACACGATAAATATTGACCAGAGACTAGATACTCGATATTTATCGACGATACTTGATACAGATCGTGGGATTTCTGAATTTTTAGAAATCCAGCGATCCGTATAACGATCTGTGATACGCTATATTACACACTCGATAAATATTGTAATCCTGGATTACGATCCAAATATCGTGATAATTATCGAGTGTGTAGCATTCGCCATTCTATCATCTAGCGCTTGATCACCACTTACCATCAGGTTGCATAGAATAAGTAAAAAAAGGTAATTACGATCTTCGTTTTATAACTAACGCAGCATTACAATTTTCATATTTCAAGAAAGCAATAAACTGATGCCTATTATGTGAGCTTCGCCATATTGGATATTTAGTTTAAAAATGTGCCAGAGTATTCCCGATAAAAAGTAAGAAGGGTTTTAAAAAAATAGAACCTGTTTGTAAAAATTATACTCTAATTATTATTTTTTTCATTAGGTCTCATGGTAGCAATCAGGCATATTCCGGCACATGTTTTCTCAAAGATCTGAAATAGTAGGGCTAACACAAGCAACATATATTATAATCTTGTTGTACTCAGTAAGCTGACTAACCACAAGAATACCAAAGAGTTGTCAAATTACCAAGGAAATGGAACATTCCTTTAATTTTTATAGAATCAAGTATTTTCGTTGAAACAACTAGTGATAAGATATTGATAAATTTTGATTCACATCTCCAAGTGTTAAATGCATTTTTTAGGGAAAAAAAAAATTGCGACATGCGACCTAATTAATCGATCTCTCTTTTCTATGTCCCACATAAATATTAAATTAATGATACATAAATAGTAACAACTATTCGCACAAACGCGAACGGATGGTGAAAATTAAACCGCGAGTTAACACCTATTAAAAACATTAAGGCAATGAATGAGCTGACGGATTAACGTAAAGCGGCCGCGAGAGCAAATTGCATTGCCTGATATTTCATCCGTATCCTTGTCGGAATCGTTCAGCGGCTATATACAAATTAATTGCGACTTTTTAAGACACGTCATGGTCTCCTAATGCATTAAAGTGTACCGTCAAACTTCTGAAATAACTTTTTAGACAACGAGATAAAACGAGCAAGTTTAGTTCTTAACCCCTACATCACCTGGTTTTAACAAAATTCTACCCCTTTCTTTCTTTTCTCATCGAACTGCCCCACAGATATTCACCCGTTTGCAGTCACCATACCACGCATTTAAAGCAATAAGTTTGCTTAATGCGCACTGCAAAGAAGTGGTATATATGCCAATCCCCCTCCATCTTACTGATAAGTGTCTTTAACCAAAGAGTAAATAGGTTTTTGTTATTAGTGCACTTTCCGTATTATGAAAATGAAATTAAAAGTCTTTACTTATAGCCAACTTCAAAAAAGCAGGAGGTTCTCAATTCGACACTATCTTTTTTTTGTATAATATAATATGTTTCACAATATCTGCGCCACATTTGGTGATTATGATGATTCCTTTTTATTGATTTGGCTATACTTAAAGCATAGATATTTAATAATGCACCAAGGATAGTCCTAATTAAATTTGAAGTGAAAATTCCATCCCTAACGGTGAAATTAATGTAATTATTTAGATGATATTATAGTTACCTTGAGCCAGTGAAATTGCTTCATCCACTCAAAAGGGTTAATTAATGAAACTTTAAAGTAAAAAAAAACTGACTTCAAAGAACTTCAAATAATAAAATAATTTCCACATATTTTAATAGCTTCAGTAATTTTATTATTTTTAAGGTTTTTTAATAATCGACATTCAGTTTCTGCCCGAAGAAGAAATGACGAAACTCTGGAAAGTATCCTCTTTTTTGTCATTTTAAAGGCAAATAATATAATAGACTAGCGGTTTTAATTTTTTTGCGTGGAACTCTTTTCTAAAATAAAAGTAGCCTAAGTTACTCCTTATAACATTAGCTATCTGCCAGTGAAAGTCCGTCAAAATCGGTCCAGCCGTTTCGGAGATTAGCCGGAACAAACAGACAGACAGACAGACAGACAAAAATTTTAAAAATTGTGTTTATGTTATAAGTACCGTATATACTTTCATATGCATTTAGTTAAATGCTGTTATTTTGACATTACAAACAGACACTTCATTTTATTTATTTGTATAGATTATTTTATTTATTTGTAATTTATACATGGCTCTCTATACCCTTTAGAACGAAACGCAGCAGTGCAGGCTATGCTATTATATTATATATTGGTAAAAGAGTCTATATGTATATATATATAGGTAATATATATATATATATATATATATATATATATATATATATATATATATATATATATATATATATATATATATATATATATACCTATTTAAAAGACAATTTTTACCACTGGTTCGGAAAATAACTCTGTCCTTGAAATAACCAGCGAGAAACCCAGCGGGATTATTTTTTTAAGACATAAAATTTGACATAAATGTTGTACAAAAATTTATATGATTCATAATAGATAGCTGGCATGGTAGCGATCACCTCATTCCCAAGGATTATTTTCATTCATATATTCCTTGAGCCGTGGTAGCTCAGATGGTTAGCGCTCGCTGTTAATTTCACAGTACGCGAGCAACCCGGGTGCGATCCCCGCCGGCACCAATGAAATTGTTAATGGCAATTTTAAGTGCTGATTTACCACGTGCTCGGCGGTGAAGGAATACATCGTGAGGAATCCTGAATGTCTGAGAAATAAGAAAAAAAAATATTTCGAAGATATGTGAAGTTCGCCAACACGCTCTGGGGCAGCGCGGCAAACACTTCCTTGCCCGAAAACCCCCCTCATAAATGTGAGGAGGTCTGTGCCCAGCAGTGGTACGTATATAGGCTGTAATTTTATGTATTCCTTAATATTATAATAACCCTTTTTAAACAATTTTGATTTTATACATTAACTTGTTGATTGATAAACATTGAATATCGTATACATTGCCCCATAAATAAATTACTAATCCTTTGGAGTCTATTAACTGGCATTACAAGTTGTGTTTGTTCCTTTAGTATTCAAAGTATACATATCTTTGTTCTTATCAAAGGTATTTGTTGTATATAATGTTTTATGTACATATTTACATTTTCATAAATAAATTCCGATGTAAATGTATATTTATTTCTTTATACTTTTATCAAAGATACTCAAAAGGCACTCTTTTGCAATTTAAGTTATAAATTGCCCGTACGACCCTCTTTTGCTAAACAAATATGGTTTCAATGTCAGTCGCGTTACCCCATAGCAACATTTTATAAGACATAACGTACGCTATGAAAGTAACTAAAATAAAACAATCAAGCTGTTTCAAGATTGGTGAGACCTCTAAACTTTCTTACAGCAAATGCTGCAAATCTAAGTTCGCTTGCTAATTTAGATATATGGGGGGCCCATTGGAGCTTCGCGTCGATAGTAATTGCAAGAAAAGGAGTGAAATCCAAAAAACTCAATTCCTCCCATTTAAGACCACATTAACATTCAAACGTTTAACATTAGGTATTGTAAACTTATACGATTTGGTTTATTGCTGTATAAAAGTAAATTATTGGCATTAAACCAATGACCTAATATATACGATAGAGCATTATATACAACGTCATTATTAATTGACTTCCAGAATCTAGGCATATGAAAAATCATTGAGCAGTAACAATTTGTAAATTTCTTGACCTGTATATACAATTTTATATAAAATATCAAACAATTATTAACAAATTAAAATAATAGTTTTGATTGTGTTTATTTTACAGTTCACTTCACTATCACTACATGACAAGTTCTCTACTGAACATAGGTCCCCACAAATTGCCACAAACTATGGTCCTGAGGCACTACCTGTGTGTTTCATCAGGTCGTCACTCCATATAGTGGGGAGTTGTCCAACAATTCGCTTGCCAGTACGAGGCTGCCACTCGAGAACCTTTCTTCACCATCGATGTTCAGTCTTCGAGATATATAACCAGCTCATTGCCAATTCAGTTACTCTTTTTCTTCTGCGGATATCATCGTTACGGATTTCCGCTGAGAAATTCCGAGCTTTATTTGGTTCCTCAAGTTATCCAACAATTAATAATAAACATAGAATATATAATAATTCACACTTAGCCACATAATACATAATATAGTACGTGAGGGTAATATGGTCATCCGGTTAATATGGGCACTTTCTTAAAACTCAAAAACTACAGCCTTGTTTGCATAGGTGGCTCTATGATACGATAGCTCTTCATCAGTCAATCAAATAATAAAGGGTCAAAAGGGCTCTGCTTTATCGACGCCATTTTGACAGTTGACGATATAGTAAAATTTTTGTAAAAATTTTTCGAAGAGTTCCTAATTATTGCCAAAGCTTGTTTGCTATTTTTTTTTCTTAATATATTAGTTATAGTATGCTACTTAGTGTTTTTGTCTCTGTCCTCCTCCTATTTTTGTTTTATAGGGCGGCAAACCTTAAGATGACCATATTACCCTCATGCACCTTAGTATAGGCAACTTAACGAAATAAAAACAAGTAAAAAAATGTAGCCAAAGAGAACATGTTTCATTTTCATACAAACTTTAACACATTCATTCTCAGTTTTAAGATCTATTTTGTCTAAAAAATATAAGTTTTGGATGCTGTAGTGCCTATTCAGCTCACCTTGACTAAGTCACTTTGTGTCTCTTAGACCACTATATTATAATATTACGAGAAAATTATTCAGATAACGTAAAAATAATGTTTAGGAAAATCTTACCTTATTAAATCCAACAGGGTATCCGGCGTCAGCGTATCCCTACTAATTACTTTAGTGGTATTTGGCTGGCTGTACGCTTCAGGGTCATTCCCTGGCTTAATGGTGGTAACGAGAGCAATTCCAAGCATCACAGCACATACTGTCGTTGTCATATAATAAATGATTGCACGGAGACCGACTCTGAAATAAGAAAATGTATATGATATTGAGCTCTTCCTTAACTTGGATAGCCCATAAACAGTCCGCTATGGGGGGGGGGGATGTGCTTCTCCCATAGCAGGTAGGGTTATAATACCCACGCTTAGCAGACAGACTAGTTTGGAATACCAAATTGTATGCTATAATATAATTTTTGTATGCTAGATGTGAAATATCACAAAATACAAAAATACAAAAGTTTCTTATACTCCGCCATTTATCGGAAATCATGAGATCATTGATTCTCTTACGAAGTAATATAATCCTAATCATAAACCGTTTGAAAAATCAATTAATATTGAAATTGTCATGGCACCATTGTAAATATTTCATAAAAGTAATAGTTCAAAATGCAGATGCGTTGTCATCCGTGAGGACTAAGACGGAATGCCTCGTTTCCAGTAAAAAGGGTCTCTGATTCTTTACACACACCATACGAAACACAGCAGTGTTAAGCTGCTATTTTACGCCGGTATTCTGTGAGTGTGGTCCTACCCGGTCGAGCCGACCCATTCGTGCTACAACTATACTATTAATGAAGCTGCAGCATGGCTCTACCACGTCAATACTTCTTTGAGCTTCTTGGAACTTGATTCGTTCATTAATCATTACAGTCCTTCACAAATCCACTGCTGAACATAGTCCTCCCCCTAATGGCACAAAGCTCGGCCAGATCCTAAACGGCTGAACCGATTTTGAAGAAATTTTGTATTTTGAGTCTCTGGATGGCTTAGATTCACCATTGGACCCGGAAGGTGGCGCTGTTGTCGAGATCCAGAAAGCACCCTTGCAAAGCCAGGATGGTAAGTTGTTGATAAGTTACTACTTACTTATTACTTTTAGTTTTCTTCTTTTTATAGAGTCCCAAAACATGATCGGTGTTTTGTTTTAGATAAATTCGATTATTAGTACTTGATAATTTAAAATTAAAAATGTTATACAACCGACTTCAATATAAATTATTAAGAATAACTCAAAAACTATTGGTCAGACCTTGATCAAATTTATATGGGACCACATGAGAAGCACCAGCTCTCAAATAAAAAAAGAATCATCGAATTCGGTTCACCCAGAAAAAAGTTATGAAGTCAGTAGAAAATATACAAAACATGCTCATTTGTCTTCAAAAACTCATACCAACAAAGAAAGATAAACGGAGCGCTCCGTAAGTTTCAAGTGATGACAAAACCAAACCTACTTGTATCATTACTTGGTTTCGTCGTCGCCCTACCACAACCTACAATTATTCCAATCAGCATTGTATATATCAGATCCAGCTTAACTCCGATCCCATCAGATAAACATTACGAGCATAGCTTCGAAGAAATGGATGTCACTGCGTTCGTGCGCAAACTTTTGGACTTTAATAATTAATATATTAGGTTGGAGAATGAGTGCTACTGTGTTTATTCACACACTTGTGGTCTATAATAATATATCCCTTAGATTTTATAGTCACTAGCATTTGAAGAAGTCGTCACCGTGCCAAAAGGGGTCAATACAATGTCGTCGTCGTTTGATATGAAATGACCAGAACGGCGACAGGAAACAACGTCAAAAGTTTTAAAAAGCAGCTTAATGCTGCTGTGTTTCGTATGGTGGTAGTAGAGAACTGGAGACCTTTTTTCTGGAAACGAGGCATTCCATCTTAGTCCTCAGGGGTGACAACGTATCTGCATTTTGATTCTTAATCGAGGATAAATGTCGATGTCGACAGAAACAGCATCCACTTACCATCAGAAGGACTGTGTGCTCGTTTGTCACCCATATTTTATTCTATAAAAAACAGATGCATCTGTCGACCGTGGCAATTACTACAAAGCCTACTAAGCACTATAGGACTCATGTCAATCGACGATGCAATAGTTATCACAGAGATTGTGGACACTAAAGACACGCATATCGAAAATTTCACGCAGACTGTAACTAATCGCTCGGCTGCAATTATAGACTGCATTTATAATAGACCGCATTCTGTTCATGCTGTGTGGGGGCGGCGTTACAGCATCCATTACCCTGTTCCATTCCGAGAGTGTCGGGTAAAGTGCGAGACGTCTGAAACGCCGATAGTTGATCCGCTTGCCAAGCATGAGTCCTAACTCCGTCAGTTGACTCTTTGACAATTAGGAATTGCAATTTTATGTGCTATATTACCACGTGTTTGGCGTTGAAAGAAAACGTGAGATATAGGGTACGTAAGAAATAAAAAAGGACGGCACGCGACCTGCAATTTTCAGCTTCAAAATTCTATCGGAAATGAAAGCCAACTAGTGCCAAGCAGCGCGAAGCATATAGGCTGATAATTAACTTTTTTTTCTATTCTCTTTGGATACATAAAAACATTATTTTGTACCGTGTAGTGGCGTCGTGAGAGAATCAACTACGCTTTGCCGTCCCGTAGGTGTCACAAGAGGCAACAGAGAAAAGAGGAACAGAAGTATATTCCTGATAACATCCCAAAAAAACTGCGGCTACCAACCCGCCTGCTAAGCGTGGTAACTATGGCAAATACCCATTGACGCAATCTATGGGGAAATGTATATAAAAAAAAGCATTTAAATATTCTTATTACTTTTTAAGGCATCATAATTTTAACTAGGTACTTAAATATATTTGTTGCAAATAGATATGTAAAGTTTAAAAAATCATCAACTTACTTGCCAGATAGACTAAGATCCAAAGACCCTATGGCTGACACTATAGAAGATACCAGAAGTGGAACTATAAGACACTTAAGCATCCTTAGGAACAGTTCTCCTGGATATTGGAAGTACATAACCTCTCTCTTCGTCCACTCGTGACCTGACGCTCTCAGTCCCCATCCTAATATTGTGCCGGCAACCACGCCGATAATGGTGAGTAAGGTAAGAAGGTTTTCTCGCAGGAAAACGAAACATTTCCGTCGGATTTCGGACGGCATTTTAAAGAATCCGCTTTTTTCTGTAAACAAAAAATATAATGAGTTGAAAAATGACAATCAAATATCAAACTTCATTAAAACATTAAAGTCTATTAGGTATTAATTCAACAAGCAATATTTCAACAACACTTCCTATATGTCAGCTAGCGAATAATTGAGTTTTAACTTCTAATTGGAGCAACGTGACAGTCTAACCGCTCTATAACCCCAATCAGAAACAAATAAGAGGATGCCTGTGACGATTATATAAAATTATAGAAGCGAATGAAAATATTTTACAGCATTTGTGAGGAATATGTGTACATACTTTAATATTTTTTGTACTCTATTAGGAATTATGGCTGGACAGGGGCACAAGGGAAGCCATTATCTCGCCTTATATCATAAAAGTGATGTCATAAGAGACAACTCAGAGACAGACCTAGAAGAAAGGTGAGAGATATCTGGAATTGCATTCGCCAATTCGCTTACCAAGTGTGCTAATTAAAACAATTCCTCTTTAGAGAGGATTGTAGGAAGGATTAGCCCTATTTGTCACACTTGTCAAGCGGATTGACCATAGAATTGCCAGACATCTAGCACCTTTGATGCCCGTTGCAAGACCGGGTATTTTACACCTGACGTAAAGTAAATGGTTCTTAATACTGTTATCGGAAACCACTAGATTTTTCTGGCAATACTGTTAACGGAAACCACTAAATTCTTCAAAGCCAACACTACAACTAAGATTTTTTTGAACCTATAAATTGAAGATTATTCAAAATGAAACAACTTTGGATTCATTAATACATTTTATACATTTCTTAGCAATATTAATCCCGGACGAAATTGAGACAAGAGAAATCGATTTACCCAAAAGATGCACGTGCATTCGACACACGAGACACGATGTTTCGATAATTATGAATAGGTATTTGGAGCATGGCACTAGCACAGTACTATTGTAGTCGCTTCCCAGTCGACGTGCGAGCATCGCCGGCGTCTCGGGAATTCGTTGATACGTCACGTGTGACTAAGATTACTGTCTGCTAATAACGATCGAGACAATGAATCAGTTTTATGTATCAAAACCTAAAGCGTAAATATTCCCTTACGTGCCGCGACTGGTATCTTACGTCCGCGCTCACAAACACAACATAGGCTCGAAAAAATACCTCAACAATAAAAAAAGACCAACAAGAAAAGATGTTTTGGATGCTACCATAAAGAAAGCGATAATGAGATGTCGGCTAAGGATGCTAGCACTGCATCATCTAAAGTAACTACCCGGTGTACGCAGTGTAAAAAAGGATTTTGTATTCAATGTTTCAATAATGAGGGCATCCACGACTTTTTCTGCCACCAGGGCGGCGCCATTTAAAAGTGAGGTATAATGTTTGACAGATCTCATAGCGGGGAAGTTAATTTGTTCGGAAAATGTAAAGTTAATGTTTCTTTCTGTACTATTAGCTATATTTTATATTAATAAGAGTAAAAATAAATAAACCACACCACAGATATACATAAAAGTAGAAACATTAAAAAAAAGGTGAAAATGATATAAGTATATATAATAATTAATCTGTGAAAAAAATAAGTATATTTTTTTTTCACAGATTTCTTATAAAAAAGTACCCTTACACTAGCGATTTCTCCTGCAACGTGGAAGCGTTTAACATAAATAACTTAAACACATATTAGTAGGTCATACAAAATTCGGGAAAGATAGAACTCGCGGCCCGCAACGCTACTGCCAAAGAAGTAACCACTGCGCTAACAAACCGTGGAATAAGAATTTTATAAATTTAAATTATAAATATTATGCATCAAAAATTCTCCTCTACAAAATAAAATCGGTTACGTCAAAGCTGAAAATGGCTTTTAGTTGCATTTTACATACATCCCACAGCTGTACACAGGCCTCCTCTCATTTCTAAAGGGTTGTAGGCAAAAGGCATTATAACAAGCAATTCAAAGAATTAATTTGTACAAAACACAAATGAATTCTATAAATTACTAGATAAAAATACGGTGCAGTCTTTTGAACCTTTCAATAGGTAGCAAAAAATATGGTAAATGGTAAACTTATAAGACTCTTTTTACGCGTTTATAAATTTGAACATCATATTCGACATAACTAACCGTGTAGTGGCGGTAGAAGAATATCCACTACCGTGGATGTTGTAAGAGGCGACAGAGTGAAACAAACCAGGAGATAGCCAGAAGCGTCCTCCTAATAACAACTAAAAAAAAATTGCGGTTGCCAATCCGCCTGCCAAATATGGCAACTATGGAAAATATCCACCCTATGAGACGATTTGAGGGGGAGGGCTAGGTTTAATAACGGTAACAGTAAAGGTACGGTAGTACAACATCAATAGCTGCTCTAAATTCATATACTGTTACAAATATTTGCCAGTATATATGCAGTAGTATAGTCCTTCAGTGATAAAATTATAGAATTTTAAGAAACACTGTACCTCGTTTAGCTAAAATATAGCCACATGACATAGACAATGATGTTATAAATGAATTGCAAGATCAAGTATGTTTGTTGCTCTACTACTTACAATTATCGCTTTACAGTACTCTAAACAATATTCTAAATTGTCTAAAACAGTTTATATAATGAGGATGACAAACGGGCACACAGTCCACCTGATGGTAAGTGGTTGCTGCGGCCCATAGACATCTACATCTATCATCGATTAAGAAACAAAATTCAGATGCGTTATCACCCCTGAGGACGAAGATGGAATTCCACGTTTCCAGAAAAAAAAAAGTGTCTCCTGTTCTCTACACTCACCTTACGAAACACATTAGTATTAAGCTGCTATTTTACGCTGATATTCTGTGAGAGCGTGGTCTCTAGTCGAGCCGACCCATTTGGGTTGCAACCATAATATAGCTGCAGCATCGCTCTACCACGTGAAATGTTCAATAACTTTTCATAACTACTCAATTCTTATTTCTACTGCAAATTTTAGTTTTCAATCTAAGCTTCCGTAACAAAGCAACAAAGTATGAACAATGTTGCCAATAAGTTCATTATGAGAATTTCGCAAGCATGAGAGTGAAATGTTCCAGCGGCGTGGCACGTGGGAGCAGCGGGGGAGCAAGCGCGGATGTCCCCGCGGAAATCTTTAGTTAGTGGTATCACGATAGATCCGCGCACTCCCCTTCGCTCACACGCACCGCAATACGCTTTAACCACTGCCAACTACTCGCGATACCTGACGAATGTACTGTACATCCAATAGCATGGAATGGACATTTTTCATCATTAAAACGTATAGGTATATAGGCCATAGAATTATTATATAGATAGATAGAATCCAATAAGTATGCTTTTAAAAAGTTGCTACGTAATCATCCATTAAAGACAACGATTCTCACATGATTCATCCATGTCATATATATTGCTAAACCATAGAATACTATAACACATATGCTAAACAGATGTATATGTTCATAGTTATTTGTATGTACTAATTACATATATAGTATATATCTCTATATATAAAAATCAATTAGTCTCGCAAAAACTCGAAAATGGCTGAACCAATTTTGGTGAATTTTTGGAGTTTACTCCTTAACAATCGATTTTCATATATAAGCCCGGGGTATGAAAATGTATGGGCAGTAAAATCAAACGTTACGACATGCGTTACGTTATGTATTCATGTTTCCATGACTACGTAATATGTCGTGCGCAACTTATCTTGCGCAGCCCCCAGCACAGAGTACTCTCGGCTGTACTACTTTATATAAACAAATAACAACTGACAACCAACTGTCAACTTGCGAAGTTTTGATATTAAATTTCATATATAATTGTTCGTAAGGAGTAAACTCTACTCGTGCGTCGGAGCTGACACACACACTTTTTTTTGTGTGTGTTTGAGTGGGTCTCAGGATGATCTAAACGATTCACAATTGGACCCGGTAAGTGGCGCTGTTGTCGAGATCGAGAAATCACCCGTGCGAAACCGGGGAGATCGCTAGTATATATGTATATATATATATATATATATATATATATATATAGGTGGGTGGGTGTGTGTGTGTGTGTGTGTGTGTGTGTGTGTGTGTGTGTGTGTGTGTGTGTGTAGGCACGTCTATAAACTACTGGCTAGATCAAGAGTAAAGGTTTTACTCTAGCGAAGCGTCGTTTCTTTTTGTAACGTGACAACCGTTGTTGTTTAGAGGATTTTTGAAAATAACATCTTCGGGTAAGCATACCATATACTCGTATTTGCGACTAATTACTAACGATCTGTTTATTGTATTTTCTTGCATTATATGTTGTAACGCACGCATATTTGCGCCATCCATCATGAGTGCATCTGAGGACGTTCCTCTTTCGCATACATCACAAGTGGGATCAAGTTCCTTTTATTGCCCACATATAATCTTCAAATAGTATAATGAAGGCGTGATGCTGTGCCACTCGTTCTTAAAGTATGCTGTCAGCGAGGGACGCCGCGGGCGAATTATTTACCGCTGCTGCCGACCGACATTTGATGCGTGAGGGAAGTAAATTTGTCTTAAATATAGCTTAGAAAAAAAATATTTTGTAGTAACAAGTAGTTAACTTTTTAAATGGTTGAGAGAAGTGCCTGAAAGCCAAGCTTATTTCAGTTGACTATCCTGAGTCTATTTGGGTGATTAATGACCCTGTTAAATTGTAGAGTTGCTTACTTTATATTATTTTGTGTTTTGACTATGTCAACAGCCATACCGTAGGCGTAGCTAAAAGAGTGGGTGCCGTCCGCGTGTGGTGTTGGTAGAGTTCTAGTTTAGTCGTCGTTGAGATGTAACGGGGATGACTGAACATAAAAATGAGTGCTCGTAAAAATAAAATGAAGTGTACATTTGTTACGTAACAAACGATTAAAAAGATTATGGCTCTTGGACATTTTATTTTGTGATGTAAAGTTTCATTTGAATTGATCTAGTTGAAGTAGAATATTTTCTAGCGTTCATACTCTTAGTTACTTGTTATTACTATTTAGTCGCATTGCACGAATTGGTGCGTAGTTGTAACTACGATTTACTAGTGAGTCTTTGTGAGACGCGCGCGCCACCTACTGTAAGTTATTTGTACTATGCCTATAACTTTCGCGTAATTGCAAGCAATAAGTTAACAAAGTTTTACCGCAATCTGATGAACGATATGGCAGCGCATAAAATACGAACAACCAAAAATTATTTTTTATGCATTAGATTGCCTCGAGGCATTAAGTCCTTTTGTATTCTTTTGATTTAAGGGATGCAATAAAGCATAAATAAATAAACAGGTAGACAGGATAGACGCGCATCCATATCTTTTTTCATAATATCTTATTGATACCCATATGGATAGGGTGACAAACGAGCACACAGTCCACCTGATGGTAAGTGGTTGCTGTGACCCATAGACATCTACATCTATCCCCAATAAAAATCAAAATGCAGATACGTTGCCACCCGTGAGGACTAAGATGGAATGCCTCGTTTACAGTAAAAAGGGTCTTCGATTCTCTACACTCATCATACGAAACACAGCAGTGTTAAGCTTACCCACAAGGAAGCAAAGCAGTGATTTTCAACTACCCGCCCGCCCAAAGTGCGGTTGCATTAATTCGTTTTTATACTTTCATTTATTTTTAAAACAAACTTTTTAAACATGTATTATATATAAATATGTGTGTGTGTGTGTGTGTGTGTGTGTATATAATATACTATATATGTATATATATAATATAGAAGAAGTTAAGTATAAAACTTACAATATAAATCATTACATAAGATAACATAAGCTCTCACACCTGTGCCCAGAGGGGTAGGCAGAGACTAATACAGACTTCCATTTGACACGATCCTGACACATCTCCAATAGGCACTCTAATAGAGTACCTCGTCAATTACGGGTACTCTTAACGTGGGCCATCTTCAATATATAACCAATTTTTGTTGACAAACTTCCGCCTAGGGCCGACTCTACCACTCACTTCTGCATAATTTGCTTTGTCACTCTTTCCTTATGCAATCGAAGCACAGCACACACTATCATTTGGCTAACCACACTTTTCTTTTATCACACAATTTCTCACCTTATCATTCAGACTCAGCCCTAATTTCTATATGACCGCGTTTCTACTGCATTATTTCTTTCATCACACGTCACCTTAATTTATCTTTCCTTGGTGATTCTTAAATGTACTGACCTGATTTACATTCATTAATTGTTTTTTTAATTAAAGTTATTTTAAATCATTCGTTAAAATAAATTACTGACACAATTTATATTTTATAAATGTGACGTTACTATATTTTATTTATTTACTAAGTGGGATAGTAGTAATGTAAAGTATATGTATATATTATATGTATAGGTATATTCCTCTTTGTGTAATTATGTTTATATGTATCTTAGTATGTTGTTATAGTTTTTATGCATATATACTAGCTGGTACCCGCCGCGTTACTGCCGCAGAAGAAATATTTGTGGAAATATCGTTTTAAATTTGGAAGGGTTATATTGTTTAATTAGGAATGATAACACATTCATTGAAATTGAATGACATATTATGACTTTCAAATAAATATGTCGGTACGACCCGCGCGCCACCTACTGTAATTTAATCATACTTTGCCTATAACTTTCGCGCAAGTGCAAGCAATAAGTTGACAAAATTTTAGCGTAATCTGATGAACGGTATGGCAGCGCATAAAATACGAACAAACAAAAATTATTTTGTAATCATAGATATTTATATGGTAGTTATTTGCACTTTGCACCCATAATATCTTCTCTGCTAGACTGGTAGAGAATGTCTTGTTGTATTAAATCCGGGTTTTTATACTTGGTGTGCAAATAAAGCCTAAATAAATAGTAGTCAATCACTTAATTAGACAAAAACCTATTAACCCTCGCTTTGACGTAGTAAACCGTTTGGTGGATGCATGGTATGTTAACAATAAAGGCTTGAAGGCCGTTAAGCGCCTGCTTGTAGGATGGTGGATACTGATAACAATTTTGTATTTACAATATGTGGTTACGGTAGTCCATGGACACTTGTAGCCTACTTCAATCAATCAAAGTCACAGATTAGTTTTCGCCTGCTTGAGAATCCCACCCCATGGTAAATGATGAAGTAACGGAAGATGGTAAAACGCACTGGCTTAGTTCAACAAAAGCCTATTCATTCTTGTCTTCAAGACACATTGTGATATGAATGGATCGGATGGAAAAACAAACACCGGAAAGTTTTTCCATTATCAATAACAAGAACGGCGAGATAAAGTGAGATTTAAGTATAAATAGGTAGAATTATAATACATAGAATAAAAAATTGTCGTACATATTATACTGATATGTGACATGATTCTATAGCAATTGGCCGTGACCATGAACTTAAGCGAAATTTAACCATAAATTTTAAATTACTTATTTAATCTATCCATTTATTCTCAAATACCTATTTATTCTCCCTTGTAGAGCTGGTAGAGCCGTGCTGCAAGCTCAAATGGGTCGGCCCGACCGAAAAAAAAACTACGCTCGCACAAAATACCAGCGTAAAAAGCAGCAAAATTCTGCTGTGCTTCCTTTGCTAAAGGACAAAAACCGACAATCTTTTTTACTGTTATTGAGACATTCCATCTTAGTTCTCAGGAGTCAACGTCTAATGGACTAAAGCATACTTAATAGAGCATATTTCGTAAATCGAACTCAGGGGAATATTTGCATGCCATTAAGTCATAAATAATAATTTGTGAAATTTCCATCTGTCTGTCCGTTTGCTTGACTAGGCAGACGGACAGGCAGATGGACGGACATACGAGAATTTGCCCGAACTGTCCGGGCTAATCTTCTGGAAATGAAACAGGAGATGAGCAGTCTGTCTATTATTTAAAAATTAGTAAAAAGATATTTATTTATGTATATTTTTTAGTTATCTTTTTTTATATATTTTATACCCTTGCTAAGATTTTCACAGATTTTTTTGAGTTTCGAAAAGGTTCAGGAGAACTGACTTTTCTTTCCAAAAACACCATCCCCTAAATTTTACAGCCCGTGGTTATGACCCCCTGCCCAAATCCCTTTATTGCCCCCCCACTCCCCTTATCTTGCTACGCCACTGCTTCTTACCCTTTTCTTTCAACCACTCATAAATGTATAATTGTTATCACACATATACGAATATTTTAAAACATTTTCTGCCCACATTCGTAATCTTTCACAGACTACAATTCTCTAGATCTTACGTTATTTACAGCAACATATAAAATTGCTAATTTTATTTTTGTCGGTCCCGTAGTTTCGTACATTTCCCATACACAAATTCCGTACATTTTATGCTACATGCATATAGAATAAAATTACTTTTACGGGTTTATCGCGTTTAATTAAACGTTAAATATTTTTTTTTGTGAGTGCGTCCGGAATTACAAATAAATTAAATTAACCCCGATTAAATCCGTAAAACTATTTGCATTCAATATGTATTGTTTGCGTAAATAATATAAGAAACCAATATACAAGCATATAAGAGAAATATGTATACTAATGATAAAACATATTAAATTGTTGCGATGTACCTAGTGGCAGCGTTGGAGAAACCACCACTCCAATTCGTTCTGCGAGTGTGATAAGAGGCTGCTTTCAGAATTACCGGAAAAAAACTTATACCTTCCAAAAGGTGGCGTTATAACCATCTCGTTTACATCAGACGTAAAAAACCCGCGACAAGGAGCAGAGTCAAAGGTGCCAGGACGTCTTATACGGCGATAGTCAATTCGACTGCCAAGCAGTCATTGTGACGACGCACTATTAATATAATAATAAATAATAATTAATATCTATCAAAATCGTCTAAATATATCGTATATTTATTTAATTTGAACAATTAAAATGCAGTAATAAGCATAAAGTTAAAAGACTTTCATTTCAAAAATTAACTATTATATTAAATTAAAGGTTTTTACTGGTTCGCCAGTTATTTTTCTGTGGACTACGGCCCAGTCCCCAACTTCTCGGCCCTCTTCGGGGGGAGCGCGTTGTTTTGGTTGGCGCTCACTGCACACGGGCTTGGCCTGTATGGGGCCGTGTGCCTCCCCCACATATTTTTTAAAATGTGGGAGTGCAAAGCCTTTGTATCGGGTATTTTTATATAAATATTGTGAGCTTTTTCCAAACGGGAATTGATTAATTAATTACTGATGTGGACCTGATAGAAGTGGAATAGGGACGATTTAATGTTCTTAACCTTTTTTAGCCCTTTCTTCGTGAACGGGGTTCTTTAGCTTAAAATAATTATAATCCACTACCAACAGCTTTCGACTGCTCTAGTGAATATTCATTCTTCTAAGAGACACCTAAAAGAACTAAGTTACTATACGAACACAACGTAAATAAGAGCCCTAACTAAGACGATCACGCCATAAATAAACAAACGGTCTATAACTAAACCTTTAGAAAGATCATTGGGAAAGATCGTTATTTTGTTAGCCTGGTCACGTAATTTATATAATTTAATTTTGTTATATTTTAACAAATGGACTTTTTATATATACAATAGAGGCGTTACAAAATGATTCCTCACTACACCTAGAGAGATCAGAACTAGCAGTGGAATTTTACAGATTGATAATGAAGAAAGATGATAAAGGGGTATGGGGGAAAATATATTAACTTTTCGTATGCTCATATAAATTTCTGGCAACTCACCGTAATGGAAAATCCATGAAAAAAATAACACTTTATCCAAACTTCACAGAGTGCGAGGGTATAGGCTCTACCTCGCACGGTACCAACCCAGTCCAGTATAGTGAGTATAGATACTCCTCACCTCTTCCAAGTAATGCACGCCACTTGGCGCATTTTGGCACTTTGAGAGTACGTTACTACGGTAGCTAAGCGTTAGGCAGCGCTTCGGTTCGCGGGTTCCAATCCCGCACTGAATAATTTTTATTCATTACTATTACTTCCTATTAAAAGTACACTGCTTAACATAGGCCTTTCACATTTATAGCCCCATAGAGGGGATATATGCCATAGTTGCTACACTTGGCAGGAGGGTCGGCAACCGCAGTTTTTTATTTTAGTGGTTATTAAGAAGACGCTGCTGACCATCTCCTATTTTGTTTCATCTGTCACCTCTTATGACATCCACGGGTCGATTTGGGGTATTGGATATTCTTAAACTGTAATTTCATGGTAGACTTTAGAACACCTTCAAACAATTATGTCGGGTCTAGATATTTGTCAATTTATAAATGTAAAATACCTCCGCGATAAAGGAGAAATTCCTAATATGGGTAAAGTTTGAAAAAGGCCTATATCCAGGAGTTGGTTTTAAAAGGCTGTTAATGCACAAATATTATTATTTATTACTCATACACGAAATATGATCAGCGTGACCATGCTTTTTTATTTAGGCAACAATATTTTTTATAACAAAATATTTTCCCAACAAAATTTCCACGCCGTACCCTAAAACGAGGCTTCAAACTGATCCCCACTTGTCCCGATTTGCAAGCGTTGTTTCCTCAACAAGCAGCTTGGTTGCTGTCGACCTACATCTGTTCCACGGGGATTACCGATAATAACTTCATCGTCCATCACTTCACGGCTCAGCACATTCTACTAGTTCGTGTCAACACCTGAAGGTCGAGCTGTTGGCAGCGGTGCAATATTTACGTTTTGGTTCGCGTTGTGATGTATTAAAACTTAATCGCTTGGGCTTTTAAAACACAAGTGAAATATTACACCATAGAAGAAGGTTAATAATCCAATCAAATACATGCTATTAAAGTCCACTACTAAACATAGGCCTCCCACATAGATTGCCTCATAGGGGGGATATTTGTCATAGTTGCCACCCTTGCCAGGCGGGTTGGCAACCGCATTTTTTATTATTTTGAGTTTGAAAATTTACATAGGTTAACAGGAGATTATAAGGAGACCCATTCCTGCTGCAGCCATAATACGCTGATGAATGGGCTAACCATGCTCGCTCGGAATACCAGCGTGAAATAGCAGCACAAGGAAGCATCGTGTGTTTCGTATGGCGAGTGACTAGATAACTCATTTTACTGATAACGAGGCATTCGATCTTAGTCCACAGGGGTCAAACGCATGTGTATTTTGATTTTAAGGAAATACAGCCTATATACGTCTGATGGGCACTGGCTTACTTTCATTTCTGACTAGTTTTTTTTTTATTTCTAACTAGAGATGCGCCCCGGCTTCGCATTGGTGATTTCTAGATCTCGACCACAGCTCCAATTACCGAATCCAATTATGAATCTAAATCATCCAGGGAACCATTCAAACATACATAAAAAAATTCATCATAATTGGCCCAGCTAGTTTCGAGTTTTAGCGAGATTAACGGACAGCAAATGATTTTTATATATAGAGATTTACTTAATTTAATATGTCAATTGTCAAAGTCAAATGTCAAATTTTAATTTAAGATAGATTTAGTCATTGCCGTGGCCCATAGACATCCACATCCATCCTCGATTACGAATCAAAATGCAGATGTGTTGTCACCCGTGAGGACTAAGATGGAATGCCTGTTCCAGTAAAATGGTCTCCGGTTCTCTACACTCACCATACGAAACACAGCAGCGTAAAGCTGCTATTTTACGCTGGTATCCTTCCCCGGTCGAGCCGACACATTCGTGCTACAACTATATCAATAATATAGCTGCAGCATGGCTCTACCACGTATAAAAACTGAAAGCAGGCCTAACGAATATTGTTTTTAATTACTCTAAGACCACTCTCGCATACGTAAGAGAGCCACGAAAAATAATATGTTCCAAATGTATTCATACTAATTATATAAAATAATATATTGTATATTAATTATATTGTCAAAAAGGTTTCTTGCTGGTTCTTACCAGGACAGACGTTTTTTTCCGAACCAGTGGTAAAAGTAAAAAATAACTTTCAATAAGAATTACATGTAATCTATATTGAATAATAATGATCCTATTCTACTCTATTCTAATAATACAACATGACTTCGTCAAATTACAATTGTTAGAGACAGTTGTTGTATCGTCTTGCCTATTCCTATTAATATGTAAATACATAATATAGTAAATCGGAAAGACCTAAAAACATTTACAACGTTTTCAAATTTGTTCCAAGATAAAAGTAGTAAGTAGTAAGTGGATGCTGCAGACCATAGACATCTGCATCTTTTTCGATTATGAATGAAAATATAGTTGCATTGTCATCACTGAGGACTAACATGAAATGCCTTGTTACCAGTAAAAAGTTTCTCTGGTTCTCACACCCAATATTTCATTTCTGATTCACCTACAAAATAACGCAACGCTCGTGTTGGTAGTAAATATATATATCCTGCGTTATTTTCTCTGCCTACTACTGTAGGTGAACGCAGCACTTGTGTACGTGCTTTGTGCTATGCTTATTACATAAAGATTGCACTCTCGTTCACTTTGATAAAAGTCCACGAAATAGACCTTACCACAACTTCCAAACAAGAAAAAAATTATACAGACTTGACACAATGCTAACAATAAAAATCTTATTTATTAATTATCAAAACAAGGAAGAACCCTGGTAGGACTAAAAATATATCGTCGGCTTACTGCAAGAACTCATTAAGTGACGTCCACACAACTTTGAGAAATCATTGAATTAGTTTTGCTTCCATTAAATGTCCTGTATCATCATAAGTATTATTAAAAAACAACGTTAAAAAGTTTGATATATTTATTAATAAAATCAACCTAAAGTTGTTAAAAATAACGTCGGATATTTTTTTAAAGCTTAAAAACAAAGTTAATGACTTCTTGTCATTGAAGTTTTAGTCTAAGGGTGTATTAGACATTTCTTAAATTAGCCTAAGTACTAACACTAGACTAGTTTCTCAATGGAACAAACTTGTATTAATTAGTCTTAAAAAAACAATCTCTATTTGCAAAAAAGTCACATTGGCACATAAATCAGTCATAGAAGTAAATTTTGAAACTAATAAATGAACTAGTAGTAAGCATGCCTAGTTATTCTACCTACTCATCTACCGCGTCCGAATATTCTTCTTCAGACCATCTCGACCTTCTTTATCTGGTAGGTTTTGGTACCAATGACGCAGTTCAGGAGTTATTATTTTTTCTGTGCACATTTTTAATAAATTATTTTTCTTTGCTTTAGTGATTAGAAGCTGTTTGTTATAAACTTGTTTTTTAGAACGTAACTATTATATTCAAATTTGTCAGTGAAAATTTCTACGTTAGATTCTCGTTTTCGTAGATTAATCATTTGGGTGGCTGTTTCAGTTGCCCCCTTTTGGACTCATCCAGTTCTTTATAGTGTGACCTATAGTCGTATCTATATTATTAATTGATGTTAGGGTATTTTTTTCAAACCTAAAACATTTCACTTTTATCCACTGCACTTATTCTCCATCAGGCCCAATAAATCGATTCAACATCAATTTATTTCGTAAATCCTTTAAGTCTAAAATCTCTCTGTTATCCATTACTATAGGTTCGTACGCCTTTTTGATGATGGTGCTTTTCTTTGATTTTCTATTAGGCCTGGCTAATCTAACGATGTTGTCGATCAATCATCGATAAAACTGGCATAAAGCGCCATATGAGTGTGTCCAGATTCGAGGTATTTGTTTTCAATAACCTCAAGGTGTGTTGTCAGAACCAAATACAGCTGCAAACATAAAAGAAACTGATTTCTATTTTGGCCTGCGCAGGTATCAGAAAACATCGATATTTCTTTTACTGAAGATGGTAGACGTTTGATTCAAAGATGTTCCCAACTCATCACTTCATTTCTTTCCATCGACTTCAGACCACAAGTAACAAAGGCCATCATTTGACGAACGTGCTTCGTAAATGGTAGCATTATATACGTTCAGTGTCCTTAGGTAGTACAGAAGTGACACGTTACTAGATGGCATATGAAGTACCTTTTGTAAGTCCAACGTAATAGACATAGATTTTTCATCTTCGTTAGCCCGAATTTTATCTACCACCTTGGCTTTCTCGGTTTTGTTCTTTTAATGTGTTCTTCATACTTAAATTGCCACTGATTATGATAAAATAATTGTAATTCATAACGAAACCACTTACATTGAACGGCGCCGTGTTCCGACGCGAGTTTGTAGTACGTGTGTGTGCGCGTACGAAATCATAAATTCATTAAAAGTCATGGAGTGTTTACCGGAGTCTATCAAAAGTAATTAACTGTATTTAATTCGAATAAAAATGTATAGGTTGCATATATCTCATAAAACAAAGAATCGCAAAGAAACAATAAGTAATTTTGCTTAAACTAAAACTGTAAATATGGACCGTCCACTCGTTGTCACACGTTGAATTATGTGCACCTAATGAACTTTAACCAAATGCTGTTCTTAAGTGATGTGCGTAACGTGCGTCTTAAAAAATTATTAAGTCACATAAATGACCTTTGTATTACAATAAAATGCACTATTTTGTTTTTCTTTTGTTTGTTAAAAACTATTATTGTACTTTACAGAGTTTCTAAGAACCAGTTTAACCAAAATTGTAATTATGGACTTTAAAGCTAGGTCATAACGTCCAAATTAATCCAATCCGTCCAAAGAAACAAATGAGTTTTTGCATAATACAGAACTTATCTAGAAGAGTTCAGTGGTATTATAAACTGTACTTAGTGATTTTTTTGTAGTTAATGAGTTCTTGCACTAAGCCGACGATATACTTATTAAAAATAGAGAAAAATTTCATTCGCGTAATTTAAAAGGATAAATGACGTATCTGTTTATAAATTAAATTTTTACGGTTTGAAATTAGACTATTTAATTGATTAAATTACTTTACTCTGTGTGAAAGCGTTTTGTATGGAAAACCATGTGCGGATAATATTATACAAACATGGTTTTTTTTCTGCACATCTATAACACAGTAACTTTCGAATGATACAAATTTTATTCCTCTAATTTTATAATGAATACTAAACAAAGGTACTTAAATAATCCGTGCAGCTGCATCTTCTAGTGAATTATTCTTGGTGAAGTTTTTTACTTAGTTTTTACTTGAATGTTGGTAATAAGTGATATTACACACACATGGAACGGCGCCGTATGTCCACGCCTTTCCTCTCGGTAAAGAGTAATAATTTTCTGTGCGTCTTTCCATTACTATTTACTAAGGGATAGTAAGTAGTTCAGCTTATAAACTTACAAAAAATATCAATTTATATCCAGATTTCTTTAAATAACATCAGCACGATTTCTATTTCGGGAAGCTTAAAGATCAAATATAAACTGATAAATTTTCAGACTAATACCATTTTATTTGAAAATGAGCCGCCATATTTAAAAAAACATGCGTGAGTGTCGTGTAACACTCGGATATTATTAATTATAATATCGAATATTATTGATTAACAAATACAAATAAATGAATTACTATCGTCTATTAAAATGAAGCGTCATTTAAAATAATATTTCTTTCATGGCAAGATAAGAAAAAGTGCAAGGAGATGGATATTATTCCATCTCGCTCGCACTATGGAAAGGGGGACTTTTTCTCACCTAGCCCCCATCCGCCAAATTCGTACCGTGCGATAAGGAACTTCGTTCCAAAAATATTTATACATTTGGTAGTAAAACTTTCTCTTAACAACAAACGCAGCGCAAAAGGACCTCCTGTTAATAAGAGCGACGACCTGTAAAGTGTGCGGGCAGTCGTTGGACGTAGATGACTCTGTACCTTAATTTGTAGCAATCTATATGATTGAACCGCATTGATGAAGCTATGACATTATATTTGATCCGATTATTCCCGACTACCTGACTATTGAGTTACCTTGTTGCCTACATACATTGTATTACATTGTACATTGTATTTTAACTATAGGCCCTTCTGATGCGTCAATCTCCAATTCCATAAATGAAACTTTTATTTCTGTATCTGACTCCATGACTTTGCTGGATGCTGATGATAGGGAAATTGATAACATTATCCTGGGACTTAGGCAAAGCTGTGTAACGGGACATGATGGCATTCCAACCACCTTAATTAAAGAATCGAAACATGTTCTCATACCAGTTCTAAAGTACATGTACAACTCATGTTTTTCAACAGGCACATTTCCATCAGTGTTCAAAAAAGCTCTGGTTTATCCCATCTATAAGAGAGCTAAGGAGACAAGTGCTATGTCAACAATTACAGGCCAATATAAGTACTACCTGTTTTATCTAAAATCCTAGAAAAACTTTTAAATAGTAAACTAATAAATTACTTAGACTCTAAAAATCTTATCGCTGCAAACCAATTCGGCTTTAGACCTGGTAAATCAACAGAAGATACGGTATTAGATCTAACCCGTACTGTTGTTAAAAATCTTAATTGTAAATTAAAATCGTTATGTATATTCCTTGACCTTTCTAAGGCTTTCGACACAGTATCTGTCTCCATTCTTCTCTCCAAACTCCAACGTCTTGGAATTAGGGGCATTGTACTGGACTTGTTTAAGAGCTACCTTTGTGATCGAGAGCAATATGTTACGATTGGTAATTACACTAGTCAGGGTGAATTGATTGAATATGGTGTGCCGCAAGGCAGTGTCCTTGGTCCGTCTCTGTTCCTGATATATATAAATGATCTGTGTCAATTAAAACTACAAAATAGCAAAATTATTACATATGCTGACGACACGGCGATCATTGTTCATGGACAGAATTGGGAGGAGGCGCGCTCATATGCCGTGTCTGCGTTGCATTCACTTATGACATGGCTGTCTCAAAATTTGCTGACATTAAACCTTAGCAAAACGAAGTTTATTACATTTGCTCCTAGGCTTTCGTCACAAACAGACGCATCGTTCGTAATATATGCTCACAAATGTAATACGCAAATTCCTTGTACCTGTGTTTCAATATTGCGCTCGCACAGCACTAAGTATTTGGTGTTTTGGTCGACAGTGTGTTGTCATGGAGAGAACACATTAAATGTATGACGTCACGTATTAGGAAACTTATATTTGTCTTTAGCAAACTTCGTGTTGGCGCTGACATGGCGATTCTTAGGACTGCGTATTTTGCCCTAGCTCAATCCATTATCACTTACTGCAATTCGATTTGGGGTGCTGCCGGAAAAACTAACATTATACAGCTCGAAAGGGCACAAAGGGCTGTATTGAAAGTTATGGCTTCCAAGCCAATTAGGTATTCTACTAAACTTATATTTAAATATTGGGAAGTTCTTTCCGTTCGTAAATTATTTATATTAAATACGGTTCTTCGCAAACACAAAACCCTTGCATATGATCCTAAAATTTTAATGAATAAAAGAAGAAAAGACAAAGTATGCTCTACGGTGAGGTGTAGGCTTGAAGTGGTAAAACAACATTATGACTTTATTTCTCCGGTATTTTACAATAAAATTAATAAAAAATTAAACATCTACCCTTTGCCTTTAAATAAATCTAAAGCTTTGCTGAATGAGTGGCTATTAAGCTTTAATTATAACGAGGTAGAAGCTATAATTAAACAATAGTTCTTAAACACACACGCACATAAACACACATACACACGCTCATAAACACACACATACACACACACACACATAAACACACACACACACACATATAAACACACACATAAACACACACACACACACATTCACACAATATAAAATCTTGTCGCGAGATTCACCTATTTTATAAAAAATATTATTTTCTTAGAATTCCTACTTATGTCAATATCACGTAACATAATATTGTATTCTTCTTTATGTATACAGGTAATATAAATCTCTCGACAAGCTTTTATGTCATATAAATTGTGCCATGTAATAAATTGACGGGTTTGATTTAATTTAAAGTTTATTATCTTCTTTTTAAAGCACTTAAATAAAAGCTTATTTTTAAAAACATGTTTCTAAGTCTGTTCATTTTATTTAATGCGTCATTGGTGATTTTGATCGCCATCTTAGATACGCCATCTTGAAATTTTTTATCGCCAGCAGTTGACCCTTGTCAGTCCCTACAACATTAAATTTGTTCGAGCACCATCAAACTATCCCTAACCTTTGCCGAGTTATAACTCTTTAAAATTAGAATGGCGACCATCTTGTATTCCGCCATTTTGAATTTATTTTACTACCGCTTGAATTTGCCCAAGGTATAAGTCGATATTAGTTGAGACATTACCCCGCTAAGTCTTACTGTTTAGTCGGGCAGTAGTACACCATCTCCTTAAAGATCGAACGCAGATGTCATTTTATTCGTATTCTTTTCAGCGAACCCTTTCTTTTGATATCCGTATCATGGGAGTGCATAAAAATTAACTAGTCTTGACGGTCTTGGACGGTCCACGATATTGAATTTAGAGTGACGTCATTTTATTTTACGTATTTTACTCAGTAAACCCTTTCATTTAATACGTATATCATGGAAGTCCGTAAAATAACTAGTTCGCCGTCTTGGGCGGTCCACCATATTGGATTTAGAATGACGTCACTTAGCTAGGCGTATTTTTAAAATTCAGTTACCAAATTTAAACCGAACAATTCGATCCCAAACTCGTAACCATGCGTTGTCATCCAAACTAAACATGTATGCAAAATTTCAAATAAATAAAAGCTTATTACTTTTAAAAAGCTTTTAAAAAGGAACTTCAATTGAATATCACTTCACACGCCATCTCCAAATGTTAAAAAAGTTTTATTAAATTGATGCCATTAACACCTTTCGTACTTACAGGCACACGAGATATCACTAACTTTAATTTAAGTTAGTGATATCTCATTGTTGGATATAAGTGTTACCAAAGAAACTGGCGTGAAATAATTAAAAATTAAAAATTTCGAATAACCGACTTCAATATAAATTATTAAGAATAACTCAAAAACTATTGGTCAGACCTTGATCAATTTACATGGGACCACATGAGAAGTACCAGCTTTGAAATAAAAAAAGAATCGTCGAAATCGGTTCATCATCGGTTTGAGTACCGTCTCCTTTTTGAAGGCGGTAGAAAATTGGGATGTGCTAGCTGGATTTAGAAAGGGAATGGGGTATACAGATCAGGTGTTTTCTATGTGCATTATCACAAAAAAATTTTGGCCAAAAACCAGAAAACACTGGACTCATTTGTGTTGAGCACTGGGTTGGTACAGGAATTAAAATCTTTTTATAGGGACTCGAGTGCTTGTGTCAGGATCAACGAGGCCTACTCAAACTGGTTTGCTATCCATAAAGGTGTCAGACAGTGATGTGTAGTTTACCGTGACAATAAAATTTATTTATGAACAGTTGTTTGGAAACTGTAAAGTTGAAACATGTAGGTTAAGAATGAGTGAGTTACTTCTTAATTACTAACCTTAATGTATTATAGTGAAATTTGTTTTGGCAGAAAAAGCACGAGATTAGAATAAATGCTGTGAAAATGCGGTCATTAAGTAGTATCTTAGAGTTAACTGAACGACAGGGTGAGAAATTGTGTGATAACAGAAAAGTGTGGTTTGCAAGATGTTGTAACAAGGATGACGAAAGGAATGTTTTCGTGATTTGGTCATGTATAAAGAATGAATGGTAAAAGAGTGACAAAGCAAATTGTCATGTTCCAGGAGTGAATGGCAAAATCGGCAAGAGACAGCGATATATTGAAGATGGGCCAAATTAAGACTAAAAAAAAATTAAAACTAAAGGACGTGAAAGAGGCGAGAGAGGTGTGTTAGGATCGTACTAAGTGGAAGTACCTACGTAATCTCTGCCTACCCTACTGGATAACTGGCGTGAGTGTTTATTATGCTATTATGTAATATAATTTAAGTATTATGTAAAACTATAAGTTACAGCCTATATAAGCTCCACTTCTGAGCACAGAGAGAGGGGGCCCTCTTTTCTATGGGGTTATATAGAACAATTTGTCCGCCGCCGCCGCTGCTCCAGCGCGTATTGGATTAATTTACATGTCCTCGAAATATTTTGTTCCTCATCATTCGGGTTTCCTCACAAATTTTTCCTTCACCACCGGGCAAGAATTTAATTAGCACTTAAAATTGTTATTAATAATTTCATTGGTGCCGGTTCAATAATTGCAGGAGGAATGGGTCGGCTTGACTAAAGAAGGACCCACACTCGCACTAAATATCAGCGAGAAACAGCAGCATAATGCTGTTATATTTTTTGTGGTGAATAACGAGATCCGGAGACCCTTTCAACTGGTAACAAGGCATTCCATCTTAGTATTCAAGGGAAACAACGTATCTGCACTTTGATTCTTATTCGGGGAGAAATCATCTACATTTCTCCTCTCTATGGGCTACAGAATCCACTTACCAAATGAAAATATTTAAAATAATAAGTATTCCAATTTCAGAAGTTTTAGTACATATCCAACCTTTACGATGATCTATAAGTTGCCAATATCAAACAAATGAGTAGAGTCTCTAACTTTTTAATAACGATAGAAAAAATATACAAATCTTACAAAAAATATACCTAACCCTATTGAGATATTTTATTTTACCGAGATATTTAACCGGAGACCCTTTTACTGAAACGAGGCATTCCATCTTAGTCCTCACGGGTGACAACGCATTTGTATTTTGATTTGTAATCGAGGATAGATGTAGATGTCTATGGGCTCCAGCAACCACTTACCATCAGGTGGACTGTGTGCTCGTTTATTACCCTTATCCTATAAAAAAGTAGTTTGGAAAATCCAAACGATTTTATTTTTTTCATCAAAATTAAAAAATTACTTTTAAACGGTGTTTTGTTCAATAACAAAAATCAATGGGTCCATTCTTCCTTAGTATATGTGAAATCTTATTTAATACTATATATCTCAATCTATTGCTTACATTTCTATTAAGCGAGAAGACTCACCGACGCACAGACCAACGGACGGCAGTCCATATATTTTTTTAATTACATTTTTTGTCATATAATCTAAAGTAAATCAATTAGAAAATAAACTAATGTTATAATTCAATGTCTCTAGTTATTGTAACGTTAATAATAATATGGATTTGATGCCTAGCTAAAGGTATAAGAACGATTTTATGTAGCGAAATTGAGGTATGACCACATATCGAGAGTAGAACACTCCCTCACGTTATTTGGCGTGCAAAAAAAAAATTATAATAATGTTATTGAAATTCCGTAGCCATATGTTTCATTTTCCTCCTGACTAAATGTTCTATAACTCTCTCAAAATTGAGAGAAGCACTGAGCCTAGCATAAGGAAGTGTATAAGCTGTAATTTTCCTTTAACTTTTACTTGTTTGTACCCTTTAGTTAAGAAACGCTGGGGCCGTGGGAACCTGAAGCAAGACTTTTGGACAGAGATATCTCGTCACGCTTTGTCGCCTTGTCGTCTGTGGTGACCCAAAAGCTGGCAGATACTTTGGTCAGCGGATCAGCCTCGCAATACAAGAAGGCAACTCAGCCAGTGTTCTGGGCACGATACGAACAGACGGCGGCGATTTAGCGAGTATTTTGTACTTAAGTTAAGCTTTGTACGGTACAATTTTGTAAAATGCTTTTTTTCTATTAATTTGTTTAATATTTTAATTAGACTAAAATTTTATTTGTGTTAATTGAAGTTTTACGTTGTGTTTTATTACGTTTTTTCTTTTTTACTTTTATATAATTAAATTTTACTAAATTCGTGGAATTCATATTTGCGTATGATGTTAAAGAAGCAAGGAACTCAGTACAATGTTCGAACTCAGAGTGGAGTGTGTAAAGAGGGGACAAGCACCCTCAGTAACGGACTGACGTAAGCACATGATTACTGCTCTGCTACTACTCAACGATGAGTATGATTGCTCAGTAACACGTTTGTATAACTGCCGAATGAAGCAAATACTAATAGTCAGCTGAAAGGATACAGGTGTTAACTAAGATTATGCGATATGTACTATACAATATTATATATTCTATACTATATAAACTAAAACATCACAACACTAATAAAAACATCACAAAAATAGTTAACAAGTTGTTAATTTTAATATAAAATCAAAGATATATTATAATAGTGTAAAAGATATATTATAATAGAACTAACTCTATTTTTAGTCAGCACTTGGATGTGAAACTCTTATAAGTGCCTTGTTCTGTGAAATTTAAGATAACCCCAACATAATCAATCTAGACTAAATTGTGAAAAGTGTTATTTAAGACCATAGACTTAGAATATACTTACGCCCATCGATATATATGTACTACGTACTAGATTTAGCATTCCGAACATTCACTATGTTCAAATGAACTGTACTGCAATCCGTACACCTTTAGTGTCATTTAGTGTGGCTTCAATATTCATAGAGTGTGGAGCTGCGCTAATATTACGAGATTTCAAATTAAAGTTTAAACCTGAACGTAATTAATAATTCAGTAGTCAAATAAGTAAAATTATTTGTTGTTCAAGTGAATAAATAGGTAATAATATTACAATAGAAAAAATAAATTTCTTCATTTATATGCCACGCTATCTACAAACATAGACTAAAATCTACTATCTCCCGCGCATAAGCGAAAACCGAGTAGTGCACATTTTTGTTTGGAATAGCTTCTCTAGTACGTAGTACATAGAACTCAATGCTTACGCCAGTATATTCTAAGTCTATGTTTAAGACATATCTTATGCCTCCTCTACACTACTCGCGAAGTAACCTTGACGAAGTGCTCGTCGAAGTCGATCGCAGTCCGAAGAACGTGACTACACACTCGTGCTACTTCGCGAAGAGCTCAGTCGTCTTGAGTCGCCCGCACCCTTAACATGAATAACGTTCAAGAGGCAGCTGCTATAGGTACCTAATTGTGTGAACAGTACGACGTCAATGCGTTAACCATAGATAAATAATTATGTAGAAAACTACATATTTCATATTTGTGTATAAAAAAATTAATATATAACTGGCGTGCGCCGAGTAGTGTAGTGAGACGCTTCGTGTAACTTCGAGGCACTTCGCGAAGTCCTTTGACTCGGAAAAACCGACAGCGATCGGAAGTCGCCCGAGGCGAAGCGAGGTTGCACGAAGCGAATCGAAGTACCTCTCTACACTATTCTCCTCGCCCAACTTCGATCAACTTCGCGAGTAGTGTAGAGGGGCCATTAGATTTCAACAATGTGTCAAATATTTTGAACTAACTTGTAGATTGAATTGTTTATCATTAAATTTTTGACTTCAAAAATTTACTTATTATTACGCCTTTCATTACTTTATAGATGTTCATATAATATTTGTAAATGAAATATCAAAGAAAAATAACTTTATTATAATAATAGAACAGTGTATTAGTAAAATATTTATACATAATACATATGTAGGCGAAAGAGGATCATCCCAGATGTACTCATGATGGATGGCGCAAATATGCGTGCGTTACAACATAAAGTACAAGATAATATAATGAACAGATCGTTAGCAATTCGTCGCAAATATATGGTACGCTTTTCCAATATTTGCAACAACAACGGTATCGTGGCAACCGTTGTTGTTGCAAATATATGCAACAACAACGGTTGCCACGATACCACAGATACGACGCTTTGCTAGAGTAAAACCTTACTCTTGGACATATACTTTTTTTTAATTTCTTATAAAAAACTGTGGTTGCCAACCCGCTTGCCTAGCGTGGCAACTATGGCAAATATCCCCCTATGAGGCAATGTATCAGGTAGGCCTATGTTCAGCAGTGGACTTTAATAGGCTGTAACGGTAATATATCGTTGGTGCGCCTGAAAGTGATCGTAACTTTTGAACGACTTGACTGATTAAGGTAATATTAATAATGTCCTCCAGACCGAATTTCAGTCACGGCGGCCAGCCTCAACGGAGACTAGCCATCGGCGCAGGACAGGATTATAGTGCCCAAGTGTATGCGCAAGCACAGGTGCACTCTCTATTCCCTCACTCTCATAGTCCGATGGGACGGTAAACCGACACGACCGGAGAGGGATCAGGCGTAGCACCAACGGCTTTACGTGCTTTCCGAGGCACGAGAGTGAAACACCGCCAACTTCCTCACTCCGGGCAGCTACTGAGAATTTCTTGATGGAAAAGCTCAATAACTGTTTTTTTTTGACCCGACCCGGGATTCGAACCCGGGACCTCATGATCAGCAGTCGCACTACTACTATGCTATGCTGGGATCCCATTGATCACGCAGCGGTCAAGTTACATAAATTCTATATTTATGAACCAATAGGACTCATATTTTGGTTTTGTGCCAAAAAATCTCTAAACCGGGACTCGATAGATGGCGCTGTGCTTAAGTTATTAGCAATATTATATTTATACTGTAAAATAATTACAGAGTAAACATATTATTATTAAATATCTGAGGAGAACGCTGATGATAGACCGACAGACACACTGACAGATAACAATGTATTCCGAATTTGACATAGAAAACTAACGACGTTGATTAAGCAAATTCCACGCGAGCAAAGCCGCGGGAAATAGCAAATAAGAGACAAATTCTTAAATTGCTAAAACTGGTCGTTTGTAACCTATATTCTCAAGGAAATAAAGACTTGTTAGTTTTTCCTTTTAACACTTTAACTGTTGGTCTGTCATTTACCTGCTTTCTTGTGAATAATCACTAAGATATGCAGTGATTACGAAAGTGACATTTGACTTCTTGAAACATGTGATAAAAGGTCACTCAGCCCACCTAATAATAGGTGGATGGCATTACCCACGGACACCTACTCCTCTTCGAAATCTTTGAAAAATAATACATAAGGGAAATGCGTTTTTACCCCTGAAGACTAAAATTAAATGTCTCGTTATCACAAAATGGTCCTAATATATTATACCATACACCCAAAAAAAAATATTTAATAAAAAACGGACTGGCTATAGAACTGGTCAATGTGATACGCTAGAGGTTCCTAAATTTAGATGAGTTAAAGTTAATAAAATTTTGTATTAAAATCTCCGGAAATTTAGTGACAAACAAACGAAATTGACATTTTAAAATATTAATATACATTTGGCACTGTAAACGAAATTAAAAATCAATGACCCCAGGTTTCATAGCGGTTTTTCTCTGAGAAATTTTTCTTTTCCGAACCGGTGCAGATTTTGACGTTCATAGATTTTTAACGAAGCCTAAATTGAATATTTGCCATAATTGCCACGCTTGGCAGAGTTGGCACCGCATATCTTTTAAGATGTTATAGTTAATAGGATGATGGCCATCTCCTGTTTCAGTTTCCTCTGTCGCCTCTTACGACGCCCGCGGAATTATTTCTGGTAGTGGATTCGCTTAGATTGCCTCTACGCGGCAGTTTTATAGTATACTTTGTAATTACAAGACTGTTTTCATCAGTTTATAGAAGTCCATTGCTGGTCAAAAGCCCTCCCTCTCCCGTAGATATTTCTCAATATCACCGGTCTGGATATTTAAGTCTGGATACTTTAAGTCTGGATTAATTGGGATGTTTAAACGGTCACCTTTCAGAAAACACGAGATACTTCTGGTATTTATAATCTATACAAATAAATAAAATTGAAGTATCTGTTTGTAAATTCAAAAGCTTTTTACTAAATACATAATATGAAAGTTTATACGGTACTTATAACAAAAAGACAATTTACTTAAAACTTTTATTATAGAAATGTAATTAGGGTTTCGCGCAAAAAAAAATTTAAACCTCAAATAACACGCGGGCAAAGTCGCGGGGAACAGCTAGTATACAGTAAATTTTTACGATATCCACAAAATCGAGTGTTGGATTCTCTTACACCGCACACACGGTAAGACGGTATTAATTTTATAACGACTCGTAGGGAGTAGTAGGTCATATCATACACTATGGTGGAGTAATAATATAAGGGTTTTTGCCATTATCTTGGAAATTGATGGGATACATAGGTAATGGAAATAATTGGTTTATGAACTTGTTTATAACTAGCTGTTCCGCGCGACTTTGCCCGAGTGGAATTATTTTGCGCGGAACCCTAAAATAAAAGTAGCCTAAATTACTCCTTATAACATCAGCTATCTGCCAGTGAAAGTCCCATTCAAATCGGTTTACAGGTTTTTGCGTGATGCGTGTTCAGACAGACGTCGTGTTTTTTTCCGACTTACTTAACATTTATCGTTATATTTTGGCCAATTTACACAATATCTTTATTAATTATAGCTTATGTCTTATTCTGATCTATGAGCTATATAATTGTAAAATTTCATTAAAATCCATTTAGTACTTTTTGCGTGAAAGAGTAACAATCATCTATACATTCTCACAAACTTTCGCGTTTATAATATTAGTAGGATACGTCATGCGATAGTCTTCTCCGTGTAACATTAGGACGTTCTAACTATAGTTTATGTGAGTAAAGAACTAAATTCGGTGCAGTAAGTTTTATAGAATAATGGTGACAAACGAGCACACAGTCCACCTGATGGTAAATGGGTGCTGTGACCCATAGACATCTACATCTATCCTCAATTAAAAATCAAAATGCAGATAGGTTGTCACTCTTGAGGACTAATATGAAATGCCTCGTTTCCAGTGAAAAGGATCTCCGGTTCTCTACACTTACCATACGAAACACAGCAGCATTGACCGACTATTTTACGCTGGTAACCTGTGAGAGCGTGTCGGTCGGGCCGACCCATTCGTGCTACAACCATAATATAGCTACAGCATGACTCTACCACGTAAATCTATATTAACTTGGCCTGTATCTATGTAGGTATGTTACCAATGTAATAGAATTTTTTAATTCGGATTTCCCACTTCCAGACGTCTGAATAATCTAAATTTTGCAGACTTATTAAAAACCGATGACAGTATAATGCTTTCATGAATATAACCAAGTATTCTCACGAGAATCTTCACACCTCATGATCAAAGCATGTTGTTGTGTTGCATGTTGCATGTTGTGTTAAGTTTTCGACTCTAATATTAATTTTCAATTTTTTTTTATAAAACAATATTTTACCTGATGGTAAGTGGCTTCAACAGTCCAATGACAACTACAGCCAACTTCGGAAGTCTACAGATGCGTTGTCACTTCTAAGGACTAAGATGACGTGCCTTAGAGCATGTAATTATGCTGCCTCTGGCAGCACTACAAGCAAGGCTATTTGGCAGCAGGAATAGGTAAGAGGATGGTTGGTACTTATCCAGACGGACTCCTAGACAACAAAGGAGTACTACCATCCCGTCAATTTAAACTTTATATATGGCTTTAGTGATAAATTTATGCATTAAAATTAATTAATAAGAGATTTTTTTCGCATCTTGTGAAAAAACCGACTAACAACAAAAAATAATTAAATTTAAAGTTGCATTATTACAAAATTCTGACAAAGTATAAATATATATGTATGTAAGCCACTTTTATATGGAAAATAATGAAATGAAAATTTTAATTAAATCTATGATAATAGAGTGAGTGTCAGTGTGTTATACGTGTGAAGTAAAATCTATTTCACTAATTCAAAGTTTTTACAAAGTTTTTATTTGAGAAACGGAAAACAAAATAGCATGCCCAGAAGTTTTAAAAGACTGTTATTATAAACTTTAATTTATATACGTACATTATCTGTGTACTAAATAATATATAATCTCCTATATACTACAACCCATAAATAATTCTAATTAGTTTATAATAATTTTATATAGTCCATACTTCCACTTCAATTAAAATATAAATACTTATGCGTTCGTTCGATATGAGTTTATATTAAACTAGCTGTTCCACGCGACAGCGCTCGTGCAATTTAGGGTTATAATTTTTTTGCGCGGAACCCTAATACTTTTTCTAAAATAAAAGTAGCCTAAGTTACTCCTTATAATATCAGCTATCTGTCAGTGAAAGTCCCGCCAAAATCGGTCCGGCCGTTTCGGAGATATCTCAGCGGTCACGCAACCGAATCGAGTCTACTATAATTGAATCAGAAATGTACTTGTAACAGTTCTAAGGAGTTTTATTTTATCTCCTTGTTCTATATATATTTTAATGTTAATATATTAAAATATACTTGCCTTTCTTTGTTTTCTTTGCTTTTTATTCCTTGGGGGAAGCCTATGTTCAACAATGCACTTATTATGGGTTAATTATGTAATAGTGACCGTATTAAACACTATTTGCAACTCATTAATAGAATGAATTATTAATCAAAATTACATCTGCAAATCCTCAACAAGAAATATATATGTATTTATTTCCGAAAAAATTGAGCATTTCACTAGTTTCATATAAAGAACGATATGATTAATAACATTCTAATGTCATAATCCGCCGGAAGCAAGAGCTTTTACCGAACACGCAGAAAACTTTATTAGTAATAGTCGCAACAAAGCATTGCAAATGCAATTTGTGCCAACAACTGTTTCCGCCCACTGTCAAGGCGAAGTTGACGAAAGAGTTATATGGATATTCCAAAAATGCAAAAAGAAGTTACAATACACCGCTTTTATTGTGTAATTTATTTATATTTCTTTATGACATGTATATTAACATGAATCTTGGTATTAATATATAGTTGACAATAGAGTAAAAATATACAAAAAATTCCAAATTTGAGATCCAGCACTACATTAATTTACCAATCAACTGTCAAAAACTGAGACAATGTGTTATCATTAAATTAAAGAATCAAACAGTAGGATCAGAAATATTCTCGTTGAATGTCCTGATACTTAAAAAAAGTAGAGTATATCATAAGTTCTGTATATGTAAGTTCACATGCAGTTATTTATTCCGCTCAAGTATGAATAAGTGAGTTATTATTTTAAAATCGTAATACGACAAATGCTGTATACCGTAAGGAGATATTATGTTTTTTTTTTAAACTTTTAAGGTTTAATTTAAAGTCGTTATGCTTAAGAAATGTTTGCACAAAATTAACGTATAAAAATAAAATGCTAATTATTTTATTTATATTACATATTTGTTTTTCATTACTCCTTAAAGAAAAGTTATTGGCAGGGCCTCATTATTCTTTCCCTCAAATCAGATTTCTCTTATCTGTCAATTGCAATTACATCTTTAATACCCTAAATAAACGGTAACTAGTCATAGGCAGTTGTGTTACTTGGAAAAATTAAAATGATAAAAAATCTACTCTTGTTATGTTGATAATCTGTTGATTCTAAGATCAACAGGTGGCCTTAGATTAAACAATATATCGCTGAAAAATATACAAATACTACTGTTAATACACTCACCGAACTTCGTAAGGCAAGACTGATTAGCACTCAATCGTTTTCAGGTGGCAAACACAACAGCATCACTGAGATCGTGGAGTCGAGTCACTGCAGTGACGGAACGTGCGTCTCTCACGGCCGCCGGGAGCTGACTGACGAGCTACTCTGTCTGGACTTCCTAGGATCCTGTTGGGGGCCTACAAAGGGCTGCGGAGAGTGGGGGGGGGACGTGACGATTGATCTGCGAGGCTTCCGGCGGCGTTTCATGTCCTGAATGAACCTCTCGACTCATATGCCCTACGTTGTACTCGTAGTAGCCCAGTTGCGTCGCTATGGACGTGATCTGTTCTCATGACTCGCTTATTGTTTATTGCTCATTTTAATGAGAATAATGAGCAAATTTTATTCATGCTTTTAGATTTCTCCCTTCATCGTCTTTTAATTTACTAATTAATATATGAATATATATTTAATTTACTAATCTATACAAATAAATAAAATTGAAGTGTCTGTTTGTAATGTTAAAATAACAGATAAATAAATGCATATGAAGAAAGTATATACGGTACTAATAACAAAAAAACAATTTTAAAATTTTTGTTTGTCTGTCTGTCTGTTTGTTCCGGCTAATTTCCAAAATGGCTGTACCGATTTTGACGGGACTTTCAATGGCAGGTAGCTGATGTTACAAGGAGTAACTTAGGATACTTTTATTTTAGAAAAATAATTAGGGTTCCGCGCAAACAAATTAAAACCCATGAAATCGTAGTAAGTTCCACGCGGGCGAAGTCGCGGGGAACAGCTAGTTATGTTGCGCGGAAACCTAATTATTTTTAGTTGAAATCGGTCCAGCCGAGATTAGCCGGAACAAACAGACAGACAGACAAAAATTTAAAAAATTGTGTTTTTGTTATAAGTACCGTATATACTTTCATATTCATTTAGTAAAAAGCTGTTATTTTGACATTACAAACAGACACTTCAATTTCATTTATTTGTATAGATAATATGCATTTAATTAATTATAAAAAGTCAATATCAAGTATTGATATTTTTAAATAGGATATAAGTACTTATTCAAATATATATTAAACCTTTAATTTAATACTTATTTTCGAAAAATAGTGTATTTTTGTGCGTGCCCAAGTTTTTAAATAACAAGTGGTAAAATTAAAATTTTATACAACCGACTTCAATATTAATAAAATGAGAACATCAACAATACAGTCGAAGTCAATTAAATACGCATTATTAAGGATAACTCAAAAACTACTGGTCAGATATTAATCAAATTTATATTTGACCACATGAGAAGCACCAGATTTCAAATAAAAAAAATCATCAAAATCGGTTCACCCATAAAAAAATACAGTCGAATTGAGAACCTCCTCCTTTTTTCTGAAGTTGGTTGAAAACACAAGCAATCAAATTAAACACACAACATATTTTTACCTGAACAATCTTTTTGTTTTAAAAATGTACAGTTGCCACGACTGTGCGTAGCGCTACAGCGCTACATTCCTTAGCGTCGTAGTCATGAAGCGATTGATACAACATACGACGACGTAGCTCTCGTAGACGTGTTCATAATTATTATAAGAAAGTTTCATAAATTTAAAATCCTAACACGAGTTGTTTTTTTTTTCTATTTAATAAGTTTTTTAACTTGACCTTATTGTCACTGTTATATTATTATTGACTTTTTAGACATTTTACTTCTGTTTTTGTTAAACCTACATTTAACGCAGTTGACATCTTCTGTAGTCCGATTACCAAATTACTGATTCAAGAAGATCTAACCAAAGTTAGTGATTGTACAAAACACAGTCTTTGGTTCTTGATAAATGGTAACTTTTTTAAATTTATGACTCGTTATCAAAGCACGAATTACTTCGGGTGATAATAATGATGATGAACTCCTTGTTGATTACGGTTATAATGACAACCCCGTTAATCCTCATATTCTCCGCTAGAACTTAGCTAGAACAAGTTGATTTACCACAGTCGTTAACGTTCAGAGAAAACTATCTAATAAATTAGAATGACATAACGTTCATTTCATTATTATAGGCGTTAACGATTGTGGGAAATCAGCTTTTCTAACCACGCAGTATGCACCATTGACAACTGCTATATGTTACGAGTATATTAATGGTATTTCTCATGGTCTTAAAATTTACAATTCAAAATAAAAAAATTCTTGCTGACAAATAGCAATATATAAATGCGTAAAAAATTTAAATATGATTTATTATTATATTATTTACTTAATATATATTCATGTTTGACACAGAAGTAAATATTTTAAAAACACGTTAGGACACCAGAACCCACAATAAGATTTTCTCCTGTATCGTGAAGGCATATTTTATACATTCATTGCACGAGCACAAACTTCCAGACCCGAAACAATTATTGTTAGACCGTACAAAAACTTTTTCCGTGCGTTATTCGAACCATGTTTAACCACTGCACCACATAACTGTCAGTCGTATTAATTAATAGTTTGCTCACCTATGTTAGTTATATCATCGTTTTGGCTTAAAACTGTAAAAAAGCTATAATTTAATGAATAATAAAAACATAGCAATGTCGGCTGGAACAAAGTCTTTTTAGTATATTATTATTGATAAACTTATTATATTATTCATTAACAAATACAAATAAATGAATTACTAGCGTCTATTAAATGACATGTCATTTAAATAAATAATATTTCTTTCATGGCAAGATAAAAAGTGCGAGGGAGATGGATATTATTCCATCTCGCTTTATAGCCGCCAAGGCGTCTACACTGCGTCAGAAGGGGTCGTGACGGAAAAATCTTACACTTTTTCTCGCCTAGCTCCCATCCGCCAAATTCGTACCGTCCGATAAGGAACTTCGTTCCAAAACTACGGTTGCCAACCTGCTTGCCAAGCGTGGCAACTATGGCGAAATCCCCTGAGGCAATCTATGAGGGAGGGCTATGTTCAGCAGTGGACTTTAATGGGCTGTGATTAGGTTCCCAACCCTCCTGATAATATCCGGATAATATCCACCTCCTCGCACTTTTCTTATCATGCCATGAAAGAAATATTTTATTTTAAATGACGCTTCATTTTAATAGACGCTAGTAATTCATTTATTTGTATTTGTTAATCAATAATATAATACGTTTATCAATAATATATTACGAAAGGAACTTCGTTCCAACCGAGTGTTCCACGACACTCACGCATGTTTTTTATTATTTGAAGTTGTTATCAGGAAGATGCTGCTTCGCATCTCCTGTTTCATTTTCCCTCTGTAGCCTCTTACGACACCCACGGGACAATATAGGGCAGTGGATATTCTTACATTGCCACTGCACGGTTATTGTTTTTTTATCAGATCCAATAAAAATAAGAAACCCATATAAGTATTTGACAGCTGATGATCACAAAACTTACTAAATACTACGGGACAGTATGGAATGTGTAAATAAATTTTAAGTACTGCGACGCGAATTACTTAGTATATAATTGTTTAGCCGACTTCATAAAAGGAGGAAGTCCTCAATCCGACTGTATTTTCTTTTTTTTTTTGTATGTAGGTATGTTACGAAATATCGTCGTCAATTTTGAACCGATTTTAATGATTGGCGACAGGAGTTCCACCTAGTAGGGTGATGGAACTCCCTAGGTGGTGGAAACTCCTTTTCTGCCCAGCAGTCGGTCTAGGTAGATAGCTACTTTGTTACTTATTTCTTCTTGTTCGCAAGCGTTCAAACTGAGTCGTCAGCGGTTAACGCATGTGTATTTTGATTCTTGATTGAGGGTAGATGGAAATTGACTAAATGATCTATTAATTCTAAGGGTGACAAACGAGCACACAATCCACCTGATGGTAAGTGGTTACTGTGGCCCATAGACATCTACATCCATCTTCGTTTGCGAAATGCAGATGCGTTGTAATATGGTTTATGAATCACAAGATATTTATGAAACTAGGTTTTGGTTAAATTAGGATATATTTATAAATTAGGTATATGTAAATAATATACCAATCGTTAAAAAATATGATATGCCCTAACACAATCATTTACAATTAATACCTTGACAAACTTGTTTAAATTAATCTCCAAAATTTTTTAATTCAAGAAGACAGATTTTGTATCACTGGCTTTCTTTCTGTACTACAAGAATTATTACCTAAAAATATTTCATGTAGTTACCTTACTCAGTAGTTCTAGAGCCGAAAATTACAAACCCCTCCCTCCACATAAACATTCGCGCAAGTAAAGTAGAAATATGTGAAATATGAATATTATTTGAAAATTCATCATCATCATCATTACAGACCATCACAAGTTCACTGCTGAACAAAGGCCTTAACCATAGTCTCATAGATTAATTTATTACATTTGCCATTTTGCTTTTATACAATTGCCATTTTGCTACGCTTGGCAAGCGAGTTGGCAAAGAATAGAACAGAACAATAAAAGAACTACTTTTATTGTTCTGTTCTATTCTTAAGAAGATGCTGCTATCCATTTCCTGGTTCTCTCTTTCTTAACTAAGTTTAAATAAAACACCTAAATAAACACAAACATCGGCATCTCTCACAAACCAAATTATGTTACGCTTTTCTTGCGTTTGCATTCTATCATACAGAAATACCTTGCTTAGCAAAATATATTCGACAAATTACGGGTGTTGCATGTACTCGTATATTGACAAAATAATATGTCTTTACCTATGAAATTGCCGTTCTGCAGTACTGGCCGTCAAAATAATTTTTGTTTGGCTAAGAATTCTAATTTCCAATTAATATTATTTTAAAAACATGGAATTCTTTTTTTTAAATTAGTCATTTATTTATCAATTAGCGTTATGTTTTCATCGCATTTGAATCTTTTTCGTCATCATGGATACATTAAAAATTCGAGTAATTATGGAATATGAGTACCGTCGTGGCAGCAACGCGGCACAAGCAGCACGCAACATCAACGGCGTTTACGGAGCGAATGCAAGAAACGAATGCACCACCTGTTATTGGTTTGCCCGCTTCCGTTCTGAAAATTTCGACCTGAAAAATGAACCCCGTGGTCGTCCGAAAACTTTGGTCGACAATGACGAATTGAAAGCGACTGTGGAGGCTGATGATATTAAATCTACGGCTGAATTAGCAACAGCTTTCGACATTAGCATCAAAACAATATTGGTCCATTTGCTTCAAATTGGCAAGGTAAATAATTATAACTTTTGACAAAAAGTAAAAACCGACTTCAAATTGCTAAAAAATAAGTTATTTATTTGCTACCCTTAGGGGTGGAATTTTTTCTCAAAATTTATATGGAACCACCCTTGAAATATAACCTATTTAATAAAAAAAGAATCATTAAAATCGGTTCTCAATCTGCGAAGATATCATATGAAATTCCTTAAACAATATGAAACTTTTCCCACCCTTGAAGGCGGAATTTTATCATCAAAATTTAATGGGACCACACTTGAGGTAAAGCCTATTTAATAAAAAAAGAGTCATTAAAATCGGTTCATAATCTGCGAAGATGTCGCGTAACATACATACAAAAAAAATAAAAAAAACATATACTCGAATTGAGAACCTCCTCCGTTTTGAAGTCGGTTAGAAAGCTTCAAAAATGGGTCCCACGAACTCACTGATTGCCAGCGTAGAGCGTCGAGACGTGCCTTGCACCTCCTCAGGCACAAAAACGAAGAAATTTTGAACCACATTGTAACCTGCGACGAAAATGGATTCTGTTTGACAATCGCAAGCGCGATCAGCAAGTAGGTTGGATCCTAGTTCAGCACCTAAGCAATGCCCTAAACTTACATAGAAAGTGATGGTCACTGTTTGGTGTTCTAGCGTCGGTGTGATTCATCACAGCTTCTTACCAAACGGGATGAGCATTACTGCAGATGTGTACTGTGAAGAACGAAACACAATGATGGAGAAACTCGCACTTCTCCTACCATTTTTGTCAATCGCTCGTCCCCGCTGTTCCTGCACGACGCGACCTCATACTGCACAACAGACGGTCTCAAGTTACAAGAGCTGGAATTGTAAGTTCTCCGTCATCCACCGTACTCACCAGACCTTGCGCCTACAGACTTCTCCTTTTTCAAAATTTGAAAAAATTCAATAACCGAGAGGTACAAAATGCCTTAGAAGAATTTGTTGCCTCCCGTCCAGCTGATTTCTTCAAGAAGGGCATCAATAAACTGCCACCGTTAGCAAAGATGCATCGATTGCATGGGTGATTACTTAGAAATAAAAATATAGAAAAAAAATTACGTTAACAATACTAATTTCAATAGAGAGGCTGGGGTACTACCATGCAGTATCCTGTAATTGATAAAATTAAAACTAAACCCAAGCATACCACTGCAAGACTTCAAGACACAGTTAGTTAATTCTGCATAGATCTTAAGAAAAAGAAGAACTTAGTAGCTTAACTTAAGTGGCAGATTTCTTTTAGTAAGCAGCGTTGTCACAGCGCTAAATCCACGTTCACACAAATATGACGATGGGAATGCTATCAAAATCGGCTAGCCGTTTCAGGGTCATCAGCTGTTTTGTTAGCTGCAGTAGAGTTATTTTGGGGGGTTTTTAAAATTTTCAATTTAAGTTATAAATAAATAATGAAAACCGATTTTAATCATGTTTTTATTTACGTATATGTATTATATACGTAATATTCTTCAATATAGCATTGACTGCAAGGTATTCGGTCAGAAAGAATACATCAAACGATGAAATACCGTATTCAAATGGAATATTGTTTTTATCATCGATCACAGCTAGGGTTACCAACTCTCGATAGGACCAACCCGGGAGAATTTTATGAAATCGAGAGGGGGGAGTTATTGAAAGAAAATCTCAATCATTTATTAATTTTTATATTTACTTTGCTTTCGAGCAGCATCTAATATTTGTCGGTTTTTCACTACAAAATCATAAAATTTTCTAATCGTACAGTTTGTCATATCTAAGTCAATATTTAATAATTCCTGGAGTCTATTAATGCCTGTCCATGTGATTGGTTCTTTTAGAGATAAAATTTTCATTGCTTGGTATTCCGAATCATCACCGGACCGGACAGACACCGCCGAATGGACAACGTCGACGGCGAGACGAACGGATTTACACCGGCAAAAGCTTGCGATGTTGTGTGTGACCGCAAAGCGAGTGAGTAGCGACACGTGCGAGCGAAGGATGCGTATAATTTTAAAAACCGGAGAAATTATTGCACCCCGGGAGGTCGGGAGATTAACCATTATTACCGGAGTCTCCCGGGCAATCCGGGAGGGTTAGGAACCCTAATCACAGCCCATTAAAGTCCACTGCTGAACATAGCCCTCCCTCATAGATTGCCTCATAGGGGATTTCGCCATAGTTGCCACGCTTGGCAAGCAGGTTGGCAACCGCAGTTTTTTGGAACGAAGTTCCTTATCGGACGGTACGAATTTGGCGGATGGGGGCTATGCGACAAAAGTGTAAGATTTTTCCGTCACGACTCCTTCTGACGTAGTGTAGGCGGCCTTGGCGGCTATAAGGAAGCGAGATAGAATAATATCCACCTCCCTCGCACTTTTTCTTATCTTGCCATGAAAGAAATATTTTATTTTAAATGACGCTTCATTTTAATAGACACTAGTAATTCATTTATTTTTATTTGTTAATCAATAATATAATACGTTTATCGATAATAATATACTGCGAAAGGAACTTCGTTCTAACCGAGTGTTCCACGACACTCACGCATGTTTTTTATTATTTGAAGTTGTTATCAGGAAGATGCTGCTTCGCATCTCCTGTTTCATTTTCCCTCTGTAGCCTCTTACGACACCCACGGGACAATATAGGGCAGTGGATATTCTTACATTGCCACTGCACGGTTATTGTTTTTTTATCAGATCCAATAAAAATAAGAAACCCATATAAGTATTTGACAGCTGATGATCACAAAACTTACTAAATACTACGGGACAGTATGGAATGTGTAAATAAATTTTAAGTACTGCGACGCGAATTACTTAGTATATAATTGTTTAGCCGACTTCATAATAGGAGGAAGTCCTCAATTCGTCTGTATTTTCTTTTTTTTTGTATGTAGGTATGTTACGAAATATCGTCGTCAATTTTGAACCAATTTTAATGATTGGTGATAGGAGTTCCACCACCTAGTAGGGTGATGGAACCCCAGGTGGTGGAACTCCTTTTCTGCCCAGCAGTCGGTCTAGGTAGATAGCTACTTTGTTACTTATTTCTGCCAGCAAAAGCGTGGCGTACACTACTGTATTTCGGTCTGAATGGTACAAAAACCAGCAAGTTAGTTGTAGATCCATAAGCTGCAGTAGCCACCTACCATCAGATGGACTGTAAGTTCCTTGTAACTCAATTTTATTAAAAATATCCGCAATAGAACCTGAGGAACCGACACAGTCCAACAGATCAGAAAGCCGAAATGGCAATTGGCCATATAGCTCGAAGAACTGACAACCGATGGCAGGTTCTCGAGTGGCGGCCTGTACCAGTAAGCGAAGTATAGCGCGGCCTCCCACTAAAGGGAGTGCAGGGTGCTTAGGACCGTGCTTTTATCCTCGTATAATGACTGTAGAGAACCGGAGACCCTTTTAATGGTAACGAGGCATCTTAGTCCTCAGGAGTGACAACACATCTGCATTTTGATTATTAATAAAGGATAGATCTAGATGTCTACGCCATAGCATCCACTTACCATCAGGTGGACTATGTGCTCGTTTGTCACCATTATTCTATAAAAACCTTAGTACTTATATAACCTTAGTAGTTATATCGCCTCCTCTAGCTTTTCGAATATTTTCATTTTAATGGATATAACTTTAATATAGTTAGCAATTAGCGAGATGCAGCATTTTTTCAAAAAGGCGAGATCGTTTTAATTTTTTTTTACAGAAGAGGGTGCAAACGACCATGCAGCTCACCTGATGGTAAGTGTCGACCGCCACCCATGAACAACTGCAACACCAGTGAAATATTAGGTGCGTTGCCGGCCTTTTAAAAAAGATAAAATTTCACTATTCCATTTCAGGGAAGATGCGTAGTAATTACTTGATTGGACAATTTCAAAGCCACATTACATTTTTGTCGCGAAAAGCACGCCTTAAGGCAGCAACTTTATAAGAATAAAGTTAATTATACTACCGCATTTCGCCCCGTGGGTGTCGTAGAAGGTAACCTATGGGAAATGCCAGAAGAACTTATGGTCGCCATGTACATCAATCTCGTCATCAGCCCATAAAAGTCTACTGATTGACGTACGCCTCTTCCGTTCAAATTCAAATTTATTTATTTGTGAATACAGGTAATGAGACAGAATAGATCTATAAAAAACAATGATGTTCGCTGCATTCAACCCTAAGGTACCTATACAAATATTATAGTTAGAATTATATTAGAATACTCAACAATTATGTAATTATTAATTAGAATACGATATTTACAATAATATAGTCTAATCGAATGTCAAAAATTATATATGCAATGTCATTATAATATGCCTACTGATGCGTCGCTTGAATATTCATTTCTCAATTAAGTGTTTTAAATTATTTTTAAATTTACGAATATTTTCCATTTCATGAAACTTAGATGAAACTTTATTGTAGATTTTAGATAATACACCGAAAACGCTTTTTCTAAGTAAAGCTGTGTTTGATGATATTGTATGAATTTTGTTGTAACGTCTCACACCTTTGATGCTGCTCCGCGTCGCCGGTCTGAGTATTCGGCCGAGCGTAAATGAGATGCTTATACTGCCATCTATCGGAAGCCATAAGCATATTATACTGTCATCTATCGGAAGCCATAAGACCTAGGATTTCTCACGGAACGAAATGGAATAACGGATTCTTCAACGCCGCCACCACACGACAGCATACAAAAACGTTGAACCAAAATTTTACAAACAGGTGATGAATGCTGCTTTTTCCTTAACTAATGCGAAAGACTCGCCTTACAAACACTACTCACCCTGAGTGTGAGCAAATCCGCAGACCACTTTTTTGTTCGCAAGCGTTCAAACTGAGTCGTCAGCGGTTAACGCATGTGTATTTTGATTCTTGATTGAGGATAGATAGAAATTGACTAAATGATCTATTTTTTTTTAGAATAAGGTGACAAACGAGCACACAGTCCACCTGATGGTAAGTGGTTACTGTGGCCCATAGACATCTACATCCATCTTCGTTTGCGAAATGCAGATGCGTTGTCAGCCGTGAGGACTAAGATAGAATGCCTCTTTTCCAGTAAAAAGGGTCTCTCCGTTTCTCTACACTCACCATACGAAACACAGCAGCATTAAGCTGCTATTTTACGCTGATATTCTGTGGGAGCGTGGTCCTTTCCCGGTCGAGCCGACCCATTCGTGCTACAACTATACTATTAATATAGCTGCAGCACGGCTCTACCACGTATAAAAATTTCCGATCTGATAGCAAGACGAATAATAACATTTTATTTATCCAGCTATAGGGGTTTAGCCGGTTATATAGGTGCAGTCGATTGCGGTTGTTGAAGTTCACAAATAACAATTCCTAAAACTTTAAATAAAACGATTTTCTGCAATAAAATTGTTATCTTACAACAGCCTCGCATTCAATAACGAATTCCACAACATCATTTCACGGATTAAAAATAATTAACATGAATTATCATCGCGACCTTAAACACAGCCGGTGTTGGCCAGCCGCAACAATTGTGACATCCTACATCATCATTAACAGCTATTAAATGTCGGATCTAATTAACAAAAACGCTAATTTAGATCCGCAAAATGGAATTCGCAACCGGATAATTTCAGCCGAATTTTTCCACCCGAATATAGACGCGAAAGATAATACGGTAATAAGGTGCCATGTTGTGATGACAGCTTAAGAAAGAGCTTTTGTTTTTTATAGAATTCACTTGCTTGCGGTTTCTTGTAGTGTTGGCAAAAATGGAAAAACTGAACTACACGCTGTTATTGGGCATTTGGTTTACACAGAAATACCTATTCGCTTTTCATCTTTTCTTTTCTTAAATAGGCATAATATATTGATCATTATTCTTTATAAATACATCTCTATCTTTATTTGCCATATATATTGCCAATAGATTTTGTAATATGGTTTATGAATCACAAGATATTTATGAAACTAGGTTTTGGTTAAATTAGGATATATTTATAAATTAGGTATATGTAAATAATATACTGAATTGAGAACCTCCTCCGTTTTGAAGTCGGTTAGAAAGCTTCAAAAATGGGTCCCACGAACTCACTGATTGCCAGCGCGAAGTAGGCGTCGAGACGTGCCTTGCACTACTCAACAGGCACAAAAACGAAGAAATTTTGAACCACATTGTAACCTGCGACGAAAAATGGATTCTGTTTGACAATCGCAAGCGCGATCAGCAAGTAGGTTGGATCCTAGTTCAGCACCTAAGCAATGCCCTAAACGAAAACATACACTAGAAAAGTGATGGTCACTGTTTGGTGTTCTAGCGTCGGTGTGATTCATCACAGCTTCTTACCAAACGGGATGAGCATTACTGCAGATGTGTACTGTGAAGAACGAAACACAATGATGGAGAAACTCGCACTTCTCCTACCATTTTTAGTCAATCGCTCGTCCCCGCTGTTCCTGCACGACAACGCGCGACCTCATACTGCACAACAGACGGTCTCCAAGTTACAAGAGCTGGAATTGTAAGTTCTCCGTCATCCACCGTACTCACCAGACCTTGCGCCTACAGACTTCTCCTTTTTTCAAAATTTGAAAAAAAAATTCAATAGCCGAGAGGCAGTACAAAATGCCTTAGAAGAATTTGTTGCCTCCCGTCCAGCTGATTTCTTCAAGAAGGGCATCAATAAACTGCCACTGCGTTAGCAAAGATGCATCGATTGCATGGGTGATTACTTAGAAATAAAAAATATAGAAAAAAAATTACGTTAACTTAATACTAATTTCAATAGAGAGGGAGGCTGGGTACTACCACCTGCTTGGTATCCTGTAATTGATAAAATTAAAACTAAACCCAAGCATACCACTGCAAGACTTCAAGACACAGTTAGTTAATTCTGCGTAGATCTTAAGAAAAAAGAAGAACTTAAGTAGCTTAACTTAAGTGGCAGATTTCTTTTTTAAATTAAGCAGCGTTGTCACAGCGCTAAATCCACGTTCACACAAATATGACGATGGGAATGCTATCAAAAATCGTTGAACGATCGACCACAATCCAGGGTACAACTGCGGGATTGACTTTTGTAGCCAAAATTCTTGGTAGCCATTTTTGAATTTGATTGTTATTTCCTCGATAGTTGTCATTTCTATAAGTTCTTCTTCCAGTTGGGGTGATACTGCTATGTTGACATTTGAAAAAGGATCTAACACCCAGTCTGGTATTTCCAATTTCAAAATGTCCTGGAATCTTTCAATAACATCACTGTGGAGATTTTCCAAATGTTGGCAGTAGACGAGCAAGTCGTCGTTGTTGCAGGATACTGATAAATTGGGAAAATTATGGAACTCACGTCTGTTGATATTCTTCTTGTATAAGAGCAGCTTGGCTACGAAAGCAGCAACGACATTTTTTGTTTTTATTAAGTTCAAGTCATCGCCTTAAAGTTGGAGATTCTATATCATTAAGCAATTTATAAAGATGTGTCGGGTATGCAATATCATTCTTTGATGTGATGAGGTTGTCGCGCAATTCTGTCCTTGTTTTTCAAGAACTCACGACAGAGTCAAACAGATTGTAAAATCGAGTCAGACAATTTTCTTTTGATAGCCTACGCACTTCTGTGTGAAAGATCAATCGGTTGAAATCTTTGTCATTAGTAACACAAAGCTGATTAAATAATCTGTTATTTAAACAGTTGTTTCGGATTTTATTGACTTGTCTGATGACATGTTGCAATGATTGAAACAGTCGTTCACTTAAATTTCTAGCAGCCAAATGTTGTCGATGTATAACGCAATGTACAGCAAGCACATCTGGAATTTTGTTTTTTAAGTACGCTATGAAGCCTTTTTGACACCCCATCATAGCTGGAGCACCATCTGTAGCAGCTGATATAATATTCTTCAAGGGAATTCCTTTTTCATCACAAAACTTTTCCAGGGTTTTAAATATGGTTTCTCCTTTTGTGTCTGTCTCTAAATTTCTAGCAAATAATAGTTCTTGACATATTTTTTCATCTTTAATAAACCTCACGTAAGACAGACAGCAACAATGCTTCATTAGTTGGTAAAGTAGACTCATCAAACTGAATTAAAAATTGACTAGTATTCAGATGATTGCGCAATGACTCTTCAATGTTTTCAGCCATTTCATCAATTCGTCTTTGCACAGAACTATTGTTCAAAGGAATTTTTCGAATTATGTCTGCCGCCGGTTTATGGAGCACAGTAGTTATAACTTCTTTTATTGCCGGTAAAATTAACGTTTTTCAGATGGTGTGTGGTTTACCTGTTTGAGCAATTAACAAAGAGATATTGTATGAAGCTCGAAGTCCGTCATCGTCTTGCTTAGCAGATACCGAAAAATGTTTTGATGCACTTGGCTGAGCATTATGCTTCTTTTCCAGGTCGTGAAAATAGGCTACATTTTTGTCCTTCTTACGAGTAAAAATTATTACGAGCTTTTATATAGGATTTAAATACAGCACGCACCGACAGGAATAAGACAAACACGCACAAACTTGTTTATCTCTTTCGACGCTCAATCGTACTGAGCAAGTTAAGACAAGTATCGATGAACCAGCCGGATTGCTACCGGATTGCACCAATATCGTTATTTAACAAAAACTTGTTACAACTTGATTGCGTACGGAGTACGGCCTATCCTACGAAATCTATGTTAAGTATTTCTAGTTTATATAGCATCATACAGGGCAGAAATATAAACTAATTATTCGATATTGAGTAGTAGATTAGGCTTTAATTTAAGTAAATTTTAAAATATAAAGTATCTACGTGGTAGAGCCATGCTGCAGCTATATTACTGGTATAGTTGTAGCACGAATGGGTCGGCTCGACCGGGGAAGGACCACGCTCTCACAGAATACCAGTGCAAAATAGCAGCTTAACGCTGCTGTGTTTCGTATGGTGAGTGTAGAGAACCGGAGACCCTTTTTACTGGAAAAGAGGCATTCCATCTTAGTCCTCACGGGTGATAACGCATCTGCATTTTGATTATTTATTGAAGATAGATGTAGATGTCTATGGGTCACAGCAACCACTTACCATCAGGTGGACTGTGTGCTCGTTTGTCACCCTATCCTATAAAAAAAAAATCTAAATGAAATTACAAATCAACCACCGCCCCTCTAAACCACGCCAACGCCCCCAATTTTTTTCTGGGCCCCTTAACGCCCCCTCTAGGTCTACAACGCCCACAAGGGGGCGTTATCACCCACTTTGAGGAAGACTGATATAATGTATGTAATTTATTATTTTTATGTACATAATTTATATATAATACTATGCATGTATTAAATAATTTTTGATATGTAAGTTTATGTATGGGTATATGTATTATTTTGTTTTCTATTTATATACTTTAATTTATACTCTTGTCTTTTAGCATTTCACACACCTACTTCATATTTTATATATTTTCAGAAGGAAAATCGACACCTAGGAAAAAAATCATCTTTTCGCATGGTATTATTAGCTTTATCGTGTTAGTACAGTGAAACTTCATAATTTCATTAAAAAAATCATGAAAATACTTAAACATAAAACCAGCAGCGTAATTTAAAATCAGCTGACTAGGGTCAATACTCGCGCGGACGCCAAACTCTTTTATCTAGTTCGGTACGGTACGAAACAATGCATTATCCTTCCCTTTCACACACGCGCTGCAGCCGCCTGGCTGACTCGTGTCGCCTCGTGCTTTGCAATTTACACATGTCAGCGTTGCCAACTTGTGGGGAATTCCCCAAATTTCGGGGAATTTAAAGTTGGTTGGGGGTTTTTTGGGGATTGGTATTATGCGGGGAAAATGCGTAGATTTTGAAAATCGATCGCCCGAGCCAAGTCAGAACCTTTTTTCAAGAAATCTAAATACTTATCTTAACATTTTTGTTAGGTTACTTATGAATATCAAATGACTCCCATTTTTTAATTATCTTCATTGCAACAAATTTAATTTTCGGATTTATTTCGGCAACTTTTGTGTATAATTTAATGCTTGTCGTTTCTTTATTTTTTTATTTTAAAGAAAAAAAATGTTAGTAAAAAAATAAATGTTATAAAATTTGTTGAAAATTGTTTCATTTCTTAAAATAAAATTGATGGGAATTTGTGAAGAATATGTTGAAGTTTTGTCCTTAAATTGGGGAATTTGACATAAATTTTCGGGGAATTTGACAAATTGGTGTTGGCGACGCTACCATGTTGCACCGAAATTCATCTACTAAGATTTGTTATCAAACGTTGTGTTATTATAAAACGTTGTGAAAAGATGATTTTTTTTCCTCGGGATCGATTTTCTTTCTGACCCATCATCAAAGGTATCGTTAGTACTATCGTCTGTCTTCATTTTCGGGAGCGTTTCACAAACAGCCTGTATAGTAATTGTATTGCCCCTCTCGCCCTGGTGAAAATGATAAGAGTTGTTCAAAATCCTGAGGTGAGTCAGCAACATAGCAATATACTTCAACTTCATAGAGCCATATCAACTTGAATTGTTATTTGTTTAATTACTAAATTATGTTTATCAAGATATCTACCTATATCTACACATATAATAAATCTGTAGAAGAAAGAAAATCGTGTCTGTCTGTGTATTCAAGATTCACGCAAAAACTACTGGACCGATTTCCATGAAATTGTGTATGTAGGTAGTTAGTAACCCGAGGCAGCTTATAGGCTACTTTTTTTCCGATTACTCAACTTAACCAAAAAAAGTTAAGTATTTTCCTTCATCTCATTAGTTAATAGTTAATAGGCGGGATGTTATGTTATATGATGATGGTATTTATAATTTATAAATAGAGTGTAAAATTGGTTTTAGTAACCCTTGCATGATAATTTGAAACTCCGCCGATGATTTACGTTTTAATCATCAAAACAGCGCCATCTATCATCAAATAGGAAAAGGAGTATATTTTGCTTTCAGTTGCTAATAAATTAAATAATATAAATAACTTACATATATATGTTTAAATAATTCTATTTATAAAATTATTTAAAAATCCTGACGTATATTTTTAGTCTTTTCAATATTTCATTTTCAAAATGTAATAATGACTTGAGTGACGTCTATCAAACGTATGAAAATTAATATGATTTTAAGTTCAATTACTCATCTTTATGTAAACTGATTAAAAGTAGTCTGCCTGCAATTATTGCAAAATTTTCAATATCGTTATAGTTTGATCAAAGAGATTTTTATATATGTCGTGGTCAGATCGTAGAATTGATCACATATAATATCATAAAGTAGTCTATCATTTAATGAAATGGTGTCATTTCATGATATTTAACACTGTTTGTTGACCATGTCATGATATAGCTTGACCATATCAATGAAATAGTAATTAATAATTTCATGATATGGTCATATCGTCAAATAGTTTTCACCGCTAACGGCGCTGCTAGCGTATTTTTAACAGAATAAACATCACTTTATGCCTTATTTGTATAATAAATAAATGTTCGCGGCTTTGGGATGGCTCTTGAGCCAGTCGCACCCCAACCTTCTATCGCTGATATAACTGGATAGTATATTGTTTTGGCTTTCATAGTATTAATGTAAAAATTAATAGCGCGATCTACTTTCTGCTAGATAAACTAATCATAAGTAACCGATAAAATAAAATTTTAGAATACTACTCAATACTTTTTTGTGCAGCATCAAAAATTGTCACACTTAAAATATCCAAACTGGTGGCCATTATCACACACAAAACTGAGATTAAGAGATAAGCTCTTTAGTTGAATATATTGGGTGTCTATCGGCATAGATTTTATTTCACCAACTTCATTTGTTATCAAGTTATCTGATGTAAGTAATTGAAAATTAAGTGCATTGAGAGTGCAAGAGATTTTTAACTCTATTTGATGGAATAGTTCGTGGCATCTTTGGATGTCTAATTACTGGGTAGATGTGGTCAACAATCGTGCAAAAGCTTTGTTTCAGTTTTTATGAATTTTATTTAAACAAATACGAGAGCCGTGTAGCTCGCCGTGAGATTTTATCATGGCACGGGAGCAAAACGTATACGATTCCTTTAAGGAAAAATAAATCTGTAATGGGAAATTTTACATGCTGACTTACCATGTGTCAAGTGAAGTGGTGAAAAATAAGTTCGTGGGGAAACCTAGTTGTCTGAGTTGTTAAAAAAGTCGTGGAAATGTGAAAACTGTTAATACGCATTGAAGCATTGCGGCATACCTACTCTTTTCCGCCCACAAAACACTATAGGTAATGAGGAGTCATGTGCACAGTAGTGAGACGTATGTAAGCTACTTCTTTACTTTTTACCTTTAATGAGACTTTTAAATCAGTTTGTCATATAAGATAGCTTTCATATTTTCAGACACATTAAGATTTTTGTGACAGTCCTGGTTTCATAGCTCACATGAGTATATTATGTAAATGAATAGGCTCTTGCGGAAAAATACTTTAATTTTCAAAGATAGCAGATTTTACTTAAACAAAGGTTTTTTTTTTTATTTTACTTGTCAAAGGCGGTAATCAAACTGATCCAAACGTAACTTTCATAGAACATAAGCATTATTATATGTTTTGGCATATACAGGGTGTTCAGTAAATAGCACGACATACTGCAGGGGGTGATAGCTAGGGTCACTACCTATCAATACAACACAATATATGTTCAGCAAAATCTTACGGATTTACAGTTTTACAAAATTTTCCGAAATACCGAAAATCTCTACCTTGCGACAGATTTTAAGCATCTCGTAATGCAAAAATCCGTTTCTAGTACTTTTTACATCAAATTATTCGTGAATAGTTACTTTACTCATTAATAAGTCTTTTTCTATCAAAGACAAGAATGTTTTCAAGAAATACTATTTTTTGTTTAAATTTGCACAGAACTATTTTCTTATCACTTAAGTTTAACCTACAGTGGTGAAAAAAAAATGTATGTGGCAGTTTTGTACAACAAACTTAAAAAATAGCTTGTTTAATGGTGATTTAGGAAAGATACAATACTAGTACATTTTCATTAAAAAAATACAAAAAAATGCTATTTTAGTTCCAGAGAAGCTGATTTTGTTGAAAATGTAATTAACGTAATTTTGATAAAAAAACCACTATGAGAATAAGTATTAGCTGCTCATTTACGCGAATTATTATAAAACTAGTTGTGACACGTAAAATGCGACATGCACGCGTAATGACTAAAGGTTTTTACCTGCTCGCCGACCGACCCGACCCAACCGGTTACTGTCTAACAAAAGAAGCGCATGTGCTATCCCGCTCTTTCTTGCATTGTGATTTTGTGTCTCACTCTCAACCTTATTTGCGACACTTGTCAGTACGCGACCTTAAACCGTGCGCAACGCATCTCTGTGTTCATAAATTTGTTTCGTACTGACGACTGTTTTGTGCCTTGGACCCCGGACTTTGTTTGCCTTACGATTTGGATTTTTATTGTGATCACTACGACGACTTGGCGACCACCTGGACTTTGTGTTTTATAACATGGCCAACCGCCGCGTTTTTCCTGGTTATACGCAGCGAGTATGCTGAGATGCACCTTATTTACGGAGAAGCTGGCCAAAGTTCCTGAGCTGCCACCTCTACAGAGAAAGGTTTCGATAGGAGACATCCACACTATGAAATGTTTACCAGAGTGCATAACTCCTACATGGAAGGCAGACTCCCTGGTCAACGTGGCGGTGGACGGCCTCAAGTTGTTGACGAAGACATAGTGCTTCAGGAACGAGAACAAGACCTGACAACTTCGGTTAGGGCGATACAACGGCGCACAGGGATACCGAAGTCCACTGTTCATTCAGTACTTAAGAGATATGGATACCATCCATTTCACGTACGACGCGTGCAAACTCTTTTAACTAGAGACTACCTGCCGAGAGTTCAATTCTGCCGCCGCATGCTTGAAATGCATCGGGAGGACCCAAACTTTTTTAATAAGGTGTTATGGAGTGATGAGTCAGCCTGCAGAAAGTACGGCTACTTGAATTTGCATAATTTACATAGTTGGCAATTAGAAAATCCGTATGTGTCAAGAGAAGACAGGTCCCAGTACCAATTCAAAATAAATTTATGGTGTGGGATTTTAATGGCCAGATTGTGGGTCCCGTCGAGCTTCCACCTACATTAAATGCCAATAATTACTTGGAGTTTTACGAGAAACCCTACCCACGCTCCTTGAAAATGTTCCGAGTGAGCTAAGAGGTGATGTGGCTTCAAAATGATGGGTGCCCTGCTCATTATGGCCGGGAAGTAAGAGCCTACTTAGATGAAGCTTATCCAGGCAGGTGGATTTGGGCGACTGGGACCGATATTATGGCCACCTAGGTCTCCGGACCTAAACCCCCTGGATTTTTTATTGGGGTGCCATGAAGGACAAAGTCTATGAAAAACCGATCCAAAATGACAATGAATTGAGAGCAAGGGTTAACATTGCAGCAAGAAAATATCGGAAATAAGCCTGAGAAGACTCAAAAGCTCATTTTTAAGAAGATGCCGAGCGTGTATTAGGGCACAAGGAAGCAATTTGAGCATTTATTGTAATTTATTTAAATAAATGTTTATTGAGTGCTAACCTCTGTTTTTTACTATCACCTTATCCTTCAAGATGTCATTTACAGACCGGCCGGTCGGCTGTAGATTATTATTATGTAATTCGAACCGTAGTACGACCTTACAACGATTCGAATTTCACACATTACTTGCATTTAAAATAAAATGCTCTTATTAACTAAAATAGCTTATTTTTTTGTATTTTTTAATGAAAATGCACTAGTATTGTATCTTTCAAAATCACCATTAAACAAGCTATTTTTTAAGTTTGTTAGGTAAACTCATACATACATTTTTTTTTCACCACTGTAGGTTAAACTTAAGTGATAAGAAAATAGTTCTGTGCAAATTTAAACAAAAATAGTATTTTAAAACATTCTTGTTTTGATAGAAAAAGACTTATCAATGAGTAAAGTAACTATTCACGAATAATTTGATGTAAAAAAAAGTACTAGAAAAGGATTTTTTCATTACGAGATGCTTAAAAATCTGTTTCAAGGTAGAGATTTTTCGGTATTTCGGAAAATTTTGTAAAACTGTAAATCCGTAAGATTTTGCTGAACATAACCTAGCTATCACCCCCTGCAGTATGTCGTGCTATTTACTGGACACCCTGTATTTTAATTGCAATTTGAAGTGTCGATTTACCACGTTCTCGGCGATGAAGCATATCTGAGAATTTCCCCAGTTGAGGTGATCCCACGTTGAGATCAGCGCAGCAAACACTTTTTTTGGCCAAAAACTCTGCGTTCTATGCCCAGTAGTGACATGAATATAGGCTGCTACTTTTTTGGTTTTGATGGGGTTTTATTTCATTCATATTTCCGGAAATGTTACTTTTTGTTTTCACTCTACCGTAAATATTAAGGGTAACAAAGATTCGAAAGAGTAGAACTCATCATCGTCATCATTATAGCCTATCAAAAGTCCACTAAACTGAATCCCCATAAATTGTCAGGTCTTTACCCCATATAATGTCAAATAGGTTGGATATTTGCTATAGTTGCCACGCTTTGCAGGCGGGCAACCGCAGCTTTTATTATTTTGTACTGTTGTCAGAAAGTTTATGTTGCCCATCTCCTGTTTGTTTTCCTCTGTCGCCTCTTACGACACACACGGGACGATATGGGGTAGTGGGTATTCTTACCCGCCACTACATGGGGGTATATACTGTATATTGACAAAATAATATGTCTTTACCTATGAACTTGCTGTTCTGCAATACTGGCCATTTCAAATCAAAATAATTTTTGTTTGGCTAAGAATTCTAATTTCAAATTAATTTTATTTTAAAAACATGGAATTCTTTTTTTTAAATTAGTCATTTGTTTATTCATTAGCGTTATGTTTTCATCGCATTTGAATCTTTTTCGTCATCATGGATACGTTAAAAATTGAGTAATTATGGAATATGAGTACCGTCGGCAGCAACGCGGCACAAGCGGCACGCAACATCAACGACGTTTACGGAGCGAATACTACAAATGAACGCACCACCTGTTATTGGTTTGCCCGCTTCCGTTCTGGAAATTTCGACCTGAAAAATGAACCCCGTGGTCGTCCGAAAACTTTGGTCGACAATGACGAATTAAAGGCGATTGTGGAAGCTGATGATACTCAATCTACGGCTGAATTAGCAGAAGCTTTCGACGTTAGCATCAAAACAATATTGGTCCATTTGCTTCAAATTGGCAAGGTAAATAATTATTACTTTTAACAAAGATTAAAACCGACTTCAAATTGCTAAAAGAAGTTATTTATTTGCTACCCTTAGGAGTGGAACTTTTTCTCCAAATTTATATGGGACCACCCTTGAAATATAACCTATTTAATAAAAAAAGAATCATTAAAATCAGTTCTCAATCTGCGAAGACATCATATGAAATTCTTAAACAATATGGAACTTTTACCTTATTTCCCACCCTTGAAGGCGGAATTTTATCTTCAAAATTTAATGGGACCACACTTGAGGTAAAGCCTATTTAATAAAAAAAAGAATCATTAAAATCGGTTCACAACTATGAAGATGTCGCGTAACATACATACAAAAAAAAACATATACTGAATAGAGAACCTCCTCCGTTTTGAAATCGGTTAGAAACCTTCAAAATGGGTCCCACGAACTCACTAATTGCCAGCGCGAAGTAGGTGTAGAGACGTGCCTGCACTGCTCAACAGACACAAAACGAAGGAATTTTGAACCGCATTGTTACCTACGACGAAAAATGGATTCTGTTTGACAATCGCAAGCGCGATCAGCAAGTAGGTTAGATCCTAGTTCAGCACCAAGCAATGCCCCAAACGAAAACTTACCCTAGAAAAGTGATGGTCACTGTTTGGTGGTCTAGCGACGGTGTGATTCATCACAGCTTCTTACCAAACGGGATGAGCATTACTGCAGATGTGTACTGTGAAGAACGAAACACAATGATGGAGAAACTCGCACTTCTCCTACCAATTTTAGTCAATCGCTGTCCCCGCTGCTCCTGCACGACAACGCGCGACCTCATACTGCACAACAGACGGTCTCCAAGTTACAAGAGCTGGAATTGTAAGCCTCCGTCATCCACTGTACTCACCAGACCTTGCGCCTACAGACTTCTACTTTTCCAAAATTTGAAAACTTTTGGCGGAAAAATTCAATAGCCGAGAGGCAGTACAAAATGCCTTTGAAGAATTTGTTACCCCGTCCAGCTGATTTATTCAAGAAAGGCATCAATAAACTGCCACTGCGTTAGCAAAGATGCATCGATTGCATGGCACTTAGAAATAAAAAAATATAGAAAAAAATTACGTTAACTTAATCCTAATTTCAATAGAGAGGAGGTTGGTACTACTTCTGCTTGGTATCCTGTAATTAATAAAATTAAAACTAAACCCAAGCATACCACTGCAAGACTTCAAGACACAGTGTTAATTTCTGCGTAGATCTTAAGAAAAAGAAGAACTTAAGTGCCTTCCCATTCGTCAGCGACGAAGTATGCGCGCACTCACAACCCTATACTCCATTCTGATGTCTCCTACTCCCCCCTCTTACTTAACTTCTCATTTTCAGTACCTTTGCTCTAGCCATGACAGAAACCTGCGTTCTTCGAATAAAGTGTCCTCTCATAAATCTGGCTTCCTGCATTCTTCCTTCACTGTACAGTCTGTTCTCCTCTGGAACGCACTCCCTCTTGAAATTAGAACGGCTAATAATCGTTATGCATTCAAGAAGAAAGTTCGCGAACATTACTTAAATAAACTGGCAGAATAATCTCATTAGTAGTATTTATTTATGTATTTATATTAATATATAATTATATAATGCAGAGATTATCAAACTTATTTCTTTACCGCCCTTTGAAAATCAATTATTTTTCAGCGCCTTCAATTTTTATACACTCCTTAAACTTAAAACCACAATTTCATTACTTTAATTAATTTAGTTATGGTGTGCTATATTAGTCGGTTCTGGTGTTTAAACTTACATTCTAAACTAGACATTATTACTAGTGAGAGCAATTAAAACGCAACTTTATAATATTAAGAATATATTTTAATCAAGTTAAAAATAATATATAGATAGGTAATCAATTTTAGTTTTAAAACTAATCTAATGAGATGGATGAATTTGATGATTTTAACAAGTTTGTTGATATCAGGTTCGATTTTACTCAAAACAGTCGTAAGTCACCGCGTTCGGTAACATGCATACGATTTCTTTTTTAGTAAGCAGCGTTGTCACAGCGCTAAATCCACGTTCACACAAATATGACGATGGGAATGCTATCAAAATCGTTGAACGATCGACCACAATCCAGGGTACAACTGCGGGATTGACTTTTGTAGCCAAAATTTTGGTAGCCATTTTTGAATTTGATTTTATTTCCTCGTTCGTTGTCAGTTCTATAAATTCTTCTTCCAGTTGGGGTGATACTGCTATGTTGATATTTGAAAAGGATCTAACACCCAGTCTGGTATTTCCAATTTCAAATGTCCTGGAATCTTTCAATGAAATCACTGTGAGATTTTCCAAATGTTGGCAGTAGACAAGCAAGTCGTCGTTGTTGCAGGATACTGATAAATTGGGAAAATTATGGAACTCACGTCTGCCGATATTCTTCTTGTGTAAGAGCAGCTTGGCTACGAAAGCAGCGACGACATTTTTTGTTTTATTAAGTTCAAGTCATCGCCTTAAAGTTGGAGATTCATATCATTAAGCATTTTATAAAGATCTGTCAGGTATGCAATATCATTCTTTGATGTGATGGGGTTGTCGCGCAATTATGTGTCTTTGTTTTCCAAGAACTCACGACAGGGTCAAACAGATTGTAAAATCGAGTCAGACAATTTCCTTTTGATAGCCTACGCACTTGTGTGAAAGATCAATCGGTTGAAATCTTCATCATTAGTAACACAAAGCTGATTAAATAATCTGTCATTTAAAGACTTGTTTCGGATTTTATTGACTGCTCTGATGACATGTTGCAATGATTGAAACAGTCGTTCACTTAAATTTCTAGCAACCAAATGTTGTCGATAAAAACGTATAAAAAGAAGGCGCTGGGTAAAAGACTGGCTTTTAAAAGGATTTCTATACCCATATTAACTTATTGACTGACATACGGGTTTCAAAAGAGGATGAAGACTATGCAAATTATTTTAGCATGAAAGAGGCTTGTTTTGATAAGTTACTGGTCTAGGTAACACCATATCTAAAAACAAGGTACATGTATGCGAAAAGCTATAACTCCCGAAGAAAAGCTAGGAGCAACGACGCGTGATTGACGAAATGCTGAAACAGAAACAGAAACTTTTTATTCAATATAGATTATAAATAATGCTTATTTAAAGTCAATTTTTTAATTTACCTGTGAATACCTTTGCTGCAAATGTCATCTTTTGGTGATCTTCTCAAATGCCACTTGATTACTAATTTTTCTGCATTTGATAGACGAGTCCTAAAATCTTTTATAGTTTTCTAGACTTCTTTAATTGAAATTTAAGTCTTCTCGCGTTCTTTTGTAACAACTTATAATTTTTAGGATAATATCCGATTTCGTCTGTTTATCTGAAAATTTTAATTTGAAATTTTCAAATTGAAATTTAAAATGTAGAAATTTACAATAAATTTTGTAAAATTATTATATTTTAGTATATGATATTATATAGTATATTATATTTGCTTCCCTACTAAGCAAATTGTTAGAAAATATTATACGATATGATACTAAAATATAAGGAATTAAATATTTAAATCAGAAAACCTTATACCAAAAAGATTAGAGGCCTTACATGTGCTGAAACAGCTAGATTAGTTAATTTTAGTCATTTCCATAGCATAATGTCATATGGAATCTTGCTATGGAGTAATGCGACTGACATTGAAACTATCTTTGTTTTGCAGAAGGGGGCCTTAACAGCAATATATAACTTAGGTCTGAAGGAATCTTTTAGAGAAAAATTTAAAGAAATAAGTATATTAACTTTGTCCTCTCAGTATATATTTACGAAAATTTAATGTATGTACACAAGAACAAACATAGTTTTATTAAAAATATTGATGTAAATTCTGTAAATACTAGAAACAAGCCCAAGTTAGTTATACCAGTTACTCGACTCCAAAGAGTCAGTAATTCCTTCATGGGGCAATGTATACACTTAAGGCCCAGAAAATATACAGAGGCCTTATTAATCAAAAAGTTTAAAATTTTTATTAAGCAAAAATTGTTTAATAAGGATTTATTATGCTACTAAAGAGTACATGATTGATAATAACCCCTGGCAAATGGGATCACTACCATACTGTTTCTGTTTTCATCCTAATTGTATATGACGGCACCAGCACCATTGCACGTGCGGCGGCGTCGGTGTAGCTAGACAGAATTCTTGTAAACAACACGTGCACCGCACACCTGCGCCAATACACCTGCGGTGGCGCCCGTTCCGGTTGTATAAAACAGACGGAGCGGCCGCCGTTAGGGCAGTCTTGGCTCTGGCGTGGAACGATGCGCTTGTCGTATTCCATTACTAGCTTATCCTTGACTCGTTGGATAATTAATTCGTGCAAACGAATTAATTATTATTCTTAACTACAAAATTAGTCTCTGTACAATCTATTTTAATGTTACATGTGGGTATCTAACGTGACTTTGTCACGTTACGATAACTACTTGTAACATTAGGACGACTTATAACGTGACTTTATATATGCATTTTAGATTTAGTTAAAAGTTAAAGTTAAAGTTACAGCCTATTACACGTCCCACTGTTAGGCACATGCCTCCTCTCATTTCTGAGAGGTTTTTAGGGCAAGGAAATGTCCGCCGCGCCGCCCCAATGCGTGTTGGCGAACTTCACGTGTCATCGAAATATTTTTTTGTTACTTCTCAGACATGCAGGTTTCTTTACGATGTTTTCCTTCACCGACAAGCACGTGGTAAATCAGCACTTACAATTGCAATTAACAATTTCATTGGTGTCGGCGGGGATCGAATCCGGGTTGCTCTCGTACTGTTAAATTTACAGCGAGCGCTAACCATCTGTGCTACCACGGCTCAGTATTAAGTTTCATTTCAATAGTCGATTTTTTATTTCCTTCCTTACTATTATTTTTGAAATATACGAATTTCGATCGTATATTTCAAAACAAATCCATTTGAAAATCGAGATCGTTTTCCAAATGGATTTGAATCGAAATCTGATTCTCAAATAAATCTGGATTTAAAAGATCGATTAAAATTGATCTTCTTTGATTTACTTTTCGAGTCTGTATTTACACTACCAACAAAATACAACAATGCGATAACAAACGTAACTTTTTTTAACCAGTAATCCATTAAGAAGAGGCGAAAAAAATTGAGCATACAGTCATTTCGCGAGTTTTAAAATAATTAAGTGAAAAACTGTAATTTTTTTACGTGTTTGGGTCCACTCAGCTAATTGTAAATAATTTTATGGTTCTTATCAAAACAGAAAAAATCAAATCTCGATTTCTAGGGTGAAATATCGATTCACTGCTAAATATCGATTTAAGAATCGATCTTTTTGGAACAAGAAATCGATTAAACGATTCCAGATCCTCATGCCTAGTCGGTGTACCGTTCTAGTACACTATACTAGTACCTTGTTACATAGTAGCAGCTATAGCAAATATACCCCTGTGAGGCAATATATGGGGAAGCCTATGTTTAGCAGTGGACTTAAAATAGGCTGTAACCGTAAGTGTTTGTTGTAATAGTAGTATGATAAATGTAATAGTAGGAGGAAAAAAGACGGAACATTTTTTTTTTTACTTTATCTCGGCGGAACGCGGGTGCTCCGTGCTATGCTTAGGGCAGCGTTGCTGAGGTGAGCGATATTTGCATAAATAAATAAAAATTCAATCATAGGTACATACTTTATTACTCTATCATTTACCAACGCCATTTTTATTGAAAACAACTGCGCCATAATATTGTTGCGCGCCACTATTAATGTCTTGTACATGGCAACACTAGCCACTAGCGCCCTCTAGTATCGAGTAGCAGAACTAGGAGAGTCAAGATCCTTCTAGAAATTTCGGGACCGATATGTACTCGAACATTCTAGATGTTTCCACAGTAGAAGGTTCTGGAAACTATCTGAGGCCCTATATAAGGCCGGTATAGACCGCGACCGAGTGAGTATTGAATTGGCGATACAAGCGAAGACTTCGAAGCGAACAACGAAGCGAGCAATCTGTAGTAAAATTGTGTTTTGTTATTAGTGTGGTTTAAAGTTGTAATTAGTGTTGTGTAATTAAAGTGTCAATTTTGGTAATTCACTCGGCAGTTTTTAATTGTCTCCAATCCCAAGCTCGTAACAATATTCACGATATATTGAAATTATAACATAAAACGTAATTTTCGCACATTGGACTTTGTGATTATTTATAGTGATAACTTACACTTTATATTTCGTTTTCATTTCCTTCTGACTACCTTATTTCATACGTGAACGAAATGTATAAAATTGTTACGAGACCAAATAAAGCAAACTTTTAAAACAGTGTAATTACTTACCTTCTAAATAAAAAACTAAATCAACAAACTTTCTTTTGTACCTTCTTAATTATTTTAAATTGAAGTTGCCTTAAGTATATGAAGTAAACGGGACGGTAAAGGCGCAAACTCGTCATTTGAAGTACATTCTCTTTTAATTTAGAGAAGCGTAATTTAGTAATCTAATACAATACAATAATACAATACAATAACTTCTTTTTAACGAAACTAATTCTAATAAAATTTTTATAATTTTAGTTGTAGAATTCTTATAAATAACATGTAAAAAAGAATTGTTCTGAGCACTCTTATCTATTGTTCTGAGTAAACGTAGTGATTATATACTCTTTGGTTCTGAGGGGTCCCTTCTAAATCTTATTATACTCTTTGGCGGGGTCTATAAAATTATCACGGGGGAGACCGATGTGAACCGGCGGGACTTGACAGATTAACTTTAATTATGAATGAAAGTAAAGAGTAAAATGTAAGTAATAATAATAATAATAAATTTTTAAATGATTCCAAAACAATTTACCTTTCCTATGGAATAATGCGTTATTGCCATAAATTGTGCTGTTTGGCGTAAGCTAACCAAACTTGATGAAGGTCACGTTACTATACCCGTATGCTGCCACAAATATCGTGTATCACTTACAGTGCCCTCTCGTTACTTTCGTTGAAGTAAAAATTTATAAATTAAATAACAATGTCTCAATCATTGAAAAAATATTCATTAGTGAAATTTTCTGATGGATTACTATTAGATGAATGGGATCGATCTGGGAACAGGCGGTAGACGGGAGAAAGCCAAACCGATGAATCAGTAGTTGGCACCTCTCAGAGTGCATTGCACCGAGGTCGGCCCGCGGTAACTATGGTCTAAGCATTCACGATAAACTTAGAGGCCGTAACTTACCTTACTTGTCGTTATAAGGAAATGTACAGTTGAAATAAGAGGCAATTGCTATCGAGTGAAAGCCTTCTCTCGTGGACTATGATCGGAATGCTGTTACTGCTTTTTTTTAAATATTTATGCGTTTGGTTTTTTTATATTGTTTTCTGTGTTCAACGTTCACTTAACTCTCACTTTTAATTCAATTGGCTCACTTATTTGCTGTTATTGATCAAAAAAAATTAGCCGATACAATGTACTCTTCATATTGTCTTGGATTCTGAGGAGTTATCAAAAGAAGAAATAGAAAAGCGATTGAAAGAAAATTTAAGAAAATTTGGTAATACATAATATTGTTAAATGTTATGATTATTTAAAAGGTAAACGAATCCATGAATATGTAAAATATGATGCGTTACTCCCGCAAAACATCGAAAGTTTGACATACAAAAGAACAGAAAAAATCGTTCGTCGTCATTATCCAGTTCTTTTACTAGTGTATGGATTTCTCCAAACCGAATATCTTCACTTCTTAACTAAAAAGTTAAGATGCAAAAACATTGGGTTCGTAAAAGAAAATGCTTCGTCTTTGTGGCGTGGATATCTTCGTTTATGAACATCAGACAAAGTATATCATTATCAAATTCACTTTCAGAATCAGAAAATGACTTGTACTCGTGCGTCCGCTAAAAAGTGACAAGAGTGTCCACAGAGTACATTGTATACAAGAAAGAAGTGTCTGACGACAAAAGTACGTTGCATACGTGGGTCAAGTGTACACACCAACGTAGGAGCGTTGCATCGCATACGTTGCGTACGTGGGACCAGTTTGTTTCTCGCTTATATGGAAAAAGTATGCAGAATATAACATTTATATATATTAGGTGTTATAATTATTCATACTGACAATGCCATGCCAACACAATATTGGTCAAATTCTGAGGTCAAATCAGTCTTCACAGAGCAGAGATTGTCGCCAAAGAGTATATAATATAGTTTATAACGTTTTAATCGTCGCAAAAGAATTTTAAAATGTTGCCAACAAATAATTACTGCCAGATTGACTGAGAGCGCAGGAAAGAACTGTGAATTTTGTGTGATATCAAATATTCCTTTTTCAATAGTCTGTGGAGTGGCCAATAAAGGCCAAAAGGCGTTTATTTTATTTTATTAGGATAGAAGGAATATATAGATAGATGTGCCAATTAATGTTCAGTAACCATGGATTTAAAACTAGTACTTACTAATAATTATTGAAAGTCATTTGTGTTTTTACCACTGGTTCGGAAAAAAACTTTGTCCTGGAAAGAACCAGCAAGAAACCCAGCGGATTTTTAAAATATAAATTTACAATATATGTTGTACAATTAAATATGAAAACAATTAGAAGCAACATGGTAGCGATCACCTCATTTCCAGGTAAAAATTTTAAACTTATTGAATGGATAGGAGTCCTTAATTGGAGAATTTAACAGAAACTCAAGAACCGTGGATTGGAAAGTAAAAAATTCAAGACGTTACTTAAGATAGATTGGGGTGGAGAAGATAAAAAGAAAGCTATACTGAAGAAAACAAATTGTGCGTTCAAGGAAAGACGAATACTTGAGCGATATTGCGATATTGAACTGTTGCGATATTCGGAAACGAGATTCTATTTGTGTAGAAATTATAAAACGGGTGGAGAAATTTCGAAGCCGATGGATAGCTGGCGTCTGCATAGTAGAGAATGGCGTCAGCATAGTAGAGTGTAGGAAGAAACAACATTGTGCGAGAGCAATTTAATGGAAATAGGTAGCTGTCTGTCCATGGATATACCTAAGATCTTGACCACTTTAAAAAAAAATACTAGTAATGCTATTAACATTACTAATATTCCCGATAACCACTCCAGGTAAGTTTTAAATGCTTGTGTCAGGAGTGTTTCACTACAGTAATTGAACACACACCTTTGAGTTCGCGTTCCGCGCCCGGAACCATTTAGCTACTCTCATTTTACTAATTTTAATTTTGGCACCATTAAAAACGACATACTCGATCATTCTCGAGCTGCCTACAACTAACGCGCGTTTTTCTTCTCACTTTCTGGCCATGAGACTTACTCTGCTGTGGTTAGCTTATGTTGAAGGGTGAGCAAATGTGTGAATGTTTCAATATTAAAAGTTACTGACGTAAAATGTATAAATAATTATTAAAGCTATCGTTCAAATCGCTAAAAAAACTTTGCAGTGTGACGCATCAGCACATTATTGCGAAAAATTTTGTGAATAAAACACATCGGAAAAGGCTGTATGGTCTTAGACTTTTGCCTGCCTTAATTGGCAAATCGTAACAACAACAACAACAACATCTGACAGTCAGATGTGCCAACTCGGAAAAATTATGACTCGAGTTAACTCGAGTTGAAATACACGCAACTCGAGTTACGCAACTCGAGTTAGCAGTACGAAACAGAGTAAATTATTTTTTATAAATTTGTTTTCCATCTAGCTCTTTGGTGGGTTGGGATAACTATAATTACCAAAGTTATTATGTAGGATTGAAATAAAAAGGTGAATTTAATATGTATCACATACTTAAGTATTTTTGGTTTTAATCTTAGTTATAGTACCTGTATTTAACAACAAAACTAGCTGTATAGCAGTCTTCACGAAACAATATTAGTCTAGCTTTAAGATAAGTACATAAACTATTAATAGTTTAATTGTCACAGTCAAAATATTCTTAAATAAATTAAAAATTTTAAAATTCAAAATATTTATTGTGGTATTTATACGTAGTAGAGCCATGATACAGCTATATTAATAGTATAGTTGTAGCACGAATGAGTCTGTTCGACCGGGAAGGACCACGCTCTCACAGAATACCAGCGTAAAATAGCAGCTTAATGCTGGTGTGTTTCGTTTGATGAGTGTAGAGAACCGGAGACCCTTTTCACTGGAAAAGAGGCATCCCATCTTAGTCCTCACGGCTGACAACGCATCTGCATTTTATTCTCAAACGAGGATAGATGTAGATGTCTTTGGGCCACAGCAACCACTTACCATCAGGTGGACTGTGTGCTCGCTTGTCACCCTTATCCAATAAAAAAAATTATAAGTTAAGTGTTACATTTGGCATTAATTTACGATATGATGTATCTTACAACTTAACCACCCTTTTCGGGTATTACATTAAAAGGTACGTGACTTACATGAAAATGAAATTATAGAAATGAAATTACATAACTTAGCTATTATAAAATTCTAAATAACAAATTGTTTTGGTTGTAGCTAAATACTCTTTGAAAGACAAAGCGCGCACACAATGAACGAATCGCGCTCTTTCTCTTTTGCTAGCTCACTTGATCCGTTCATGTACGGCAGCCTAAACTCGAGTTAGGGAGATCCAATCCAACTCGAGTTAACTCAAGTTAAGCGCAGCTCGAGTTAACTCGAAGTAGTAACTCGAGTTGACCCATCACTAATCTGACTGTGACAGTGACAAGCTGACAAAGTGACAGAGGCCACTTGTGATAACAAAATTTACGATAAATAAATTGTAAACAAATTTTAAACCTTTACAAGTTACTTATACGCGTAGTATCCCCTAAGTAGTCTGTGCTTATATGTAAGTTAGTATTTTAACGGTGTACATGTTGTAGCTATTATTTATTATATATTATTATGTCATTGAAAAAGCTTTGGGGAGAATTTGAAGACGATGATAGTGATGAAACTATACATCAAACTGTAAACTTTAATCCTATCATAGAACTGGGCATGCAAAATATACCAGAAATACCGATTACTGTAAAATCATCGCCTATAGAACTTCCAAAGCCCAATTTGATTACACATACTATTCAATTACATGCATACTCAAGACAATTGTCAGCTATTTTAGAACAAACTGAAAACGCGGTTTTCGAAGGAGCTCGATTAGACCCGATGAGCTTACCAACAGCTCCACCAGAACCACAATTTAAAATGGAACATGAAACTACACCGCCAATAAACTTCCTACAAAAAGTATATTGTGATTTTTCTCTTGGAAAAGGTCCAGTTATTCTACCTTTTACATCTGAAAGCCATAAACGTGCACTTCGTCAATGTGCTGCAATAGCCTTAGGCCATGTTGGCGTAGCAACTTGTACAAATACGGCTCTAAATGCAGTTGCGGATGCTCTTGACATTTATTTGGCAAATATGTGTAAACTAATGAGGAATGTAGTTGATAGGGAAGCAAGTGGTATAAAATCAGGATTCCCAGATGTCATTTCTAAGGTGTTGGCTGATCTCAATATTGGAAACCTTCATGACTTTTATGAAAACCGTGTTATTAAATACCATGCAAAGATCAAAAAAAAATGTGAGGATTTAAGAAACCAATGTGAAGCCTTAGCTATAGGTGATATTGCTCCACAACTGAAACTTGAAGAGGTCCCAGAACTACACTTCCCTGCGGCTCTGGATGGTGCTTTTACCCCTTCTCTTGAACCTGGCTTTCAAATGCTACAAAGCTTAGAGCAGGAGCAATTACAGGGACTGGAACTCCTGGATTCAGTGTCTACAGATGATATAAAAATAGAACAGATGGAGTTTTCACAACCTGATAGTACAAAATTGTGCTCTCTTTCACCTAGTGCTAGAAAAAAAAGAAAGCAATAAAAGTGTTAAAGATAGTGACCCTACAAAGAATAGAAAAGAATATTTTTTCCATCACTGGTTCAGAAAATGTTTCTGTTCCGGGCAGGACCAGAAAGAAACCCAGCAGTATTTCTTAAAATGTGAAAGTTTATAGTAATATTGTACAAATATTGATATCTCTACATAGTATAAAACAAAGGTGCTTACCGCCGTCTGTACGCTTAGGTCTTTCAAACTACGCAAATTTTGATGCAGTTTTCATCAATAGCAAGAATGATTCAAGAGGAAGGTTTATATGTATAATACATGCATATTATATATTATATAATTCATCTGTCCGTGTGTATGTGACTGAACTCCTCCTAAACGGCTGGACCGATTTTGATGAAATTTTGTGTGTGTGATTAAGTTGATTAGAGAATGGTTTAGATTCACAATTGGACCCGGTAGGTGGTGTTGTTGTCGAGGTCCAGAAAACAACCGTGCAATGCCAGGACGGATCGGTAGTGAATTACTATAGAAACAGTGTGGTGGAGATCACCTAATTTCTAATTGTTATTTTCCATTCATGTATTCTTTATTATTGTAATACCCCTTTGTAAAGAGTTTTATTTGAACATTTTCTTGGATTTTGTTTTAAAAGGATATAAGTACATCACCCAATAAACAAATTTATTACTAACTGTGTAGTTGAGTAACTAGTATATGCTTTACTTAGTGACTTAATGTACATTATACAGTTACTTATTCATAATATAATTTTAATGCTTTTAAAAAAATGAGCTCCTATGATTTCTAACATTATCAAGTTTTATGCCAGATTTTGAATGTTATACATTTTGCAATACGATTAGGATATAGTATCCTAATTATATTGGAAAATGTATATGTGTGATCTAAACTAATATAACTTTGTAGTTTTGATACCTTCATAAACTAAAAATCAATCATCACCATCATCATCATTACAGCCCTTCACAAGTCCACTGCTGAACATAGGCCTCCCCCAAGGAATGCCACAAATGGTCCTGAGACACCTGCATCTATCGACTTCCTCCATGTCTTACCAGGTGGTCACTACATCTAGTGGGGGGTCGCCCTACACTTCGTCTACCGGTACGAGGCTGCCACTCGAGAACCTTTTTTCCCCATCGGTTGTCGGTTCTTCGAGCTATATGACCGGCCCATTGCCACTTCAGCTTACTAATTCGTTGGGCTATGTCGGTCACTCTGGTTCTACTGCGGATACCCTCATTTCTAAGTTTATCACGCAGAGAAACTCCGAGCATAGCCCTCTCCATAGCTCGCTGAGCGACCTTGAGCGACCTTGAGTGTTTGTTTGTTACCGCTTTCTCAATAAAAAAAAAACAGTCAGTCTTAAGGTGAAATAGTATCGTGATCACTAGCCAGGAGCGGCGATATACTCCTGTTTGACCGTACATTCCGACCGTACCGTACGACCGATTGTACATTCTCATATAGATTGCCCAGAGTTACTAAGACTAATTAACTTCAATTCCGGTATACGACAACGTGTTCAAAGAATATTTAGGTTAGACGTACACAAGAATAACACTTCCTTTTTCAACCCTGTTGTCAGTGCAGGAACCACGTCTCAGATCCATAGGTCATCACTGGCAACACGCACTGGTTGTACAATCTCGTTTTCAAGTGTTGAGGCATACCTGACGAGAAGATGTGTCGCAATTTCCCGAACGCTGCCCAGCCGAGTTGAATCCGTCGATTGACCTCTCGGTCGAAGTTGGACTTACCTAGTCGGACTATTTGTCCCAAGTAAACATACTCGTCAACAAGTTCGAGCTTAGTGCTCCCAACAACTACCGGCATAGGTGTGACATGGACATTAAACATGATCTTTGTTTTGTCCATGTTCATCTTAAGACCTATCCGTTGGGCGACACTATTTAGGTCATTGAGCATAGTGCTTAGGTCCTCCAGCGATTCTGCCATAAGGACTATATCGTCGGCAAATCGAAGGTGAGTGATGTACTCGTCATTGATGTTAATACCGTATCCTTTCCAGTCCAGTATCTTGAAAACGTCTTCCAATCCAATGCAGCGGTGAAGAATTTCGGGGATATAACGTCACCCTGTCTTACACCTCTCTGCAGTTGGATAGGTTTCGTACTCTGATTCTGTACTCGGATAGCCATCGTAGCCCTGCTGTACAAACACTTCAGCACTTCGATATACCGACAGTCAACTTGGCACCGCTGAAGGGACTGTAGCACCGCCTAAATTTTGAAGGAATCAAAGGCTTTCTCATAGTCCACACACGCAAGGCAAAGTGGCAGATTGTACTCTTCTGTCTTCTGTACAATTTGCCGAAGGGTGTGTATGTGGTCTATAGTACTAAATCCTCTTCGGAAACCGGCTTGTTCGGGAGGCTGGAAGTCGTCGAGTCTGAGTGCGAGACGATTCGTAATGACTCTCTAAAACAGCACGTAGACGCGGCTCAGAAGAGAAATCGTTCTGTAGTTCTTCAATAGAGCGTTGTCGCCTTTCTTGAAGAACAAGACCACCGCACTTCTGCTCCACGCCTCCGGAGTAGTCCCACCATGGAGGACGGAATTAAAGAGCTTCTGAAGGACTTTAAGTACCGGTTTTCCACCCGCTTTCAGAAGCTCCGCTGTAATTCCATCCTCGTCTGGGGCCTTGCCGTTTTTAAGGTGCTGGAGAGCCATTCTAATCTCGCTCAGACTGATATCCGGGATATCATCGGAATAGTGTCGAATAAGACTTGCTCTTGGATCGTTACTCACACTTGCGTGTGGCTCCAACGATGATGTGTGCAGCTGCCCATAGAACCTCTCAATCTCACTCAAAATCTCAGGTGTCCCGGAAACGATGCTGCCACACTCGGTCTTCAATTTTGACAGTTGGCTCTTTCTGGCAGACAGATCTCTGGCAAAGACTTTGGAGCCTTGGTTCCGCTCGATCACCTCTTCAATACAAGCTGTATTGAAGTTGCGTAAGTCCTGCCGCATACATTTGGAGATCTGTCTGTTCAGTTGCCTGTATGCTCTCAAATCTGTTGAAGACTGCAGCCTCATTTCCCGTCTAACAGCCATGAGATTAAGAGTGTGATCGGAGAGTTTTTGTGTTCTTCTGCGGCGGGTCTTGTAGAACTTAGCTCCGACCGCATGGACAGTTTCCAAGAGCTTGTCATTCATATCGTCCACTTCATTGCAGTCTTCTAGGCACTGAAAACGGTTTTGTAACTCGAGCTGAAAGGTTTCGGGACTTTTGAGTAGAACACGAGGGGGACGGAGCGTTGACTTCGTTAGACGAGACCTCTCCAACTTAACGTTTAGATTCAGTGTGCCTCTAACCATTCGGTGATCGCTGCCAGTTTTTACCCTCGCGTTTTTACCACTGAGACATCACTGAACAGTTGTCGTCTGATCGTCATAATGAAGTCAATCTCATTTTTTGTCGAACCGTCGGGGCTCGACCAGGTCCACTTCCTGTGGGGCCGCTTCTGGAAGAAAGAGTTCATCACAAAGAGTCCCTCTTTCTCCATAAAGTCGGCCAGCTGCTGGTCCCTTGGGTTCCGTTGCCCTATTCCAAATTTCCCAACCTTCAGCTCACCGTTCTCCCTTGTGCCTAGTTTTGCATTGAAGTCTCTCATTAACACCGTATAGTGTTTTTTGGAGGAATGCATGGCTTTAGAGATATCCTCATACATTTCCTCCACCTCCTCATCGGGATGTGCCAAGGTTGGTGCGTAAACCTGTATAACCTTCAACGAATACCATTTGGTGATTCTGAGTATAAGGTACGCAACCCTCATCGACACACTCGCAATCTTTACATCGTTGTTAACGAGAGACTTGTGGACGATAAATCCGACACCTCCTTGGGACAGATGGTCGCCCTCCCGGTGATAGAACAAGTTGCCGGATTCGAGGATTACCGTGTCCTCCCCCTCTCTTCGGACCTCGGATAATCCTATAATATGCCAGCGTAACTTGTCTATCTCTTCTTCCAGTTCCAGGATCTTCTCGTCAGTCCTCAGGGTGCGTGCGTTGTATGTTGCCAGGTCGAGTCGTCTTAGGTGGCAACCGAACCTCCACCAGAGATTCTTAGCCATGGTCGCCACCGTAACCAGGAATAGCGGGGCCGCCGGGGACTGGGGGCCGTCTCTTCGTAACTTTCATCATGGGGCGATATTTGCGGATTGCGGATAAGAGCGGGTTGGCTACCGCAGTTTTTTTTTTTTGTAATATTGTTGTTATCAGGAAGATGCTGCTGCCCATCTCCTGCCTGTTTCCCACAGTCGCCTCTTACGACACCCACGGGAAGATATGGGGTAGTGGATATTCTTAACCGCCACTAGACGGGTAAAAAGTCAATCATTTGACTGTAAATGGTGCTAAGACATATTTTATAGAAGAATTGAATCCCAACTTCAAATTGTGAAATTATTTTGCTCTTTTAAGTTTATTTAAGTCAGCTTTTACTTTATAATTAAAGTTAATTTTTTTACCGTTTTAAGGGGAGGGAATATCACAATCTCAAAATTGTCTAAATAGTCACATTAAAAACTTCATCCATTATTTCGGCAGCCTTATATGAGACACCTGACGCGACACAATATTTAATGAAAAGAATCATTAAAATTGGTTCAAATTTGACAAAGATATTGTTTAACACAAAAAAACATAATCTAATTGTAAACTTCCTCCTTTTTGCAGTCTGCTAAAATAAATTCTGTATTTTTATTTATTAACTAGCTTTTTACCCGCGGCTTCGTTTGCGTGGGCTTCAATTTAGGAACATCATTAAATGCTATTCTGTGCCAAATTTAGCAAAATTCGATGACTTTTAGAGTCACCTCGGTAGTGTCTCTATCTGTCTGACACTTTTTTGGCCAAAAACTCTCTGCGGTTTGTGCCCAGTAGTGACATGAATATAGGCTGCTACTTTTTTGGTTTTGATGGGGCAATTATGCCGATTTTATTTCATTCATATTTCCGGAAATGTTACTTTTTGTTTTCACTCTACCGTAAATATTAAGGGTAACAAAGATTCGAAAGAGTAAAAGTCATCATCGTCATTATTACAACCTATCGAAAGTCCGCTGAATTGAATCCCCATATATTGTCAGGTCTCTACCCCATATAATGTCAAATAGTCTGGATATTTGCTATAGTTGCCACGCTTTGCAGGCTGGCAACCGCAGCTTTTATTATTTTGAAATCAGAAACATGATGTTGCCCATCTTCTGTTTGTTTTCCTCTATCGCCTCTTAGGACACACACGGGACGATATGAGGTGGTGGATTCTCTTTCGCCGCTACAACAAGACGAACATTTCCCCGTTCATGAGTGTAGTTCTTCCCACGTTCACTGTGAATAGAACAAAATTTCCAATAAAAATAATCTTAAGGATTTTACGCGTTTAATTTTAACTTTTTTAATTTTTGACGTTTCGGACACTTTATAGAACCCATGGCCACGGTGGGAGTGAGGTGTTTGACGCCCTTAACTTGGCAAACTTTATGATGTCATTATTTTTATATTTCTGTCATATATTTGGGTTGATAGGTGCTAAATGGACAACTAAAAAATAAATAAAAATATGTGCCATATTTAGTTTTGTTTTTAAACCATGTATCTAATAATGCACACCACCAAGTAGCCAAACATTCATCTTTGAAAATCCATGTCAATCCATGTGCACTATAGGATACATTGCTGGGTAGGTAGTAAATAAAAATATTTTCATTATCGTTATAATTTGATCAAAGAGATTTTTATATATGTCGTGGTCAGATCGTAGAATTGATCATATATCATAAAGTAGTCTATCATTTAATGAAATTGTGTCATTTCATGATATTAGGTCCTTACATATGAAATTGGCGTTTTGTATGGGAGGAATATAAAGTCAATTTTTTTTTGTAAAATGTATTTAATTAATCAAAGTATACACCGTTTTTATCTATGCACTTTTGCCATCTCATAGGTAGTTCATTGATTCCTTTACTAAAAAAAACCATGGGGGCGAGAATCTTTTTCCTTGTAAGAAGTTGTCCAAATTCCGGAAAAAATGGTAATCTGTTGGAACAAGGTTCGGGGAGTACGGTGGATGTCGCAGACATTCCAATTGTAGCTCATCTAACTTAGTGGTCGTTTGTTGCGCAGTGTGTGGTCTTGCGTTGTCGTGAAGTAGCAGTGGCCTAGAGCGATTTTCCAATCTCGGTTGTTTAGCAGCTAGTTCTTCCTTCATGGTTTGCAGTTGCTGGCAATAGATATCTGCCGTAATCGTTTAGCCAGATTTTAGAAAGCTGTAGTGAACGACACCGGCGCTAGTCCACCAAACACTCACAAGTACTTTTTCTGAGTCAATTTTCGTTTAGGGCAGGATTTGGCTAGGTCTACAGGGTTCAGCCATTGCGACGAGCGCTTCCGATTATCGTTCAGTATCCACTTTTCATCACAAGTAATGATTCGATTTAAAATCCCTTCATTATTGTGTCGGTTGAGCAAAGTAACACAGCAGTCGACGCTTGTTTTTCGACTTTTTACTTTTACTTTCCCGATTTGCTTCAAGTGGATTAATACAGTTTTATCACTTACCCCGAAGCCTGCAGCTATCTCTGAAGTGCTTTCTGATGGATCCGCTTCCACAATAGCCTTTAATTCTTCATTTTCCACTTTGGTCTCCGGCCGTCCACGGGGTTGGTTCTGAAGGTCGAAATTTCCAGAACGAAAACGTTGAAACCAAAACGTACTGTGCTTTTGCGACACCAGCGCCGTACACATCATTAATCCTTCGAGCTGTTTTTGCAACACTGGTGCCACGGTAGAACTCGTACTCGTAAATATACCGATATTTCATGTTTTCCATTGTGCGGTAATAAGCGACGCCAAAGAATAAAATAATGAGGAAAAAACAAATGAATGACTGTTTTCAAAACTCAAATGTACCAGCTAAATTAATTTATAAATTTGAATTTGGAATTCTTAACCAAAGAGGGGATATTTCAGATCGAAGTGGTCAGTACGACAAAACGCTAGTTTCATATGTAAGGACCTAATATTTAACACTGTTTGTTGACCATGTCATGATATAGCTTGACCATATCAATGAAATAGTAATTAATAATTTCATGATATGGTCATATCGTCAAATTCTTTTCACCGCTATCGGCGCTGCTCGTGTATTTTAACAGAGACAGAATTTTTAACAGAATAAACATCACTTTATGCCTTATTTGTGTAATAAATAAATGTTCGCGGCTTTGACGTGGCTCTTGAGCCAGTTGCACCCCAACCTTCTATCGCTGATATAACTGGATAGTATAGTTTTGGCTTTATAGTATTAATGTAAAATTAATCGCGTGTCTACTTTCTGCTAAATAAACGAATGATAAGTTACTGACAAAATAAAATTTTAGAATACTACTAAATACTTTTTCGTGAAGAATCAAAAATTGTCACACTTAAAATATCCAAACTGGTGGCCATTATTGGGATGGTTTACCGCAATTACCACATTTGGCAAAATGACTAACGACACTGTTACACTGGATACTGTACACAACACATGTGTTTTGTGTGCACAGTATCCAGTACTGTGTACACAAAACTGACATTAAGAGAGCTCTTTAGTTGAATATATTGGGTATCTATCGGCATAGCTTTTACTTCACCAACTTCATTTGTTATCAAGTTATCTGATGTAAATAATTGAAAATTAAGTGCATTGAGAGTGTAAGAGATTTTTAACTCTATTTAATGGAATAGTTCGTGGCATCGTTGGATGTCTAATTACTGGGTAGATGTTGTCAACAATAGTGCAGAAGCTTTGTTTCAGTTTTTATGAATTTTATTTAAACAAATACGAGAGCAGTGTAGCTCGCCGTGAGATTTTATCATGGCACGGGAGCAAAGCGTGTACGATTCCCATAGCTCACATTAGTATATGTAAATGAACAGGCTCTTACGGAAAAATACTTTAATTATCAAAGATAGCAGATTTTACTTAAACAAAGGTTTATTTTTATTTTACTTGTCAAAGGCGGTAATCAAACTTATCCAAACGTAAATTTCATAGAACATAAGCATTATTACATGTTTTAGCATATATTTTAATTGCAATTTGAAGTGTCGATTTACCACGTTCTCGGCGGTGAAGCATATCTGAGAAGTTCCCCAGTTGAGGTGATCCCACGTTGGGATCAGCGCAGCGTACACTTTTTTGGCCAAAAACTCTGCGGTCTGTGCCCAGTAGTGACATGAATGTAGGCTGCTACTTTTTTGGTTTTGATGGGGCAATTATGCAGATTTTATTTCATTCATATTTCCGGAAATGTTACTTTTTGTTTTCACTCTACCGTAAAAATTAAGGGTAACAAAGATTCGAAAGAGTAAAACTCATCATCGTTATCATTACAGCCTATCGAAAGTCCGCTGAATTGAATCCCTATATATTGTCAGGTCTCTACCCCATATAATGTCAAATAGTCTGGATATTTGCTATAGTTGCCACGCTTTGCAGGCTGGCAACCGCAGCTTTTATTATTTTGAAATCAGATATATGATGTTGCCCATCTTCTGTCTGTTTTCCTCTATCGCCTCTTAGGACACACACGGGACGATATGAGGTGGCGGATTCTCTTTCGCCGCTACAACAAGACGAACATTTCCCCGTTCATGAGTGTAGTTCTTCCCACGTTCACTGTGAATAGAACAAAATTTCCAATAAAAATAATCTTAAGGATTTTACGCGTTTAATTTTAACTTTTTTAATTTTTGACGTTTCGGACACTTTATAGAACCCATGGCCACGGTGGGAGTGAGGTTTTGACGCCCTTAACTTGGCAAACTTTATGATGTCATTATTTTATATTTCTGTCATATATTTGGGTTGATAGGTGCTAAATGGACAACTAAAAATAAATAAAATATGTGCCATATTTAGTTTTGTTTTTATACCATGTATCTAATAATGCACACCACCAAGTAGGCAGACATTCATCTTTGAAAATCCATGTCAATCCATGTGCACTATAGAATACATTGCTGGGTAGGTAGTAAATAAAAATATTTTTTGTTTTATAGAATAATTTACGTATTTACTGTTTTAAACATATAATATCTATATCAAAATATTTAAAATCACAGTCTTCAACTTAAAGTAGGAACATAACTTCAACTTCTTTATTACAATTGACTTTTTGACCACCACAGTCACACAGTTATCACATACCTATAGATAATTACAAAATAAAAATAATAAAGCGTAATAATATGACAACATTATTACATAATGCAGTCATATTATTATTGATATATTTATTTTATTTTATTTTGGTGATATATCATAAGTATCACCAAATACTATTTTGGATAATTACATTATTTCTGGTGGTAATTATAAAAACAATTACGATCTTCAACTAAACAAAGCCTCACTTGGCATTTATTACATATAAATTTAGTTTGACCCTTAACACAAAGCTTACATCGCCCTTCGGATGTAAATGATGGTATGTGACCCACTTGATCGAAATGCAGGTCTATCTGATTTTCAGGAGTCACGAATTTTTTTACCTCTGTTTTCGTACTATGAACAACTCCGTCCACAGTAGTGAGGCTGTCAGCTATCGCGCATCTGAATTCCTTGAGCTTCACAGGTTTCGGACATTTAGTTTCACGTCGATACATGAGCCAAACGTTGTTGATGCAGATGTCAAGCATTTGTGAGAATAGAGGTATGTACCATCTATGCGCTCTCATTTCCGTGCAATAAAGCGCAATCAGCATATCCGCAAGGTCCACACCTCCCATATGGGCATTGTATTGCCGAACTATGTTTGGACAGGACACTGGCTCATTGCGCTTCTTATCTTTATTGTACCTCAATACATGGTCAACTGGATGAGCATCAACATAAGAACTAGCCACAGTAAAACATTTATTATCAAACCATTTGACCACAGCTACTTTTCTTTCATTAGAAGTAATTTGCGAAAAAGCCTCGTTTTTTTTTCAAAATTTTATCAGTAGGAAGCTTTTTGTCTCCTCCACGCAAACGATTTGGTCTAACTGTTCTCAAGGAAAATATCCCGTACTCATTTCTCAGGTGATATACTAATTCTAGAGGTAAAAAAATTATCAAAATAAATCACTTTACAAGCAGGCTCTTTGATTGTCTTGCTCAAAGCTATGACAACTTTAGCTCCCAATCCCATAGTGTTTTCTTCTTCATTGAATTGATCAAATCGGAAAGTGTCTTCTCCCCCATAAAGCAAAAAATCATACACCATTCCAGATATTCCTGCTCTAACGAATATTTTAAAACCCCATTTTCGAGGCTTATTTTTGATGTACTGTTTGTTGGTACGAGCTGTACCTTTATACGGCGCCATCATTTCGTCCACACTGAATCTTCCCTTCAATATTTATGCAATTTTGGCAAATTTTTTCTAACAAAGGTTTGTAATAACGATCCCCATCGTCACCTAAAGCGTCCACAAAATGCAAATATCGTCGGATCAGTTGAAATCTTTTCAGTGTCATGATATCTGCTATTTTGCTGTATCTGAGAGCTTTAGACCAATAATCCGTATAAGCTGGCAAACGTACGACACCCATGAGGATATTAATAACAATAAAATCCTTTACTTCATCCAAAGTCAAATTCATGGGCGTGCCCTTTATTTGCATATGATATAAATTACTTTCTCGAACTATCAATTCAAATATATCCTCTGAAAAAATAGTTTGACATATTCCAACGGTGATTTTGTTTCAGAAGGTTTGTTGAATATTTTATCACTGATTTCAGCAGTGTATTTAAATCTTGCAGTTGTCCACTTAACTTCAAGCTTTTTTTTCTTAACTAGTCTTTTTGACTAGGTAAACTCTTTTGCTGGATCGAGTAGCATTTTATGGTGATGGTACGGATAATATATGTGTAGAGATATTGGCTATTGAAGAAATCGGTGAAGGTGTATCTGGGACTATTACATTGGTTGGAGAAGCAGCAACACTGGACGTAGAAAAATTACTCAACAAACTCACGTTTCTCGTAACATCTGTCGTATTTTCGGCCGGGACTAATACCTCCCTGTAGTCGTCTTCACTTTCCGACAATACGTGCAGATTTTCGAGTGATGATGGAAAGTAGGTGGTACCGAGCTCTCATCGTTGTCAGAAGCATGTCCAGTTATTTCACTATCCGATGAGTCGCTGCTCTCAATATCCGATCTTGCTCCTGGTTTTGGGACCAACGCCAATATTCTTTGAGCCCTCGTACCGGCCTAAAAAGTAAACAAACCATTATATACAGATAAATAAATACGATTTCAATAACGTGTCGTACTTCGTAATGTATCTGAAAATGCACACAGTAAAATATACACTCTAGTGTTGTGTTTTTGTCATATAATGCACACTCAGGTCATAGTCAGAATCTTGGCGATGTGCATTTGTAGATACTTACGTGAACATTGACAGTAATATTTTAGATAGAAAATATTATTGTTCGATCAAAATCTTTTGCATAACCAAAATAATATACATTCAATTACATCATTATCACATATATCTGTCGTAACAACTATATTTTGATATGATTTTAATCGATTCTTAATAACTCGTAGACGCACGCGCATGCTCCGCCATTTTGCGATCTACTAACTTCAAATGTTGCCAGACGTAATAAATAATATTTTTACTGCCGAATAGAAGGATTCCATAAACTAAATACAATATAGTTTTAGTCTAAGTCTGCTAAAATATTTCCCAATTTTTTTTAGAATTATTAGATACGTTACCAAGTTAAGGGTTAACGAAGACTACCATCAACTTTTAATTAATGTTTGATCCGATTTACGCAGAACGAGCTTACAGTACTTGAAGTCTTGCAGTAGTATGCTAGGGTTTGGATTTAATTTTAGTAATTATGAGATCCCAAGCAGATGGTAACACCCAGCCATCTTTCTGTTGAAATATGGATTTTTAATTTCAATAGCCTCGCATAGTGATGGATCAACTCGAGTTGCGCTTAACGCGAGTTGGATCTCCTAACTCGAGTTTGGGCTGCTGTACATGAACGGATCAAGTGAGCCTGCATAAGAGTAAGAGCGCGATTCGTTTGTTGTGTGTATTTGTGTTTCAAAGAGTATTTAGCTACAACCAAAACAATTATTATTTAGAGATTTATAATAGCTGTTATGTAATTTAATTTTTATATAATTTTGATTAATTATGATAATGATAGGACGTAAGTCACAGACCTATTATTGTAATAGGTCTGTGACTCACCCGAAAAGGGTGGTTGGTTGTAAGATACCTACATCATATTTTAAATTAACGCCAAATGTTAACACTTAGTCATAAATAATTTGAATTTCAAAAGTTTAAATTTATTTGAATATTTTGACTGTGATAACTAAACTATTAATAGCTTATGTATCTACATCTTAAAAGCTAGACTAATATTGTTTCGTAGACTGATACAGGTACTTACTTTAATATCAAAACTAAAATACATAAGTATCATGTGATACATACTAAATATACCTTTTATTTCAATCCTGTCATAATTATATAGTATCCAACCCACCAAAGAGCTAGATAGAAAACAAATTATATAAAAAAATTGTAACAAATCATTTACTCTGTTTCACCGTTAACTCGAGTTTTACTTGTTTGTATCAACACCGAGTTTTACCTGTTTGTACTGCTAACTCGAGTTTAAACTCGAGTTGCGAATTTCACAACCGAGTTGTAATTCTTCCAATTAAGCACATCTATAGCTCCTCGCAAATCATTCTTCCGTAAATCCGTAAAATTAGTTTTATTCCACGTTCATACTATTCATCATTACTGCAGTGCCAATCAATATTAAATGGTACCAATGATATGAATCAAATATCGCAAATAAACATTATACCGTAAATTGATGGAAGGCTTCATGGCATCATCATTATTTTGATAAACCAAATTAACTTTAATTATGAATCGCCGTGGTGGCTCAGATGGTTAGCGCTCGCTGTAAATTTCACAGTACGCGAGCAACCCTGGGTTCGACTCGCCGGCACCAGTGAAAGTTAATTGCAATTTTAAGTGCTGATTTACCACGTGCTGGCGGTGAAGGAAAACATCGTGAGGAAACCTGCATGTCTGAAATAAGAAAAATTCATCTAAAGCTAGAATAATATTGTTTCGTGAAGACTGATACAGGCTCATTTTAATATCAAAACCAAAATACATAAGTATTCATGATACATACTAAATATACCTTTTATTTCAATCCTACATAATAAGTTTGGTAATTATAGTTATCCAACCCACCAAAGAGCTAGATAGAAAACAAATTTATATAAAAAATTGTAACAAATCATTTACTCTGTTTCACTGCTAACTCGAGTTTTACTTGTTTCGTACTGCTAATCGAGTTTTACCTGTTTGTACTGCTAACTCGAGTTTAAACTCGAGTTGCGTAATCAACTCGAGTTGTAATTTTTCCAATTTGGCACATCTATAGCCTCGCAAATCATTCTTCCGTAAATCCGTAAAATTATTTTATTCCACGTTCATACTATTCATCATTACTGCAGTGCCAATCAATATTAAATGGTACCAATGATATGAATCAAATATCGCAAATAAACATTATACCGTAAATTGATGGAAGGCTTCATGGCATCATCATTATTTTGATAAAACTAAATTAACTTTAATTATGAATCAAGCCGTGGTGGCTCAGATGGTTAGCGCTCGCTGTAAATTTCACAGTACGCGAGCAACCCGGGTTCGATCCCCGCCGGCACCAGTGAAATTGTTAATTGCAATTTTAAGTGCTGATTTACCACGTGCTCGGCGGTGAAGGAAAACATCGTGAGGAAACCTGCATGTCTGAGAAATAAGAAAAATCTACATCTTAAAGCTAGACTAATATTGTTTCGTGAAGACTGATACAGGTACTTACTTTAATATCAAAACCAAAAATACATAAGTATCTATGTGATACATACTAAATATACCTTTTTATTTCAATCCTACATAATAAGTTTGGTAATTATAGTTATCCCAACCCACCAAAGAGCTAGATAGAAAAACAAATTTATATAAAAAAAAATTGTAACAAATCATTTACTCTGTTTCGTACTGCTAACTCGAGTTTTTACTCTGTTTCGTACTGCTAACTCGAGTTTTTACTCTGTTTCGTACTGCTAACTCGAGTTTAAACTCGAGTTGCGTTTCAACTCGAGTTGTAATTTTTCCAATTTGGCACATCTATAGCCTCGCAAATCATTCTTCCGTAAATCCGTAAAATTAGTTTTATTCCACGTTCATACTATTCATCATTACTGCAGTGCCAATCAATATTAAATGGTACCAATGATATGAATCAAATATCGCAAATAAACATTATACCGTAAATTGATGGAAGGCTTCATGGCATCATCATTATTTTGATAAAACTAAATTAACTTTAATTATGAATCAAGCCGTGGTGGCTCAGATGGTTAGCGCTCGCTGTAAATTTCACAGTACGCGAGCAACCCGGGTTCGATCCCCGCCGGCACCAATGAAATTGTTAATTGCAATTTTAAGTGCTGATTTACGTGCTCGGCGGTGGTGAAGGAAAACATCGTGAGAAACCTGCATTCTGAGAAATAAGAAAATCTACATCTGTGCTAGACTAATATTGTTTCGTGAAGACTGATACATGTACTTACTAATATCAAAACCAAAATACATAAGTATCTATGGATACATACTAAATATATCTTTTTATTTCAATCCTACATCATAAGTTTGGTAATTATAGTTATCCCAACCCACCAAAGAGCTAGATAGAAAAACAAATTTATATAAAAAAAATTGTAACAAATCATTTACTCTGTTTGTACTGCTAACTCGAGTTTTACTCTGTTTCGTACTGCTAACTGAGTTTTTACTCTGTTTCGTACTGCTAACTGAGTTTAAACTCGAGTTGCGTGAATTTCAACTCGAGTTGTAATTTTTCCAATTTGGCACATCTATAGCCTCAAATCATTCTTCCAAATCCAAAATTAGTTTTATTCCACGTTCATACTATTCATCATTACAGCCAATAATCATTATTAAATGGTACCAATGATATGAATCAAATATCGCAAATAAACATTATACCGTAAATTGATGGAAGGCTTCATGGCATCATCATTATTTTGATAAAACTAAATTAACTTTAATTATGAATCGCCGGTGGCTCAGATGGTTAGCGCTCGCTGTAAATTTACAGTACGCGAGCAACCGGGTTCGATCCCCGCCGGCACCAATGAAATTGTTAATTGCAATTTTAAGTGCTGATTTACCACGTGCTCGGCGGTGAAGGAAAACATCGTGAGGAAACCTGCATGTCTGAGAAATAAGAAAAATCTACATACTAAATATATCTTTTTATTTCAATCCTACATCATAAGTTTGGTAATTATAGTTATCCCAACCCACCAAAGAGCTAGATAGAAAAACAAATTTATATAAAAAAAATTGTAACAAATCATTTACTCTGTTTCGTACTGCTAACTCGAGTTTTTACTCTGTTTCGTACTGCTAACTCGAGTTTTTACTCTGTTTCGTACTGCTAACTCAAGTTTTTACTCTGTTTCGTACTGCTAACTATTTTTTATATCGGGCGTGTCTGCTGATGTATCCATAAGAAAGGTAAATTGTCTTGGAATCAAAATTTATTATTATTATTACATTATCACATATACTGTCACAAAATTATAATATTATAAATATAAATACAATCTATATAAATAATATTATTATTTCGGCTATTATCCACCGCGGCGAGGAACTTAAGCCATCGGTGAAGTTAGCATCCAAAGATAGGAACCTTTCACTATTCGAACTGTATTTAATAAGCCGATTTTGAATCAATCCTTCAGCCACTTGCCTAAACCTAACTTGGACAGATAATCGTCCATATTTTTACCGATAAGCCCATTGACTGATACAACTATTGTATATACTAGTAGAATCAACGTCCCACATAGCGACAATCTCATGAGCTAAGTCGATATATTTTATTTTTTATCATTCTCTGCTTTCACGAGATTTTCGTCATGAGGAACACTGATCTATTATTATTGCCTTGCGTGTAGTTCGGTCTACCACCACAATGTCAGGTTTATTTGCCACTATAAACCTGTTCGTGATAATTGACCGATCCCAGTACAACGTGACACTTCTATTTTCAAGGACTGGCTTTGGTTCATATTTATAATATGGAACGTCCTGTTGAGTAAAACCAAATTTAATGGCAAGCTGTGGTGTATTATTCTAGCTATTTGGTTATGTTGTGCATACTACCATTCGATATTAAACAACCGAAATAACATGTCTGAGGGACCTCCATGATGACATGCGCAAGATACGTCAACCGTGCTGTCCTCAAAATGTACTTCCGGTAGTTGTTCGTTTTAATTACTTCGTCTTGTATTGCACAGATAAAACCTTCAGTTTCTGCAAAAAGTCACCAAACTGTAACCAATGTACTGATGCAACCATGTCTACATAAGGATTAGTCAATGTTTTAAAATCGACCATGCAGTTGCTTGTCATTCCAAACCTTTTGGTTCATCTATAGTCATAGTATGAGGCCCTGCCAGTCCTTTTTGCCGACATATTAAGCGGGGTTATGATTTGTCATTAATCACTACGTCACTATGAATGCGTGATGTGTCTTTTTTAATAAAATAGTCTCTGAGGTTGTATACTCACGGTTGTGTAGGTTTTAATGTCCCCGTCCACCATCTTTTTCTTGAAGATAAACTCATGACAGATGATCGTGAGTGGTATCTGTGCAGAATATTAATGTACGGACTGTCTATCCAAGGCATCCAATTCCGTTTGAGACCATCTGTAACACCAAAAGTATAAAGAAGGCTAGGTATTACCCAGGAGTTATATGCTTTAATTTTGTTTCCGCCGGATAAATGACTTTTGATAACTTTTTAAATCTTGACATAAAATAGAATAATAGAATAGAATAATTTTATTCAATATAGATTACATGTAATTCTTATTGAAAGTCATTTTTATTTACCACTGGTCGAAAAAACTCTGTCCTGGGAAGAACCAGCAAGAAACCCAGCGGACTTTTTTTTAAAGTAAGTTTACATTAATGGTTGTACAAACTATTTAAGTACAAAATTTATTTTAGAAACTGCTTGGTAGCGACCACCTCATTCCTAGGGGTTATCAATCATATATTCATTTATACTATAATAACCCCTTTTATACAGTTTCAGCTTAACAAAACATTTAAACTTGGTAATAGAGAGATCCTGTACACTTTCCGGGACCTTGTTGTAATAGCGTATACATTGCCCCAAGAATGAATTACTGACTCTATGAGTCGAGAAACTGGTATCACTAGTTTGTGTTTGTTCCTAGTATTACAGAATGTATATCACTTTACTAAAACTACCTTTGTTTTGTGAACATACATTAAATTTTCGTAAATATACTGAGAGGCCAAAGTTAATATATTTATTTCTTTAAATTTATCTCTAAGAGACTCTCTCGTTTTAGGTTGTAATAGCTCTAATGGCCTCTTCTGTAAAACAAAAATAGTTTCTGAATCAGTTGCATTTCCATAGCAAAATCCCATAAGACATTATGCTATGGAAATAACTGAATAACTAGTCTAGCTGTCTCGACACTAGTGAGACCTCTAATCTTTTACAGCATAGGCTGCAGAACTTAGTCTGCTTGTTAGTTTGATATATGGGGCCCCACTGAAGCTTTATGTCGAGAGTGATGCCAAGAAAAACAGTGGATTCAACAGGGCTCAGTTCTTCCTATTTAAAACACATTGGTACCCAGATTTTAACATTCGTTGTTGTAAATTTAATACATTTAGTTTTATTTCCGTTTAAATGTAGATTATTAACGTTAAACCAATGCACTAATTTTGATATAGCATTATTCACTTCGTCACATTTAAATGATTGACGTTTAAGTTTAAAATCAAGGAAGTATCATCAGCAGCAATAATACTATATCATGATTATCCCCAAGGGAAGGTAAGTCATTATATACCAGAAATAGGAATGGCGGAGAATCGAGTCTGAGGGACAATTCCATTAGTACAGGTGATCCGGAAGAACTTTTACCATTGATAATAACTTTCTGCATTCTATTACTTAAATATGAAATAATAAGTTTAAGCGCTGTGTTCTTGACACCATAGTACTGTAGCTCCTGATTAATGTCTCATGGTGAACACAGAAAGGCCTTGGAAAGGTCACAAAATATACCAAAGCATCCTCCGAATTCTCCCATGCACAAAAATATGTTTAATAAGCTCAACTCCAGCGCAGTTGTCGAGCGACCCTTGTAAAACCGAATTGATTTTTATGTAGCAATTTATTAATATTAAAGAAACTTAAGATCTGATCTAAAATTATTTTTCAAAAATTTTACTAAATGTTGGTAGTACAGAAATCGGTCTAAAGTTGGCGGGGTCTAATGTACTACCAGATTTAAAAAAATTATGACTTTACTATGTTTCATTAAATCGGAAACACACCAGATTCGACGCTTGTATTAAATATAGTGGCTAGATAAGGTGCTATTATATCTATTATAGATAAAATAACTTTAACGAAATCCCCATAAGTCTGCCGTTTTCTTAACATCAATTGTTTTAAAATATTTAACGATATCTTTTGGCAATACTCTATGGAATTTAAAAGTATTTGAACAAGCCTTTATTTGTTTAAGCAATGATTCGGCGACAGTAGGAGAAGAATTTAATGATTTTGTTGTCAAAGGAACATCAGTAAAATGTTTCTCAAAAGCCATAGCAACTTCTTGATCAGATCGAGTTAAACTGTTGTATTCAATTGAAAATCCGAGTTGCGCGGTTTGGCCTTGCCGTTCACTATTTATTATTATTCTCAGGTCATTTTAATTTTGTTGGATGCAGTTTTAATTTGTTACTTAAATGTAAAACCTTAGCTGTGTAGCACTTTTTAATATTTTAGAATATGTTTTACATAATCTCTAAATATAACACTAGTATTATATGATCTTTCATTATAAAGCTCATATAACTTTCGCCTACTTTATAATTCCTACTGTCGCCCATTCATTAAATGATTTGCGACTGTTAAAAGAGAAAGTTTAAGTAAATATTCTACTAAATTCACAAGTTATAATTTTAAATAACATACTATACAAATAATTAGCACTATTTTTAAATGAAAGTGATGGAAGTCTTTTTATTATATTACTTCTAAACCTCTCAAAGCGATGGTCATTATTGGAACAAACACAACTTCCTTATTTTTCTGTTTTTGTGTATGTAAAACAATGATACCAACTGTCCACAGTGATCTGAACTTAAATTTTGAATAATTGATTTATGCAAGGGCAATATCTGTAAAATATTATCTATACAGGTTGCACTAGGCCACAATACATGTTGGTTCTAAGAATAAATTAACAAGATTATACGATTTAAACAATGAGCTAAACTTAATACTAATGGAAGAAGTTTCAAGGAGATTGATGTTAAAGTCTCCACATATTACAACAGACTTGTTCTGTTTACTAAGTTTGAGCAAAACTTCTTCCACAATTCTTCAAAATAGTCATAAGTAGCACATGGGGTCTTAAACACAACAATGAGGTGCTCGAGCTCGACACAAGCCATTTTCTACAGTTCGCTCAACAGAGGCTCACAATATCCTTACGTTCTTTATAATAATATTTAGAATACCACGTAAACTTTTTCTCTATTGGAAGGAGACACCACTGGTGATTTCTGAAATTAAACATGAAATTATAATCTTTTAGCCAATGTTCAGTAATACAAAGATATGTATATTGTTACTATTTAAACAATTCAACTTCCAATTCTTTTGCCCATCATTACTTGTATATTTTGATGCACTGCAGGTGTAAAAACAATTTTATTACTTATTTGTGGGCTGCATTCAAAATTAATGGAAACTCTTATTATTGCTAGAGTTGCCTCTATTGTCGCATTTACTAATTTAAATTAGTTGGAACTGATTCCAAATTAAATGTCAAATGTTATCATGCTCAATAAAAGCAGTCTTGGTAGCCAAAAACTTGGCTGAGTTAAAAATAATAAAAGATAACAAATTTGCTACCAGTCTTAAATTATATTTGGATGGTATACCTATCTTTTGTCCCAAACTTTTTTTAAATATTTATGTCAATTAAATGAAATTGTCATTATTATCACAATTACATGTCAAATTTAAATTTATTATTACCATATTAAATTATTCATTTGTATATTTAAATTATGTCTAGATTATTTTCCTGTGGCAATCCCTGTATGTAGGCAGTGTGAACAAGACAATTTTGTTGTACATTTAAGTTATTAAGTTGTTCAATATATCTTAATAACTTTGTTTGTTATTACACTGCCTCTTCTACCAACAAAATTATTATTGTACTATTTGGGCAAAATTTAGTAACTATAATTTTATTTAGGATGTCACTAAAAGATGCTCCAGGCATGCAGCAATTTGTAATTTTTGTCCTTTAAAGAGTTATTTAAAGTTATACCTAGATTTTTTGTCATGTCTTTATACACAATTATATTATTTTGTTAATATTTGAGTTATTTTTATTTTAGCTCCTCTGCTGCTACCACTGTCCATAGGTTTTGGTGGTGGTATAATATTTTCAGCACCACCGACTCTGAAGACTGGTATTGACCTTTGACACTCACATTGATGTTTAACTAAGGAGTCCGCTCTCATTATATTTTGTGTCTTTCAGATTATCCATAGCCAGTATGTGTTCTTTTATTTAGTTTTGGGCTGATTTATATTTAGTGGACCTTCTTTTGAAGGGAGTTAGTAAGTGATAACATTTCTGAGGGACTCTCCAGGGCGATGACATGCGCGACATACGTCAACCGTGCCGTCCCTCAAAATGTACTTCCGGTAGTTGTTCGTTTTAATTACTTCGTCTTGTATTGCACAGATAAAACCTTCAGTTTCTGCAAAAAGGTCACCAAACTGTAACCAATGTACTGATGCAACCATGTCTACATAAGGATTAGTCAATGTTTTAAAAATCAATATGCAGTTGCTTGTCATTCCAAACCTTTTGCGTTCATCTATAGTCATAGTATGAGGCCTCTGCCAGTCCTTTGCCGACATATTAAGCGGGGTTAATGATTTGTCATTAATCACTACGTCACTATGAATGCGTGATGTGTCTTTTTTTTTAATAAAATAGTCTCTGAGGTTGTATACTTCACGGTTGTGTAGGTTTTGTCCCTGTCCACCATCTTTTCTTGGAAGATACAACTCATGACAGATGATCGCGAGTGGTGCATTCTGTGTAATTAATGTACGGACTCGTCTATCCAAGGCATCCAATTCCGTTTGAGACCATCTTGTAACACCAAAAGCATATAGAAGGCTAGGTATCACCCAGGAGTTATATGCTCTAAGTTTGTTTCCGCCAGATAAATGACTTTTGATAACTTTTTTAAATCTTGACATAAATTTTGCTTTTGAATTTTCCATAATATTTTTGTCATTAATTCCTAGCGCTTCCGCCATGCCCAAGTATTTATAGGTTTCTGTTTCAGAAAGAGAACTAAAATAAATCATTTGTAATTTCAAAATTATTGGAATTTTTAATTTTGCCTCTATTTACATTAATGACAGCACATTTATCTATTCTAAACTCCATTCTAATATCATTGTTGAAACTTGTTAATTTCAACAATAATAGTAGATCACTCTTTTGATGTGAATATCTTGAGATCATCCATTTAAAGTAGATGTGAGATGGGTGAGTTTTCTTTCCGAAACCGAAACCCTAATCCGGATTCCTCAATAGCAGTGCTTAAAGGATTTAGGGCTAAACAAAACCAAGTTGGGCTCAAACTATCGCCCTGGAATATACCCGCTTAATATTTATAGAGTCTATCGAACTACTTTGCCACTCACCTGGTAGGTTTAGGACAGTGTTCCACTGACCCATTAATTTACTTAAAAACTTACAAATTTTGTCATCTATATTATATATTTCCAAAACTCTCTTTAGCCATGAATGTGGAACAGAGTCATATGCCTATTTGTATTCCACCCAAGCAGCGAACATATTTTTGCAATTACGAAAGACTTGTCGGCAAATAGCTGTGTCAATGAGAAGAAGTTCTTTACAACCACGTGACCCTTTCCGACATCCGTTCTGTGCATTTGAAAAATGTTATTATTTTCAAATGTTTATAGATCTTGTTATTTAAAATTGCAGTTATTAATTTGTATACAGTTGAAAGGCATGTTATAGGTCGGTAATTTTTAGGTTCCGTGGTGTTTCCATTTTTATATAGTAAGTGGGTAATACCAGTTGTAAGTAGTCTTGGGAGCTCACAGCACTCTATGGCTTCTTGAATCTGTGCAGCCAAACGCGTGACTACTTGTTATCCATTTCAGCCAAAGTTGTGTATACCATCTGGTCCAGGGATTTCCAATTGTGTAATCTGCGAGTAATTGAGTATACGTCTTCAGCAGTAATTGAGATAGAACCCATGCTAGCCAAATTAGAATACGTACATTCGGTTGCACGAATCCATTCGCCTTCATCATGAGAAACTTCACTAGACCATATATTTTCCAAAACTTAGACATTCATTTAAGCTTGGCTGTCATGAGTACAACTATTAGTTGTAGTGTTCTCCCAAGACCGATACATCCACTTTTGGTTACTTTCGAATGTGCGATTCTGGAAGTATCGCTTAGATCTTTCTGAATATCGTCTAATACGGTTAGCCCATGCTTTTAACTTTTGTTTTAGCGTATCAATGTACTCAGTAATTTTATCCGGAAAATGGGATCTAATTGGCTAATATTATTTTCATTAGCAATTTGATTTACTAAAGTTATTATTTTTTACGTCTGTTACCTGTTTGGTAGCTTATTAGTTTTCCTATAATTTTTGAGTATTGTCAATTCGTGTTTGAATTCTTTGTTTCCATTTAGGTTCTGTATTATTTTTCTTAAAATTATGTACTGAAATGACAGGAATTTTCATTATCATACATACAACATGGGCACAACAATAAAGAAGAGACATAGTTTCAAAATTGAATTACTTTTCAAAATAATCTTTACATAGAATATTCATTGATGCTACTGTTAATATAGTTTTTTTGTTGTTAGGAAGTTTAGGTAGTTTCGGTCTATTTTCTATAGGTATATTTTTATATTCCAGAAGGAAACATTCGAAAATCCTTCTCATATATTCGCTGTCCTGGGAACTCACATCTATATCAAAACAATTTTGCTCTACTTTTTCGTTGTCTAAGTTAGTAATATTTATATTATGGTTACTGTTATTAACATTTAAGTCATCATTCTCACCTGGAAGTGTTCGTTGGGAATTAGGAATTGAATTGATAGTAGATGTTGAGTACTCACTGCAAAGTTGTTCAAGTAATTTGTCGTCCAAAATCTTACGACTTAGAATGACACGTACTTGATCTGAAAGTCTTTGGGCAGTTAAATTTGTTAGGTTGGGCTGTAGCTGTTGTTATTATTATTATTATTTACATTTTACTCTTTACATTCATTCATAAAGTTACAGCCTATGTACGTCCCACTGCTGGGCACAGGCCTTCTCTCATTTCTGAGAGGATTTTAGGGCAAGGAAATGTCCGCCGCGCCGCCCCTATGCGTGTTGGCGAACTTCATATATCTTCGCAATATTTTTTTTCTTATTTCTCAGACATGCAGGTTTCCTCACGATGTTTTCCTTCACCGCCGAGCACGTGGTAAATCAGCACTTAAAATTGCAATTAACAATTTCACTGGTGCCGGCGGGGATCGAACCCGGGTTGCTCGCGTACTGTGAAATTTACAGCGAGCGCTAACCATCTGAGCCACCACGGCTTGATTCATAATTAAAGTTAATTTAGTTTTATCAAAATAATGATGATGCCATGAAGCCTTCCATCAATTTACGGTATAATGTTTATTTGCGATATTTGATTCATATCATTGGTACCATTTAATATTGATTGGCACTGCAGTAATGATGAATAGTATGAACGTGGAATAAAACTAATTTTACGGATTTACGGAAGAATGATTTGCGAGGCTATAGATGTGCCAAATTGGAAAAATTACAACTCGAGTTGAAATTCACGCAACTCGAGTTTAAACTCGAGTTAGCAGTACGAAACAGAGTAAAAACTCGAGTTAGCAGTACGAAACAGAGTAAAAACTCGAGTTAGCAGTACGAAACAGAGTAAATGATTTGTTACAAATTTTTTTTATATAAATTTGTTTTTCTATCTAGCTCTTTGGTGGGTTGGGATAACTATAATTACCAAACTTATTATGTAGGATTGAAATAAAAAGGTATATTTAGTATGTATCACATAGATACTTATGTATTTTTGGTTTTGATATTAAAGTAAGTACCTGTATCAGTCTCCACGAAACAATATTAGTCTAGCTTTAAGATGTAGATACATAAGCTATTAATAGTTTAGTTATCACAGTCAAAATATTCTTAAATAAATTTAAACTTTTTGAAATTCAAATTATTTATTGTAAGCTAAGTGTTACATTTGGCGTTAATTTAAAATATGATGTAGGTATCTTACAACTTAACCACCCTTTTCGGGTAAGTCACAGACCTATTACAATAATAGGTCTGTGACTTACGTCACTATAATTATCATAATTAATCAAAATTATATAAGAAATTAAATTACATAACTTAGCTATTATAAATCTCTAAATAATAAATTGTTTTGGTTGTAGCTAAATACTCTTTGAAACACAAAGCGTACACACAACAAACGAATCGCGCTCTTACTCTTATGCAGGCTCACTTGATCCGTTCATGTACAGCAGCCCAAACTCGAGTTAGGGAGATCCAACTCGCGTTAAGCGCAACTCGAGTTGATCCATCACTATGCGAGGCTATTGAAATTAAAAAAATCCATATTTCAATAGAGAAGATGGCTGGGTGCTACCATCTGCTTGGGATCTCATAATTACTAAAATTAAATCCAAACCCTAGCATACTACTGCAAGACTTCAAGTACTGTAAGCTCGTTCTGCGTAAATCGGATCAAACATTAATTAAAAGTTGATGGTAGTCTTCGTTAACCCTTAACTTGGTAACGTATCTAATAATTCTAAAAAAAAATTGGGAAATATTTTAGCAGACTTAGACTAAAACTATATTGTATTTAGTTTATGGAATCCTTCTATTCGGCAAAAAAAATATTATTTATTACGTCTGGCAACATTTGAAGTTAGTAGATCGCAAAATGGCGGAGCATGCGCGTGCGTCTACGAGTTATTAAGAATCGATTAAAATCATATCAAAATATAGTTGTTACGACAGATATATGTGATAATGATGTAATTGAATGTATATTATTTTGGTTATGCAAAAGATTTTGATCGAACAATAATATTTTCTATCTAAAATATTACTGTCAATGTTCACGTAAGTATCTACAAATGCACATCGCCAAGATTCTGACTATGACCTGAGTGTGCATTATATGACACATTGCCAAACTTACAACACTAGAGTGTATATTTTACTGTGTGCATTTTCAGATACATTACGAAGTACGAAACGTTATTGAAATCGTATTTATTTATCTGTATATAATGGTTTGTTTACTTTTTAGGCCGGTACGAGGGCTCAAAGAATATTGGCGTTGGTCCCAAAACCAGGAGCAAGATCGGATATTCAGAGCAGCGACTCATCGGATGGTGAAATAACTGGACATGCTTCTGACAACGATGAGAGCTCGGTACCACCTACTTTTCCATCATCACTCGAAAATCTGCACGTATTGTCGAAAAGTGAAGACGACTACAGGAAGGTATTAATCCCGGCAGAAAATACGACAGATGTTACGAGACACGTGAATTTGTTGAGTAATTTGTCTACGTCCAGTTTTGCTGCTTCTCCAACCAATGTAATAGTCCCAGATACACCTTCACCGATTTCTTCAATAGCCAATATCTCTACACATATATTATCCGTACCATCACCATAAAATGCTACTCGATCCAGCAAAAGAGTTTACCTAGTCAAAAAGACTAGTTAAGAAAAAAAAGCTTGAAGTTAAGTGGACAACTGCAAGATTTAAATACACTGCTGAAATCAGTGATAAAATATTCAACAAACCTTCTGAAACAAAATCACCGTTGGAATATGTCAAACTATTTTTTCAGAGGATATATTTGAATTGATAGTTCGAGAAAGTAATTTATATCATATGCAAATAAAGGGCACGCCCATGAATTTGACTTTGGATGAAGTAAAGGATTTTATTGTTATTAATATCCTCATGGGTGTCGTACGTTTGCCAGCTTATACGGATTATTGGTCTAAAGCTCTCAGATACAGCAAAATAGCAGATATCATGACACTGAAAAGATTTCAACTGATCCGACGATATTTGCATTTTGTGGACGCTTTAGGTGACGATGGGGATCGTTATTACAAACCTTTGTTAGAAAAAATTTGCCAAAATTGCATAAATATTGAAGAGGAAGACCGATTCAGTGTGGACGAAATGATGGCGCCGTATAAAGGTACGAAAGCTCGTACCAGCAAACAGTACATCAAAAATAAGCCTCGAAAATGGGGTTTTAAAATATTCGTTAGAGCAGGAATATCTGGAATGGTGTATGATTTTTTGCTTTATGGGGGAGAAGACACTTTCCGATTTGATCAATTCAATGAAGAAGAAAACACTATGGGATTGGGAGCTAAAGTTGTCATAGCTTTGAGCAAGACAATCAAAGAGCCTGCTTGTAAAGTGATTTATTTTGATAATTTTTTTACCTCTAGAATTAGTATATCACCTGAGAAATGAGTACGGGATATTTTCCTTGAGAACAGTTAGACCAAATCGTTTGCGTGGAGGAGACAAAAAGCTTCCTACTGATAAAATTTTGAAAGAAAACGAGGCTTTTTCGCAAATTACTTCTAATGAAAGAAAAGTGGCTGTGGTCAAATGGTTTGATAATAAATGTTTTACTGTGGCTAGTTCTTATGTTGATGCTCATCCAGTTGACCATGTATTGAGGTACAATAAAGATAAGAAGCGCAATGAGCCAGTGTCCTGTCCAAACATAGTTCGGCAATACAATGCCCATATGGGAAGTGTGGACCTTGCGGATATGCTGATTGCGCTTTATTGCACGGAAATGAGAGCGCATAGATGGTACATACCTCTATTCTCACAAATGCTTGACATCTGCATCAACAACGTTTGGCTCATGTATCGACGTGAAACTAAATGTCCAAAACCTGTGAAGCTCAAGGAATTCAGATGCGCGATAGCTGACAGCCTCACTACTGTGGACGGAGTTGTTCATAGTACGAAAACAGAGGTAAAAAAATTCGTGACTCCTGAAAATCAGATAGACCTGCATTTCGATCAAGTGGGTTACATACCATCATTTACATCCGAAGGGCGATGTAAGCTTTGTGTTAAGGGTCAAACTAAATTTATATGTAATAAATGCCAAGTGAGGCTTTGTTTAGTTGAAGATCGTAATTGTTTTTGTAATTACCCCCAGAAATAATGTAATTATCCAAAATAGTAATTTGGTAATACTTATGACCAACTTACCAGTTGTAGTCACTTCCATTTTTTACTTTCATGTGTCTTTTATGTTTAAATTTATTGATTAATCTCATAGATTAAAGGACTGCATTATGTAATAATGTTGTCATATTATTACGCTTTATTATTTTTATTTTGTAATTATCTATAGGTATGTGATAACTGTGTGACTGTGGTGGTCAAAAAGTCAATTATAATAAAGAAGTTGAAGTTATGTTCCTACTTTAAGTTGAAGACTGTGATTTTAAATATTTTGATATAGATATTATATGTTTAAAACAGTAAATACGTAAATTATTCTATAAAACAAAAAATATTTTTATTTACTACCTACCCAGCAATGTATCCTATAGTGCACATGGATTGACATGGATTTTCAAAGATGAATGTCTGCCTACTTGGTGGTGTGCATTATTAGATACATGGTATGAAAACAAAACTAAATATGGCACATATTTTTATTTATTTTTTAGTTGTCCATTTAGCACCTATCAACCCAAATATATGACAGAAATATAAAAATAATGATATCATAAAGTTTGCCAAGTTAAGGGCGTCAAACACCTCACTCCCACCGTGGCCATGGGTTCTATAAAGTGTCCGAAACGTCAAAAATTAAAAAAGTTAAAATTAAACGCGTAAAATCCTTAAGATTATTTTTATTGGAAATTTTGTTCTATTCACAGTGAACGTGGGAAGAACTACACTCATGAACGGGGAAATGTTCGTCTTGTTGTAGCGGCGAAAGAGAATCCGCCACCTCATATCGTCCCGTGTGTGTCCTAAGAGGCGATAGAGGAAAACAAACAGAAGATGGGCAACATCATCTTTCTGATTTCAAAATAATAAAAGCTGCGGTTGCCAGCCTACAAAGCGTGGCAACTATAGCAAATATCCTGCCTATTTGACATTATATGGGGTAGAGACCTGACAATATATGGGGATTCAATTCAGCGGACTTTCGATAGGCTGTAATGATAACGATGATGAGTTTTACTGTTTCGAATCTTTGTTACCCTTAATTTTTACGGTAGAGTGAAAACAAAAAGTAACATTTCCGGAAATATGAATGAAATAAAATCTGCATAATTGCCCCATCAAAACCAAAAAAGTAGCAGCCTACATTCATGTCACTACTGGGCACAGACCGCAGAGTTTTTGGCCAAAAAAGTGTACGCTGCGCTGATCCCAACGTGGGATCACCTCAACTGGGGAACTTCTCAGATATGCTTCACCGCCGAGAACGTGGTAAATCGACACTTCAAATTGCAATTAAAATATATGCTAAAACATGTAATAATGCTTATGTTCTATGAAATTTACGTTTGGATAAGTTTGATTACCGCTTTTGACAAGTAAAATAAAAAAAACCTTTGTTTAAGTAAAATCTGCTATCTTTGATAATTAAAGTATTTTTCCGTAAGAGCCTGTTCATTTACATATACTAATGTGAGCTATGGGAATCGTACACGTTTTGCTCCCGTGCCATGATAAAATCTCACGGCGAGCTACACTGCTCTCGTATTTGTTTAAATAAAATTCATAAAAACTGAAACAATGCTTTTGCACTATTGTTGACAACATCTACCCAGTAATTAAACATCCAACGATGCCACGAACTATTCCATCAAATAGAGTTAAAAATCTCTTAGGTACACTCTCAATGCACTTAATTTTCAATTATTTACATCAGATAACTTGATAACAAATGAAGTTGGTGAAGTAAAAGCTATGCCGATAGATACCCAATATATTCAACGAAAGAGCTCCCTTAATCTCAGTTTTGTGTACACAGTACTGGATATTGTGCACACAAAACACATGTGTTGTGTACAGTATCCAGTGTAACAGTGTCGTTAGTCATTTTGCCAAATGTGGTAATTGCGGTAAACCATCCCAATAATGGCCACCAGTTTGGATATTTTAAGTGTGACAATTTTTGATGCTTTACGAAAAAGTATTTAGTAGTATTCTAAAATTTTATTTTGTCAGTAACTTATCATTCGTTTATTTAGCAGAAAGTAGATCACGTGTTTAATTTTTACATTAATACTATGAAAGCCAAAACTATACTATCCAGTTATATCAGCGATAGAAGTTTGGGGTGCGACTGGCTCAAGAGCCACCTCAAAGCCGCGAACATTTATTTATTATACAAATAAGGCATAAAGTGATGTTTATTCTGTTAAAAATTGTTTCTATTAAAAATACGCTAGCAGCGCCGTTAGCGGTGAAAACTATTTGACGATATGACCATATCATGAAATTATTAATTACTATTTCATTGATATGGTCAAGCTATATCGTGACATGGTCAACAAACAGTGTTAAATATCATGAAATGACACAATTTCATTAAATGATACACTACTTCATGATATATGATCAATTCTACGATCTAACCACGACATATATAAAAATCTCTTTGATCAAACTATAACGATAATTAAATTTTTGCAACAATTGCAGGCAGACCAGTTTTAATCATTTTACAAAAAGATGACTAATTGAACTTAAAACCATATCAATTTTCATACGTCTGATCACAGAACACAATTACTCTCTACCGAGAGCGTCTGATAGACGTCACTCACGTCACTATTGTCTATTTAAATTATTACATTTTGAAAATGAAATAATGAAGACTAAAAATATAAGTCAGGATTTTTAAATAATTTTATAAGCATAATTATTTAAACATATATATATAAGTTAAGTTATATAAATTACTTAATTTATTAGTAACTGAAGGCAAAATATTTTTTCCATTTGATGATAGATGACGCTGTTTTGATAAATAAAACGTAGATCACCGGTGGCGTTTCAAATTATAAACCAATTTTAAACTTTATTTATAAATTATAAATACCTACCATCATCATATAATATATATCATCCCGCCTACTAACTAATGAGACTAAGGAAAATACTTAACCTTCTTTTTTTAAAGTTCAGTAATCGGATAAAAAGTAGCCTATAAGTTGCACCGGGTTACTAACTACCTACATACAAAATTCCATGGAAATCGGTATAGTAATTTTTGCGTGAATCTTGAATACACAGATAGACAGACAGACAAAAATTCTAAAACCACTAATTTGGCTTCAGCGCCCTTTATTTAGTCCCCTGGACTTGGTTTTTCAAGAATATATTAGAATTACAGACACGACTTTTCTACAGATTCATTATATGTATAGCTGAGTATAAAAGTAGATATTTTACAAGTGATCCACCACTCATGCTTCCCCATTTATCAGCAAAAAGACTACCGCACTCCATGCCACGCTCGCCATAACTTCTTTCAACATCAGGGGACTTCATTCCAATCTTAACGCCATCCATTACCATCTAGAGATGGCAAAGCCAGCCTTGCTCTTTCTTACCAAATCACAGTTTTAGATGCATGAGCAATTCCTTGTGCTGCGAGTCAGTGTTCGCGTGTATGTCAGTGAAGATCTGTGCATCCTTTTTCTACAGATTCCATGATGCAACAGATACGATCCGCAGAGATTCATGGAGACTTCAACGCCCACCACGCCAAATGGCTCCACTTTGGTTAAATCGATCCATTTTATGCAGAAAACGGTGCATTACTACTATAGATCTACTTTTTCACTTGCGGAATAGGCAGGGAGGATCTTTCTTACTTACTACTTTCACTTATTTTTTAGCTGGTGGTGTAGGTCTCATTCAAAGTATTCATACAATCATAATATAGCCTCATACAGTTTCATTCGTTACACTCTTGGTTTACGAGGGCGACCTCAGGATAATTTAGGGCAGTGGTGGTTTATGTAAAGGTTCGTTACGGTCATATATGTATATCTTAAGATTGCACTGCCGGTAATATACAGATAGATAGTCAACTATGATCATCTTTGTACCTTGACATGTGAATGATTTGATGTAAATTGTATTATTTTCAAAATCGAAGTTTTTTAATACCACTCCCTATAAGTCTGATTTGAAAATAAGTCCTTCAGTTACCATCGTCCTATTTATGCCCTTTTGTCATTATAGTGGTCAAACCGCAAACTCACTTATTATGCTCATTATCAAGAAAGCCCACGTATTGTGACGGGCAACTACGGAACCCTACCTCTCCCCCACATTGTGCGTGGCCCGACACGCACTTGGCCAGTTTTTAGTAAAGGTTTGGTAATACCGGAAGGTGGAAGAATAAATAAGTACCCTATTGACGATTTTATTTACAACATTATAATATAAACACATGCTAGACGAAGTAATCACATCTATAGTCGCGTGTACTTGTCATCTGCAGTTGAGATGTGCGGTATGAAACAAGAGCGGCAGGGAACTCGACATTCGGCAGAGGAGCATAAAATTATCGCTGCACACAATTCAGTTTGCGGCGGTTTTAATTAAATTTTAGTCGATGGCGTAGACAACAGCGGTGCAGACATGGCCTCGCGCTGGTGCGTCATTGTTTCCTATCTGCGAACCGCGATTCCTATCTACCCTTATCAGGACAACCAAAACTGGTTTCTTTAGAACGTCTTGATTGTGTACAGCTTGTGGTCAGGGGATAGTTCTCACTGCGCTAGCACTTCTTATTAGTTTGTGGTTGTCACGCTTGACAAGCGGATTAGCAAACGCAGTATTTTAGTTTTATTCGTTATTAGGAAGACGCTGCGGCTCTTACGACACCCACGGGATGATATGGGGAAGTGGATATTCTTACACTGCCACTACGCGGTAAGGTCGTCCGTTATGGCCCATCTTTAATAAATCCTATTAAAACTTCACAAATGTTGATGCATCACATTACATCACATGACGAAGTATTCGGGAGACTTTGACAGCATGTTGACCCAGCAAACATTCGACGACGATAGTAGGTAACTCAAGACTCCTAAGCAGACAATAACATGAGGTTCTCATCACCATCGAAGCACTAGTTTTATCGTTTCCACTAATAGCATGCGCAGGCATTCTTGCGTCGGCTTCCGGATGCTTTTTACGGCGCGTAATATAGCCTGCGCCACGTCGCGATTTAATTCAAGTATAGCAATCCGCCGGCGGCCAAGTTCCTGTCAAAATTCTCGATAACTTCTTCATTTCTCTAATCTAATATATAAAAAATAAGTTTTGTTTGTTCGTATTTTATGCGCTGCCATACCGTTCATCAGATTGCGGTAAAACTTTGTCAACTTATTGCTTGCACTTGCGCGAAGGTTATAGGAATAGTACGATTAACTTACAGTAGACAGCGCGTATCGCAACAACAAATTTTTTTGAAAGTTATATAGGTATAATTCAACTTCAATGAATCTATTATCATTCCTAACTAAACAATACAACTCTTCCAAATTTAAAACGATATTTTCACAATTATTTCTTCTGCGGCAGTAACGCGGCGGGTACCAGTTAGTTTTATATAAAATTAAGATTAAATGTAAAATAATTAATTTAAATTATGTGGGTACATAAATGTGATGACTCCTAAACAAAGATTCAGACAAGAGTTTAAACAAGTGTAACATAGAAGATACAAGTAATATGGTCTAGATTCAAATTTTGACATTGTACAGTTTAAGTATAAGTTCATTGTCTCCGAATATCTACCGACCAAAGAGTTAGTAATACGACCTGTATGTAACTAGTATGTGTGAACATTAGATACATATTTTTTATTGGTTTTTCTGCCACCAATCCAACTGACAAAGCCACGTATGCAGGGTTGTATCATGTGCAATTGAAATTTACAGTTAGAATAATATAGAATTGGCGGTTGGTTGGCCAGCCAAGGCAGCTTACCTAAATGGGTTTGGTCTCTGTGGGGATTGGAAAAGTGATATTGTGAGGCAACGCTTTTTTCCTTTAACTTACAACTCATTGGAAGCTCGACGATTTGTAACGTACGCAGAAATGGGATCGTGTAAGAAGGTGGGCCTTATTCTGATGCGCTTTTCATTGAAAGAGAGGGGACTATTTGTCTATTTCCGAGTCGCCGCTGGTGGTATGCGAGCGCCTCATGAGCTTTGCCGCTGTGTAACAAAGGTAGAACACAAAGTTGTTTTATTTGATGAAACCGACATGACTGTCTTTGCCACTTCAAAGCAAATGTAACATTCTAAAATTTCCTCCATTAAAACACGCCCCAAGACCCATTTCAATATAATATAATATGATTTTAATGAAGTAGTGAATAAGAACTGTATTTAAAATAATTTGTCCTGTAGTCTCAACTATCCGTTTTCATGAGGATCAAATTAAAATGCTAACAAACATAGAAAACAGATGATGCCAACTTATATAGGGTTGAAAAAAACTTCATAACATAGCACGAAATAATTTATCTGAACTGATTCATAAACATTCACAACATTATCTGCTGCTAATTATTATCGATTTCATTTACATTATGTACAATTTAAAATTAAGCACGCCGAAATTGTATAGTGATATAACATACTTCAACTAGATGGTCAAGTTATTCATGTGTAATGAAATTATTTCAATGAGCCGAGTATTTAATGGCAGTGCATCATAACAAGTGAAATATATAAAATTATTTAACCAAAGCAGATAGAATGCCTGTTTAACCCCATTATTATCACCATTACAATCAGAACACCATTGGCATCGGACATATAGGTACTAGTAAATTGATTCATATTAGTCTTATTGTATTTTGAAAAACAAAAAAATATTACTCACACCATACAAAATTTAAGTAAGAAATATAATATGCCAGTAACAATTATATGATAAAATATAGGATATTATATGCTGCGAAAGAAACTAAATTGTAGTAATCTTAAAAAACACTATTAGTTTTAAAAGGCTGCATTACAGATGCATTGTCATTACATACTCAAGCATAACTAAATTTACAACTTTTTCTAAATAAAAATTATTACATTTACTTTAATTCATGACATGCTATCACAATGAAACAGAGGTGATTTTATAACCAGCATAATTTTCCTCTTTAAATTGGAAAATGGAAATAGAGAAGCTGTAAAGCTAATGTACTACTTTTTATAAGGCATCAATGTTTAAAGACGATTGAAACAAACAACGACAAACTGCTACTACTATTAACATTAAATCACAAATTTGTTATGAAAGGCACTAACGAGGGTACTTAAACATTAATGACTAACTTATGACAACTTAATAGATATGGAATGAAGATCATAGAGCTCATAACAAACAAATTTTTTGGTAAAATACGCTAATAGATGCCATAGAAGATCCAGATTACCGTCAAGTATGCAGCGCGCTTGAAACGGCGTCCAGTTTGCAGTGCATTCATATAGACCACTCACATTCGAGTTCGCCGTCTCTAGTTTGCATGATGCCGCACCAGTTGTAACCATGGCGTCACCAGTGACGGACGACAACTCGTTAGCTATCCTAGGCTTATTGCTCCGACAACGTCATGCATACTTGACCGCTCATACACACATTCAAGTTTACATGACGGTGCAATCTTGGTCAAGTCGGCAGAATCTAAATAAAATTTTTGCTTCTAGTAAACTTGTCATGCACACACTGATAGCCATACACCGTCAAGTTTACTGGACACCGCTTCAAGCGCGCTGCAAAAAAATTTGACGGTGAACTGGATCGTGTATGGCATCCATTAGAAATTATTTGACTAAAAATACTATACTGTTTTTAATTTTTGTCTCAAGGCATAATATATATACATATATATATAAAGAAACTTATTATTTTTTAAGAATTTCTGTTTACAATTTAATTTTAGCACTTTTCACACCTTTTACAGAGTTTAGTATGCTATGAGCCATCTTAAGGTCTACACCTCATCTCATGACAGGACTGTACAAACACATCTCATACATGTGTCATGCAAATTTTACTTTTTCTCTGGTGGAGTTGTCTTCTTTCTTCTAAATAGTAAGATATGGGGTTCTGAAATTAAGTTAATTTCACTTTCATCAAATAGTATTGTAATGAAAATGAGGAGGGCTCAGATAATCATTATGAAATAAGTAAATTAAATATTTATGTTGTCATATTAATCCATTTCATTCCATTATAGCCTATTAAAAGTCCACTGCTGAACATAAGCCTCCCCCATAGATTGACAGGAAAATGCTGCTACCCATCTCCTGTTGCAGTTTCCTTCTGCCGCCTCTTACGACTCACAGGAAGATATAGGGTAGAGGATATACTTACACCACCACTACACGGTCATATTAATGTTATTTTTTTTAATTTTACTAGTGATCCTCGCCGGCTTCGCACGGTTGGTTTATGGATCTCTACAACAACGCCACCTACCGGGTCCAATTATGAATCTAAACCCATTCTCTAATCAACTTAATCACACACACAAAATTTCATCAAAATCGATCTAGTCGTTTATGAGTTCAGTCACATACACACTGAGAGAAGAATTATATTATATAATATGCATGTATTATACATATAAACCTTCCTCTAGAATCATTCTGTCTATTGATAAAAACTTTTATAAAGACTTTTCGTGGTTACTAAGGGCTGTTAATAAAGAGTAAAAAATACATTGTGAAATGGTAAGTTACTTAGTTAAAGTACCTATGCTGACTATAATCTACCATATTTCTGCTACTATGTGAGTTCTGTGATGCCCAACGCATGTAACTTGCAAGGTCATTCGTCGGGAATCGCGATGCTTGGTTCATATAGGTAGATAGCGTAAACAACAAATAAACCCAAAATACTACTTATTTAAAAATCTTGTAAACAAAGTTTTAATTTCAGTATTTTGTGGTATTATAACTAAAAATATTTTAATTACAAAGACAAGTATAGTTATGTAAGTAGGTATTTGGGTAGTGAAGTAAATTTTGAACTAAGTTTTGTAATAAAGTACTTAGGTATTACTTCTGTAGTTAGATTATTATTTAATTATTTTTTCGCTATAACAAAAAAATGAAATAAATTCATCTTTCATTAACCTTCGGTAACTTAAAAAATGATATATCTGAATCCTTTTAATTGCTCATTAAGCATCCATCCCCACAACAATTATAGTAGCAACAACGTTTTGCCATTATAATTTATCAAATAGATAGGTAATATATATATATAATATTCTTGAATTACATTAAAACTATTTCAACTATTTTATCCTACAATTAAATATACTAAACACTAAACAAAAACTATTTCGACGAGTATTTCAACAAGTATTTACAAAAAACTATTTACATAAACAGCGTTAAAAAAAACTTTAACATTCAATCGCCTAGAACGCACTAGCCCCGACTGCGATCTACCCCTGGGGCGCCTCGCGATTGTAGGTAATTATTTCACCCAGGTAGCAAGAGTGACAGAGGCCTGCCTGTGCTTTATAGCAGTATTAGAGGGAGGCTTATATTCAGAAGTGCTGGCTATACCAATTTTGTCAGTAATTGACACTAATGAAATCAAACTTTCAATTTCAGTACAATATGATAAATTAACTTTTACAATTCCTCACCAGGTTGATGTGTCATATAATGTACCCAGCCTTGGCTTTGCTGTACTCCAATGCTGCGCCATTCCTGTTCAGACATAAGATGATTTTTTGGCACCAATTTTACCATTTCCTTAGGCAGTACAACATGTCTGCAAATAAATATTAGGAAAATAACAAACAACTATGAAAATATTGAGGTTTTATTTATCTATTATATTATATAAATTTTGAAGGTTAAGTTATTTAGGAATTCCAAAAACAATAATAAAATCAAGTAATACCATGATTTATCACACTTGAAGAACAAGAGGTTTTTTTTAATTTAGGCAGCAAGTCAATTTATTAATATAATTTTTTAAGTATTTTTTTTATAGTATTGGGTGACAAGCAAGCACACAGTCCACCTGATAGTAAGTGGTTGCTGTGGCCCATAGACATCTACATCTATCCTCGTTTGCGAATCAAAATGCAGATGCATTGTCACTCGTGAGGACTAAGATGGAATGCCTCTTTTCCAGTAAAAAGGGTTTGAGGTTCTCTACACTCACCATACAAAACACAACGCTAGTATTCTGTTAGAGCATGGTCCTTCCCCGGTCGAGCCGAACCATTTGTGGTACAACTATACTACTAATATAGCTGCAGCATGACTCTACCACGTAAAAATAGTAATTTAGGCGGCAAGTCACCACCTGCCACCTTTTATCTATTGATAATGGTAGGTATCTAGAGCCTCTACTAAATAGCCCTGTATCCTAACCCATGAAGCATCCCCACCTCAGAGCCAAACATTTTTTGTTTTTCCCTTTTTTGCCAATAGTTTTTGTATGTTCTGGGGCTCTTCAGATAAATTTTTATTATGTATACAAAGACAATATATAGTAAAATTCTCCAAATGTCTCCATGTAATGTAAGATCAAAAAGTGGAGATTCAAAATAATAATAATAATAATAATCTATCCTATTTTTAATAATAATATCTTTTATAGTAAATATAATTCATTTATGGATATTAAATTTGATGAGGATTGTGGAAAGTAAAATATTATCACACACTGATCTATTTTCGTTGATGTAAGTGCTGTTAGCCTATGCGGCTCTGACAGCTTCATCTGACTCAGGGCTCGCGGCCTGCATTGGATATAATTATTCATTTAAATAAGTCTTTACTTAAAATTGTCATTTTAAGTACAAAAACATTTCTCTTTTTATTAATAATAACATATACTAACCATACAATTTGCATTTATCATAGGAGTCTTAATAGCAAGTGTTACAGGAAAAATATGTTATTAATCATTTCAATAAAGGATCATGATAATATATTTACAGAAAATATAAAATACCTGTATTCATGTTCTTCGTCATAATATTTCTCAGAATAGTATATTTCTCTACCAGACATTGTGTTAAATAGATTTTTTCTTTTCTTTTCACAGCAGACTTGTTAGCAGTTCTTGTTTTAAAAGTGTGTAGTAAACAGTAAGTAAAACAATTATTTAAATTACTTATAATTCCGCACGACACTCATTAAAATAATCTTTCGTAAACTTTCCAGATTCCAGTAATTCTGGCACAATTCAACAAAGAATACGTTATAACGAATTTGAAAATTCGAATCCGACCACAGATAACTGTATCCTAGTCAGTATCCGATTTTCGATCATAGATAAATAAATATGTAGCAAGCTACTTTCGATCTAAATCTAGCTTCTTAGTAGTTTGTGATCGTAGACAAAGAATAGCTACGTTTGTGATCTAAATCTAGTGATGGGTCAACTCGAGTTCTCGAGTTGCGCTTAACTCGAGTTAACTCGAGTTGGATCTCCCTAACTCGAGTTTGGGCTGCTGTACATGAACGGATCAAGTGAGTCAGCAAAAGAGTAAGAGCGCGATTGGTTCGTTGTGTGCGCGCTTTGTGTTTCAAAGAATATTTAGTTACAACCTAAACAATTTGTTATTTAGAATTTTATAATAGCAAAGTTATGTAATTTAATTTCTTTTATAATTTTGATTAATTATGATCAATATATGTAGTTATAGTTATTATTGTAATACCCGAAAAGGGTGGTTAAGTTGTAACCTTTTTTATTTCAATCCTACATATTAAGTTTGGTAATTATAGCTATCCTATTATAAAAACAGGTTTCATGGAAGAAAAGTTACCTACCTCAGGCTGAAATTGCAATTAGGTAAGAATAACTTCGAGAAGGAAACCGATCGGAGGATTCAGTTAGGCTGGGCAGCATTTAGAAAGATCCGTCGGGTTTTCTCGTCGCTCATACCGCAAAGGCTGAAGACAAGTCTTCAACCAGTGCGTTCTGGCCGTACTCACTTATGGTGCCGAAACGTGGACACAGAGAATATGGCCACTCCACAAGCTCAAAGTCGCTGAGCGAGCGATGGAAACAACTATGCTCGGAGTTTCTCTGGTAGATAAAATTCATAATGAAGAAATCTGCCGGAGAACCAAGATTACTGCCTTCCGTGTTTGTAAACTAAAGTGGCAATGGGTTGGTCATGTCTTTTTTTTTTTTATAGAATAAGGGTGACAAACGAGCACACAGTCCACCTGATGGTAAGTGGTTGCTGTGGCCCATAGACATCTACATCTATCTTCGTTTACGAATTTAAATGCAGATGCGTTGTCAGCCGTGAGGACTGAGATAGAATGCCTCTTTTCCAGTAAAAAGGGTCTCCGGTTCTCTACAGTCACCATACGAAACACAGCAGCATTAAGCTGCTATTTTACGCTGGTATTCTGTGAGAGCGTGGTCGTACTTCGTGGACCCATTCGTGCTACAACTATACTATTAATATAGCTGCAGCATGGCTCTACCACGTATGACTAAAAACTAAGACAATACGCGTCAAGCAAAATTCTTAGTGGCCCAAACTTAGTTACAACCTATTTGTCCACGTATTCGGGATGAATACTTCCCCCCGTGGCGGATTCATAACGCGACTCGACTGTACCTACATATTATATGCATGTCGGATTACAGGGGGTGCCAGATTACCGGGGTCCATTGTATATATAAAAATCAAATGCTGTCCGTTAGTCTAGCAAAAACTCGAAAATGACTCGACCGATTTTGATGAATTTTTGTGTGTATTTGAGTGGGTCCCTAGATAGTTTAAAAACTCAATTGGATCCGGTAGGTGGCGCTGTTGTCGAGATACCGAAATCACCCATGAGAAGCCGGGCGGATCGCTAGAATTTCATATTAATTAGATTAGCATGTATAAACCAAACTACGTGTTTTCTTAAAAGTAAAAGAATTAAAAAGAGAGTTAAAAATGTGAAACAAATTGAAGAGCAATTATTGAGGCACTGTTTAGTGTATATAGGTATATACACTAGAAACCGAAAAACTTTCAATTGAAACGCAACTTTTCACTTATGGTGACACTATGTAACAAATAACTTCACCTCAGTCCTAACTAGCGACATCTGGTGAGTGGTAAATTATTAGCCTTCATTGCAGTCATAAGTTTTGGTCACCACGACCACAAATTAATAAATATGTAGCAAGGTAACCACGAACAGGTAAATAATGTTCGATTCCTGTCGAGGCTTCGAGGTATTTATGGCGAAAAACACTGCAATAGTCATATTTTTTAAAATACATAAAAGAAAAGGGATTAATGCTCATACATATGTTTAATTATATAGTGACGTATATTTTATTCAAAATATGTTATTGCAGCACATTGTGAAGGTTTTGGGACTTTTAAGTATAACTAACGTAGCAAATAAAGATTCAACGACGATAGTACCTTGAGTACTATTTTTTATAGAATAAAGGTGAACAACGAGCAAAATAGTCACAAAATTATTTCAGAGTCATATCTATACAGTAGGTAGTACTTGATGAAAACGTAGTGATTATACAAGTAGATCGTTCGTTTTTCCACCCTATATAGTGATTATATACTCTTTGGTAAGTGAATACTGTGACCTCAGAGTATTTACTAGCATAGTGAGAGTCCAAAAATAAGAACAAAATTCTTAGGCCCTGTCCGCACTGCGATATTTCACCGCGCGATATTTTTCTCGCAATTCTGTAACACATAGAATCTTATGGGAGTAGCCGCACTGGCGGTAAAAAAATCGCGCGGTAAATAAATCTGTGATTTGATAAAATTGAACGCGAAACGGTGCTATTTATTTCCGCACTAATATTTTGTGCAGTATAAAGTAAGTATGGCTATGTCCGCACTGCGGAATAAAGTTCTCGCGTTTCGCGCCTCTCTCCAGCTAAAATTATTTTTCTCCGATTCGTATCTTGATAGGTAATAGCCCAACCAACAAGTCGTAGTAAATTATCGAATGATTTTATAGTCATTCAAACTTTTTACTGTATTTTCGCAGCCTTTGATGTTTTATGTAGAAAAATACTTTCATAGGTCTCAAGGCCGTAAATTAGTGAATCGAATGAAATGTTCATGACATCTTTTGATACGTCTATCACGCCGCCGCCTTACTATCAGGTAAATTAAAAAAATTCTGTTGTTCATTTTTTAGACGTGCGTTTCAGCGGGGAACTGCATCGAACTGACAAAAATCGTACGAAATTTTATTCGCAGTGCGTACTAGGTGTAATTCCTATCACGGAATATAATACGCCGGAATAAAAGTCGCGCGGTGAAATATCGCAGTGCGGACCGGGCCTTATAGCTGAAACCTTTATACATATTATGACGTTTAACGTGGTACAAAATAAGATAGCTATATTATTCTCACCTTCTTTCTTTTACAAGGTCGTTGCCGTTTTTCCATTCCATAGACACCTCCATTGCTGTCCCATTAGCGAAACAAAAAACGTTGTCAATAAATTCATTTAGTCTATGACTTAGTAAAATTAGGAATTTTATTAGTCCGCCTCCGGTTGGTAATACTTATTTATTAAAGTTGGAAAAATTTACTTTGCCAGTATCCGCTCAATAAAATAAAATTATGTGTCTTACCTAGTTTGAAGAGCACCTCCCGCCCTCCCTCAATTGCGTGCACTATCCCCGTCACCACTAATCCCAGCACCACTACTCCCACCACCACTACACTAGGAAAGACACACCACCGATGACAATACGACACGTGTTTCGCCTCTACACGGGGCATCTTCAGGTGTAGTAGACTCTACGGTGGCTGACCGCTAAGTGAGTGGCGAGCCAAAAACAGCTGCTATTTATAAGACTCGTCGACGCAACCGCTCCCCACTTAAGTAGCGAGCGACCGCGTCATGCGATAAAACATGCGACCAATCACCACCTGACGTACGCAGCCGCCTGCTATTAAATTAATAACAAACCGCTGCAAAACGCCCGCCTACCCATCCAACCACGCAACCAATCGCTGATCACCGTGAAGGTGACGAACGACCATATTGCGAGGCTGTCCGTTATTAGAGAGCGGGTTTAAAGATGTTTAAGAGAGGTGAGTTAGAAACATTTGTTTGTTCATTCAGCAGTGCAACATTACCATTTTTATTTTTTTTATATGTCCAACTGTTCCAGCACACACAGTCGCAGCCCTTTATTACAAGTATGTAAGACTTTAAAGGAGTGGTCGTTGGTTAGGTTGTGTCCAGTGTCCAAGAGATGTTTAGCGAAATGGGATTTATCGGGATTGCAATTCCTGTACGCGGCTAAATGCTCTTTGTAACGTGTCTCGAAGTTGCGACCAGTCTGACCCACGTAAACGGCGTGGCATTCGTCACAAACAAGTTTATAAACACCCGACTTTTGACGAATATCTAACTTATCTTATTCTTATTATATATTATTACAAATATTCCTAAGAGAATTGTTTGTTTTGAACGCAACGTGCCGCTCTGTCGAAGAGTATTAGCTATTTTTTCAGGTATGGAGCCTAAGTAGGTCAAACTGCTCACATATCGACGATCACTTTGAGGTTGAACCGCGTACAGAGAATTGCGAACGGCATGCTTTTCTTTCTTTTTAATTAAATTGTTAATGAGATTTTTTGAAAAACCATTAGAGACCGCAATTTGATAAACTACGTTAAGCTCTTTTAAATTTACCACAGTACACAATCAGGTTCCATGTATATCCCTTTAATTTAAATTAATTAAAGATAACACGAATAAATCTTACTAAATGTTGTAATAATAAATGTTTAGATCCTCCTGTGCTCACGGCCCCCTCCGGCCGGGGGTCCCTTCCGGCTGGGGGGCCGTGGCATTTTGCCCGGCCCTATTGTTACGCATAACACGAATGCGGTTTCGGCTCCTGCACCCCGCCTCTATCTCCGCGCTTCCCCTAGTGACCAATCACCATTCCGTGTTCCCTCCCTAGTTCTAATCACTTCTTGGCTTATATGCGCCTAATTGTTTTGGTCACGTAGTACATAGTAATATGTACTTACGAACAAACTTCAGTGTTGTATAAAATGAAAGATGGAGGGAGAGAGAGAGAGAGAGAGAGAGAGAGTTAAATCATCATCATCAGTACAGCCCTTCACAAGTTCTGCTCCACTGTTGAACATAAACCTCCCCCAAGGAAGGGCACAAAACACGGTCTTGAGACACCTGCATCCATCGACTTCCTGCATGTCTTTCCAGGTCGTCACTCCATCGAGTGGGCAGCCCAACACTTCGCCTACCAGTACGAGGCTGCCACTCGAGAACCTTTCTTTCCCATCGGTTGTCGGTTGTTCGAGCTAGTATATGGCCGACCCATTGCCACTTCAGCTTACTAATCCGTTGGGCTATGTTATTTAGTCTGGTTCTACTGCGAATATCCTCATTTCTAAGTTTAGCACGCACAGAAACCCCGAGCATAGCCCTCTCCATAATTCGCTAAGCGACCTCGAGCTTCCTCATACGGCTAGCAGTGAAGGACCACGTCTCAGATCCATAAGTCATCACTGGCAACACGCAATGGTTGTATAATCTTCTTTTCAAGTTTTGAGGTATACCGGATGAGATGTGTCGTAATCTCCCGAACGCTGCCCAGCCGAGTTGAATCCGTCGGTTGAACTCTCGGTCGAAGTTGGACTTACCTAGTCGGACTATTTGTCCCCGGTAAATATACTCGTCAACTACTACGAGCTTAGTGCTCCCAACAACTACCGGCATAGGTGTGACATGGACGTTACACATGATCTTTCTTTTGTCCATGTTCATCTTAAGACCTATCCGTTGGGGAAGCACTATTGAGGTCATTGAGCATAGTGCTTAGGCCCTCCAGCGATTCTGCCATAAGAACTATATCGACGGCAAATCGAAGGTGATAGTGATGTACTCGCAATTGATGTTAATACCGTATACTTTCCAATCCAGTAGCTTGAAAACACCTCTCTGCAGTTGGATAGGTTTCGTACTTTGGTTTTATACTCGTATAGCCATCGTAGCCCTACTGTACAAACACTTCAATATACCGACAGCCAACTTGACACCGCTGAAGGGACTGCAGCACCTCCCAAATTTCGACAGTATTAAAGGCTTCTCATAGTCCACACTCCACATACGCAAGACAAAGTGGAAGATTGTACTCTTAAGTCTTCTGTACAATTTGCCGGAGGGTATGTATATGGTCTATGGTGCTAAAGCCTTTTCGGAAACCGGCTTGTTCGGGAGGTTAGAAGTCGTCGAGTCTGCGTGCGAGACGATTCGTAATGTCTCTCGAAAACAGTATGTAGACGCGGCTCAGAAGGGAAATCGGTCTATAGTTCTTCAAGGGAGGTGCCTTTCTTGAAGAACAAGACCACCGCACTTTTGCTCCACGCCTCCGGAGTAATGGGACGGAATTAAAGAGCTTCTGAAGGACTTCAAGTACTGATTTTCCACCCGCTTTTAGAAGCTTAATTCCATCCTCACCCGGGGACTTGCCGATTTAAAGGGGCCGGAGAGCCATTCTAATCTCGCTCAGACTGACGTCCGGAATATCATCGGAATAGTGTTGGATAAGACTTGCTCTTGGATCGTTACTCACACTTGCCGATTTGCTCCAAAGATGACGTGTACAGCTGCCCATAGAACCTTTCAATCTCACTCAAAATCTCAGGTGTCCCGGAAACGATGCTGCCATATTCGGTCTTCAGCTTCAACAGTTTGCTCTTTTCTGGCAGACAGATCTCTGGCAAAGAAAGACTTTAGAGTCCTGGTTCCGCTCGATCTCTTCTTCCATACGAGCTGTATTAAAGTTGCTTAAGGCTCGCCTCATGTATTTGGAGATCTGTCTGTTGTCGCCTGTGTGCTGTCGGATCTGCTGAAGACTGCAGCTTCATTTCCCGTCTCACAGCAATGATATTAAGAGTGTGATCGGAGAGCTTTTCTGTTCTTTTGCGACGGATCTTGCAGAACTTATCTCCGACCGAGTAGACAGTTTCCAAGAGCTTCACATTTATATCGTCCATTGTATTTGCAATCTTCTAGGCACTGGAAACGATTTTGTAACTCAAGCTGAAAGTTTACGGGGCTTTGGATTAGAGCACGAGGGGGACGGAGCGTTGACTTCATTAGACGTGACCTCTCCAACTTAACGTTTAGGTTCAGGTGCCTCTTACCATTCGGTGGTCGCTGCCAGTTTACACCCTCGCGATCACTGAGACATCACTGAACAGTTGTCTTCTAGTCGTCATGAAGTCAATCTCATTTTTTGTCGAACCATCGGGGCTCGAACAGGTACACAGGTCCACTTTCTGTGGAGCCGCTTCTGGAAGAGTTCATCATAAAGAGTTCCCCTTTCTTCATGAAATCGGCCAACTGCTGGCCCCTGGGCTCCGATGCCCTATCCCGAATTTCCCTACTTTCAGCGCACCGTTCACTCGTGCCTAGTTTTGTTTTGAAGTCTCCCATTAACACCGTATAGTAGGTTTTGGAGGAATGCATGGCTCTAGAGATATCCTCATCTATTTCCTCCAGATCTTTATCGGGATGTGCCGAAGTTGGTGCGTAAACCTGTATGACTATCAACGACTACCGTTTGGTGATTCTGAGTATCAGATACGCAACCCTCTTCGACACACTCCTAATCTTGACAACGTTGTTAACGAGAGACTTGTGGACGATAAATCCGACACCTCCTAGGGACAACTTGCCGAATTCAAGGGCAGTGAGACTCGTAGAATTACCGACTGATGCCTCTTATCCGCCTGCGCGATACTTTATACTGCTAGAACGGGTAGGAGATTAATTTAACACTTATCTCTCATAATTAGTTACACGTCAAGTTACATTTTCACTTGGAAACAAATAAATGAAAAACAATGATAATTTTTTTATTCTTAAATTATTACTGCATTAAAAAAAATCACAGCAAAAATAATTTTCCTCATAATTAAAAAACACAAGTTTATAATCTTCTTCTAATGACTTCACAAATTACTTGCATCAGCAAGTTTCTTCGTTTTAACACCTTCTTTTCCTTCATTGATGCAACAAACAGATAGTGATTCTTTTACATTATTTGATTCTTTGACATTATTATGTAAAAAACGTATATGTCTCTTAAGATGAGAGGCACGCGTCAAACGCATACCACAAATGCAACATACATGCGGTTTCTCTCCAGAATGCGACAAAAGGTGTTGTTTGAGATCACTCCTGGTAATAAAAGCTCGGCCACAAGTGTCGCATTCAAAATTTTTAGCGCCTGTGTGTCTGCTGAAATTATAAAAAATTAACAAATTTAAAAAAAGAGCCAAACTTTACAGTTTACACGACCTTAAAATAATATTTCGGTTATGCGGTTTCGCAAAGAGCCTCACATTGAACATCTTTGTTAAGACATCATCTGGGAATAGTTTAGTTATTGTTATGACTGTTGTAATGAATTGTATGAAATATGTATAAGGGGGCTTAACTCAGTGCTTCGGGATGCGGGATATTGGGAGGCATTTAGCAGTTATAGAAAAAAAATTACAATGATCATATTAAGATTTTTTTATTAATTTACATATATTATTGTTATGATAGCCAGTTGCGTATTGCATCCCGTTGCACGAGAATGTTCCTGATCATAAGGGTCAATGATCTCTGTCAAATAATAAAATGTGTAGGCATAAAAATAGATAACGCTTAGACTATTGATGCAAGCAAGACACAACCTTATGTTAAAGAATATAAAGCCTCTTCTCCTTTGGACATTGTTATCGTTATGTAATCGCGAGTGTTCTAGTACTTTCCGGTGAATGAGTGAAATCTAGGTCATTCCACTCATTGGCCTCGAAAGCATCTATATTACTTTTATCAAGTAAAAAGCGTGTGTCGGCACTCGGAGAGTTAGTTAATTCGGGAACGCAAAAGTGAACTCTACTTCGGGAAGCGACTACGAGCAATCGACTTACAACTACGATTATTATGGACTTCACTGAAGAATTTTCTCGTTGATCTACGGAATTTTTTCGTCGTCTACGGAACTACGGAATTTGAGTTGAAATCTACGGAATTTGATTTCCATGTTAATTAATTTTTTTGTACTTCACAGTTCTTTGAGAATAATTACGTGGTTGAGCCATGCTGCAGCTATATTAATAGTATAGTTGTAGCACGAATGGGTCGGCTCGACCTGGGAAGGACCACGCTCTCACAGAATACCAGCGTAAAATAGCAGCTTAATACTGCTGTGTTTCGGATAGTAGAGAACCGGAGACCCTTTTTACTGGAAAAGAGGCATTCTATCTTAGTCCTCACGGCTGACAACGCATCTGCATTTAAATTCGCAAACGAAGATAGATGTAGGTGTCTATGGGCCACAGCAACCACTTACCATCAGGTGGACTGTGTGCTCGTTTGTCACCCATTATTCTATAAAAAAAAATTAGACTTAAAAACTTTACAAAAAAAAACTTTTTTTATCATGAGTGTGAACCATATGTGTAATAAATACTAATAGTGAGTCAACTCTTTTGTTATACCGCAAAATACCTACAAGGCTATCGTTACTAAAATATACAAGGGTTATCACAAAAACATTTCCTTAGATAATAATATCATAATATTATATTTTGTCTGTATTCCTCGTAATAATTTATTTTTCCATACAAAGATACAAAGTAATTACGACTTTACAAAATTAGTTGCGTCCCGCAGCTTCACCTGATTCGTTGTGATAGAAACAAAGTCTTGTACTTGTACAAGTAGGTACCTACCTAATTTTACTATATTTTACCTATATAGCAGTATCTCAGGTATTCTGCTTAAAATATTGGATAGAGGGTTGAACAGAATAAATAAAACATGTTAAAATTATACGTTGGTTCTGTTTATTCAACGCATGCCTGCCTCGTTACAGATGTACAACCGACAAATATTTATGACTTTTATTATTAGGTTTTTGGAACGAAGTTCCTTATACGTCCTTATCCGGACGGTACGAATTTGGCGGATGGGGGCTAGGCAAGAAAAAGTGTAAGATTTTTCCGTCACGACCCCTTCGGACGTAGTGTAGACGGCCTTGGCGGCTATAAGGAAGCGAGATGGAATAATATCCATCTCCCTCGCACTTTTTCTTATCTTGCCATGAAAGAAATATTATTTTATTTTAAATGACGCTTTATTTTAATAGACGCTAGTAATTCATTTATTTGTATTTGTTAATCAATAATATAATACGTTTATCAATAATAATATACTACGTAAGGAATTTCGTTCTAACCCAGTGTTCCACGACACTCACGAATGTTTTTTTGTTTTAATTGTCTTTTGTTGAATTTAATGATATAAGGTGCTTTGGGGTTATTACGAAAATGGAATTCCGATATTTACAAATTATGACTAAACTAGGCAATATTTTTGCTCTGGTAAATTTATTCTAGACGACATTTTATTTGTCTCCTTACTTCAGTCGTTTCAGGTAGCTAGTCTCAATAGTGCGCGTGCAAAGTTAACTTTTCGGTGAAACAGCTTTTTCAACTCTTTTCGGTTTTCGGAATTACCCGCGTTCATTATCTTAGGAACTTGCTAAGTAATTTTAATGATTGTTTGATTATATGATAGATAATCGTTTTAAAGCTTTATTTTATAGGTTAGGATTAGCCAGCTATTGTTTTGTGTTTTTTCGGAAATACCCACAGGGTTAATTACGAATTAATAGACTATCGAACTACTTTTCCATTGTAGTTTCCAGTGGCTGTCAATCTTTCGTCAGCATAAATTGTTATTTTGGATAAGTTTAACACGTTCGTGAATTTAACCAACGGGAGTAGGCAAGGCGTACCTACCGCTATGTCAAATATATAGACACAGCCCAGGAGGAATAGCGAATACCGAATACCGAAAACTATTCCACATCAATTTTTTATGCGATTCCTTCAAATTCTCCTACTGATGATATAAATGCATGTTGCCATGGGGCAACTCGGTGCCATAGGTATTGTTTAAGCCGATTTATTTTTCAATTGCAAGGAGTTGTTATTTTCAAAAGGGACAATTTTTAAATATTTTTTGATAAAATACGAATTAAAAAAGTCCCGTGATTTTTACGATAAAGTTAATATCTTCTAAGTTATGAATTGTGAAAGGCTTGAAAAATCCCAATTTCGAATACTTTTGACCCATTAAAATGCATAAAGAAAAAGAATAAAGTATAAACAATATTTTTTATATTTCTTGGCAAAATATAAATAAAAAAGGTCCTATAACGTTTTACGATAAAGTTAATATTTTCGGAGTTATGACTTTTTAAAGGTTTTAAAAATCCCGAATTCGGATACTTTGACTCATTAAAAATATATAAAGAAATGTATAAAAAATTTGTTTATTTTTATTTTCGCTTACCTGTTATAAAAGTTTGAAGAAACATCTTAACTAGCCTAATAACTGTCCAACTACGGACACGCAAGGTGCGCTGCCGTGGTGGTGCCTTAAATGTTTAGAACCACTGGACTTTTGTGGGGTAATTCCGGAAATTCAAGTGAGCAAAATATAGTTCAATTAGAAACATAAAGTATGTAGCAATGCTTTTGTAGAGGGTATAGACGAACGAAAAGTAAATCCAAACCTACTGTCGAAAGTCAAAAAGGACCACTTTACCGAATTTTCGGTTTTACCCCGCGTTATATCGGAATTATACCTTATCCACAAGAAAACTATGTCAAATTTTAAATGATCGTATTTACGCAATCCAAAGACATTTTATTAAGATGAATGACAAAATAATTAGGATATGTATTTCAATAAATAAAAGTGACATGAGTTGGTTGTAAACTTGCATAGATTTTTTTAAATAATTATTAAATATACATCGTATCAACTAATCAGAAAATATGTCGGATTTACCCCAAAGCACCTTAATGAATTCTCATCCTTACATATAATTCAATTGAAAATCGTGATGGAAAGCATCACACGGTTGTAAAAACTAAATTTTGCTTAAGGCGTCATACAATATTTTTTCAATATTTTCAAACAAGTTAATTAAATAATAAAAATAATACCGAGTGATATCGTGTTTCTGGGTGAACACCAAACGCGTTAACTGATTCCGTGTACGTGAAAATCCTAAATGGGCGTACCGGTACACAAGCGAAGCCGACCGGTACTACCGCAGACGTTGCGGGCAGGAGGGGGACTCCGCTCTCCTTCATACCGAGTTGACTCACTATTAGTATTTATTAAACATATGGTGTGAGCTTAGCCGACAATCGACAATAGAAAATTTTAACAATCGATATCTCAGCGGGTAAATTGAATTTGACAGATAAGAAAGGCAGATATTCTTTTTTCAAATACTTAAAGGTGCATTTATTTATTATTTATTTTAATAATTTTAAAAATTGTTAAAAATTTTAAAAATAGACACAACACAAAATTATTAAAGATTCAAGCATTTTCCGAAAATCTTAGTGGTTTTTATTGCTTTAAAGTAAGATTTAAATGGAAAAACTGAAAACAATGGACGCTCGTGCAATGTTACATCGGTCGGTCGGATGGGACACAAAGAACAGGCAGTAACTGTTACAAATATCGGTTACAAAGAAGCCTTAATTAAAATCATTTTTATTGATTTAGCAACACTGGCAGCACTGGTGCCGTCCGCTCGCCTGGCCTGTTAGTACGAGTGCGACAGCCTTGTATGCATCACGTCCCGAGTGTCTTGAATTATAACCTCAAGCTACTTTGTTGTTCTTTTGTTTTGTTGCGTTATTATTTAATTTTTGTTAAGTTTTTATTGTTGAATTTTAGTTTTCGTTGTGAACTTTTGTTAATCATGCTTAAAAAGGTGAAAAAAACTGTGCTTAACAGTGAAACGCGTGAGTTTGTAATTCGCTTACGCGATTATTTTGAGCGTGAGTGTCAAAATGGCGGAACATTATTGTCATTGTCTCAAGCGCGGCAACGTGTAGCTGACGCTTTGGGAATTGGATTAGCTACTGTAACAAGTATATCGACTGAAAAATTTAGCAAAGAAGGTGATGAGGAGAATAAGCTATCGACTCCTAATAAAAACGAAGGCGTATCCAACCTACAGTCGATATTGACGATTTTCAAGTGCGAACTGCTTGGGCTGGTGGCCACACACAAACCAAGGAGCCAGTGTATTTGCTGGACGAAGCAGCAAAGCAACGTGGTCATACAGCTATCAGATTGCCACCCTATCACTGTCAATAAAAAACTGATATGGGCATAAATCAAAGGTCAGTGAAAATGCGTAAATATTTCTTTTTTCTTGATAAATATTATAACATATATTGCATTAAATAGTATTACTTTATTCATCACTTATTTCGTTCACAGGACATGCAGCACGCAACAACACATCCTCCCTTCACCGCAAACAAAATGCTCCGTTTGTTGGAAGAAGCTTGTAGTCAGGTGACCGCTGAAAACTGGGCGAATGTTGTTCAACACGTGAAAGAAGAAGTTTTGTCTAACTGTATGCGCGATGTGCACTTCGACAATTTCGTTGAAAACGAATTAATAATTCAAGTTGGAGATGATGACACAAGTTCCGATGACGACTCCGACGATGAAAATCTTGGTTGTGCTTCTCTTCCCGATTAAAAACTATGTTTTAAAGAGAAAATTTTATTTTATTTTTCAACCTTGATCTTAACTCAATATTATATGAATAATATAACCCATCGTCGCTAACCTACCCAATGTTTTATATGTCTAGTGCATGCAATAAAGTTGATTGATGAATGAATTAATTTATTTCGAATAGTTTAAAACATACATACAGTCACACCATCTCATCACAGTTACAAGTACCTATACAAAACGTTACTTTTTGCAATACTAGATATTTTCTGTTTCCCATCACTAGACCCATCTGTCAAAAAGATCAAGCTATGTTGTACAGGGTATAATTTTTAATCCATTTCTTATGGTACTTTTTTCTTAAACACACATCAACAGAATCTAGGGATACTTTAATCCTAAATTATTTACGACTTAGGATCTTTTTAGTTTAAAATCTTTTAGTTTCCATAAAAAGTTTATATACAGATTGATACCTCTTTTAATATATTTTCAAAATTTAAAAATGCAAAAAAAAAAACAAAATACGGTAGCAAAATTTTTAGTAATCCGTTCCAAGGAAAATTAAAATTGTTCTACTGATATTAATTGATGAAAAGGGATTAGATTGTTTTTGTTTTTTAATTTAAGTCATGTCACGTCGTCATTTGAGTCGGGATGAAATGTTACGAGCCGAGGGCATGTTAGAAAATGGTGCTATTCAACGCGTCGTTGCTGAGGCCCTACACACCAGCCAAAACGTGATATCACGGTTGTGGTCACGTTATCGCTTTACTGGGGATGTGGCTGAACGTCACACGGGTAGATATCGTGTTACTTCGCAGAGACAGGATTGATTTCTCCAAATGACCGCCAGAAGACAAACCAATATACCGATATTATTTATATCTATATACAGCAGCTGGTGGTCCTTATTATACCAATAAGGACCACCAGCTGCTGGTAAGCGATCAAACCGTGCGAAGGAGGTTGCATGAAGTTGGTCTTCATGCTAGAAGACTGCTACATGTTCCAGCATTACGACGTGGCAATCGCGGTCGGCGGATTTCGTGGGCTCGGGAGCATTTACCATGTGACGGACAATGGTCTTTGGTGCTGTTCACCGATGAGTCCCGGTTTGGGTTTTATCCGGATTCACGAACAACACGCGTTTGGAGAACACCAGGGAGAGTTAGCTGTCTACGGCACCCGCAGGAGGTCCACTCATACCAAGGCGGGACAATCAAGGTGTGGGCAGGAATTCATCTTGGCGGACGAACCCAGCTCGTTTGGATCCAAGGCAGCATGACTGCACAAAAATACCACGAGGAGGTAGTAGAGCCTGTTATTGTCCCACACAGAATCCAAATGGGCCAGGAATTTCTACTCATGCAAGATAATGCTTCTTCCCATACGGCGCGGCTGGTGTCGGCCAAAATTTTAAAACAAAAAAATTACGAAATGTTTTTTATTTTTTATTAGTTGTTCCCCGTGTATTCGCCCGCGTGTTATTTGGGGGTTTTAATTTTTTTAGGAGTTAGAGGTAACTTCAGAAAAGTCCGTTTTTCTGAAGTTACCTCTAACTCCCTATTATTGACATACAATTTCCTATTAATGACACTTTACTATCTAAATATTGATACCCTGGTTCTCATGTCTGTTGATCGTTAATTTTAACGAATTTATTGGGAAAATAGTAAATAAAAATAAATCTGTAGTTTAGAAATTTGTAATAGAAATCTTAAAAAATAAACAGTTTCATCAAAAATAACATTTTTCTCCTGTTAATCACTATAAAAGTATCAATTAATCAACATTACAATACTCGTAATCAATAGTTTATAAATCACAAAAAAAACAGATGCATCAAATATAGGTAAAAATTTTCTCTTCTTAATCACTATAAAAGTATTCAAAATATATCAAAGAATCAATATTAGGTACAAGTTTAATTTAAAGTAGTTTTAACAATAATGTTTTACGGTATAAATGTATGTTTTACGATGGTTATTTACTTATTTATTAAACTGAGATCATAACTTCTCTTAAAAACTATAACAGGTTAGTACCTACTGAGAATTTTCTTCAACTAAACTTTCGATATCTTTATTTTGCAGTGTTTGTCTCGTCACCATTTAAAATGCGCGAAGGGTCTTGGAGAATATGAGTATAATTATTCATTTCTAAATAAGAATATATATCATGAAACCAACGTCTTATATATTCTTCAGATACGCAAGAACTTGCATCAGTGACACTTTCTGGGTTCTAATAGCCAAATCCTTGTGTCTTCTCATAAAGACATAATACCATCTTTCCCCTGAAACACCATCCTTAAATGGATTCGGTCTATTGGCCTTTTTTAAGAATTCAGCTACACTTATAATCAGGTCTTCTTTTCGTCTTGGAAAGCCTTTTCTGCTATTAACTTTGAACCAATTTACTAAATCTTCTTCCTCTTTTGCTGTGAGGACAGTAGGTGGACCTGGTCTGTCATTTTGTCTGGATGGTTGGTATGAAAAATAAGTGTAGTCCTAGGGACACCATAAGTTTTTGAAGCCAATTTCTTGGACATCCCTTTATTTATTGATTCTAATGCTAATTTGATATTTTCTGAAGAGTATTCCTTTTTTTTTTAGGAGATTTTTCTATTTATTTAGAGAACCTTTGCCTTTATTTAAACCAGGATTTGCTTTATCTTTGGCCATACTGTAAATAACAGAATGAATTTTTTTTATATTTTTGAGTTCATACCTACCCTTAAATATATTTTAAGTTATTGGTAAAATAATAGATCGAAATGAATCATTATAAATTGTAGTAAAAAACTTATTATTGACATATTTATTTCCTTTACACAGTGTCAAAAAATTGAAAAAGTAAGCCAGACGTCTTTTAATTTATATTCAAAATGATCCCTGTCATTAAAACAAATATTTTTTGTACAAAGTTCCCATCAAAATAAATAATTATATGAATCCAAACATTGACATACTATGTTAATAATAGGTAGTGTGGTCTATTTGCTTACCAATTATTGACACCCCTATTTTAATTTAACAATTTTTGAATAAACAAAAAAGTGAGGTTATAGAAATGTTTATCAATTTTTCATCAATTCCCAAAATATAAACATCAGCAAACATGTAAATATTAAAGACGAAAAGCTATAGTAAATTGTATGCAATTACCTTTCTGATTTTCCAACAAAATGGCGACTTTTTTTATGAACGCGGAGACGTTTGGTAAATCGACTAGTTTTGTTCAGCTATATCTACTTGTTAAAGAACTCAAACTGTATTGCCATAACAAAATAATAGAAATAGAGATGCATTCACTTTAAACAACTTTGCTCTATATTGAACGTGAATCTTATAATTTTAATTTATCTGTAGAAGTGTCAATAATTGGCGGGGTGTCAAGATTAGGGCAGTTTACCCTATTTGATGAAATATAAAATATCCCTAGATTCTGTTGATGGGTATATGTGCAGCTTGATTCGATGTTATATTACTACAATTGAAATTACAACAAGAATTTTTATGACAGAAAGATTTTCTCCAAAAAATTGATCTATTCTATGACAAAAACAAAAATTTTCGAACCTCTTCAGAAGTCTGCAGATCTACGGATATTTTGAAATGGCATCTACGGATCTACGAATTCTACGGAAATCTTTATACCAATCTACGGATTTGGAAAAATACGAGTTGGTAACACTGTTTAGCGATTTTGGATGACGTAATTGTATATTTGCTGTGTGTGTGGAAGAATACATCCGTTTCTCATCCTAATCGGCATTTTTACTCTTTTTTTACTCATCCCGCACGTAACATTATTTTTTATTATTTATGTATTTTTGGAAATTTTTGACAACAGATTAACCAGAAGACCCTCTCAGTAGAGAGTATCGTTGTTCTGTGCAGCAGACGGACGATGACGATAGTATTTCAAGGCGCCTAAGCAGATAAAATAACAGGTTTAAATCACCATCACATGACTTGTTTCACCGTTTCCAATAATAGTTAACGCATGACAAATAATCACAACTTTCACATGTGAATATCCTACCAGTTTTACGTATCTAAACAATTACTTCTATTAGTCCGATTTAGAACAATTACGATATTGCTAAAAAGGTAGAATTACCGTGTAGTAGTGGTATATTATTATATAATATATTAATTAATAAAGTTAAAGAACACACAATGTTATGGAAATAAATATAAAGCGTATGTATAATAAGCACATACATACCTTCGGTTTAATATTAATAATTTCAGCATAGTTTAACAGACTGATTTAGTAATATTATTATGTATTGAACGCGACGTCCGTGCGTTACTAACCGTTCGGGCCCACTGAAATCTAGCGCTGTTGTTTCGGCGGCTGAGTGAGATCCGTTTGCCTAACGCGCCACTACATACAAAATGAGGAACGTTTTTTTTTTTACTATAATCTATAAGTATACATACTTTAAAATTGTCGTGTCCGTCAAATTGTTGTTTTCTTTATTATTATTATTTTTATTTTATTTTGATATACTATTTTTAAATGATGTATCTACAAATGATTAAATAGATAATTATGCGTGCCTTATTGCGTACGTTTATATCTTCAGATAATGCGTCCTTGCATTTATCTCACGGGGGGAGAGGAGCCATAACAGAGCTAAGTTTATAAATATCCGGGATAAAAAGCGTCCTGTGTGTTATTCCAAGTCCCTACATCGCCTACGTCACCTTCGTACTAGAAATTTCATCAAAATCCGTTCAGTCATTGTCGCATGAAAAGGTAGTACACTCTCCGGCCCATAAACCATCTCTATACAAAAAAATCATGTCGATCCGTTACTCTGTTGCTGAGCAAAAGAAAGACAAACCAATAACAACACTTACTCATTTGACTTAAAATGGTTTGATACTACATCTAGTATGTACAATAATTATACCTTATATGATACTGCAAGTGGCCAACAGTGCGAAAGCTGCGCGGACACAGAATACATTGATACGGCATCAATCCTGTGTGCTTACGTCTGTGCACTGCTAGCCCGGCGGAATGCGCAAACGACTCGCCGCATATAGTGCAACGCAGTGGTTTCTCACCCTAACCAAATAAAATATTATTTTTAGTAAAGTAGCCGCCCACATACATCCCATAGCTGAATGAATGAACTGAATGGAGCATAATATGGAGAAATTAGTGGTCACTCATTTCTGAGAGGGTAATGGAACAGTAAAAAGTTCACTGCACTGCTTCAGTGTAAGTTATCGAATATCATATGTCCTCCAAATTTTTTATAATTTCACAGACAAGCAGGTTTCTTCATGGTATTTTGCTTCACTAGCAAGCACGTGGTATAAAATCATTTAAAGGGGTTATTCCGTTTATGCACCCTAAGAAATCCATACTAGGGTGGATAGTCGGAAACGCGTGTTCGTTTATCCGCTCCAGACGGGGTGGATAATCGGAATTCGTATATTATTTTTCTTCCGATTTTCTCCCTCGGCTGTGTACAGTCGTTTATAAAAACATGATAGAAACTGGCCTAAGATTACTTAGTTAGCATACTTATAAAAAAAAACATAATTCTTGTATAAAGGTCTGAAATAATTTACGTCATTGAATAATGATGGTAATAAGGCGTTTCTGAATTACTATGAAGAGACATGGCTCAAGGACGAAAATAATTTAGAATTCATTTGGAGTCTCACAGCACTACAAATTCATTGGAATCTTGGCATAAAACAATATCAAATGAAATTAAAGACAAACATCCAAATTTAGTAAAGTTTTTGGATTACTTGCGGTTTTGCGCCCAGTTTTTTGCTAACACATCTGTTGTCACAAATAAATTTAGAGAACGATTGCAAATGTACATTAAAAGAGACGAATTTATACAAGATATACAATTATGTCTACTCAATAATTAAATTAGTGTTGGAAATAGTCCTGGACATATTGCAGAATTTATAAATTACTTATTATTATTTAAAACGAGCAAGTTTAATTCGGTTTAAATGCAATACGTAATATGAATTTTGTTTAAGATTGTGGTTATTAAAAATTAATCAATAACAATATATTAAAGTATGAATAATGAATATATTTTCTGTTGAACTGTACTTGGGGTGGAAAGGCGGAAAATCAAAAAGAGAATTCCGACTGTCCACCCCGTCTAGGGTGGATAAACGAACATGCGTTTCCGAGTATCCACCGTAGGGTGGATTTCTTAGGGTGGATAAACGGAATAACCTATTTAAAGCCGAGATTAACTTGGCGCGCCTACTTTGGATGTGTGTTGGTGGGCTGCTGCGAGAGGGGTGTCTACTCCCTACCGTTGCAGCCGAGGTGGAGTCGCGGAGGAAGAGGAGTGTTGGTATGGAGATGCGCCACTCGCCCTAACCTCCGCGACTCTGAAGGGGCCGCACCATTGATGCGGTGGTGGTGGGGTTGCGAGGGGAGAGGAGTATCGGTAGCGCTGCACTCCCTACTCTCTGCACCCGAATCTTGGTTGGCGGCGGAGTCATAGAACAGATCCGCCGCTGGGGTCAGGGAGGCTAGTGCTTCTGAGTGCTTGTTTTTCCTGGCCCCATGGCCTTTGCGCATCGTACACGGGGGCGTCCGTTGCGCGGGTGTAGTTGGAGGCCGTAGAGGAAGGCGCGCCATGTGTTCTGGTGCGCCTTACCTGAGAAGGAGATGGGGAGGAGTAGTCCTCACCGGAGGAGGAGCCGCTATGGGACGGCTGGCCCTGTTGGGTCCGCAGATGTGTGTGAAAGCGTTACCGTGGCCCTGCCATTATGCGACGAAGGTGGAACACCATGGGGTTTTAGTCGGTGCGAGTCTGACATAACCCGTCTTTGCCACCGAGAGGCGGGTAAGCGTAGGGATTTCCCCATGTTAAAAAAGGTAAACATACTCGTCGACAACTTCGAGCGTAGTGTTCTCAGCAACTACCCGCATAGGTGTGACATGAACGTTACACATGATATTTGTTTTGTTCATGTTCATTTTAAGACCTCTCCGTTGGGAGGCACTATTTAGGTCATTGAGCATAGTGCTTAACGACCTCCTGCGATTCTGCCCTAAGGACTATATCGACGGCAAATCGAAAGTGAGTGATGTACTTGCCATTGATGTTAATACCGTATCCTTTGCAGCCAGTAGCTTGAAAACGTCTTCCAATGCAGCGTTGAAGAGTTTCGGGGATATAACCTCACACCTCTCTTCTTTGCAGTTAGATAGGTTTCGTACTCTGGTTTTGTACTCGGATAGCATCGTAGCCCTACTGTACAAACAATTCAGCACTTCGATATACCGCCAGTCAACTTGGCACCTTTGAAGGGACTGTAGCACCGCCCAAATTTCGACAGAATCAGAGGCTTTCTCATAGTCCACACTCCACATACGCAAGACAAAGTGGCAGATTGTACTCTTCGGTCTTCTGTACAATTTGCCGAAGGATATGCATGTGGTCTATAGTCCTAAAGCCTTTTCGGAAACCGGCTAGTTCTGTTGCTGGAAGTTGTCGAGTCTGTGTGCGAGACGATTCGTAATGACTTTCGAAAACAGCACATAGACGCGGCTTAGTAGGGAAATCGGTATGTAGTTCGGAGCGTTGGCGCCTTTTTGAAGAATAAGACTACCGCACTTCTGCTCCGCGCCTTCAGAGTAGTCCCAACCATGGAGGACAGAATTAAAGAGCATCTGAAGAACTTCAAGTACTGATTTTCCACCCGCTTTCAGAAGCTCCGTTGTAATTCCATCCCCGTCCGGAGCCTTGCCATTTTTAAGGTGCTGGAGAGCCATTTTAATCTCGCTCAGACTAACGTTCGGGATATCATCGGAATAGTGTCCGATAAGACTTGCTCTTGGATCGTTACTCACACTTGCGTGTGGCTCCAACAATGACGTGTACAGCTGCCCATAGAACCTCTCAATCTCACTCAAAATCTCCGGTGTCCCGGAAACGATGCTACCACATTCGGTCTTCAGCTTTGACAGTTGGGTCTTTCTGACAGACAGAACTCTGGCAAAGACTTGGGAGCCCTGGTTCCGCTCGATCGCTTCTTCAATACGAACTGTATTGAAGTTGCGTAAGTCCCACCGCATGCATTTGGAGATCTGTCTGTTCAGTTGCCTGTATGCTGTCATATCTGCTGAAGACTGCAGCTTTATCCCCCGTCTTACAGCCACGAGATTAAAAGTGTAATCGGAGAGATTTTGGATTCTTCTGCGACGGGTCTTGCAGAACATAACTCGGAACCCATGGACAGTTTCCACGAGCTTGTCATTCATATCTTCCACTGTATTGCAGTCTTCTAGGCACTAAAAACTATTTTGTAACTCGGGCTGAAAGTTTTCGGGGCTTTGGATTAGAACACGACGGGGACAGAGCGATGACTTCATTAGACGTGACCTCTCCAACTTAACGTTTAGGTTCAGTATGCCTCTCACCATTTTGTGATTGCTGCCAGTTTTCACCATCGCGATCACTAAATAATTTCAGCGATGCCTCGATGATCGTAAAAATCATACAATTATTGTATGCTAAAGGCATTCGAAATAACTATCAGAAATTCAGAAACCATTTACAGTGACTACTGCTCACCTTACACAAGTTTAGATGCAAAATAAATACCTAACAACACTTACCGTGTGTACTCTCAGATGGACCTTGAGATTCTGTGCCAAAGAAAAGTTTTTGTTGCAATGTGGACAGGAAAATGGCCGTTCTCCGGTATGAGTGCGTAAGTGAGTTTTCAGTCGAAACCTGAAATATAGTATTTGTTAGCTAACAGTAAACAAGAGCCTAACAACTGATATGTCATATTAATTATTTCTATTTGAGTTTATTTGTCAATTGTGGACCGATTTAAATGACTTTTTTTGTTAAATAGGATACACTTCAGGGGTGGTTCCTATTTTGGAAAAAAATTCAAATGTAGGAAAATAGAGGATGAAGTTTATAATGAAACTATTTGGGCGACATTCTAGTTGTTGCCTTAATCTTTTAATATTCCTTAGTCACAGTAGCAGTAGTAGTACAAAGGTAAAAAAAATACTTAAATTAAACGTTTTAAAAACCCACGAAACAAAAAGAGTTGATGATCTTCAAAGGGCTGAACAGATTTTCTTGCAACACAGCTAAGAACACTCTCGATTAAGGCACTTTTCAAAAGAAAAAACTCAATCAAAATCGGTTCATCCGTTCAGGAGCTATGATGCCACAGACAGATACGCAGATACACAGATACACACTAAAATCATTATAACACCACTCTGTTTTCGTCGGGGGTTAACAAACTTATATGTGGACTAGCTGTTCGCATATATCGTAATAAATAATTTATTACGATTGGATTTCATGGGTTTTAATTTTTCTAAAATAAAAGTAGCCTAAGTTACTCCTTATAATATCAGCTATCTGTCAGTGAGCGTCCCGTCAAAATTGGTACAGCGATTTCGGAGATTAGCCGCAATAAACAGACCGACAAACGGAAAGACCGACAGACAAACATTTAAAAAAAAATCAACTCCTACGCAAAAAGAGGGGTGTTACAAGGCGCGGCACGTAAGTCTAGCGCTGAACGAAACGTGGAGAGGATATCGTATCAGTACGGGGGACGGAATGCGACTGGAGAGCCAATCAGCGCGTGCGAACGATACGCACGCCCGCCCCACGACCCGCTTACTACCCCTAGATACCTTATTTTCGACTTATGCGCAATAACGGTCACCGCTCGACTTACGTGCCGCGACTTATATAAGTTTGACCACTGTGTGTGTATGTCTGTGGTACCGTAGCTCTTAAACGGGCCGACTTTGACCGATTTGGGTGATTTTTTTATTTAAAAGCAGGTTTTCTAGAATTTTCAAATCAATCTTTTCAAAATCGGTGTTTCGGGGGTTTTTTTAAATTTACAGTTTAGGTAAGTTATCTTGTTGTTATAAGTACCGTATATACTTTCATATACATTTAGTAAAAGCTGTTATTTTGACATTACAAACAGACACTTCAATTTTATTTATTTGTAGGGTTATTCCGTTTATCCACCAAAAAATCCACCCTAGTGTGGATATTCGAAAACGCGTGTTCATCTATCCACCTCAGATAATCGGAATTCGTATAATATAGTAACTATTATTTTTCTTCCAATTGTCTCCCTCAGCTGTGTCTGTTTATAGAAATATGATAAAAACTGGCCCAAGATACTTAGTAGAAATTGAGCCGAAATTCGAACTCGGAAAACTAATCTCTTCTTGTCGTGAAAGGGTTATTTGATCTTCCTCTAATAACAAGATTTATATTCCTACTCATCTCACCGGGTTCTATGGTAATTCCTTCACTGTTCAGGCTGCACTTCTTTGGAATTCCTTGCCTGATGATATCAGAAAAGCACCTAACAAATACTCCTTTAAAAAGATGGTATGCGAGCATTTACAGAATAATCATTAGAATTATTAATATTAATATTGTTTAATAGTCGTATTTATACGTATGTATTAATTTTGTGTTTATGTATATTTATATCCATATATGTGTATGTATGTATGTTTATATATGTTTATTAGCATATAAATATTATGAATATGTGTAAATATATGTAAATATACGAATATATATGTATATTTAGGTCCTTACATATGAAATTAGCGTTAGTACGGGAGGAATATAAAGTCAATTTTTTTGTAAAATATATTTAATTAATCAAAGTATGCACCGTTGTTATCTATGCACTTTTGCCATCTCATAGGTAGTTCATTGATCCCTTTACTAAAAAACGAAAACGTTGAAACCAAAACGTACCGTGCTTTCTTTTGCGACACCAGCGCCGTACACATCATTAATCCTTGAGCTGTTTCTGCAGCACTGGTGCCACGGTAGAACTCGTACTCGTAAATATACCGATAGTTCATGTTTTCCATTGTGCGGTAATAAGCGAAGCCAAAAATAAAATAATGAGGAAAAAACAAATGAATGACTGTTTTCAAAACTCGAATGTACCAGCTAAATGAATTTATAAATTTGAATTTGGAATTTTTAACCGAGACGACAAAACGCTAATTTCATATATATATATATCCATTTATTTACAATATTATATCATAATATGTTTTGTTACATATAATGTGTATTAATTTTAGTTTCTCTTTTTTTCTTTTCTTTTAATTGCTACACCTACGACAAACTCTCACCACTCCATGGGTTGACTGGTAGAGAATGCCTCTAAGCATTAAGTCCGCCCTTTGCGTCCTTTTTTTTCTAAGGGGACGTAATAAAGATTTAAAAAAAAACTACTTGTTGGATCAGTAGGTATAAAGGTATACTATACTATACTAGTGTTAATGTACTTAAATTCTTAGTTCAAATTTATTCAATGGGTCTTATGATAAGTGTAGTGATTTAGATCTTTTTATTTTGTAAAGCAGAGAAGAGTATTCCACAATGAAGCTGACCAGTGTTTACACTACATGTGTGATTATGACTGGTACATATTACGGAATGGTCGAATTTTTAACCTTAGATTTCTAGCCTAAAGTACAAGTCGCGGCATGTAAGTCTAGCGCTGAAAGAAACGTGGAGGGGACGCGCACGAATTGTACTGCACGAATGCGACTGGAGAGCCAATCAGCGCGTGCGAACGATACGCACGAGCCAATCAGCGCGACTTATGCGCAATAAGTCAATCAGCGCGACTTATGCGTTATAACGGCCACCGCTAGACTTTCGTGCCGCTACTTATAGTCCCTGCCACTACCTCTTCTGCAATTCTTGCTGAGTCCCTTAAAAAACAAACTGTGCTACAGCATGCACAAACTGATAAAACGCGCATATTTTAGTGTCTGTTAGCAATCAAACAATAAATGGTGATGCTTTTTTGGTAGTACCAACCTGGATGACATTACCTTTCCACATGTGAAGCATTGCTGTTTCTGTGACTTCTTACTCTCAACCTTGTTGCTATTGTCAGAAGGATTCGCTACACTTTCAGTGTTACTTTCAATGGGAATTTCTTTGTCTATGAAGTTAGTATCAGAATTCAAGTTTGTATCAATAGACAAGTCCTGAGCCAAATCACTTTTGAGCGAATATTTGATGACACAATTATCATAACATGAATTGCAGTCATTTTCATGAGTTTTAATGCCTTCCTCATCATCTTCTTTTATATTATAACCACTTTTGTTATGAATTGAGGTAGAACCGGATCGGAGATAAGAATCAGATTTTTCACATTGTTGCACAAATTCAATACAATTTTCAAGTTTTTCTGTACATATTGGACATATTGTAGATGGTAGCCCATCATTGGGATAAATCTGGAAATTTTGTAATGTAATATATAAATTTCTTTATTTATGTAAAATCTACACATTAAATTGCTACAATCTGCTTTTATGAATTTTATCGAATTTTATTTAACTTATTATTAAGCTCTAGAGGTTTTGGATATTTTACAGAACCCATGTCACTAGTGAGGTGTTTGACATTTCTATGTACTAGTCAACCCAGATTAACTTCAACTGTTCTATGCGGAACAAGCTGCATTGGTAAAGATATATAAATTGAGTTTCTTATACAACTCCGACCAGAAGAGCAGTTTTACGTGTGGATTCCTTTAAGAAAACAAGAAAATCTTACTGTTTGGACAATTTAGTTACAGTAATGAGAAGTGGGTCTTATACCATAACAAACGCAAAAGACTTTAGTTGGGTAAAGAGCTAAACAACAAATTTAACCTGAAACAATATTATAAATCATAAAACAAAATTAAAAAATGTTTATTCCGTAACAATAAATTTACATCAATAGCAGTAGGTACATAGAGTTCTCCTTTTAAGTATTTTTCAATACTTGTGACAGGAAAACTCACTCCAAATATACATCATCATTTTAAATTATTTAATGTATTTGCTATACTACTATGCTATCCTAAAAGAATAATCATGTGGGAATTACTGCCCAAAAATCAGGCGATAACAGCATAACTGGTAAATCTATATACTTGCGTACGGGGGTGGGGTGGCTACAGGGGAAGCCCTCCTACCCTTCCCCCCTTTGCGGAAAAGTATAGTTTATGAGTAATGATATTTTTTGTAAAATCATAACCTCACTTTTTTTACACAGGAATATTGACCCAGTTACTTTTGCAACGGCTTTCGCACCCACGCGGGCGGGGGCTGCTCTCCCTCTGTGCCTACGGCTTTACTTACTAAACTTACTTTACAAAAACACTCTAGGGGTAAGGCAGACAAGACTATGTGGAGTCGGGGCTTGCTGATTCGGTTTTAGTACAGATTCAACCTATCTTATCTATAAAGTCAGGTTGCCCTAAACTCTGCTATGATAGTGGTAAATGAAACAATGTAATGTGAATTGTTATAATTTTGTTTTCTTAAAAAATGTTGACTACTCTCCACTGCACTGAATTTGTCCACAACATAACCATGTTTATTAGTTATTACCTCCATGAGGATGCTCCTGCACACAAGGCAACATTACATGTAATAAGTTATCAGAACTTAACGGGGAAATATTATCATGTCTCCTTCACTCACCAGGCATTGTTATTATACAATTTTCTAAATGGCAAACAAATTAAAAATCTGAGGTATATTGAAGAGATCCTGAACAAATTCTTAAACTGTTGAGATTTTTTATTTTTGGGGAATTCATACTCTGCCTATTGGATTCAACATGGTTGTAATAGTAAACCGTGTAAAGTTATAACTTAATAGTGTATCTTTTTTAAATAAATATTTATTAGTTTTATTACATTTATTTACATAACATAATATACAATATATTATTATATACAATATTAAAAACTATAATAAATAAAACTAAAACTAGTTACTTAATTAGCATACAGTCCTACTCCCCGCGGTATCGTGCCAAGAACGCTAGCTGCGTTTCCCCGCTGAATGGCTATACTTAGCCTTTGAGCAAGAAAAGAACCAGCCCTCTTATCACCAGCAGCAACGACCAGTTGCGGATGGACTTCCTTTAGAAACTTCACCACACATGGACCTCACGGACCGATAGTCTCTACAGCAAATGGCACAAATATTTAGTCATCTCTCGGAGACTCATATTTGCACCACTTACTTCAGCTGCCTCTCATGCCGCCCCGGCTCTAAACGAGGTACCCCTGAGATGAGAGACCCCCAAATTTATTAAAGTAATGTTCACTTTTTACAAAGACTTGTGCATGAACTCAATATATTTAGATCTAGTTTTTTACTGTAATATATTACTATTATAAATATAATACAAAAATATGTATTTTAATCTTTAAGGGCTTTAAAACATAAAACTTAAGGGTATATTTGATAAATGTATGAAAGTTAGCCAATTATTTTTACTGTTTTTCTTAAAGATACACATTTATAAAATATTTCCTAAGAATGTTACCCCCAATTTACATATAATATGTAGTCTATTTTTAGTCGCTTGTAAATTTGCTATTTCGAAGTTACGCCCACGGACGTAAATAACTTTGTTGTACTGTTTATACCAAGTATGCGATATTAAATCAAGAAAGGTACCTAACAGTATACTATAATTTTAACGCTCACCATTACATTGGCTAAAGACATAATTTTGGTGGATAGCATCAAAGATCCTTTAATCATAAAAATGCTCTCAAAAGTTCCTTCATCTAAGCATAATCGACATTTCTGAACAACCATTATATGATAACTGCAAAAACATTAAAAATTACGGTATGTAAATTGAGACCAAAGATGACCACTTAACATTAACATTTCTTTCTATTTTCATTTCACGCCTGATAGATGTGACTAATATATTCGTATTAGGTATATGTAATAGGTACACGGCAGAAGTTTCATATTAGGTAATACGAATGTTCTCATATTATGTAGGTTATTCAATAATACAAAGTCAAATAATAGTTAATAGTGAGCGACAAACGCCACGTTTTGCACGCGTCGTACCTATTATCTGCGGCGGCGCGACGCGATACCCGCCCCTCGTTCTTGAATGTAAATTTGTAAATAATGTTGCACGGCGCAATTGTCGCCATACAATAGTTACCACTAGCACCTTCTAGTATCATATATGATATTATATGAGAGTCAAAATTTCCATGGAGGAACTTTCTAGAACTATTGACACCTAGTCAGTTTGGACCGGTATATACTCGAACATTCTAGATGTTTCTACAGTAGAAGGTTCTGGAACTATTTGAGGCCCTATATTAGACCGGTATAGACCGCGACCCGGGGCAGTGTTGAATTGGCGATACCAGCGAATACTTCCAAGCGATACAACTGCGAACTAAAGTGATCAGAAGTACAAATATGTTTTGTTATTAGTGTGGTTTTAAGTTGTAATTAGTGTTCTGTAATTAAAGTGTCGATTTGGTAATTCACTCGGTAGTTTTTAATTGTCTCGAATCCCAAGCTCGTAACGATAACAAAAGAACTGAAGTCTTAAGTCTTGTACATAAAATAAGAACAAGATTGTATAAACATATGAAAATATTTAAAAGTAAATAAAAAAAAAACAGAAGTTAAAAAAATATGTATAAAAAACTGTTTAAAAATCATGTGTATATAAATTAGGAATCATTGTAAATATGCGATTAATTTTTAAATACGGCAACTCTTTTCTTGATAGTCCTAAGCCTTAAAGTTGGAAAAATTTACTTTACCAATATCCGCTCAATAAAATAAAATGATGTGTCTTACCTAGTTTGAAGAACACCTCCACCCTCCTCAATTGCGTACACTATCCCCGTCACCACTAATCCCACCACCACTACACTAGGAAAGACACACCACCGACGACAATATGACACGTGTTTCGCCTCTACACGAGGCATCTTCAGGTGTAGTAAACTCTACGGTGGCGGACCGCTAAGGCGGCGAGCCAAAACAGCTGCTATTTATAAGACTCGCCGACGCAACCGCTCCCCACTTAAGTAGTGAGCGACCGCGTCATGCGATAAAACATGCGACCAATCACCACCTGACGTACGCATCCGCCTGTTATTAAATTAATAACAAGCCGCTGCGAAACGCCCGCCTACCCTCCAACCACGCAACCAATCGCTAATCACCGTGAAGGTGACGAACGACCATATTGCGAGACTTTCCATTATTGGAGAGCAGGTTTAAAGATGTTTAAGAGGTGAGTTAGAAACATTTGTTTGTTCATTCAGCAGTGCAACATTACTATTTTTATTTTTAATATCTCCAACTGTTCCAGCACACACAGTCCTTTATTACAAGTAAGTAGTGATGGTGGGAGTAGTGGTACTGGGATTAGTGGTGACGGGGATAGTGCACGCAATTGAGGAGGGCAGGAGGTGCTCTTCAAACTAGGTAAGACACATCATTTTATTTTATTGAGCGGATATTGGCAAAGTAAATTTTTCCAACTTTAATATAATAGATTTCCGCAAAGTAACGCCTGATTCTATTAATTAGTCCTAAGCCTGTTAAAGTATGAAGGCAAATTTAATCACCCCATGTCTTATATTTATATCAATAATATACGCGATCATTCAGATACATGATCTAAACATATAATCCAATAACGGTTGAATATTGCGTATTTTATGAACAGAAACTCTCACTATTATACTATTATTTGACTATTACCCAGTAATAGGTATGATACCATATTATTTGTAAAGCGTTATATTCGATAATAGGATTACGAAAATTTGATAGTATAAAATCTCTAACGCATGAATCACATTTTTTATTAAGATTTTGGCTTGGATGCTTGTCTTTTAAGTCATGACTTCATTTATCTGTATCAAATGATAATAATCTTTTATAGTAGTCTGCTTCACAATATGTTGATGCGTCACATTGCGCAGCCCTTGGGAGATTTTGATGGCAACTTGAGCCAGCAGACAGTTGGCGATTGTATCTCAAGGCGCCTAAGCCATAGAGCAACACAGGAGGAGAGAAGCCATAGCGTTATTTTCCGATACCAATCTGTCTGTCATTTTTCGCGGGGGAAAATCTGCGCCACGCACACTTTATCAGACTCCCACGCAAAAATAATCGTCTGTTACTACGAAACTCACACATAACAATTAAAATAATACATTAACAATTTCACACACTCATAGATATATTCTGTGTCATAACAGTGTAATGAAGTGACGCAACTACATTGACAAGTTGCATACAGCCATGGATGTAACAACGGTCAATACGCATTATCGATGAAAAGGTGGATTTATAATAAAGATAGGACTTTATTTATTACTACTATAATTACCTATCATTTAACAAATAAACTTAATGCTTATATAATTTTAAAAACCAGTGATAATTTTATCTATCACTGGTTTTTAAAATGGATTAGTTTTGTATATATATAACAAATACATTTTTGTGGGTTCGCTTTTTCATTAAAAGAAATTCTTGTATCAGTATAGAGAGTTAAAGCAAAACATCGCAGTTGTGGTGAATACTTAGCTCGTGAGAGCTTCCCACTTTACATTTTTTCTTAAGTTGACGCTTAATAAGTTCTGAATCTACAACGGCATTTTTTTCAAAACCATTTCTTTTTTATCTATCAAAGATTTTTCATCCAGATTCTGAAGAAATATTTGCAACCCAGCAACTTTTGCTTTAAAAAGAGGTTTAGCTTGGAGCCCTTTTATATTTTTTCTGATAATAAAGGTATTGCTGCATTTTCTTTCTCGTGGTGTAAGTGCAATGGTGGGAATCAATTTTAATTTTCAGATGTTTCCTCGACTAAGCCTGAAAAATAAATAGGCTATATTATGCTGTTATCAATCTCAATAATAAAATAGTAGAAATTACTATTTGATAAATATGTACCTATTTATTTTAATCAATCATATTATCTACTGTAAGAAACTATTCCACTTCTGATGTTAGAAATTATTCCAAAAGTATTTAAATAAAAAAATACTACTCGGTAACAAACCCCGCTTACTATCATAACCCCAATTACATGATAACACCAAAGTATGCAAACCAACAGCATCACTACCCATCTCAATGTACCACAGGGCAGCCCATAGATAATACACTTTTGGGGCAGCCTCTCAGCAACACGACCTTCCTTGCCTACACTAGTAGAATACTCCAACGGACATAGTAACGACAGTGGGCTAAAACAAGGGATATTACCATTCTACCTTCATTTGTTCGTATTTCCTTTTATTTTTTACCTTCATTCTCAACTCTACAGGAAACTATTAAAAGGAAACTCGCACGTGCAGGATTTGATGTTGTACATGCAGATGTCACCGAATCAGGAATAGTGAGAGTGGCACTAATGGCATCGTAAGATGATAGTCTGTCATCTGGTGGAGTAAATGATAATTGATGGCTCTGGAAAATTAGATTTAACATTGAACATTTTTGAAGTGGAGAAATCTCAGCTTCATCTCACAACTATCACTAAACACATACTACACTATACTACATATTCAACATTTTACGGGTGGTACGGGGCATTACATCTTAGTCCTCATGGTTGGCGACGCATTTGCCATCTGTAGCGGTTTGTTGTTCGTACGCTAGTTTGCCTTCTCCATGATGTAAAAAAGCTTACAGAACAATAATACAGTATGGTATTAAAGTAGGCTTGGTGCCTCGACCAATCGCCTCTATTATTCGCCAACACTTGAAAGTCAGAGGTCTGGATAATTTGCTCAGATCATTATCTGAGCAAATTACACTGTTTCTTGTGGGAATCCAGGTAAGCCTGTTATTATATTACAAAAGTACTTCCATATATCCTTTAAACTCTGATCTTTAAGAAACCTGCAATAAATAAATAAATAATATTTTCGAAGTTCACACTTAGTAATTTTAATATAATGTATTAATACTCGTAAGTATTGTATTTCATCATCATCATCATCATCATTACAGCCCTTCCAAGTCCACTGCTGAACATAGGCCTCCCCAAGGAATGCCACAGCAAGGTCCTGAGCCACCTGCATCCATCGACTTCCTGCATGTCTTACCAGGTCATCATTCCATCTAGTGGAGGACGCCCTACACTTCGTCCGCCGGTACGAGGCCGCCACCGAGAACCTTTTTCCCCATCGGTTGTCGGTTCTTCGAGCTATATGGCCGGCCCATTGCCACTTCAGCTTACTCATTCTTTGACAGGCTTTGTCGCTAACTCTGGTTCTACTGCGGATATCCTCATTTCTAAGTTTATCACGCAGAGAAACCCCGAGCATAGCCCTCTCCATAGCTTCCCGGAAGCTGCCCAGCCGAGTTGAATCCGTCGATTGACCTCTCGGTCGAAGTTGGACTTACCTAATCGAACTATTTGTCCCAGGTAAACATACTCGTCAACAACTTCGAGCTTAGTGTCCCCAACAACTACCGGCATAGGTGTGACACGGACGTTACACATGACTTTTGTTTTGTCCATGTTCATCTTAAGACCTATCCGTTGGGAGACACTATTGAGGTAATTGAACATAGTGCTTAGGTCCTCCAGCATTTCTGTCATAAGGACTATATCGTCGGCAACTCGAAGGTGAGTGATGTACTCGCTATTGATGTTAATACCGTATCCTTTCCAGTCCAGTAGCTTGAAAACGCTTCCAATGCAGCGGTGAAGAGTTTCGGGATATAACGTCACCCTGTCTTACACCTCTCTGCAGTTGGATAGGTTTCGTACTCTGGTTCTGTAGTCGGATAGCCACTGTACAAATACTTCAGCACTTCGATATACCGACAGTCAACTTGGCACCGCTGAAGGACTGCAGCACCGCCCAAATTTCGACGGAATCAAAGCTTTCTCATAGTCCACATACGCCAGAAATAGTGGCAAATTGTACTCCTCGGACTTCTGTACAATTTGCCGAAGAATATGTATGTGGTCTATGGTGCTAAAGCCTTTTCGGAAACCGGCTTGTTCGGGAGGTTGGAAGTTATCGAGTCTGCGTGCGAAACGATTCGTAATGACTCTCGAAAACAGCACGTAGACGTGGCTCAGAAGGAAATCAGTCTGTAGTTCTTCAAGAGGGCGTTGTCGCTTTTCTTGAAGAACAAGGCCACCGCACTTCTGCTCCACGCCTCCGGTGTAGTGCCATCATGGAGGACGGAATTAAAGAGCTTCTGAAGGACTAATTTCATCCTCGCCTGGGGCCTTGCCGTTTTAGGTGCTGGAGAGCCATTCTGATCTCGCTCAGACTGACGTCCGGGATATCATCGGAATAGTGTCGGATAAGACTTGCTCTTTGATCGTTACTCACACTTGCATGTGGCTCCAACGATGACGTGTACAGCTGCCCATAGAATCTCTCAATCTCACTCAAAATCTCAGGTATCCCGGAAACGACGCTGCCCCACTCGGTCTTCAGCTTCGACAGTTGGCTCTGTCTGGCAGACAGATCTCTAGCAAAGACTTTGAAGCCCTGGTTCCGCTCGATTGCATCTTCAATACGAGCTGTATTAAAGTTGCGTAAGTCCCGCCGCATGCATTTGGAGATATATCTGTTCAGTTGCCTGTATACTGTCAAATCTGCTGAAGACTGCAGCTTCATTTCCGTCTAACAGCCATGAGATTAAGGGTGTGATCGGAGAGTTTTTGTGTTCTTCTGCGGCGGGTCTTGCAGAACTTACCTCCGACCGCATGGACAGTTTCTACGAGCTTCTCATTCATATCGTTCACTGCATTGCAATCTTCTAGGCACTGAAAACGGTTTTGCAGCTCGAGCTGAAAGGTTTCGGGATTCTGGATTAGAGCACGAGAGGGACGGAGCGTTAACTTCATTAGACGAGACCTCTCCAACTTAACGTTTAGGTTCAGTGTGCCTCTAACCATTCGGTGATCGCTACCAGTTTTCATCCTCGCGATCACTGAGACATCACTGAACAGTTGTCGTCTGGTCGTCATAATGAAGTCAATCTCATTTTTGTCGGTCCAATTCCTGTGGGGCCGCTTCTGGAAGAAAGAGTTCATCATAAAGAGTTCCTCTTTCTCCATGAAGTCAGCCAGCTGCTGGCGCCTTGGGTTCCATTCCCCTATTCCGAATTGCCCTACCTTCAGCTCACCGTTCTCTCTTGTGCCTAGTTTTGCGTTGAAGTCTCCCATTAACACCGTATAGTGGGTTTTGGAGGAATGCATGGCTCTAGATATATCCTCATACATTTCCTCCACCTTCTCATCGGGATGTGCCGAGGTTGGTGCGTAAACCTGTATGACCTTCAGCGAATACCGTTTGGTGATTCTGAGTATAAGGTACGCAACCCTCGTCGACACACTCTCAATCTTTACAACGTTGTTAACGAGAGACTTGTGGACGATAAATCCGACACCTCCTTGGGACAGATGGTCGCCCTCCCGGTGATAGAGCAAGTTGCCGGATTCGAGGATTACCATGTCCTCCCCCTCTCTTCGGACCTCGGATAATCCTATAATATTCCAGCGCAACTTGTCTATCTCTTCTTCCAGCTCCAGGATCTTCTCATCAGTCCTCAGGGTGCGTGCGTTATATGTTGCCAGGTCGAGTCGTCTTAGGTGGCAACCGAACCTCCACCGGAGATTCTTAGCACCCCTACCCCGCCGTTAGCATGGTCGCCACCGTAGCCAGGAATAGCGGGGCCGCCGGGGACTGGGGGCCGTCTCTTCGTAACTTTCATCATGGGGGTATATTGCCATAGTTGCCACGCTTGGCGAGCGGGTTGGCAACCGCAGTTTTTATTGTTGTTTTGCTGTTATCAGAAAGATGCTGCTGCCCATCTTCTGCCTCAGTTTCCCTCTGTCGCCTCTTACGACACCCACGGGAAGATATGGGGTAGTGGGCATTCTTACTCGCCACTACACGGGACATTGTATTGTATTTAATTTGATGCAATTTTAATATTAAACTATATTATAATAAAGCTCATAATATATATATATATATATATATATATATTAAATAAAACAGAAAACATAATCTCAAAAATAATTATATGCACAAGGACATGGCTGTATAAACATATTTGCCATTTGCGATTTTTATCGATAACTATTTAAAACCGGTATATCAAAACTATCACTCGGTGACAGCAACAACTGGACTCAGATCAGTCGCTCGACTGAACCGCATATTGTATGAGGGCGAGTGGCCTGTGGTGGTAAACAAATCCGAAATAACGACCGTTACTATAGCAACTATGGACTGTTATTATTGTAATTTTAAGATTAAAAAGAAATAAATAGTACTAATATTATTAAGAATTACTTAAATATGAAAAGTAACGCCATCTTTTCTAAATTTGACGTGGCAGATCTCTTTTGCTGCAAAAATGGACAATTTGGCATTTTGGTAGGACGTCGATTCAATCGCGCAACTAAATTTAGTCTAGTGCGGTTGCATCTAATTTTATTGTAAACATAGAGCCGCAGTGTCATATATGGACTTATACTTTGGCACAGGGGAACGCCTGCGTATGGCTCCTCCCATCCGGTACTTCGGCGGCCCGTGTTGTTTTATGGCCTAAGCAGACAGATACCTTATCTTGAGATTCACAGCACCATCGGAGCATTTGTTTCACCGTTTCCACTAATATTTCAAATGCGCAGACATTTAATACACAAAATTGCACCACTTTTACATATCAAAATCCACTTTAGAATTGTAGATTGCCTCTATGTATACCACTGACTTCTACGTAATTATATAACTACGCACATACTATGTTTGTATGTAATTACCGTAGATGAATAGTAATTACCAATGACCACAAACTACTAAGAAGTATACTAGCCAATGACCAAAGAAATTATGATATGTGACGTTAACAAACTAATATTTCACCGATATATTTCACAAGACATGATGTCTTTAATATATAGTGATTTCGTTCCTGATGTTAGCAACCATCGACATCGACATACTAGTTTTTGTTTATTTTAAAAAATTTAATAGGTACTTTATTTTTATTTTTAGATTTATGATTATTCGAAGGATTAAGTGAATTGTTTTCGAAATCAAGTGATAATGATAATATTACATTGCAAATATTCGTGTCGCAAACTTTAAAACTGATAGTTAGTGAGTATGAATACTAAGTCTTGACGGTCACACGGTATATAAGCGAAGTTGATCCCATTTGTAATCCTTTTTAATGTTGATTTACTTGCTCAGCGGTAAATAACCATCAAGATAGCTATATCAGCTTGGATGAAAATATTTCGAAATCCTGAAGTAAAGGCAGAATCAGACATGTAGCTGTGGCGCAAAAGAACCCACTACCTCATATTTAGAAGCTCTAGGACCAGGACCATAACAACACAAAATAAAAATAAAATATTGTTGCTAACCCACTTACTAAGAAAGTAAATTATGGCAAATATTCCTCTATGAGGCAATCTATGGACAACGACTATTTTCTGCTTTCAGGGATTGATTTAGATACATGCTAACTATGCTGGAGCCCAGGGCGCACTTCTGTACAGAATAAAATTTGGTATAATAATCTTAATAACTAGTAGAGTAAATGCCGCCAAGTATTTTACTTGTTGCTCTTCTATATTTTTGGTACAAAACAAACAAATAGATTGTAAAATTGAGACTTTGAGTTATTTGGTACCTTTCGTCTTTCGCTGACTGACTGGACGTGATTCAAAGATTTTAAACTGCTCAAGAGTAGGGTAGAATTGGGGTTCTGCATCACTTCACCTCGCTGTGCTCGGTTCGTGTTAGATTGGTCATGGTGAGATGCTTTGGTTGAATTGGCCCGATTCATTAACGCTGTCATACTTGTTTCATTGTCAACCATGCACGTATGTTCTCTAGTTGTAATTAGGGATTGGGCAACCCAAAAGCAACTTTAGACATAATCGCATGGGTTAACTATCAACCAATATAACCAAATAGTACCAAATAATAAATATCACATAAACCTTACCTTTTACGTGGTAGAGCCATGCTGCAGCTATATTAGTAGTATAGTTGTAGCACGAATGGGTCGGCTCGACCGGGAAGACCCACGCTCTCACAGAATACCAGCGTAAAATGGCAGCTTGACGCTGCTGTGTTTCGTATGGTGAGTGTAGAGAACCGGAGACCCGTTTTACTGGAAAAGAGGCATTCCATCTTAGTCCTCACGGTGACGACTTCTTATTGAGGATAAATGTAGATGTCTATGGGTCACAGCAACTTGTAAACAGTATTATAGGATTCTGCAGTTCGAGCCGTCATGTCTGATAATAAACGGGTTTCATCTTTGTACAGGAGAACGAATCACTGGCCCATGCCGCAAAGGAGAAAGTCGGTCTTTAGGTTCTCTTTGTGAGTCCAATTCGACTCTCGATGACGGGGTGTACACACCGCCGACAATCCGCGGTCCGTTTGCTCGATGTTTGAAGTGCGGCTTACACAGCGTTCAGTGCGCAAGCATTCCTCTCTTTGGATGTCAATAAGTCGAGTGAGCCTGATAGAGTTCCTCCTATTGTGCTGAAGACGGTGCTCCGGAGTTATCACCGGTTCTAACGCGTCTTTTCCGGTACTCCTACTCTCTAGTCGTACTCCTGAACTTATTGAAGATAGCTTTAGTGCACTCGATCCTAAAGGCGACCGCTCAGATCCGTCCATCTACAGGCTTATCCAAAATAATGGAATCCAATATAAACCGCCAGCTAATAAGGTACCCTAAGGACCACAGCACCGCATTGACGGTCACTAATCACCTGGTTCTAGTTCTAATCTTCTAATCTACCTGACTCATAGATGAGCTCAAGCTGTAGATTCCAAGAGGGAGGCCTTGGTCGTTACTTTGGACATAACGAAGGCCTTCGATGGGCTTTAGCACAAATCAGTTTTTGCAGATCGGAGCATAAAAGTCGTAGTAGACCATTAATTCCCAAACTTTTTCTCGTGGACCACTTTCAAAGTTTTACTATTTTCGGTAGACCCCTGCTGCTACATTTCTACTGTATTCCCAAAACTCCTAAAAATATCACCCTAAATTGGGGGTGTTAAGAAAAAAAGTAGCACATTTTCTTGTGTCCTATTTATTAAAATAATACTTGTGGTTATACAAAATTATAAACATTTATTATTACAAACAATCAACAATTGACAAAAAATCAACAATGAACTCTGAAATGTAAATCAACAATAAAAAATAGTCATACTTTTAATGAGACGGATGTACTTGATGAATTGACAGCAAATTATCAATATTTGGCTTCAGTATTGTAAGTAATCTCAAATCTTCCCGTTCTGTGATGTTTAATCTGCTCCTTTTTTGTTAATAGGTTGGTAACGGCACTAAAACTTCTTTCGACAAGATATGACGAGGAAACGCTATCAAAATTTTCTTTAGCTGTTTTGGGCTGTAGCAGGATATTTTCAGGGATATCTGCCTGCAGCCAAAATGTTTGATAGCCTTTTTTAAATTTCACCTTCAGTTCCTCGTTGGTGCTGAGCTCAAGTAGCTCCTCTTGTAATACCACATTCGCCTCTTCCGGTTCATTAAATGGGGTTATGATCCATGGTGGTATTTCCATCGTCAGAATATCTTCAAAACTATTTTAAAGTCATCATGCAAGGTTTGGGAGAATTCGCGCCGACTAATATTTTGCTTCATTAATTTCAATTTACCAAGAAAAGCCGAAATTACACCCTTTGTTTTTATTAAATTAAGGCTGTCCCCTTGTAACTGCAAGTTAACGTCATTGAATTTTTTGAACAAATCTGTTAAGTACGCAATGTCCGCTTTATATTTGATCAGATTTTCTTTTAAATCTGGTGCTTTAGTTTCCAGAAACTCTATCACTGAATCGAAAAGTGAGTAAAATCTCGATAAGCATGCACCTTTCTACAACTAGTGTACTTCAGTGTGTAAGAGCAGTCGTTGGAAATCTTCATCATTTTCATCGCACAATAGTGCAAATAAACGGGTATTCAAAGCATTGCTTCTTATTTTATTAACTGCGTTAATCACAAATTGAAGCGATTGGTGCAATCTATCACTCAAATTTTTCGCTACAAGGTGTTGTCGGTGGATGACACAGTGAATTGCAATTAGTCCTGGTATTATTATTTTAAGGCTTATAAACCCACGATATCGCCCGAACATGGCAGGAGCTCCATCTGCTGCCACCGAAATAATTTTGTAAATGGAATAGATTTTTCTGTAAAAATCACTCAGGACATTAAGTATCGATTCGCGTTTAGTGTCCGACTTCAAAGTTTTACGAATAGCAGCTCTTCATGGATTTCTTCGTCCATAACAAATCCAGAACATATGCTAATAATAAATGCTTCGTTACCAAGCAAAGTAGACTCGTCCATTGGATAGAAAAATGAGTGGTTTGCAGATAATTACACAAGAAGCTTTCTATATCAGAGCTCATTTCATCAATACGTCTTTCTACAGTGTTGTTACTTATAGGAATTCTTTTGAGTAGGTCAAATGGAGGTTTGTGCAGAACAGTTTTAAAACCTCTTCAATAGCGGGTAAAATTAACTCTTCTCCAATGGTGTGCGGTTTTCCAGATTTCGCTATAAGCAACGAAATATTGTAAGATGCCCGCAAGCCATCATCGTTAATTTGAGACGTTGAAGCAAACATACTTTTTACGGTAGGTCTCTTTCATATTTTTCCTTCATATTTTCAGGATGACACCTTCTTAGATGGTCTTCGAGTTTCATTGGTTTCATAGAGTCATTGCTCAGAACTTTGTTGCATAAAAGACACATAGGCAATCGTTTGTCTGCCGTTGATGGAAGAAAACCAAATTTCAAATAATCAACACTGTACTGTCAACATTCTTAGATTCAGCCATTTCCCAGCGGGGCAGCGCGGCGGACATTTCCTTGCCCTAAAACCCTCTCAGAAATAAGAAGAGTCCTGTGCCCAGTAGAGGACTTGTATAGCCTGTTACTTTACTTTTGTATCGTATACATATGCAATATTCATATTCGTTTCAGATAGAAAGGTACCTAATGCTGATAAAAATATCATGTGGAGGCCACGAAAACGTAAAACATTTTGTACCTAGATAAAATGTTCTAGTGATCGTCAGTCATTTCAAACGCCACATTTTCTATAGAGCGTAGAACGTTTCAGATAGGGCAAAATAAAAAATAATACAAAATATATGGAATTATTTATTAATATTATATACATTTATAGGTATTTATAATAAAAATAATGAACAATCTGCAGGGTTCACCTGATAGTGTTTCTTATAAACACAATTGTAAAATTGCTGTTTTCATTTTTATCAATGGTTGATAGATGAAACGTAGTCAAGATCACTTCATATAAAATATATTTAATTAAAATTGACACATGACCTATTTGGCCTTCTACTTACAACTCGGCGGAAATTTGAAAAGAAAGACTTTGTCTGTTCTTAATTATCTTGTGTGCACCATTTTCACAGAAGTATTGTTTATTGGCGTGGTTTCCAAAAGAGTGATTAAGTGTCAGCTGTATATTTTCAATTAGATCCTGAACTTTTTGAAATTTATTTTTATTTTGTTTCTTTTTGTTATATTATCTTCTTAAACGCTGACGCAATCTCATTATTTTATTATATGTTTTTTTTTGTAACGCATTGGGTATCTTGGATAAGTTTGTAATTTTTTTTAATTTTATCACAAAATTTCCGCAATAAATTTATTAAATTTTAAATTTATTAAAAAAAATTATTACGTTTTCTACAGTGATTCTCTCCTCTTAGTTTCGGCGTGACTGTAGGATGTTATACTGAGTCACTGTCAGTTACTAAGCGGCCATAAATCATTATATTTATGTATAGACATACAGATGTACATTTTTTGATTTTATTACTTATGTTTTTTTGAATTTTAATTGAATTTTTTGAAACCTGGTAATATCATTATTATATTCCGATGCTGGCTGAGGCAACAAGGGGAGTGCCCTTGTTGCCTCAGCCAGCATCGGAATCCTCGGCATTGACATATCGAATGACGTATAGTTCCGCGGTCACTTGGAAGGTAAGGTTAAATTGGAGTTTAAAAAGCTTGGGGTGCTCAGCACAGAGGGACAGTATTTCATGCCGGCACACGCAAGTTCGCCCTCACATGGAGTACCTATGTGTTCACATCTGTAGACCGGGGCACTCCAGTGTCAGCTCCTTCTACTTGACCGCATTCAGCGTAGAGTGGCTCGAATCGTCGACGATCGAGTTCTTTATGATTGACTTGATTCACTAGCGCTGCGAAGAGATGTTGCAACTCATTGCATTTTCCATCGCATTTTCCAAGGGGAGTATTAGTAGGATTGAAGGAGGAATTGTTCGGATTAATTTCAGCCGTCAAATTCCACCAATGCACATCGGTACAAAACTCACGGTACCATCCACACCATCTGGATGCTTGGCAGTACACCATGATTGTGCGATTTACTAGAGTTTTCTTCCTCGCAAGACTTCTTTGTGGAATCATCTACCACCGACAGCAAATTTTCCTGACCTAGAGACCTTCAAGAAACGAGCTTACTCCTTTTAAAAAGGCCGGCAACGCACCTGCAATTTCCCGGATGTTGCAGTTGTTCATGGGCGATGGTCGACATTTACTATAATTTTTGAATTATAATTTTACTACTTATTTTTAGCCATATTGATGTTTATTTTATTTTACTTTTATCAATCAATATATTCTTTATTGTACACCAATACACATTAGAACGACACAAAATGAAATAAATATATATAAAGTACAATAGGTGGTCTTATCTTAACTTTCTTGTTCTGGTCAAACAGAACCCTGGCCCTAGCTTCCACGTATCGGACTCGGGGGCCCGTTACGCAGGAGAGTACGGCCCACGTGGAGGGGCGTGCCTTGTGTTCTTGGTGCGCCTTGCCTGAGGAGGACAATGGGAGGAGAGTTCCTCCCCGAGGTGGGGCTGCCATGGGGCGGCTGGCACTGGTGGGGCCGCGGATGTGTGCGAAAGCGTTCCCGCGGCCCTGTCAATATGCGGCGAAGGTGGAACACCATGGGGTTTTAGTCGGTGCGAGTCCAACATAACCTGTCCTTGCCCCGCGAGGCGAGTATTCGTAGGCATTTCCCCATGTAAAAAAAGGTTGCATGGGCATAGGTTCCTTTGCTTCTTTATTCTTTAAGCAAAAAATTGCTGTGTAAAATACATTGATTTCATAACCTGATCGGAATTTTACTCATATAAACTTACACGTATATAAACTTTTTTTTATTATTTCTCATAAATTATTCAGTTATATCAATAAAATTATTCGAAAATAGATATTTACAGTACTCAGAGTCGGATTAAGACCCTCCGCTCACAAACGGCACGGCATGGCACGGCGTGGTAAGGCACACTTCGCCCTCTGGCGGCCATATATTATTAATTATAACTACTTATTTTGCAAAATACACTTTAACATAATTTATAATATACACTCATGGACAAAATTAGAGAAACGCAAAAGTGTGTATAAAACAAAATATCATGGATATTTGTGACAATTAAGTTTATTAATTTAGATTTTGTTTATTATTCATTAATTTAAAACTGCAAAAGTCGAAGACACAAACGATCAAAAGTCAAAAAATAAACAAATAAAGAAAAAAGCAAAATGTTACAGGAAAGAAACTTTTTTGTATTTAACATATTTTTTTTTTCATAAATACTTAGGAAAGGCTATAAGGTAGGCTATAATCAGTATTTAGTGCTGCTCCCTCTAGCTCTTCGAACTGCCTCCAGTCTTTTTGGCATACTCCTAATTAAGTTATCAATAAAATATAGAAAGATTGCGTTCCATTTTTCCTATAATGTGTTTTTAAGATCGCTCAAATTAGTGGGGACAGGATTTATTTTCTTAATTTGTCTTCCTAGATTATCTCATACGCGCTGTATGAGGAAGAAGGGCGAGCGCGCTGGTCATCCTATAGCATTGATTTCAACGTCTCGAAGGTATTCGACAACTAAGGCATTTCAATGACGCGGAGTTCCGTTCGTGCACCCATACAAATACCTCCCCATACCGTAACTGACCCTCCAACATATGCCGCTTTTCCAATGATGTTGCACTGACAGCACCTCTCTCTCGGGCGTTTCCACACTTTAATCATTCCATGATCTGACTTCAGGCAAAATCTGGACTCTTCTGTGAATAGAACTTGACTCCAAGCTTCGTAATTCCAATTATCGTGATTGCGAGCAAAATTAACTCGAGCTACTTGATGGCATGTGGCAAGAATGGAGCCTCTGGCAGGCAAGTGTATATTTATTCCGACCGATCTCAGTCTTTTCCTCACAGTTTTTGTGCTTACTGTAACCCCTAGAACTTTTTGAAGCTTCGTTCTTACCTCAGAAGAAGTTAAGGTCCGGTTTAGAAGCACGCTAGTAACGATGAACCGGTCTCTCTAGAAGCACGCTAGTAACGATGAACCGGTCTCTCTGGTGACAGTTTTCCGTTTATCCCTGTCCTGCGAATCTCGTATACTGTCCGGTTTGCCGATATCACTTGGCAACTCGGTGAACCACAAATTCTGATACCCGTAATGTTTGTAGGTATGCCCAGTTTCAATGAGGGCTAATAATTTTCTGCTCACCAGATGTCGCTAGTTGACACTGAGGTAAAGTTTTTTGTTACACAATGTCATTTAATTGAGAAATTAGTACAAAACACAAAACAATGCCTCATGCCTGGTTTGCTCTTTAATTTTTTGCACATTTTAAACCTTTTTTTTTTTAATTTTTCTACTTTTATGAATATTTGTTGTTTGGTTTATTTATTTTTAATCTTATTACTATAAAATATAGTTAATAGTACAGAAAGAAGCATTAACCTTTACATTTTCCGAACAAATTAACTTCCCCGCTATGAAATCTGTCAAATATTATACCTCACTTTTAAGTGACGCCGCCCTGGTGGCAGAAAAAGTCGTGGATGCCCTCATTAAAGTAACAGCCCTAGTAACTTGAGTGGTGCTTATATCTGACATTTTCAGTTTATTTGCAGTAACAATTCACCCTTAGGTAACACGATAAACAAGGGAGTTAAGTTAAATAAATTTTAACAAAACTTAGGCCCGTATTAATAAACGTTACTCAACGACGAACTCAAGTGCGTAATCATTTGATACGCCCTCATTACGATATCAACATCTCAAGATCGTTGCTAATTAATAAACACATAAAACAGTATCTCAAGACGCTGTATTTAGGAATACTGTTCTGTGACCTGCACTCAAGTATACACACTTGAGAATCGAGTTTCGTTTATTAATCAGTGTGGCACTCAGCTGATATTGTAAACCTAAACCGCATCTTGAGATATGTTTATTAATAAGATCATAACTCAAGATTGTACTCAAGTACGTGTACTTGAGCTGAGTAACGTTTATTAATACGGGCCTTAGATTTGGTGAGTACTCAACCAAAATACAGTAACAGAGGTCTTCAAATTTCACCAGAAATAGCCGTCGTATTAACTTTAAGGTTTTTGCCACAGCATCATTTCAGTTATGTACATAAGTAGTTACTGACGCCATAGTTATAGATTTATTATTTGATTAGCGACCCGACCACAGCTTGGCTGTTTTCGATTTTTCGCGTATAATGCCAATGACCTTAAACTCGTTCAGTGTAAGTAGACCTCCCAGTACTAGTGACTGCCTACTAATGCAAGATCAGCATATACTGGTAATTTGTTTAAAACTTGGTTGACGCCGAATAAGAAAAGGAGAGTTTCTAGTATCTCTGCGATTGGTGGCTTTGGTGCCGCCGCAATACGCAACCATGTATACGCGTATTATAAACGTGCTGAATATCCAACACTAAGAAATTTATTAGTGTCCCTTAAATACTGATTTATTTAAAGGCAGTTTGCAGTTATTGGCCACCATAGTACAAAATTGGCTTCGCTTATAAAAAATGCGATAAAAGAAAAATTAAAATTGAGCCCACAGATATTGCCTTGGCACAGGTGGACTTTTGAGAAAAACCAAACATATTTCAAATTGGGATAAACTCGTATTTCTGGACGAGACGTGGCAATGCGAACCTCACTGTACCGAAAGCGAGGACTGATGACAGGGCACAATCATACACCAAAATACGAATGCAAAAGACAACACCTGATGATTGCGCACGCAGGGACGGCAAACGGTTTCGTATCCAATTCTTTGTTGGCTTTCAAATCAACAAAACAACAGAATATCACGAGGAGATCATTTTCGAAAAGTTCAAAGAGTGGTCTTTAACATTACTGGAAAATCTTCATGAACCACATATGATTATTATGGATAATGCGCCGTACCATTCCTTACAAAAGGACAAAGCTCCAACATCCAGCAGCAGAAAACTGGAGCTTATATCTTGGCTGCAGAGCAAAGCCATTGAATCCAATGAAAATATGTTGAAACACAAATTGTTCCGATTAGTGAAAGAAAACAAACCCAGAAAGCCAACCTACATTTTGTATGAAATCACTGAACAACATGACCATACGGTGCTTAGATTGCCACCATGTCATTGCCATTACAACGCCATTGAACGTATTTGGGCTCATGTCAAAGGTTTGTTTTTTTGTCATTAAATCTAGTACCTACGTTTACTATATATATAGATACTTTTTTTTAGGTCATGCAACTAAACATAACACATCGCCACCATTTACGGCTAAAAATGCTGACCTTATTGCAAAATGCCTGTGATAACGTTACTGAAAAATATATAATAAAAATATATACTAGAAGACTGGGAGCCAGATGTCCACTTTGACAGAGTTTGTGAACAAGAATTAATAATCAACGTAAGGGACAGTTCCAGTAGTGAGCCTAGTTATGATGATGATGATGATAATAATGAACTTGATTTAGGTTGTGCATCATTATTTTAATAATAAATAACTTTAAGCTACAATTTCACACTAAGCCCTTTCACGAAAATTATTTCGACACGCACGTATTCTACTAAATAGTCTGACTGACCGAATAAAAATATGCACGAGGCGAAATCGTTATTGTGGGAGGGATTTTATTATCGTATTAATAATTTATTATTAATTCAATAGATAACCTCTCGCCTGTGAGGTGGCAGAACACAGCCAGCAAAAACGCCGCGGCTGTGGGCTGGCTGAATACTGCCATTACTACACGATCGTATTTCGCGGCAAAACTCGTATGTTTCTTTATCTTTCTCTGTGCAATAAGACCGTGAGTGTGTTCACTATGAACTTGGCTGTATGATATACGTTAATACTAGCAATGTCTAAAGAAGAAAAAAAATCTTGTCATTGAAGTTCTGCTGATTTTGCGCTTTGAGATCGAACAGTGCTGTGATAATTTTGCTTTTAAAATTGTGAATTACAAGTTATTTTATCGGATATCATGGAAAATACAATGGAACGGTAAGTTATATTTAATTATTTATATACTTTTCGAGGCTTGTTGGCAATTTTCAATGAAGATTTTATAATTGAATTTGACTCTGCCCTTGGAATGACCGCCGTAATGTTGCAAGTTTTACTTTCTAAGTGACTAAATTGCTTCTAATGTCACTATATTCTGTTCAATTTGTTGTGAAACTAATATTTGAGCTAAATACGAAAGCACATAGTTATTTTGATGTAAAAATGAGAAATCGCTATAAAAGTATGTAACGGTCGTTTCGTGGCTGATATCCGCCATCTTCACAGACTAGGTTTGACATTTGTTTTGGTAACGGTGGAAAATATGGATATGCCTTTGGCAGAGATGGGAAAAATTGTTTGTTAGTAGTATTTAAATATTCTAAATTCAAATTCTTGGTTAATATTTTTAATTTGAAGTAAAAATACATAATAGTTTTGATTTAAAGTATTTAAATACAAAATTTAAAATACGTATTAAATAAAATAATTTTTTAAATAAAATTTCTTACTTGATTTTAACACTACTATTTGAATAAAGATCAGTCATTAATTGTTTTGTTTGATATAGAAAAACAGAACCAGTTTGACTTATGGCCTCGGTATGTAAGACCATTTTGAATATTACAAAGACTAATTATTTGAAATGGAAAATAAAAATAGGTAAATTGTATTTGCATTTTAAATACATGTATTTCAAATTATTAACTTCTCTGGTACTTTGGTCTACTTTTTGAACCGGACTGGAACATTCACGGGGCATTGGGACTTGAAATTAAAGTATTTTTGCGTCTTATATGTTCCGAAATAAATTGCAAATATTTAACCTTTCTTTTTGACCTAAAGATGGCATTCTGATCTTGGCAGCTACTGTTCGGCAGCGACTGCTGGGACTCGCGGCACTGCTCTGTATGGGTTTGTATGCTGGCCTTTCCGTTATAAACTACATGATTCGCTCGCCGAGATCGGAATTCCACCTAGATTAAGTGATTCTTATTTAAAAAATGTTCTTGTGTTTACTTGGCTTATTTTGTTTTTCTTTTGCATGTTGGTACTGTCGTTGATACAATCACGGGAGTGTCAGTGGCATGGTCCATACACGCGGTGACACTCTTTCACGCAGTAGTGCACGCACACGCGGTGGTGTCCGCACACGTGATGGAACCGCAGGCGCAGCGCTTGGTGTGGACGCGACTCTTGTCTTGGGTATAGCACGTGGTGTGAGCACAATGCGAGGTAGACCAGCGGTACGAGGCGGGCACGTAGCACGAGGTGAACACAGCGCGCTTGCTACTGGAGTTGAAGGCATGTCAAGACCTTCCGCCTCAGAACCGTAATCATCGCCTTTTTACTTACGTTCTAAGATCTTCTATACTAATCAAATCATTTATTACCTACCTCTTTATCTATACTAATTACAGGTAATTATTACTATTTTAGCCTATTTAGCGCAATGATAGAAGATGCACCGCAAGCGTATTGGTTGGAGCGTCCTTTACACACTAAAAGAAAGCGCTTTTGCCCCAACATCAGTGTGTATGTATTTTTATTGTTATGTTTCTTAATTGAACGATAGACAATTGTATTTTTAAATAATTGTTAGTTCATTTTAGAATTGACTAAATGTATATTAATGTTTTAGCTTCAACATAAATTCATCGTTGTTGGAGTTAAGCCATGGACATCCAAATTCTGTTGAGGTGAATGATGCTGGGCCATCGTCGCCACAAATGTAAACCCTTATTAATATTAATATATTTTAAAGATTTCTAATCTTTGTTCCTTTTCTTATCCAAATTTATAATTCAGACAGGGTTCTGATACGGTGCCTGCTACAGCAACGGCACCATCTCCAGCGCCGTTTGAAATGGTCTCACCAGCACCTCTCTGGTGGTCCTGTGATCGAGTCACCGATGCCTGCTGCGTCAGAGTACTTGGAGGCCCCTTCACCGGCGATGTAAGTATATTTAGTAAAATATTAAATTTATACAAAATATTGTTGTTTTGTACTGTTTTTATTAATATTAATAATTTTGTTATAGAATTTACAGCCGACTTCTACGGGACCATGAAATTTCGGAGTACCTTCAGTATGGTTAGTTAATTTATTTCATTTTCATCTACCCAAACAGCTTGCCAACTTAACTTTTTATCGTTCATTTTCTTATTTTTTTTAATAGGTAGTGAAGAAGAAGAAAGCGATGAGGGGGATGGCCAGGAAGAGGGCTCTCCCCCTATGCTTTTCCCGAGGTCATTTAGAATGTTTCTCGAAGACAATGAAGAAGTGGGAAATGCATCGGCGGAGCTCAATTTTACATGGCCTCCTTCATCCTTTACCTCGGGATCTGCAGCACCCATCCCAATAAGACCACCGCATGTATAACAGCCAGCAGGCTCAGCACCTGGCCCTACAATTACACCATTTATGGAGCAACCAGCAGGCCTAGCACCTGCCCCTATACTACCACCGCATGTGGAGCAGCCAGCGGGTCCAGCACCGGCCCTTCTAATACAACCACAAACTCAGAATATCAGTGGTTCTGTTTTTGCTAAGCTCAGTGCTTTGAACCGTCTTAGATACTTTCTTCCGTTCAAGGTAAAGATAACTCTCGTGCAATCTCTTATTTTTCCTATTATTGACTATGCTGATGTCTGTTTTCCTGATCTCAATGAGGTTTTCCTTGATAAGCTGGATCGTCTCTTCAATAACTGTATCCGTTTTATTTTTCTTCGCAAGTTTGATCATGTATCCTCATTCCGCACTCAGCTTAAATGGCTTCAATTCGTCAGTGAAGACATATTAGGATAATACTTAACACATTTTTTTCTATTTTATTCGTAAACCACTATCCAAATTATCTGAAACATAAGTTTCAGTTTCTGCGGGACACTCATGACAGACAGCTTCGTTCATCGGAGACTCTTGCTCTTTATACCCCTTCACCGTTCGAGTTTCATATCTTCATCGTTTGCTGTCCAAGTCGCGCGCCTATGGAATGACCTGCCTGAAAAATTAAGACAACCTCCTGCAAACAAAAATTTAAGAAGAATGTTCGAAATCATTTTCCAAAATTGCTTTACAACTGCTAAGTTCCGTCATCATTATAGTTGTAATCTCTGTATATTAGTTTCATCAGTATATTACGTAGCTCTATGTATCCTGTATTATATTATATTTTCTTATAATATATAAAGGACAATGTCCAGAATCGCCCTGTGCAATAAAAGCATCGGACATACACGATAATTAATTGTCTATTTTTATATTAGTTGCAAATACTTTTATAACACGGACTAGCTGCATGCCAAAATGAACATTAAAAAGTATTCTACTCGACTAATAACATTAATCGCCGCCATCTTCGCCAAACATCATGTGGTGTCGAAAAATGATTAGGGATGCCCAATCGTTTGTAATCGATTTTTTGAATTTTTAATGAACTGTTGCATATTTTTTAATCTGAATTACATTTTGAATTTATTTCGAATAAAGTTGCAAATAGAAGCTACAATAAAAACATTAAATTACCATTTCTTTATATTCTTTTATATTATTCCCTAAAAGTATAATTTAAAAAGATTTTAAATAGGTAGTTGAATAATGCTGAAGAAAAATATTCATAAAGATTTTCTAATGATAGTTTAGAAAGGTGTTTATTTTAATTTTACTAAACGATAACTTACGAGTTTACGACAATTAATATAAAAAAACACTTATCGTTACTGCATTAATTATAAATGTGTTCTTTAAAAGAGCAATATTGCAGACTAGATACAGATGTTATTTTTAATATTGTTACAAGTATGGAAGAAGTAGAGACGTACGTGTTATTATAAATAAATAGGATATTGTCATACTTGTAATGGTATTAATATTATCGTATGACAAAAGATGATGTATGTACCTAATACTGTTTGTAACGTATGGCTATAGTAAATCTTAGGAAGTATCCATAAATCGTATCGTATTTGGTGCTCCTATTTTTGATGTCACTAAATGATCACTTGTCACTTGTCAGTCTCTCACGAAAAAACGATCTCCAAATCGATTCAAATCGAACATACTAGAATCGCTTCTCGATTAAATTGAACATTAACAGATCGATTTTCGATCGATCGCGACATTTTCAAACATGCCTAATATAGACACAGAATTTACAGAATTTACCGTAAATACAAGTAATTGTATAGAAACATCATTAGATTAATAAACATAACATCACGCCTGTATTTCCCAGAAGGAGTAGGCAGAGGTGTGTAGTACTGTTATGTTATACGTCCCATGTAATAGGGGTGCGCGTATTGCCAAACACCGGGCACAAATCCAGACTCCGTGCTACTACTGGGAACTTCAAGTTATAAAAACCCAATAATACTTTGCCCGACCCTGGGATCGAACCCAGAACAGAACAGAAAAAAGGATTTCACAAGAAACAGATGTTCCAACTATGCAAAAGTATTTCTATTATATATTTATTATATACATACATTTTTATTTTTACATTAATACACACAAACATTTTCTCTCATTTCAAAACCAATGCTAAGAAAGCAGGTATGTTAACTAGATTCTATGCATTTATACGTTGCACTTACATACACTTAGACTTTAGAACAAAAACTGCATACCTAATTATCTAGATAGGTACTAAAAATAGCTAAATGTTTTAGGACATCGTTTTTCAGTTTGTTAAAAATCACTCGGAGCTATGAAAAACCGTAATGTTCGTGATTCGATTATAACCTCAAAATCTGATACTTTTTTTAAATATATCTATTATGCAGCTAGTCCGCTATAAAAATAAGATCATATAGGAATTTACTAATGATCGACAATAAAACACATAATTTTCCGATGCTTTTGGTTCCAGGGCGAACAATGTATGGACGCAGAGCAATGTCCTTTATATATTTGTGTATATTGATGTATGTATATATATATATATGTATGTATGTATATGTATGTATATATGTATATGTATGTATAATATGTATATGTATGTGTGTATGTAGTTCTATCACTGCCCTAAGGTTGACTGGCAGAGAATGCTTTTAGCATTAAGTCCGCCTTTGTTCCTGTACTTAATGTGTAAGGTTCAATAAAGTTTAAATAAAATAAAATAAAACACATGAGGAGCTGCTTGTGCCCTGCAACAAGTATGATTTTCAGCGGCGAGCGTTTCCACAGTCTCAAATTGAACCAGAGCGGAGGAGAGAAACGTTCTGTGCAGTTAATTGTGGACCCACTGCTCAATATACCAGTCCATATGAAGTGGGATTAAAACATATGAAGTGTGCGAGTCCAAGTCGGGCTATTTGTGAAGCTTAGAAGTCCACGCAGGACACGAAGCGCCCAACCCACAGGACGATAGTCCAGTTTCTGGTGTTGTTCAATCCATTGTGCTCAGACTGTTAACTGGTCTTGAGCACAAAGGCCACTGCATATGGATGGTCAGCTTTACACTCCCTGCGCTCGCGCAAGAGTTGAAATGTCGTGGGTTCGACTGCGTGGGGACGATACGCACAATTCGTCAGTTTGTTCCCGTCGAACTGACGAAGCTTACGAAGAGGTGAGTGGCTACACTTCAGGGGATGTGGATCTCGTGGTATGGCGGGATAAGAATCGAATGGCACTTATTTCGACATACCATGGACTAGCAATCATGAGGTGCGGTGATACACTAAAACCCACAGTAATCCATAATTACAACATTTGCATGGGTGGTGTCGATCGTAAAGATCAGATGTTAGCCATGTTCCCCTTGAAAGAAAGCGAAAGCAAGTATGGTACAAAAAGTTATTTAGACGGCTATTAAATGTAAGTATCTTAAATGCTGACATAATTCACAAGTCCAAACAATCAACGAATCACTGAAGTTTTCGTAAAACTGGTGGTTCAGTTATTGTCGCGTCACACTACGTCACAACCCAGGCCGTCGATCCATATTACACACAGCGGAACAGACAACAATACACAAAGTTTCGCGCACTATCCACAACAGTACATTGTGACCACAGACTACTTAGTGGATTTTGTGACGGAGAAAGCTAACAAGGGCAACCACAATCGGCACAATTGCGCCGAGTGCGGAAAGCGTGTAGCAACGTACTGCAAAGGGTGCAATAAGCCGCTTTGCGTTTTCTCGTGTTCGGGCCTTACCATACAAAACTTTACAGGAACACTGTACAGCGACACTGATTTCAGACATAGCATTTAAGGCCAATATTTAATAACCGTCTAAATACTCGTAAGTAGGTGCCAAGTAAATGCCGCTATTTCAAGGGAAGTAAATAATAAATAAATAAATAAATCCCCAGACAAACACACCAACTGTATGGTCCTAAAGTAAGCAGGGCTTGTGTTATGGATGACCGACCATACAGCTAACTGGGAGGAACCCAGAATAAACATACATATATAAATACATATAAACAACCATGACCCGAGTACAAACATCTATGTTAATCTCACAAATGGATACCCCGTCCACAAATGGATATACCTGGGACCTCCGGCGTATGAGGCAGGACCACCAACCACTACGCTACTCGGCCGTAAGAGCAGTAGAACAACGGCAATAATTTACTTACTTCTATATTTACTATTACTCTTAGGTTTACTGTTTTATTACAAATACAAAGGAGAAACTAAAAAATGTGGAGTTTTCTTGAAATCAAAAATAATATTGATCATATCAGAAATACTTTGTTTGAAACAAAACAATCTTAGTCTTATCCATACACATAGTCTTATCCGTACATATTTTCGAAACCCTGCAAGGTTTTAATTCAGATTAAAGCTAGAAATGTATATCTTGTAAAATATAACAGTTTGTCCAAACAATCTACTTAATCATTCAGAAATTAATTTCTTGTAACCACTAATTTCTAAGTAAAAAGGGTCTCTTTTTTTGTGTAACTCTTATTCTAGTTTCAGTGAGCGTACTCATGGATTACTTGTGATTTTGCTTACCTGAGAAGCTCCTGTAAGTTTGCCTGTAAGTTACTGTAAAATCTGCTTCAATACTCAAAGTGCTTATTTACATTGTTATGTCGGTACTTCGATAATAAATATAATGTGGGTTAATTTAAGTTTTCAATAAAACAGTCGTTACCAGATCTCTGCCTTTTATTGACGTGTACATAACATTGGCGCAGTCGGTCTAGAATTTCGGTACTTACGTGGAATTTGTTTGACATAATGCCGGTTGGGAAAATAGAACCTTTTAATAACGAAAGCCAAATTTGGGACAATTATATTCGTCGCGTAAATTAATTTATATTGTTAAATAGTATCGATGATAATCTAAAAGTAGCTACGCTTTTGACATTAGTGGGTTCCGAGTGCTCAATCTTATTTGTGATTTGTGTTCACCCGCGGAACCGGACACAAAGAAGTTCGAAGAATTAGTTACACTCGTCAAAATCATTTGGAGCCGGAGATCTGAAATAGCGGAGCGACACATTTTTCGGCAGCGGACGCAACAGCAGGGAGAAAGTATTCAAGTTTACCTACATGGTCTAAAACACTTGGCTAAAACCTGCAACTTCGGTAGTTCTCTGGAAGAAAACCTTCGCGATCAGTTCGTGTCGGGTTTATACAGCGAAGAGATGCGGTCAAGATTGTTTGTCGAAAAGAGTATAAACTACAAAAAGGCTGTGGAGTTGGCGACGGCGCTCGAGGCAGCTGAGCGGCATGCGAGCACGGCATGCGCATCGGGTGGCGGGGCTGGCGCAGCGGCGGCCCGTGACGAGGGCGGCCTGCACCGGTTCGACAGTGGCGAAGCGCGCGCACGATCCGGCGCGGCTCCCGTGCCTACAACGGTGACGTCACAGCGTCGTCTTTGTGCGCGTTGCGGTAAGACCGGTCACGTAGCCGGTAAGTGTCGTTTTAAAAATTATACATGTGATGCGTGCGGCCAGAAGGGCCATTTAAAAGTAATATGTCAAGGTAAAAGTGACCTTAATAGTGCAAAGGAGAACAAAGGTCAGTACTTTTTAAATGATTGGGACTTTTTTTTTTAATTTGGTTACAAGTAATGACGGTGACGGACCGTACTATGCAATTTAGTAGTAGAAAAGGTGCCATGTAAATTTGAAATTGACACGGCAGTAAAATATCGGCTATTTCGAAACATTTTATGATAAACATTTAAAACATGTACCTATTCAAACAAAGTTGTTATGTCTGAGATCATATACTGGCAACGTTATCGAGACCATCGGTTATATCACATGAGTAAAGAAACCGTACCGTACAGAGGCAAAACTTCATACAACCGCGCTGTGATAGGTACACTAATACACGCTTGAGGCGTGTGTGTGCGTGAGCACTGGTGACTCGTCACGTACATAGAGAAACTGCTTTAAACCGGCTCGGCCAGTGCTCAAACTCAGGGTTGTGTAAAAAATAATAAGAGTCAAATTTTGTTTTTTAAAGAATAATTCGTATCAAATGGAATATAAAAAAGTGTAAATATGGTTTACTAATACCTACTTAGATTTAAATCTCATCGAGGTTGCCGCAAGAGATACCGCTGATTTTGTAAATAAAATTAATAATTTGTTTGATTTCTTACACTCAAGTTCACTGAGATCTCCTAATAAATATAAAAGAGCGTTTCGATGCGATAGTTATCAAATTGAATTTTTAGAATAAATGCTAACATTTTTCAGGAACTTAAAATCAATAAGAAGTGATAGGCAGAAAGATGTTACAAATAGCATGAATTTCATTCAAGGATTTCAAGTATCTATAAAATCTTTAATAAAACTACATGAAGAATTAAAATAAGAAAAATTAAATTAATTTATATTTACGAGACGTCTCAATCAAGATTGTCTCGAAAATTTCTTTGGAAAAGTCAGACAAGCGGGTGGTAATTGCCAGGAACCAACATATGTTTATAACCAATATCTTAGAGAAACCTCATAATACTTTTGATTGTCGTACTTTAATACTCCATCACCGCAACCTGACGATGTTACTGCGATGTTAACAGTAGGAAGGATTATCTATTTGATTTACCAGAAAAAAATGGTTTAGTCTATGTGTCGGGATATTTGTATAGAAAATGTTGTCTCGAACACCACAAATGTGAAAAAATAAAACTGTACGTTAATAGATCTGAACAACCTATAAATATGGGAAAAGATTAATTTTTCAGCCATTCGGGTTTTTTTTTAATAATACTTCCCGACACTTCTATCGCGTTTGTTGAATTTGCTTGAGCAAAAGTTTCGCAAATATTTTGACCTCGAAAGAAACATTGTAAATATTGGTAGTAAAATATTAATACGTGTCAAGAGTTTATATTTGTTATGAAATGCGAGTGCTTTCCAATAGATAATTAAAAAAACTACATTAACTTTTATATTATCATTATAAAAGTAAAATATTTAGAATACGTAGTTTGTAAAATAATATTATATTGAATAAAACTATTTTATAGATTTTATCGCGTTTAAATATACTTATTTTAAATTCCTGACGTTTCGGGTGTTTTCCAGCACCCATGGTCAGGGGACTGAGGTGATTGACGTCCCGATGTCAGAGTTAACCGGAGTACCTACAGCTTTTAAATTATTAGTTTTGGTCCGATCTACGCATAATGAAGTTACTGTCTTGAAGTCTTGCAGTGGTATGCTTGGGTTTAGTTTTAATTTTGTTAATTATTGTCGATGCTCATACTAAATAGATCGAGGTGGACCATGTTTCTGGTACGTCCGCTGGGGTGGTAATAGATTGTTTACGAAAAAGTTTTGCGCGTTTTGGCTTACCTAAAGGAATTATTAGCGACATTGGACCGCCTTTCTCCTCGGCAGAATTTAAAAAATATTTAGACATTAACGGTATTCGCCATACCCTAGTTGCACCATATCACCCATCGAGCAATGGGGCGGCTGAAAATGCCGTGAAACTGGTTAAGAGGGTATTAAAAAAGGCCCAAGTCGATAATGAAAATGTTAATACGGCACTCAGTAAATTTATTTTCTCATATAGAAACACTGAACATAGTACCACTGGTTACAAGCCTGCAATGTTTATGTTCGGACGACGGTTGCGTGGTCGACTGGACCTGCTGCGGCCTGACACGCGAGACTTGGTGCGACAGCGGCAGGAGATTAGTGAGCGGCGACGGGACATCACCCTGCAGGTGGCTGAGCCTAAGATCCCGTGCTACTAAGGGACTATTCTCAAAACCGCGGAAAGTGGACTGAAGGGACGGTAGTACGTCGAGAAAGTCCAGTTTCTTATACGGTAAAATCTCAAGATGGTCGTGTACACAAGAGACACATTGATCAAATCTTTACAACTAAACATCCAAAGTCTAAATTTTCATTGTCAAAAGTGGAAGAGGAGGCGTATGACAAAACTGATACAGAGCCAATGGCGAGGCCTGACACTTATCAGGACGATCAAGTCGCAGAGGAATGGCAACTGGCACAGGAGCCGCCTCCCTCGGAAACTGTGTCTGAAAAACGTGACGACAACACCAACAAACAACAACAGATATCACCGAGGAATTGTGTCTATAGAAAGGCTGCTCTACGCTGCATTGACAAATTAAAAAAAGCTGTAAAGATATTTAATGGTTTATTTTCATACATCACACTCATCATTGCACAGCTACTAACGTAGGAGTGAAACACTTGTTGCAACTATCGATATTTAATATAGATACATATAAATATAAGTTTATTTACTGTATTTTAATGGCATCTCCTTCATATAATTATGTATATATATTATGTAACTTGTTACTGTATCATCATTCATCAACCATGCTTAGAAGATTAACCTGTGTTTCCTTTACACATTGTTGTATTGGCATAATAGTTTATTATTGTTTACTTAAAACATGGCATGTCTTTCGTTTGTTTAGTTAGATTATTTAAATATAGGGGGAAAGTGTTATGTCGGTACTTCGATAATAAATATAATGTGGATTAATTAAAGTTTTCAATAAAGCAGTCGTTACCAGATCTATGCCTTTTATTAACCTGTACATAACATACATAAATATATGCCTTTTATTAACCTGTACATAACATACATAAATATACGTTAAAATTTGGAGGTCATTTTTGTATAGCCTCAGAGTAGTTAGTTTAGAATGAAAGTTTTAAACATTGTTTTGCTGAAAAAAATTATATGAAGAGCATTGGTTTTTTTTTGTGATAGATCTTTTAAAATATACACTGTTGATGTAATTAAATGCTTATTATAATCAAATATTTGTTTATATTTTATTTTTTACATAGAAATAAATATGAAGATAAGTGCCCTAACTTAGATGTAGTATAACAGATTTATTATAATATTGCATTTGATATGATTTAAATAAATAGGAACAGAAAATAATGCTGAGTAATGGATAAAGAAAATAAAACCTTAATTTAAAATAGAACTGGAGATATAACAGTTTTTATAAACTTAGGGCCAAAAATAATCAAAGTCTGTGATGTGGCTGAATTCATCCACACAGACATGACAGTTTTTATTTTGAGTTTCTCACAGGTGAGAGGTTATGGAATTGTTCAAAAATCCAAATCCAAACAACATAAACATGCAACTATCGATTTCAAGTTCTATGAGAATAATAATCGAATAGATTCATTAACGATTATACACCACCCCATCCCTACAGTGATCTGTCAAAATTATTAAGGTAAAAATTTGCATAGATATAACAAAAAATTATGTAAATTTGACACTTGACACTGTAGTGTATAGTTATCTGTGCATAATATATTCTAAAACTTATTAAAAATAATATTGGTTCAATGTAGCAATGTAATGCAATGTATTTGTTTCAAAACAGAGTATTTTGATTAGTTTCTTGATCTTGAACGCGAAATGGACGATACGGAAAGCACAACAACGTCCGCAGATGAAAACACTGGGAACTTATGCGATAACCCAACCAGAGATACTCTCGCTGAAGGTTTATTAGGGCTTCTAAAACCCACTGTTGATCAACTAGACGATAGAGTTCGGGCAACAAGGTAGGTAAAATTTGTGAAACTATTGTTTTTCATTATAAGATTAAAGAAAAAGGGTAGTTTATATATTGAATGTTTGCATGAATATAGAAAGACAAATGTAATTTAGGGAAGATTTGTTAATTATATATAACAATTTAAAAATACTCAACAATTAAAACATACTGAATACTGTTTTACATTTACATTACATCTATTCAGTTGTATTTTTTATTTTAGAATATCACAGTTGGAATTAAAGCAGCAAATAGATTCATTAAATGAAGAGTTGCTGAAGGTGCGGGCGGCACTTAACAACCATCCAGACTTGGATCCTATGTAAAGAAATTGATTGCATGCAAACACAAAGTTACTGTTGTACTTAATGTCTTACAAGCATCACAGGTAAATTTATGTTTCAACAAATTAACTTTTATTATTAGTATATTTCAAGAATAATTACAATGAAAAAATTACTACCTGCTTATAACATTGATGTTAAAATCTTTTATTAACATTATGTTATTACTTTTCTTCCAGGATAGATTGAATGAAATAAGGCGTATGATAAATAAAGACAAACCAACTCAAGCGTCTATACTGTCTGAACCAGCTATAAAACCAGAACAAAGCACAAGTGGTGTTATTTCTGACCAAGGGAGTATAAATTAAACTAATGGAGACTCCCAATCAAAACCACATTCATAAGGCTGACTACGATTATGTTTATGAACCAGCTGAAGACAGTTTTTTATTAATTGACGCCTTGGAAAAGGATTTACAATATTTAAAAAACAAAAACCCCACATTTTGTTTAGAAGTTGGTTCAGGAAGTGGTGTAGTTATAACAGCATTCAGTATGGCATTTCCAACAACTATATGTTTTAGCACTGATATTAACTACAAGGCATGTTTCATGACCAAAAGTACAGCTATAAATAATAATACTTCAGTGGAGACTGTTAATATGGATCTTGCTAGCTCATTTATTGAAAATAAATTTGATATTATTATATTTAATCCACCATATGTTGTGACAGAGTCAAAAGAATGTGGAGGCTGTGACATAACTGCTAGTTGGGCAGGTGGTGTAAAGGGTCGAGAAATTACAGACCGGCTGCTAAATATGATACCAAAGATACTAGCTGATGAAGGTACCTTTTACCTCTTATTAATTGAAGAAAACATTCCAAATGAAGTTATTACTATAATGTTGAAATACGGTTACAAATCAGAGACAGTTATGAAACGCAGAGTAAGAAATGAGAATCAGTTAGTTTTAAAATTCTATAAAAATTAAATCAAAAAGATTTATAGCGACTGAAAAGATATTGGCTGAATTCATTCTGAGGAACTAAAAAATAAGGACTATGATTAGTTTGAATGCAGTCAGTTAAATAATTATTTTAAATTTTAATGCCTCCATATTAAAGAATAAAAATTCTACTACTGTGGGGTTAATGTTTGTTATTGAAAAAAATAAAATAGATAGATATAAGTGAAATGAACATAATAAAATAACAGGTATTTTAAATTATGTAACTTTAATTTTCTTTTAAGTAGTCTTATATTTTTTTCGTTCTGTATTTTGTTATAGAAGGTCTTTAAGCAATTGTTTCATATATGCATATAAACATTTTATTCATTAAAAATTTATTTCTACATAGAATAATATTTTATTTTTGTTTGAGATTCTTCCGTACAGCTTCTCCAAATAGTTTAGCCCCTTCTGTACTTTCTACATAACCAGGTAGATGTTCACATTCTTTTAACCATCTTTGGATATTTGGGAATGTAGATATGTCCCAACCTACTGCCTGTAAGAAGAAAACAATTTAATCAAGGCAACAATTATGTCAAATTTTCTAACTTAAGCTAAAAGAATATTCAAATACAAACAATGAACAAAAGCTTTTTCTAGTGCTAGACAGCACTAGACAGGGAAAAATTCTATTGTTAAAAGTTATTAAAAAGAGGCTTGTTTTTAATTCTCCTATAAAGCTCACATCTGGACATGGGTCTCCCTTTAAGTGCAGAGTAATTGCTACATGCGTACTAATTGGCTATCATAATAAAATATGTTTTACACTTCAAACGCATTAAATGTCTCACATAATTAACCATGTTAAGTAAGCACTCGCAGTAATTTATTTTCACAGTATGTAAGCAACCTTCATTTGGTCCCCGTCTACACCAACTAATTTGTTAATTACAAATGTAAAGGCTGATTTACAACTTGGTTATGCGTGGGAAATAAAAATATTTCAAAACGTGAGGTCCACCAACGGGTACTGGAGCTGTGCACAGTACAAATGCTCCAAAACCCTCTCATCCTCTCAAAAATAGAGAAGGCCTGTACCCAATAATGGGATATATATAGGTTTGTCCCAAGCTATGACGGTGTTGTGTACTGACAAGAGCTCAGAAAAATATTGGTTAGTACATATTACATGAACTTGTTTGCATAACTGTGCCCTGATACTGTGGATGTATGTGGATAGACTAAGGAGAGACTGTTCGATTAACAGAAACTATAAACTCTTCTTAAGTCAACTTTTATGATAACTATTGGATGCACTACAATTTGATAATTGATTATCTTAAAAGAGAAATCATGGGCTCACCAGTATTGAAGACAGAGATGCGTAAATAGAGGTGTCTGCAATTGTACAATTATCACCTGCTACCCACTTAGAGTTATCCAGAAACTTGTTAAGAAATCCAAGAGTATTATTTAAGTCATCTTTTAATGCTTTTGCGATTTCTGTTACACCTTGAAAAAGTATAGGATACTGAAAAAAAAGTTAATGTATCTGTATTATATACCTACTTACATCATAATTAATGCTGAAGTAATGAGAAACATAAAGCAATAAAGAAAGCAAAATTTCAAGTGTAGTATTTCTAAATATAAAGCTTAAGATAAAAAACCGTTATTATTATGTATAAGTCCTTATCTTTCCAGTTTTTTATTCCCAACACCAATTAAAATACATATAATTATTAAAAGAAAAATTAGATTTATTACATATTTAGTATTAATGTATAATTTATAGAATTAAGTGTATTAATAGGTATTTATAGGGTGTTATTATATTCTAAAATTCCAAATTGTACAAATTTGAAGGAGGGAAAAATAATATAAAGTATTACATATTGATCATAATATACTTATTACTGTAAAGTTGTATTATTGTGTTATATGCCACTATTGATAACAATTATGAATAGTCTAAATGTTAATGAATAATATATCCAAGAAACCCATGATAGTCTATAAAAACATACGCATATCGCTCTTATCTTCACGTATAGGAATGAACTATCAAAATACAGCCTTTGGTTCACTACGGCCCGACGTTTTAAGTCTTTTGGATATAAGGAATCGTCTTTTCCGTATTTGTCGGCCAAATAGCACGCAATAGCTCGACTTTCCCATAAAATAAAACCGTCATCATCTAATGTAGGTACACAGTGTTGCGGATTTAGTTTAATAAAACTTTCTTTGAGCTGTTCTTTCTTGAATAAATCTACAATTTCGATATCAATAGGAAGCCCAATCGCTTTGGCGGCCAAATACGCACCTCGTGAAGGTCCACTTAAGGGAAAGTGATATAACTTTACTGTAGCCATGTTAAAAATATAGTTTTAACGTAGTAGTGATTTATTTAATCTTTGAAAGGAGGAGGTAAGTAAATATATAAAAGCTGGAAATCTGAGAGTGAAAGTGAAATCAAATCATAAACTGATAACTGATAATGTTTTGAGAGATCAACACCATAGATTACTGTAATCAACACTGACCTCTATATATCATAGATAAATAGATATGTAGCAAGCTACTATATATATACAAGGAGATAAACGTCTCTAGTATATATACAGTAATCTATGGATAAACGAACAGCGGGCACTCAATTAGCTTGCCACAGATTTATTAATCTGTGCACTCACTCAATCTCCGACGACACAGACTAACTAGTGGATTCTACACTGTGCTATACAGCTTAATCTGTCACGTACCAATCCAATACATGAGATAATCAAATGACACCTTTGTAGACCCTTCAGAACAATTCTTTTTTAAATGTTATAAGAATTATAGAACTAAAATTCTAAAAAATTTATTATAATTAGTCTCATTACTAAATTATGAGAATTAAGATTATACGAGAAATAAATTAAGAGAATTTATTTCAAATGCTCTCTTACCACATAATCATAGACTTGGAATATACTGTAGTGGTGGCCGATGCAAACCGTATACTGATACGAAATCTATATATTGGTACAATATCTAAAAACCGCTTACTGGTTCGCTCGAAAACTATGTATTATAAAATCTGATATTTGCGTACCGCCGCGATGCATATATCGCTTCGCATCGGTCGTTGGCTAGATTCGCCGTGTCCGACAGAGCGCGAGCGACATAGGTATTAGATACGTCCGGCCGAGACGAATACAGTAGTAGAAGCGGTACGGCAATTCCTTGCTATATAATCGCGAACCCAATATTATATGATTAAGATCCTAATCATTATAACTTTAAGAACTATTTTTATGACATCGTTACATTATAAAGTTATTTCATTAACTTTAATCTTATACGTGTGAGTTTTTGAGTTTAATGTTTAATTTCTGTTGCCTAATAATGATACATTTCAAATCTTATTGTTTTAAAGCCTAAAATCGAGTGCATATTTATTATTATTATTAGAATATTCAATGTATTTTAGTTCTGCCAGAGTAAATGTAATGGAAAGAGAAAGTTGTGCTTTTTATTCTTTTAAATACATTTTGTGTTGTAGATAAATAATGAAGACAGTAAATTTCTACTATTTTAATTGAACTCTTATTTATAACTATTTAATCAAGATCACGATCAAGATCATTTTTACATGGTAGAGCCATGCTGCAGCTATATTAGTAGTATAGTTGTAGCACGAATGGTCGGCTCGACCGGGAAGGACCACGCTCTCACAGAATACCAGCGTAAAATGGCAGCTTGACACTGCTGTGTTTCGTATGGTGAGTGTAGAGAACCGGAGACCCATTGTACTGGAAAAGAGGCATTCCATCTTAGTCCTCACGGGTGATGACGCATCTGCATTTTGATTCTTTATTGAGGATAAATGTAGATGTCTATGGGTCACAGCAACCACTTACCATCAGGTGGACTGTGTGCTCGTTTATCACCCTATCCTATAAAAAACATATGAAAATTATTTCCAAAAATAATAACCAACTACCACCGAACTTTATGAAGATTAAGTTAGTAAAATATAATCAAAATTTGTTCATTGGTAATTTTAGAATTCATAAAACATACATATTATGTATGTTACATACGGGTCGAATACAGAGCTTCCTTTTTGAAGTCGGTAGGTTCTCTTTATTATGTATTTAAGTAGATCCGCTCAAAGAAAGGATTTTGAGAAATCTCAACGATATCTTTTAAATCGGTTTTCACGCGGACGAAGTCGTGGAGTCCGCTATTTAATTTATTAACATTTATGAACCTACATAAATATGTTATTTACAGCCATCGATATATATGTAAGTAAAGAAAATTGTATTAAATTGACTTAACCGAAACCGACTTCAAAACTTCAAAATAAGAAAGTTAAAACTAAGATTAATTATCTGCATTAGCTCCAAAAGTTAACATAATATAAGTACATTTAATCTATATATATACATCTATAATACTGATTCGCATCGAATAGCTAAGAATAACTACAAAATCTTCGTATCAGATTTTAACAGCGTATCGGGTAGTAAAATATAAACGCGTACGCGAATATCTAATAATGTTTCAATATCTGATATCAAACTATATATTGAAATATAGTTTTGATATCAGATATTGAAACTCGAAATCTGATATAGATACGATTCTCAGAAAACTAAAATTTTGAAAGTTAAATTTTGAAGTCTTATTACGAGTATAACTATATTACACTTACTAGTACAAATAATGTTGAAATGGCTCATTTTAATAAAAATTTTATTCTACTTTTCATTTATACTTCTCAAGTAAATGTTTGCTGCAAATTGTTGAGTTTTTCTTTGGATTTCAACCAACCCGTCCAATTAACCTTAACCATTTTTCTAATTATAGAATCCGGAGGAATCTGTTTGACAAACGACAAAATAAAATGACATTTATAGAACGCAAACCGAGGATTTATTTTCTTGTTGTGTGGCAAGTCTATCGATTCAATATAAACATTCAAGATAAATATCGATATTAATTTTGATATAGTTGAGTCAATCCTAGCGTACATGTAAAATATTTTGTATAAAATGTATTTACCAAATTCATGCAAATTATCAACAACGGACATTTTTCTTTGCAAAATATCATAATTAACAAAATAATTGAAAACATTCTATATTTTAAACAGTATATAACATAAATTTTAACCAAAAATAAACGCGTCATAACATTGACGACGTCTTTGGAAAAAGTTACTTACTAAATATAACCACTATTACACTCTACAAAATTACAAAATATCTAGGAGCTTATTTCTTGCGTGCCGACTTGTGCCGACCTGCATTCAAAATCGGTTACAGAGTCATGAGATTTGGTATCCTTTTCTATCTTGCATTTTGCCATAAGAAATTTTCTTCTCCCGTGCACACTATGTAGGTCTATACGCCAGTATATTCTAAGTCTATGGACATAATGCTGCTTTACCAACGTCGTCTTTGCAGGTCGATGTAGTACTTCAGAGACCGTGTAGATGGCGCTGTTACAGAATTACAGGTTAACATAATACAGTAATTACATGTTACAGGTCTCTCAAGTACTAAAACGACCTACGAAGTCGACGTAGTACTAATAAAGTAAAGCGGAAGGAAGCATTTGGAGTAAATTCTCTTAATTTAATGAAATAAATTACTTAAATCTCGCAATTTAGTAACGAGACTAATTATAATAATTTTTTAGAATTTTAGTTGTATAATTCTTATAAATTACATTTAAAACAGAATTGTTCTGCAAAATATATTATTGACCTTGACCTGAACATAGATCTGACTAGGTTGGCCCAAAACAATGTCGGGACCTGAGAGGCCCCGACCTTATTACACTGAATCAGGGCCCTGAATTAAGGGTGGGCGTGGCCCTTATTAGAGACGTCAGTTATTACACTAATTGCCCGTTCATCTTAACTTGACGCGTGAGTGAATGGTAGCACTGTTTCTTCAGTCGCCATCTTTCTTTTAGTTTGATCGGTTGCTATCTGTGTGGTCTTTTTCTTTTAATAATTTAATCTTAGTTTTAAAAATGACGAAAATGGTAAAAGTGCTAAAAGGCAAACTATTCTTCACGTTTACGCATTTTGTGAAAAAACAAAGGCTGAAAACAAGCTAATTGTTCCATTGCAACAAGTTCGTGCAAGAGTTGCCGCCATGACCGGTATGTTTATAAGGTGACCAGTTACAATGATTTAAACTAACCTTTACAGTACCGCATGGTGGTGGGTTATATTTTAAATTTATTTATCTATTTCGCTAGATGATACTAAAATATTTGTATGTAAGTAAGTAATTAAGTATATTTTAGTAACGTCACTTACGTTACTAAAATATAAAAAAAATATAAACTCGTAAAATAAAATTGCATTTGTTTAATGATTACAGATGTATCCGAATCTACTGTAACCCGGATTTTAAGACAAGAAAGAGAGACCAGTTCAGTTTCAAATTTGGGTGTGCCTGGTCCGTCAAAAGTAACAACACCTGGAAAAAAACGACCAAATCGTGATAAGAAGATCATGACTTCGATGACTTCGATGCTTGTGCAATTTGACAAAAATTATGTCATTTTACGCTGTACGAAAAGAAATTTACGTTAAACAAATTATTTATCGAATTGCGAGATGAAATAAGTTTTGAAGGTGGGCGTACTACACTATAGAAAATATTAACACGACTCTGATATAAATATAAAAATAATAAAAGCCCTAATACGGCGAGCCTCAAAGCAGATATGGTAGAGTGGCTTCAAAAAATAAAAAAAACTTTTAAATGCAATTGAGTTAATATGGAGTGTAGTGAAGAGACGGTTCGCAGAGAAAAATGTCGGCCAGAGAGATGATCAAATCGAATCACTTGTAAAAGAAGTGTTTGGCTCAATAAACAATGAGCTTTGGAAAAAAGAGTGCTCACATGTTATAAAAATTGAAGATGAGTAACATAGTTATCAAGTCAGATAAAATAATAGATGAAGGAAGTGATCGCAGTGACAGTGACGAAAGTGATAGTGACAGTGAGCATTCAAGTAACATTGAAGAAGATATGATTCCTTTACACCGTATTGATCATAATTATATAAAATGATTCTTTATCACCCTGTCCTAAATATTTCGAATGACGTATGAATAATTTCAGAGAGTACACTATGATACTTAAAAAGTCACATAAGTATAGTCATCAGCACGTCAGTAGCAACAATTAAGTTACGAAATTAATGCCCTTACTCCTATATGAAATAAAGTCGTTTTCAAGGTTTAACTGTTAGCGCTAAGTGCGTTCGACTGTGTAAGCCAGGTTTGAACCCGCAACCTCGTGCTTGCCATGCATGTATACATGCTTTTCCCGTTCCATAATTCCTGTCCCTATATTTAGGGGACGCTATTCGTATTGAAGCATGCAACACTGCAAATTACAGTGATGCCAACCAGATTACGCGTCAAGTTACGGTGAACGGACAATACAACCTCCCTACCCCAGCCTACGAATTTGGAGTATATAATATATAAATAAAATACTGACAGACGTAATTCAAATAGCACATCTCAAAAATATTAATTATTTAAACTGCACCGATGTAGTTTAGAAATAAAAATAGTTAAAGATCGCTCACCTTATGACGTCGATATTTCTTCAAATAATTAGAATTGGGTACTTTTGCTATATAAAAAAACTGCACCGTGATTGAATATAATTGCACCATCGTTAAAATGCATAAAATGCAATATTAAGTGCAAAAGTTAATAAAACCAAATTTGTTAAATGTCGAATGTACGAATTTGAGTATTTATATATATAAAAAAACTGACATACTTATTTCTAATAGCACATGTCAAAAATATCAATTATTTGAATCTGCACCCATTTAGTTTATAAATAAAAAAGGTAAAATCGCTAACCTTTTTTTTCTTTTGAAACGTTACACTAGGATTTTCTCTTGTATCGTGGAGGCAGTTTACAAACATAAATTGTACAAGGACAAACATCCAGACCGGAATAATTATTTGTAGGCCATACAAATATTTTTCCGTGCGGGTTTCGAACCCGCGGCCACCAGCGTTGCAACTCATTGCTAAGCCACTGCGCCACGGAGTTGCCTTATAATGTCGATATAACTAAATAATTAGATTTGGGTACTATGCAATATGAAAAACTGCGCTCTGCTTGAATATAACTGCACCGTTAAAATGCATAAAATGCAATATTCAGTGCAAAAGTATATAAAATAATTATCGCCAACTATTGGACAAAAGTGATAAAAAATTATCATAAAAGCAAATTCATGGAATTGGTGAATTCTGGAACGCAAAATATTTTAGTCAACTTTTCCTAATAATGGGATATTATTATTATTGTTTCATATTAATATGTATATTATTAAATGTTAATATCTCGATAAATGTTAAGGACTAGGGTAAGAGCGAAACACTAACACGACTATATTAAATTACTCTCTGGGGTTGTTTCACCACTAATTTATTAAAAGTTTATTGGGAAATAAATGTATTTTTATTTATTTATTTATTCTATAAAGCTATATTTCTTTTTCAGGTCTTTATTTACCTTTGACGAAACTTAAATCCCTATTAAAGCAGCTGAAGAAATGTAAAAATAATAAGTTGGCTTTTAAAAGAAAATATATTCTTGCAATAAAATGACAAGAACCATATGCATTTGAAATTGTGTCATCAAAATTGTTGCAGCTACTACAAAAATATGCAGAGTGGCAACAAAAACATGGCAGGTGATTATGCTAGATGATAAAATTTTGGTATTGCCGTTGTATAAGCAACTTGTGCGTTTTACTGAGCAAACAGACACTGGTAAATTTATTGCACAATTTAATAATTTTATACACACAAATAAATAATTTTAAAGGCGTACCGCTCTGAGAAAAAAATAAATGGTCACATTATGTATACATCGAATTATTTTATGCAGTGCGCCCACAAGTGAGAGAGTTTTTGTGAATATATTGTAAGTGAGCTTTCCATGGTAATATCGACGTTATAAGGTGAGCGATCTTTAACTATTTTTTATTTCTAAACTACATGGGTGCAGTTTAAATAATTAATATTTTTGAGATGTGCTATTTGAACTACGTGTGTCAGTATTTTTTTATATATATACTCAAAATTCGTAGGCTGGGGTTAACAATACACTGATTTTACGCCCTTACTCAGTCATAGGGATAGGCAAATGAAAAAAAGTATCAATATTTATCGTATCGATATTTTTAAACAGTATCAATATATATCGCGTGATAAATATCGATATATCGTCATTTTTTGCATGATGTAGTAGGGTAAGGGCCAAAATTTTATTACTGAACGTTTTGACGACGAAAAAACACGACAATTAATATTAAAGAAAAGAGAAGGAGAAGAAAGATATGGGTGAAAGAATATTTAAAACTTAGGAAAATCACTCAAGTATGCGGATTCTCGGAGTTCTGGAGCCAAATTAATTCCGAAATTACCTGAGAATGGGGGAAGAGGAGTTCGAGGAGCTATTAAGTTTAGTCTTATATTGAAAAACAAAATACGGTTTTAAGACAGAGTGTACTTGAACTCTACTCTTGTGACTCAAAGATTTCTAGCTTTATGTGCGCGTATTTGTGTGCGCGCGCTTTGTGTTTCAAAGAGTATTAGCTACTACCAAAATAATTTGTTATTTAGAATTTCATAATAGCTAAGTTATTAAAGAATATTTAGACTATTAAATAGCTTATGTATCTACATCTTAAAAGTATACTAATGTTGTTTTGTGAAGACTGCTATATAGCTAGTTTTGTTGTTAAATATTTACTATAGCTATGATTAAAATCAAAAATACATAAGTATATGATACATAATAAATATACCTAAACATATACCTAAAATCCACCAAAGAAAACAAATTTATAAAAATTAATTTGTAACAAATCATTTAACCTGCCAACTCGAGTTTAATTCGAGTTGCGTAACTCGAGTTTAATTCGAGTTGCATGAATTTCAACTCGAGTTAACTCGAGTCGTAATTTTTCCGAGTTGGCACATCTATAGGGTGCAACATCGCTCATTAAAAGCATCAGATTATCAACGATATATCGATTTTTTGATGTTTTTTTATCACCATTTAAATATATACAGGGTTATTTTTCAAAGAGTAGCCTAATTTTATACTAAAGTTTAAATATATAAATAAAGATATACCGTTATTGCAGATTTTCAAAATACGAGCAAATAAGGCTTCTACTTTTATTTGAAATTATCCCAAATTGAATATGATTTATGGGCACCAAGGTTTTTGCCTACCGATCGACCCTAACGAATGTTTAACTGATTTTACTGCGCACGTAAAATCATTATTCCGCATGAATTTAACTGGTATGTAGAAATATAGAACTGATTAATCTAGTACCTACAGTGAACACATTATATCGATCCGACTAAAAATGACGAAATTACTTCGATTTTAGTGGAGCGGTTTCTACAAACTCATTTAAAATAGCGCGCCATTCGCGTGACGTCATTATTCATTTCGTTCCTAATCGCGGCCAGCCGCAGCCCGCTGTTCGGTATCTTAATCTTTTAATAATCGAAACATTTCATACAAAATTCAGTACTTATTAGTAAGTAAGTACATGTTTACTACCTATAAAATGAAATAAGTATCATACTGATAATGATGTAAAATGATAGCTACACTTAAGTACCTATTTAATATAATATATATTCTTACCTGTTTATTTTGTCTCCACGTATTTCTGCACTGGAATAATTAGCATTATTTGTGTAAAATTCGTCCACCATAAAAGCATCAACCTTCGGAAGATTGTCAGATTGAGCTTTAACAAATCCGGATTCCACGTTATTTTAAAGTTACCTTAATAATCTAATAACCTTACAAACACATTTAATTTAAAAACAAGTAGGTAGTTTACAATCGCAAACAGTGAGTTTTTATTACGATTGAATGCGGTAAGAATGAGTGTTCAGTTCAACGCGAGCAGAGCGAGAGTGAATGATGACGTCATTGCCCGTGGCGGCCAGCGGGCGATGATGACGTCATCGCCCGTGGCGGCCGGCGGGCGCCGAGTTTTAAATTAAGCGTTTAGAAAACTTGTAACTAAACGCTTAATTTAAACTAGTAATTTCATAATTTCTGGACCGAAAACTATGCTCATCTACAAAGCATAATACACGTAACTAAATAGGTTAAACTCCAGAATTCTGTTATGTGCGGAAAGCTCATTGCATTTTTGAAATTCGTGTATATTTATTTTCGACTGAAAGACTGTTTTCGTGTGATTTGTCTGTTTGTTGATTCGTAATAAAAAATTTCGGTATTGAGTTATTTCTACTAAATAAACCTTCTAACTTTAAAAGTTTAGACGTTATTTCTAACTTCGATTTTTTTTTTCATATATTTATTTTTCGGCGACATAAAATTCGTGATAATCATCGTTCGCATTTTTTAACATACGGAATTTTATACTTTCGAATAGTTGGTTATTTCGGAAGCTCTATGATTCTGACTTTTTGACGGCAAGCCAAAATATTGTTCATGAAGAACGATGTTTATGAACGATATATCGATGTTTGTTAATATCGATGTATCGTTTGCATCCCTAGTCGCGCATCGAATAAGTGCCCTAACTGCCCTTAGTATTATTACACTGCAAGGTGGTAAGCGCACTACGCACCGGGTCCACTTTGATGCTCTAATTAGGGACCCTTATCCCTTACTGCCTTACTCTAAGCCCTTAATAAGAGAGGTGTAATAAGAGTAAGGCAGTAAGGGTAAGGGTCCCTAATTAGGCATTAGAGGATCAGAATCAGAATCAGAATCAGATGAGCTAGTGATGCAAACGATACATCGATGTTTGAAAAAATACTCGTATTCTCGATGTATCGTTCATGACGAGGAACTGAAAAAAATGTCGAAGTTAGATAACGTCTAAACTTTTAAAGTTAGAAGGTTTATTTTGTAGAAATAACTAAATCCCGAAAATTTTAATTGCGAATCAAGAAACAGACGAATCGTCTTTCAGCCGAAAATAAATATACTCGAATTTCAGAAGTGCAATTGTCTTCAATCGGTAATTTCATTTTCGATGTCAAATTGTCGTTAATTTTTATTGTGATAATTAATTAACATAAGCTTACAGATATTTAAAATGAATTGAAATTGTTTTATTCATTTTTTATTAATAATTATATTGTTTGAGCTTTAACTTATGAATAGCTTAAGAACAATATTTTATAATAATTATTTTGTAACGGAAATTGTTTTATCGGCTTACGGTACTTCGTATTTCGTTACAATCACTTTTCTGAAATATTCATTTTGACAGATGAACGGCTATTCGCCTGTTTGTATTTTGGCATAGAGTACAGTTTCGTAGATGCATTGGAAAGAAGGTGACATATGGAACTACCATAAAGAATTAACGCACCACAACATAAGGAATAAAACTAAAGATAAAATTAAATCAGAAACAGAATTTCATATCTTTATGTCATCACTTGTCACTCCTATAAAGGGAGATGCGTTGGAGATGTGGGATGACATTGTGACGGAGCATTATTATTATTATTATTAATAAAAAATAATTAAATTCTCTATTAAGTCATTTAAAAATATCATAAATATAATATTTTGAACAATTAAAGCGCGTTAATAAGCATTAAGTTAAAATACATTCAAGTATTATGGTATAGTAAAGGCTTAATATTATCTTTAAATTTATTAAGACTGCTTAAAATATTCAAAATGTATTAAATAATAGAAATACAAGTCGATTACATTACAATAATAAAGATAAATAACATTTGATTGTTTTTAAATGTTATATTTATTTTATAATTTAATAGACAAAATATTAAGCAACAACAGCAATCATGTGCTGTTGTCGTTTTTTTCGTCGTCAAAACGTCTAGTAATAAAATTTTGGACCTTACACTACTCCATCATGCAAAACGTGACGATATATCGATATTTATCACGCGATATATATTGATACTGTTTAAAAATATCGATACGATAAATATCGATATTTTTTTCACTTGCCCATCCCTTTGACTGAGTAAGGGCGTAAAATTGGTGCAGTGCATAAGACTTAGAATATACTGGCGTATATTCTTAGTCTATGGTGCAGTGTAATAACTGACGTCTCTAATTAGGGCCACGCCCACCTTAATTCAGGGTCCTCAAAGAGAATATAATCACTACGTTTAAGGGTCCTGATTAAGTGTAGTGTAATAAGGGTATAAAGCATAAGCGAAAGTGGTATGTCAGGATCGGTCTCTTGGCGATCGATCCTCTCTGTCTATCCTGCAAAAGAAAACGTAAAGCTATAGTAGTAATTCATAAGTCGTTTTCTTTAAAAAATGTAGAAGTGTTTGGCTCAATAAACAGTGAGCTTTGGAAAAAAGAGTGCTCACATGTTATAAAAATTGAAGATGAGTACATAGTTATAGTCAAGATAAAATAATAGATGAAGGAAGTGATCGCAGTGACAGTGACGAAAGTGATAGTGACAGTGAGCATTCAAGTAACATTGAAGAAGATATGATTCCTTTACACCGTATTGATCATAATTATATAGTGATTCTTTATTACCCTGTCCTAAATATTTCGAATGACGTATGAATAATTTCAGAGAGTACACTATGATACTTAAAAAGTCACATAAGTATAGTCATCAGCACGTCAGTAGCAACAATTAAATTACGAAATTAATGCCCTTACTCCTCTACGAAATAAAGTCGTTTTCAAGGTTTAACTGTTAGCGCTAAGTGCGTTCGACTGTATAAGCCAGGTTTGAACCCGCAACCTCGTGCTTGACATGCATGTATACATGCTTTTCCCGTTCCATAATTCCTGTCCCTACATGTCGGGGACGCTATTCGTATTGAAGCATGCAACACTGTAAATTACAGTGCTGCCAATCAGATTACGCGTCAAGTTACGGTGAACGGACAATACCCCAGCCTATGAATTTGGAGTATATATATAAAAAAAATACTGACACACGTAATTCAAATAGCACATCTCAAAAATATTAATTATATAAACTGCACCGATGTAGTTTAGAAATAAAAATAGTTAAAGATCGCTCACCTTATGACGTCGATATTTCTTCAAATAATTAGAATTGGGTACTTTTGCTATATAAAAAACTGCACCGTGATTGAATATAATTGCACCATCGTTAAAAATGCATAAAATGCAATATTAAGTGCAAAAGTTAATAAAACCAAATTTGTTAAATGTCGAATGTACGAATTTGGAGTATTTATATATATAAAAAAACTGACATACTTATTTCTAATAGCACATGTCAAAAATATCAATTATTTGAATCTGCACCCATTTAGTTTATAAATAAAAAAGGTAAAATCGCTAACCTTTTTTTCTTTTGAAACGTTACACTAGGATTTTCTTGTATCGTGGAGGCAGTTTACAAACATAAATTGTACAAGGACAAACATCCAGACCCGGTATAATTATTTGTAGGCCATACAAATACTTTTTCCGTGCGGGTTTCGAACCCGGCCACCAGCGTTGCAACTCATTGCTGCCACTGCGCCACGGAGTTGCCTTATAATGTCGATATAACTAAATAATTAGATTTGGGTACTATGCAATATGAAAAACTGCGCTCTGCTTGAATATAACTGCACCGTTAAAATGCATAAAATGCAATATTCAGTAAAAAGTATAAAATAATTATCGCCAACTATTGGACAAAAGTGATAAAAAAATTAACATAAAAGCAAATTCATGGAATTGTTGAATTCTGGAACGCAAAATATTTTAGTCAACTTTTCCTAATAATGGGATATTATTATTATTGTTTCATATTAATATGTATATTATTAAATGTTAATATCTCGATAAATGTTAAGGACTAGGGTAAGAGCGAAACACCCCAACACGACTATATTAAATTACTCTCTGGCACAGACTTAGAATATACTGGCGTATAGACCACCTGACAGCCCGAAAACGCGTGACCAATTTTGATTTGTCATTGTGTGCGTTAGCTAGTGATGTATATTTTACTTAAAAGGACTATCGAAAATGATTGTTAGGAAGCGGTAAAAGATTATAAAAATTGTTTAGTGCATGAAGTTGAATAACTTCAAAACTTAACTGAATTTTACCATGATAGTTCTAAAATAATTAAAAATATTCATATAACATGTTCCTGGGAATAAGCTGAACCTACCTGCCTTTTGTTGGATTTTAATTCAAATGTATAAAATCCCAGGTGACTTTACCGAAAAACTTAAAAAAACTCCCCAATAATCAGATTAGAATGTTGTATTTTCGAGCTATGATCTTTGGAGAAAAATATTTACTGCCGTGGGCAGTTTCCCCGAATTTATTTTTTAACATATTGTTAATATAAATAGGTAGATACATAACTAAGTATATACCTATTTATATTTTATATATTTTATAAAATGTTTTGATGGGGAAACAAAACAGGGACACGGAGTACATAATGGCTGCTTTATTTTCATATAAGTATTACTTGTGATAATTACAAACTTTTAATAATTAATAATTAAATAGATTATAGAAGTTTATTTTCACATTCGACTTAAGTATGAATGTAAACTTAATAATTTAAGGAAGGAAACTTGTAGGAATCAGTTAAATAAGATTGCTCTGTTTAAAGGCCAATATGTTTATGAGGCTTCATCATGCTTCATGTTTATATTCTTTCATCTGTCCTGAAAAGTATAAAGTAAAAATAAACTAATTATCATTTTAGCTGCATGAATTTTAAAACATAGTGATCTTAACACAGTAAAGTGCACTAAGTGTCTGAGGATACAGATGCACTCTCTATTCTCTCAATCTCGGTATGTTAAGAAAATGGTCACTCATTCATGGACTGACCGCGGCAAGTGCAACAATTTCGCAGATCTATTGATCTGCGCAGCTATTACTAACCACGAGTTCCTCTTCTCTACGACTAACGCTGTGGGGATGAACCACGCTACTTAAACCCTCGCGACAATGTCGTCGGCCATCAAGCATGAATCGGGCATTGACCGTTGTGAGTATCAAATACTATGGAATTTATACTATCACGTCTCATGCGCGGTCATCTAGTAACGCTTGTGGAGCATTACTAAATATCTATACCTAACTACGCTAAAAGTTTTATCGTTATGATTTGGGAATATAATCCGAAGTTCCGAAGCTCCGCTCAACACCTTGGGGAAAATAGCATGATGCTATGAATATCGTACTAGTGTGACCGTGAGGCTGTGCGGTTGGTTAAGCAAGGTTATACATTTATTTTGGTTGATAAATAGATACTTAGTTAGGTTCATAATGGCTTAAAGAATAATCTCAAGATTTTTTGTCTTTAATGTACTACAGTTTTATAATGTATGAAAATCCGTCTCAATATTTATCTAAAGTTTTGAAAGTTATATTTTGAAGTCTTATTATAACAATATTTTACTTACTGGTACAAATAATGTAGAAATGACTCCTTTTAATAAAATTGTTTTTATTCTACTTTTCTTTTATACTTCTCAAGAAAATGTTAACATAATGTTAACCTTAACCACTTTTTCTAATTATAGAATCCGTAGGAATCTGTTTGAAAAACGGCAAAATAAAATTACATTTTAGAACGCAAACCGAGGATTTATTTTTTGTTGTGTGAGCAAGTCTATCGATTCATTATAAACATTCAAGATAAATATCGACATTAATTTTGATATAGTTGAGTCAATCCCTAGCGTAAAATGTAAAATATTTTGTATAAAAATGTATTTACCAAATTCATGCAAATTATCAACAACGTGACTTTTTTTTTTGCAAAATATCAAAATTAACAAAATAATTGAATATATTCTATATTTTAAACAGTATGTAACATAAATTTTAACCAAAAATAAACGCGTCATAACATTGACGACGTCTTGAAAATTTACCTGTGATATGTGAAATTATCAGGATTATTTCTATTATTAACAGCACAGTCACTCACGGAACAATTAACCATTTTGGAAAAAAGACCGAACTGAAAAAAACCACTATTATACTTTAAAAATTACAAAATATCTCAGGCTATTTCTTGCGTGCCGAATTGTGCCGACCTGTCATTCAAAATAGGTTACAGAGTCATGAGATTTGGTATCCTTTTCTATCTTGCATTTTTGCCATAAGAATTTTCTTCTCCTTGCACTATGTCGGTCTATACGCTAGTATATCCTAAGTCTATGCTCTCTGGGGTCATAAGACTTAGAATATACTGGCGTATATTCTAATCTATGGTGCAGTGTAATAACCATAGACTTAGAATATACTAGCGTATAGACCACCTGACAACCAAAACGCGTGACCAATTTTGATTTGTGATTGTGTGCGTTAGCTAGTTATGTATATTTTACTTAAAAGGAGTATTGAAAATGATTGTTAAGGAAGCTGTAAAATATTATAAAAATTGTTTAGTTCATGAAGTTGAATAAATATTCATATAACATGTTCCTGGGAATAAGCTGAACCTAGCTGCCTTTTGTTGGATTTTAATTCAAATGTATAAAATCCCAGGTGACTACCGAAAAACTTAAAAAAACTCCCCAATAATCAGATCAGAATGATGTATTTTCGAGCTATGATCATAGGAGAAAAATATTTACTGCCGTGGGCAGTTTCCCCGGAATTTATTTTTAATATTTTGTTATTATAAATAGGTAGATACATAACTAAGTATATACCTATTTATATTTTATATACACGGAGTACATAATGGCTGCTTTATTTTTCATATAAGTATTACTTGTGATAATTACAAACATTTAATAATTAATAATTAAATAGATTATAGAAGTTTATTTTAACATTCGACTTAAGTATGAATGTAAACTTAATAATTTAAGGAAGGAAACTTATAGGAATCAGTTAAATAAGATTGCTCTGTTTAACGGCCAATATGTTTATGAGGCTTCATCATGCTTCATGTTTATATTCTTTCATCTGTCCCTGAAAAGTATAAAATAATAATAAAGTTATTATCATTTTAGCTGCATGAATTTTAAAAACATAATGATCTTAACACAGTAAAGTGAACTAAGTGTCTGAGGATACAGATGCACTCTCTATTCTCTCAATCTCGGTATGTTAAGAAAATGGTCACTCATTCATGGACTGACCGCGGCAAGTGCAACTTAATTTCGCAGATCTATTGATCTGCGCAGCTATTACTTAACTACGAGTTCCTCTTCTCTACGACTAACGCTGTAGGGGATGAACCACGCTATTTAAGCCCTCGCGACAATGTCGTCGGCCATCAAGCATGAATCGGGCATTGACCGTTGTGAGTATCAAATACTATGGAATTTATACTATCATGTCTCATGCGCGGTCGTCTAGTAGCGCTTGAGGAGCATTACCAAATATCTATACCTAACTACGCTAAAAGTTTTATCGTTATGATTTGGGAATATAATCCGAAGTTCCGAAGCTCCGCTCAACCCCTTGGGGAAAATAGCATGATGCTATGAATATTGTACTAGTGTGACCGTGAGGCTGTGCGGTTGGTTAAGCAAGGTTATACATTTATTTTGGTTGATAAATAGATACTTAGTTGAGTTCATAATGGCTTAAAGAGGATAATCTCAAGATTTTTTGTCTTTAATGTACTACAGTTTTATAATGTATGAAAATCCGTCTCAATATTTATCTAAAGTTTTGAAAGTTATATTTTTGAAGTCTTATTATAACAATATTTTACTTACTGGTACAAATAATGTAGAAATGACTCCTTTTAATAAAATTGTTTTTATTCTACTTTTTCTTTTATACTTCTAAAGAAAATGTTTGCTGCAAATTGTTGAGTTCTTCTTTGCATTCCAACCAACCCTTCCAATAAACCTTAACCACTTTTTCTAATTATAGAATCCGGAGGGAATCTGTTTGAAAAACGGCAAAATAAAATTACGTTTTAGAACGCAAACCGAGGATTTATTTTCTTGTTGTGTAGGCAAGTCTATCGATTCATTATAAACATTCAAGATAAATATCGACATTAATTTTGATATAGTTGAGTCAATCCCTAGCGTACATGTAAAATATTTTGTATAAAAATGTATTTACCAAATTCATGCAAATTATCAACAACGTGACTTTTTTCTTTGCAAAATATCAAAATTAACAAAATAATTGAATATATTCTATATTTTAAACAGTATGTAACATAAATTTTAACCAAAAATAAACGCGTCATAACATTGACGACGTCTTGAGAATTTACCTGTGATATGTGAAATTATCAGGATTATTTCTATTATTAACAGCACAGTCACTCACGGAGCAATTAACCATTTTGGAAAAAAGTTACTTACTAAAAATAACCACTATTATACTTTAAAAAATTACAAAATATCTCGGAGCTATTTCTTGCGTGCCGAATTGTGCCGACCTGTCATTCAAAATCGGTTACAGAGTCATGAGATTTGGTATCCTTTTCTATCTTGCATTTTTGCCATAAGGAATTTTCTTCTCCCTTGCACGCTATGTTGGTCTATACGCTAGTATATCCTAAGTCTATGGTAATAACTGACGTCTCTAATTAGGGGCCACGCCCACCCTTAACTCAGGGTCCTGATTAAGTGTAGTGTAATAAGGGTATAAAGCATAAGCGAAAGTGGTATGTCAGGATCGGTCTCTTGGCGATCGATCCTCTCTGTCTATCCTGCAAAAGAAAACGTAAAGCTATAGTAGTAATTCATAAGTCGTTTTCTTTAAAAAATGTTTTTTTACAGTGTACAATAACATTATAAAGTTATAAAGCAGCTAGTTTTAGGTCATTTTTTAAGGAATTGTAAGGAAATTTTTAGTCCAAGTGCATTTTATAAGTTGGTAGACCGTTACTCGTTAACTTGTTAAGCCTACTTAGCTGTGATAGTTTTCCTTTTAACTTCATTATATATCTACTATCGATCATACTTTTCACATTTTCAAAAACAGCGGTTTAGTTGGTAGATGGGGGGACTGTTTTCAAGATTTTATTTCACAATTTTGTAGACGTGATTAGTATCTATGCTAAATTACAGCTTTGTATCAACTAGAGTAAAACCGCGTACGGGCGGACGGACGGACATGGCTAAACTATAAGGGTTCCTTGTTGTTTAACTACGGAACCCTAATTATATCCAACGTCCATGTTACATCTATACCAGTAGTTGTTGGGAACACTACGCTCGAAGTTTTTGACGAGTATATAATATATACCTTGGATAAAATGTGCGAGTAGGTAAGTCCAACTTCGACCAAGAGGTCCTTCGAATCCAACTCGGCTGGGCTGCATTTAGGAAACTGGGACAATTTTTTTACGTGTGTTACAAGTGATGACTAACGGCACTGAAACGTTCTCCTTCACTGCTGCCAGTATGAGGCAGCCCAAAGTCACTCAAACTGCGATGGAAATGGCTAGGTATGTTCGGAATTTTCCTGAAGGATAAAGTCTCTAACGAGGATATCTGCAGAAGGACAAGAGTAACTGACATAGCCCAGCGGTTCATGGCAATGGGCCGGCCATATAGCTCGAAAAACTGACAGCCGAAACAGAAACAGAAACAAAAACTTTTTTATTCAATATAGATTATAAATAATACATATTGAAAGTCACTCTTTTGTTTAATTACCACTGGTTCGAAAAAAAAACCTCTGTCCTGGGAAGAACCAGCAAGAAACCCAGCGGGACTTCTTTTTTAAATAACGGCTTACAATCATGTATGTTACACAATTAACAACACAAAACAAATTAGAAATAGCTTGGTAGCGATCACCTCATTCCCAGAGGTTATTATCATCCATAAATTCCTTAATATTATAATAAGCCTTACTTTATACAAACGTAGTTTAATAAAGTTTTTTAACTTTGAGCAGGTCAAATTTTGTATATTTTTTGGAATTTTGTTGTAAAAGCGTATACATCGCCCAAGAATGAATTACTGACTCGGTGGAGTCGAGTAACCGGTACTACTAGCTTGTGTCTATTCCTAGTATTTACAGAATGAATATCACTTATTTTGTAAAACTACTTTTATTTTTGTGAACATACATTAAATTTTTGTAAATATACTGAGAGGCCAAAGTTAATATATTAATTTCTTTAAAGGAGACAGTTTCTTTTTGTATGGAGAATGGGCCCACCACGAATTTTAGTTAACCTCAATGAAATGTATGTTGATTTATTCCTTATAATCTATAGATTACAAAATTAATACTAGTTTTATCGCATCTAACGGGAATTCTGAGAAATCAAAAATTAAAATATGAATATTGCAATAACCTTAAAACAAACTAAAAGCGATTTTCTAGTAGTTTTCACCGATATTATGAGTTATAATAGTGTAAGTATATAGAATAGCTTAATAATTAATAGTATTAAACAAAGTTGTAGGTACATTCAGCAATTATAGATATTTTAAGATAGATAGAAAATCCTTTAGCAGTTCCGGCAAAACAGTGCACAGACAAACAAACGTAGTGTGGAGACTATTTTTACAGGTATTAATTGATTAGTGAATATACATCACACACACCATTACAGTAATTAAATAAATATGATTAAAGCCAAGATGAATAAAACCTTTAAATGCTATATATTAAGAAAGCTGTTTTGAACTGGTTGTATAAGGATAAAACACAAAGTAAAATGCCACTGCATATATTGTTGTAATTATTTCAAAGCAGTCTATAGTGTAATCTAATAGTGGAACAGACAGACAGACAGGTGCAGTGTCAAGACTTTGTTTTAATATGTTTTGGTTGATTAGTAAAGGTGCAGTGTAAACTTTGTTTTAAAATATATTAACTGATTAGTTATCATACCCCAAACACCATTAAAGCCAAAATGACTAGGTAATATCATGTTTATCTATGTTATTACACACTGATAAATATGAAGTAAGATGTTTTAAACTGGTTGTGTAAGGATAACAAAACACATGTATAATTTAATTGTATTTATTATTGTCAGTCATTATCATTTCAAAAGATATTTTCAAAATAACTTGATAATAACATGAATCAGAAGGATATTATCAATGTTGTGAGATATGATATAAGACTGTTGTATTCAATATCCATACTTTTGTCTCTGCCTATGAGCAGCTCTGCAAGATTTCAGCCTACAAGACATACACATTTATTCTAAGCGATCCACCTGAAAAATTTACTATATATATACTAGTATATACTATACTTCAATGTGAATAAACTACATTTCCATATTTCTGTCAGTATTTTGTTGTCTCTGCCTCTATGTTAAATAAATAAGAAATTATTATAAAATATACACCATTAATCAGCTCCATATGATCAAATACACAAATAGTAGTTATGGATTTACATCAACAATATTTGACTATGTAAAAGTTATCTGATTTCTTATTTTCACTAGTTGATTTCTTATTTTCACTAGTTTCATGTAGGGAAAAGGATATTATTTTTATATTAATTATCTGATAGTAGATGACAAAATAATATTCCTTTCTGCACAGTTAACAACACATCAGTCTAAGGATAATAGAAGCACCTGATCAACAAGGATATAACCATTACACAAGTAAAAATGGCTTAACTAAGTTACAATACTTATGCAAACTGTATCTTTGCTTCTAGTACAAGTAATAAGTACTTATTTACACGTAAATATATGTACTATCTATACTGTCTATCTACTATGGCTGGCATAAATTCAGGATCCATGTTTGATGCCATTTGGTATTGTCAAGTTTATGGAGCAACTTGCTGAATACATAAGGTATTTATACCTAAATGCAGTTAAATGAATCGCTCTTCAAAGCCGATGAAGCTACATCAAATAGAGAAATCTTTAAATCCCTCGACCCATAGATTCTAATTTTCTTATAACATACAGAAAAACTTCATTTATGTATTTATTCTATCTATTATTTAATTTAGATTTTACTAATAACGTAAAACTTTAATAAGGTTCTAAGACCTGTGTTTAATAAATTATAGATCTTATTTAGATTTTCCAAAATTCTAGGTGTAAAAGTAAACTCTTGTATTACATACATACCTTAGAGAGCAATTGTGTTCTGTGATACATACTCTTATATTAATTAACTAAACTCATTAGTTTTCATTTTCAATTTCGAATGTCATTAGCAATTTTACCATGCGACCACAAAAATAAAAAGGAAAATAGATATTATCCATTATATGTTAAACACTTGTGCATCGATGAGACGATATTTATTTTATTGTCTTGTAAACAAACACGTATAAACTTTTTAGCTATTAATTAATTTTGCTAGTTTGCTACTGAACATTATTTTAAAGTATATAACAATTAACCACAGACAGATTCTTAAAGTAGTGATGCAACTCGAACTCTGTTTTCACTCGATTCAATCGAGTGAATCTGTGTAACTCAGTACTCGAGTGAAAATAAATTTTACTCGAGTCCGCTTGCACTCGAGTTACCGAGTCAACTCGACGCACCGTGTGGATTCGGAGAGCGCTAGATAGATGTCAGTTCACTAATTCATTAATTCTATCTTCTAATCTATCTAATCAACTAATTCACATAGTATAAGGCGCCGCGGGCGTGAAACTTGCATCTGGCATGTTGTAGTCAAATATGAACTTAGTTTGATTTATAATATCGTGATTGTGCTATCATTGTTATTTTTTTTACTTCGTATAAGTAGTGCATAACATAATATACTTGTTTGTTTAAACTATGAATGATAACAATGAAACAACAAAACAAAAATCGTCAGTGTGGCTTATTTTGAAAAATGGAAGCGATTTGTAAGATATGCGAAAAGCAGTTTATAGATTTTGAAATGCTACACATGTCTGTAGTAAATAAAAAACATGGAAATACTACAAATAAATAAATAATAAATATTTGTATTTTATTTCATATTGTCACATATTACTTATTTAATAAAGGTACCTATTTAAAAGTATATTAATATAAATTCCACTTTATATTGCATTAAAACTATAATAAAAGAAAACTTAAACTAGTAATTTAATTATCAAACATTATTATTATTACTATTTAAAAATGCTTTAACTAAGGTAATCGCTATTATCAACTCTAGTGATAAACTTCAATCGATGCAGGGACAGTAAATAGTTAATTCGCATAACTCAAAAACTCGAGTACAACTACAGTGACATGATAAAACCCGAGTGACTCGAGTCACAAAATTCTACTCGAGTCGCATCTTTATCTTACGGTCAAATCAGTGTCTGTCTACAATTTAGTGATGAACTCAACACTAATTCGAACAATTTATTGATATATTATGTAATATCAACAAGCTGATTAAGTATAATACGTGATAGTTAAATTATTAATAACATTAACTATACGCTACGTCATAAAGTTGGAGTGATATTATTTTATGAAAATTGTCTATACGCAAACCAATAAAATATAACTACCTATTAAGTTAAGTAATAATAATTATCTTGGATGGAGGAACAAATATAAAGTAATTTGTAACAAACTGACACAACTTCGTTCCGCTAATTCGAGTTGCGTAACTCGAGTACTATTCGAGTTACGTGAATTTCAACTCAAGTTAACTCGAGTCGAGATTCTTCCGAGTTGGCACATCTCTACTACAATTTTTTTAATATTACATTATCTGAACCAATGACAAGAACACAAATATCAAAACAACTCTTATTTTCAGATTTCTTAATTCCGTTTATATTTTCATAAAATCTTTATACTATTTACAATAATAAATTGGTATCTTTTTTTGTATATAATACCATTAAGGGTCATGAAAATTTCTAGTGGGCCCAAAACGATTGACTCCTTTTTGTCGCAGCGACTCTTTAGGCTTTAAATCATAAATTGCTCTTATGGCCGGCCCTCTTCTGTAAAACAAATATAATTTCAGTGTCTGCCGAGTGTCCCCATAGCAAAATACCATACGACATTATGCTATGGAAATAGCTAAAGTAAACTAGTCTAGCTGTTTCAACACTGGTAAGATTTCTAATCTTTTTTGCAGCATATGCTGCAGAACTAAGTCTGCTTGCTAGTTTTGATATATGGGGGCTCCATAGAAGCTTCGCGTCTAGCGTGATTCCAAGAAAAATGGTGGTATCGACAAGACTCAGTTCCTCCCCATTTAAAATTACATTAGTATTTAATTGTTTGACATTCGGAGTCGTGAATTTCATACATTTCGTTTAGTGCCATTTAAATGCAAATTATTAATATTGAACCAATTTAATCTAAATTTTATCTAATTTAGATATAGCATTATTACTTCGTCATATTTTAGTAATTGTCGTCTTAATTTGAAAATTAAAGAAGTGTCATCAGCAAATAATACTATATTATGGTTATCCCCTACTATGTAAGTAAGTCATTAATATATACAAGAAACAGAAAGGGCCGACAATTGATCCTTGAGGCACGCCTATTTGTACCATCGACCCGGAAGAGCTCATACTGTTAATGACAACTTTTGCGTTCTGTTACTTAAATATGAAATAATTAATTTAAGAGCATCACTTCTTACACCGTAGTGTTTAAGTTTCCTGATTAATGTTTCATGGTGAACACAAGGCCTTGGATAGATCACAGAATATACCCAAAGCATCCAGTGAATTCTCCCATGCATTAAAAATATATTTAATCATCTCAACACCGGCATCGGTTGTCGAGCGACCCTGTGAAACCAAATTGATTTTGTGAAGTAAATTATTTATATTAAAAAATTTAACATTTGATCAAGAATAATTTATTCAAAAAGTGTTGGTAGTACAGAAATAGGTCTAAAATTGGCGGGGTCTAATGTACTGCCAGATTTAAATAAAGGTATTACTTTACTACATATGCTTCATTAAATCAGGAAACACACCAGATTCGATACTATAAAAATAATAGCTAGATGAGACGCGATTGTATCTATTATAGACGCAATAACTTTAACGGAAATCCCCCACAGATCTGCAGTTTTCTTAATATCAATAGTTTTAAAATATTTTACAATATCTTTTGATGATACTTTATGAAATGTAAAATTCTTTGTACTCGCATTTACATTTTGTTTAAGTAATGATTCGGCGACGGCAGGAGAAGAATTCACTTAGTGGTTAAGATCGGAATATCAGTAAAATATTTCTCAAAAGCCATTGCAACGTCTTGATCTGATTCAGTTAATTTGTTGTTAAAACTTAACTGGTAGTTTGAATTGCGAGAGTTGATCTTACCAGTTTCGCTATTAATTATACTCCATGTCATTTTAATTTTATTAGAAGCCGTCTTAATTTTGTTGCTCAAATGCAAAGACTTGGTTGTGGAGCACACTCTTTTAAATATTTTGAATATTTTTTTACATACTCCTTAAATTCGACGCTAGAATTAGACAAATCTTTATCAATCTTTACCTTTCATGGTAAAGATCATATAACCTTTGTCTGCTCTTATGGATTCCTAATGTCGCCCATTCAATGAATGCCTTCCGACTGTTCAAGGAGAATGTTTTAGAAGTAAAAGTATTATCAAATTCATTGCAAATAAGCTTAAACAATGTTCCATACATAAAATTAGGATCATTTTGGTATGAAAGTGATGGAAGTTTTTTCACTATGTTAATTCTAAACTTCTCCAAACGACGTGCGTTTACTGGAACAAACACAACTTTCTCGTCTACTTGCTTTTTGGGAACATATGGTAACGAAACTAATTGTCCACAGTGATCAGAACTCAATTTTTGAATTATACATTTATGCAACGGCTTAACATTTGTATTTGTATTTGCCGATGGGGAAGATTTTCGAGTAGCAGCCTCTTACTGTCAAATGTAGTGTTTGGCGAATTCCCCTCTAGATGGCTATGATGACCTTTCTCTTTCAGAATAAGAAATGGGATTCAACTTAGGTACTAAGTGAGCTCTGGTCTTTATAAGATATTAGTAAAAAAAAGTCGATAAAAAAACGTGTGTGCAGTTTCACACGTGGTAGAAGTGAAACCTTCAAATGAAAAATCAATTGCTTAAAGTTAATAAAATAAAATGATGTGTCTTAATAAAATAAAATGATGTGTCTTACCTAGTTTGAAGAGCACCTCCCGCTCTCCCTCAGTCTCGCTAAAACTCAAAAACGGCTGCACAGATATTGATGAAATTTTTTGTGTGTGTTTGGGTGGGTCCTTGGATGGTTTAGATTCACAATTGGACCCAGTAGGTGGCGCTGTTGTCAATATCCAGAAATCACCCGTGCGAAGCCGGGGCAGATCGTTAGTTTAATATAATCATTTTTAACCAAAAGTGCGGCATAAAATATAAAAGTTAATTTTATGGCAAATAAATGTTACAAACCACAATTTTAGACATTTAGAGCCTAAATTTAGTGTAATAAATCAAAAGAATACTTTCTTACGAGTAAAATTGCTTTGGAATAGCGCCATTTACTTCATTTTATAGGTAAAGTCATTTTATCGAATAAAATTTGATTGACTCTCAAGGTGATAAGTAAAAGAGACGCTAGGTGGCATAAACACGACTAATTTAATATAATATATATAATGTCATGTCCTCTTTTCTCTCGCAGGCTAAATCTTATAGATGTATATGTTTGTCTCTTTTTAGTGTCACTTTTACATTTCATCGAATTTCAAATCAGAACGATTCTAAAAAAAATTCACTTGAAAAATCAAGTACCGTGTGTGACTTTAAAGATTAAGTATTCATATTTCACATACTATAACTTTTTACAGTTTGCGACACGGATATTTGCTATGCTGCAGTCATCATTACTTGACTTCGAAAATAACTCACTATATCGCTCGAATAAATTGTAGTACTTATTATTTTTGTTTTTATTTTTAGATAAAATAATTAAAATCACCGTGTAGTAGCAATGTTAGAATATCCACTATCCCATAGAGTGCCATAGGTGTCGTAAGAGGCGACAGAGAGAAACATCACAAGTCCACTGCTGAACATAGACCTAAACCATAGACTACCACAAAATGCGGTACTGAGCCACCTGCATCCACTGACTACCTGCATGTTTTATCAGGTCGTCTCTCCATCTAATAGGCATTTACATTATATTATAGTTATTATAGTTGACGTACACCCGAATGGAAATGAAATAGGGCGATCTTATCACATCGCCGTCACAAAGCTTAATGATGTAAATTAAACACAGATGTAGGTAATAAATGATATATTTCTTAATACTTCTCACTGAGCAAAGAATACTACCTTTACTACAGTTTTACATAATTTATTTCTAACATTCATGATTATTGAATAGGCTTTTAGCTATTAATCTAAGTTTTTTGAGCAACGACATGAATTGTGTTTATCAGTCCTTAAAGTTTCATTCAAGTTCATTTTGTAGCATGCATTTGCCGTACATATACATACCGGAACGAATTTTCCAAAAGGGGAGTAAACCCTTGAAAATGATTTGTAACAATAAACTTTGTATAATGCCTTCAACTGTAAAAACTGCGAGGGTGTTTTCTAAAATGATTGCTTAAAAATAACAAGTTATTCCTATCTACATAATATAATTACATAAATATAAAAACTGACTATACGGTAATTGTTCGTATTTAACGAACAGTTTTATATACAATAAAATGGTAACAAAAAATATCACTATATGACGCCTAACAACAGTTAAAATATTACATTACAATGAATCTGAAAGCATACGAATCTGTTCTTTAACGTGATTATCCATATCTACAAAATCCCTTAAAACATCTTCGATCATTTCTACAAATATTGTTGGCCACTGGAGTTCCAGAATGCGAAGGCGTTGGGCCGCTCCACAAGCTAGCTCGATTGCATGAGATAATTGACCGCGACCGCGAACACGCCAGCTCATATCTTCCTATAAGAAATATAAATTATAGAAATCAAACTACTTGACTAAGTACTTGTTCCATACATTAATTTCATATTTTGTATTAATTCAAAATTAGATAAATATGCGATTGCCGAGTATCATCACCTATCTATCACCTATCCTTATCTTTCCTGAGGGATAAAATCAATATAGAGAAATTTTATGATTTCTTATATTTACTTAGGGACCTTCAAGAAAAGAGCCTACTCCTTTTTAAAAGGCCGGCAACGCATCTGCAATTCCTCTGGTTCCCCTGGTGTTGCAGTTGTTCATGGGCGGCGGTAGTCACTTACCATCAGGTGAGCCGCATGCTCGTTTGCCCCTCTCCTATAAAAAAAAAAAAAACGTGAATACTACCAACTAGTTGTCTATTTGTACCATTATAAGAATGTTATATTTGTACTGTCGCAAAATTAAATAAACATGCGATTGCAGAGTGAGGAAATCTGTGAATGATGTTGTGAATGATATTTTTTTTATAAAACGTGTGTGCAGTGGCTACTGCAGTCCATGGACACATGCAACCAACTTCAAACAAACAAGCCTACAGATACGTTGTCACCACTGAGGAGTAAAATGGAATGCCTCATAGCCTATAAGATTCCAAGCAGATTGTAGCACCCAGCTACTCTATTACGTTTTTTTATACGTGGTAGAGCCATGCTGCAGCTATGTTACTGGTATAATTGTAGCACGAATGGGTCGGCTCAACCGGGGAAGGTCCACGCTCTCACGGAATACCAGCGTGAAATAATAGTTTTATGCTGCTGTGTTTAGTATGGTGAGTGTAGAGAACCGGAGACCCTTTTTACTGGAAACGAGGCATTCCATCTTAGTCCTCACGGGTGACAACGCATCTGCATTTTGATTCGTAATCGAGGATAGATGTAGATGTCTATTGGCCACAGCAGCCACTTATATATATATATATATATATATATATATATATAAAATAGGATGTTTTTTTAGTAATCGGTGTTCTTTTGCTACAATTTTTGACACCATATCAGAGTTCAATCTTTTTAAGTCTTTGGTCATTTAGGCTACCGTTTGTCTTTGTAGGTTTGCAAACTAAAAGACTTACTCCCAAAAATGACTCGAATTTGATTTGGTTTTCGATTCGAACTCACTTTTGATTTCGACTTTAGGAGCTTACACCCGAATCAATTCGAATTGAAAATTATGATCGAGCATTTAACACCGTTAGGCACATGCGGCTGATTATATTGCAATTAAGTTCTTTACGCCTTTGGTTAGATTGATTTCAATAAATTGAAATTTTTGATTTGCATAAGAAACTACATAATCAAAATCGCTCAACGGGCTGTAGAGAGGGTTAGGGCTCGGAGTTTCTCTGCGTGATAGATATTTGTAATAAGGATATCCACAGTAGAACCAGAGCAAAGGATCAGTAAGTTGAAGCATATATTTCAAAGAACTGACAACCGATGGGGAAGAAAGGTTCTCGAGTGGCAACCTCGTACTGGTAAGAAGTGTGGGAATGCCGCCCGCCCCTCCCACTAGATGGAAAGACGACCTGGTAAGAGGAGGAGGAAGGCCTATGTTCAGCATTGGACTTATGATGGGCTGTAATAATGATGATGATGAAATCTCACGGCGATAATGTCATGCCTTGAAGAGGCCAATATTATGGCGTTCTTGGAAAACAGATGCCAGTAGCTTTTGTCCCAACCCTAACATTTTTCTTCTTCGCCTCCTTAAATCCTCAAATACCTCGACAGTCCGTAAATTATCCACGGCTGGACGTGGACCTTTTCCGTAACTATGGCCTCCTGAGTAAGAGTACTGGCGATTACAGTACGAGACGTCAAACACCTTTAACAATGGAGAGCACCGCTGCCGGTCTTGTTTAGCTGGTGCTAATAATCCAAAACATTTAGAACTAATTCACAACAAATTTTCTTTCAATGATACAAAGTGTCTACAAACCTGGGATACTTGTCCTTTTTTGAATTGGAGAGCCTCTTTTGCAATTACATCTCTCAAAGCTGGGTCAGCTGCCCTCAGCCAAGCCTTAGCACTGGTACCACTGTTTCCACTTCTACCTAGTCGCGACAACAGAGGCTGCAGCGGTGCATCCGGTAGAGCTCGTAACACTATATCGCTCAACCCATCGTAAGTTCTATTTGCTGACTTTATTTCATCATCCGTCACCTGCCAGTGCATAACTTGATGTAAAAAGTAAAGTAACTAATAATAATGTTACATTATCCATATATTTAAACTTAGTGATTATAATAATATATACACTTGAAGACGAGCGCCCATCCGGAGATACTATGCAGCAGGATTTGGATATTAAGGAACGTGAGGATTAAATCAGCACAACATAAGAGACTGTTTGACGCACAATATTTTCCTTTTAATTGATTTTAGAGTGAGAGCCGTTATAACTTTTACGAAGCTTTATGTACATAATCGATAAAACAAGTAAATTATTTTTAGAAATTAAGCACCCACTGCTGGTATACCACGTGCTGCATCATAAAACATCGTGGGCACTGGAGCAGTGCACTTTCTTGCCCTAAAGTTCTCTTAGAAATGAGAAATGAAAGGTGCCTTGTATCTATAAAATGTTATACGTTATATTCTAAAAGTATAATTTCAAGTTACCATTGCCTTTGCTGAGTTAACTGCTGAACAAAGCAGGGACTCCAACTTTGAGCGACCAAATTATCATCCATAAATGAATGGACTGGATAACTCTGACGGCTCCGTGGCGCAGTGGCTTAGCAATGAGTTGCAACGCTGGGGGCCGCGGGTTCGAATCCCGCACGGAACAAGTATTTGTATGGCCTACAAATAATTATTCCGGGTCTGGATGTTTGTCCTTGTGCAATTTATGTTTGTAAACTGCCTCTACGATACAGGAGAAAATCCTAGTGTGGGGGTAACGTTTTTTTTTAAAAAGAGAAAGAGAAAGAGATTCATCCATTACAGTTTTATCAAAGTCCACTGTTGAACATAGGTCTTCATATAGATTGCCTCATAAGGGGAATATAATATGCCATAGTTGCCAAGCTTGGGAGGCGGGTAGGCTACCGCAGTTTTTTATTTTCTAGTTGTTAATAGGAAGACAATGCTGCCCATATTCTGGTTTTTTTCCCTAAGTCGCGATCCACGGGATGTCGTTAGGGTATATGGAGTATTCTTACACCGCCACTACACGGATTAAATTACCAACCACCAATAATTTCAAATAAATAACGTTGATGTACATTGGTATTATAATATAATCATAAATACTATTGATCTGATCAGGATATTATGTATAAATATATATAGTTTTAATTTGATAAAACACGCTACTTGTAATGGATTGTAATGGTGATGGCCCTCATTTATCAGATGCAGTAAGAAATATCTGATCTGACCCAAAACCTGACCTTTTCCGTTCTACTCTTTGCTTTCCAACCTTCCTCAGTTAGAGCCGTCGCCGCTTTTACACAATATTATGTAAAACCTATTAAAATAAATTATTTACCTGCTCATCGTTAATTTCCTTCAAACCCCAGTGAGTAAGTCTATAAATAGTGTACTCTCGCCAAATTTTATCACATATTGGATTGCCTTCAGGCAATATTGTTAAACTGGTAATTCCCCGCAATTCAGCTAATGCATGTAGTTGACCAAGGTACTGTAGACCAGTAGCTCGAACAGATATGTGCGTAATATTTGGAAATCTGAATAAAAAAAGAATATATAGCTTTACAAACAGCTGGAATCGTGGTAGTTCAGGGGCTTAGCGCTCCCTGTAAATTTCACAGTACGCGAGCAACCCTGGTTCGATCCCCGCCGGCACCAATGAAATAGGTAATTGCAATTTTAAGTGCTGATTTACCACGTGCTCAGCGGTGAAGGAAAAGATCGTGAGAAAACTGCATGTCTGAGAAAAAAAAAGAAATTTCGAAGACATGTGAAATCCACCAACACGCATTGGCACGGCGGACACTTCCTTGTTCTAAAACCCTCTCAGAAATGAGAAGAGGACTGTGCCCAGCAGTGGGACGTATTTAGGCTGTAACTTTAACTTACTGCTGCACCGCTATAGATGAATTATTTTTACATGGATTATTGATGTTATTGTGTAGACAAAAGAAGGTTTAAAATATAAGAATTTGGAGGTATAAAATAATTACAAACATGAAATATTTTTGTGTATTTTTGAAATCCCTAAGTGTAAATATGAGTGATTGTACAAATATATGAATGCCTAAATGTTTAGAAATTCTTTGCTAACCCTACTTCGTCCTAGAACTGTCATTTTCAATTATCTTCGACAAGGCTCCATCCCATTATGATCGCGCACGGATTAAAAGAGTGTGAACAATCATTGTAACATTCTTATAAACAACTATTGACTTCACGAACGTTTAATTATTAATATTAGTGTGTGGAAGAATGTGCCTACTGTTATTCATGTTTAGCATGTCTAGCAATGGAAGGGGAGGGGGAAGGGGAGGGGTGTTACAGTTGATCAAAATATTAGACTAGACTAATGGCGACATTACACGCTTCATTGTTGCCTTTTATTTCTAATGAATTTAGAACAAGTTAATATGCTGAATCATTTCAAATCACAGCAGAATAAACAGTCTTAATCGCTCGTTCATCGTTCATCGTCATTGCACCTTTTCGACAAAAGCATTTTAACTCTATCGGACTTACACCGGGATCGTTCAATAATGATCAATGAATACTTGCTTTTCTGTTTCTTTTGTTCAACAAATTTATAATATTTTTCCACAAAAATATTTATTACCTTTAAAAGAACACCTTCTGGTACTATCCGTCTGATGGTAAGTGTGTGTAGATAATATTTATTAGACTTTTAACATTTAGGTATCTAAATGGACAAATGGAATATGAAATGAAACAATCATTTCCATATTTCAGTAAGTTCGGTCTCTACTCTAATAATGTTTTATCAAGTAATTGGTTAAACAAGATTAAACTATAATTCGACAAAGACATTAAAATATAAATGCCTCAACGCAACCGGGCAGGACTCCTCTTCTGCCTAGAAGTGCGTATGGATAGATACCGCCCTATCTATATCGCCAAGCAGCAGTGTGTGCATTGTTGCTCCGGTCTGAAGGGAATAGAGAGTATATTAACGTGCTCTGAGGCATTCTATCTTAGTCGTCAGAGGTAACAACGCTTTTGTAGCTTCTTTTTTTGAAGTTGGTTGACTATCTTAAATAGTCATGTACCATTAGAAAGACTGTAAGTTCGTTTGTCACTTCAATAAAAATTAACTGGCCAATTAGACGTGGTTCTGCTCTTTCCGACGACCCTTTGCCCTATAAAAAAATCCTTAGATTCGCAATAAAATATATCGGGATAGAAACTATGCTATCTCTCAAATTGGAGCACGCAATACACATTTACAAAATTTCATTAAAATAGCTTGAAGGTTCCGGAGATTAGCATGAACGAACTTCGTTACACGCGATTTTTGTATGTTAAGTTAAAGAATAAAAATATTATACTTGGTTTTTAATTCCGATAGCGATTGCGCGACTGCATTAAAATGTACGTAATGAAATGCTGCTCGGGTAACAGTACGCGCTCGTTCCCAGTCCCAGTCTCTAGCCAGGCGACGCACTGCACCCGTTCCCCAGGCACTCACTGTACCATCGCATACTTCTACTAGGTAATCGACTCCTGGGAAAAGTTATGTCAAATTATATACATAAAATATATTATGTATAATTATAAAACTACTAAAACTTGTCACACTAACCTTGTTCTCTATCTTTAGAAACAGGCACAGGTTTTGCAACAGGTTCCGACGATTTTAAGCTAGCTAAACTTTTTCCCGATTTAGCTCTGGCTGTGGAAGCTCGATGTGCGGATGAGGCCCTTTCACTTCGTCGTGATATTGTAGCACTTCTTACATTCCTATTACTTATCCTACTATTAAGCGAACCTTCTCGACGCAAAGTTTTATTGCTGTGATCGCTACCTGATGTTGAAGAGGTGGCAACAGAACCCACATTGGTACTACAAGATATATTACTACCGTTCTCACCATAATCCGAGTTTTTATTGGATTTAACTTTGCGAATTTCGGGATCGCACACAGATTTGGAACGGAAAGTACTGAATTTTTCCCTGTTTCTTAATACCGTTGGCATCCTTTTAAGCGGCTTTTTATTAGTTTCGTCTTCACTATCACTACTCGAAGAAGGAAATGAACTAAACGAAGAATCTATAATTGGGTCTACGCTAGAAATGCTTTCCCATCTTTTCAAAGCTGATTCTGTCCCATCTGCAAGCTTAACGTTTTCTAAGGATGAAATGATTGGCAACAATATAGGAGGTAGTCTTATGTCGCTACTTGTGGACGTGGAATGTGAGGCATCAGTGTCTTGGGAAGCGCTTCTCTCTGAAAAATTTACTCTTTTTTCTGAAATTTTAAGACCAGTCGAGCTCCTTTGCAATTTGCGCGTCGTTGATTTCTTTTTACTCTCATCAGACACCACTTTTGTGCTTGCATCGCTGTTATTATTTTTACAATCAGAATCTTCGGTATCACCCTGGTGCAAAGACACTGAGACATCGGCGAATGATGCTATATCCATTGTCTGTGTGCTTCCACTCTGCGTGACTGGTGTGTCTAATACAAACTCTTTTTCTAAGTTGACGTTTTTTATTGAACTTGCGGTTACGAAACATTTATTTTCAGATCTGTAGATATATGGTTATGTTAGAAGCTATATTTAAAGTAATAATTAAAAAGCATTTTATTTAAAAACTACCTTAGCAATTCCCAGTTAGTGCGTGCATTATGAATTATCTGATCACGACGGGCAGCTTGTTGTTCTGACCCACCTAACGCGCAATACGCTGCATGAGCTGCTTCTTTATTATTTCGCCACGCCATCGCCGCTGTGCGAACCTGAAATAAAAGTTGATAAATTACAGAGAGTACCTAAATGTATTACTGCTACAGGGTAAATGCCTCTTTTGATCTCGAGTGGGTAATAGAGCAGGAGTTAGTGTAGTTGACGAAATTCACATTAAATATGATTCCCTTTCTTCACTGATTAATCGTTCATTTAGTTTAGTATGTATTCAAATATTATACATAGTATCTCACCTGTTCAGTAACATGCATGCTTGATAGAGTTACTAGATTTGGTAAATATGAAACAAGAAATGGTGTACAGTCACCTCCCAACCCTACTGGATTACCATCTAAATTAACTTCGATTAGAGAAATGGCTTCTGCAAGAGAAGATACATCTTCTACACTGAAAAAAAAGATACTTGTATGACATTTCATACCTCAGTTAAAAATAAATATTAAAATCTTTTATCGCTAATTTTTTAATCATCCTTACCTCTGCAAGTCGTTGTTACTGAGAAATAACTTTTGTAACTTAGTTGTGTGTTGAAATCCTAGTAATTTTCTCAACTTATTTCTTTTTAGATTCAATTCCCTCAGTGATATCAGTCCCTGGAGATCGTCCGAACCTATACTTTTAATTTGATTGCCGGCCAAATTAAGCACTTTTAGCTCACCAAGATTAGATAAACCACTTACTTTAGATATTCTATTACCATGTAAATCTAACACCTCCAATTTGAGTAGATTTGCTAAGCCTTCAATCCTTTTTATCCTTTATGAAATAAAATATAGCTTTAGTATAAAAATTTAAAAGAATTAAACGGAGACATAAATATTTTACCTGTTTTTACCCATCAGTAAAACTCTCAGATTAAAGAGTTTTTCAAGGGAAGTAATTTTATCGATCTGATTATCATATACGTCAAGGAATACAAGTTTTCCTAACTCAAGCGGAGACAATCCTGACAGGCTATTTATTAAATTATGTTGTAATGATAACAGACGTAAGGTCGGCTCGCCGACTATATTGGGTATGGAGGAAAGGCCTCGTCTGAAAATAAAAGAGAAATTTTGGTTATTACGAAAGAAATTGGCGGAATTTTATTTAGTAAGGTACTCTGTGAATATTATTTCACATTTATTATAGATCTGAATGAGGGACTTCATTTCGCTAACAGTGAAGGTAATAAAAGCGAACTCGTATTTTATTCGTATCTCTATATATCGTGTCTCGGTTATTAATTATTTGAAAGTTGTCTCGGTTATTGATGTTTTCAAAAAGTATTAGGTATTACGGTAATGTCATATTTTTTTACTATTTTTCTGAGAACTTAGGCCGCCAATAAAGAAAGATAGACGGAGCGCTGCGTACATTTTATGTGACACCAACACCATTCAAAAAACATGCGTAATTTATTGTAATAAAATGGACTCACGCACACATTTGAATCTAAAATCATTTGTAACCAACAGTATAGTTGTGCATATTATGTGCATCCAGCAGTTGTTAAAAAAAGAAAGATGTGTGCGTGTGTGCGTGTCAAGAAGTTGAGCATGGTTTTGGCGTCGTCACTTGAAATATACGCAGTGTTCCGTCTATCTTTCTTCTTTCTTTGTTTGTCTGATACTAAGAATAAAAATATCTGAGAAAATGAAGCATTTTGGTAATTATTATACACCGCTTCGGTATTATTGTTTGGAAAATTAATTTAATAGGAAAGTACTATTTGGTTTTATAAGCCTTGAGCTATATTAACAAAAGAAAAATTATGCCATTTGAGTAAAGGTTTTGTTACGTACAGATTAACCATTTTAGCGCCTGATTAGCCTTTGGACAAAATGTAGAGTTCCGAAAAAACAACGTCCTACCTGTCAAGACTTATTCTATCTGGTAGACGATCTTTTTCCTGTGGAGTTCTAAAAAGCTGCACCTTTCCTTCGCCCACAGCCTGCAGATTAAGAACATCATCCTTCCCACTTTCCTTATTAATATAATCATTGCTGTAAAATGAAAGAGCGGCTTTATTAGTTATTTTAGTATGAATGTGTATTTTGCAAAAACATTCGCGGGCACAAAACAGCCCACCAAGTTTAATTGTAATCAGATGTATGATTACAATAAACTTGGTGGGCTTTTTTCTATTGAATCAGAAAAGCGTGGAAAACGTACAGATAATAAACAAATATTCGTTTTTGAAGTGAAAATTTCTTTAGAATCGTTGTGATTTGAAACTCGATGAAACGAAAAAGCGACACTAAAAAGAGAAACATATACATCTGTAGTTGTTTGTGTACTTCCTATTATCTCGGTCTCCTCTTTGTGCGGTGCTTCATAGTGTCCCCACTCTTGTCTACTTTTCTGAAGGTTTCACTTCAACCGTGTGCGAACGGCACACATGTCTTTTTTTTTCATTTATTCATTAATAATCTATAGACTTATATATGGTTTAAAAATCAAGAGCAATTTTTGGATGAAATTTTAAGGAGAAATTTTAAGTGTTCTTCTATTCAATAGTAGCTGCTATAACGCAAATCATGTCGCGAACCCCCTACGATCTACTGGCAAATCCCTAGTGGTTCGTGATCATGTATAGTCTGTTCGCTTAGATACGGTCGCTTTTGTGTCGCGCCGCCTCGGCACGTGCCGCATCTTGTCAAAGACCGCCGCGTGCGGCGTACACCCACAGGAAAATTTGGCATTTTAAAACAAAACGCCGTAGTGAAAGGTTGTTTTTGTTGACTCTGCTACGTATACATAAAATGTTTTTACATCCTTGGGAGGACAGTGAAGTGTCTTAAGATGAAATATTGAGTGAACCAATAACAAAAATACTATTTTACTGTGGATTCAGAACGTGATAACGTTGAATTATAAATACAGGTGGCAATGATTCCGACACTTCGAGTGATGAAGAATAGTGTCTATTTTACTTTCGTTTATGTTTACCTACTCATATTTTTCACTTGAATTCCCTTTGCTACCTGTGTTTATTATTTATATTCGTATTTTATTACAATAACCATAATAATAAAAAAGAATTTTATTTTATTCTTAGAACAGAAAAACATTTATTTAAGAAACATATTAAAAATAATAAAATAAAAGCAAAATAATAAGTGCGCCTCCGGGTGTACTGTCACTATCTTAGTGCACAGACTATACCTACATACCTCACTTTGGGAAACCTTATTCTTTTTATAATTACGTTTAACATAATTTCGAATGTTATTACAGTGTTCAAAAATTTTGTCCAGAATTGTGTACCTTACTAGTGAGGGTGTTCATAATGGGAAAGGCGTCCGTGTTTTAACAAAAACACGACAAGAAAATAGAACAGAAATGTTTCTTACCCAGTTAGTATTGTACTAGATCGTTGAAGTGCTGGATGTGCAGCTCTTGGGTCTGCTAACGCTGGCTTTATTTGTAAAAATAAACGACTATCTCCACCTTGTGGGGTTTCCGCTGGGGGGCCATTATTATCAAGGGATTGAACTGATCTTCCTCTTGTGCGAAAAGCTAACTTCCTTACCTAGAAAATGTAATAAACGATAAGATATTTCCACTTAAACCACAAAAATGTTTTCGTAAATTTATTAATTATTAATCACACATTTCCACGGCTGAACGTGACAGGCATTAGATTCAAATAATTATTAACAACTATATCACAAAAAGCGTTAATAAATTGGCCCCATTTGAGAAATCATTGTTTTGTTAATAAATTCGTCCAAAAGGCAGTTTTAGTCCATTTCAGCAATTTTTGATACTGTTGCCTGGCAACCAATATATCAGTTATCTATGCATAGCACCAAGGCACAGAACACAATTACTCTTCACTAGGTTTAGACATAAAGGCTGATTTACACAGGGTAAGTAACAGGTGCCAGTGCTGGCGCCGAGGACTAACTCGCAATGTTTACATGCAGTCAGTAGTCGTGGTAACTTCTTCAGGGTGTACGCACGTTATTGAAGTAAGTGGGCAAAAATGAATTCACGGAAACGGCAGAATTTACAACGATTGAAATATTTATTGAGAAAATGTTCCTATCTGCTGTTGAAAGAGTTGACGGAAATGTTAGAAGAAGAGATATTTAAAAAAAAACGACTTTAGGTAAGAAATGGATAGACGACAGAAAAGAAACTGGAGGTTCTGCTTTGTTGTTGACGTGACGTCTCCCTACAATGCAGCACCAGCGACTGACCAAGTACTGACTTGGTCGTTTAGACAAGGTTAACACCACTGGCGCGGGTGGCGGGGGGAGTGGACTGACTTCAAAATATTCAAGCAGGAATATTGAAGTCAGCAATGGCGCGACAGCGCTGTACTGACTCCAAGTCAATTTACACTATGTCAGTATCTGGTCAGCACTGACTTGCCTGGAATTTGGAGCCAGTTACTGACCCTGTGTAAATCACCCATAACATCAGGTCAGGTCATTAACGTCGGATCGAAATAGACCATAGACTTAGAATATATTGACGTACATAAACGTAGTGATTATATTCTCTTTGGGTGTACAGTATATTCTAAGCGTAGTCTAAGTCTATGAAACAGACGGTCAACAAAGAGTATTTTATAAAATCTTTATACTATGTGATTCAAATAAGGATAGGGACGTCAATGACCTCGAAGGACCGTGATCTGTCAACTGTCACTTGAAAAGTACGGCTTGCAAAAAACATTAATTTTCTACTTTTATATTTATTTTAATTAGTATTATCAAATCTATTGATGTCATAATTAGTTTTAAAAATAATTTTAAAACTCTTTTATTTTGTAATATAATGCCTATTTTTCTTTTAAATAACAGTCGATTGAACATTTTAAATACCTACATTAATACATGTTCAATTTTATAGGGGAAAGCAGCAGTGATGATAATGATGATGACGATGATGACTACTCTGACAGTGATGCAGAGATGAGCGGAATTGAAGTGCTAGATTCCGATTAAAACTTATTCTTTCATGGTTCTTTTGTATTTATTAGTAAATAAATATTATTTCAAATATATCTGTTTTGCTCACCCTACCTTACTGATTTGAATTGACGTCACAATATGGCGCTAGGTCAGTCCTATTCTTATTTGAATCGCATAGTATCACAATATTATTGTCGCACTGAGACTAAGAAATCGCCCGAAAGCGATTTAAGCAACTTAAACATTGATGTTTTAAAAAATCTAGCTAACATAAATGAAAACCGAAATAATAAGCTAAGGCGAAAGGCAGGCTATTTAGTCTTTCATGTCACGCACCAGTGTTTTTAATTTCGCAAAATGACTGTTTGTGCTGTGAAATCATGTACAAATGACTCTTGGAAATAAGAACATCACTTTTAATAAGTAAGTATACAATTTTCTGGTGTATTTCTTTGTAAAACAATACGAAAGCTAAATGTCAATACAAGTAATAATACTGCGCAATAATATTCGAGTGTTGCCTAGCCTATGAAATGTTTTTACCATTTTTTGATGTCATGATCAACCGGAAAGGTTATATGTATAGGGGTTTTAAACGGTCTAATTTTACAGGTTTTACCCAACCTATAGAGTAAAACCGTTTTAAGGCTTAGGGTTGAACTACATCTGGCAGCACGGAATCGCACTTTCCTGTGCTTCTATCCTTTTTGGTCACTCAGAACCGTCATTTACTAGAGCGAGAAAGAGAGCGGTAAACCAGTTTCAAAAGTTTATCTGTCATTCTTGACAATTCATACTAATATTATAAATGTCAAATTATTTTTATTCCCTCCATAGATTTCCAACTGATCCCGTAATTTCAAGTCGTTGGACTGAAATAATAAGGCGGGCTAGAAATGAATCCTGGTGGAAGCCTAAAGAAAGGACGTATATATGTTCAGTTTACTTTCATGTCAAGGACACTTACACAACAAAGAGTGACAGACAATATTTTTAAAAATATACCATCGAAAGGCAATAGTACCGAAAACAATTAAAATTTCAGGGTTTTTAAATAAAATTGTAATTTAAATAAATAAACAACGTATTCGTATTCATAACGTATTCATAAGTTTTTTTATTTATTTACTTGCCTTCCCTCGCGTACCATCTGGTTACAGGTATTCATGTGAGATCGTTTATTTTTTACAGTATAAAATGTAGCCTATATACACCAAGTTTTACAAAATTTCATCTTCCAGTGGCAGGACTTCATTGATTTCATGCAATGATTTGATCAAGTCATGAAACTGGATCGATATATGAATTTAAAAAAATTAAACATTTGCTATCTCTTGGCCGAAGTTTACGCTTAACCAAACTTACATTTCTTCACAGTCACCCATCTCTACTCCCATATACTTACAATTTTCCCCCCATAACTTATATATTATTATTATATAGATTGTCCCCCTATAACCATAAACATTTTTTTAATGTTTATGGGGGAACAATTGTGGGGTAATATTTTTGGTGGGATATTTGGAGGGAATTGGGAGATTTTAATTACCAAAACATTAATCTGGAAAAAGCCGTGATGATTAAAAATATCTGCGAAAGCACACGAACGAATGCACAATGCTGCGCACGACGATAGCCAAGTGGCTTCTAAGTTGGTTCAAGTTAATAAATACTTGTAATTATCTCGCACACGCAACACACTGAGGAGTTCTGGGTTGAAGTTTATAATTTCAAAAATGTAGTCGGTGATAGAACTTACGGACATGTTAGCAAATTGGCATTAGCAATTTTGTCGTTGCCATTTTCTAAAGCAGTTGTTTATTAAAGACAAACTTCGAAACAGATTGGCCATACACACTGCCAGATCCATCTTAAGAATAAGATATACATTGCTAGAAGGATGTGCTCATTTTAAACCAAGTTCAAAGATGCTAAAGAGATTTAACTCGGAAAAAATGTACGGAACTACAGACGGCGCGTGTAAAGATGCTGATCCAGCAATGAAGGCTATTGCTGAAATTGTATAAAATTGTATTTCATTAATAAATAAATATTCTGCTTTTTGTGGGGGTGGTTTTTCTTTTATAACCTGAATTTTGGGGGAATTTCGGGGAAGATTTGGGGAGAACGCGAGACTGCCATCTAGCAACACTGCTCACAACAAGCATTTTGTGGGATTACTATACACTTATAGTTTTTGCGTTGTAGCATGGTGCGGATGACAGGTTGACAGGTCACTAGAACCTAACTTGCGTGCGTATGCAAGATACAACAAACATTTTAACTATGAGAAAATAACACCGAATTTGTTTTTATTAATTTTCTATATTCTATTATGACTATTAGATTAACATTAACTTCAAAAACCTCACCTGATGTAGTTATTTTTTACTAATAAAATTATAAAAGTTTAATTTATTTCACTCGCGTGCGCAGTTACGTACTATGCTTACTAGCGGTAATTGTTTTTAATTACTAGAGATGTGCCTCATAATCGGACGTAAAAACTGTCAAGCGAATATAATAGCTAAAAATAAGTAAGGTAGGTAATTCTATTTTAGTATGTGTGATGCAATACCGTCATATTCTTGTACACTAAATTTAAGTAGCTTACGATTCATATACTACAATAAATACATAAACAGAGAAAGTGGTAAAACTAGCTAAAAGTACAACTTTGTAATGGCTCGCGAATTCATATAAATAAGATTTAAAAAAGAATTGTTCTGCAAAAAATATATTATTGACCTTGGCCAGACCATAGATCTGACTAAGGGTTGGCCCAAAACAATGTTGGAACCTGAGAGGTTATCCGACATTTTTTCATCAAGTTATACTCCATTCATAATTCATAATCAGCGCCATCTAACGTATCTAACGTGGTACTAATACAAAGTATTTTTTTAGTTTTCTTACAGATGGCGTTAGTAGTACAATAAAAATCTAATTAATGAAAATTGTTATATCTTCTATTTTATTTTAATGTGGGTAAAATATTTTTTTATGATTGAATTGAACACATCTAGACATGAATCGAAAATACTATGTCAAAGCACAAACCTGAAAGTGTGATAGTTTCTCAGTAAATTGTACCATAAAAATGCATAGATTATGGGATAGTACAGGGCTCGCTTCGCTCGCCCTGATTAAAAAAAAGGAAATTAAATGTTTCTATCTTTATTCCGCCATTATGTTGTTCTCGCTTAAAGGAATCTCGAAGGCGAATTACTAACGCCCCCGCTGGACTTGCCTTAACAATTTTTTTGTTCGTTTTGGTATTTTAAATAAACAAACTCAACAAATAGCAAAAATTAACTTAACAAAACACAACAATAAACTCAATAATCGAAAGTAAAAGCAATATAAACTAAACTATAAATTACAAAATGGCCGATAGGTACTTCATACAAAGTACTAGGCACTAGCATAGATAATACACATTAGTGTTGTCAGGTGTCGATTTTCAGGGGACTGGTGACACGTCCCGATTCACTCTTGATAGGGACACTAAATGTCCCGATTTTTTACTAAACTCCTTAGTCTGTACTTCGATTGATAATTATGACAACAAAAATTAATACATCTGTAAGCTGTTACTGTGGCGGTTACTACTTTTAAATATTTTACCTTTGACATTTCGTATTTTCTCACCAAACTCGGCCTAAATAGTCAACATCAAAGTTTTGAACTTTACGCGTATGGTGTTGGCAAATTACAGTTATCATTCATGCTGTTTCGTTTTTTCTCTTGCCCACCACCCGCCCCGCCACGCTATGCATCGACATCATCAATTATTTATTATTTAACATGTACGCTAGGGATTGACTAAACTATATCAAAATTAATGTCGATATTTATCTTGAATGTTTATATTTAATCGATAGACTTGCCCCGCCGTGTTTGGCATTACAGGTCGGCGGATTGGGACGGAATGCGGTCTTTCTTTGCATCCTACCCATGGGGGTGGGTTTGCTTCTCGCCGGATGATCCCAGCGCTGTTGCTGACTCTGTCACTGATGTGGTGCTACAGGGAATGGAACTATTTATTCCATCATCTGTGGTACCCATCGGAGGCAGATCGCAGCCTTGGTTTGGTCGCTCCTGTAAGACTGCATTACGCAGTAAGCAGGAGTGCTATCAGGCCTGGGATGAGGCTTCGGCAGCTCTTGATGTAAACACCAGCATGCTTAAAAAAAGTATAACTTCGCCTCCAGGTCCTCCAAAAGTGTTATTGCCAAGGCAAAGTCAGAGCACATAAGCAGAAAAGGCGAGAAACTAGTTCGCCTTCCTTCGGGAACCCGTGCATTCTAGTCTCTCGCCAAGGCTGTCCAAGGGAATTTCTGTAAGCCATCACTACCATCTCTGCACAGGGAGGACAACTCACTGGCCCACGACGCAAAAGAGAAAGCCGACCTTTAGGCTCACTTTTGCGTCCAACTCGACTCTTGATGACGGGGGGAACACACCGCCGACCATCCCGCGGTGTGAGTGCTCCATGCCGGATGTGCGGTTCTCACAGCGCTCGCTTCGCAAAGCACTTCTCTCCCTGGACATCCACAAGTCGAGTGGGCCTGACGGAATCCCCAATTGTGCTGAGGACGTGTGCTCAGGTTGGCACCGGTTCTAACGCGTCTTTTCCGGCACTCCTACTCCCTAGGCGTAGTCCCGAAATCATGGAAGACAGTTTTGTCCAACCGATCCTAAAAGGCGACCGCTCAGACCCGTCCAACTACAGGCCTATCGCCATCACCCCTTGTGCTCCAAAATAATGGAGTCCGTTATAAACTGCCAGCTCATGCGGTACCTTGAGGATCACCAGCTGATTAGTGACCGCCAATACGGTTTTCGTCGGGGTCGATCAGCTGGTGATCTTCTGGTCTACCTGACTCATAGATGGGCGGAGGCAGTAGAGTCCAAGGGGGAGGCATTGGCCGTTAGTTTGGACATTGCGAGGGCTTTCGATCGGGTTTGGCACAAAGCGCTTCTTTCGAAGCTCCCTTCCTATGGGCTTCCCGAGAAATTGTGCAATTGGATCACCAGTTTTCTTGCAGATCGGAGCGTAAAGGTCGTGGTAGACGGTGCATGCTCCGACTATAAGCCTATTAACGCTGGTGTTCCACAAGGCTGCGTGCTATCACCAACGCTGTTTCTTCTGCATATCAATGATATGTTGCAAACCGGTAGCATTCATTGCTATGCGGATGATAGTACTGGTGATGCTCTATACGCCGGCCGTGCGAATATTTCTCGGGAAAACGTCGCCGAGTACGGGAACAAACTTGTGTCTGAAGTCGAGTCTTTGCTGAACAAAGTCTCGGATTGGGGGCAACTAAATCTAGTCCAGTTTAATCCACAGAAGACACAAGTTTGCGCGTTTACCGCTAAAAAGAACCCCTTTGTCGTATCTCCTCAGTTTCAAGGCACTCCCCTTGTTGCCTTAGCCAGTATCGGAATCCTCGGCGTCGACATATCGAGTGACGTGCAGTTTCACGGTCACTTGGAAGAGAAGGCCAAATTGGCCTCTAAAAAGCTTGGCGTGCTCAGCAGAGCGGGACAGTATTTCATGCCGGCACAACGCCTGCAACTTTACAAGGCGCAGGTTCGGCCTCACATGGAATACTGTTCCCATCTCTGGGCTGGGGCTCCCCAATGCCAGCTCCTTCCACTTGACCGCATCCAGCGCAGAGCGGCTCGAATCGTCGACGACCGAGTCCTTTCCGATCGGCTCGATTCATTGGCGCTGCGAAGAGATGTTGCATCTCTTTGCATTTTCTTTCGCATTTACCACGGGCAGTGCTCTGAGGAATTGTTCGGATTAATCCCAGCCGCCAAATTTCACGAATGCACATCGCGGCAGAACTCCCGATACCATCCACACCATATGGATGATTGGCGGTCCACCACTGTGCGATTTAGAAGATGTTTTCTTCCTTGCACAACTTCCTTGTGGAATAGTTTACCACCAGCGATTTTTCCGGACCGATACGACTTAGGGACTTTCAAGAAAAGAGCCTACTCCTTTTTAAAAGGCCGGCAACGCATCTGCAATTCCTCTGATTCCCCTGGTGTTGCAGTTGTTCATGGGCGGCGGTAGTCACTTACCATCAGGTTAGTTTGCTCGTTTGCCCCCTCTCCTTTAAAAAAAAAAACAACAAAATAAATTCTCGGTTTGCGTTCAATAAATGTAATTTTATTTTGCCGTTTGTCAAACAGATTCCCTCCGGATTCTATAATTAGAAAAAATGGTTAAGGTTAATTGGACGGGTTGGTTGGAATCCAAAGACAAACTCAACAATTTGCAGCAAACATTTACTTGAAAAGTATAAAAGAAAAAGAAGAATAAAAACAATTTTATTAAAAGGAGCCATTTCTACATTATTTGTACCTTATTTGTAAGTGTAATATTGTTATAATAATAAGACTTCAAAAATTTTACTTTCAAAGCTTTAGATAAAAATAGAGATAGATTTTTATACATTATTAAACTGTAGTACATTAAAGATAAAAAAATCTTGAGATTATACTATTTAAGCCATTATGAATCCAACTAAGTATCTATTTATTAACCAAAAAAAATGTATAACCTTACTTCATCACCCGCACCTCACGCTATTTTCCCCAAGGGGTTGCGCGGAGCTTCGGATTATATTCCCAAGTCACAATGATAAAAAATTTTGCGTCTAGTGGCGCTTCAAGAGCATTACTAGATATAATATATTTAGTAATGCTCTTGAAGCGCCACTAGACGCCCGCGTATGAGACGCGCAGTTCAATGTGCCAGGATAGTATAAATTCCATAGTATTTGATACTCACAACGCTCGATGCCTGATTCATGCTTGATGGCCGACGACATTGTGCCGAGGGCTTTAATAGCGTGGTTCATCGCCTACAGCGTTAGTCGTAGAGAAGAGGAACTCGTGGTTAAGTAATAGCTGCGCGGGTCAATAGATCTGCGGGATTAAGTTGTACTTGCTGCAGTCAGTCCATAAATGAGTGACCATTTTCTTAACATACCGCAACTGACTGCAACTGTCACGGAGTGTTTCAATGTTTACTATTTTGTTTAAAAATTTATTTGCAAATAAAACTCGATAATTGTACGTTTTAAGTTAAAAAATTATTTGATTTTATACTATATCATGATGTCGTACAGTGTTATGGGCTGTAAAAGCCGCAGTGAACGAAAAATTGAAGGCATTACATTTCCCGCGTAAGTAAACTTATTTCATGAAAATGTATTTAAATAACTTTCTGAATCACGATTTACATGGAAGTATTAATTAAAGCGATGTTCACCGTCATTTTTTTCTATAAATTACAATGAATTATTAGCGATATTATAACCTCAAATCTATGTTGCCAGCTAAAGTTTATAATTACCCGAGGTACGACCTCATCGCTTACAATTACAGCGAGAGTACTGTTAATATACCTGTGTTTATTATGTCATTCAAATTTATTCATCTTGATGTTTTTTTATTTGGCAGTTTCCCAATTGATTCGGAAATAAAAAGAAAATGAGTTTTAGCAACCGGTAAGAAGAACTGAGAGCCTACTAAATACTCTCGACTTTGCTCCAGGCGCTTTGAAAGGAATTTATTAGTCCGAAAAAGGACAAGAACTGAATTGTTTCGTAATGCTGTCCCAACACTTTATACAAAATAGGTTTGTATGCTTAAATATGGTCGTATTTTAAATCTTCTAACTGTGTTTTTTTATGTAGTAGATGGTTAACTAAAATGTGTAAGTATAATATGATGGACTATGATGGGATAAAAGGAAATTCAAAAGGCATCATTTCTTTTACACTGAATATATAGAAGAAAATTGAAAAATGTAACACAAGCTGAACCTGATGATTTAGTGATGGAACAACCAAATACGGTGCGTCTTTAATTTTCATTGCCTTGCTAACTAAACACTAGTACTAGTGATAAGAATTAATATAAAAGTTATAATTATCATGTAACGACATGCTGTTATATTTTTTTTATTGAATGCTAGATAATATTGAAATTATGTGATATTTTTCCAGGGGGACGTTAAAATTACTAAAAATTGGCATTAGATTGATGATATAGTTAGACCAAGCACATTTGCGGTAGGTTTTAAGTTTTAAAAAGATTGTGTTGTGCCACTTACGAAACCTGGTGGTCTTGTCATACAAGTGGGCTAAGGGATTAAACACTAAAACCAGAGACTGAACAGTAGCGTATGTTATCTTTACCTTTAAATTTGTATGTGTAAAAGCTGAACTACTCACTGATTGATTAGCTGACATTACGCACAGCATTATTGTCGTTGTTTTTGAGAGCCATTGGTTTCCTTGTTTACATTTTGTATTTTGCTTTGCTGAATATGGTATAGGTGACATGTTACATTATGAACACAATTGAAAATCTCTTGTTTACGATCAATAACGGCCGCTAATATGTTTAATGGATTAAAAACATTTGAACTTTCTGTTTCAGGCACTGGGTACGTCAAGAAGTCTTACCAAGAAATTGAAACAGCAGCAAAATCTGTCGGAGAAGAGGTTGAGGCAGGTGTAAGCTCTTCGTCAGAAAACAAGGCGTCTAAAAATAAAAGTGACAAATCTGGAACAAATTCTTGAAGAGTTTAAGGCCAAAGCTCTTGTGAACGAAAAGGATAGCAATCTATTTAACTCGATTCCTTATATTGGCAATCACAGAATGCTTCTCATTAAAGCTGTCGCTTTAAGATATTCTGAAATAAGAGGACATCATAACATAAACACTCACGCCTGTCACCCAGAGGGGTAGGCAGAGACTACGGACTTCCATTTGGCACGATCCTGACACACTTCTCTCGCCTCCTTTACATCCCGACTCTTCCGTTCACTTCTGCAACATAAATTTGCTTTGTCACTCTTTCCTCGTTCATTCTTTCTACATGACCAAACCACCGAAGCATTCCTTTCTTAATCCTGGTCATAACGTCATCTTGCAAACCACACTTTTCTCTTATCACACTATTTCTCACCCTATCATTCAGATTCAGCCCTAGCATACTCCTTAATGACCGCATTTCTACAGCATTTGTTCTACTCTCATGCTTCTTCTGCCAGACCCAACTTGCACTACCATACATTAATGTAGGGACTAACACAGCATTATGAATTGCCAAACGTGCCTTTTTTGACACATTCTGACTCTTCATAATAGCGTGTAGAGCCCCATTCACTCTATTTCCTGCGTTCACTCGTCGTTCTATATCCTTATCATATCTACCATCCCTGCTAAATAAACATCCCAAATATACAAACTCATCCACTTGCTCAATCAACTCCCCTTCTATTGTAATTTCACATAACGTTTTACTTTCTTCTCTTTCAAAAACCATCACTTTCGTCTTACTTGCGTTCACTTTCATAACCCTTTTTTTTAAATTACCAGTTCATTAAAGTAACCATCATTTGCAACTCGGCCGCCGACGATGCAAATATGACTTGATCATCGGCGTACAAAAGGCATTTGACGGTTAACTCACCCATTCTCAACCCACATTCTTCAACTTTCAAAGTTTGCAAACAACTGTCCATAAATAGGTTAAACAACCACGGGGAAGCTACACAGCCCTGTCTGACACCTTTTTGAATACCAAACCAGTCCGAGTAGACCCCATTGATCCTGACACAAGCACTAGAGTCCCTATAAAGAGACCTTAATGCCTGTATCAAACCAGCGCTCAAACCAAATGAGTTAAGTGTTTGCCATAACACATTCCTGTCCACTCTATCATAAGCCTTTTCCAAGTCCATGAACGCACAAAATACTTTCTGGTTTTTGGCCAAAAACTTCTCCGCAACCATGCGCATAGAAAATACTTGATACCCATCTCCTTTCTAAATCCAGCTTGCACATCCCAAATTTTTCCATCAGTTTCTTCCATAACGCTTTCAATTAACACCTTAGCGTACAGTTACTCACAATGCTAAGCAAGCTAATGCCACGGTAGTTTTTACAGTCCTGCTGTGACCCTTTTCCCTTATATATTGGGACTATAACGGCTTTGCACCAGTCTTCCGGTACCCGCTTCAGTTCCCAACATAAATTAAACAAGGTGTACAGCAGGCCTGCCACCACTCCCTCTCCAGCCCTTAGCATTTCAAGTGATACTCTATCATATCCGGCTGCCTTACCTGCTTTCATGCTTTTCATTGCTTTCATTATTTCATCTACACTTATCTCCCTACCTCTCTCCACTTCTTTCGGAATTTCTATTTCACTTAATTCAGACGACTCTTCACTCATAAACACGCTTTCAAAGTATTCCTTCCATCTCTTTAAATTAGAAACTTCATCATTCAGCATACAGCCATTCTCGTCTCGTATAGCATTCATTCTAGGCTGTATTGAATTTCCCCTGGCAGTTCTTACGAGTTTCCAGAACATTTTAATATTTTCCTGGAAGTTATCAGATCTTCTATCATTCTTATCCGTTCTTTCTTGCTTTTTCCTTTCAACAACTTCTTTTACTCTCTTATTTATACGTCTAAAGTCTGCCTTTTTTCTTTCAATCTCATCAATCATACCGCTAGAATTACCAGCTTTGGTTGCTAGTAAATCTAGCCATGCTCTCTTCTTTGCTTCAACTTCCATCCGTACCTCATCATCCCACCACAACGTATTATTTTTCCTTTCATTCGTTCTCTTACTTACACCACATACTTCGGTGGCTGTTACATCATGAAACCTAAATTAGTTTTATTTCAAGGATAATTATAATTATATTGGAATTACCAATACCTATAAGTGTAATTATTATGATTTTCTTAACAAATAAATATGTTTTAATATTTGTTATTAATATTACCTATTTATCATATTTGCTTTAATTGTCCTATCCTAATAACATGTGATAAAGTGGCCTAGAATTACTGACGTACGCTTCACAAACAAAATCTCCCTATTCTGTGGGTAACATTGCCAAAATGGCAGCACTGTGATGCGTGAATGAAAGGCAGAATAGCGGTTACGCGACCCCGCCGTCTATTGGATTCTCTGTCTACGGTTTTCGGGCTGTCAGGTCAGGTCGTCTATACGCCAGTCAGTTTGTTTAATCTAGGGATGCCCGATTTTTTGTATTGAATCGATCTTCTGGATCGTAACCTCGTGAATCGATTCACGATTTAATCATATTGCATTGAATCGATCTTATTCGATCTCGGAAAATCGTATCGTAATTTTATAAAAATAAAGAAAAGCACAGTATTATTTTTGAAAAATATAAAACAGGATTTACATTTATAAATTCAAATATTTAAAAAAATTCTAAAATAAAAGTAGCGTAAGTTATTCCCTTAACTCAGAATAAGTGCATATGTGATGACGTCTGTGATGATTTTTTTAAATTGTTAGTATTTCCACTAGTTTTAACCATCTGTTTACACATTTTACACTGTCCACATCACACACTTAATATAAAAAGCCCAAACGTTTGATTTGGTTGGCGGTCCATATTAAAAAGTATTTTAAAATAATAGTGTACGCTCACAGAACAGCTCAACTTTTCGTATCGGAATATTACAAAGAATGAAAGATCATAGAACACTAACCCGATAATAAAATAAACAAAATATTATCATACCTACCTTCATATTTCATACATTACCGTTTTTGATGTTACTCGAATCTACTCTCATTCAATGTGTAGGTAGGTAATCTTACTTTGTTTTAGTTATTCTGTCCCCTCCCCGGCAATACGATAGGTATGCAAATATCAGTTCGTACGTTAGGACGTTACGGTTCGGTTGATGTTTAGGTTTTAGTTGATACGATTTTTCCATACGATCTTATAGGCATACAAATCGATCTGGGTGAAGATCGAATTGCCTTGAATCGATTTAAAAATCGGTAGACCGTATAGCCGTGAATCGATCTTCCAGAAAATCGATTCAGATCGGGCATCTCTAGTTCAATCTAAGCTAAGTCTATGGTATAAACTGACGTACAATACGGCCGACGTATCTTGGCGAGTCTGAATATAGGCTCTGCGAAGTTTAGCGCATGAACACTCGTGAAGAAAACTGTTATTGTCATTTTTATATATACCAATGTACAAATAAAATTTCCTAATACAGTGACCAAAAATATCAAAACACTTTGGAGACATTATAAATTAAAGATTCAATTTTGATACCTCACCTTTCGATAGGGGCAGATTTTATCACAAACACATACAATATTATTTACATTTAATACTTTTATTTATTTACACTTATTATTATTTAATCACTGTCGCTGAGGAAATTCTAACATAAAGTCGTCGGCCCCTTGTGTACCATGTGAGGTACTTGGCATAGGTTCATCTTCGTAATCGTCGCTCTCACTTTCAGACTCACTTTCTGAATCTGAAGCTGTATTAATGATGAATAATTGATCCGTCATTTCGTCAATAATGGTCGCTCTTCCTATAGTCATGTTCGACCTCTTGCACTTTTCTGCATAAAGCACTCCATTCATTCTGACCCATTAAATTTACTTTTTCTTGTATGAGCTCCATTGTCCGGGTTACGTTCCAGTCGACGTTTTAGCGGCTACGTGCCCTTTAATGGCAGCCCACCATCTCGATGGGGTTTAAATCGGGATGATATGAGGGTAAACGAAGGACATCGTGGTTGTTTTGTTTAAACATTTCATCTATTACGTATTTTTATTCACGTCTTTGTTTTTTTATTAGATCGTAAAGTTGTGGTTTACGCATGTCCTTTCATATGGTATACCTTTTCTAATAACCACGATTCCATTTTGCCTTCTTGTCATTAGATGTAGGCAGGATCCATTAATTTGTTGTGGTACGGAGCATTATCGATAACCACCACCGAGTTAGGGCTCAAATTTGGAATCAGTTGGGTCCGTAACCATTTCTCATAATTTTTGAAATTCATGTCATCATGATAGTCTCCGGTTTTGCTGCCAGATTTGAACATTAGTAGCGCGTTCGGAACAAACCCTGCTTCTGACCCAGCGTGTACCATCACTATCCGCTGACCTTTTGATATCGGGCGCTTTGGTCCTTGGCGGAACCATCTGACCACGCCTTACCTTTTGTATGTGATGAGTGGGCATACGACTCGTCAGTGAATACAATTGGTCGCCCTTCGTCCCTGTATTTTTCATTGCCTTCAAGTACAAGATCCTTTTCAGGCGAATGTCGGTCTTCTCTATAAGAACCATTCTATTGGTTTCGGTCTTTCGCCACTTGAAACCCAAGTTTTTGATAATTGTCTTTAAGCTCGTTTTACCACCTTGAAAATTTATATCCCGTTTGAGTTTCGCTAGTAATTTGTTTATCGTCGGCATTTCTTTTCAGTTTTGTGGAAGTTGTGTATGCATCTTTTTACTACTCCCTGGTCAAAATTATCCATATCAGTAATAGGTTTTGATCTAGACCTTTTTTTACCAGGCGTGCGGAATACTGAAAGTAAGCCCGAAATATTGCCTTCAGTTGCGATCCGCTGTACTGTGCGTTGGGACACACCAGTTGCGTTAGCAACTCTTAAATAAACTTTATCGACATCTTTTACGCCTTCTTCTTTTTCTTTTTTCATATATTGCGTTAAATCGTAAATAATTTTTCTCGCCTGGCGATTTAACACACTGTTATGTTTTGGTGGCATGTTTGGCGAATAATATAAGTGCTAACTGACACTTGCAAATAAAACAAATAAAACAAATAAAACAAACAAAACAAACTTAACACTATTAATAAAACAAACAACAATAACAACGAAAACTTTTGTAACCGACTGTGCTCAAGACAGAGATAGCGACACGAACACGACACCAATGCTAACGTGTGACTGAGAAATATTACCGTGTACCGAGCATTGCCGAATAAGCACGAAGCTTTACGAAGTAACCAGAAAGGATGTCAACACGCGTGCCTGAGGATGTTGTTTAATCGATTTTATTCAAATCGATTAAAATTAAGACATAAAATATATTTATTTGCAATTTATAAGGAGGTTCTAAATTTTCTCAAATAGTCGTTACTCAAGAAGACGTTAATAGATAATTGATATTTAAGTACATTATGTCTTTCAGCTGAGAAAATAATATGTTTTAGTTTTTTTTTATTTAAGTCGAAATCTTGTTTATTATCAACAAAATTCACTATATTTGTAAATCTATTTCGTTTAATATCTTATATAAACAAAAATCAATAACTTCTAAATAAAACTAATCGATTGCGATATTTTATGACTAAAGGGTCGATTGTGTTTACTTATGGTCAATCTCTAGCCTAGACCACCGCCCCGTACGTCGCCTCATGCCACCATTTTGTTCCTTAAAAAGCTATTGCGCAACCTTCTGCGCGAAGGTCGGACTCGCCAAGATACGTCGGCCGTATTGTAAGGATTTAAAAATAAAAACAAAACAAATTTTTGTATTAAACGTAGTGATTATTGTGTTCTGTGGATTATATTCTCTTTGATTTGTATAAAAAGACCTCTAGTGGTTAGAAGTCAACATAAATCATTTTATTATGAAATGGATTCAAAACGCAATCTCTATTTAATTAATGAATAAAATATTAAAAAGCCCTTTTTCATTTCAGCGCATTCCTAAATTCCGGTTCAGATTCACTCCAAAGAAAAAAATGGTGCGATATTTTGTAAATCCATACGAGAAAGATGGGTCTAATCTCGTTCTTAACAATGAAGTTATTGTTCAACAAGTTAATGATTATGTCAAAAATATTATTAATCGTCTGCAACCAACTCATAAAAATGTGGAAGGTGGTCTGTATGTCGGTGTAACCGGGGTTTCGTTTATGTTTTATTACTTGTCTAAAAATTCTCTTTTATCAGAATATAAAAATGTATACATTGAAAAGGCTCAGGAATATTTAAGACCCGCATTAGAATGCTCTGCTGGGGAAAGTACTTCATTTTTACTAGGGGATGCCGGGACCTATGCTTTAGCAGCAGTTCTTTTGAAAGAAAAGAGTGATGGTCGGTTTTCAGAATTTTTAAAAATGTACAAGGCTCTTTATAGTCAGTACCTTAATCCAAAGTTTCTGAAATGTGGTGGAGATGAATTTTTTGTGGGACGGGCTGGTTATCTTGCAGGGGCCCTTTGGATGAGCCGAGAATTACAAATGAAAATTTTTAGTGCAGAGGAAATGTATAAAATTTGTGATATGATGGTTACATCTGGTTTAGAATATTCAAAGCGATGTAGGAGCCCATGCCCACTAATGTATCATTACTATAAAAGTCAATATTTGGGTGCTGCACACGGTTTGAGCTTTATATTACAAATCCTTTTAACTGTACCAGGCTATATGAATTATAATAAATCTGCTGCTCAAGATATAAAAGCTACTGTAGAGTTTATGGCATCTTTGCAAACGGAAGATGGTAATTGGCCATGTTGTATGGAAGAAGTTGGATTAAGTGACCATAAACTAATACATTGGTGTCATGGAGCACCTGGCACCATATACTTAATGGCCAAAGCTTATCTTATATTTAAGGATCCAAGATTTCTAGAGTCTTGCATCAGAGCAGGGGATTTAGTCTGGCAGAAAGGCTTGCTACGTAAGGGCCCTGGAATTTGTCATGGAGTAGCAGGCAATGGATATGTATTTCTGCTGCTATATAGGTTGACCGGAGATGAGAAATACCTGCAAAGAGCAAAACTATTTGCAAGATTCATGAATACAGAGGAATTTGTTCATGATGCAAGATTACCGGACAATCCTGAAAGCTTATATGAGGGTACAGCGGGAACCGTGTGCTTTTTAGCAGATCTGTTAGTGCAAGATAAAGCTGAATTTCCTTTTCAAGATGTTTTTTCCAATTACCCCTTATAAATATTATGTTATCTAAATATTTCAATATTTAGAAATACATTTTAGAACTGCTTGTATCACTTTTTTACCTTTACAAGACAGTACCTTTATGAAACAGGACATTTATCAGAAATGGTTTGAACCTCAAATTCTAGTCAAACATTCTCTGCATTTCATTTCATAAATTGTATGATTAAAATGATATTGTAAATGCATTCAATAAATATGTCAGTTATTAGCCATTTTCTTTCAATTACCTAAAATAGTATAAAATTTTTATAATTATAAAAATTATATAGTATTACACATATTATATAATGTGCTATTGAGATTAAGTTTAATTTTTATCAACACACAATAGATAATAATAAGTCTATGGTAGCTCATTGGATAAGGCTCTTACCAGAAATATCACTGTCGAACTATGCTCGCGTATAGTTCGATCTCTGCCAGCAACGATTAAATTGTTAATTGAAGTTTTAACACTCACTGTTCAATTTTCAAACAATAGTATATGTGGGTCACGGAACAGGGAAAGGGTTAAGTACTGATTTATTTATACACTTTATTGTACTAAAGGTACAAACGGCAGACTTGATGCCATATGGCATTTTCTACCAACCAACCGAAAAGTTAGTGGGAGTGTGTACTGCAGTGGGCTAAGGTGAAAACCTAAAATTGATAAAATTCACACACACACACAAATACATACACACGCAAACACACACATGTAGATCATACTTATTTAAATATAAATAAGGATATAATAGATTACATATTATTTAATGTATTTTGAAATTTATTTATGTATAAATATAAATTTATATTAAAATCCTCTTGTTAGGGAATTTTCTTATTGCTAAGGGAAACGCATTCCAGAGTCGTACAGCTGTAACAGCGAAGGAGTTTGAGAGAAAACCAGTCGGTGAGATGGAATTCCCTGCCCCGTGTAGAGGCGGCTAAGAATGAATACTCACTACCCCATATCTTAGCGTGGGTGTCGTAAAAGGCGACAGAGGGAAATTGAGGTTTTACGTGTTAGAGCCACGCTGCAGCTATGGTTGTAGCACGAATGGGTCGGCTCGACCGGGGTAGGACCACGCTCTCACAGAGTACCATCGTAAAATAGCAGCTTAATGCTGCTGTGTTTCGTATGGTGAGTGTAGAGAACCAGAGACCCTTTTTTACTGGAAACGAGGCATTCCATCTTAGTCCTCAGGGGTGACAACGCATCTGCATTTTGATTCTTAATTGAGGATAAATGTAGATGACTATGGGCCACAGCATCCACTTACCATCAGGTAGACTGTGTGCTCGTTTGTCACCCTATTATATAAATAAAAAATTGAGGCAGAAGATGGGCAGCAGCATCTTTCTGATAACAGCAAAATAACAATAAAAAACTGTGGTTGACAATCCCCATGAATAAAGTTACGAAGAGACGGCCCCCAGTCCCCTTCGGCCCCGCTATTCCTGGTTATGACCATGGTAATGGCGGGGCAGGGGGTGCTAAGAATCTCGGGTGGAGGTTCGGTTGCTACCTAAGACGACTCGACCTGGTAACACGCACCCTAAGGACTGACGAGAAAATCCTAGAGCTGGAGTATTATAGGATTATCCGAGGTCCGAAGAGAGGGGGAGGACACGGTAATCCTCGAATCCGGCAACTTGTTCTATCACCGGGAGGGCGACCATCTGTCCCAGGAGGTGTCGGATTTATCGTCCACAAGTCTCTCGTTAACAACGTTGTAAAGATTGGGAGTGTGTCGACGAGGGTTGCGTACCTTATATTCAGAATCACCAAACGGTATTCGCTGAAGGTCATACAGGTTTACGCACCAACCTCGGCACATCCCGATGAGGAGGTGGAGGAAATGTATGAGGATATCTCTAGAGCCATGCATTCCTCCAAAATCCACTATATGGTGTTAATGGGAGACTTCCACGCAAAACTAGGCACAACAGAGAACGGTGAGCTGAAGGTAGGGAAATTTGGAATAGGGCAACGGAACCCAAGGGGCCAGCAGCTGGCCGACTTCATGGAGAAAGAGGGACTCTGTATGATGATTTCTTTCTTCCAGAAGCGGCCCCACAGGAAGTGGACCTGGTCGAGCCCCGACGGTTCGACAAAAAATGAGATTGACTTCATTATTATTTTCATTATCATTGATATTTATATCTAGTGTTATTCCGAGATCTACTAAATTCAGAAAAAGTTGTTTAGCAATGTGTGTGAAGATATATAATAAGATCCCCAATGACATCAAAAACCTCAAAATGAAATTATTTAAATCGAGACTATAAGTGGCTTCAACTAAAAGTGTATGACATTAAAGAATTTATTGACATTAGACTTTAATAATTATTAAGATTTTATGAATGTATTTGACCCTTTTTGAAATAAATGTTACCTGAAATGTATGTAACATAAACTTAAATTTGCATGCTAATTATAAGCAAAACATGTGAACTTATTTTACTGTACCACCTACAAATACCATGTTTTAAGCAAATAAAGAAATTATTATTATTATGACGACTAGACGGCAACTGTTCAGTGATGTCTCAGTGATCGCGAGGGTGAAAACCGTCAGCGATGACTGAATGGTGAGAGGCACACTAAACCTAAACGTTAAGTTGGTGAGGTCACGTCTAATGAAGTCAACGCTCCATCCCCCTCGTGCTCTAATCCAGTCTCGAAAACTTTCAGCGAGTTACAAAATTGTTTTCAGTGCCTAGGAGATTGCAATGCAGTGGACGATATGAATCACAAGCTCGTGGAAACCGTCCATGCGGTCGGAGCCAAGTTTTGCAAGACCTGCCGCAGAATAACACAAAAATCTCCGATCACACTCTTAATCTTATGGCTATTAGACGGAAAATGAAGCTGCAGTCTTCAGTAGATTTGACAGCATACAGGCAACTGAACAGACAGATCTCCAAATGCATTTATTAGGATACTTCTCTCCTATCCGGGGTACAAATTAGAACACCTTTGTGCCTCGTTTACGTATAGGTCAGAGAGGATATTTGTTCTCGACGCCTCGATAGTCTTGATGATCAGCGACGACCATCCTCGCGTTTACGGGTGCCTCTATAGGTAATGCCGACATAGACCAACTCATCTACAGGTCCCATCTGCAGAGATCGTGATCCTTAGTGATTTTAACGGCCACTACGCTGAATGACTTGGTTCTCGTTTAACCGATCCTATGGGAAGATCTGTTTATGACTTTGCCTTGGCATATGATACGACACAAATGGTTACTTTGCCTACGTGGATTCTATCTGATTGATTGAGTGATTTTTATCTGGATCTATATGTAATTACGATGTAAAGCGAAAAAAGGTTTTAAAATCGACGCTGTTTCGGATTTTTTTTCGATCGAGCAAAGTACAATGTATCGTGTTTGGAACCTCTAATATCACCCAATAAAGGATGTATCTATCACATATATTTTTCTGGACTTCAGTATAGTAATTTGACTATTTAAAGTTAATTTTACAAGAGCCAATATTGGGATAACCCGCCGTTAAGGATAGTGAAAAGAGTGATAAGAATTCTAAGGTTCTAAGATTAAGAGTGATTTACTGAGTTTTCATGTGGTATCACAGAGTACACAGGTAAAGTAGAACATCGTGCGGAAAACTGTATGTCTGAGATATAAAAATATACACTGTAGCAGTGCGGCGTAATAATTGCTTCATAACCCTCTAAGAAATAAGAAGAGGCTTAAGATGCTCTGGGGCGTATATAATCTGCAATTGCTTTTTAATTTTAATAAAATATCAGGAGTGCAGGTTCCCTCACGATGTTTCCTCAACTGCAGAGTCCGTGCTAAGCACTTAGGGTAACCTGTCTAACAATGGGGCACTTAAATTTTAAAACTTAATAACTCCGCTGTCTCTTAAGATAAGATTAGATGTTAGGTTTTAGGCGAAGATAGCAAATTTAATTGGCTATAGACCGGCATTTTTTTTTTCTTAAAATATTTATAAATATTCCACGACTAAGGTATTTTTAAAAAAATGGTAAATGATCCATTGTGTACTTATGTGTGTACACAATGAGCCTAGCTATATTTAACAATGAGCCAGGATCCGATGTACTTAATATTTTGTACTTTTTGCAATGAATTTAGTAATTACATTTAAAAAACAGTGCTTTTTGTTTATAACCTTCGTTTTATTAGTTTATTTTTATCATAATCAAACAATACAAACAATTTTATTTTATTTCGAGTGAGTTTTATTAATGTAAGAGAAACTTAAACAAAAATTAAACATTTTAATAGTTATAAAATCAACAAAAATATCATCAAACACCAAAAAAAAAATACAATCAGTTTCATAATAATTAATACTATTTTAGTAAAGCAAACTATAACAAATAAACATAGCTAGACAATGAAATTACTATCGCAAATTTAGCTTTGGTGACATGCGAAGGGTGAAAATATAAGTGGAGTTTCGGGTTTTTGTGCCATTTATTTTTGGTACGAAACATTTTAATATCTGTAATATTCACTTCAGCAAAATCCGGTTCTAATGGCATGTAGTATTTACATTTCATATCCTCTTTATCTTTAAGTCTCATAAAAGATAGCACGTAGGTCTCAGAATTCAAAACATCTGTTATTACTGCAGCATAATATATATCTATCTTTTTTGTATTGAATGATACCAATATGTAGTCATCACATTTAGGCTTTCATTCTAGTTCTCGAAAGTTTTCGTTTACCATAAGTAAATTGTCAGCATCAAGATCTTCATCTTCATCCTCTCTACCACTTATATCAGACTCGCTCAAATCTATAATCTCAAAATTTTCTTCTTCACTTGTTTCAGGATCTGATGGAATTACAACCTTCTTTGCTTTCTTCTTTTCCCTTGGTTCCTCGAATTTTTTTCTTGCAATATAGGTCGTTTAATTGCACTTGCCGTAGACTTCTTGTCTCGTGTTTTTTTTTCGTTCTTCAGCTATCTGATTCTTTTCTGGCATATCTGTAGCAATCATGCTTTTTCCTAGTTTTCTCAGCTTACGACGTCCAATTTTTAAAGGCTGCATAAATTCTTCGGGTGATTTAAATATCGTTGAAGTCCGGTCGCCTGTGTCTTTTAGAATTTCGTGCATAATTGAAGGTTCGCTTTGAGACTTTTGTGCTTCAAAAAGAGCCATAATGTGTTCAGGAGTTGTAGATTCTAATAAAGATAGACTTTCAGCATTCCAGATTCCAGTATTATCACCTCCAACATCTTCAGAAGGGTTCTCCTCTAACAGTATTGGACTTTGAGCACAGGTAACATCTAATGACGGACTAACAAGATTCTTTCTGTCGTTTAACTGTTCAGAAGATGCAGCCATTAATTTCGCAGATGACATTCCCGGTTGGTCTCTATCGGTAACAGCAGATGGCATGAAGTCAATTTCGCTAAAAACGTCTGCGTCGAATGTGAAAATACCACATTTTTTGAAAACAGAGGTCATATTAACCGCCGTCATTGATTTTGCATATGCATGTCCTACGCACTCGGCGATATTGTATATAGTCATGTGTTTTCCAGGATTTCTCACTAACCATGAATCTACGGCACTATTATAATAGGCTTTGAAGGGACCAATCAAGCCCACGTCAAGAGGTTGCATTTTACTAGTTGTATAGGGGTGTAATGTAAGGATTGTCACTCCAGAACGTTTCCCCATATCCAAAGCTTCAATACTTAAATGGGATTCGTGATTGTCCATGATTAATAAAGCTGGGTTTTCTGAATTTGCAGAGGTATGTTTTATAAAATGCTTCATTACTACAATAAACAACTCTGCGTTCATCCACCCACTTGGGTTTTCAAGTCCGAGGGATCCGATAGGGGCGCCAGTCATCATATAATCCTTAAAATTCTTCCTTGGAAAAACTAACGCCGGAGGTAAGGCTTGCCCAGACGCTTTTGACGCGTTGTAGTAGCAGTTTCATCCAAATTGTAGATTCTACAGTCGTTGCCAAAAGATGGATGGCGTTCCATAACGTTCTTTAAGTTATCGAAAAACATCTTAAACGTCTCTTTGTTAAAAGCGGTGGCACGAGCAAGGCTGCAGGCTTCTGGTTTTTTCAACGATAAATCCAGATTCCTTGATCTAAATGACCGAAGCCATTCAAGGCCTGCCATTTTTTCACGATTCCCACTATCAGGAGTTTTTATATTATTAATTGTTGCCATTTGATAGCAAGGCTGCGGACGTCCTTAGTGGATAACCCATAAAATTTTAATGCACTTTCTTTGATATATTCTTTCAGTGATTTTTCTTGTTCATCTGTAAATATTTTGTTGACATCATATTTGGGTGTCAATCGCTGCTTTTGTAAATCTGCAGTACTAACTGTTACATTTTTTTAATGTAACGTTGCAGTGTCAGATAGCATACGTTAAACTCCTTAGTTGCTTTTCTGATGCTCCATCCTTGCCTACGAGGGCGACACTGAAAGTTTTTAGAACTGGCCACTTGTAAACGATATAATAAAAAATAAGTTCAAATTTTGAAAATGGAACTCTTTGCCAATATTATTGTGTATGTATTTTATTAATTTGTTATTTGTTTACGATTTGGCAGCAAATTGAAAATTGTCTGTATCACGTCAGCATGAATTTAACGCGAGAAAATTTTCGTACAATGATTTTTTATGAACTTCGATGTCATTTAAGTCAACAAGACAGTTATGATAGACTTCGATTGGCCTTTCACGATAAGATCAAGCCCCATCTCGTGCCACTGTTTACAACTGGTTTAATGAGTTTAAACGTGGTCGCACTAATCTCACCGATGATCTGCGTGAGGGACGGCCTTCTACGGCGACGACTGAAGATAACATCAGTGTTGACTTATCAGCAAACGACATGACAAAAGAGTTGACTTATCAGCAGATTCGGACAAGCTTAGGCATCGGTATGAGTCAAGTGCACAAAATTCTCCATGAACATTTAGCGGTCAGGAAGCTTTGTGCCCGGTGGATACCTCATAATTTGACAGAGGCTCACAAACTCCGTCGTGTTGATTGGTGTCGTGAAATGGTTCAAAGATTTAACGGAGGTGACTCAAATGCTGTGTTCGACATACTTACGGGTGACGAAAGCTGGATTTATTGTTATGATCCTTAAACTAAGAGACAGTCTGCTGTCTAAGCGTGGAAAAAAAGATAGTGGCCTCGTTCTTCGGAAGGACAGGTCATTACGCAACAATTGTTTTAGAGGATCGAAAACAGTTACTGCAGAGTGGTACACTAACAATTGTTTGCCACTTGTCTTGGAAAAAGTTCGGGAGAAACAACCTCGCAGTAGGATCCTCCTTCACCACGACAACGCCTCGTCGCACACCGCCAAGCAAACAATCGACTACTTGGTGACGTCAGACGTGGAATTACTGGGTCACTCGCCCTATAGCACCGACCTCGCACCTTGCGATTTTTATTTATGTGGTTGACAACTCGCTCGCCAAGCGTAGCAACTATAGAAAATATAACTTTCAATGAGGTAATCCATGGAGGAGGTCTATTTTTAGCAATGAACATTTGATAGGCTGTAGTGATAATTCTCTGAGATACGCCGGCCCTAAATATATCAACATAATGTAAAAATCAATTTTAATGCATTTAGGTAAACGATGTTGAGTTGACGTCTAATCTATATAACGGACAAATTGTAGAAATTATAGAAGACAGCTTTCATTTAACTTCTGTTGACAGTAATAGTGGTAATAATTGGCCCTTTGAATACCCTTTTACCCATTGTCTTTAAATCTTTATTTTTATATGGTACGTACCTACCTACTGTCAACTCATCTGATCATTTCCACAGTCATAGTCATGGAAACTATTGCGTTAAGCGTCTTGCTTTCTATTTTTCCTCACGTTCCATTGATTACACAAATCTCAAAGATTAATTATATCAATGATGGGATATTTGTTCACTGTTATAATGCATCTCAAGTAATACCAATGCAAAAAGCGTTTCACCACAGCAATATGAAGGTCTTAGCTGTTAAATCGGGTAACTTCCATGATTATCAATTTAAAGAAGCCAACGTTTTAATCATCCTGGATACATCTTGCAAAGGTTGGACAGATGTTTTTGAAAGGTACTCAAATTCTGCCCACAGACAACGAATTCATTGGTTGATTAATACAAACAAATTGGAGTCGACGACGCAAGTTCTATCCCGTTACTCTCTGGAGATCGATTCGAATGTAATCTTGATACACAAGAATGGAAGTGTTTATAACTTGTACGAATTATTTAATACTGGTTTTAAGAATAATGGATTATTTGTCATGCGTGATATAGGATTTTGGGACTCGACGCTATACATCCGCAAGCTGAGACGAACAAATTTACACGGTGTTATATTAAAATGCGTGACCGTTATAACAGACAATTTGGCGAACGAAACTTTCAAACATTTTCTTGTGGAGTCGAGACACGACAAGCCGGATACTTTGCATAAATTAAAATTCTTTACAGTGATTCAATACATGCAGGATATGTTTAATTTCAGGTAATTATGATTGCATGAGGAACGTGACATTCAACTTGCTTTCCTCTCAAATTTAACTACCTACTTAGGAAGTTGATCTTTTTGTTACTAGCTGTCTGACCTTTTAAATAGAATGATATCTAAACTATTTAATAATCCACCTGATAATGTCCTCCAGACCGAATTCAGGTCATGGTGGCCAGACTCAACGGAGACTAGCCATCTGCGCAGGACAGGATTATAGTGCTCAAGTGTATGCGCAAGCACAGGTGCACTCTCCATTCCCTCACTCTCATAGTCCGATAGGACGGTAATCCGACCAACAAGACGCAGGCTTTAGATACGTGCTTTCCGAAGCACGGGGGTGAAACATCGCGAACTTCCTAACTCCGGGCTGCTACTGAGAATTTCTTGACAGAAAAAAAACATGCGTTAACACATTGTGCTAGGCCTACGCATGAAGCTACTAATCCGTGGAGTAGCGTCACCACTCTTGAACAATATTCAGGAATGTGCTCAGTATCTACCGCCCACTGTAAGTATAGTCCACTCCAAAACAGAAATGAAATCAATTTTAGTAGGGATAATGTGGAAAATTCGTGCATTAATTCCATTGCATGTCGTGGAACACTCAGTTGGAACGAAGTTCCTTTCGTAGTATATTATTATTGATAAACGTAGTATATTATTGATTAACAAATACAAATAAATGAATTACTAGCGTCTATTAAAATGAAGCGTCCTTTAAAATAAAATAATATTTCTTTCATGGCAAGATAAGAAAAAGTGCGAGGGAGATGGATATTATTTCATCTCGCTTCCTTATAGTCGCCAAGGTCGTCTACACTATGTCAGAAGAGGTCGTGACGGAAAATCTTAATTTTTTTCTCGCCTAGCCCCCATCCGCCAAATTCGTACCATCCGATAAGGAACTTCGTTCAAAAACCCAATAACTGACTTTGGCCCGACCCGGGACCTCATGATCAGCAATTGCGTTAACGACCACCAGACCAACAAGGCAGTCAATCTGATGGTAAGTGGCTACTGGAGTTTATGGGCATCTGTATGTGCCACCTTATTTCTGCTGCCAAGTAGAAGTGCACCCGCTGCTGTGCCCTGGTTTGAGGGGTAAGAGAGTCAGTAAAATTACAGGCTGTGAAGCATTTCATCTTAGTCCACGGGGGTCACCCCCCCCCCCATCACATCTGAAGTCTTCTATGTTTGACGGGTTACAGGTGTCATTAGCTACAGTCATGGCCACAGGTTTACTGACTGTCATTTTAATATTGACTTTATTAAAAATTAATGAATATTGACACTGACTGTTCACTCATTGTCACTCTAATATTACAAAAATAAATAAAAGCCGATTTTTTAGCCCTTTTGAGAGGACTAGGGAATATCACAATCTTAATGTCGTCTAATTCTTAGTTACATTAAAAACTTCATCCCCAATTTTGCCATCTTTAGGAGAGGAGACCACCCCTGAAGTACTATAACCTATTTAATAAAAAAAGAATCGTCGAAATCGTTTCAAAATTGATAAAGATATCGCGTAACATACATACAAAAAATATATATAGTCAAGTAGTGAACCCCCTTTTTTGAAGGTGGTGTGGCGGAAAAACAGCACCTGACCGGAACAATCACAACACGTTCACATTTAAAATTTAACATTTTGTGGTTGGGTCTGGCGCGGATTTGAAACCAAGTCCTAGAGTCAGGCATTCTGACCACTTGACACGCAACCGTCCTGATAATTTTTACAGTACCTTACGTATGTAAGATGCGCTGCCATTGGTAAAAGAACTAATATGGAGTCAAGATCAAAGTATTTTTTTTAATTAAAATTGACCTTTACAAATCCCTAACTGAAAGTCAAGAAATATAGGCTAACGCTTCAATAAGTCCTCTGGAGACCAGCAGCACGACGACAATTTTTCTCTCAACTATTACAAAAATATACAAGAGTTAAAAAGGTCTAAGTAAGGTCAATGACCACGCATTTATCTAATTTATAATATTATTTCTTCCTTTCCTCAAAGGAAAGCTTTTTATATGTGCTTTGAATTTATGCAAAGGAAAACACACAAACATACAAACAGTTATATATTTCGTAATATATTTTAAACAAAAATGAGCCGCTTGTTGAGCGTGCCTCATGGCCCAAAATTCCTTAGGAATATAGGTATACTCTAAGCTTATAAGCCTGTAATTAAAATACAAATACAGTATTAGAATTATTTTCTTTTAGCCTAAGTGTGCAACGGACGAACTCTTGGGGATATTCACATAACGGCAGTTTCGACGGTCTTGTAGGCGCACTTCAGCGGATGGAGGCAGAATTCGGTTGTTCGCCGGTTTTATTCAAAATAAATCGAGCAAAGGTCGTCAACTACATTGTTCCAACTTGGCAAACAAAGTATGATATATTAATAGTATTTCATTTTGTAAGGTCGAGATTGGACAGCACGAATACAGAAGCACGCACGAAAACGTACTGCTACAAACGGGCCCCACAAATCCCCAATCTTTACCACAACGCGCCTATTTTCTATGACCAGAATCAGACACCTAAGTCTAGTTACGAGTACAGGCAACAAAGTGCTATAATATCTTAGTTTGTATTAGGTGTGCCCGACTTTTTACACACAAAAACTAACATGATCCATCCATTCATCCATTAGGTACAGCCTATAAAAGTCCACTGCTGAACATTTTGTACGTGGTACAGCCATGCAGGGCCTGATTTACCCACAGGCTGACTAGGCTGGAGCCTAGGGCGCATGGTTCGAGAGGGCGCGGAGCTTCCGCGCCCTCTTTCTCTTTGCGAGCACCACTTAAGTACAGAATAAAATTTGGTATAATATCTCAATTGGTCTTTCGTTGACTGACTGGACGCGATTCAAAGATTTTAAACTATTAAGGTGTTTTGCCAAGGGAACTTCTGTCAGCCATCTGTTTCATCCTTGCACAAGGAGAACGACTCATTGGCCCATGCCGTAAAAGAGAAAGTTGATCTTAGGGCTCTCTTTTTGAGTCCAGTTCGACTCTTGTGTGATTGCTCCATGGTGGATGTGCGGTTTACACAGCGCTCAGTGTGCAAAGCACTCCTCTCCCTTGACGTCAACAAGTCGAGTGGTGTCCCTTCTATTATGATGAAGGCGATGCTCCGGAGTTAGCACCGGTTCTAACGTGTCTTTCCCGGTACTCGTACTCCCTAGGCGTAAGCCTGAACTTATGGAAATAAATCTGGAAATTGTGCAATTGGACCATCAGTTTTCTTGCAAATCGGAGAATCAAGGTCGTAATAGACGGTGCATACTCCGACTACGAGCCTATTATTACTACTAGTGTTCCACAAGGCTGCATACTATCACCTACGCTGTTTCTTCGGTATATCAATTATATGTTGCTGTTACCAGTTGTAATACTGGTGATGCTTTTTACACCGGCCGTGTAAACACTTCATCGAGTATCGGAACAAACTTGGGTCTGAAGTCGAGTCTTTAATAAGCAAAATCTCGGATTGGGGACAACTCTAGTCCAGTTTAAACTTCAGATGATACAGGTTTGCGCGTTCACCACTATAAAGAACCCCTTTGTCGTATTTCCCGTGATTTACTAGGAATTTTCTTCCTCGTAAGACTTCTTTGTGGAATCGTCTACCACCAGCAATTTTTCCGGATCGATACGACTTAGAGACCTTCAAGAAACGAGCTTACTCCTTTTAAAAAGGCCGGCAACGTACCTGCAATTTCCCTGGTGTTACATTTGCGATGGTCGACACTTACTATCAGGAAAATTTGATTTAATGTGGGCGAAACCGTGGCGTGAAAATCTAGTAAAATATAAAAATTTAGTAAATATATTCGTGGACTGGACAGGCACAGACAGAATAGGCCAGTGGGGGGGCGCATATTCATAGTTAGCCCAGGGCTGTCGGAACTCTATATCAGACACTGCAGCCATGCTGCAGCTATATTATAGTTGTAGCACGAATGTGGGTAGACTCGACCGGGGACCACGCTCTCACAAACTACAGCACACACTTACTATCAGGTGGATTTGTACTGTGTCAACCTTATTCTTTAAAGAAATAGCCCTACTAATATTTTCTAATCTGAATTTATGTGCAATTTATGTAACTCTTTGTCTTTTATTACTTACTATAAAAATATAACAAGAGGCTTTTATATTACCACAGGCACAGCTTTCTATTCCGCCAACCGAAGTACCAAGCAAGTTATTTATCGATATACACGCGGCCGCTAGATGTCACTGTCTGGCGTTGTATGGTGACTGTCCTCTTGATTGCAGGACTTGCTCTGAATCTAATTTTTAGAATAAAAGCGGTCAATGCATTTGCAAATGAAAGTGACTCTTCGATAAGTCTGATATGGTTGTTAATATGTAGTACTGTTTGTCAACAAGGTAAATATGGATACTTAACAACTTAATAAAATGAAAATATGAACATTAAGTAGATTAAAAACGGTTTCCTCGGGGACTTTTAACTAATCTTTAAATGAGAGTGAGGGAATAGAGGGTGCACCTGTGTTTGCGCACACTCGTGCACTATAATCCTTTCCTGCGCAGATGGCTAATCTCGGTTGAGACTCGTCGCTGTGACCGGAATTCGTTCTAGAGGACATTATACCTAATATTTGATAGATGTCATCAACAACTGTACGACATCAACGACGTGCCCCTTACAGATGCTAGAGCTATATAAAACTATATTTTATAGTGTATTTTTAAAACCTGATTTCGTAAATGCATTATTCTTTAAATCAGAATTAGTCAAGTTTAGGTGGATCTTTAGCAGCTTGTAGTAAAACGTAATAAGTAGGCCACTTATGACAGGATTCCTTTTACCTATTTCTGCCGCCAAATAGCAATGCTTGCACTACTGTGTTCGGGTTTGAGGGGATATAGAGAGCCAGAATAATTACAGGCTGCGAGGCATTCCATCTTAGTCCTCAGGGGTGACAACGCATCAGTAACCTTCTTTGTATAATGTTGGCTACAGGTGTCCATAGACTGCAGTAGCTACTTACCATCAGGTGGACTGTAAGTTCGTATATCACTTCAGTTTTATAAAAAAAGTAATACCTAACTAAAAAGTAAACAGTTAATTTCTGCCGAAGAAAATCTGTTTAATACGGTCGGTAGATAGATGTCTAATCCATTTAGTACATCTCTAAAAGGTAAAAGCCATAGACCAGAAATGTTACTATAACGTTAATTAAATCGGGTGTGATCTCTTGTAAACATTTTTTTCTAAGGTATGCCGTTCAATAGAAAAGCGATATCAGCAAGAATAATAATATTTGTAACATTTATGTTTTCAATGATCGTTTACCAATTTTACAACGCAAACGTGCTGTCGAGTATCTTGAACGAGCAGTACAATAATATACGGAACCTTAAAGATTTGCTAGAAAGTGATCTGAAGGCTGGAGTCGAAGACATGTTGTATAACAAGGATTACTTTAAGGTTCGTATCATTGAATTAAACAAATTTTACTCGCTATTAATTCGTATACTAAATAAAAATTAAATAATTTGTTATCATTACAGCTCATCAATTCTACTGCTGAACATAGCCCTCCCTCAAGTAACGCCACAAAGCACGGCCCTAGCCACCTACATCCATTAACTTTCTGCATCTCTTACTAGGTCGTCACTCTATCTAGTGGGGGGCCGCCCTGCACTTCGCTTACCCGTACGAGGTTGTTACTTCGGTTCTTCGAGCTATACAGCTCGCCCATTGCCACTTCAGTTTACTGATCCGGCTTGCGCCATGTCGGTTACTCTAGTTCTACTGCGGATATCTCAATAAAAATATAATAGGTCGGGGAAAAAGTTTCTTCGAAGATTGATCACTGGTGATGAAAAGTGGATCACCTACGACAAGAACGTGCGAAAAAGATCATAGTCAAAGGGTATTCAAGCTCCACAGATTGTAGCGAAACCCGGATTAACACGCAATAAGGTGATGCGGTATGGTGGGATTGGAAGGGCATCGTTTATTATGAGCTTTTACCGCCGGGTAAAACCATGGATTCGGATATCTACTGACAACAACTAATGAGAGCAAGAAATTAAGAAAAACGGCCGGAATTGATCAACAGAAAAGGAGTGGTCTTTCATCATGATAACGCCAGACCACACACATCTTTGGCCACTCAACAAAAATAGAGAGAGCTTGGTTGGGACGTGTTAATGCATCCACCATATAGTCCTGACTTTGCACTCTCAGATTTTCACCTGTTTCAGTCTCATCAGAATTCTTTGGGTAGTGTTAGGTTAACATCAAGAGAGGACGGTCAAAACTACTCGTCGCATTTTTTTGATCAAAAATCCCAAGATTTCTACAGCAACACGATTATGTCACTACCCACAAGATGGCAACAAGTTATCGAACAAAATTACACATATATATTTTAATTAAAATATATATGTGTAATTTATATGTGTAAAATACGAAGAAACTTTTCCCCGACCCTATAATATAATGTAATAATTAACTGTTTACACAAAAAGTGTTCTTACTTTTGTTGACATATGAGTTATATTCAACAGTTAGCTTCAACATGGTATCACTTGGCTAGTACGCCGCTAGTTCGAATCCCAGTCTGTGAAAATATTTTGTGAACGTAACGCCAATTGTCCATGTGCCTCCTACACTGCACCCGGGCCTCCCTCTTATCTTATTGGGCAAGCGTTATACCGGATGTTAGTTTTGGAGGAATGTGTGCCAATTTTCGCGCGCACACTTGTGACACTATGTTGTATTGCTCAGTTAATAGATAAAATAATGCAGGTCGCCATCGCCGAATTCGGCCAAGCGGCTTATCATAAACACATTAAAAAATTGATACGAATTACTTTCGTGGGGATTATGGGGGTTACTTATATGGATCTAGGTCTGAATAAAAGAATTATTATGTATTATTATTATTATTATTATAAAATAGTCCTGACCTGTGTTGTTAAGATTTCGTAACGATTCAGAGGACATCATAATCCAGTTCTTCAGATCCGCTTCAGCTCGTAACGATTCACCACTGGATATAACCCTTAGAGGATTTGAATTAATGGTCAGGCTTGGCAGGCGGGTTGGCAGTCGCAAGGCCATTGACTCCGATGAAAAAAAAATTTTTTTTAAAAATATTACTTCATTTGCTTTAGTTTTAATGCATTAACTTTCCTTAACCCTTTCTACCGACTTCAAGAAGGAGGAGGTACTCAATTCGACTGTATTTTTTTATTTGTGTTAACCTCATAACTTTTTTCTGCGTGGACCGATTTCGATGATTCTTTTTTTATTTGAAAGCTGGTGCTTCTCATGTGGTCTCATATAAATCAATCATATGATCAAGGTCTGACCAATAGTTTTTGAGTTATTCTTAATAATTTATACTGAAGTCTGTTGTACAAAATTTTTAATTTTAAATTATAATATCCTACGTTTCCCTCTCACAATTATATTTACTTAATTACGAGTACATTGCGTAATACCAACCTAACCGTTTATGAGTTTTTTTTGTTACTTCTACACTATTTCAGCGTACAACTGATCGTATACCTTTAGAATTTTACAACAAGAAGATAGTTCAAAACAAACAGAACAATTTTTTTGATGCCGAGTACGGAATGAGTTTGGTAAAGCGTGGTGGATTCGCCTTCCATGTCGATACCTGCGCTGCCTACCGTATCATGAGAAGAACATTCAGCGAGAGAGAAATATGTGAAGTGAGTGCGGTCCAGCTGTTTCCACCGCAGTATGTGGCTGCTGTTGCAAAGAAAGGTTCGCAGTACAAGGAATACATTGCTATTGGGTGGGTATTTTGAAATAATAACTGCTTTGAATACGGGCCTCTTTTTAGTAATAATATTACTGAGTACATTTTATAACTCGAGAAATGAGATAGCATTAACGACATAAATTCAAAGTCCTTTATGCATAGTAATCTTCTAAAAATAAAGCTCGCAAGGTTATATTTATTAGTAAATTGGCTTTGTGCTCGTGTATGAGAATCCATGAACACATTTCTTTCCGTGGGTGTCGTAAATCGTTGATCAACTACTACTAGGGAAATGCCAAAAATACTAATGATCGATACTGGTATACCCATCGTGTATATGTTACGACTAAAAGCCAAGGTGCGGTTACACCTGGTTCTAGCCGGCTAGAACTAAGCAAGCAGTAGTTGGTTAAATTTAGGTGTACTGTAAATTTGTAAAAACACGGAACTAGTTAGTTTGTACCAGTTCTGGCTCACTGAGCTCACTGAGATGGCTGACGGTGGGTCGACGGATGCTAAAAAAAAAGAAGGTTTTGGCATGCTCTGATCACGAATCTGCGGTCCGTTTTTGCGTAGGATGCGCGGTTCCGGAGATGTGCAGATCAATTAACTAATATTTAATTGATATCCGGTGGGCCTGCACCCTCATTAGCGTTCCATTGTTCAGGCTTTCCACTTATCTATTGTTCCTTGAACACCGTCATTGCCGCTCTTATCTATTACTCCTTGTACACCCTGCTTATCTGTGCCATTGTATTATACTTCTTTGTTTATAACTACCACGCTAATCTGAATCATCAGTAAAACACATTCCTCAATTTTGTTACAATTTTTATTTCCAAAATGTTATTGCTTATTATCTATAAAAAAGGAGCGAAACATCTCATCCACTAAAATATCGTTGTACAGTGTGTTACCTCTAAATATGCTCGTAAAACTATGCATTGAACACCCCTGAAACTTATATAGCAAATACATTAAGCAATATTCACCACAAACTGAAGTCCACTCATTCTGAATCCTATCAACATTCCAGTCCCATCTCTTACAATTCCTTTTTAAAAACTCTAGATGATATCGTGCAGGTGATCGTCCATATAAATCAAAATATTGACCATTCATCGATGCCATTCGTTTTTTTTAAAGCTATCCACTGTGAGCCTGGTTTATCATCTGTATCCAAATTGCATATTATATACGTTGGTACGTGGATATACATGGGCAGTCTACTAGCAGCATAAACATTATTTTCTAGACTGGGATGAATCTTTTTCAGATGTTGTTGTACATTTAGTGTATCCATGACATTACTGCTATAAGTAGATTATTACGGTACCAATCTATTCAATGGTTAACATAGGAATGATCAATTATAGTGATTTGTAAATATTAAATCGCATTCTTTTGTGATGATTTGTAGTAGTCATCTGTGTAACGCAAGTCGCAACACGAAAGAATACGAGATAAGCTTGTTGACTCATAAAGTTACTATCAGTTTCACTGCGGAAATGCTTTAGATTAGATATAACTTACTGGTGCTATATAAGACCGAACAGCTGCAGTCATGGAGTCAGTGTATGGTCGTTTGACCGCAGTGGATCTACTAATACTACGTTTGTGTTACTTCAACACATCAATGGTCATGGACGTAAGTGTTTATTCTATTGACAAACTTACTTTTCTTTCTGTTGTTTTCTTACGTGTGTGTGTGTGTGTGTGTGTGATTAAGTGTAAACAAATTAAGAAAATCGCAATCGATTGATAATTTTTTTGAAGCTGAATAAAAAATAAAAAAGAGGAAGCTGTTATAGTCAACCGTAGCACGAGCCGCTAGAGATGGTGTATCATACATTTCTACTAATTCTGACGATGGAGACCAAGCGACGCATCTCATAAAAATTGAAATGTACGATATGAAGAAGCTATCCAAGATTCCAACTACTGATCGTTGGAAACATGCTTCCATGAGGATTAAATATTATGTAAAGACTAATAAGGATAGCATCTACGACAACACACATACTTATGTTGGAAATCCAAACGCCCTCGTATACAATATTACAAAGACAATAGCAGAAAGTGAAAAAGTTAAAAAATACTTTTTTAACAATGACAGTCATTAGCTGATCATTAGTGAATGTGATTCTGTTTACTTAAATTACTTCTGTGTACACATTAGATTCAACGAGATGTCGTCTTGTGCTGCTGAGAGGAAGACAAGAGCAGAAGGAAGAGATGAGTGTGGCATACGTGTACAGAACACGTCACTGAATAGCAAAACTATAACACTGAGTGGAGAACAAAAAGAGAAGAATATGCAGTACTCAAGAGCTGAATATCCATTCTTCAGTTCAAAATCTATCCGGTTGCTCAGTTTCGAAGACTGGCCTCTCATTATGCGATAAAAGCCTGAAGATCTTGCAGAAGCCGGTTTCTTTTATACTGGCCATGCAGACAGGACCAAGTGTTTCCATTGTAGTGGTGGTTTAAAAGATTGGGAAGATGATGATGATCCTTGGCAGTAGCATGTTCAGTGGTTTAGTCAGTGTGCTTATGTAAAGTTTAAACTCGAACAGTGTTTTGTATATTATTAAATAGTGGTTTATAAAGAAATAAAAAAATAATATATTGCATACAATTTGTTTTATTTAATTTTATAATGTTTCACATAGTTACATACACACAAAATACATTACGCATAACACATAAATCTAACACACAACACACATTATAACCTTAAATACTATAGTTTACAGTAACATTTCTGTTTTTAACTATTTCAATAATATTATCAAACTCAGCATAAACTATACAGTTAATTGTTTGTATTAGTGAGGATTCAAATCGTACTTCTAATCTTACACTACCATGCTTTATGAGATTCCAATGAGCTGATGAGTTAGCTGATAAATCAGGAGTTAAGTCAAATGCTAATAGACATCAACCTTTGGCATACTGTTCACAAGAGATTCCATTTCCTTCATTAAGAAAGTGAATACCAGTTCCTGAGAATAGAGTATGATATGCTGATGTAAATATACTATTATTAAAAGATGGTTGCAAAGCTTTTGAAGTTATTTGTTGACCATCAATATATAAGCTGAAAGAATTAATACCATAGTTTTCAAAGTTAAATGAATTTTTAGTAAGGGAACCATTAAATGCAGAATTGTTCACAAATCCAATTATACATCTTTTGGTTACCTGTCCTAAGAATATATTATCAAGAGTTTTTCCTTGAACACCCGATGGTATTGTTAAAACTTTTACTCAAGCTCGAGTAATAAGGTATTTAGCAGTGGTAGAAGCTAAAACTTTTTGATGTGCGAATAATACACTTGGATTAATTCGTGCTCGTCGGACAATAAGAGTTGCATCCGTAATGCAAACTTTAAACTTTACATCGTTTGACCCAGCAATTAAATTTAAACTCTCTTGATCGAACTAATTTTACACTCATTTCAATACCATTAATTAAAAATTTATCTTGGTTGAAAATGTCACCGTGAAGATGTCCAATCATTTCTATTTCCTTACTTTCACTAACCAATTCCTGTCTTTTAACAAATCCTATGTTTTTACCATCTGTAGAATCCATTTTTCCTGCTGTATCCTCATACCAAAGACTACAAGTAAGATGAGATTGTTTAGCAGCAGGAGCATAGTTTAAAAGGGTTTCCATGTATGCTCGATATGCATAGGTATTATTAGGTGGTGATACAAGTTTTTGGTTTAAATAAACATCAAGTTGACTAAAAAGTGAATGCAGCCAATTATTTACAGTTGCTACTACTGTAGCCGATATCAAGTTAGTTGAATCTTGATTTAATACTTATGCCTTTATGTGGAGTAATGTATGAGACAAATCTATGTAGTCATCGCCTGTTCCAGGAACGTGAAACTCGATAGGTCCATCATCAGCAAGAGACGAAATTGGTTTATAGTGAATCCACAATCCCTTTTCAATGCTTATTTGTGTAGACGGTAGTGCAAACAAATCCAATTCTAACTTAACACACTCACAAGAATGATTATGAAGGAAGGACATACAGGGTATTTTGAAACGCTCGAAAACGAAGACAGATGATAGTACTAAGGATACCTATGATGATGGGTCACAAAGAAATTCGATCCCGAGGAAAAAAATCATCTTTTCACAACGTTTTATTAACTTTATTCACGCTCCATCATGTTATTAAAGTTATTTGAAACGATATTTCACAAAAAAATATCATGAAAATACTGAAATATAAAACCAGCAGTGAAACTTTAAAAAGAAAATCAGCTGACAATAGGGTCAATATCCTCGCGGGCGTCGAACTCTTACCTAGATCGGTACGAAACAATGCATTAGGTATACTACTTACTCACTCTACCCTTCCCTTTCACACACACGCTGCTTCGTGTCGCCTCGCGCTGTGGAATTTCATATGCTTCAAGGACGTTACAATAATTTTAGTTTTTGAGACAGTGCCATGTTGACTATCACGAGCGATACCTAGTTCAATTGTTTTGTTTATTAAATTATTGTCGTTATAACTTGTTATTTATTAATTAATGATGTTGTTCTTGTTGTTACGTTTTGTGTTTTTTGTTTTGTTTTAATAATGCCTAACGCGTAGGTACATTTATAGTGCTAGTGAATACGGCAACATGTTAATGTGCCTTGAAGAATCTCATAAGGCCACGGAGGATCGGTAAGCTGTTTCATACCTAATTTTTTTTTTAAATAACTTAGTACTGAACTGATCTGAATAGGTACATAACTGAATACATCAGAATAATAAACATACCTACACAATGTTAACCTTGTAAACATTAGCGGGGAATCGAACCAGTTATTTGGTTTATTTAAGCTAATTTTTTTTAAATAACTTGTTAACATTTTATTTAAGTATTTTTTTCATTAGCGGGGAATCGAACCAGTTATTTGGTTTATTTAACCTGTGAATTCGAATTAAAGTGGCTACGTGGAGACAAGCACAGTGGCAAAATAGTAGGTTAAGTAGATAAGTTAGGTATTTAGACAAGTGTTGTAAATTATTAGGTATTGTGGTACCATCGCTAGTTGCGGGCCGCGCGAATTCGGCGTTCGCGCGTACATTGACCCGTAGTCAGCTGATTGTAATTCAGTAATTCCACTGCTGGTTTTATATTTCAGTATTTTCATGATATTTTTTTGTGAAATATCGTTTCAAATAACTTTAATAACATGATGGAGCATGAATAAAGTTAATAAAACGTTGTGAAAAGATGATTTTTTCCTCGGGATCAATTTCTTTGTGACCCATCATCATATTATCCTTAGTACTATCATCTGTCTTCGTTTTCGGGAGCGTTTCAAAATACCCTGTATTTAATTTGAAAATATATCTTTGATATTTTTTGGTTTTAGATCAAGTTTTTTCGCAGCTTTCACTTTAGCAGTTAATGGTGGAATGAACGAGGCCAATCGTTTTCTTTTAGTTATATACCCAGATTCTGTCATGTTAAATTGATCAATTTTGTTATCAGCCTTTCGTTTTAAATTCGTACTAACTTGCTTTAGACCAGCCATACTCAACCTTTTTTTTATAGGGGCCACAAACACGTTTCAGTCATGGTGTCGAGAGCCGCAAGCAAAAATTATTTAGGTCTTAATTAAAACGTAATTCTAAGTTAACGATGTTCACTTTATTAATGAAAAAAGAAGTTTTAACAAAGATGTTTATATGTTTTAATGCGATTTTTGATACTGTGAATACTGTGGACGTCGTTATACTGACTTCCCAGTTCTTCCAGAAGGCTTTTAAATCTTCTGTGGTTCAATTCTCTTGCTCGTATATAATTAACAATATTAATAACTGTCTTCATTACAGCTTCTATTTCTGGATTTACAACACGCGCTGCCAAGTTTTCTTGGTGGATAATGCAATGAAATGTTATTAAATTGGAGAAATTATATTTTTCTTTAAATAACGAAATAAATCCATTTTCGGATCCAGTCATTGAAGGACAACCATCTGTACACGCTGGGGTGGGGGGGGGGGGACTGAGGTGTTTGACGTCATAGTTAGCACGGCTACCTTCAGTTTTTGAATATTAATTTATTAATTTTTGGTCCGATCTACGCGGAATGAGCTTATAGTATCTTGAAGTCTTGCCGGACTTCCCGGAACTGCAGTCTGTGAACATGTTCAAGATCGTCCCCCCATCACATTAGATTTGAACATTTACACTATGCGGCCCGCGGGCCGCAGGTTGAGTATAGCTGCTTTAGATGATCTTTTATTGAAGCTTCTATAAGATGCACTTGAACCATATCCGATAAGTCCTACTCCAGCGCTTAATGCCTCCTTGCCAATCACTCGAGCACCACTTGAAAGTAAAGGTAAAACTGATCTAAATAACCCCCCTAAGAAGCTCCCAATACCATGACCGCGTTGGTATGGTGAACCCTTATAAATTACTCCAACTCCTGACCCAGCTTGATGTGTATAATAATTTTCATATGGACATTTATGATGATCACGAAGAGAATTCATTATTATAATTTTCGGAAATGTAGTTTAATACACACGGTTCCAAACTGGAATGGTATTTTTTGTCCTGTGCTCAATCTTATAACTATTTCCAGCGTATCGAACTCTCTTCGCATAACAGGTAAGTAATGAGGTGGAGAGAAAACGTGCATTTTATTTGCACCATAAATGTATTTTGTAGGATCTAATGAAATTACTCTTAGTAAAGGAGTCATAACATCACCCACAATCTGAGGATCGATAATGTCGCAATATAGAAATAGTTGAGATAGTAACCCTAAGTGTAAATTAGCAGGACACTTTCCAAAATTTTTCTGTAGGAGATTTTTATTTGGTTCATAACCTAGTTGTAAACTAAATTTGGGTGATAATGTTACGGATGTTATATTTTTATCCAAAACAGAAATTGACACAAATTTTGTTATTTCATCATAGCGAAATTTCAAGTTCTCTCCGATACCATTTAACGCTCTTAAAATATGCTCAACGTTATCATAGTTGGTAGCTGGAATATGTTTTTTGTAGTACACTGTGGATGATTTATCTTAATTAGTCATTAACATGGATTTTGTAATGTATATAACATTTTCATGATCTTGAACAGTAAACATGCTACATGGATATTGAAAGCCGACAACTCCAACCGACCATTCACCTTCTAATTTCATAGCTTTTGGTAATTTCGTTGAAAAATTTGTGGTCTTGTTATCAGGAAAGTATTCCATTGAACTATTGCTGAGCAAAGTTAAATAAAAACTTTCTTTATTCATATTTCTTCTAAACTAGAAGCTAAAATCCAACTGTTAAATTTATCTGGATAACCTTTCCACTTCATTAATACTTCTTTTCTGTTACCTGAATAACGAGTGTCAATTATTTTATCTATTTTATATTGTGAGGTGGGGTTGTAAGTGATTTTCTGTAATTCTCTTTCATAAAAAGTACCAACTATTGGTTAATTTTGTAAATCTGTTATTGTATAAACAACCCGTAGAGATCTATCAATTATTGAAGATATAACAAATATTTCATCACTCCAATTTGATTCATATCCTTTTTGGAAAACATGTTTATATTTAGTTATTCGAACATAATCACCCACATTGAAATTTGATTTTGGATTTTCTAAAGAAAGTTTGTTTGACCGTCTATCATAAAGATTAGTCCAAACTGTCATCATATTGTTGGAATTTACATCACATGGGCACATTTTAATACTAGAGTGAAAGCTGTGATTATAAGAGTATATTACATGTTGTAAAACATCTATATATATATAAGTATTATTATGAGTGAAATAACGCCATATTTTCATTTTTAGAGTTCTTTGAAATCGTTCAACAATACTGGCCTTAATGTCAGGATTGTTAGTGGTATAGTAATTAATCCTTTTGGATTTAAAGTATTTTTGTACATCTTTTGAAACAAATTCTGTACCTTTATCAGATTGTATGTGAGTAGGTGTTAAATTACTTTCAGTAAATATACTTTCAAAACATTCTTTAGTTGTTTCTGAATTTTTCTTTTTCATTGGTCTTGCAAAAGCATATTTACTAAATACATCAATAACACAAAGTATGTAGTTAAAACCATCATTAAATTGGTACAAAATTTGACTTCCCACATCCACTTGGTCCTGCCACAATAGCAGTAAACGGATGGATAAAGTGAAACATTACACCCGTCTAAAGTTCTAAGGGATGAAATAAAAAATGAAAGTGTTGGTGTAAACAATTAATGTATGTTGCTAAAATTATATAAAACAGAATGATCTGTATACTATTTCTAACACAATTAGTACATAAGAATTTTACAATCACCTCAACCTCAAATGTATATACACACACACAAATAGAAACAACAATTATCTTAAATTATTTACAATCAAACAATAATTAAATATGTAATAAACTCTACGTCACATGATAGTATTATCATAATTTTATAATGACCCCAAGCTAATGTTTCAATATTATTATCTAATATATGCCTCTTTGTGTCATTATATGATAAACCAATCTTATTTAATTTTTGTGTGAAAATTGTGTGCTTAATTGATTTAAATCTAAGCCTACTATAATATTGCACTTTTTTATTAAATAGAGAAGACTTATAACTATTCATTGTCATCTTTTTAGTGATACATTTATTTACCCCTTTTGCCTTGGCTATAGACTTATTCTTTAAGTTAAAAGCGTACATTTTAGATCATAATCCTACAAATTCTTTCATGATTTTACCATTGTTTTCATCTTTGAAAAAACCTTATTTCTTTTTATTGAATTTCGGATATTCAAAAATATTATTTGTATCATAATCTGAGGTATCAAAGTATGAGGAAAGGTCAGGTTTTATATCAGTGTAAAAATCATCTGTAAATATGTGATATTAAACTATCCGTATCTGTATACAATAATTTGATTTTACTAAACTTTTAAATCATATAGTTATAATGAAAATCATCCATTAATGTTTTTGAAATATCTAAAATACAAATCCCTAAATAAATTGGTTTGTTATATATTAACTTAGTTTTTCGCAAGTGAACCGCAACTAGGTCTTCCGAAAATATTGAAAGACTATGAAATTATGGTTTAGCGATTAAATTTGAGCACCAAAGCTACCCTGGTTCTCCCAGTGTGTAACTAATTTTACGTTAACCCTTTTTCAATATTCTCCATAGTCTTACTGAAGACTGAATTATTCATTAATTTATAAAAATCTTTTTAATATCTGATTTTGCTAACGTTCTTAATTTTGTATTTAGATCTATGTACATTTTCAACCAGGGAGACTGTTTAAATTTTAAAACTCTATGAATTTTAGTTAATTTAACCCCCATTTCTATGCACTGCTTTAAATGTATGTAATGAATTACATATTTATCTTTATTATTTAAATTTGGGACTAGTTTATTCTCATTCGTATTGCCTACACAAATGTTTTCTGGGCATAAAAGAAAGTCCGAATGTAAATCATGAAGTTCATCTGGATATTCCAAATCAACTTCTAAGATAAAACCGAAGTCCGATGTCTCAGACACATTAAAATCTGTATTCGGATTTACCCATTCAAATCCACCAGTAGGAAGATATTGAGACATAGCCCAACCATATAAATTGTTGGCATCAAAATATGTGATATATGAATTTGGTTTCCCTGCATCATAATCCCCCATGTATTTGTTATTAGCTCTAGCATAACGATTACTACATTGAGATACACCACCCCCTGATACCTGATCTAATAAATGCAATTTTCTCCATAATCTGTTAAAAGTTCTAATTCTATTTTTGTATATTGTAGCATTGCATCCCAACTTAAACCGGGAGCTGTGTAATAATGGGCAGGGTCTAAATCATCATACTTTCACAACAACAATCATACATAGCTTTCTAAAGTTTTCAAATACGTCGGATAAAAGTAAAATGTCTGTTTTTAAATACAAGTTTGAATAATCTAGCATATTACAACACCCAAAGTGTTCCCAAACATCTTTAGCATGATTGTAATCATCAATTGAAATATGGGAATCTGTGAGCGAGCTATAAAAATTTTTTGTTCAGGGAGCGACGTTAGGTTTAAACTATCATAATTAGTCATAAATTCATATGGATAAACCCCTTTCCGTTTTAAACGAATGAAATCTTCATCATTAGGGTAATTTCTACGTAATTCTTGAAATTGATCATTACTAAGATTTTTGGCTAATTCTTCTAATTTACCTGATAAAAACTTAAATAAATCTACGAATCTCATTATAACTTCATGGTTATTCATTTTTAATTTTTTGGAAAAGGATATAATATATTTTTCTTTATTTTGAGGGATAACTTCGACTTCACCATCACAAAAGTTTAATGCATGAACAATAAAATGATCATCATAGTGACTAAGGTTGTGTAAAAATATTGGTATATGACGTGGTGTTCTGAACTTCGAGCTACATAATTCATGAGCAACACCTATAAAACTACCAGTGTACCAATCAAAATCATAAAAAAGTTCTGCGAACTATGTTTCACAAATATGACAAATGGTTGCATTTGAAATTTGGTTTTTGTCTTCATTTGTTAGCGGAACTGGATATTTTTGAAGTCTATTTATTTCTTTTAAATTGTTAGATAAACTTTCCATAAACACTTGTGCACAGTTGGGTTCTCAATATGTTACATATTTTGATAATTTATCATCATATGAACATTTTATATAATAACCAAAACTATACATCGTTTCTGAATATTATGTGTGAAAGGTTTGGATGGATCGTTAGAACATGATTCTATTGGTTTTAAAAATGCTTCAAAATCAGCATAAACTACGAATGGTATCTTTAACTTTTTTCATAACCATCAAATTTAATTTTATCATTTGAAATAAGTTGACCAAACCAATTCTTTTTTAAAGTTTCACTGTTTGGTAATTCTGTACAAATGTGGGCACAATCGTATTGTTCATGGTTATTTAACCTTTCCTGAGATGGAAAATGAAGTAGACATGCTTCGCAAATGTACATGACGTGACCGTCTTTTGAAATTTGTTTACTAACTAATCGCGATAATTTTTTTATGTAACATCAATGATTTTTCATATCCTTGGAAAAAAATAATAAATTGATATGTCTATCTTTACGACACTTTGTTAAAAATAATGGACCTACTATAGAATTACATCGTTTTTCTTTATTATATTCTAACCCAAAAACATTAATACTAATATCATTTAATTTCTCTACTTTTGCTATGTCATAAATTTTAACTGGAAAGGAAATACCATCAAATTTAAGTTTATATGCATGTTTAGCGTACGATGATACCCAATCCGCATTTTTGTTTACGAGATATAACGCTGAGAGTAACGCCCATTTAAAACAAAAATAATCTTCGTTTTTTACATTTATAACAGCCTTTTTTTAATTTTATGTCACGGGGAAGATCTATGTATGAAGTACCGCGTAGGGGGTTAAATTTATTAACATTCATGTTTATAGATTTTATGTTTTTTAGACTCCATCCACTATCTTTTTTTTCAACAGCGCTAATTTTACTAGTAATTGTATCATTTAAAGATGAAAGAAAAATATAGTTAAATGTTTAAAAATCGAACGTATCATGAATATCTTTAGTTTGTGGAACAAAATCAGCATGCAATATTAAATTTACTTTAAAAATTATGTGTTGATGAATACACTCTTGTATTAAAAATAAAATATCATCATTAATAGAATTTAAAAATAGTTCAGGTGTTACAAAATTTACCCTTGTCGAACGATCTACTCTACTCTTGATTTTATAAGTTAAAATCCTATTTCCAAAAGCAGATTCAATAACACTAACGTTTGAGAAAGAATTATGTGAATTTAAAAGATTATTTTTGTGAACATTACTTTTAAAATGATTAGCTAAATACCTTTTCTTGATAAATATATGACACGTTAGACATTCCACTTGATCATCGTTACCGACACTGTTCCCTGCAGAGGTAGACGCTTCTTCTTCCGTTCTTGGTTTTTTGACGATCTTGAGTTCTTCGCTACTCGTTCGTTCACGCTTCTCTATTTCATCACAAACTTTAGACAACTCCTGATTTAATTCTCTGTAGAATAGTTCCATATTCTCTTCCATGGGTGTGGAAAAGAAAGTACTGGTGCACACTTCAATGCAGTTTTCCATCTTTATAGTAAAGAAGAAAATAGGTAGCAGAGTAAGTAAAAGTTCAGTGTTGGTAGACCAATTGATACCAAATTTCAAATAATGTCCGATATTTATAGTCTAGCAAAGGATTAAAAATAGAATATAATGAGTGCACATAAGTAATTTAAGTAAACAGAATCACATTCACTAATGATCAGCTAATGACTGTCATTGTTAAAAAAAGTGTTTTTTAACTTTTTCACGTTCTGCTATTGTCTTTGTAATATTGTATACGAGGGCGTTTGTGTTGTCGAAGATGCTATCCTTATTAGTCTTTACATAATATTTAATCCTCGTGGAAGCATGTTTCCAATGATCAGTAGTTGGAATCTTGGATAGCTTCTTCATATCGTATATTTCAATTTTTATGAGATGTGTCGCTTGGTCTCCGTCGTCAGAATTAGTAGAAATGTATGATACACCATCTCTAGCGGCTCGTGCTACGGTCGACGATAACAGCTTCCTCTTTTTTATTTTTTATTCAGCTTCAAAAAAATGATCAATCGATTGCGATTTTCTTTTTCCACCATCGCATGTGTTATTATTAATGACGATGTCATCACTCTCTTCTTGAGGGGAGAGTGGCGAGTAGTAATACTGTTTATAGGTATTTTCATCGAAGCTGAACGATTTCTGCAACAACACAGTTATCATGTTGATATCAATTTGTTTACACTTAATCACACACACACACACACACACACACACATACGTAAGAAAACCACAGAAAGAAAAGTAAGTTTGTCAATAGAATAAACACTTACGTCCATGACCATTGATGTGTTGAAATAACACAAACGTAGTATTGGTAGATCCACTGCGGTCAAACGACCACACACTGACTCCATGACTGCAGCTGCTCGGTCTTATGTAGCACCAGTAAGTTATATCTAATCTAAAGCATTTTCGCAGTGAAACTGATAGTAACTTTATGACTCAACAAGCTTATCTCTCATACTTTCGTGTTGCGACTTGCTTTACACCGATGACTCCTACAAATCATCACAAAAGAATGCGATTTAATATTTACAAATCACTATAATTGATCATTCCTATGTTAACCATTGAATAGATTGGTACCGTAATAATCTACTAATAGCAGTAATATCATGGATACACTAGATGTACAACAACATCTGAAAAAGATTCATCTCAGTCTAGAAAATAATGCTTATGCTGCTAATAGACTGCCCATGTATACCCACGTATCAACGTATATAATATGCAATTTGATTTGATTTTTTTAGGATCCGTCGACACACCGTCAGCCGGCTCAGTGAGCTCAGTGAGCCAGAACTGGTACAAACTAACTACTCATGGATATACGTATCAAGTAATATCAGCGACAGTAGGTTAAGGTGCGGCTGAGGTGGCTCTTGGGCCACCTCAAGGCCGCATACATTTATGTAATGTAGCACATAGCGCTAATTAGGCACAGACCAGCGACCGCCGCGTTGAATAAAATTAATAGGGTGACCATGCCATGTAATGTCTAGGCTGTTATCTGAAAGGATAATTAAGCTAGTTGGCTGCGAGCAGCGACATATACCGGGTGTTTGTGAAACGCTCCCGAAAACGACGACAGATGATAGTACTAAGGATACCTATGATGATGGGTCACAAAGAAATTCGATCCCGAATAATCATGAAAATACTTAAACATAAAACCAGCAGTGAAACTTAAAAAGAAAATCAGCTGACAATAGGGTCAATATCTCGCGGGCGCCGAACTGTTATCTAGATCGGTACGAAACAATGCATTAGGTATACTACTCACTCTACCTTCCTTCACACACACGCTGCCTCGTGCCTCGCGCGCTGTAGAATTTATACATTCTTCAAGGACGTTGCCTCCGTGCGCATTTGTTTTGGCGGGATTGATTAATAATTTTAGTTTTGAGACAGTTCCATGTTGACTATCACGAGCGACAGTTCAATTGTTTGGTTTATTAAATTATTGTCGTTATTACTTGTTATTTATTACTTAATGATATTGTTCTTGTTGTTATTTTTGTGTTTTTGTTTTTATTTAATAATGCCTAACACGTAGGTACGTTTATAGTGCTCGTGAATACGGCAACATGTTAATGTGCCTTGAGAATCTCATAGGCCACGGAGGATCGGAAGCTGTTTCATACCTAATTTTTTTAAATTATTTAGTACTGAACTGATCTGAAAAGATACATAACTGAATACATCAGAATAATAAACATACCTACACAATGGATAAAAAAGCATGACTCTAACCTTGTTAACATTTTATTTAAGTATTTTTTTCATTAGCGGGGAATCGAACCAGTTATTTGGTTTATTTAACCTGTGAATTCAATTAAAGTGGCTACGTAGAGACAAGCACAGTGGCAAAGGTTAAGTAGATAAGTTAGGTATTTAGACAAGTGTTGTAAATTATTAGGTATTGTGGTACCATCGCTAGTTGCGGGCCGCGCGAATTCGGCGTTCGCGCGTACATTGACCCCTAGTCAGCTGATTGTAATTCAGTAATTCCACTGCTGGTTTTATTTTTAAGTATTTCATGATTTTTTTAAAATGAAATTAACGTTTTATTTAACTATACTAACACGATGGAGCGTGAATGAAGCTAATAAAACGTTGTGAAAAGATGATTTTTTTTTCATCAGGATCGATTTTATATTTCACCCATCATCAAAGATATAGTTAGTACTGTCGTCTGTCTTCGTTTTCGGGAGCGTTTCAAAAATACCCTGTATTAATACTACCAGGTGTAAAATATCAGTATCCGGACCAGCAACGGGCGGTAAAGGTGTACGACGTCTGGTTCCGCGGGGACCAATACACGTGTCAAGCGTGATGATTACAATAAATTCTTACTAATATGGAAGATCTTGTTTAGTAGATTTTTATGGGTTGATGTTATGAAGGCCTTAAATTACCAGAACATTAATGAACAGGCTTTATCTGATAGAACATTTCCAAGTACCTAAATGGACCGATTATCTAGTGACTGACAAAATAAATCATAACAAGTATTTTCTTTTCTTCAGTGTTAGGAAGATGCTGGAATCAGGAATAATGAACAGAATTAAGTCGATTTGGGAAAGTCGAAAACCGCCGTGCGTGAAAATGCAATACAGTAGTATCATAGCTGTTAATATTCGAGAATTTTCTATGGCGCTTCTGTTTCTGATGTGCGGTTTCGTGATCGCCATTATTATTTTGCTATTTGAGATCTATATAATTAAAATAAACAGAGAAAAACGTTCCAAAATAAAAAAATACCGTCGAAAGTTACCAAGCGAAAATTTTAAAACGTATAAAACTAAAGGAATAAAGAAATGTTGTATCCTTTGTTTTCACAAAAGGAATTTGAATCGGAATATGATCACTTTTAAAATTTAATCAGGTTAAGTTCAAATTTAGCGTTTTAGATTTTATTATTCATACATAATAATAAATAAAAAAAAACATATTATTAGTTTCATTTCAATACTAAGATTACCTAATACAGTATAAAACATAAAAATGTGGTGGTGGCTGAAGAGAAAAGTGACGACTTTGTGCCTTTCGAAAGATGGCGGTATGATAGATACGATAGATGACTCGTAAAACACCCATATCGGCTACGGGCGCAGGTTTTTTTTTATAGGATAAGGGTGACAAGCGAGCACACAGTCCACCTGATGGTAAGTGGTTGCTGTGGCCCATAGACATCTACAACTATCCTCGTTTGCGAATCAAAATGCAGATGCGTTGTCAGCCGTGAGGACTAAGATGGAATGCCTCTTTTCCAGTAAAAGGGGTCTCCGATTCTCTACACTCACCATCAGTGGCGTAGCGTGCTTTAGACGGGCCCTGTATCAAAATTTATTGGGGGGCCCAAATGAAGGGTAAAGATTTTCACAAAAGAAACAAAAACGCTCGCATTGAATTAAATAATTATGTATTGAGTATAAGCTATTCATCATCGTCATCATCATTACAGTCCTTCACAAGTCCACAGCTGAACATAGGCCTCCCCCAAGGAATGCCACAAAGCACGGTACTGAGTCTTCGGTTGTCGGTTCTTCGAGCTATATGGCCGGCCTATTGCTACTTCAGCTTACTAATCGGGCTATGTCGGTCACTCTGATTCTACTGCGGATATCCTGATTTCTAAGTTTATCACGCAAAGAAACCCCAAGCATAGCCCTCTCCATAACTCTCTGAGCGATCTTGAGCGTCCTCATACGGCCAGCAGTGAAGGACCACGTCTCAGATCCATAGGTCATCACTGGCAACACGCACTGGTTGTACAATGTCGTTTTCAGGTTTTGAGGTGTACCTGAAGTGAAGATGTGTCGTAATTCCCCGAAAGCTGGCCAGCCGAGTTTAATCCGTCGATTGACTTCTCGGTCGAATTTGGACTTAACTAGTCGAACTATTTGTTCCAGATAAACATACTTGTCAACAACTTCGAGCTTAGTGCTCCCAACACTACTACCGGCATAGGTGTGACATGAACATTATTACACATGATCTTTGTTTTGTCCATGTTCATTTTAAGACCTATCCGTTGGGAGACACCATTAAGGTCATTGAGCATAATGCTTAGGTCCTCCAGCGATTCTGCCATATGTAATATATCGTCGGCAAATCGAATGTGAGTGATGTACTCGCCATTGATGTTAATACCGTATCCTTTCCAGTTCAGTAGCTTGAAAACGTCTTCCAATGCAGCGGCGAAGAGTTTCGGGGATATAACGTCACCCTGTCTTACACCTCTCTGCAGTTGGATGGGTTTCCTACTATGGTTCTGTACTCGGATAGCCATCGTAGCACTACTGTACAAACACTACAGCACTTCGATATACCGTCGTCAACTTGGCACCGCTGAAGGAACTGTAGCACCGCCCAAATTTCGACGGAATCAAAGGCTTCCTCATAGTCCACATACGCAAGACATTGTGGCAGATTGTAACTCTTCGGTCTTCTGTACAATTTGCCAAAGGGTATGTATGTGGTCTATGTGGTACTAAGGCCTTTTCGGAAACCGGCTTGTTAGGGAGGCTGAAAGTCGTCGAGTCTGCGTGCGAGACGATTCTCAATGACTCTCGAAAACAGCACGTAGACGCGGCTCAGAAGGTAAATCGGTCTGTAGTTCTGCAAGATAGCGTTGTGGCCTTTCTTGAAGAACAAGAGCACCGCACTTCTGCTCCACGCCTCCGGAGTGGTCCCACCATGGAGGACGGAATTAAAGAGCTTCTGAAGGATTTTGTACCGATTTTCCACCAGCTTCATAAGCTGTAATTCCATCCTCGCCTGGGGCCTGCCGTTTTTAAGGTGCTGGAGAGCCATTCTAATCCCGCTCAGACTGACGTACGGAATATCATCGGAATAGTGTCGGATAAGACTTGCTCTTGGATCTTTGCTCACACTTGCGTGTGGCTCCAACGATGACATGTACAGCTGCCCATAGAACCTCTCAATCTCACTCAAAATCTTAGGTGTCCCGGAAACGATGCTGCCACATTGCTGCACGATTGGCTCTTTCTGGCAAAGATTTTGGAGCCTTGATTCCGCTCGATCGCTTCTTCAATACGAATAATGAAGTCAAACTCATTTTATGTCGAACCGTCGGGGCTTGACCAGGTCCACTTCTTGTGGGGCCACTTCTGGAAGAAAGAGTTCATCATAAAGAGTCCCTCTTTCTCCATGAAATCGGCCAGCTGCTGGCCCCTTGGGTTCCGTTGCCCTATTCCGAATTTTCCTATTTCCCTACCTTCAGCTCACCGTTCTCTCTTGTGCCTAGTTTTGCGTTGATGTCTCCCATTAACGCCGTATAGTGGGTTTTGGAGGAATGCATGCCTTTAGAGATATCCTCATACATTTCCTCCACCTCCTTATCGGGATGTGCCGAGGTTGGTGCGTAAACCTATATGCCCTTCAACGAATACCGTTTGGTGATTCTGAGTATAAGGTACGCAACCCTCGTCGGTCGACATACTCACAAACTTTACAACGTTGCTAACGAGAGGCTTGTGGACGATAAATACGACACCTCCTTGGGACAGATGTTCGCCCTCCCGGTGATAGAACAAGTTACCGGATTCGAGGATTACCGCGTCCTCCCCCTCTTTTCGGACCTCAGATAATCCTGTAATATCCCAGCGCAACTTGTCTATCTCTTCTTCCAGCTCCTGGATCTACTCGTCAGGGTATATGCGTTTTATGTTGCCAGGTCGAGTCGTCTTAGGTGGCAACCGAACCTCCACCGGAGATTCTTAGCACCCCCGCCCCGCCGTTACAATGGTCACCACCGTAGCCAGGAATAGCAGAGCCGCCTGGGACTGGGGGCCGTTTCTTCGTAACTTTCATCATGGTGGGATGTTTGCCATAGCCACATTGCCATGAGCGGGTTGGCAACCGCAGTTTTTTTATTGTACTATTGCTGTTATCAGGAAGATGCTGCTGCCCATCTCCTGTCTGTTTCCCACTGTCGCCTCTTACGACACCCACGGGAAGATATGAGGTAGTGGATATTCTTAACCACCACTACACGGCACTATAAGCTATTACTTACAATTAATACTCCTAGGAACTAAACTAGCCAAACAATTCAAATCAAATATACACTTTTCTTGCTTTTTGTTCAGTTATTTATTATATCATATCATTTATAGCTGAAGATGATTTCAGTTTTTTTAAATTTTCTGCCTCTATAGACAATAGTGACAAGTCTGATAGCCTTTCCTGTTCCATAGAAGTCCTTTGAAGTTTTGCTTAATACACGTTCGGGGCCCCGTATCGTTGATACGGCGGTAGCTACGCCCCTGACTCACCATAAGAAACACAACAGCATTAAGCTGCTATTTTACGATGGTATTCTGTGAGAGCGTGGTCCTTCCCCTGTCGAGCCGACCCATTCATGCTACAAACTATACAATTAATATAGCTGCAGCATGGCTAAAATCAATGGCATGGCAAGTGCGAAACATCTTGTACTGCGATCATCAATCCAATGAGGGCATCCATACACTCTTATCTATGGGCATCCACGACTTTTTCTGACACCAGGGTGCCGCCATTTAGGAATATAGGTGAAATATTTGACAGATTTCATGGCGGGGAAGATAATTTGTTAGAAAAATATACGAGTTATTGTTTCTTTCTGAATATTACATATAATTATTAGATTGGAAATGAATAAATCAAACTACGGATACCAAATGTAGTGAAAAAAATTATTGAAAAAATGTGCAAAAAATTTAAGAGGAAACTAATGAGGCATTGTTTTATGTGTTTTCATAATCAAGAAACCGATAAAATTTTATTGAAAACGCATTTCTCAATTATATAACGATATTGTGTAACAAAGAACTTCACCTCAGCCCCAACAAGTGACATCTGGTGAGCGGAAGATCATTAGTTATCAGGCCAATCCTCCCTACAACGGGAGATAGCAATGTTAAGCCGTTGACTTTTACGGGTTTTTTAATGTAGAGCACGCTACAGCTATATTGTTGTTTTTGCACGAATGAGTCGCCGACGGAGAAGGACCACGCTCTTACAGAATATCATTGTGAAACGCTGCTGTGTTTCGTATAGAGAGTGTAGAGAACCGGAGATCCAATTCACTGGAGAGGAGGCATTCCATCTTAGTCCTCCGGGGTGACAATGCGTTTTGCATTTTGATTCTTAATCGAGTAGTTATAGACGTCTATGGGAAACAGTATCAGGTGGACTGTGTACTCGTTTGTCAATTTGATTGGCTTCATTTTGACATGTGACGACAACGTATGTGTATCAAGTGTTATCATAATGAAAAAACATATGTAGCTGAGGAAAGATGCCTGAGCGGCAACAATTCTTACCTACCAGAGTTATCTCTACCCTAAGACTACAAATACTAATTCCTTGCGGGATTCAAACCCGGGGCCCGCAAACGCTTAGTTAATGCGCTACCGAGCTCGATATCATAACTTCTTAAGATATGCGATACGGAAAACGTTCACTAACCCACCCACCCACACGCGCGCGCGCACGCATACACACACACACACACACACACACACACGCACAGTCTCAGTTTTAAGGTAGAATGTGTTTCACAAGTTCCGATATTATGTGAACTAATATTATGTATAAATGGGATTTGACATCAAATTAATGTCATATTTCGCGAAGACTGTGCCACCGCGCCTAAGGGACTTCTTTACTTTTTTTTTGTATTTTATGGCATTTTGTAACCTTGAAAAGATTTACTTTTAATAAGTTTTAGTAATTATAATAAATGTAATGTACTTTGTTCGGAAATAAGAATCCAAAAGAAAAGGAGTTAAATAAAACAATACGAGGAAGTTTCATTGTGTCTGTTTAATAATCAAGTAAATAACTTCACAGTATACTGTTTCATATTTTGAAGTACCTACGTTGGAAAATTACAAACATCAAAATTGTGTCCGGCGTCTCACATCAAAATATTGTGTAATACAAATTATAATTTGTATTTATTAAATGTTGCATCTGCCCAACATTATTTTTTCCTATTTTCTTGTTTTAATTTTTTATATAATATATTATAAAACTTAATATGTACTTAAAAGGTGAATTGAAATTTACTATTTGTTTATAATAAATAACGTTGATAAGTAGGTAAATCGGAACTAAATGGTATCACGTATAACTTAATTTTTAATGTATTATATATTCTATAATAATTAATCTCGTAATATTTATATTACATTGCACATTTTATTCAAATTGAATTTGTACGAAAATTTGCTACAGAAACTTAAAAACTAAATTCAGAGGATGCAAATTTTAGGCAGATGCAAGCACTGAGCTAAAATTGTAAACAGTGTTGCCACAATCGGGTATTTTCCCTACAGGCTTTCGAAATTTAAATTAAGCTATAGCAATTTATACAACTATAAATCAACTTAACATTAAACGCCGCAATATAATGGAATTTACAAAAGAATATAACCCCCGTGGCGTACAATTCGACCAGGAATTGTAAACTAAATATTGTTTAATGACATAGCACTCGAATACTTATGTGTCCGCGGCTAATCATACGAGCTTCAAATTTATACAGCGCAAACTTTATAGTACAAAATTAACTCGAATAAACCGTATTGGAACATGGCGTACGATGCTTCAATACTTTTTCATATCGAGGGGCCTGTGCCCTGGTGGGACGAAAATTATGTTATTATTTTAAAACCTAATTGAACACACTGTCATCACCTATGAATGAAAATGAAATGAATATGATTATGAAATTAATATTGATTTGAGGAATTTAATATGATATGGCAAAAAATGATATTGTACCCTATGTATTATAACTGTATTTAGAAGTGGAACATGAACATTTTTTTCGTTAAACAATTTGACGTGGGTAGTTATGCAAAAATTATCCACGTTGCACGTAGTTAACCCTTAACTACCTACCCGGAGTCTGTCAGACTCCATCTAATTTGTTTTTGTTTATAACTTTACGTGTGTGCGTCTTTGTCCTTCGTGCGTCCGTGTACCTCCACCCCGCTACCCGCAGTTCCGCACCTGCGCTCGTCGAGGACACACGCGCGCGCTGCTTTTTGGTGAGTAAAAAACTTTTACGTGGAGTCTGAGAGACTCCGGGTAGGTAGTTATGTGACTTTTTAAGGAAATGTATTTTTTTTGTTTTAGTTGAAAATGACATTAAACGATGAAATTTGAATATAACCTTTTGGTTGGAGGATGAACATTCTTCAAATGAAGAAGTTACGTTCAACGAAGATTGCTGTGATGTGGAAGCAGATACCGGTGAGGATTATGTACTGTCTTGTGACTCTGCGTCTGACTCCGACACTCTGATCTGTTCAATTCCTTTATCAAACAATGTCAAGATGTATATAGTATTGGAAGTTATGCTTGTGTTGACGAAATGCTCGTTGCGTACCGCGGTAGGTGCCGTTTTAAAATGTATATGCCTAAAAAACCTCACTGATGCAAGAACAGGGTATCTCCTTAATGCGTACATTTATACAGGAAAAGATTCCGATGGGTTAAACCTATCTACTGAATATGCTCGGCTAAAGAAACCTACTCAAGCTGTGCTTCGACTTTCTTCTTGTATTGAAGGAACAAACAGAAACATAACGACGGACAACTGGTTTACGTCTATTGAGCTTGCCAATTGTTTGAAAGATAAACAACTGACACTAGTCGGCACAATGAGAAAGAATCAACGAGACATACCACCCCAGTTCTTTGGTTTTACGAAACACATATCAATCGCATCTTTTGTACCAAAAATAAACAAAGCGGTCATTGTTATTTCAAGCATGCATCATACACCAGATGTGGATCAAGTCACCAAAAAACCAGAAATCATACTATTTTATAACGATACCAAAATCGGAGTTGATTTGTTAGATCAAAGGTGCTCAAACTATTCGACGGGTCACCGAACGCGCAGATGGCCACTTGCTATATTTTATAGATTACTGGATATATCAGCATCCAATTCGTATATGGTATACTTATTTATCCAATTGGAAAAGCCTGAAACCCGTTTTCAATTCATGAAAACGCTTGCTGGACAGCTATCGAGACTACACATGGAGCGTAGAGAGAAATTGACGAAGATTCAGCATGACATAAGACTTTCTCTTTGTCGAGTGATGAAACTAGACCAAGAAGCACTTCCTGACTTTGCAGGGTGTACTGCTCTTTATGTAACCCAAAAAAAAACGTAAGACAAAATACTTATGTTTCATGTGCAAGAAGCCCATTTGCCTGGAGGGCTCCCGCATGACATGTATTTCCTGTGTTGAAAAAATATAAAATTTGAGCATTGCAATTTTGCAAAAATATATCCATTATGGCAACTTTGCTTATTATTTACTGAACTTTAAAAATTGAGTAAGGAAAGTTCCTAATTTTTGATCACTTTTATTACGGATCTCATGTTATAAGAATGTTACTTTTTTTTAAGTTATTTTAGTCAGTGAAAAAAGAAATTTAGTTTTGGTTATGAATGACGTTGATTTTTTTTTTCTAAGTTTACTATGAATAAAAGATATTAATTATAATGATTTTTTTTATTTCAATTAGTCACCCCACATCATAGTTTTTTTTTCTAAATGTTCAAAGTAACGGAGTCTGTGAGACTCCAGGTAGGTAGATATGTATCTGAAATTAGGGGTAGGAAGTTAAGGGTTAATTTCGAGATATTACCCGCCTGGCAAGCGTGGCAGCTATGGCAAATATTGTCTTCCTTAGGAGGCATTTTATTGCGGACGCATTTGTTCAGCAGTGCACTTTTGATAGGCTGCAATGATGATGATGTGTTATATAATAACCTTTTCATGGATAAATTGCTATATTCAAATATTTACTATAGACTCCTTTGACATGAAAAAAGCTACCTCGAAATACTACTGTCACCTTACAAGTCGTTTGTCATTCTTACTTTTATAAAAAAAGGATAGCGTAACAGATTAACGCCCAGAAAGTTATCTATATTTCATTTTATAGAATAAGAGTGACAAACGAGCACACATTCCATCCGATTGTAAGTGGATGTTGTGACTCATAGACGTTTACATCTATCCTTGATTAAGAATCAAAATGCTGATGCTTTGTCTCCCTTAAGGACTAAAATAAAATGCCTCCTTCCCAGTAAAAAGGGTCTCCGGTTCTCTACACTCACTATACCAAACACAACAGCATTAAGCTGAGCTATGCCGATATTCTGTGAGAGCGTGGATCTTCCTCGGTCGAAACAATCCATAATATAGCTGCAGCATGGCTCTAACATGTAGAAGTAGTGAGTATAGAGAACTGAGGATCTTTTTTACAAGTAACGAGGTATTCCATTTTAGCACTCAGGGGTGACAACGCATTCTGCATATTGTTTCTTAATCGAGGATAGATGGCTGGTGTCTATGTGTCACAACATTCACTTACCAGGACTTGTGAAAGGCTGTAATGATAACGGTGAACATTGATTGATAGATAAACATTGTGTTTTAAATTTGTAATTTACAGATTTTTGGATCATCCCTCGTTTTCATTGTGTCATCATCATCATTACAGCCCTTCACAAATTTAATGCTGAACATATGCCACCCCCAAAGAATGCCACAAAACACGATCCTGAGCCACCTGTATCCATCGACTTCCTGCATGTCTTACCAGGTCGTCACTCCATCTAGTGGGGGGTCGCCCTACACTTCGCTTACCGGTACGAGGATGCCACTCAAGAACCTTTATTCCTCATCGGTTGTCGATTCTTCGAGCTATATGGCCAGCCCATTGCCACTTCAGCTTAAAAATCAGTTGGACTATGTCGGTCACCTCTATCCTCATTTATATGTTTATCACGCAGAAAAACCCCGAGCATAGCCCTTTCCATAGCTCGCTGAGCGACCTTGGGCTTCCTTATACGGCCAGAAGTGAAGAACCCCGTCTCAGATCACTGGCAACATGCACTGGTTATACAATATTTTTTTTCAAGTTTTGAGGTATACCTGACGAGAAGATATGTCGTAATCTCTCGAACGCTGCCCAGCCGGGTTGAATCCGTCGATTGACCTCTCGGTCGAAGTTGGACTTACCTAGTCGGACTATTTGTCCCAGGTAAACATACTAGTCAACAACTTCGAGCTTAGTGCTCCCAACAACTACCGGCATAGGTGTGACATTTATGTTGCTAAGACTGACGTCCGAGATATCATCGGAATAGTGTCGGATAAGACTTGCTCTTGGATCGTTACTCACACTTGCGTGTGGCTCCAACAATGACGTATACAGCTGCTCGTAGAACCTCCTGATCTCACTCAAAATCGAATGTGTTCCGGAAACGAAGCTACCACATTCGGTCTTCAGCTTCGACAGTTTTTGGACGGAATATGGAGCCCTGGTTCCGCTTGATCGCTTCTTCAATACGAGCTGTATTGAAGTTGCGTAAGTCCCGCCGCATGCATTTGGAGATCTGTCTGTTCATTTGCCTGTATGCTGTCATATCTGCTGCCGACTGTAGCTTCATTTCCCGTCTAGCAGCCATGAGATTAAGAGTGTGATCAGAGAGTTTTTGTGTTCTACTGCGATGTGTCGTCTTGGACCATGGACAGTTTCATTGTGTATTGTGTAATATTGGCGTAAAAGGTTATATCTATGTAAAATACTCACGTCTCTCCTAGGCCAGCTAGAGATGACCTTATAATTTTCTTGTGGGTATCCTTTGGATGCGAGGAAATCTAATAGCGCCTGCAATAAAGGACAATATATTTTTTTAAATATTTTAGATGTAACAAAGTAAATACGTTAGTTACTATAACTAAGTAAGTAACGTTCATTGTAAAAAAAAGAGAGCTTTTATAGAAATCACACGTACAAAAAGTTGTCCTTCTGGGTGTTTATGTATAAACCTTAGGCAGACAATTCGCGTTAGCTTTTCTAAAAATAGTTGTCTAAGAAATGTTATGCCAATATGTCAAACGAAGGCGACGATAGCAATGAGAGTTATTAACATTTAAATGCGTAAGTATTTAGAAATACTTATACGTCATGGTTGGACGTCTCGTTTACCTAATGCAAAATTCTATTTCAGTTCTTCACTGTTGCAAATGTTGCGGTTAAATTAAGTATTGTATACGATATAATATTGATTTTGGCTACCTCACGGTAGGTTGTTGGCGAGTGCGTATGATGTATGTGCATTTCTTTTAAAAAAGAGGAGACAAACGAGCATACAGCTCACCTTAAGGTAAGTCATCACCGCCGCCTATGAGCACTTGCAACACCAGGTTTCCCGATCTTTAGAAAGGAACCGCTGGCGACAGTGAATTCTACGAGTGCGTACGTGTGTGTATTTGTGTGATTACGAATCAAAATGCAGATGCGTCGTCACCCGTGAGGGCTAAGATGGAATGCCTCTTTCCAGTAAAAAGGGTCTCAGGTTCTCTACACTCACCATACAATACACAGCAGCGTTACGCTGCTATACGCTGGTATAATATGAGAGCGAGGTCCTTCCCCGGTCGAATCGACCCATTCGCGCTACATCTATACCACTAATATATTTTTTTATAGGAGAGGGGGCAAACGAGCATGCGGCTCACCTGATGGTAAGTGACTACCGCCGCCCATGAACAACTGCAACACCAGGGGAACCAGAGGAATTGCAGATGCGTTGCCGGCCTTTTAAAAGGAGTAGACTCTTTTCTTGAAGGTCCCTAAGTCGTATCGGTCCGGAAAAATCACTGGTGGTAATCGATTCCACAAGGAAGTTGTGCGAGGAAGAAAACATCTTCTAAATCGCACAGTGGTGGACCGCCATTCATCCAGATGGTGTGGATGGTATCGGGAGTTCTGACGCGATGTGTGTTCGTGAAATTTGGCGGCTGGGATTAATCCGAACAATTCCTCAGAGCACTCCCCGTGATAAATGCGAAAGAAAATGCAAAGGGATGCAACATCTCTTCGCGGCACCAATGAATCGAGCCGATCGGAAAGGACTCGGTAGTCGACGATTCGAGCCGCTCTGCGCTGGATGCGGTCAAGTGGAAGGAGTTGGCACTGGGGAGCCCCAGCCCAGAGATGGGAACAGTATTCCATGTGAGGCCGAATCTGCGCCTTGTAAAGTTGCAGGCGTTGAGCACGCTGCTTTTAGAGGCCAATTTGGCCTTCTTCCAAGTGACCACGAAACTGCACGTCACTCGATATGTTGACGCCGAGGATTCCTATACTGGCTGAGGCAACAAGGAAGTGCTTGAAACTGAGGAGATACGACAAAGGGGTTCTTTTAGCGGTAAACGCGCAAACTTGTGTCTTCTGAGGATTAAACTGGACTAGATTTAGTCGCCCCAATCCGAGACTTTGTTCAGCAAAGACTGACTTCAGACACAAGTTTGTTCCGGTACTCAGCGACGTTTTCCCGAGAAATATTGGCACGGCCGGTGATAGAGCATCACCAGTGCTGTCATCCGCATAGCAATGAATGTTACCGGTTTGCAACATATCATTGATATGCAGAAGAAACAGCGTTGGTGATAGCACGCAGCTTGTGAAACACCAGCGTTAATAGGTTGTAGTCGGAGCATGCACCGTCTACAACGACCTTGATGCTCCGATCTGCAAGAAAGCTGGTGATTCAATTGCACAATTTCTCGGGAAGCCCATAGGAAGGAGCTGAAAGAAGCGCTTTGTGCCAAACCCGATCGAAGGCCTTCGCAATATCCAAACCAACGGCCAATGCCTCCCTTGGACTCTACTGCCTCCGCCCATCTATGAGTCAGTAGATCAGAAGATCACCAGCTGATCGACCCCGACGAAAACCGTATTGGCGGTCACTAATCAGCTGGTGATCCTTGAGGTACCGCATGAGGTGGCGGTTTATAATGGATTCCATTATTTTGGAGAACAAGGAGGTGATGGCGATAGGCCTGTAGTTAGACGGATCTGAGCGGACGCCTTTTAGGGATCGGGTGGACAAAAGCCATCTTCCATGTTTTCGGACTACGCCGGGAGTAGGAGTACCGAAAAGACGTGTTATGAACCGATGCCAACTCGGAGCACACGTCCTCAGCACAATTGGGGATTCTGTCAGGCCCACTCGACTTGTGGATGTCCAGGAGAAGAGTGCTTTGCGAACCGAGCGCTGTGTGAACCGCACATCCGGCATGGAGCACTCACACCGCGGGATGGTCGGCGGTGTGTTCCCCGTCATCAAGAGTCGAGTTGGACGCAAAAGTGAGCCTAAAAGGTCAGCTTTCTCTTTCTCTTTACAGAAATTCCCTTGGACAGCCTTGGCGAGACCAGAATGCACGGGTTCCCGAAGGAAGGCGAACTAGTTTCTCGCCAATTCTGCCTATGTGCTCTGACTTTGCCTTGGCAATAACTCTTTTGCAGGACCTGGAGGCGAGTTATACTTCTTTTAAGCATGCTGTTGTTTACATCCCGAGCCGCCGAAGCCTCAGCCCAGGCCTGATAACACTCCTGCTTACTGTGTAATGCAGTCTTACAGGAGTGACCAAACCAAAGCTGAGATCTGCTTCCGATGGGTACCCTAGATGATGGAATAAATAGTTCCATTCTCTATAGCACCACATCAGTGACAGAGTCAGCAAAAGCGCTGGGATCATCCGGCGATAAGCAAACCCACCCCCATGAGTAGGATGCAAAGAAAGACTGCATTTCGTCCCATTCCGCCGACCAGTAATGCCAAACACGGCGGCAGCCTGCAGAACGCAACAGCAAGGGGAGCGTGAGTGGCACCACACTCCAGATCAGACAATGGTCCGAAGAGCGGATAGGGGCATCGACGGAAATCTGATATCCGTCCGGATGAGAGGTCAGCAGAAGGTCCAACAGGGAAGGTGTATGATCCTCCACATCTGGAATCCGCGTAGGCGAAGTAACCAGTTGTGTCAGACCATATGCCAAGGCACAGTCATAAACAGATCTCCCCGCATGATCGGTTAAACGAACCGAGCCATTCGGCGTGGTGAGCATTAAAATCGGATGGGATCAGTTGTAACACGATATCTGTATCCATCTGGACGTGGTCGATGAGTCGGTCTGTTTCGGCATTACCGCTATGGGACCTATAGAGGCACCCGTAGACGCGCGGATGGTCGTCGCTGTCTACGCGTAGCCAAAGGATGGACAGGTCCGAACCTTCAAGACTGCCGAGGCGTCGAGAACAGATGCCCTCTCTGAAGTATACGCAAACTCCAGCCCGAGGTACAAAGGAGTGTTCCAATTTTTACCCCGGGTAGGAGAGATACGAAGTATCCGCCGGGGAGTACACCTGCGTCTCGGTCAGAAAGAGCAAGGCCGGCTTCGCCGTCTCGAGATGGTAGTGGACGGCGTTTAGGTTCGAGTGAAGTCCCCTGATGTTGCAGAAATTCACGGATAGCGTGGCAGGGGTCGCCTTGGTGCTGCTCAGCGAGGGATTCTCCAAGAGTGCTGGTACCCTCCTGGGGTAGTCTTTGATTTAATTCCACTACCATGTTGATGGGGGGGGGGGGGATTGGGCCTCCGGTCACCTGCACTCACCAGACGAAATGCAGAAGTAGAGCTTCCACTTCACACTGTGAGGTCGTGGTACCAACCCGGCTCGAGCCGACCCATACGTACAACAGCAAAAGCTGCCGCGTGGCTCTACCACAGTAAAATATATAGCTGCAGCATGGCTCTACCACGTAAAGAATGATACATTCTTTATTCTCATTACGTATGTACACACGTATGCGTGCACGTGACTCACCGCGAGCGTGTCGGTCGCGTAGAAGCGTCGCTCGAGCGCGTCGTGGTGCGGCGGCGGCAGGCGCACGCGGATGCGCGCCACCTCGCCGCGCTCCTCCGCGCCGGGCTCGGCCGGCACGCGCGCCGCCGCGCCCGCCTTTAGCGCCTGCAACAACAACACAATAAACGTACAGCCTATAAAAGGCCACACACACACATCTTCCTTTATGCAATGGAGCAATTAGTCTCCAGCTATGGAGCTATGTCATGAAATATTTTTATTTACGGTTGGTGTGCCCAGGCCCAGTTGCCCTCCTCTCATTTCTGAGAGGGTTATGGAGTTATTAGTCCGCCGCGATGCTCCAATGCGTGTTCGTGAACTTTACATGTCTTCGAAATATTTTTATTTCCGATGTTTGCTTTCACCATAGATTACTTAGTAAATTAGGCTTAAAATTATTTATACAAATAATTAAAAGTTTGATTAGTGCTGGCGGGGATCATACCCGCTACTCGGCGACGCCTCCGTCGCTACAAAGTGTAGCCTAAATAGCTCTTTGTGTTGTTCAGTCGCACAGCAATTACTTAAATTCATTCAATTTTTATATAAAAGAGGAAGCTAACGAGTATACGGCTAACAGTGCAATTTCCAGTGCATTGTCGGCCTTTTTAGAAAAGAGTAGGCTTTTTGTTGATGGTTATTGGATAAAATTTTTGAATGAACGTTATTTCGCGATTTTAAAACGCCAACAATTATAGTAAAAGTAAATATCGAACCAAGATTGCTAGCGTACTGTGATAGCTAGTTAGTTTATAATGTGTTGTTTACTTTTATGATATGTTTAAATTTTATGATATTTTAATTTCTTGTGATAGTTTATAATATATTTTAACCCCGTCAAAACATACACTTTTCACCATAGTTTGTTTATTTATACATTAGGTTTGTAAATATTATTAACGTTACCAAGTTATTTTTTCAATTACCTATATCTATTATACATTTTATTAGTGTGCTTTTTTATTATTTAAATTTGTTTTTTATATTACATGTATTGTTTGGGCCTATTAATAAATAAAATTTAATAAAATAATAATGTCTGTGGAATTACTTTGAGAAAGTGTGACGATGGATGCATTCGCTTTCCGGGTTGACTTATACTTAGTCTATGAACGCGCTCCGTAATAAAATTATAAGTTAATCTATGGACAACTATGAAGACACCGTGATGAGTAGTTGTGTGTTCCCGCCGCACCGCATATATTATTTTTCTATTCTCCCGCATTTATAAAGTCGCCTTAGTGGAGTGCCTCAAATATTCGCAAAGCCGAGGAATTTGAAGTTTGGTAAGTGTTTTGCTTCTTTTGTTATCACTTACATGAGGTATTTTCCATAGGTATTCCGCATTTGTATTTTAAGGTTATATTATAATTACCACATATTTTCAGAGTTTTTGAAGGTTTGAAGGTTTAGTCCGAAATAATTCAAGTTGTTGTTACCTAATGAGAGATTGTTGACAAAGTTACTTGTGTGAGTAAAGAAAGCGTTGCGACGATAATTAGTGTTAGCTCTGGGTATTGCTAGAGGTTGGGTACGCCTTATAGGTAATTTGTGGGGTACCCAAATGTTAACTTGCTGTAATAAGGAAGGGTAGTCGATGAGACCATTAACAGACACATAATGTTTGATATTTGCCGTCTTTTGTCTAGTGGTAAAAAGTGATATCTTCTACAACTCATCTTGTATCCATAATCTACTAGCTTACTTAGCTTACTATTTTAAATTGTAAATATCTTAGAAACCTGTTTTGTATGGATTCAATGCGGGAAATATACACGAAATATTGCAGATTCCAGTCAGCAGATGCATACTTAAGGATATTACGCACATAAGCACAGAAAAAAACTTAATGGGTTAAATAGATTGAAAGTCGTTAGTTGATCTTATGATAAAACCGAGATATTTGGAGGCCTTTCTTACTGTGTTATCGATATGTTTATCAAACAAAAGCTTAGAATCTTGGATTACTCCTAAATTTTCATAGATGTAACTTTAGTAAGGGACTTATTATTGATAATATACTGATAATTTATAGGGTTGGGTTTCCGAGAAAAAGTCATAGCGAAACATTTAAATCAAGCTTGTTTCGAATACAATATTGTACAAAATTATTCACATCGCATTGTAAACGCTTACAATCAGCGAAGTTATTGATGACCATGACAATATTACTGTCGTCTACGTATAATAACACTCTGGCATGTACAAAACATACATCAATGTCATTAATAAAAATAACAAAAAAACAAAGGCCCTAACAAACAGCCTTTAAGGCACACCCGAAGGAATTGACATCTACGCGGACGTAAACCCCTTTTATTGTAACCGCCTGGGATCTTTTACTAATATACGACGAAAATCATCTGTATAGGTTACCGTGTATAACAGCTTTATAAAGCTTCTCGAGGAGCAACATCTTTTCTGAAATCTGTAAATATATTAGGTCCTTACATATGAAATTGGCGTTTTGTACGGGAGGAATATAAAGTCAATTTTTTTTGTAAAATATATTTAATTAATCAAAGTATGCACCGTTGTTATCTATGCACTTTTGCCATCACATAGGTAGTTCGTTGATCCTTTACTAAAAACCATGGGGGCGAGAATCAATAAACTCTTTGAAGGCGGTTTGACTGCCGCATCGGATTTGAATTTTTTCCTTGTAAGAAGTTGTCCAAATTCCGGAAAAATGGTAATTCTGTTGGAGCAAGGTGCGGGAGTACGATGGATGTCGCAGACATTCCAATTGTAGCTCATTTAACTTAGTGGTTGTTTGTTGTGCAGTGTGGTCTTGCGTTGTCGTGAAGCAGCAGTGGCCTAGAGCGATTGACCAATCGCGGTTGTTTAGCAGTTAGTTCTTCCTTCATGGTTTGCAGTTGCTGACAATAGATATCTGCCGTAATCGTTTGGCCAGATTTTAGAAAGCTGTAGTGAACGACACCGGCGCTAGTCCACCAAACACTCACAAGTAACTTTTTCTGAGTCAACTTTCGTTTAGGCAGGATTTGGCTGGGTCTCCAGGGTTCAGCCATTGCGACGAGCGCTTCCGATTATCGTACAGTATCCACTTTTCATCACAAGTAATGATTCGATTTAAAATCCCGTCATTATTGTGTCGGTTGAGCAAAGTAACACAGCAGTCGACGCGTGTTTGCAAGTTCGATTCACTCAATTCATAAGGTACCCATCATTCAAGTTTTTTTACTTTCCCGGTTTGCTTCAAGTGGATTAATATGGTTTTATCACTTACCCCGAAGCCTGCAGCTATCTCTGAAGTGCTTTGTGATGGATCCGCTTCCACAATGGCCTTTAATTCTTCATTTTTCACTTTGGTCTCCGGCCGTCCACGGGTTGGTTCTGAATTTCGAAATTTCCAGAACGAAAACGTTGAAACCAAAACGTACCGTGCTTTCTGTTGCGCCGTACACATCATTAATACTTCAAGCTGTTTCTGCAGCACTGGTGCCACGGTAGAACTCGTACTGTAAATATACAGATATTTCATGTTTTCCATTGTGCGGTAATAAGCGACGCCAAAGAAAAAAATTATGAGGAAAAACAAATGAATGATTCAAAACTCAAATGTACCAGCTAAATGAATTTATAAATTTGAATTTGGAATTCTTAACCAAAGAGGAGATATTTCAGATCAAAGTGGTCAGTACGACAAAACGCTAATTTCATATGTAAGGACCTAATAGTATCAACTTGTTCTCATGGGTTCATTATAAGAAGGTGTAATCATCAAAAACTAATAGATTGGACACAGTCGACCTTAGTCTTAAAAATCCACGTTGTTTATGAGTATTGATTGTCAAGGTTCGGCTGGCAGGTTTTAGCTTTAGGAATGAGGAAAGTGGATTGAAAATATTTAGCAAATAAATTACATACAGATTCACTAGTATCCCCAGATTGATCCTCATATTATTTCATTACAGATGACAGCGCATATGAGGATCTGTTTAATGACTTTGTGTAAGACCAAAACAAGCGGGGATTATTGACAATTGAGTTTTCAAACTTACTTATGTTTAAATGGTAGCATTTATTTCGTAACTCTATGGGCCACTCTTTGCGCCATAAATACGATTCTTAATAATACTGGTTGTTATATTTTTTATTAGTAAAAAAAAAATTAAACCTTTTTCAGAGACCCTTTTTACTGGCAACGAGGCATTCTATCTCAGTCCTCGGGGGTGACAACGCATCTGCATTTTGATTCTTAATTGAGGATAAATGTAGATGTTTATGGGTCACAGCATCCACTTACCATCAGGTGGACTGTGGCTCGTTTGTCAGCCAAAAAAAGATGGGGAAAATAGGAAATTTGCTATTAGATATTTGTTGGATTTAATTAAATTATCAGGTTGGATTACCATTTATAAATTATACTCAGATGAGAAAGGGTTCATAAATGAAGTTGTAGTCATTTATAGAATGTACAAAATAAAAATAAAACAGGTGTCATCTGCATATAAATATATTTCGCCATTTGTTTGAAGAACACTTACGTTGTTTATGTAAAACAAGAAAGTAGTGGACACAATATGGAGCCTTGAGGGACCCCGTACGTAATTGGCTATGGAGAACTTTGATAATGAAGAACCTTTACAATTTGAGTTCTTTTATATAAATAACTTTCAAAAATGTTTAAGCATTGCCGTTAATAGCTATATGATAGAGCTTCTTTAATAATAGTGAGTGACTTATTGAATCAAACGCATTTTTTATATCAATAAATATTTCAAGTCAATTTAGGAATCTATGTTTTTACCGTTGTGGCTAAGGTATTCCATCTGGGGCGGAAACCATACTAAAATTTGAAATAAAGTTAATCGATTTTAGGTATTAGACTCTTATTTATCACTTTTTTGAAAACTTTTTTAAATTATTGGCAAGACAGGAATGGGATAATAATTACTCGGTCAATCTTCATATTTGATTGGCACATGGGTGTGACTTAAGAGGTTTTAAGATTTTTATATAGGATGGGGGTGACAAACAAGCACACAGTCTACCTGATGCTAAGTGGATGCTGTGGCCCATAGACATCTACATTTATCTTCGATTAAGTATCAAAATGCAGACTACGTGTTGTCACCACTGAGGACTACGATGGAATGCTTCGTTTCGAGTAAAAAGGGTCTCCGGTTCTTCACACTTACCATACGAAACACAGCAACATAAAGCTGCTATTTTATGCTGGTATTCTGTGAGAGCGTGGTCCTTCACCGGTCGAGCCGACAGATTCGTGCTACAACCATAATATAGCTGCAGCGTGGCTCTACCACGGAAAAAGATCATCTGGAAATTATCAAGTTATACTAAAATTACCTCTTTTCTTGCCTCCTCTATTAGCCTTTCCGTTTCCACTCGCTCCAGCTCTTGATTTCTTTCTAATTCTTGTTGTTTCTTTATTTCTTCTTTGGCTCTGTAAGCAAAATAATAATTTACTGTTAAGAGGGTATGTCCGCGGCAAGAAATTTGAAGAATAGGTTTTTATCATGCTGTCTATATGCTTTTTCCTTTATTTTTATGTTCACTAAATGTGTTTGATGAATGTCTGGTAAAAGCGGTATAACGGGGCAATTTTAGAAATTTTAGAAGGTTTCGTCCTAGTTTATATAATAATAAATATATGAAAAAAATATAAAAAGAATCATTAAAATTGGTTCATAATTGGAGAAGATATCGCGTAACATATATACAAAAAAACATTAAATAGAATTGAGAACTTCTTTTTTGAAGTTGGCTAACAAGCACAATTTATCACCTGTCGGCTTCAAGACTCTGTTGATATGCTTCGTCTTGCTCCCGTTTAACACGTTGTCGCGCGTCTCTTTCTCTCTCTAGTCGTGCGTCCTCTTCCCTCTGAGCCGCGAATCGCTCTATCGCCTCAACTAAACCACCGACTAGTTCCGAAACACCCACATTCCCTGTAAGTAAAAATAAAGTAATGATAAATTGCTCAAGTTGTAATATTCATGTAAGTCCTAAAAAATATACAAGGATACTCTTTTACTAAATTTAAATTTTTTATTAAACATAGATTTAAAAAAAGGACATTATTATATGATTACATGGTTGATAATACCCCTGGGAATGAGGTGATCGCTTCCAGACTGTTTCTTAAATAAGTTTTGTAAATAATTGTACAATCTACTTTATATTGTATGATGATACGGTGGATAAAAGTACCGCTGGGTTTCTTGCTGGTTCTTCCCAGGAGAGAATTTGTTTGAAAACCAGTGGTAAAAAATAAAAAATGACTATCAATAAGAATTATTTATATTGGAATAGAATAAAATAAAAATTATTTTATTTGTTTCTATTCTAATTATAACTTTTTTTATTGGCAAATAATACAAAAAATAAGTCCAGTGCACTCATGATCAATTCAGATACTTAGGTGCATCATCAATATACATTTATATATGTAAGTACGTAATATTAAATAGGAAAGAGGCTAGACTAACCGTTTATCACTGAGTAAATTTCAGTATTGGACCGAACGCGCATAATAATGACTAAAGCTGGCAGTCGGTCCACTGGGATGCTCCGTATCGTCATACTTGCTACGGGACCTAGCGCGTTTGCGATTGAGTTTAGTAACCTGCGAACAAAATACGTCGTAAATTATATCTGAGAAATAAAAAATATGTGCATAATATTTTTTTATTTCTCAGATATACATAAGACGCCCACCAAAACGCACTTGAGAAGTGTGGCAAGAACAGCGCACGATAATTAAGTATCTCTCACTATGAGGCCAGAAATGCTCATAAGCTTAATGCTAAAAGTGCTTGAGTGATATTGTGCTATGCTCTCTGTGATTGTGATAACAGCGTTCGCATAATTGTCACCGCACATTATATGTCCGATAAATGTAAACCCCGCTTATCTAGAGCACACAGCTAATGTCCGATAAATATAGGCTCCGCCCACCTTAAACGCGCAGCTGACATCCAATAAACATAAGCCCCGCCCACCTTGAGCTCACAAGTAATGTATGACAAATAAAAGTTATGCCCACATTTATATGTATCAGACAACAGGTGTGCTAAGCCACATTGAGCGTACAGCTGATGTCCGATAAATAAAAGAGCCACATTGTGCGTACAGCTGATGTCCAATAAATATAAGCCCTGTCCATCTTAAGCGCATAGCTGATAATCGATAAATATTAGCCCCACCCAATTTGAGCTACAAGAGATGTATGACAAATATAAGCCCTGCCCACCTTAACGCGCAGCTGCTGTTTTAATAATATTAGTCACGCCTACTATGAGCGCACACGGATGACGCCCACCTTGCCCCAATGATTTTAAGTTTAGTAGATATTAAATCGACAGATCACTAAATACTTTTCTTATATGATATATGATATAGGAGTGTAGATGGAGACATATGGGAGGATGAGAATAAAAAGTAAATGCCGTATTAGTTTCTAGAATTGAAATAAACACCTGATTTGTATATTATAAAATATTAAATTTAAATATTTCATAAAACTAAATACCTATATTTAGTAAATTACTCAATTATAAATAAGCTTTTATAGTTGTGCAAAGCAATGTTAATATTAGAATGTTTTGGGTAGAACGGGTAATGATCCGTGTAATTTGGCGTCACTATTAGGATGCTTCTGGCTTGAACGAACACTGCGCAAGATGGCGTCAATATTAAAATGCTTCTAGCTAGAACAGATCTCTGTGCAAGTTGGCGTCAATATTAGGATGCTTCTGGCTAGAACGGAAAACATTCTGTGCAAGTTAGCGTCAATATTAGGATGCTTCTGGCTAGAACTAATAACACTGCGCAAGATGGCGTCAATATTAAAATGCTTCTAGCTAGAACAGATCTCTGTGCAAGTTGGCGTCAATATTAGGATGCTTCTGGCTAGAACGGAAAACATTATGTACAAGTTAGCGTCAATATTAGGATGCTTCTGGCTAGAACGGTTAACTCTTTGTGCAAGTTGCGTTAATATTAGGATGCTTGGCTAGAACGGTTAACTCTTTGTGCAAGTTGCGTTAATATTAGGATGCTTCTGGCTTAAACGGATGGATAACACTCTGTGCAAGTTAGCGTCAATATTAGGATGCTTCTGGCTAGAACGGATAACACACTGTCCAAATGGCGTCAATATTAAGATGCTTTTGGCTAAAACGGATTACGTTCTGTGCAAGTTAGCGTCAATATTAATATACTTCTAGCTAGATTTGTATGAGTGGGCAGTTATTGAATGTTTCAAGACAAATATTGGACTTTGTGGCGCGCAGGGTTCTCATGATGGTTAACCTAAATCCGTAAGTAGAATATAGAAGACGTACATGTTATTATTGTCTGGATGCGTGAGGTCCCAGCCGTATACTACGAAATTGGCTGCGAGGGTCTGTAGCACCGTATCGCAACCAAGCAGCTGCGCGCAGAACACGTTGGATAATACCGACTGTTCATGATGGAGATACACACCCAGTAATTTTCTCTGCAAACACAAAATATCTTTAAAATTATTTGTTGACGAAAGCATGGTTCAGTAGTCAAGTGTAGCGGCAAAAAAAATTTAATTGTGGACCAACTATGGGGCACATACAGGTTGTAAAATTACAACCTGTAAGTTGGTCCACAGGCCTCCTATATTTTTTTAAAGGGTTATGGAGCAATTAAGAGCCGAAGATCGGGGTAAGTGCCGCGTCTTGGGAGACGCTTATGTCCAGGAGTGGACTGCCGCAAGCTGATGATGATGATGATGGAGCAATTAGTCCGCCCCGCTACTCCACATGACGCCATATGTGCCCGAAAATTTTTATTTCTCAGACATGAAAGTTTCCTCACGATGTTTTCTTCACAGTGCAACAACGAGCTTGTGGTAAATCTTAATTTTAAACAGTTTTTAGTTCTTATGGAAGCAAACTGCTTTAAAGGTAAATGATGACTGACACCTTGATCGCCATTTGTTTACAATGCGTGAAGATATTGGCATTTACACCCTATTATGTGAGGGGTCAATGTCAAACAGTGGTCTGATGATGATAATTGGTTTAGTAGATTAGATTAGTTGCTTGGTACATTTGCATTGCTTACCTCTTTGGCAGGTTTTAAACAAGATTCTTTAATTGCATCTTGGAGGGTCCCTTCGAAGAAGTTGGGTGTGTTAGGTCCATATCGCGCGCGGAAACGTTGCGCGAACTCTATGCAGCCTAACGCTTCGTCGTCTATGTGCTCCGACACTTAAACAAAAGTTTTATTAGTCTAGCGAATGCCCGCGGCTTCACTCGCATGTTTACACTTCCATTGCTGGTTATACAAAAAGTACATTCAGAGCCTATAATACAAAATTACAGCCTCTATACGTCCTACTGCTGAGCACATGTTTCCTCTAATTTCTGAGAGGGAAAACTTAAAATTGCAATTAACAATTTGCAGATTTTTAGATGCTGGTTTAACAGTCATTTTGCAATAAAAAACAGTAACATATACTTTCACCCTGATATTCTGTGTGACCCATACCTTCTGCAACCATAAATGCTATGTCGTGGCTCTATCGCATAGAAATTACACATGTAAAATTATGGTTGCCAACCCGCCTGACAAGCGTGGCAACTATGGCAAATATCCCCCTTATGAGGCATTCTATGGTGAGGCGTAAGTTCAGCAATGTATACTGATAGGTTGTAATGAATTAATGATGGAATAAATGATTATTATAATTTATTTTTGTTTAAGGTAATGGTTTATTCTCTACAGTATAAAGAATACAGTACTCTACAGTATGAAGAACTTACTTAACGGCTGCAACCTCTCCGATTGAACCAGATCAACGAACATGTCGTCTTCAGCCGTGAACCCGTCACCGCCGTCCTCTATTTCTTCTACCGAACTGTTTTCACTATCCGAACTCTCTACTATTATCTGTGAACAATCATTGTGTGATTAAATTAACTGGATTTCTGACAGTGCTTGGATTTCTAATAATTTTTTTTTTTGATTTATCATATGATAACTTAGTAACATAAAAATAATTCATCCCACAAAATGTTGCTTTTGCGACATTGATATTTGAAGTTTGGATCGGTGTTCAATGATAAATTCTAATAAATTGTTGTGTATATTGCCTTTTATTTGATCATATATATAAAATAAAAAATAAGACCAGAAATTGCAATTGGCAGTTTACGTGACACCTACCAAAGTATTTTAGTAAGCCAATTTTTTTTAGATAATATGTTACAGCGTATGATGTAAAATATGACGTAAATTTTGGCCGAAGGCCATGTAGTCAATTTAGTTATAACAAATTTAAAAAAAAATCAACGCCAATTTTGGTGCTTAAATATATTAGGAGCTAACTTTTTAACGTGTTAAAACCATGCTGCAGCTATTTTATGGTTGCACCACATATAGGTCGGCTCAACCGGGGTAAGACCATGATCTTATAGAATACCAGTGTAAAATAGCGTATTAATGCTGCTGTAATATGTATAATGAGAGTATCTACTCTTATATGGTTATCTAACCAGCAACCCTTTTTACTGATATCGTGGCATTTTATCTATTCCTCAGGAGTGACAAAGCATGGCTAGATTTACTAGCAACCAAGGCTAGTTATTCTAGCGGTATGAATGATGATAATGAAAGAAAAAAGGCAGTCTTTAGACATCTAAATAAGAGAGTAAAAGAAGTAGTTGAAAGGAAAAAGCAAGAAAGAACGGATAAGAATGATAGAAGAATATCGGATAACTTCCAGGCAAATATTAAAATGTTCTGGAAACTCGTAAGAACTGCCAGGGGACATTCAAAACAACCTAGAATTAATGCTATACGAGACCAGAATGGCTGTATTCTGAATAACGAAGTGTCGAGTTTAAGGAGATGGAAGGAATACTTTGAAAGCGTGTTTATGAGTGATGAGACGTTTGAATTAAATGAAATAGAAATTCGAAAGAAGAGGAAAGAGATAGAGAGATAAGTATAGATGAAATAATGAAAGCAATGAAAAGTATGAAAGCAGGTAAGGCAGCCGGATATGATAGAGTATCACTCGAAATGCTAAGGGGTGGAGAGGGAGTGGTGGCAGGCCTGCTGTACACCTTGTTTAATTTGTGTTGGGAACTTAAGCGGGTACCGGGAGACTGGCAAAGCCGTGATAGTCCCACTATATAAAGGAAAAGGATCGCAGCAGGACTGTAAAAACTACCGTGGTATCAGCCTTCTTAGCATAGTGGGAAAACTGTATGCTAAGGTACTAATTGAAAGAATTATGAAAGATACTGATGGAAAAATTTGGGATGTGCAAGCGGGATTTAGAAAGGGAATGGGATGTACGGATCAGGTCTTTTCCATGCGCATGATCGCGGAGAAGTTTTTGGCCAAAAACCAAAAGGTTTTTTGTGCGTTCGTGGACTTGGAAAAGGCTTATGACAGAGTGGACAGGGATGTGTTATGGCAAACACTGAACTCATTTGGGTTGAGCGCTGGGTTGATACAGGCATTGAAGTCTCTGTATAGGGACTGCAGTGCTTGTGTCAGGATCAACGGGGCCTACTCGGACTGGTTTGGCATCCATAAAGGGTCAGACAGGGCTGTGTGGCTTCCCCGTGGCTGTTCAACCTATTTATGGACAGTTGTTTGGAAAATTTGAAAGTTGAAGAATGCGGGTTAAGAATGGGTGAGTTAACCGTCAAATGCCTTTTGTACGCCGATGATCAAGTCATACTCGCGTCGTCGGCGGCCGAGTTGCAAATGATGGTTACATTAATGAACAGTTCATTAAAAGAAAGGGGAATGAAAGTGAACGCAAGTAAGACGAAAGTTATGGAAATTGAAAGAGAAGAAAGTAGAACGATATGTGAAATAAGAATAGAACGGGAATTGGTCGAGCAAGTAGATGAGTTTGTGTATTTGGGATGTGTATTTAGCAGGGATGGTAGGTATGATAAGGATATAGAACGACGAGTGAACGCTGGAAATAAAGTAAATGGGGCTCTACACTCTGTTGTGGAAAGTCAGAATGTGTCCAAGAAGGCACGTATGGCAATTCACAATGCTGTGTTAGTCCCTACTTTAATGTATGGTAGTGAAAGTTAGGTGTGGCAGAAGAAGCACGAGAGTAGAACAAATACTGTAGAAATGCGGTCATTAAGGAGTATGTTAGGGCTGAATTTGAATGACAGAGTGAGAAATTGTGTGATAAAAGTGTGGTTTGCAAGATGATGTTCGAGTACATATCGGTCCCGAAATTTCTAGAAAGATCTTGACCTCCTAGTTCTACTACTCGATACCAGAGGGCGCTAGTGTTGCCATGTAAAAGACATTAATAGTGGCGCGCAACACTGCCCCTCCTAAGACATGCTCGTCCCGAGCATTATTGGCCCCATAATAACGCGCCAGTCGATCCACATGGACGATCTTAGAGTACCTCTTGCACCTTTCTGTATCCGGTAGGTTACGTCATTGATCCTTGTCACAATCCGGTACGGTCCGTCCCATTTAGCTTGAAGCTTAGGAGATTTCCTTTGCTGCGAACTGGATTGTGTAACCACACTAGTGAACCTTCGTCAAACCCTTTGTTGTTCATTTTGCGGTCATACCGTGTTTTCATCTTTTCAGACGTTTGCTGTCCTGATTGTCTGACGTGCTCATAAATGTCATTCATTTTGTTCCGCAAGTCATTTGCATAATCGGTTATACTGCGTGGGGCATCAGGTGGTATTCCGGTGATCAGGTCTGCAGGCAGCCGTAATTCTCTCCCAAAATTTGCTAAAGCTGGTGTCACTGATGTACTTTCGTGAACAGCGCTTCGATATGACAACAAAACGGTTGTATGTGCCTGTCCCAGTCTCGTTGCCGTTTTTCCACAACTTTGCTAGGTACCTCCAATGTCTGATTAAATCGTTCTACCATTCCATCAGATTGTGGGTGGTAAGAAGTTGTTCTTGTTTTATGAGTACCCATAACTCGGCAAGTTTCCTGGAATATTTGAGACTCAAAATTCTTCCTTGATCGCTGTGAATCTCTAAAGGTACTCCAAAACGACAGAAGACTTCATGAACTAGTTTATCTGCAACTGTTGAAGCTTCTTGATTTGGAATGGCGAAGACTTCTGGCCACTTAGTGAAGTAATCCATCACAACCATGAAATACTTGTTACCACTTTCACTTTCCGGAAACGGCCCCGCAACGTCAACGGCTATCCTCTCCCATGGTGCACCAACATTGTACAATTTCAATGCACCTCTACTACGAGTTTGAGGTCCCTTTACAGCCGCACAACTTGTACATTTGCGACACCAGTCCTCGACATCGTTACGACAGTGGACCCAGTAAAACCGTTCTCGGATTTTCAGTAGAGTTCGTTTAACTCCCAGGTGACCTCCTGAACAACCATTATGGTACAGCTGTAGAACATCCGGTACTTTAGCTTTAGGGACAACCATTTGCAAATGACAACTGTCTCCCCGGCCATTTTCCCATTTACGGAACAGGACTCCATCCTGAATCAGCAAGCTGTCCCATTGGGCCCAATAGCTTTTCGTGGTCGAACTCATCGCTGAGACGTCGCTCCACTTCGGCTTAGGAGCACTGGCCTTCATCCATTCCAGAATCGGCTTGATGTCTGAATCTTCCTGCTGTGCATGTTGTAGGCTGTCCTTCCACTCATTGCTGAGCTGGTCTGTCCTGAGCATCCTCACAGATACCACTTCCTTACCCTCTTGCCTAGTACAATGCTTGCAATCTTCAGGGCAGGTCTTCTTGACAATGCATCTGCATTGCCATGAGATTTCCGCTGCGATGTTCGATCACAAAGTCGTATTCCTGCAGTAGTTCAATCCATCTCGCAACTTGTCCTTCTGGATTTTTGAACTGCAATAGCCATTTCAGTGCAGCATGGTCAGTTCGTAAGTGAAATTTCCGCCCCAGAAGATATTTGCAAAATGCTGCAACGACTTTACCACAGCAAGCAATTCTCGCCTTGTGACACAATAGTTCCTTTCCGGCTTTGACAACGACTTGCTGAAGTATGCTATCACAACCTCTTGATCACCATTCCTTTGAGACAACACACCGCCAAGTCCTATATCACTTGCGTCTGTGTCAACTATAAATTCCTTGCCCGCATCAGGGTACCCTAAAATAGGTGTTTTGCACAGACGGTCCTTGAGCTCCTGGAATGCGATATCGCAACTTTCATCCCAGCAGAAATGTCGCTTCTCCTCGGTTAGCTTGTGCAGAGGTTTGGCTATATCTGCAAAGTTCTTCACAAATCGCCGATAATAGGAGCACAATCCCAAAATGCTCTAACCTGCGTCTTGTCTTTTGGGACCGGCCAATCCTTGACAGCGGCAATTTTCTCCGGATCCGTGCGGATACCTTCTTCCGACACTACATACCCCAAAAGCTAACTTGCCGTTTGAATAGTGAACATTTCTTCGGACTCAACTTGAGGTTGGCACCTGAATCTTCATGAGCACGCGTTCCAGGTTTTGAAGGTGTTCTCAAACGTACGGCCTACGATGATGATGTCATCCAAGTAGACCAGACAGGCATCGCTAATTAACCTGGTAGTACAAGCTCCATCAACCTTTCAAACGTTGCTGGAGCATTGCACAATCCAAACGGCATAACTTTAAATTGCCACAGACCCTTTCCTGTCGAGAATGCAGTTTTCCTTGTCCTTAGGGTCAATTTCAACCTGCCAGTAGCCACTTTTCAGGTCCAGTGCTAAACCACTTTACGCCTGTAAGCATGTCCAGCGTGTCATCAATTCTGGCAAGGATAGCTGTCCTTCTTTGTAACGTCGTTCAGACGGCGGTAGTCAACACAAAACCGCATGCTGCCATCCTTCTTCTTTACCAGCACCACAGGTGAACACCATGGACTAGATGAAGGTTCAATAACACCATCCTTCACCATTCCCTCAATCATGGTTTCCACTTTTTTTCACGTGCTACCGGCAATCTTCTTGGGCGCTGACGGATAGGCAATTCTTCTCCTGTGTTTATTTTGTGTTGAACTAAGCCAGTCTTTCCTATGTCAGCATCGTTTGACGAGAAAACATCGGCGTACTTGAGTAACAACTTCTTCGCCTTGACCACTTCATTCGGGGAGAGAACGCTGCGACAGTCTTCTAAAAGTGTGGTCACCCTCGTTTGTGCATCCTTGCTGGGGGTCCCAGTCGATGGATATTGGCACCTACGCAACCAATCCACTTCCTCACAAGTACCAACCAGTGTGCCTTTTTCCATAATCTGTTCCTGATCACAAAGGTTCAGCACACGTACTCTTGAGATGTCGGTGGTTCTGACCAAGGTTCGAGCCACTTTCCACGGAAGGTCATTGTCCACCCTTTCCACGAGTACACAACGATGAGCTTGCCCAGGATTCCGAGGAAGAGTAACCGGCACAATCGTTTCCGATATCGGCGGCAGAACAATCTTCTTAAGGCTGTACATTCCCGGTATCGCCCCTTCCACGAAAAGTTCCTCATGTCCACATTTCAAAACACCTTGCTTAACATCGATCTCACAACAATTCTTCCTCATGAAGTCTAGGCCCAGGATGCAGTCGTCCATTATATCAGCCACGATGACATTATGCAGGTAGATCATGTTGCCTAGCTTCAACTCCATCTCCTTCTCTCCACGGACGGGTATGTGCTGACCGGTGGCTGTTACCAAATTAATGCGCTCCCGGTTGTATGCGGAGTCCCCAAGGAACTGACTTATAAGTTGGGAACTGACAACCGTGCGAGGCTCCAGTGTCTATGGTCAGTTTACACGGCGTTCCGTTGACCTCGCCTTTGATGATTAGGCTGTTCCCATCATGGGTTTGTGAGATCGAAATCCTTGGGGCTCTTTTAACATCAGCCAGCACCCGCCCCACAGTTCTGGCTTTTACTCGTTTCCCTGCTGCTGCTGGGCGGTGCTGTTAGCCGCACTACCCTCTCGAGATCGATCACCTCCCCTTTCTACAGTTCGCTTAGGCAGCTGGATCGAAGATGGCCCTTTCCCCAGCCGTAGCACCTAGGGCTGTATCCTTTATTGCAGTCGCGAACTGCAGCTGCTGCAACCTCCCTGACGCGATGGGATCGATGATCCTGCCGTACGGCTTCCACCTCCAGTGCATGGGCTAACGCGTCCTTAAGCGTCTCGTGGTGCCCGAGCCTCACAGCAGCTCTGACTTCAAGGTCGCGGATGCCGTCGATGAATGTCTGCACCAGATTCCCTTACAATGAGCGCAGGTACAGACTGGTATGCTTTTCGAACCAGCTTTTCCACCTCAAGGGCCCACTGCTGCAGGTTTTCGTTGCTGCGTTGCACGCGATCTTTGAGCTGCGCACGAAAGACGTGTTCCAGGTGAGCGTCGCCATATCTCGCCTCCAACGCCTCAAGGAGCTGCTCGTAAGTCACTTCCTTACCGAGAGCTTCCAGAACAGTTAAGGCCTGGTCGCGCAAGCCTAGGGTGAGAGCAGTCATGGCCTGACTTTTATTCCAGCCGTTCGCCTTCATGACAGCCTCGAACTGGATTCTGTACGCCGACCAGGAAGAAGTCCCGTCGAACGGCGGCACTTTGAATCCACGTAGCGAAGGTATTGTAGCTACCACGGGGGCTGTAACTCCATCCCCAAGTTTGAGGTCGTTCAGCGTTTTCTTCACGTCAGCAATCACGTAGTCAACCCGATTGTTCACTTGGTCGATTCGGGTTTCAGCTTCCGACAGGCGGTTGTCATGTTGAGCAACCCTATCCTTCACCTCCCTTATCTCTTTCCCGAAAGTAGTGTGAAGGTCCTTCATGAGGAGCATCTGCTCTTCCTGTTGGCGGGCCTGTTCCTCCTGTCCACGCTGCAGCTGCTCTTCCAACCGACGGGCCTGTTCCTCCTGTCGGCGGGCCTGTTCCTCCTGTCGGCGGGCCTGCTCCTGCAGCATCATCATCAGAGCACCTAAGTCAGGTGCCGCAGATGCAGGAGCTGCTGACGGGCCGGCCTCCGTGGTCGGCAGCTGGCCCTCCGACGTTTGCGGCGTTGCATTACCAAATCTTCTCTGGTCCGTCTCTTGCTGGCGTTGACTTCGGGTACGGATACCCTCAGTGTCGTCCTTTGGTAAAATCGGCATGATCTGATCCCACTTGACACCAATTGTTACGAGCTTGGGGTTCGAGACAATTAAAAACTGCCGATTGAATTACCAAAATTGACACTTTAAGTATACAACACTAATTACAACTTTAACCACACTAATAACAAAATACAATTTTACTACAGATCGCTTAAGTTCGTAGTTGTATCGCTTCGAAGTCCTCGCTTGTATCGCCAATTCAATACTGCCTCGGTCGTGGTCTATACCGGCCTTATATAGCGCCTCCGATACTTTCCAGAACCTTCTACTGTGGAAACATCTAGAATGTTCGAGTACATATCGGTCCCGAAATTTCTAGAAAGATCTTGACCTCCTAGTTCTACTACTCGATACTAGAGGGCGCTAGTGGCTAGTGTTGCCATGTAAAAGACATTAATAGTGGCGCGCAACAGTATTTTTGTTATAAATTAGTATATTGTTGTGTACGTTAGAGACTATGCCAAAAAAACAAGCGTTTCTTCCTTTGTTTCTTTATGGTCACAGACCAACAAAGAAAAGAAAGACGGAGCGCTGCGTTCATTTCAGGTGACGCATCAAAGAGATCAAAGAAGGCATAGAGTTGAAAGTTTTAATTGAGTAAAATAGCCGTTAAATACATTAAACGAAAAAACGTGCAACATGCGACGCTTCTCGTAGCTAACTTCCGAGACGCAATCTTGTGTTGCCTGTTGTAGGCATGGGTAATACCACTTTTACCCAATATCAAATCGAATCTATGTATTGGATTTAGACATCTGATATTGAATCTTTATATTTATCGGTTGATATCTACGTGACTCTGTAACTCTGTAAGGAAGTCGGTGATACGCGATTTTTGATAGATTTCGTTTGCTTATATTTAAAGTTATATTGTAATATCTAAACAATTATGTTAATACGTATTGTGGTATTGGTTAATATCTATGATACTCTGAAACGAGTTATCCTACAACGAAGGGTAAAAGTAGGTATATATGTTTTACTCGAATATTCTTTCGCGCGCTATGGTTCGTTCGAATTTCGAATCAGTGTATCATAGCATAGATATTTTACGTTATTAATAATTCTTTGAGTGCGATGTCAAATGTTCTGTAAAGTGACACTGTAATGCAGCGATATCTACCTACATAGTTACTTTGTTGTCCGATAATTAGATATTGGATATTGTACCGATATATAGGTATTGTATCTATATACGATTTATATCGCCCACTACTAACGTATCGTACTTTTTAGGTTATAAGATCAAAATTACATCAATTAGATAAGTTTCAGTAATTTAGATACAAGTGCTAGGGGTCATTGACAGAATCAAATTACTATTAGGTAGCTTTTGTCAATTTGTGTGAAAAAAGAATGGTCAATCAAATCAATAAAAACAAAAGAACAAGAAGAATATCATCATATCTGTGTGGAGCTGAAGGTAACAGTATTTTAAAATATTGACTCAAGGTTCTCTTCTACACACAAATACACAAATAGAGGGTAGATATAGGTGCTAGGGGTCACAGACAGAATCAAACCACCATTAGGTAGCTTTTGTCAATTTGTGTGAAAAAAGAATGGTCAATCAAATCAATAAAAACAAAAAAAAGAAGAAGAATATCATCATACCTGTGTGGAGCTGAAGGTAACAGTATTTTAAAATACTGACTCAAGGTTCTCTTCTACACACAAATACACACAAAAATAGTAAAAATGAAAATAATTTTTACTTACTAACTGTAGCTGAGCCGGACATTTTGATTTCATGCATCTTATTATTGCAATGAACTTGAAGCTCTACCAGATTGGACGAACTATTTCTAGGTGACGAGGTTGATGCTTGATTATTTTCTTCCCTATCTGATAAAGAACAATGGATGATTAATGAAGTAATTTATTTAAAATTTGTTGCACAAAAAAAGACAAAGGCGGACTTAACACCTTAAGGCATTCATTACCAACCTAGGTTGACTACCTATAAGTAAGTTTGCTTACATAGATGATAATAAAAGATATTAATTAAAATATATGTTTTTATGTTTTATAAGTTCACCACCACCAGAATAGCATATCACATATATTTTATTTTATAATAAATATATACTATATTTCAAATAATATAGGTAAAGTGAAATTGAAGCTGCGTTTTCCGTTCAGTTACACATATTGTGAAAGTTCACCTCAGTTCAATAAGACCTCTCAGTGTAATAAGATTAAGTTAGTGTCATGACTATATATATATATATATATTTTGTATTTGAATATCAATGTTTTGTCAGTTTGTTTTGATGCAGCCATCTGCAAATCTCCTGTGCAGAATAGATAACACTTATTTTGATACCCATAAGCTCAGTGATATCTATGTAAGGATATCATTTTCATTTGATATTTCAATTTGGTGTTTGTGTAAGAGTTCACCAAGTGTGTTGCATCAATAAGGGTTAATAATTGTGCACTCATCAGATGTAGCTATTGGAACTGAGGTAAAGTTATTTGTTACAGTGTCAACATAAGTGAAAAGTTGCATATGAAATAATTTTTTTTTTGGTATTAGATTACCAAAAATATACTTATATACAATAGATTGTATATAAGTATACAAAACAATGCCTCAGTAATTGCTCTTTAATTTTTTGCACATTTTTTAACTCACTTTTTAATTCTTTAATTTTAGGAATATTCGTAATGTTTTTTTTTTATAGGATAGGGTGACAAACGAGCACACAGTCCACCTGATGGTAAGTGGTTGCTGTGACGCATAGACATCTAGATCTATCATCAATAAAGAATCAAAATGCAGATGCGTTGTCACCCGTGAGGACTAAGATGGAATGCCTCTTTTCCAGTAAAAAGGGTCTCCGGTTCTTTACACTCGCCATACGAAACACAGCAGTGTTAAGCTGCTATTTTACGCTGGTATTTTGTGAGAGATAATATAATAGATTTCCCTTAGCATTATAGATTATAGAAAGTCAACTTGGCTATTTTGGCAAAATGTAGTTTTTACACTCTATTTTAGTTATTTTATTTTTATTTTGATAAGGATAACAACAGCGCTGGTATTATGTAAGAGCGTGGTCCTCCCGGTCGAGCCGACCGATTCGTGCTACAGCTATACTACTAATATAGCTGCAGCATGGCTCTACCACACTAATAAATATAATATATTATTATATATTAATACATTATATTATTATATTAATTACATTAATATGTAATATAACATATTAATATAATTAATATAATATTAATATGATATATAGCTAATATTTCAGAAAGAAACTTTAACCTTTATATTTTCATAACAATTTAACTTCCCCTGCTATGAAATCTATCAAATATTCACACCTCATTCCAAAGTGGCACCACCCTGGTGGCAGAAAAAGTCTTTCACACCCCTATTAAGACAAGTCTTGCTTATTCAAAACTGACACACATTGGAGTACCTACACATAGCCTTAATCCTCTATCAACTATAATATACACAATCTATATTTTTGACTCGTATACATATTTAATTTTTATATACTCTTTGTTATTAAAATTAATTTTAATTTTGTATACTCTTATTTTAATCAGTAAAAGTCCATAGCTGGTCATGGACTTCCCCTATTGTTGGGAGCACTTGCCATTAGAGCCATGCTTGGCAGTACTAGACATCTTACACTTTTGCCACAGCTCTTCACTATAGCTAGAAATTAAATAGGTGATCAGCCATTTGCAAGCCTGCGGGGTTAGTCAAGTTGACTTTCCATGTTACCCCCAATAGAAAACTTTAACAGCAAATGGGAATGATACACATACCTTAATATTAAGTCATATAAGTTAAAATTGATTTCACTCAATTTTTTTTTTTATAGGATAGGGTGACAAACGAGCACACAGTCCACCTGATGGTAAGTGGTTGCTGTGACGCATAGACATCTAGATCTATCATCAATAAAGAATCAAAATGCAGATGCGTTGTCACCCGTGAGGACTAAGATGGAATGCCTCTTTTCCAGCAAAAAGGGTCTCCGGTTCTCTACACTCACCATACGAAACACAGAAGTGTTAAGCTGCTATTTTACGCTGGTATTTTGTGAGAGATAATATAATAGATTTCCCTTAGCATTATAGATTATAGAAAGTCAACTTGGCTATTTTGGCAAAATGTAGTTTTTACACTCTATTTTAGTTATTTTATTTTTATTTTGATAAGGATAACAACAGCGTATATCACTAAATACAATTTTCAAATTTACTTCAAGTATGCCAATAACAGTTATACACATATTAAATATAAAAGTAAGCAAGGTACAATTATAATGAATAAAAACGATGGAAATTTGACCAATTTAAAACAGCTTAATAAAATAACAGTAATAAAATTAAGTAATATTAGGTTTACTAACACTTAGATATTAAGCCTTACTGATAAATTGATATCCGATTTACTCTTCGAGTTAATTTTTTTATTCATTTATTTATATCATGGCATGATATATTATATCTATCATACATATATACATACACATATATACACACACATACATATACATACATATGCATACATTTTCTAAAATATTTATATAGCTCACTTATTATTTAAATATAGCTAAATATAGTTAGTGTTCTTCATAATGTACCTTACCTGCATCCTACGTAACTGGTTACAAACACAGGTAATTTATACAACAGAAGCTGTGTTCAAAATGCATGCACATACTTTGTTTCTAAAATCACTTTTACTGCCTATAAAGGGATCGATGGTATTAAATGTTTTGTTATAATTTGATAGCAATCGTGTTAAGATACAATTTTTACCGTAAAGTGTGGAGTGACGAAGAATACTAAACATAGTTTTCTTGGTGATTCTAGTACGTTTTCTTTGCACATTAAACGTAACAGTATTCAGTAAATCCGGACAGTCAATACCATCGCGTAAAATATCGTATAGAAATCCCATATCTAACAGTTTTCATCTTTCTTCGAGCGTAAGAAGGTTATAGTGTCGGTCATCTAAATATGATGATGAGCTATTATGTTTAAATTTATACATAGTTCAGGTTTGAAATAAAAAAACCGTGACCAAACCTGGCATGCATACTCAAGAGTGGATCTTACATATGAAAAATAAACTATTTTAAGACTTAGTAATTCCGTAAATGGAAGACGTGCACATGACAAATCCAAGATTACGAAAAGATTTACTACATATACTATTGATATTATCTCACATGGTCATGCCGGCATCAAAGAGTACGCCTAAATCTCAAACGAGTGTGACCCTCTTAATTAAAATTCCATTAAAATTATAGGGAAATACTATTGGATTCAGTTTTCTGATGAAAGATATGCACTGACATTTAGATATACTTACATTTATGCCGTTAGCTACGTAAACGTTATATAAAGAGGCAAGATCTTTTTGAATAGATTCGCAGTCTTCAATAGTACGAACATTGAGAAATATCTTCTTATCATCGGCGTAAAGTAAGTGATGTGAGTTACATATAAATTTATGTATATCAAATATATATGCATTGTAGAAAGAGGGCCAAGATGAGAGCCTTGAGGCACGCTAGATGGGATAGTAATAAAATCTGACCTGTATCCTCCGAGAACAACTGCCTGAGATCGATTCATTAGATAAGATTTGACCCATCTAAACAGATCCCCATGAATTCCGAGCGCCTGGAGCTTTTGTAGCAAGACAACATGATTTACACGGTTAAAACCTTTTTCGAAATTTATGTATATCACGTCTACCTGACCACCATTTTCCATATGATTGAGAATGTACTCAGTGAAGCAGGCAAGATTAGATGTGGTGGAGCGTCTCTTCAATAAACCATGTTGTGAGTTAGGTATACCTTTTATTATAATTGGATAAATTTTATCACTAAAACTAGTTTTTCAAAAATTTTCACAACAGTGCTAAGAACCGAAATTGGGCGGTAATTATCTATCTTAGATTTGGCGCCTTCTTTATGAATAGGAATTATATACGCCCTTTTCCATAATAATGAAAAAACACAATGTTGTGGAGAAAGTTTAAAAAGGAAAGAGATTGGGTAACTTAAGCTGTCGGCGCAGGACTTCAAGAACACAGGAGGTACTCCATCATAACCAGCGCCTTTGTTTGAATCCAAGTTTTTAAGATACATAAGAACAGCTTCCCGGGATACATTTATGCTAGAGATCTGATCTATGCTCATATTGGAATGATTTTGAAACTCACTTGATGGTAAAACAGAAGCAGTAAATACGCTTTTGAAATAGTTATTAAATGCCGAGCAAATGTACCAACTCTACCCAACTATATAATGGTTAAACTTTAACTGTATTATGCTTCTATAATAATTAAAATGCCAACATTTTTTATATTTACCACTATTTCCTTATTTTAAAATAATAATTTTTCTTTTCATTTAGAAAATGCATTACTATGAAAAAAAAAATACACACTTTATAATTCTATTGCTTATTGTTGCTTACCTGGTGGGTGGGTTTTTGGTGTTATCACAGATATATCTTCATCTATCATCTCAACGTCATGAGTGTCACTGTTTTGGGACAGTGAGTTATGTGAACTGTTTCCATCTTGAGGCATTACTCGATTTATTGCAGTCTACATGTAAACAAATAAAAAACAGTTAACTTCATTTTGCATTGAGAATCAAAATGTTTAATTTCTTTTAATTAGTTTTATATACTTATTATAACTTTTTTCATTATTTTAGGGTTTTTTTATAATTAAAAATGTTACAACTTACCTTAATAATGTTTTAGGAAGAAAGTACTAATTACCTTAACATAGATCTTAAGAAAATAGTCATTTATAGTACAATATTTGAAAATAGATCAAGCATTATGCCTATTACAAAAGTAAAATTGATTATATATTTGGATATATTGCTCATTAAAAATCATGTAATCAATACTTACATCAAATGTGAAAATAGGTTGTTTTTAAATTACCAGTACAAGCTAACTTTATCCTAACCATTTAACAAATATTCTTTGTTCTTAATAAAGTAAATATATTCTCGTTTTTAAAAATTGTTGCATATAAATAAAATAAACACACAATTCCTTATTTCCTTTGTTCCATTTGTATGTTCATAAAAGATATAAATTAGTTTTACAGAATTCCAATAACAATGAAATCTCACTTAAAGTAATGAAATAATAAATTTTATATGATTGCTACTTACAAGTAAGTCCCAATTAGATTCCTCTAAGTGGAATATTGCTTCAGCAACATCTTCTATGTTTGTTATTCCCTAAAAACAAAAAGTACAATGACTTCGTAATTTTTCTCTAATTAAGTACAGTTATATTATTTATTTTTTACATTGAAAGGTTTTCACTTTAAAAACAGTTTCAAACAACGCAGTTGTATTTTACATAAATAATTATCTTGAAACGTAATTCACAACCAAAATCAGACTATGGTGAACACAAAGAACGTTACATTTTCAAAGTTTTAACTATGTTCCACTATATTATTTACAAAGTGAAAAATATTAAGGAGATGAGATCAAAAAGATAAAATTATAATCGATGTGGAATTATACACCAGATTAAATACAAAGAGATAAAAGAGGTTTTAACAGTCACTGTTGTTGATCTCCACATAACCTTTACAATATAAGAATACGATATTTTATAGATATTAATACTAAAAACAATTGCGGCGTGTGATAAAATTACCTGAAAATTTGCTAGAATTTCTTCCCTGTTTTCAGACATCCTGATATTTTTATCACAAAAAACTATTATTCTACTAAGTATGACATTTACATTTGCAGACAAATCACATTCAACTCAAACATTGGCAATAGACCATAGACATAGACAGAGACGTCATTTGTTGCCATTTTAATAAAAATTCCTGATATGTTGCTGAATCACATCATCATCATTGAGTACTCATCAATCATGATTGAGTAAAAAATTACACAGAAAAAAATGTGATATTGCTAGAGCACCCCGACGCGACGCTAATCTCCCATGTGTGTCATTGAATATTAATTATGCAGTGCCAAGTTAATTATGATAATTATTAGTACTTCCGTGTGGTTTGAATAGGGAAGTTTTATTTTACGAACCCGATTAAATTAATAAATAAATAAATTTTGCACAGCACAGATAAATAGCCCCCCCTTCACTAGGTAGAGTAACCACCAGGTAATAGTCGATGTTTGCAAGTGCCTTCGGACTGTGTTTTGTGATATTCCTAGGGAGAGACCTATGTTCCAAAGTTTGAAAAAACTTAACTAGGGTGAAATGTTATCGTTTTTCATTCAAGTGTTTCTAAACGGGCAACATTTTCACTCCAATATAGCTGCAATATTTTCAAACATAGCCCGGCCATCGCAACAATATTTTGCTGCAAAATATGGCCGGAAAATGTAAAATAGCTGCAACAGTATAGCGCCTATAATTCTTGCTTCCTACACAGAATACAGTTAGAGGTAACAATGGCTGATAAAGCTATTTGTGCTACACCGGTTTTTTTATTATTTTAAATAAAGAAACCAAAAGAAAAATTGACAAGAACGTGGATTCAACCTTACTTCAACAAGCGATACTTTAGATGATTTTGGTTAAGGAATAAGCCTTAATAAACAATTCAAAGACTTTAAAGGACTATCAAAAAGTGACTTCGAATTCCTTTTATTATTATTAGTTAACAATTCTTCAATCCAACCAAGTATCTCAAACAATAAACAGTAGAAGCACGAATATATCAACTAAACGCATCGTCGTCACTACCAAAAATATCACGTTACTTCAGAAAGAGCATATTAAATGACGTTAAAAAAACAACAATAGAACTGACCCGGCAATGATGCATTATTTTTGATGGCGGAACGTTTGTCCGGTAAGACTCAAAACAAAAATGCAAAAAATAGTGCAAAATTACTGAACATCTTTGGCTGATTTGCCGAACAATACGAAAAAAAAACATTGTTGTATATTGCACTGTATTATTGACATTACTGACAATATTGCTGGGAACACTACAGCCATATGCAGTAATATTGTGGCCCGTTTAGAAGCACTTTTACGTATTGTTCTCTCTATCTGCTGACTATAAGAAAGCTTGGCAGTGCCAGATTCGCTACCGCAATATTGAGGTGAACTAATTGAAGAAAACCGGCGCATCGCCTATGAGGAGATTCTAGGACATTTGGGTGTTAATATGAGCCAAATTCAAAAACATTTACATCATCATTTAAAAATTAGAAAACTTTGTTGCTTTTGGATGAACTCACCCAGAACATAAATGGGCTCTAATTGATTGGTGTAAAAAAAATATTGTAAAAAAAAATGATCACGGAGGTTTAAATGTTGTGTATGACATTGTGACAGGAGATAAAACATGGCTATATATTCTTGGACTAATTTAGAGGAACGCAAAGAAGTGTGTAAAGAACAAAATATCGGGGACAGGATTTCTTTTCTTAATTTGTTTTGCAAGCTTATCCCATACATGCTTTACAGCTTCATGCGCTATATGGGGTTTAAATCGATTTATTCTGGCCGATTTCAGTCTTTTTGTCACAATTTTTGTGCTTACAGTAACCTCGCGAACTTCTTGGAGCTTCGTTATTACCTCAGAAGAGGTTAAGGTCCGGTTTCTGAACACGATGGTAAAGATGACCGGTCATCTCTGGCCACAGCTTGAGTAGTAACTTAGTGTAGTAGTAGTAACTTGAGTGGCGTTTTGATGTGGCATTATAAGTTTATTTGCAGTTACAATTCACACTTAACACGATAAATAAAGCTGTCAAGGCAAAAACGATAATTACAACAGGAGAAATTAAACCTTTTTTTGAGTTGATGGTCACGGGGGGGACTCCCCTTGACCATGGGTGCTGTAAAGCACCCGAAACGTCGGGAATCAAAATTAGTAAAAAAAAACATGCCCTCAGACCAGTGATCCTTATTTTTTCAAAAATGATATGAAAGAACGAAAAAGTAAAACAATGAAGAATACTTTAAAAAGCAGTAAATATATTAGTTTACATATAAATTGTTTTGTTTATGATTTACGCAAAACTTTACCCCACGTACAGTTCCATGCCATGTAATGTTGACGTGTTGACGTGACATTATCAATGCTTTTATAGCGCACTGCTACGAAATATTTTAGTTTCTGTGGTTGAGTTCCAGCTTAAATATATAGAAATATATTCTTATAATGTGTATTTTTCTTGGTAAAGTTAGTAGATTGAGAATGTGTAGTTTAGGTTTCTTTTCTACTTTGCGTTTCTGGAGTTTCTTTTATGGAAATCATAACTAAGAAGAAAGTTTTCCCCTTCTTTAAAAAAGCCGTACAAAGTTATGACTATTTTAAAACATTCATTTCTAATAATTTCACTACATGAAAAATATCCAGTTCATTAATGAGGAGAAGTTACCTGACTGTGATTGGTATTTCACATGCCAAGCATATGGCCAGAAACCCAAAAGTGTTTTGTGAAAAATTGAACCAAAGACCGATGAAGCTGTAAAAGCCAAAAAGGCTAACAGCATTAACATCATCAGAAGCCAGTGAAAAATTCAAGCTTATATGCAATTCAAAGATACAACGATTTATGTCACATAGTTTGATACTTGCAAACTCACTTATCATATTACTATTAGGGTACTTCACGAAGACCTAGAACCATGAGATTTGGCATGAAATAAGGTCTCACAGCACAAGTAAAGATAAAACAAAATAAGTAAAGAAAAACCGAAAATCATTAATTTTCTGTATAAAATCACATAAAAACAATATTTATTTACGATTACAAGGAGCATCGACCGTGATGTAGACTGAAGTATAAGAGACCATTTCTTTCCACTGCAAAATTAAATTTGTCTTATAATCCGAAACCTTTTCGTTAAAGCAATGTTCAATACTTACTGCTTACTTTATCTTTAATTCCTGGGGTAGACGAACTAAACATACATAATTAGGTTAGTTATGCGGAACCCTTAGGGTTTTGTATAATTATAAACCTAATAGACCCATTTATCCGCTTTAATTATATTGTTACGAGCTTGGGGTTCGAGACAATTAAAACTGCCGATTGAATTACAAAATTGACACTTTAATTATACAACACTAATTACAACTTTAACCACACTAATAACAAAATACAATTTTACTACAGATCGCTTAAGTTCGTAGTTGTATCGCTTCGAAGTCCTCGCTTGTATCGCCAATTCAATACTGACTCGGTCATGGTCTATACCGGCCTTATATAGCGCCTCAGATACTTTCCAGAACCTTCTACTGTAGAAACATCTAGAATGTTCAGTACATATCGTACTCGAACATATCGGTCCCGAAGTTTCTAGAAGGATCTTGACTCTCCTAGTTCTGCTACTCGATACTAGAGGGCGCTAGTGGTAACTAGTGTTGTCATGTGCAAGACATTAATAGTGGCGCAACACTGCCCCTCCTAAGACATGCTCGTCCCGAGCATTATTGGCCCCATAATAACGCGCCAATCGATCCACATGGACGATCTTAGAGTACCTCTTGCACCTTTCTGTATCCGGTAGGTTACGTCATTGATCCTTGTCACAATCCGGTACGGTCCGTCCCATTTAGCTTGAAGCTTAGGAGATTTCCTTTGCTGCGAACTGGATTGTGTAACCACACTAGTGAACCTTCGTCAAACCCTTTGTTGTTCATTTTGCGGTCATACCGTGTTTTCATTTTTCAGACGTTTGCTGTCCCGATTGTCTGACGTGCTCATAAATGTCATTCATTTTGTTCCGCAAGTCATTTGCATAATCAGTTATACTGCGTGGGGCATCAGGTGGTATTCCGGTGATCAGGTCTGCAGGCAGCCGTAATTCTCCCAAAATTTGCTAAAGCTGGTGTCACTGATGTACTTTCGTGAACAGCGCTTCGATATGACAACAAAACGGTTGTATGTGCCTGTCCCAGTCTCGTTGCTGTTTTTCCACAACTTTTGCTAGGTACCTCCAATGTCTGATTAAATCGTTCTACCATTCCATCAGATTGTGGGCGGTAAGAAGTTGTTCTTATTTTGTGAGTACCCATAACTCGGCAAGTTTCCTGTAATATTTGAGACTCAAAATTCCTTCCTTGATCGCTGTGATTCTCTAAAGGTACTCCAAAACGACAGAAGACTTCATGAACTAGTTTATCTGTAACTGTTGAAGCGTCTTGATTTGGAATGGCGAAAACTTCTGGCCACTTAGTGAAGTAATCCATCACAACCATGAAATACTTGTTACCACTTTCACTTTCCGGAAACGGCCCTGCAACGTCAACGGCTATCCTCTCCATGGTGCACCAACATTGTACAATTTCAATGCACCTCTACTACGAGTTTGAGGTCCTTTACAGCCGCACAACTTGTACATTTGCGACACCAGTTCTCGACATCGTCACGACAGTGGACCCAGTAAAACCGTTCTCGGATATTCAGTTGAGTTCGTTTAACTCCCAGGTGGCCTCCTGAACAACCATTATGGTACAGCTGTAGAACATCCGGTACTTTAGCTTTAGGGACAACCATTTGCAAATGACAACTGTCTCCCCGACCATTTTCCCATTTACGGCACAGGACTACATCCTGAATCAGCAAGCTGTCCCATTGGGACCTTTTTTCGTGGTCGAACTCATCGCTGAAACGTCGCTCCACTTGGGCTTAGGAGCACTGGTCTTCATCCATTCTAGAATCGGCTTGATGTCCGAATCTTCCTGCTGTGCATGTCGTAGGCTGTCTTTCCACTCATTGTTGAGCTGGTCTGTCATAAGCATCCTCACAGATACCACTTCCTTACCCTCTTGCCTAGTACAATGTTTGCAATCTTCAGGACAAGGTCTTCTTGACAATGCATCTGCGTTGCCATGAGATTTCCCGCTGCGATGTTCGATCACAAAGTCGTATTCCTGTAGTAGTTCAATCCATCTCGCAACTTGTCCTTCTGGATTTTTGAACTGCAATAGCCATTTCAGTGCAGCATGGTCAGTTCGTAAGTGAAATTTTCGCCCCAGAAGATATTTGCTAAAATGCTGCAACGACTTTACCACAGCAAGCAATTCTCGCCTTGTGACACAATAGTTCCTTTCCGGCTTTGACAACGACTTGCTGAAGTATGCTATCACAACCTCTTGATCACCATTCCGTTGAGACAACACACCGCCAAGTCCTATATCACTTGCGTCTGTGTCAACTATAAATTCCTTGCCCGCATCAGGGTACGCCAAAATAGGTGTTTCGCACAGACGGTCCTTGAGCTCTTGGAATGCGATATCGCAACTTTCATCCCAGCAGAAATGTCGCTTCTCCTCGGTTAACTTGTGCAGAGGTTTGGCTATATCTGCAAAGTTCTTTACAAATCGCCGATAATAGGAGCACAATCCCAAAAATGCTCTAACCTGCGTCTTGTCTTTTGGGACCGGCCAATCCTTGACAGCGGCAATTTTCTCCGGATCCGTGCGGATACCTTCTTCCGACACTACATACCCCAAAAAGCTAACTTGCCGTTTGAATAGTGAACATTTCTTCGGACTCAACTTGAGGTTGGCACTCTGAATCTTCATGAGCACGCGTTCCAGGTTTTGAAGGTGTTCCTCAAACGTACGGCCTACGATGATGATGTCATCCAAGTAGACCAGACAGGCATCGCCAATTAACCCGGTAGTACAAGCTCCATCAACCTTTCAAACGTTGCTGGAGCATTGCACAATCAAACGGCATAACTTTAAATTGCCACAGACCCTTTCCTGTCGAGAATGCAGTTTTCTCCTTGTCCTTAGGGTCAATTTCAATCTGCCAGTAGCCACTTTTCAGGTCCAGTGTGCTAAACCACTTTACGCCTGTAAGCATCTCCAGCGTGTCATCAATTCTTGGCAAGGATAGCTGTCCTTCTTTGTAACGTCGTTCAGACGGCGGTAGTCAACACAAAACCGCATGCTGCCATCCTTCTTCTTTACCAGCACCACAGGTGAACACCATGGACTAGATGAAGGTTCAATAACACCATCCTTAACCATTCCTCAATCATGGTTTCCACTTCCTTTTCACGTGCTACCGGCAATCTTCTTGGGCGCTGACGGATAGGCAATTCTTCTCCTGTGTTTATTTTGTGTTGAACTAAGCCAGTCTTTCCTATGTCAGCATCGTTTGACGAGAAAACATCAGCGTACTTGAGTAACAACTTCTTCGCCTTGACCACTTCATTCGGGAGAGAACGCTGCGACAGTCTTCTAAAAGTGTGGTCACCCTCGTTTGTGCATCCTTGCTGGGGGTCCCAGTCGATGGGTATTGGCACCTACGCAACCAATCCACTTCCTCACAAGTACCAACCAGTGTGCCTTTTTCCATAATCTGTTCCTGATCACAAAGGTTCAGCACACGTACTCCTGAGATGTCGGTGGTTCTGACCAAAGTTCGAGCCACTTTCCACGGAAGGTCATTGTCCACCCTTTCCACGAGTACACAACGATGAGCTTGCCCAGGATTCCGAGGAAGACTAACCGGCACAATCGTCTCCGATCTCGGCGGCAGAACAATCTTCTTAAGGCTGTACACATTCCCGGTATCGCTCCTTCCACGAAAAGTTCCTCATGTCCACATTTCAAAACACCTTGCTTAACATCGATCTCACAACAATTCTTCCTCATGAAGTCTAGGCCCAGGATGCAGTCGTCCATTATATCAGCCACGATGACATTATGCAGGTAGATCATGTTGCCTAGCTTCAACTCCATCTCCTTCTCCACGGACAGGTATGCGCTGACCGGTGGCTGTTACCAAATTAATGCGTTCTCGGTTGTATGCGGAGTCCCCAAGGAACTGACTTATAAGTTGGGAACTGACAACCGTGCGAGAGGCTCCAGTGTCTATGGTCAGTTTACACGGCGTTCCGTTGACCTCGCCTTTGATGATTAGGCTGTTCCCATCATGGGTTTGTGAGATCGAAATCCTTGGGGCTCTTTTAACATCAGCCAGCACCCGCCCCGCAGTCCTGGATTTCCTCGTTTGCCTGCTGCTGCTGGGCGGTGCTGTTAGCCGCACTACCCTCTCGAGATCGATCACCCTTTCTACAGTTCGCTTAGGCAGCTGGATCGAAGATGGCCCTTCCCCACAGCCGTAGCACCTAGGGCTGTATCCTTTATTGTAGTCGCGAACTGCAGCTGCTGCAACCTCCTGACGCGATGGGATCGATGATCCTGCCGTACGGCTTCCACCTCCAGTGCATGGGCTAACGCGTCCTTAAGCGTCTCGTGGTGCCTGAGCCTCACAGCAGCTCTGACTTCAAGGTCGCGGATGCCGTCGATGAATGTCTGCACCAGGTTCCCTACAATGAGCGCAGGTACAGACTGGTATGCTTTTCGAACCAGCTTTTCCACCTCAAGGGCCCACTGCTGTAGGTTTTCGTTGCTGCGTTGCACGCGATCTTTGAGCTGCGCACGAAAGACGTGTTCCAGGTGAGCGTCGCCATATCTCGCCTCAATGCCTCAAGGAGCTGCTCGTAAGTCACTTCCTTACCGAGAGCTTCCAGAACAGTTAAGGCCTGGTCGCGCAGGCCTAGGGTGAGAGCAGTCATGGCCTGACTTTTATTCCAGCCGTTCGCCTTCATGACAGCCTCGAACTGGATTCTGTACGCCGACCAGGAAGAAGTCCCGTCGAACGGCGGCACTTTGAATCCACGTAGCGAAGGTGTTGAAGCTACCACGGAGCTGTAACTCCATCCCCAAGTTTGAGGTCGTCCAGCGTTTTCTTCACGTCAGCAATCACGTTGTCAACCCGATTGTTCACTTGGTTGATTCGGGTTTCAGCTTCCGACAGGCCGTTGTCATGTTGAGCAACCCTATCCTTCACCTCCTTATCTCTTTCCCGAAAGTAGTGTGAAGGTCCTTCATGAGGAGCATCTGCTCTTCCTGTTGGCGGGCCTGTTCCTCCTGTCCACGCTGCAGCTGCTCTTCCAACCGACAGGCCTGTTCCTCCTGTCGGCGGGCCTGTCCCTCCTGTCGGCGGGCCTGTTCCTCCTGTCGGCGGGCCTGTTCCTCCTGTCGGCGGGCCTGTTCCTCCTGTCGGCGAGCCTGCTCCTGCAGCATCATCATCAGAGCACCTAAGTCAGGTGCTGCAAATGCAGAAGCTGCTGACGGGCCGACCTCCGTGGTCGGCAGCTGGCCCTCCGACGCTTGCGATGTTGTACCACCAAATCGTCTCTGGTCCGTCTCCTGTGGCGTTGACTTCGGGTACGGATACCTCCGTGTCATCTTTAGGTAAAATCGGCATGATTAAATCCCACTTCTGACACCAATTGTTACGAGCTTGGGGTTCGAGACAATTAAAAACTGCCGATTGAATTACCAAAATTGACACTTTAATTATACAACACTAATTACAACTTTAACCACACTAATAACAAAATACAATTTTACTACAGATCGCTTAAGTTCGTAGTTGTATCGCTTCGAAGTCCTCGCTTGTATCGCCAATTCAATACTGACTCGGTCGTGGTCTATACCGGCCTTATATAGCGCCTCAGATACTTTCCAGAACCTTCTACTGTAGAAACATCTAGAATGTTCGAGTACATATCGTACTCGAACATATCGGTCCCGAAGTTTCTAGTAGGATCTTGACTCTCCTAGTTCTGCTACTCGATACTAGAGGGCGCTAGTGGTAACTAGTGTTGTCATGTGTAAGACATTAATAGTGGCGCGCAACAATATAAATTAAGTTAGTGCTTGACCACATAGAAAGTGATGTTCCAGTCTTAGCCGATAAATCGAATTGCTTCAATTTCGGTTGTGCGGGCATAGGGAATCGAAACCCAAATCGGCTGAGTATTATGCAGTTATTATATAGGTACACTCGCCGTAAGCTAGCATAGTTTTTGATTAATTAAACAGTGTGAATATATACATATATAACAAAAAACTGCGTTTGCCAACGCGCCTGCAAAGTCATTAGGCAATCTATGAGGAAGCCCTATGTTCAGAAGTGGATTTGTGATGATGAATAAAAGAATGATTGATGAACCAATCATTACCAGTGCCAAGGTATCGGCGATCGCAAAACCGCCTACCTAGCTTAGCGAGTATGGTTATTTCACTTAAATAAGCTGGCTTGCGCCATCTTGGAAAGGCCTTTGTTAAGCAAAGGATTTAAAAAGATAGTGATGTAATTGTGTATTGAGTCACAATTATAACTAGATGTCGCGGGCAAAAGCTAGTAAACTACAAAACTTCTTTATACACCACATTTTTTAGGGTGAGCTTACGCGTGAGCAAGCCACATAAAATTGCCCGTGTGAAAAACAATTTTCTCTCAAGTCTATACCCGCAAATTTTAATGTCTGCCCTTGTGATTAGTTTATGGTCATTGCAAAGCAGACTTTGAGGGAAACTGTATTCGTTTGAATTCAAAGGGAAGATCATTCGGGATCAAGAGAATTTTTGGTATAAATACAGTTTCCCCTTGCGCACATCCAGTTATAATTGTGGCTTCCATTACATTGCGATGTAACGCTTTTACTCGTTAATTGCCGCTGCTTGGTCGTTTTTCGGGGTTAGTATGGCACGTTCACACAGCCATTCCATTGGCTTATCGTGGATATGAGCAATATCTGGGTAAATTTTGGATATTAACTCCTGTAACGTAAATACAACTGTGCACAAATTATCAGGAATGGTTATCATTCCATAATTTATCGGGTAATCACCGTTGCCGATTTCAAGTAGGAGATTCGCAAATCCACCAGCAGACTCTTTTTCTCCTTAGTGGACCCGCATATTTTTCGAGAACATGAGGATTTTAATTAGAGGCCATAAAGTGGATCTCTTAAGACACGCCTTAACTTCATCTGCTCTAGTTCCTTTTGGCACTACTGGTAGAGTCTGCCTAAAATCTCCAGCCAGCAAAACCGTTACACCACCCATTAACTTCTTTTCCTCTTATATCTTGTAGAGTTCTGTTTAAAGCCTCTACGCCACCCTTATGAGCCATGGTTATTTCATCCCACACTATCATTTTCGTATGTTTTAATACTTCAGCAAAATTACTTTGTTTCGATATATTACAAATGGGAGTATCAGCTGTTGTTAAATTGAGTGGTAACTTGAGGTAGCATGAGCAGTTCGTCCACCCTTAAGCAGTGTAGCTGCAATTCCAGAAGAAGCCACAGCCAAAGCAATTCCGCGAGTACTTCTAACTTTTGCTAATAGCAAATTTATGAGGAATGTTTTGCCTGTTCCACCGGGAGCATCTAAAAAGAATATTCCACCCTCATTTGATTCCATTTTTGTGTTAATTTGATTGTAAACTGCTTTTTGTTCGTCATTCAGTGATCCTTCATTATTTTTAACTGTGTTTTCTAATGATGCTAAGTCGTAACTTGTCTTTTTAAGAAACTCTCTATCTTCAAATTGTTGTTCTTTGCTTGGCTGAGGTAACCCATACTCTTTTAGTAACCGACCACCCAACGCTAATACGGCATCTTCTATTACCGAAAGGCATTTGTTAAATACCACATCTGTTATGTGCTCTACATCCACATCTCCCTGTTTTTCTAATTACCTTTTAAAATCTTCAGATAGGTATTCTTTGAATTTCTCCCAAAGGCTTAAAAGGTCTGATACTTGGCAGAACACTAAAATAATCGTAAAAAGATCTCGAATCATTTGCGGTGATTGGCAAAGTGCTGCCTCTTCTACTGCTGCTAACAAATGCTGATCATCTTCACGCAAGCTTTGCACGAGAGCTTTGCACGCTGATTGGAACGTGGAATATACATCACCATCTACAGTTTTTAACGCTTGAAACGAAATTAGGGCCCGGATCTCATGAAGAAGCATGCGAAGGTGATAGCATTCTGTATTGTTCGGATGCACAGTATAAACCCTGCCCAGAACGTGCTCTTTTTTGACCCCTGGCCAGCCTTCAACGTTTGCTCCTCTCTTTTTCCTTTGGAACTTTCTTTTATCCCAAACGTAGTATGCAGGTACTTCTAGGTAGAGCAATGTTTTTGCAAAGTTATCCACTTTACACAAATCGAAAAAGGATAGGAGTGTGGTTGTTGGAGGACTATTCACTCTTTCACTCAGATTTCGCTCATTAAAATAAACCCTTTGCCCATTTTCCAAATGAACAGCGAGGTGGACTACGGGAGGGAAACGCTCATGAATGGGAAATTCAAGGATTCGCCATACTGCCTCTGATGAACTTATACATCTTCCACTTGTGTAGGTTTTAACTTCATCCTTCTCATTCTCTAAAGCAAACAATGACTGGTCTGAACCTTTATTTACGTTTTTACAGACGTATCTCATTGATTTCACCGAATGACAATATTCCACATTTAAGGGACTACCCAGCGATTATCTATGGTTGTGCCTTTGATATCAACAGAGAACCCACCGTCATCTAGTAAACGTCTCTTGTACTGCGGATAACCGTCTTCATCAGTTTCAGTTTCCCTTATGAGAGCCCTGGGGTATCGTTTACTGCACATGTTATCTTTCATAAATGGTGACTTTCGATTTAAAGTTCCACATGGACCATGTATCATATTACATTTAACGATTTCGTGAAGCTCTGAGTCACGTTTGGGATCCGGTATTTCAGCACAAATTATATTGTCGATTTGATCCGGAGTAATATGTTTGTGAAGCCATAAAAGAATATGGATATGTAGAAGACCTCTCTTTTGCCATTCCGTTGAGTACATATAGCATCGCACTTCACCAAATATTTTGCCCTTTGTCAATAAGTTCATGATCTTTTTCACCTTTAGTCGAAACACCCTCGAAATTATATCGTGTCTATCATGAGATTGTTGTCCTTGAAGCAATTGTTCTTTTATCTTGTCCCAGCGAGGATTGCATGTGAAAGTGATAAAAAGATCAGGCCGGCCGTAATTCTAACATAGGTCATAGCGTCCTGTGTTCTTTCGTGCATATACCTAGGTCCCCCCGTAAAAGATGATGGAAGGACAACCATTTGTCCTAGTTGGTTGGCTTCTGCGTCTTGTCGTCCAATAGCATCTTTTAAATGGATGTAACTATCAGCACGTAATTTCGCTTGATTATTTTTGATATAATTTAATCTCTGTTTCTATTTTGGCGTATTCATCCACCAAATATTGACTAAAAAGGGCACGATAGTTGACTAAATAGTTATCTTCTCCTTCTTTAATCATTATTCTATACGAATAGAAACTTGCAGAAGAGACAGTTTTATTAAGCGACAACTTAGTTGTGGGATCGCGTTGTGGTATGTTGATTGAATACCCATCATCCCCCCAGCAAAACATCAATGGATACTGTAGCGCATCATATGCTCGATGTATCTCACTAATACGCTGAAGTGAATTACTTCGGCTCTCGAGGATGATGTCCCTTCGATCAAATTGTTGATCCACTAACACTAAAGCCACTTAATTTGTAGTTGGTGCATTGTACCTACCTCTATGTTCTTCTGGTGGTTTTTTATCAGCATGTATGACAACTTTGTATGACTCTGAAGGAGCTTTATCAATGGCACTTTTCAGATATTTTATATACGGGTTCACTTGATGCAGCATATTCTGCAATTGTTTGATTAAATTTGGCTTTAATTTAGGAAATTTAGAACATCGAATCTTTGCTTCTCGATCATCTTCACCTACAAAATATATTTAAAGGTACTGAGCGTCATGTTCGGCTTCTGGTAATATACTTCCAATTAAATGGTAGACCTGGCCTTGTACTTTAAAAGTAGGTGAAAAACCATCTGCTGTTACATGTTTACCACCAAAGGAAGTCATCTGGAAACAGGCATTATATTTACGAATATTACCCATAAAATGGTCATGATCTGGGTGTAGATCATTAATCAAACTAAAGAGTGGTTCAGGCAGTTGTTTCAACCGATCAAGTTGCACTTTTCCAGCGCTGCAACACATACCAGGTGTCTCATCCTTCCATTTCAGCGCATTGCACCACTGACACTTGTATGTCATAGAACCCAAGGCTACACTGCTGTCGGTTCTATAAGCAATATCAGGGTCATACTCCATAGCGGAATGGACCTTGTTTTTCCATAAACGCAGTGTAATGCTTTCCTCATACCGTGACTGAATTGCTCTATGCACTTGTGGATTCGCAATTTGGTAATTTGCGACAGCTTGCCTGTGTACATCAGGATTTTTTTTCTGATAAGCGTACACAGCTTTGCGATTTAAATCTGGCTTGTTCTGCCTATATCTTTCTTGTGCACTTTTTAATTAACTTTTTCTTGTGTAATTAGTAAATCTCGACCTTCGTTTATTTTTCTTTTTTTCATATTTTAATGTCGACGATACAGATTGATCTGTTCCGCTGGTTTGAGATGAAATTTCACTGTTTACAAAAGATGTAACAGTTAAATGGTCAAGCTCTGAAAAAGGATCACGCTCTTCGACAGGTACCTCCATGCGACGCTGTGTAATTTTCTTCGCAACAATAGGCAGATAGGCGTCAAAATGTCCATTAGATAAATCATGACTAAATCGTAATCGCCTTACTGGACATATATCTGTTCAGGACTCTGTGTATAGCAGACCGTTTCGATATACTTCAAACCGAAACAGAAATATTAGTCATAACTGAAAACCTAGGCCAATCATTTACCACAAATCTAACAATTTGTGAACGCACCACCATCGCATTTTCTTGGGTTCCGTACATTAAAAATGAAAGAGCACGAAACAAACAGGCACCGTCACCTATAATGGGGACGACAGTATGTTCTTCCATTTTTCCTTTAATCTTAAGAGTTTCTGTAGTCATTTTTTCAGTGAGAAAAAATACTTCTATCAATAATACCTACACAAAGCAAATTGAATTTCAAGTTTGAACAGTGGTTGTAAGAAAGACAAAATCAAGCAACTAATCCGAAACACGAAGCAAATCTTAAACCGTAAGCAAGTAAACAAAGTCGAAGTCTAGTCAAATATCCGTTAACAGTGAATAGGTACCGTATGTGGTACAGGTTGAAGCGCTAATTCACCATTCATTTTATATTAGTTCGAAAAAACACAACGTTACCGCGTTCTAAAGCGATACCAACGCCATCTATTGGTAGGGATTGGAACTTGAAGATTAATACAAAATAGGTAGGTATAACAAAATAACCCTGGGAATGAGGTGATCGCTACCAAGCAGTTTCTAAAATAAATTTTGTACTTAAATAGTTTGTACAACCATTAATGTAAAATTTACTTTTTTAAAAAGTCCCGCTGGGTTTCTTGCTGGTTCTTCCCAGGACAGAGGTTTTTTCGAACCAGTGGTAAAGTAAAATGACTTTCAATAAGAATTACACATGTAATCTATATTGAATAAAAATTATTCTATTCTATTCTATTCTATTCTATTCTATTCTATTCTATTCTATTCTATTCTTCCATCGATGTTGGTTTCAAACCATAATCGATGCCATTTTCGTAATTAACGTCCTAAAAAACCATAGAACGACACCCATATTGACATTTCAACCACATCGCACCCCCACAGGGGATGATGGTAGGTATTTCCCGTCTGCTACGTTGGATTTTGAAATAGTTGTTGTTTTCGTAATCAGCGACCCGATAAACCATAAAAACGATACCCATGTTGATTTTGAGAATTTGTCACCCCTTTTCCACCTTTTAGGGTTGAATTCTGAAAGAGCCTGAAACACTTGTTTACTCATTTATTGATAGGACTACTCCTGTGAAGTTTCGAATAAAATAGTTTAACTAATCTTGTTTCCCCATAAAACTTTCAACCCCTTTTTCGCCCCTTTGGGGTTGAATTTTCAAAAACCCTAGGACACGTAATTGTTTTTTTCTAATCGTTAACTTAAAAACAAAGTTTCAGGCTTCTAGCTCTAAAAATAGACGAACTTCCATACAAACTTTTAACCCCTTTTTCACCCCCTTAGGGGGCGAATTTTCAAAAATCCTTTCTTAGCGGATGCCTACGCCATTACAACTGTCTGTATGCCAAATTTGATAGTTGATAGATGAGTCAGTCAGGTTCGCCATATATATATAAATAAAAACAGTTATTGGATTTTTATGTCAATATCTTTTCTGTAGCAGCCTGGAGTTAGGACCGAACTTAATCGAAAATAATGTCCTTCAGACCGAATTAAATAGTTCTGTAAAATATGTATCTAATGTGCAATGTTTTAAACTTAACTTTTCAGAAATTTTATATACTTGATGAATATCTTATTGCGTTTAAAATTGCACTTAAATTTGGAAAATCATGCGCAATGATTATTGTAAAATCTAATCTGGGCAATTATGTATGTACGACATTCCGAAGTAACTAATATCAAGAACTAATAAAAATGCCTTTCAAGTGAGACTTTTTACGATCGGTCGCACTGTTTTGAATCTTTTATATGGATTTATATGAATAACACCGTTGTCATAGTACCGGTGGCAACTTTACATAAAGTTAAAGGTTAAATTCATTTTAAAAGGTCCATTAAACAAGTTAGTGCACCAGAGAAGGAATTGGCCAAATAAAATAACTTAAACTTGTTACTGCGTAGGATGAAAATCAATTAGTACCTACTGTAAGTATTAGGAAGATTGTGGTGCCCATCTCCTATTTTGGTTTCCCTATATCGCCTCTTACAATATCACAACACTTGGTAGTGGATTCTCTTACGCTGCCACTCCATGACACAACAACGTAATCTGACAAAAACAATTCAATCGAATAAAAAGTTGCGGTTACCAAGTCAAGGTCAAAGTGTACTTCTGATAGATTGTAATAAATGAATCTATAAGTATAGCATTGATAGAAAATATATAATTATTCAAAAGCGAAAATCTTCGGCCAAAAGAATAATGATAGCTTTTTGATAAAGTTTTGATACACGTTTTTAGCGCTTTGATTTGATTTTTCATTTTTGTAATTTTGGAACATTTAGAAAAAATATATCTATTTACCTGATTACCATAGATTTAGTAATTAACTAACCTGATTACCACGCATGGTACTGAGCTTGAGCTGTAGCATAGAATGGGCTACAGTCTACAACCGACAGTCTCTTGCGAAAGCGCGCAGTTTGCGCACGCGCCACCGATCTTTTTTAGTGTTAGTGATTTAGGCGGGAAAAATAGTGTTGATAACACATAAATATAAACGGTAAATAGGTTTGGTTTTCTGAAAGACTAAGAAATTTTAAATTTAAAAAATCATTAAATCGTCATTCACAAAAGTCCACTGCTGAACGTAGGCCTTCCGTATAGATTGCCAAATAGGGGATATTTGCCATAGATGCCACGCTTGGCAGGTGGTTTGGCAAGCGCAGTTTTTATTATTATTAGGTATTGAGTTTTTATCATAAAAATGTTGCTGCCCATCTCCTGTTTCAGCAAAATAATATAAAAATAATGTCGTGAAATTAAATATTTGTTTGTAATTTTTGCAAATCTTTATAAAATAATATATTATATATTTTTAATTGCTGCTTTATTTTTAAATTTTTAAAAGTAAAGCAATTAGAGTGAGGAAAATTTTTACGCATCTACGTTACTTACCTATGTTATTATGATTACAAAAAAATAATGTTAGTTAAATAATAGCTTGCAAGTAAAATATTACTTCTATTTAATAATAGTTTGACCCAAATGATCCAGGACTTATAAGATAATGAAATAAGATAATGTAAAATAATTTAAGTTTACGTAATACTTACATACTATTATGTAGAAATAAATTATTTATTTATTATTAAATAAATTAATTATAATAAATTATTTTGTATCGTCGATGTAGGCATTTATTTTTAATGACCATTATGTCCAGATAAAAATCCGTAGCTGAAATGGTAAATAGAGGCTTACGTGTACCTATATTTTTATCTCATTTAGATTAGAGACAGCTTGGGTCTGTGTGCATCATGCCGTCCAAATCACACCAATAAACAGTTCTAATTAAGTTGTTCAGTTCACTATATGATGTCATCGCTTCCAGTAAGTGAGTAACGAAGTCTGATGAACTATGTATAACATATTAATCATGTTTGAATGATAATATAATTAAAAATCTCAATATTAATATTGTTTCTGACCTCAAAAATACAACCATTCTGCACGATAAATCTCAAAGATAGTAAATAAAAAGAGATAAAATAATTTATTTTGATTTCATCAATCTATAATTATAGCCATTAGGTCAATACCAGAGACAGTAGCCTAATGGTTACAGACTGCTAAACTAAAGGGTTGTGGGTTCGAACTCGTTATTCGACAACTGGCGTGACTCCCTCCTAGCTCTAGGACTAGGATCTAGTACTAATTTATGTTAGGGTGGTTAACACGAATATTATTAGTGTTAATAGCATTGTGATTAAAATGTCAAAATAAATAGTACCTTTAGCTTTACTGTGCAGCGGGCATTGTGTAATTTTGTGAATCTGCTGGAAAAGAGTTTCTAGCAGTAATATTTTTTTTCCTTGTTAAATAATTGATAACTGATTTCTTCAAAGCCTGTTACTGAAAAATCTAGCCTCAAAAGATGTTCTGTGCGAACTGGTGCAAATATTTTTTTAATGATTTAATGACTTGGCCTACATTTTTCACAGCACAATAGTCGGCTTTATTGTTTTTATTTTGTGAACGCAACATATTAGCAAAATCGCTTTAGAATCTCAAAAAATTGCCGTCACGAATTTCGAAGTCAACTTTTTAAGCCAGTGCGAAGATATCAGCTCTTTGACTAGCAAGTCGCCTGCTCAGTTAGGAGAGGCAAGTAAACATTAGCTAGCCAGATTACGTGTGAATATTCATGCAAAATTCTATACTTCTACATAATATTGTAAAGTAGTATACATTAATGATATAGAAGATTATATTATTTTATAAGTAGTTAATTTAATTTGGCAAACAAAATTTGCAGTTAATAAGGAAGTCACTTAAATTACACAGTTCAGATTCGCAATTTCCGTTCACAGGCAATATGGCTTCCTCGGCCATATGTGGCCGTTTTGTCGTGCTTCTCACTCTGGTGGCGGCTTCTGAAGCGCTCACTTTTGATGAAGGTAAGTCTTTATTTTTTATAATGTATTTTTAAATTTCATGTCATAGAATTTGCGTACGTTGAAAATGATTAATTTAAAACATAAGGAATAACCAAAATCAGAAAATAGCAAGATATTATTATTATTGTCTTCAGGTCTTTACCTTTTTACAATTAAAGGTACTTAACATAAAAATAAAAGGATTGTTATTTTACTGTGATAGGTGATAGCGGCGATTCGATAATCTGGAGAGCCGAGGTATCTTGTTTGTTTGTTGTTGTCATGTTTCGTAGTGCTGTAGTAGTACCGCCCCCCTCCCCCCCCAATCAACATGGTAGCGAAATTAAATTAAAAACTACCCCAGGAGGGTACCAGCACCCCTGGAGAATCCCTCACTGAGCATCCACGACAAGCTACTCCACTCCTGAGCGTGGGTGCTCAGGCTGCCCCGCGTATTCGGGCATTCAAAACAATAACTTCTCGGGGCAAACTGAGCAACAAGACTAAGGCGACCCCTGCCACGCTATCCGTGAATTTCTGCAACATCAGGGGACTTTACTCGAACCTAAACGCTGTCTACTTGTGTCACACCACGTCCAGATGTGGAAGATCATGCACCTTCCCTGTTGGACCTTCTGCTGACCTCTCATCCGGACAGATATCAGGTCTCCGTCGATGCCCCTCTTGGCTTCTCGGACCATTGTCTAGTCCGGAGTGTGGTGCCACTCATGCTGAAATCGCGGTTGCTTTCTGCAGGCTGCCGCCGTGTTTGGCACTATAGGTCGGCCGATTGGGATGGGATGCGGTCTTTCTTTACATCCTACCCTTGGGGGCGGGTTTGCTTTTCGCCGGACGATCCCAACGTTGTTGCTAATTCTGTTGCTGATGTGGTACTTCATGGTATGGAACTTTTTATTTCTTCCTCTGTGGTGCCCATCGGAGGCAGATCTCAGCCATGGTTTAGTCGCTCCTGTAAAATAGCATCACGCTACAAGCAGGAGTGCTACCGAGCCTGGGCTGAGGCATCAACGTCCCGGGATGTAAACACCAGCGCCCTTAAAAAGAAGTATAATTCCGCCTCCAGGTCCTTCAAAAGAGTCATTGCCAAGGCAAAGTCAGAGCACATAGGCAGAATTGGCGAGAAACTAGTTCGCCTTCCTTCGGGAACCCGTGCATTCTGGTCTCTCGCCAAGGCTGTCCAAGGGAACTTCTGTCAGCCATCTCTTCCATCTCTGCACAGGGAGGACGACTCACTGGCCCATGCCGCAAAGGAGAAAGCCGATCTGCTAGGCTCTTTCTTTGCGTCCAACGCGACTCTCGATGACGGGGGGAACACACCGCTGACCAGACCAGCAGTGAGTGCTCCATGCCGGATGTGCGGTTCACACAGCGCTCGGTTCGCAAAGCACTTCTCTCCTGGACATTCACAAGTCGTTTGGGCCTGACAGAATCCCCAATTGTGCTGAAGACGTGTGCTCTGGAGTTGGCACCGGTTCTAACGCGTCTTTTTCGGTACTACTACTCCCAAGGCGTAGTCCCGAAAACATGGAAGACCCGTCTAACTACAGGCCTATCGCCATCACCTTCTTGTTCTCCAAAATAATGGAATCCGTTAAGAACTGCCAGCTCATGCGGTACCTTGAGGATCACCAGCTGATTAGTGACCGCCAATACGGTTTTCGTCGGGGTCGATCAGCTGGTGCTCTTCTGGTCTACCTGACTCATAGATGGGCGGAGGCAGTAGAGTCCAAGGCATTGGCCGTTAGTTTGAACATTGCGAAGTCCTTCGATCGGGTTTGGCACAAAGCGCTTCTTTTGAAGCTCCCTTCCTATGGCCTTCCCGAGAAATTGTGCATTTGGATCACCAGCTTTCTTGCAGATCGGAGCATAAAGGTCGTTGTAGACAGTGCATGATCAAATTACAAGCCTATTAATGCTGGTGTTCCACAAGGCTGCGTGCTATCACCAACGCTGTTTCTTCTGCATATCAATGATATGTTGCAAACCGGTAGCATTCATTGCTATGAGGATGATAGCACTGGTGATGCTCTATACGCCGGCCGTGCGAATATTTCTCGGGAAAACGTCGCCGAGTACCGGAACAAACTTGTGTCTGAAGTCGAGTCTTTGCTGAACAAAGTCTCGGATTGGGGCGACTAAATCTAGTCCCGTTTAATCCTCAGAAGACAAGTTTGCGCGTTTACCGCTAAAAGGGCCCCTTTGTCGTATCTCCTCAGTTTCAAGGCACTCCCTAGTTGCCTCAGCCAGTATTGGAATCCTCGGCGTCGACATAACGAGTGACGTGCAGTTTCGTGGTCACTTGGAAGAGAAGGCCAAATTGGCCTCTAAAAGCTTGGCGTGCTCAGCAGAACGGAACAGTATTTCATACCGGCACACCGCCTGCAACTTTACAAGGCGCAGGTTTGACCTCACATGGAATACTGTTCCCATCTCTGGGCTGGGGCTCCCCAGTGCCAGCTCCTTCCACTTGACCGCATCCAGCGCAGAGCTGCTTGAATCGTCGACAACCGAGTCCTTTCCGATCGGCTCGATTCATTGGCGCTGCGAAGAGATGTTGCATCCTTTGCAATTTCTTTCGCATTTACCACGGGAGTGCTCTGAGCAATTGTTCGGATTAATCCCAGCCGCCAAATTTCACGAACGCATATCGCGGCAAAACTCCCGATACCATCCGCACCATCTGGATGCTTGGCGGTCCACCACTGTACGTTTCACTAGGAGTTTTCTTCCGCGTACGACCTCTCTGTGGAATAAATTACCATCGGCGAATTTTCCGGACCGATACGACTTAGGGACCTTCAAGAAAAGAGCTTACTCCTTTTTAAAAGGCCGGCAACGCACCTGCAATTCCCTTGGTGTTGCAGTTGTTCATGGGCGGCGGTAGTCACTTACCAACTTACCATCAGGTGAGCCGTATGCTCGTTTGCCCCCTCTCCTATAAAAAAAAATCACCCGTGCGAATCCGGGGCGGATCGCTAGTATCTTGTACGAGTAAAAGGCTACACTGGTAAGGTAGTTGTCACGAAGGAAACCCTCCTTATTATCTATATCTACAAATAAATAAAATTGAAGCGTCTGTATGTAATGTTAAAATAACAGCTTTTTAACACGCTTTTATTCGCTTGGTATGTTTCTATGTAACGGAATTTTTGAATGTGATTTTCATCCCCTTCAAAACGTCGGATTGATTTGAAACTTCGCACACTTATCAACGACCGATGACAATGCAATAATTTAAATAGTTTGTTCCATTATCCTTGCCAGGTTCCTCAGGATTTGCGAATAATTCATAAAACAACTACGATTTCTGCCAGTTCAATCTACTGTAAGCCGCGTAAAAGAACTTCATTCCAAAAAAAAAACACGCTTTTGTAGTTAGCCGTACTAAAAAATAGAAAATAAATAATAGTTTTAAAAAAACTAAAAAATCACGCTTTTGTAGATAACCGAACTAAAAAGTACAAAATATTTTTCAATAACTTTTTTAAAATAAGAAAATAGTGATTAACATAAAAAAAAATTATTACTAAATACATATGAAAGTAGATACGGCAACTAAAACAAAAAAAAAATTTTGTCTGTCTGTCTGTCTATTTGTTACGGCTAATCTCCGAAATGACTGGACCGATTTCGAGGAAACTTTCACTAGCAGATAGGTGATGTTACAAGGAGTAACTTAGGCTACTTTTATTTTAGAAAAAGAATTAGGATTTCGCGCAAAAAAAATTTAAACCCATGAAATCCAATCGTAATAAATTCCACGCGGACGAAGTCTCGGGGAACAGCTTGTTAGTAATATATTATTTATATTTTTTTTTTATAAAACAGAACTGAACTTACAGTTCTCCTGATGATAAGTAGCTACTGCATTCCATTGACACCTGCAGCCAACTTCAAACAAAGAAGACTACACAAGCGATGTCATACCTGAGGACTAAAATGGAATGACTCACAACCTGTGAAAATACTGGCTTGCCTAATATATAATATACCTTTGTATAATGATTATATTCATGTCAATAAGTATTATATAAATGACGAAGCAAAACGCATTGTACGAATGCTTAACATGTCCACAACTACATTATATATTTTTAAAATTAATATTTTAAAAATATATAATGTAGAATTAAAACACATTAATATTTATCTTAAAATTTCAAGCTCTCCTAATTACTCTGGTTTTTTGCTAGAGTGGCGCGTGTTCTTTAACTATTTTCAATGTAATAATTAATATAGGTATTGCAGACCCATGAGCCTTGACGTCTTATAACTTGCAATTTAAAATATACTTGTAGTATGAAAAAAAAAACAAAAGAGTTACTTAATGGCTCCTGAAATATTGTACTATTTGTGTACTCATTAGGGTGGCGTTGTCGCGGACTAGAAATAGCATGTCTGTGAGAGCAAAAATGCTTAATGCGACGGATGATGTATACGGCTCCAGTTATGAAAATTGTATTTTACACTTCAGGCGTAATGCTGCATTTAAATATTTTTACATTGACTCGTATGTACATTTCACAATTTTTTTAACATGGCCTTACTTTATGATGTTAAAATGATAGCATAACTTAATTTTGTGGATTTCACTGAAAAGAAGGAAAGAAAAACGTCAACAGGATATAATGACGTAATAAAGATATCAATATAATAAAAAAACACGTTACACATACTTCTACACAAGAAAGTTATACACTCCTTCAATAGGAATTTCTCTTGTATAATAGATGAGTTTTACTTACATAAATCACCTACACGAACAACCAGACTAGTTACAATTATTTCTAAGTCTTATTCAATTATTTAGTTGATAATTGTTAAATTAACGCGCAGTGGATGAAGTTATCTATTCTCTAATTATATACTGTTCGTGATGGTAACTGCAGATTCGTGTTAGAATTAACCCAATGATATTTGCCATCTGATTGGCCATCTCGTATCCTGATTGGAACGGAAACAACGTCTGAGGTGCGAGACATGTGGTAACTGCGGTTTGCAATCCGGCTGTCAAGCGTGGCGATTACCTACAGCTAATCAGGAGGATCGATAATAGTTGTGACTCATGCTCAACAGTGAAATGTTAGAGGCCGGTAAAGATGAATACCTATCAATCTTTTTAGAGATATTCACCACCACACACATAGATTTCCCATAGATTGCCCAATAGGGTGGATATTTGCCACAGTTGCCATGGTTAACAGGCGGGTTGACAACTGCAGATTTTTGTTACATATTTTGAGTTGTCATAGGTATAATATGTGTCCCACCGAGACATGGAGAGCCGTGGTAGCTCAGTGGCTAAGCGCTCGCTGTAAATTTCACAGTACTCGGGCAACACGGGTTCGAACACCGCCGGCACCAATGAAATTGTTAATTGCAATTTTAAGTGCTGATTTACCACGTGGTCGGCGGTGAAGGAAAACACCGTGAGGAAACCTGCATGTCTGAGAAATAAGAAAAAAAGTATTTCGAATTCATGTGAAGTTCGCCAATACGCATTAGGGCACCGCGGCGGACAATTCCTTGCCTAAAACCCTCTCAGAAAGAGAGGTGGCCTGTGCCCAGCTGTGAGACGTATACAGGCTGTAACTTTATGTGTCCCACTGCTGTGCACAGACTTCTTTTCTGAGAGGATTTTGGAGTATTTAGTCCGCACACATGGTCCCGAAATTATTCTATTTTTCCGACATTTAGGTTTCCTCACGATGTTTTCTCTTACCGCCGAATGTGTGGTACATCGGTACTTAAAATCATAATTAAATGTTTCATTAGTGATGGTGGGAAGCGAACGCGTTGTGTGAGAATCACGGCGAAGGCTTTTAGTTCCTGAGCTGTTACTGTTACGACTGTGCATAACTACAAAGCAAAATGTTGGTTTATAGGGCAGTTGTATCGCAATAAACTTACTTAGTTTATTTACAAAACACGTACCAAACGTTTTTATTTTTGAGTATTCCAATTATTCCAGAGCTCGCAGGGAAGCTCTGCTGTCTATCCTCTATTATTTATGTCTAGGTTCATACAGTCCGATCAAGTTAACCTTGCCTTGCCCCCAACAACCAAAGCGTAATCCATTTGTTGCGCTTTGTTAGGTCATACGAGTGGATAATGGATATTATAGGCACACGTTAGGAGACATCATGCGAGTTTTATACGCTTACGTTCTCAAGATTTCTGCTTATAATAATTGTTGACGAGCATGTATGCGTAGGTATATGGATGTGGAGCAGACTAGAGAGGTGTGTCAGGATCGTGCCTAATGGAAGTCCGTAGTCTCTGCCTATCCCTCTGGGTGACAGGCGTGAGTGTTTATATAATAAATTGTTAAGCAATAAAAACACCAAAACACACAAACAAATGCAACATCGCCTAGAAAGTCTAGTGCTCCGCCTGAAAACTTGGTATCTGGAATACAAAAAAATCACAAAAGTTAGAATTCCAACGCTGTCTAGTAATGCTTCAACACGATCACAGGATCTTTATTCTTTTGGGCCAATATTGGCTGCCTTAAAGAACACAAAAAATTTACGCTTTTAAATACCTTTATGAAATTTTATTTTGCAGTTGATTCCCAATTTGTTGATTGATTCATTTAGTCTAACTTTGTTATTACCTACATCTTACAGTGCTGAATTAATATTATTTTTAGGTCTACTTGAACAAAGCCGCGAGTTTAACTTGTTTATAGTAAACCAGTATTGTATTTAAAAACATTTAATCTCATCTGCCTTAGTCGGTAGTCTCAACGCCTCATAAAGATCGACAAAGATACGTTAACATTAAGGTGTCCGACTTTTACAAACTTGATCACGTTCGAAAAGCTTTGTCATACAAACTTTCGAAACAATTTTCTAAATAACTAAAAAAACATGTTTCTAAATAAATATAATTACATAAATTGCACTTGGACAAACGTTCAGACCCGAAACAATTATTTGTCTTGCAAATAAATGTTCTGCGCGGATTTAAGACCGCGTCGCGCAGTGCTGAAGTCAAGATTATATTAAGCTATCATCACAGCCTATCACAAATCGAATGCTGAACATAGGCCTCCCCAAGGAGAATAGAATAGAAATTTTTTTTATTCAATATAGATTACATGTGTAATTCTTATTGAAAGTCATTTTTTACTTTACCACTGGTTCGAAAAAAACCTCTGTCCTGGGAAGAACCAGTAAGAAACCCAGTGGGAATGCCACAAAGTAGGGCCCTGAGCCACCTGCATCCATCGATATCCTGTATCTCTGACCAGGTCGCTATCCATCTAATGGGGGACCACTTTACACCATGCTTATCGGGAGATTTTTTAAAACTATTGAATGATCTCAACTGTGTTTGATATTAGTGTCGTCGACCGTCTGTTTAGGTACGTGCACTACCGTGTTCCGGTCTGAAGTATATAGAATATAGAATATATGTACTTGCTTTCTATATATGGTATATAGAAAGCAAGTATAATTACAGGCTGTGAGGCATTCCCTCTTAGTCCTCATGGGTGATAACGCATTTGTGGCCTTCGTTGTTAAAAGCGGGTTGCAGGTGTCCATGGGCTTTAGTAGCTTGTCGTAGTTCGTCGGTGGACTTAAAAATGTTGTTGTTTTTGATATTTTATTGATAATTTACGTTGATAATGACATTCTTCAACTTTGTCTACGCATACGAGTATAAATAAAATTAAAGTGTCTATCTGTAAATATTAAAATAACTGCCTTATATTGAGCTGAGGGGTTATTTGTGTACCATTTATGATTTTTTTGTCTGTTTGTCTGTCAGTCCGGGTTAATCTTCGGAATGACTGAACTGATTGTTATGAAACTTCAAAACTATCCCAAAAACTTTTTCACCTAATTCACCCATTTTCAGATAAGAACTGATTGAAATATAATAATTTTATAACTATAATCAAGTTTCTCACTCTCGACAAAAATTTGTTCATTACAAATATTTAAAAAAATATAATATATATCTTTATATATATCAGATTATATATATCTGTACTGGATTGTAGTGCACTCTTTGATATATGATTAGCCGTTAGTGTATAAAGTCAGTAGGTCAGGGGACGTGACTTTGGCCATATTGGGACGTCAATGATTGTTTGCGCAAGACTCTCTTGAGTTTGCTTGAGTCCGAGAAATTCCGAGGTGAACATTGAATCACATTGAAATATGCCCGTTATTTTTTTTATTGTTGTTGTGTTTAAGCCGTCCATATGTTCTGAAATTAGTAAAGGTGTATTGTGATAGAAATTAAAAATTATCGACGCATAAATAAATTTCCTCATTTATTTCATAATTATCATCATCATCATCATTACAGCCCTTCACAAGTCCACTGCTGAACATAGGCCTCCCCCAAGGAACGCTACGAAGCACGGTCCTGAGCCACCTGCATCCATTGACTTCCTACATGTCTTACCAGGTCGTCACTCCATCTGGTGGTCCCTAAACTTCGCCTGCCGGTACGAGGCTGCCACTCGAGAACCTTTCTTCCCCATCGGTTGTCGGTTCTTCGAGCTATATGGCCGGCTCATTGCCACTTCACCTTACTAATCCTTTGGGCTATGTCGGTTACTCCGGTTCTACTGCGGATATCCTCGTTTTTAAGCCTATCACGCAGAGAAACGCCGAGAATATCCCTCTCCATAGCTCGCTGAGCGACTTTGAGCTTCCTCATATGGCCGGCAGTGAAGGACCATTTCATTTATTTATGCCGATATATTTATGGCGATAATTTTTTATTTCTGGCACAGTAATTTATTCGTGGAAATTATTTATATTTAAATTTTATTATAACACTTAAGTACCGTATGGTGTCGTAAGAGGCGACAAAAGGAAATGAGACAGAAGATGAGCAGTAGCATCCTCCTAATAAAAAATCTTAATAATAAAAATACTGCGGTTGTCAACTCGCCTACCAATCGTGTCAATTAAGGCAAAAAATCCCCCCTCCCCCCCTCCATGAGGCAATCTATGGAGCCTATGTTTAACAGTGGACATTATAGGCTGTAATGAATGCATGGATGTATGATTACACCTATGTACATACATCGTACATACTCCTAGGTACAATGTTTGATGTTTTTGAAAACGGTTACCACTTACCTCTCCAGTAGGATTTGTTTCAGTATCGTAGAGAAGTTAATAAGTTTAATAAAGAAGTTACATAAATTCCACAAAGACAAATAAGTATTTAAATTTAATCATAGACAAAACAATAATTGATATTTTATGGTATTTTAAAAACTTTTAATTAACTTGCAATGTATGTTTGTTAGGGTTAAATCTTGCAACTGAATTTTAAAGCAGTTATCTTTAACCGATTGAGCTGAAATGTTGCATAGGTACATGTTTAGTTTGGATGACAATGCATGGTTAGCTAAGTGACGTCATTCTAAATCCAATATGGCGGTCCAGTTATTTTTTTTGATCTCCCATGATATGGGTATCAAATGAATAAGTTTGCTGAGGAAAATACAAAAATAAAATTCAAATATCAAATGATAGGGTTCGCTGAGAAGAATACACTAGTAGCAGCTTGATTTGATGTAAATTGTATTATTTTATATTATAATAAGTCTGATTTGAAAATAAGTCCTTTAGTTACGATCTTCCTATTTGGGACCATTTTTAGTCGTTAAAGCGGTCAAACCGCGAACTCACATCATATGCTCATTATCAAGAAAGCCCACGTATTGTGACGGGCAACTACGGAACCCTACCTCTACATTGTACGTGGCCCGTCACGCACTTGGCCAGTTTAAAAATTTTTATTAGTATTAATTTATTCAAATTAACGATTTATTCACTACGCAAAAATGTTTCATATTCTTGTTTCTATATAAAATATTTTGCAATTTAAACAAAATTGTTTGTTTTTTAGCAGCTCGTAAACACCCACGGCTGGACATGAGTCTACTACTGTATGTCAAACATCTCGCACTTATAATAATCAAAATATTAAGTACTAAGGTAGGTGAGGGTAATATGGTCACCTTAAGCTTTGCCGCCATATAAAACCAAAACTAGAAGGAGGACAGAGACAAAAGCACAAAGTCGTATACTATAACTAATATATCAAGAAAAAAATAACAAACAAGCTTTGGCAATAATTAGGAACACTTCGAAAAATTAACTACACCACACATAATAAAACCGACTAAAATATTTACAATAATTTCAACTGTCAAAATGGCGTTGATAAAGCAGCGCCCTTTTGACCCTTTATTATTTGATTGACTGATGAAGAGCCGTATCACAGAGCCGTCTATGCATGTAGATTTTCAGTTATAAGAAAGTGACCATATTATCAGGATGTCCATATTATCCTCACGTACTATATTATTTCTTATTTCTGCCGAAAAATAATTGTGCTTGCACTGCTGTGTTTATGTCTGAAGGGTATAGAGAGCCAGTGTATTTACAGGCTGTGAGGTATTCCATATTAGTCCTCAGATAACTCATCTGGGGCCTTCTTTGTTTGAAGATGGCTGCAGGGGTCGATGGACTGCAGTAGCCATTTTTTAACTTATTATAAGCCAGTGCTTGACCACAATCCCACCTGGTGGTAAGTGGTGATGCAGCCTTAGATGGTAAATCGCACTGTCTTAGCGTAACAAAAGCCTATTCACTCTTGCCTTGAAGACGCCCAGATTGTATTCGGACGGAAAGATAGACTCCGGCAAATTATTCCACTCCTTTGCTGTACGCATTACAAAAGATGAAGCAAACCGTTTGGTTCTAATGCGTGGAATATCGATAACAAAGGGATGAAGACCCGCCGACCGCCTGGTTGTCCGATGGTGGAAAGGAGAGGGAGGAATTAAAGCGTGTAATTCCTGCGCACACTCACCGAAATGCATCCTATAGAATACCGAGAGACTGGCTACTCTGCGCCTGTGCTCGAGGCTGACAAGATTGGTTTCAACCAAATCAAGGTCACCAATGAGCCTCTTAGCACGTCTCTCCACTGAGTCCAACGCTGCCAGGTGGCATTTTGCAGCACCAGCCCATATAAGACAGCAGCTGCCCCGGCGTGAAGTACCGGCGCACCCTTGCAAGGACACCAAGTTTCCTTGCGGCTGCTTTGGCTCTGGACTCAATGAACCTCCATAGTTGAGGTTCGGAGAAAATTTAACCCTAACAACTGAAGGCGGTCAGTGTACTCCAAGGAAACATTCCGGAAAGTAGGAGCTAAGGTGAGCGGGCTCCTTTTAGCGGTGAAAAGACACGCTTGTGTTTTGGATGCGTTAAATCTCACGAGATTGGCATCGCCGCATTCGGAGACTGCCTGTAGTGTGAGACTCACACGCTCAACCATAGCCTCTCTTTCTGACTGGATTTGATCCCGACTGTGCTGTCGTCTGCATACCTATAGATACCAGGAATGAGCAGATCATTTATATGCAGCAGGAAGAGTGTTGCGGAGAGAACGGACCCCTGAGGAACACCGGCGTTAGTCGCCACAGCATCGGATGAGCAGCCATCGACGACGATGTACCATAGGACTGTGAGTTAGTTTGTCGCTTAAGTTTTTATAAAAAAAATTTAGTAAGATTATAAATATTTAAAAGGTATATTATAGTTTTGGTGGAAAGGTGAAACAAAACGCATAACCAAGGATTTCATGTGTTTGATAATTTTGAATGTAATGTAGTCAGTTGTTATGTATGTTGCTATCAAATTAATATTAAAGTTCATCATAAATACTCCAGAACCGCAGGTAAGCTTCATATTTAATTTTCCGCGCAGCAAGACAAATCTTTTACTTCACAGTCCACTTCCTAGAATATATTTAAAAAAATAACTAGAAGATTAATTAAATCTAGATATTTTTCATTGTGAATTTGAAAATATGAAAAGTACATTAATGATGACATAATTATTAATCATAAATAATTTGGTAATTAATACTTTTATTATTACAGTTTTTTTTAAATTGCATTATTTTATTATTCCCTTTAGTTTTCCTTAATTTTAAGGAAGTTTTCTTATTAATTTTGTGGCAAAATATCAAAGTCTATAATTGGTATGCATATACGAACATGACAAGGATTTAAAAGACTTGTTTATATACCTACACATTTATGTTCTGCTGTTTATTTAGCCAAGTCTAAAGTCAATTATATTTTCGTACTTTTAATTGACTAATTTTCTGCTATCAGTATAATTAGATATGTAGTGTAGACCAGAGACGTTTAAAACTTGTTGTGGTTACAAGTACTTTAAAAAAATATCGAAAATCAAAATAGACTGATTTCGTTTACATCTCTTATGTTTTCTGTTAAAGCGGTTAGGTAATAAATTAAATATTTAGACACACATTTCTTTAGATGAAAATAACAGAAAAAACCTACATAAAATTGGGGGTTAAAGGTCTAATGAGCCTAACATCTGTTATTAATTCTCCATTGTTCCTGTTTAATCTATTGTGTTATCCCATTTGATTCACTCACCATATGATTAAGACCACGAAATGGATATAAGCGTGAACTTTATGATTTCGTTCGCAGTCGTCCAGCATTATTATTAACTATGTACTTATTAAAGTTTCTTTGTCTAATATTTTGTTTACCCATCTGAGGTATGTAGCAATAATATATGTTCTTTGTCCTAGGGTTCAACATTCTTTTGTGAATGTATAGATCAGATTATTATGAATGATAGAGTATTAGCGGTCTTGGTAGCTTCAAAGGCTACATACACCTCGTCTTTAATTTAATAGTACGCAAGCAATTGTAAGAAGAAGAAGAAACCGAAGAAGAAAATTGAAACCTAATTGTATTTTTTATAGATTAAATGTGACAAGCGAGCACACAGTCCACCTGACGGTGAGTGGATACTGCGGCCCATGACATCTACATCTACACTCGATTAAGAATCAAAATGCTGATTTGATATAGTACAAAGATGACATCGAGCACACATTTCACCTGATGGTAAGTGGATTCTGTGGCCCATAGATATCTGAGGACTAAGATAGAATGCCTCGTTACCAAAAAAGGGTCCGCGGTTCTCTACACTACACCATACGAAACCTAACATTATTCTGCTTTTTCACACCAGTATTCCGTGAGAACGCTCTCACAGAATACTGGCGTGAAAAAGGTCAAGCGAAGTAGGACCACGCGGTCCTACTTCGTTTGAACCGACCCATTCATACATCATCCATTATTTTTTTTAAATACTACAATGCTATTCACATTACTAATATTCCCTTTAACCACTCCTGGTAAGCTTAAAATGCTTGTGTTAGGAATGGTTCACGACAGTAGTCGAATGTTGGATTCGAACCAACGACCTTTTGAGTTCGCGGTCCGCACCCTGCCATTACGCTACTGTCTATATAGTTGCAGCATAGCGCTACCACGAAAGTTCGTAAAGCTCTGATAGATTACTAAATCTAAACGTGTATTGGCGGCGTAAAGCGATTCACTACCCCATAACAAGGGTGGGTGGGTCGTGGGTGTCGTAAGAGGCGACAGAGGCTAATGAAACGGGAGATGAGGAGTAGCATTCTCCTGATAAAAAATTAAAATAACAATAAACTGCGGTTGCCAACCCGCCTGACCAGCGTGGCAACATTTTTTTTCTCTATAGAATAAGAATGACAAACGAGTACACAGTCATCCTGATGGTATGTGAATGCTGTGGCCCATAGATATCTACATTTATCCTCAGCTAATAATCAAAATGCAGATGCGTTTTCACCCCTGAGGACTAAGATGGAATGCCTCGTTTCCAAAGCGTGGTCCCATCCCGGTCAAGCCGACCCATTCGAGCTACAATATAACAGTGCAAACTACGCAAAACTAACTATTGCAACTATTAAGCGGCAATCTATGGGGGTGGCCTATTAGCAACAGTGGACTTTTGATAAGCTGTAATGATGACATAACCTTGCAAACCATCTTTACGTAGTAGTAATATCTGTTATTTTTAACCGACTTGAAGAAAAGAGGCTCTAAATTCGACTGTATGTTTTTGTGACCTATGTATGAATATTACGCGGCATCTTTGTCAATTGCCAACCTTTTTAATTATTCTTTTTTATTTTTAAGGGGTGGCGATATGTATAATTTAGAGAAAAAATTCGACCACAAAGGATAGAAAAATAGGGAATGCAGTTTTTAATTAAACTATTTAGACGACATTCTAGTGGTAATCTCGACCTCGTATATTTCTTAGTCTACTTAAAGGGGTAAAAAAATCAAAAATGTTGTATTCTCGTGCCTCATAATATAAAATTGAAATAAGTTTCAATTTGTAACTAACAGAACCCACGTCACTTTGTGTAACATTCGATAATAAACGGTCATCAGAGACGGCGTAGTCCCTGGTGGAAACTATGAAAATTATCTTACAGACTGCTGATGATGAGCAGCATCACTAGTATGAGGGTACCAGTGCTGCTCTCACCAATACAAATAAAATCTTGTGTATTACGTATGCCTGAAGCATAGCATTCATAAAAGCAAAAAAATAAATAAATTGCATATGAATAATTTAACTTTAATTATAAGTAAAAACCGAATTCAAAAAATAAAAGGAATGAAATAATTTCCACCTAATAATATAATAGCTTCTGAAGCTATTATATTATTAGGTCTTCATCTGATCATGTGGTAGCTTCTTTGACGTTCTTGATTTAAAAAATTTAATAATCATATAAAATGAAATTTACTACACATATAAGGATAACAAAATGAAATGAATATACAGGATTATTTTTCAAAGAGTAGGTAAAATAATATAATAGTTACTAATACCGTTATTGCAGTTTTTGAAAATACGAGAAAATAAGGCTTCTACTTTTATTTGAAATTATCCCAAATTGAATGTGATGTATGGGTAACAACGTTTTTGCCTACCGATCGACCTATTACGAATGTTTGCGTACGCAGTAAAATCAGTGCATTACCACGCATTTTGAATTTAAAAGATAAAAAGGACAGAATGTTTGAGATTTTTTAATTAATTTTTCTTCACCATTTGACTATACATATTACTTATTGTGAATCTTCTCTGAAAATTTGGCCGGTTATTGCAAAATAACCCTGTATAATATAAAGAATAATTTTCTGCTTACGTAAGGTACTTTCAAGTAATGTTTTGTAATTGATTTAAGTTACTATGTATACATAATATATAAATATGTCTACATCTGACTTTCTGAGTTTAATGAAATTCTTTAATGCAGCTCCCTGTACTTGTTATTGAAATGAAACGGGGTGATGGAAAGTTATTTTTACTAATTAAACGAGTTTTTATAATCCAAAAAAAAAATGTTACCCGTTTGCAAGTGAATGCACTTCAAATAAGCGTCATAATATTGTTTTTTAGAACGTCATATTTGGTGTCATTACTTTAAATCTAGTCTATAAAATTCTGTAGACAGACACTGAAGGACTTCAGGTGGTTACACTATGCTAGCAACACACAGCACGAATCGGTCGGCTCGACCGGGAGGACTACTCTCACACAGAATACCAGCGTGAAGCAGCGAAATAATGCTGGTGTGTTTCGGATGGTGAGTGTAGAGAACTGAAGACCCTTTTTAATGGAAACGAGGCATTCCATCATAGTCCTTAGGGTGACAACGCATCTGCATTTTGATAAAACATATTCCGTCTGTTTGAAGCAGGTGTGTTATTAATTCAGTATATTCGCCAGTATAATGATCCAGATTTTAATAACAGTTTTGTAATCAAGAACCTACTAAAGCACGGTCGCGGAGCAGGATTTTTTTTATAGCTTTGCATTTTTAAACTTTATTCCCATCATAGAAAGTTTTATTTCTATTGCAACTCAGATAGTTTTAGGACCTTTTGTACAGTATTTATGATTTGACAACCGAGTTTATTCTCAAGTTATTAAAGTTCATGTTTGTATGAATTGCAATAATTTGAAATTCTTCCTGCTCCGCGCTACAGTCCATAGGCACCTGCAAACAACTTCAACCAAAGAAGGCCACAGATGCGTTGTCATCTCTGAGGACTACGTTTTTAAAGGTCAAATTTTTAAAGCATTTATACATTGGATCTTTTATTTGGAAGATAAGACACTGAGTATTTAAAAAGCTAAGGTTCAGTGCAGTGACATCATGCGTCCATTCATTGCAGTAACCACCTACGCTTTGAACCCGTGAATTGACATCGGAAAGATCGAATAAATCGCAATGGTTGTCTTTAGACAACTGGGTTTAGGTCACGGACGTATAAATGACAATGAAAATTTTAATACAGCTGAAGAATACGTTTTTTTTTCTTTTTTCTTTTTGTATTTTTAAAGAACGTTACCTCCCCACTAGGTTTTTCTCCTGTATTGTGGGGACAGTTTATATATATAAATTTCACAAGGACAAGCATCTAGACCCGGAACAATTATTTGTAGGGCATACAAAAACTTGTTCCGTGCGGGATTCGAACCCGCGGCCCTTAGGGCTGCAACCCATTGCTAAGCCACTGCGCCACGGATTCGTCATTTCGATTCGACGGAGTACAAGCGTAAAATATGCTGCTGCTATGCATAATGCTGCTGTGCTTGATATTATATGTAATTTTTTTTATAGGATAAGGGTGACAAACGAGCACACAGTCCACCTAATGGTAAGTGGTTGCTGTGGCCCATAGGCATCTACATCTATACTCGATTACGAATCAAAATGCAGATGCGTTGTCACCCATGAGGACTAAGATGGAATGCCTCGTTTCCAGGAAAAAGGGTCTCCGGTTCGCTACACTCACCATATGAAACACAGCAGTGTTGAGCTGCTATTTTACGCTGATATTCTGTGAGATCGTAGTCCTTCCCCCGACCCGACCCGTTCGTGCTACAAACTATACTACTAATATAGCTGCAGCATGGCTCTACCACGTAAAAATCTCTGCAAATATGTTCAATTGTATAGGCATTTGTTTCTCATGTGTCGAACAAAGTAAGACGATATATTATAAACTACTATCTAACAGTTACAAGAAAAATTAATGACGATGGTCACTGTTTTATAAATATCTGATTAAAATAAAATATTGTTAAAATAAATAAATTTCCGTCCAAAAACATTATCCTCAGAACTTGAGCATCATCTTCAGATTTAAATGTGGAAATTCCACTGAATGTGTCATCCGTCCATCTAGAACAGCCTATTAAAGTCCACTGCTGAACATAGGTTCTTAGACTGTCTCATAAGTCGTAGTTGCCATGCTTGTCAGGCGGATTGGCAGTCGCAGTTCTTAATATTTTAGTTATTATGAGGATGACGCTGCTGCTAATCTCATGGTTTGTTTCCGCCTATCGCCTCTTATGACCATGGGACCATGTGGCGTAGTGGATATTTTTACACCGCCAGGCGATAATGTGTCGCTTATAACGTTACCCCACTCCATTACAGCCTATAAAAGTCCACTGCTGAACATAGACCTCCCCCATAGATTGCCTCATAGGGGGGATTTTGCCATATTTGCCACGCTTGGTAGGCGGGTTACCCACTCCCAAACAATTGAAGAATATGGGTCAAATATTTTCTCTTAAAGTTTATGTTAACCTAACCTATAATACTTGTAATGATTATTGACTGGTCTGCCGCCGGGGCATGTTACTATATTAGGTAAAGTGAGTCCCACGGAGTTATTAAATCAGCTGTCGCTGGCCAAGGTGTTGCGTGGGAGCCGAGCACCTTTTTCTTAATACGAGCACCTTTTTGCTTCTGGACTAAATAAAAAAGTGCGGTCAAAATACCACATAATTTAATTAACTGTCTGACTGGCTGATCAGAGACTTAGATTAACTAAGATTATATACAATTACTTATGATATTTTAAGCCTTACCGAAAGAAAATTAAAAAATCTCATTAAAAATGTTTATGCTTCATCTTTAAATACCTACTTAAATATTTTTATGAAAAAGGACCATGAAAAGGTGTCATTCCAGTTCAACTCGAAGCTATGTAAGTTTGTGACTTAAATATTGGTATTCTAGTAAATATTACCAGGTAATAGATGTTATGTATTTCTATTCATAATATGTAGCTTACAATGAAGTTCTTTTGGAGAGAATTGTAGTGTATAATATGTGTTAACTGTCTTAATATATTGACAAAGGAAATTTTATTATTTATTGTAATATTTTGTTACGTCGTAGAAAATATTTCAATAATATTTCACTTCATTTTGTTGACAACTAGCGATCTGCCCCGGCTTCGCACGGGTGTTATCTGGATTGAGCAACAGCGCCACCTACCGGGTCCAACTGTGCCTATAACCTTCGCGGAAGTGCAAGCAATATGTTGACAAAGTTTTACCGCAATCTGATGAACGGTATGGCAGCGCATAAAATACGAACAAACAAATATTAAGTTTTATATATTAGATAATCGATGAGAAAGGAAGTTTCCCAAGTGGCATTCTCGTACCAGTAAGCGTAGATAAGGGCAAATCCCCACAAGTTGAAAGCACGCAAAAAGTCGATGGATAAAGTTTCGAGCTCAGCTGATCGGAAAATTTAATAATTATGAAGATGAAAGTATTCCTTGCGTTAAAATACCCCGAGAAACTTATATAGCCAAGCATTTGTAAGACGTAGGAAAATCCTGTAAAACACGGTTTCCCGGTAAACGGTACAATTGTATTGTTATTTTTAAGTATATTTTTCTTAATTATTTCAATATTCCTCAGCGCAAGCCGCTCAGCGACGTTGACGTGACGGAGCTGTTATGATTTATACATTTATTAGGAATTTGAATAAGAATATCATATTCATTATCATCATCATCATCATCACAACGAATGATAATGACTTAACATATTACACTGTTTTATTTATATAAGTCTGATTAAGGTACGAAAATTATATTAATTACACACAAGTAAAGTGGGATGCGTTAACTGTTCTTCTGGTTATCTACGGTGGTACACGGGATGAGCATCGGGGTCAGGATCCCGTCAGATCCAGGAAGACCTTACAAGGCAAAGGCGAGTTTTTATCTCTTAACCGTTACGCCTTCGGTGACATCACTGTTTTATTGAGTAGTTATTTACCGCTGCCTGGTCGGTCAAGAGATTTATAAGACACTAGTAGCTGTGCCGGCTATGCGTTGCAATGCCTTTTTTCGTCAGAAACATTCACGGACACACAAAGTAAGAACGTAAACTAAGTAACTAACTAACCAAAGTTTTATTGTAATCGGATGAGTGGTACAGGAACGCATAAAAAACGAACTAATAGAAACCCTCGCGGGCGCTTAGACGATAACTCGTCAAAGTTTCGTCGCTTTTGGGTTGAATGGTATAGGAACGCGTACGGGACAAACAAAGAAACATTTTATTTTTATAATACTTACTTATGTAGATTTAAAGGCTAAAATGTTTGAGGTAAAATGTTTTATTTAAATTACAAGAAAACAGAACGTTTCTTTCATATAAGATTTTAGATAAATACAAATAATTGTTTATAATTCAACATGGTTAAAATGATAATAATAATAATAAAATTAAACTGAAAAAAACCGACTTTCTAAAAACTGAAATAATAAAACATTTTATTACTCGTAGCTTCTGAATATGGAGCTTTATTTTTCTTCGATAAACTTTGTCTATAAACATATATAAATAAAATGTAAAATTATTTAAAAAATTAATTATAAAATTGATAAAAATACGAATTATTTTATTTTATTCAAGTGTTTGTATTCAGTTTTTTAAGGTGTAAGGGTTCAACCCTTTAGCAGTGGAATGTTTTTTCTTCAATTTTAAATGGACCATTCTTGAGCCATATTATTTAAAGAAAACAAAATGCATTAAAATCAGTTGACAATTGTCGAAGATATAGCGTAACATACATACAAAAATACAGTCCAATTGAGAAAATCCTTCTTTTTTGAAGTCGGCTTTTTAGCCGATCTTTTGATAAAGTAGTGGAACTTTTAAAATTGAGCAATGTAATCCCTTATCAATTACTAGAAGTGGACGGTGAGTGGTCACCTGTACTGATAATATCATGACCTTCATGTTAAGTAGGTGTTTTACCTTTACCATCAAGCACGTGACAAATCAACACAAGCCCAGCTGTGTTGGTACCACACTCTTTCTTAGCATAACACCAATTGATGTGTTCCCGTTTGAAGAGCAAGGGTGAAAGACGTCACATAATGGTTCTTTACCGTTGTTTTGTTTGAAGTTGGTCGCAGGTGCCCATGGATTGCAGTAACCAATTACCATCAGCGGAACTGCTCGATTGTCTGAAGTTATTAAAAAAAAACCCTAAGAGTGTAATTACATCAGGGCCGTAGCACATGAGTAAAGAAACCGTACATAGGCAAAGCTTCTAAGGAGCTGTAAAAATTTTTACCTATTTTGGTTTTTTATTTAATTTTATCCTCTTGTGCCAACACAAGAGGATAAAATTAAATAAACAAAACGTTTATCAGCTTTTATTATATACTTAAGATAGAATATTTGTTTATTAACTACTTATTCTAAATATTTTATTTTATAATTTTGTTCTTCAACAGTTTGTTGTGCCTTTTAATTAAATGGTAAATTATGAATCTAATGTTAAGTTTTTTAATAATCCTTTGGAAAGCAGATGGCAACACCCATCCATCTTCTATTAAAATTAGGATGTTTTTAATTTCAATAGCCTCGCGAATCATCCTTGGTAGGAATCGGTGTTCGTGAGGATTTGTGGTCTATCAAATCTAATTTAATGGCGGGGACGATCTTGAACATGTTCACAAACTGCACTTCCCTGATACGTCGGTGCTTCAAGTCAGCTATATGTTTTACGGGTTTTATAGATCTTTTGTTTGTCCTATATAAGAGAGACCACATTCACAATCCAGCTTGTACACTCCTGCATCTTGTAGACGGATATGACACTTGACGGATGGTAAAATTGACTAATCTTCTTCGGCGGCTTGAAGTATGTTTTAATGGAAGCTCGCTTGGAAATGTATTAAAAAAACATCCTAATTTCAATAGAGAAGATGAATGGGTGCTGCCATCTGCTTGGGATCCTATAATTAATAAAATTAAATCCAAAACTAAGTATACCACTGCTAGACTTCAAGATACTGTAAGCTCATTCTGCGTAGATTGAACTAAAAAATAATATTAAAAAACTCAAGGTAGCCGGGCTAACTATGACATCGGGACGTCAAACACCTCAGTCCCCCCCGTGACCATGAGTAATGTAAAGCACCCGAAACGTCGGGAATTAAAAAGTTAAAATTAAACGCGATATAATCCGTAAAAATTAGTTTCATTTAACCACATAATTTAATTAACTGTCTGACTGGCTGATCAGAGACTTAGATTAACTAAGATTGTATACATACAATTACTTATGATATTTTAAACCTTACCGATAGAAAATTAAAAAAATCACATTAAAAATGTTTATGCTTCATCTTTAAATACCTACTTAAATATTTTTATGAAAAAGGACAATGAAAAGGTGTCATTCCAGTTCAACTCGAAGCTATGTAAGTTTGTGACTTAAATGTAGGTATTCTAGTAAATATTACCAGGTAATAGATATTATGTATTTCTATTCATAATATTATGTAACTTACAATGAAGTTCTTTTGAAGAGAATTGTAGTGTGTAATATGTGTAAACTGTCTGTCAGTTATTGTAATATTTTCTTACGTCGTAGAAAATATTTCAATAATATTTCACTTCATTTTATTGATGACTAGCGATCTGCCCCGGCTTCGCACGGGTGTTATTTGGATTGGCAACAGCGCCACCTACCGGGTCCAACTGTGCCTATAACCTTCGCGGAAGTGCAAGCAATATGTTGACAAAGTTTTACCGCAATCTGATGAACGGTATGGCAGCGCATAAAATTCGAACAAACAAATATTAAGTTTTATATATTAGATAATCGATGAGAAAGGAAGTTTCCCAAGTGCCATTCTCGTACGAGTAAGCGTAGATAAGCACAAATCCCCACAAGTTGAAAGCACGCAAAAAGTCGATGGATAGAGTTTCGAGCTCAGCTGATCGGAAAATTTAATAATTATGACGATGATAGTATTCCTTGCGTTAAAATACCCCGAGAATCTTATATAGCCAAGCATTTGTAAGACGTAGAAAAATCCTGTAAAACACGGTTTCCCGGTAAACGGTACAGTTGTATTGTTATTTTTAAGTATATTTTTCTTAATTATTTCAATATTCCTCAGCGCAAGCCGCTCAGCGACGTTCACTTATTAGGAATTTGAATTAGAATATCATATTCATTATCATCATCATCATCATCACAACGAATGATAATGACTTAACATATTACACTGTTTTATTTATATAAGTCTGAGGTACGAAAATTATATTAATTACACACAAGTAAAGTGGGATGCGTTAGCTGTTCTTCTGGTTATCTACGGTAGTACACGGGATGAGCATCGGGGTCAGGATCCCGTCAGATCCAGGAAGACCTTACAAGGCAAAAGCGAGTTTTTATCTTTTAACCGTTACGCCTTCGGTGACATCACTGTTTTATTGAGTAGTTATTTACCGCTGCCTGGTCGGTCAAGAGATTTATAAGACACTAGTAGCTGTGCCGGCTATGCGTTGCAATGCCTTTTTTTGTCAGAAACATTGACGGACACACAAAGTAAAAACGTAAACTAAGTAACTAACTAACCAAAGTTTTATTGTAATCGGATGAGTGGTGCAGGAACGCATAAAAAACGAACTAATAGAAACCCTTGCGGGCGCTTAGACGATAACTCAAAAGTTTCGTTGCTTTTGGGTTGAATGGTAGGAACGCGCAGGACAAAAAAGAAACATTTTATTTTTATAATACTTACTTATGTAGATTTAAAGGCTAAAATGTTTGAGGTAAAATGTTTTATTTAAATTACAAGAAAACAGAACGTTTTTTTCATATAAGATTTTAGATAAATACAAATAATTGCCTATAATTCAACATGGTTAAAATGATAATAATAATAAAAATTAAACTGAAAAAAAAATAAAAAACCGACTTTCTAAAAACTTAAATAATAAAACATTTTATTACTCGTAGCTTCTGAATATGGAGCTTTATTTTTCTTCGATAAACTTTGTCTCTAAACATATATAAATAAAATGTAAAATTATTTTAAAAAATAATTATAAAATGAATAAAAATATGAATTATTTTATTTTATTCAAGTTTTTGTATTCAGTTTTTTAAGGTGTAAGGGTTCAACCTTTTAGAGGTGGAATGTTTTTTCTTCAATTTTAAATGGATATAAAAATACAGTCCCACAAGCCCAGCTGTGTTGGTACCACACTCTTTCTTAGCATAACACCAATTGATGTGTTCCCGTTTGAAGAGCAAGGGTTAAAGACGTCACATAATGGTTCTTTACCGTTGTTTTGTCTGAAGTTGGTCGCAGGTGCCCATGGATTGCAGTACCCAATTACCATCAGCGGAACTGCTCGATTGTCTGACGTTATAAAAAATAACCCCTAAGAGTGTAATTACATCAGGGCCGTAGCACATGAGTAAAGAAACCGTACATAGGCAAAGCTTCTAAGGAGCTGTAAAATTTTTTACCTATTTTGGTAGGATTGGCACAAGAGGATAAAATTAAATAAACAAAACGTTTATCAGCTTTTATTATATACTTAAGATAGAATATTTGTTTATTAACTACTTATTCTAAATATTTTATTTTATAATTTTTGTTCTTCAACAGTTTGTTGTGCCTTTTAATTAAATGGTAAATTATGAATCTAATGTAAAGTTTTTTAATAATCTATTGGAAAGCACTCGCATGGCATAACAAATGTAGTTTGGTAAACCCAAAAGTGTACGCTTCATGAGCGTTTCATTTAATTTTGATGAAAAAAATAAAAATAGTGACGATAATTTTTACAAGAAAAACAACAGAGAATCTGATCGACTTTCATTAATAACTTTTAAACGGTGTATAGTTCAATAACAAAAATCAATAGGGATCCTCCTTAGAATGTATGGAATCTTATTTAATACTATATATCTCAATCTATTGCTTACATTTCTATTAAGCTAGAAGACTCACCGACGCACAGACCAACGGACGGCAGTTCATATATTTTTTCAATTACATTTTTTGTTATGTAATATAAAATGAATCAATTAGAAAATAAATTAATCTTATAATTCAATGTACAGACACGTTACGTTAATAATAATATGGATTTGATGTCTAGCTAAAAGTATAAGAACGATTTTATGTAGCAAAATTGAGGTATGGCCACATATCGAGAGTGGAGCACTCCCTCACGTTGTTAGGTGTGCAATACAAACTTGCACACGTTTTAATATTTCATTACCAATATTAACAATGATTCTTTCGAGATCAAAATATTCGCATAATTTTTGCTCAATCAATTCATACATTCATTTCAGATACATCCCCACATTGGCTGGAACTATAACAAACACCATCATTTGTCAGCAAGTTAAGTGTTGGAAAAGCATTTCCAAATAAATATTTTACAGGTCTTTTTTTAGAAAACTTAATACAGGATTTTTCGAAGTGATCCTCACAGAGTCTATAATATTGTTGTCTTTTTTATAATAAAAAAGTTTTGAAAGGAGATCTTCTCGTCCGACAGCTTTTAACCACGCTAGCCGTCTGAAATAATAATAATAAAAAACATGAACCTACGTATTTAATTTATAAACGTAATTATTCAATTATAAACATTATGAAAATAACTATTCAATCACTTATAGGTAGGTAGGTCACTTATAGGTGAGTTATCTATCTACCACATTAAAAATAATAAATTATAGTCAAGTTACCTAGTGGTCTTTGTATAATTAAAAAAAAATATTTTTATTTCTTCTATTATTGTTGATACAAACAGTACATTAAACCATACTAACAGTTTTTTATATTTCATGTGACAGAAATCTGGAAATTCTTTAAAGAATAAATTTTTACACTTATTATTCTTTACACAACCCTGAGTTTGAGCACTGGCCGAGCCGGTTTAAAGCAGTTTCTCTCTGTACGTGACGAGCCGCCAGTGCTCACGCACACGCGCCTCAAGCTTGTAGTAGTTTAATTATCATAGCGCGGTTGTATGAAGCTTTGCCTCTGTACGGTACGGTTTCTTTACTCATGTGGCCGTAGCTAGCTGAATTATAATAGGACGAAACAAGTTTAAAGTAGAGCAGAAGCAAAAGGCGGTTAGCATAAATTTAGATTGTCAACGTAAACTAGTGAATTTGTACTCAGAAATTAAAGTGAAAAAATATTATAAAGTATTAAATAATTGGTTATATGTAATGATTAAAAATAAAACTTGTGTTTTATTATTATAATTAAAAAAAATATCGTGTAGTGACGGTGTAAGAATATCCGCTACCCCATATCATTCAGTGGGTGTCGTAAGAAGCAACAGAGGGAAACAAATCAGGAGATGGGCAACAGTGTCTTCCTAATAACGACTAAAAATAAAAAAAATTGCGGTTGCCAACCCGCTTGCTTGGCAACTATGGCAAATATCCCCCCTATGAGGCAATCTATGGGGGAGACCTATGTTCAGCAGTGGACTTTAATAGGCTGCTGTAATAACCTATTTAACCTAATACAAACCTTAAATATTCTTGAAGTTCATCATCATCATCATTACAGCCCTTCACAAGTCCACTGCTGAACATAGGCCTCCCCCACGGAATGCCACAAAGCACGGTCCCGAGCCACCTGCATCCATTGACTTCCTGCATGTCTTACCAGGTCGTCACTCCATCTAGTGGGGGGACGCCCTACACTTCGCCTGCCGGTACGAGGCTGCCACTCGAGAACCTTTTTTCCCCATCGGTTGTCGGTTCTTCGAGCTATATGGCCGGCCCATTGCCACTTCAGCTTACTAATCCTTTGGGCTATGTCGGTTACTCTGGTTCTACTGCGGATATCCTCATTTCTAAGTTTATCACGTAGAGAAACCCCGAGCATAGCCCTCTCCATAGCTCGCTGAGCGACCTTGAGCTTCCTCATACGGCCAGCAGTGAAGGAACACGTCTCAGATCCATAAGTCATCACTGGCAACACGCACTGGTTGTACCATTTAATTTAGAGGTTTTGAGGTATGCCTGACGAGAAGATGGGTCGTAATCTCCCGAACGCTGCCCAGCCGAGTTGAATCCGTCGATTGACCTCACGGTCGAAGTTGGACTTACCTAGTCGGACTATTTGTCCCAGGTAAACATATTCGTCAACAACTTCGAGCTTAGTGCTCCCAACAACTACCGGCATAGGTGTGACATGGACATTAAACATGATTTTTTTTTCATTCTTGAAGTTAATAGATTATTTATAATTATTTTTTATAGATTAATAGCAGCATTAGTTATGATTAAATTTACAAAGAATGTAGTTTAGATCTGCTCAGCTCAGCTCAGACTCAGCTTTCAATTCCTTCATTTTTTTTCATTCATTACCGCCTGTCGACTGCTGTACATAGCCTTCCCCAATAGATTGCCTCATATTCGCAATAGCTGCCATGTACGGCACGCAGGCGGGTTGGTAACCGCAGTTTTTAATTACTTTAAGCTGTTTTCAGGAAGACGCTCCCGCCTATTTTCTATTTTAGTTTTCCTCTGTCGCCTTTTACGACACCACAATTGTGGCTCAAAGTACTTCAAAGGTTAATTTGCTTTACTTAGAAAATTGGCGTTAAAAGCATCGCACCTAAGTCAAAGTTTAAATTGTATATGTATTTAGCCAATTTTTTTATTTAATAGTAAATCCGGTAAAAAATAAGAATCGTTTGGAAGGAGGGAGAGAGCGGGGAGAGGGGAGAGGGGAGTATACCCTACACCCCGACACCACTCCCATGAAAAGGTAATACACCGTTATTGAGAAAAATTAAAAAGAAAATCCCATAGAACTAACCTCAAAATGATAAGATTTATCTCTCTCCGGCAGGAGGGGGAAGGGGAGGGGGAGCGGGGGTGTCCCCTATCACAACTGTAAGGATTTCTGGGTGCTCAAGTATATTTGGGTGGTAAAAATCCAGGTTGTATGACTGGACTGTACGTTTTTTAAATATACTTAAAAAACATAGTCGAATTGAGTACCGTCTCCTTTTTGAAGTCGGTAGAAAAATTGTTAGTACCAGGTTCTTAATTAATAGTTGACTTTAGTTAAAAACTTGGTAGTATTGTTTTAGCCGACTTCTAAAAAAAGAGCGAAGTTCTCAATTGGACTGTATGTTTTTTGTATGTTACGCTATATTCGTCAATTGTTAACCAATTAAAATGACTCTTTTTTAATTAAATACTGCTAACTATTTAGATGACATTGAGGTTTTGATTTTCCTTAGTAACCTGAAATGGGTAAAAAAATAACTTTTAATAAAAAGTAAATGACGATTTTAAAAGATACTTAAAAGTTAATTTTTTTAAAGATTTGGTCGCATTCAGATAAAATCTTTTAGGTATAAAGTTAAATTTAAATGTGTAATGTGATTGAAAACATAACTTCACTGAACATCCTGCAATAAAACAACGCGATACGTGAGTCAAACTTATGTTTATGTCGTCGAAGTTGAGAATAACTACACAAGAGACAGCTGGGCAAGTCAGTGCCCTTGTTACGTTGTTATACTTCGCGTTATAATACAACTATTCTATACTATACATCGGAATTGTACTTCTTACAAATTGAGGCATAAAAATGTTGTTTTCAAAAAACTATAATCTTGCTCTTTAAAGATGAACTGAAAAAACTATAAGGTTCTAAATTCGACTATATGTCTTTAAACGACTTAAAAAAGGAGATTTTTATGTTCGGGCATAACGTCATTGTTAATGAACTGATTTTAATGAGTTTTTTTATTAAATAGGTTAAACTCGGGTAACCACCTAAGGGTGGGAAAATAGTGGATAAAGATTTTAATGTAATTATTTAGAAGACATTCTTGTTGTTACCTTGAGCTTGATATTCCTTCCATCCATCCATTATAGCCTACAAAGTCCACTGCAGAACATAGGCCTCCCTTATAGATTTCCTCATAAGGAGAATTTTGCTATAGTTGCCACGCTTGGCGGGCGGGCTGGCAACCGCAGTTTTTTTATTTTGAGTTGTTATTAGAAAGATTGCTGCTGCCTATCTCCTGTTTTAGTTTTCCTCTGTCGCCTCTTACGACACTCACGGGACGATATGGAGTAGTGGATATTCTTACACCGCCACTACACTGATATTTTTTAGTCCACGCAAAAGCGAAAAAAATTATACTATTAATAAAAAGTAAAAACCAACTTTAATGAATTAAAAACCTCAACATTGTGCGTGGCCCGACACGCGCAGTGTAGAGGTAGGGTTCCGTAGTTGCCCGTCACAATACGTGAGCTTTCTTGATAATGAGCATATTCAGTGAGTTCGCGGTTTGACCACTATAACGACTAAAATGGCCCCAAATAGGAAGATTGTAACTGAAGGACTTATTTTCAAATCAGACGTATAGGGAGTGGTATTCAAAAAATATTAAAAAAAATCGATTTTGAAAATAATACCCTATCTATCTCGCAAATGAAAAAGTAAAGCTAATAGTAGTAATGCATATAAGTCGTTTTCTTCATAAAATGTTTATTTTTAACAGTTTACAATAACATTACAAAGTTATAATGCAGCTGGTTTTAGGTCATTTTCTATGGAGTTGTAACGAAATTTTTACTAATTCAAGTGCATTTTATAACTTGATCGACTATTACTCGTTAACTTCTTAATTCTACTTAGCTGTGATAGTTTTCCTTTTAACTTCATTATAAATACTAATATTATATATACTTTGCACATTTCCATATCCAACGGTTTAGTTGGTAGAGGGGGGGGGGACAAATAACCCTAATGAAAAATACCACTTTAAAGCTAAATATTTCGCAAACGGACCCCAGAATCCCAGTGTTTTTGAAAGACCTATCCAATGATACCGCACATGATGTACGTAGGTCATTCAATAAGTTTTGAGATGCTCGAAATTTAAAAATGGAACGCACCCGTGTTATATGTTTCTAAAAAGCAAATTTATTTAAAAATAGAACTCCATAAGCCAATTGATCAATATTTAAAAAAAAAAACAAAGTTCTATTAATTTTCCTGCAACGCTTCCCGCGCTTTTCATTTAAAACGATGGATCTTAACCGTGAACATTTGCGCGCTATGATATATTATGATTTTAAATTTGGTTTAACCGAACAATTAAGTTTAGAACGGTTACAATTAACATAGGGGACTCAGCTCCATCATGCGCAACAATTTTTAGGTGGTTTGCTGAATTCAAAAGGGGGTAAAATTAATCTTAAAGATGACCAAATAACGGGGCCCCGCAAACAGCAGTAACGGTAGAAAATGTATGGACTACTGAAATGTTGGTGTGAGAAGACCCACGAATCAAATATACGGACATCGAAAAGATTGTAGGCATTAGTTCGGGGAGAATTCATACCATCCTACATCAACATCTTGGATTGAGGAAGCTTTGTTGTCGATGGATCCCTCGTTTGCTCTTCGAAAGCGAAAAACAGACTCGTGTGGATTGGTGCCATGAAATGCGTCTACGTTTTGAAAACGGGGCATCTAGGCGTGTTTCAGAAATCGCTACTGGTGACGAGACATGGATCTATCAATATGATCCGGAAAATAAAAGGCAATCATCGGTATGGGTCTACTCAGAAGGACAGTTACCGAGAAAAATGCAAAGACCACGCAACGTCGGCAAAAAAATGGTGGCTAGATTTTTTCGCGGAGCGGACATTTGTCGACGTCAATGCTGGAAAATTGTAGGTCAGTCAACTCTGAATGGTATACTACAGTTGCATTACCCAAAGATTTCTTTTTGTTCCCAAGAGTCAAAGAAAAAATAAAAGGCAAGCTTTGTTTCAAGCGCCGAAGAAGCCGTGGCTACCTACGAAGAAGCAATTTCCGACCTGTCAGATCAAGACTGGCAAAAGTGTTTTCAAAGTTGGTTTAGGCGAATGGAACTTTGTATAGAGCATGATGGAGAATATTTTGAAAAGATGTAAAATAAATATTAATAATATCTAGAATACTTTTTGTATATCTCAAAACTTATTGAGTGACCTATAATATCTATAACTATGCCAAATTACAGATTTGTAGCACCTAGGGTCTCTGAGCAAAACCGCGGATGGACGGACGGACGGATGGACGCACATGGCGAAACTATAAGGGTTCCTTGTTGTATACCTACGAAACCCTAAAAAGGTTAAAAAAAATCCACATTCTGAAGCTTAAATTCTTTCATAATTATGTCTTAGCACCTTCTACAGAAGCTTTATATCCGCTATAAGTAAAATCTGTTCGTTATTGTTTTTACAATGCATTATTGATGATAAGTGGAAAGATACCTACATTAATCCTCGATTAAGAATCAAAATGCAGCTGCGTTGTTACCCCTGAGGACTTAGATGGAATGCCTCGTTATCAGTAAAAAAGGTCTTCGGTTCTCTACACTCACCTTACAAAACACAGCAGCACTATGCTGCTATTTTAAGCTGGTATTCTTGGTTATGTTAAAATTAACAAATCACATAATAGTATTTTTAATGAAAAATACTTTGAATCTATTAAGTTACGGCTGTTCCGAGGACTGTATAGCCTAGTGCAGAGATCACCAATTAGTTCAATTGCGGGTCCGTTTTTTTTTTAATATGTCGCGGTCCGTTTGTAAGATGATGACTAGCAACCGAGATTTAAAATGTCAATTAACAAATAAAACGAAAAAATCTGATTTTTTTATTAAGGACACATCTAATTAAAAAATAACAAAGTAAGCACCAATAAAGTCTGAAGTCTGAAATTAAGTTGGTGCAAGCTTCAAAAATCTTAGAGATGATTATCGGAAAGACGAGATCAAAATTTATTTTTAATGAAGTTCATCTTGGAAAACGCTGCTTCACTAATATATGTTGATCCAAATATTGTACAAAGTTTCCAATTTTTTTTAGTTCTGGATATTTATTACCATACACTAAATTTATCCAAAATTCTTGGCAAAGAACTTCCGAATTTTTGTGTTTTAAAATAGAAGAAAATTTGATTACCACAAATTTTTACAGTGATATTGTTAGATTATTCTAGGTCCGCACAAAATAGCCCGGCGGTCCGCCATTTGGTGACCCCTGGCCTAGTGTTTGAATTCGAATGCAAAGTGGGGCCAACATTTGTGTCAAAACTTTTTAGAGTTTGTTGTTGAGATCCCCCGCATCTCTGACACTGAATTTTAAAACCTTCGACCTTATAACAAAAGCGTTACATCGGACACGAGTAGGTTAGGTTAGAACTTATGTGGTACTACCTCCTGCGCAATTAATAGCTTCAGATTATTCGAAAGTGTCAGTGATCATCCAATTTTCTCTAAAACTATTTGACGTAATAATTTTAAAAAGTTTGGAAATTAAATGTGATGACGTGAAGCGTTTTGTTTCTTGAAGTTAACTTTAAGATTATCTTGTAAGTAGTCACCTAAGACCAACAAAGAGAAACAGACGGAGCGTTGCGTAATGCGTACATTTCAAGTGATGCCGAAACCGAAACCATGTTCGACGTCATAACACGCACTCACGTTACGCGTGTACATCTTCTTTATTTATTTCTTTCTTTATCAAGCCGCAAGGGTTCACTGCTGGACGTACACGTATACATCTTAAACCCCCATGTGTTTGTTGTTAATGATTTTAGATGCATATGTGACGTGAGTTCGCGTTATTTCAATAAGTTGTGCATTGTTTTGGCTTGGTTTTTACATCACTTGAAATGTACGCCGCGTCCCGTTTTTTTTCTTTGTTGATTTGGGTTTTTGTTACATAAATTGCTTGAAAGCTAGTTAAGAACATGTTTTAAAATGTAAAAAACTGTTGCTTCCAATTATATCATCAAAAGTTTCGTTGAGAAAAGTGTGAAAATCTAGTAAAATAGCAGAATTTTTGAATGAATAATGAAAATTAAAATATATTATAATAATTATTAAAGTAATTTCCATGAATAACAATAAATAGTGTAATTAAATGTTTAATGACTATATATAATATTTATATCTGTATCGTTCATAGTTTTATATTCAGAGCGGGAGTACGTTTGAAAAATGTAACTTGCCTCTCCAGCTTTCTAGATTCGTCGAATCAAATGCATTCAATGACTTACAAACGTCTGGACGTGCGTGGTCAGTAGCTGCAAATAGCCAACCATTAGTAGTGATGAAAAAACTGGCGGGAGCAGACTTTTTTCACATAAGTAGGCTAATGGGGACTTTAGTTACCTGTATACTGTGTATACCTTGCCTGGTTTCGCGAAGTCTTTTTTCAATAAAATTTATAGACAGGACAACACATCGTATAAACAAGATGTGAGCGATAAAGCTGTTTATAAGGGTTATCGTCAAAAAGTAATAAATATCAGTCTGAAAATGAGAAGTATAATAAATTAAGCATCATATTAGCACCATTTTCATCTTACTGTGTGTTTAATAAAATATGAAAACCTACCAATCAGAAAGAAAAATAAGAATGGGTCGAAAGGTATCTACCGTTTAGTGGCGGCGTTAGAAAATCCACTTCCCCATATAATCCCGTAGGTGACATAAGAGTTTACAGAGGGAAATGAAACGGTAGATGGGCAGCAGCGTCTTCCTGATAACAACTCAGAATATTAATAATCTGCGGTTTACAATCCGCTTGCCAAGCGTGGCAACTGCGGGAATTGAGGCATATGAGGAATATGAGGCAATCTATCGGAGAGGCCTATGTTCAGCAGTGGACCTTTGTTAGACTGTAATGGTAATGGTGTGTCAAGAATTTGATTAGTCGATTAGGTTATGAGTTTATGATCTCTCTAGTTGTGACACTTTTTGACTTGAGTTTTGTGCCGATTTATAGAATGAGGTTATATTTTAATCAATCAATATTTGTAATCAAAAATAGTTACATTTAAAATAGACATGTTTTTTTTATATAATAAGGGTGACAAACGGGCACACAGTCCACTGATGCTAAGTGAATACTGTGGCCCGTAGACATTTACATTTATCCTCGATTAATAATCAAAATGTAGATGCGTTGTCACCCTGAGGACTAAGATGGAATGCCTCGTTTCCAGTAAAAGGGTCTCGGATTCTTTACACTCACCATACGAAACACGACAGGCTTAAGCTGTTATTTTACGCTGGTATTCTGTGAGAGTACGCCGGTCGAGCCGACCCATTCGTGCTACAACTAATATAGCTGCAACGTGGCTCTACTACGTATAATTATGTTTCTGAATTTCTAAAATATTTGTTTATTTAAGGGTCTGAATCCTATATTTCTCATGACGGATAAGTTTTTAATAGTTCTTGTGTGCATTATAAAACTTAATTTTTCCAATAACTACTATAGTACGTGAGGGTAATATGGTCGTCCGGTTAATATGGTCACTTCCTTATAACTCAAAAACTATAGCCTTGTTTGCATAGATGGCTCTGTGATACGATAGCTCTTCATCAGTCAATCAAATAATAAAGGGTCAAAAGGGCGCCGCTTTGTCGACGCCTTTTTGTCAGTTGTCATTATAGTAAATATTTTAGTCGATTTTAGTATTGGGTAGTGTAGTTAGTTTTTTTAAGTTGATTTTTCGAAGTGTTCCTAATCATTGCCAAAGCATGTTTGCTATATTTTCTTAATATATTAGTTATAGTATACGACTTTGTGTTTTTGTCTCTGTCATTCTCCTAGTTTTGATTTTATAGGGCGCAAAGCTTAAGGTGACCATATTACCCTCACGTACATTATATAGTTATGGAATATAGTTTTGCAACATACACACATATTATATCTCTCAGTTCCACTTCCACAGTTCAATAGGTCGAAGAACTCTTATCGGAATTCACGAATTCTATTCACTACTTCTCTTATCTCAGTGACCTATTGATATTAGTTATAATTTCTTCTCACCGCAGCTCATTTTTTGGATTTTAAAATTCTAATGTTTTGCTATTATTTATTTACTTGCTGTTTTTTTAATATAATGTTTTTTTAATAGTAATGAGATTCCATGTATTCCGACACAACCGCGTCTCTTCACCGCAAAAAGGAACCTTAAAGGCTTACTGATGACCTTGATTTGGTTTTGAGAATGTTTGCAGGAATCACTTGATTTAAAAACATTTACAAACAAAATTTAGGTGTTCATAATGCAATTACGTATCGAAGGACACTGGCTTGGAGTCGATATAATCATAATTTTTTCTTAAGATATGCGCGATAAAAAATCATTAACTAAAGTAATAAAGATACAGTTATAATAAAAATATTATATTCCAGAAGCGACAAACGATGTTATAGCAGCCGCTGGGTCAGCTCGAGAGGGCGGTGAAGTCGCTATTTTGATTAAACGACCGCATAGTACGACGACGAGGCGTGAGGAGTTGATGCGTGCCATGAGCTTCAATGATAACGCCATCTCACTTTATTATAATAGCAAGAGTAATAAGGGTAAGTGAAATGGATGCAATAAAGATTTACTATGTTCATTTTCAACTTCTTCTTCATTAGTCCGTAAAAGTTCAAAGCTGGACATGGGCTTTCACGTTATTGGGAGGTTCCTTAATCGAGGTGGATTGATGATCGTAATACCAGACGTCACACACCTTCGACACTGTTCCCCATCGTAGGTATAGTTATTTTAAATCTGACATAAACGAGATAATTATACCATCATCTAACGGAAACCAAAAGATTTTTTACACATTTCCCATATCCGTCTCATACAAAACCCATAAGGTTTAAAAAAAAATATAGTCACAAAAACAATATTATGTTTTGAATTAGTTTGGCACCATTAAAAAAATGTCACATCACAACCGCAAGCAAACCAGGTGGTTGTTGTTTGCGCGTACCATAAAGTATAGTAAAACAACTGGTGTGCACCGACACTCAACCCCCCTACGATCAACTGACGAACTCCTAGGGGTTTGCGTACTCCACTCTGTAAAATCCAGTCTTACGCCATTACATATCATACGCTTATAAATCACAGGTCACTCTATAATAGTAAAATGATTTATGATAGCTTATGATTTTATCATTGCATTTTTTTCAGTTTCATTGGAAAGTTTAAATGGCAGTAATCTGAAGTCAGTGTCGTGGAGTCTGGGCACTGATCCTCGTGATGTACTTGTATTTGTTGCATCATCCAAACGAGTAAAACTTTTTGTTGGGTGCAAAAGTCTTCATTGGCATGATATGCCGGGGAAGCACGACGTGTTAGAGTTGTTCTTACAACAAAAGCTAAAATTGGTAAGTTTTTATTACTACTTGACACCTGACAGAAAACTGATGCAATATTTTTGTTATTTAGTTTTTAAGTAAAAGCTTATTTTTACTCAAAAATTTGGCTTGCTTAATATTTTCTAATAATTCTAATAGGTTTCCTATAAAAATAAAATATTATAATAGTTTAGACAGACTGTTTGAGTATCTTTCTTTTTTGATAGCCAATTTTTAAAGTTTTGTTAAGTAAACTAATTCATTAAACATTATTTTAAGTATTTCATAATTTCGTTTTTATTTATCTGAAACAGATATTTTAGATTTGTCTGAACTCGACTACACTTCATTTAGAAATTTTATTTTTTGCACTATTTCAGTATCACGAAGAAAATACACCTGTTGAGGTATATGGAAATGACCGTGCAGCATTAGATTCTATAGGTTGCGACATTCATAAGATTCCATTAAACCGCCAACTCTAGTGTCAGTTGATGAAACTGACGTAGAAGAAGTGAAAGATTTTATTGCGAAAGATGCTAGATGGAAAAGAGAGGAGGAAGCAGAGATGCAAGGAGATGATTATAGAACAAACTTTATAGATCCTAATGGTGTTCTTCCGAAACCTTCACAGCCGACTACACAAAGGGGAGATATCCCATCGACTGATATAGAATCTTGTGATGGTATGAACGTATGAACTTAATTGAGTTCTTATTGCATTTTTATCTTGACAGCCGTTTATGAAAAAATTACATTAATTTTCTTGTTACTTTCATTATTTTACATATAATCTAATATTTTGTTTTAAGCAAAATAGCAATGAAAAAGACGTAGTTTTTAAAATAATATTTTTTTCTTTAGATGAAGTGATTCGCCAATTAAAACTTCTGCGACAAACGATAGATATACTGCGTCGAGAGATGGCCGATCAGAAGGGGAATATAGACAGTTTGAGAAATCAACTTCGTGCTTGCTGCAATAGAGTACCTTCTCCTCCCCCTGTTGAGCATTGCTCTGGATCTTCATGCTATCCCGGTTATTAAATATTTTTTACTTTTTTTAACGTGTATTGTTCTAAATTTTTGTAAAGCTTTTAATTTGTGTAATTGTTTAGCTATTATTTATTATTTTTGATTTGCTTTAATATGTATTAAAGATTGAATATTTGTCATTTTGTACGAAGGTAAATCAAGCAACATTTGTATATAGAATATGTGGGTTTTAATTAAATACTTCGCAAACATTAAACGCGTTTTATTTCACAAGCCACATTCCTTTATTGGATCAGCTCACTAATTCTATTAAGTCCTTTCTTGCACTTACGCAAAATAAATGAATTTTATAGTTGCTTGATTAATCTTAACAAAATTGTTGGAGTCTCTATGTTCAAAATTAAAAAAAAAGCGGTTTCATTTTGAAATTTTAACTGAAACGAAAATAGAAGAAGGATTGATCTCTGTCGATGGACCTACAATATGCAATTCGGCTATTATTATAAATATAATAATTTTATTAATAGCAAATTGATGAAGATACTGATTCGATAATGATGATGTATCAGTATCATTTTACGTTGTTTAATCTTAAACTTGGCCTGGAAATAGAATTTAAAAACAAAAGTGCTCAATAATTTTATCATATAATAACTCCAATGAGCATAGGCAGACAACTTGCTTAGTCATTTTTATATCAAGTAAAAAGGGGAAATTTTTAAAAATAAGAAGTTATCTTCTTATTGTCTAAGCTTTTCACCATATACTCCACAGTTGGGCGTTTTTTTTCTCAATATTATCTATTCATGTTTCATAACAAATTATATTCATTTTAATTTTTTATTAGGCACTCACAACAATGAGTACACTGTTACATACATAATATATTGAATGACATCATAATTATTATAACTAAGTGTCCCATTACTTACAGGAGGGCACCACATGCATAAAAAACTTTACGTTGATTTTACAACACTACATAGGCAAAGAAAATATACACTAACATACAATTTAAATGTAATACAATTTTAAATTTTAAATAAAATTTAAATTTAAAAATTAAAATTATAATTTTTTATAGTGTTGACTAAGGAGTTATAAAGCTTAAAAAGACACTAACGAGCTATCTATACCGTATGCTTTAACCAGCATTGTTCTCCATTCAGTATACTTTCTACAGACTGATATAATAAATGATTCCAGCATTAAACAAAAACTGCAAAGGTTTAATTTAATGCGTAGTCTTTAGATAGCATGATAGTTTCTAAAAGAAGCATCAAGGAGTTAAGGTGGAGTGTATATTACTGGTTCTAAAGATAGTGTAACACAGGTGTGGAATGTCGGAACACGGCAACGGGGTACCAATGTGGTTCATGTCCGCGCGGTATGGAAGGCGACGGTAGACGTTGTAGGCCGATACTGTGTAATAGAAGACCTTGCTCGCAAGGTAAGCGAAAACTTTACTATAAATTAACACTTTCCGTTCGTTTATGATAATAATGATTAATGGAAGTATTTTTTTTTAAGGAAATTTGAATTAGTTTTGTCAAATCGAATCCTTTGCGGATTTTCGGAAAGGAAACTTAATTTGGGTGACTTTCAAAATTGAAAGGGTTTCAACATTTTGAATTTCTGTCCTTTATAACACTTAATAAAAAAATCTTTTCATGGCCAGCGTGACGTTTTTTAAGATTGAAAATAATCGGACATACTACATATTCTATAGTGTATGTATTACATATTGTACGATTGTTTGATTTTAGTAAAATCAAGGTCAAAATTTGATACAAAAACATCGAAGCAAGGCATTATCAATGAGGTATACATTCAAACTTCAAACGGTTAACAACTTGAAATAACTTTAGTAGATAGTATCTTTTTGCGTAACTACTTACTTTTGATTATTTCACTTAGGGCCGATTTTCAAATCCTCATATTATAAGTTTTTATGAATAAAATACAACATAAACACATTAACCATTACAGTTGAATGAATAAAATAGTTAGGTAAATTGTTTCACTTTGTATTCACCATAATTATAATTTGTTTGATAGATAACTTTTAATAACACTAATATATGTAGGATTACATCTGTATTGAGTAGGTATGTTATAACAATGGAAGTGTTCCTGTTTTTTATCGAATAAATGCGTCACCACTACAAGATCACTAAAAGGCAGATGTTTCTTCACCATTCCGTATACGATGAAAATATTGAGTAACACTTGGTTGATATGATGTGTTATAATATATGTTCCGCTACATACATATATTGCCTCAGGAGAGGTTTTTACTAATACATTGGTTTTATTTTAGTGGAATACTGCGTGGACACCGAACAAGGGTATCGTTGTGAGAGATGTCCGGGTGGGCAGAGCAGTGATGGTCAGAATTGTCATCTTGCTTGCAGCTCCAATCCTTGCTTTGGTGGACGTAAGTGTTGTTTTTGTAAACACATACATGTATGTTTTATTAATTATCAATGTACGGAGCTATAATCATGGTAACGAAGATAAAGATGTCTTATATGAAATGAATGGTAGTTTTTATAGTGGTTTGTCATGGTTTGTGATGTCTGTGCTTCTTAATTTTTTTTGTAAGTAAGCTTACAATAATATACAGTTATCTAGCTTATAACAGTTAAACTAGCTTTCTCGACAGACGTTGCTCTGCCGTTTCCTCCTTCCAAGATTTTCAGATTATCATTAAAATTAACCTTTAGCAATCTAAACTGCCATTTTAATGTTGGTGGCGTAAGAGAATCGATCATCTCATTTCGTCTCGTGGGTATCGTAAAAGACGATTGTGGAAAATGCTAGAGAAAATCATGCCTCTCCATAGTTTTTTTTTTATAGAATAAGGGTGATATATATATATAGCACACAGTCCACCTGATGGTAAGTGGATTCTGTGGCCCATAGACATCTACATACATTGTCACCTCTTAGGACTAAGTTGGAATGCCTCGTTTCCAGTAAAAAGGGTCTCTGGTTCTCTAACTCACCATCGAAACACAGCATTGAGCTGTTTTTTTACGTTGGTATTCAGTGAAAGCATGATTTTTCCCTGATCGAGCCGACCCATTCGTGCTATAACCATAATATAGCTGCAGCATGGCTCTACCACGTAAAATAAAATAAATCAAGCTCAACTTCAACGCCACCAAGGTGCACATTTCGGAATCATCTTTTTTTTGATAAACCAACATAATATATTGTGAAAATAAACCATTTTGTTTCATAAATACAACATTTAACAATATTTTGACTACAGCGCTATCTGTCGGATCCTAGCTTAGCTGTGAAACATCGTCTTGCCAAAACAAAATAATATATTGTATAAGGAATTACATAACTTAATTTCTCCCTCTCCCTTTCACCATCCTAGTTTAGGAATCAGTGCAAAAATTTGTTTGTATCCTATATAAGTTTTAATAAAGATTATTATTATTATTATTATCGGCCAACCAGACTCTCGGCTAGACTCTATCTTTTTGGTGTCGATTCACCACGCATTCGAACCAAACCGTATGCTTCATCATTCGTCATAACGCGAATAGGCTTTTATTAAGTGCAAATTAAGGGTAATGTGGGCATCTTCGGCTGCAGCACCACTTACCATCAGTTGGGATTAAATATATAATAATCCATGGAAATAAATAGGATGTAGATTTATTATCACGCCTGAAGACTAAGAGATTTCTTCTTAAAATTTTCTTTTCTAAAAATTGCAACACGGAATACATTAAGGAACTTCTGTGATTGTTTTACTTTTAATTTAGTTTTCTAGAAAAATCAAGGTTTGGTTTTCAGGTGTGCAATGTCAGGACTTACCAGGTGGTGGATATCGTTGTGGTGCGTGCCCTCTGGTTTCCATGGTAACGGGAGCAGTGTCAAAGGATTACGTGTCGCCATATCTCTTGTTATCAGGGTAAGTGCAAAAATTTGTTTGTAACCTATATAAGTTTCAAAAAGATTATTATTATTATTATTATTATCGGCCAACCAGACTCTCGGCTAGACTCTATCTTTTTGGTGTCGATTCACCACGCATTCGAACCAAACCGTATGCTTCATCATTCGTCATAACGCGAATAGGCTTTTATTAAGTGCAAATTAAGGGTAATGTGGGCATCTTCGGCTGCAGCACCACTTACCATCAGGTGGGATTAAATATATAATAATCCATGGAAATAAATAGGATGTAGATTTATTATCACGCCTGAAGACTACGAGGATTGTTTCTTTTCTAAAAAATTGCAACACGGAATACGTTAAGGAACTTCTGTGATTGTTTTCCTTTTAATTTAGTTTTTCTAGAAAAGTCAAGGTTTGGTTTTCAGGTGTGCAATGTCAGGACTTACCAGGTGGTGGATATCGTTGTGGTGCTTGTCCCTCTGGTTTCCATGGTAACGGTGAGCAGTGTCAAAGGATTACGTGTCGCCATATCTCTTGTTATCAGGGTAAGTGCAAAAATGTTGTAAGGTTAATGATGACCATATAAAATTTTTAATACATGTAAAAGATTAGCATATTTTGTGAAATGTTACGTTGTGTTTACACATTTTCTTGTTTACTTGCTTGGTAACTTTGCACTTTATGCCAAATAATATATTAATGGAGGAAGATCAGCGGATTGCAATGAAATGAAACGTTCTTAGACTAGTTGGTATTTTTTTATATAACTTACGACCGATCAACCGAGACGACTAAGTGCTCATACGCACTACGCGGATAACCGCAATGCGGCTAGCCGGTCAAGCTGACCGCAGGACGCGGTTGTGAATGCGGCCAACCGGATTGCGGGCAGCCGCATTCGCAACCGTAACCTGCGGTTGAAGAACCGTTGCGATTTGCGGACATAACCGCAAATTGCAACGGTTCTTACCGCCGCTTTACCGAACAGTCTCACCACATAAACGAACACTTATAAATAACTTATTTTTTATTTTAAAGTGTACGATGAATTGATAACATGGAATCAATTATTTTATAAAGTATTAAGTGTTATATACTATTTACGTTTTAATTAGGCGTGGAATGTCAAGAGACCGGTACATCAGGTCCTCAGTGTGGGCCATGCCCTAATGGATACATGGGAGATGGACAAAGATGTCAGCACGTTTGCGACGCGAGAAAGCCCTGTGGTGAAAGAAGATGCACGCCTATCTCCTCTAGTCCATTCTATGAGTGCCAAGAATGTCCTACAGGATACCAGTGGAATGGTAAGATTGTTTTTTCATCAATATCAATTTATATATCAATTATCAACAGCACATTTTACATAGGCCTTACCCATAGACTTATTGGAGGGATATTTGCCAATGTTTTCATGCTTGGCAGGCGGGTTAGCAACCGCAGTTTTTCTGTTCTGTTCTTAGGATGATTTTTCTGCTGATCTTTTGGCACAGTCTCCCGATGTCGCCTCTTACGACACCTATTGGATGATGTGATTGTGTGAGAATCCACTACACTGTAGTGGATTCTCTTAAGCTACCACTAGACGGCTATGTTACCTTATCTTTTATTTTATTTTAATTTAAGTTTGTCTTAGCTTTCTGTGTGTAAATTTTGACTGTAAGCTGGGGAAAAAACTTCTTCGTCAGATAAATTAAAACTTCATCTTATTTATAAGTAGACTAACCACTACAGGACGTTCGCATTTCCAAGAATGTCATTTACTTCTTAGAAGATTTGATTACTTATCATGCTTGACTGGCAGGTTGGTGAGCGGAAGTGTAACTCTGGCGGGAATCTGCAAAGAAATAAATCTGCTTCGTTTTTACGTTTGACATTTGGTTTCGTTATATATGTTTATATCGAAATTTGGTCAAAAATATTATCATAATTTACATAATACAGTTGCGGCGAGATAACTACCGGCAAACGATTCCCACCAAGTTAAATAATCGCATTGCGGCTTGAGAGTGAAATAAAAGCTTTGACAAAAGTAAAAACTTGATGGTCAACAGTTATATGAATTCTATCACCAAGAAAATTATGTTTATTAAAGAAGGTTAAAGGAGCTGTGAAACGGTGTGACTCTTTCCACTAAAGCTGTACGAGGAACATTTATTTATATATTAATAAAAAATCAAAATATATGTATATCAACATTTATTTTGATTTTTTGGTCAGCCAGAAGCTTATATTTTAATTTTACCTGGATTTGGAGTAATCTCCCATGTTATTTAAAAAAAAAGTGGGAAAAAAAGAAACTTTTGGATGTTTAGGAATAATTTATGCTATAATAGCAATTGGTTTATTAGAATTTATTGCAGTAATGCCTTACGGATTTTTTAACCATTGGTAATCTAGTAGCTCGCTTAGCCACACTGCCTTGTACACATCCCTCGCACAGATTCCTCGCACGCTTCCCTCGCTCACTTTTTCTCGGACTCACTTATTTTGTACGTAAAAAGACCTCGCTTCGCTAAATTCTTTTCCACCAGACCTACGCTAAGCGAGGCTAGGAAAATGAAGTAATCCTATTGGTGAAAATTTTCCTCGTGCAACGCTTAGCAATAAAAAATGCGAATTAGCCCCAAATTTTTTTGTTTGTTATAAATTTTGTGATGGTATAAAGCAATTTTTTTTTCAATTTCTTGTAAAGTCTAGAAAACGATGTGACTTATTTATGAGCATACTTAAAACTAAGTTGTAATGTTAAAAATTCTTAGATCAAATTCCTGACTTTGCACTCCGAACTCTACTGTGATATTTTCTAGTAATAATTTGAAATCGATAAAGGATTAGTACCAAGACTTGAGCAAAGCTTAATAATAATTACAATCTAAGCATAAGAGGATCTTCTGACTCTATTCCAATTCAAAACGCAACTAAAACATATTCAGGATACACGTGCGTGGATATCGACGAGTGCGATTTAGTCCGCCCGTGCGATGATCTGGTGTCCTGCCGTAATGAAGAGGGCGGCTTCACGTGTGGGCCGTGCCCGCCGGGGTACACGGGCAGCGCGGGCTGGCGCGGCGCGGGAGACGAGCGCCGCCGCGAGCGCTGCATCGACGTCGACGAGTGCGAGGACGGACGCACCAACTGCCCGCGGGGCCGCCTCTGCGTCAACACACCGGTGAGTTGTAGGACACGAGTGTATGACGGACGCACCAACTGCCCGCGGGGCCGCCTCTGCGTCAACACACCGGTGAGTTGTAGCACGCGAGTGTATGACGGACGCACCAACTGCCCGCAGGGCCGCCTCTGCGTCAACACACCGTTGAGTTGTAGCACACGAGTATATGACGGACGCACCAACTGCCCGCGGGGCCGACTCTGTGTCAACACACCGCTGAGTTGTAGTACACGAGTGTATGACGGACGCACCAGCTGCCCGCGGGGCCGCCTCTGCGTCAACACACTGTTGAACATATGAATGTGAGGACCTAACACACGGTGGATTATTTTTATTTTCATTTGAATCAATTTCAGTCCTATTTATTTACTGATTTATCTATTCTTTATTGCATTCCTTATGAACGAAAAAATAGAAATGGTAAAATCTAAGCCTTTTTTGTAGTCTAAAAAAACGATTTTTATTCACAGATCTACTACGAGGTCGTCAGTTATGAAAGTAATTCGGCACAGTTACTGAAAAATGTTTCGTAAAATAACTTCTGTAAAATATTCCGAAAATTGTGAACAATATTTAAAAGTGTTATTATTCCGATTGTTTTGGTGCATTCCAGGGCTCGTATACATGCGTTCCGTGTGGCGGGAATTATTACGTGAACACCTCTCGGCCTTGCCTTGAACCGGACTCGCTAATTCAACGCTGCGAGCCCTCGCGCTGTCGCCGCTTCAATGCCGTCTGCGGCTACGGACAGGAGTGCGTGTGCGCGGTCAGTACTATATTATGTTGCCTAGTGCACAGGCAGTTAGTAACTACGTCAAAAAGTAACCCCAATACGTAGTGTAGCTATTACGTCGCTTGCTACAACGGGTGATGTAATTGTCAGGCCATGCCAGACGAAGAAATCAAAAAAAAAATACACATATAATACAACACGTCATGGAGTGGCGGTATCCACGTAAGAGTTGACAGAAAGAAAATGAACAACTTAAAATAATAGTGAGCGAAGTTAAAGTTGTAAAAAAGTGATAAATATTAATCTGAAAATGAGAAATATAATAATTAAGCATCATTATTAGCACAATTTTCATTATATGTACTGTATGTTTGATGAATTTTGAAAACCTGCCAATCAGAAAGAAAAATAGGAATGGGTCGTCAGGTACCTGCCGTGTAGAGGCGGCGTAGGAAAATCCACTACCTCATATAATTCCGTGGGTGTCATAAGAGGCGACAGAGGGAAATAAAACAGGAGATGGGCAGCAGCATCTTCCTGATAACAACTCTAAATAATAAAAAAAATGCTGTTGCCACTCCGCCTGCAAGGCGTGGCAATTATAAGGCAATCTATGAGGAAGGCCTGTGCCTGGGCTGTAACCAATGAAATATACAGAACAATGATTGTAGAATTTGCGCTTTGTGCGACAATGTGTAATAAATATTTTTTTGTGTGTAAACGTGATAAACATTAGCGTTGGCCTTACAGCTTTGTCGGAAGACATTTAAGGGCAAAGGAGTAAACACATGATCCAGTACTGATAACTATTTTATCATACTTGCGTGGTTAAGCCAGACGTATTACAGAATAAGTACGAATAGACTTGAAAGACTACGTTTTCACAGAAAAGTAGCGTAAACTAGCAGCATAATATTTTATGGGGAGTGCCGAGAACCGGCGACTATATTTCGTGGTAACGAGGCATCTCATCTCGATCAGTGGTGGCAACGCATTTGCGTTTTAATTATTAATCGAGAATAGATGTATGCATCTATGGGCCACAATATAATATATTCAATAGGTGTCTGTGTGTTCGTAAGTCACCCTTACTTTAAAAAAAAAACTTAAGTATTTGTTATATTTTGTCAGCGTAGCATCGCCATGTTGGGTTATTACAGTGGAAAGTCTGAGATAAAAATAAATATAGTTTCTTATCAATACATGCATACATAAAAATTGTCTTTAAATTTCAGACAGGGTGGGCTGGCAATGGTACCGTCTGTGGACCGGACAGGGATATAGATGGATATCCGGATCACGCGCTTCCTTGTGACGAGATACACTGCAAAGCTGACAACTGTCCAGATGTCTCAAATTCCGGACAGGAAGATGCTGATCGTGACGGTATTGGTGACTCCTGCGATCCAGATGCCGATGGAGATGGTATACCTAATATTCCAGTAAGTAAAATTATATTCTTAAATAATATCAAAATGTTTGTTGCTATTTCGTTATAGATTTTAAAATTTTGTTACAAGCAGGACAAAAGAATTTTACAGATTATAAATAATTCTTATATATTGAAAGTATTTTTTCCTTGATCACTGGTTCGGAAAAAACCTCTGTCCTGGGAAGAACCAGCAAGAAACCCAGCGATACTTTCAATTCAAGTTATTACATAATATGATATAAACTAGATATAAGTATAGTATGAAAACCTGTAGCTTTAATATTTTGATTAAAATACTTGACAAGCAATTTTTGCACCTTTCCAGGATAATTGCCCACTAGTATCAAACCCGGACCAACTGGATCGAGATGAAGACCGCAGCGACAAGAGAGGAGACGCGTGTGACAACTGTCCGCGTCGGTATAACCCCGGACAAGAGGACGCCGATCGCGACGGGCTGGGAGACGTCTGCGATCCTGATATGGATAACGACGGTAAGAAAAAGTTTAGAGAAACAGAAAAATATTTTTTGATTGCACTAAAAATTGCAATTGACAATTTCAAAGGTGCCGACGGAGGTCGAACTCGGATTTATGCGTATTATGCAAACGAGTGATATTTAAGCGCCCAGGTCCTGAGCTACCACAGCCGAAACATATATAACATATGTTTTTTATGATTTATACATCTCATCATATACATGGTCCACACCATAGGAGAATCCCTATACAAAACGTTAAATACCAAAGGTAAATTAGAATACATAGGAGCAAGTCTTAAAAAGACTCTTACCTGTTTCTGGCACAAAATAGTAATGAAATCACTGTTGTATTCCAAGGACGTAATAGCCCGTATAATTACACAATGTGAGGAACTGCTTAGTCCAAGAATAGACAACGCGTCTGTAGCCTTTGTTTGAAATTATTTCATTACTTGTGATCACACTTATCATCAGTTAGGCTCTGTTGTTGGACTGTGCTGTTAGTCACTGTAATATTAAGAAATAAAGATGCATCAGTGCGGTTGCTTTGTTTCCGCCTGCATATGTTATTGTGACGAAACTTTGAATTGTACATTTTAGAATTTGTTTTGGTATACTAAGATGTTATTTGTCTTTGACATCAAAATTTCTACTTTTGAGTCGTTCAAGCCATTCTTTATGCGTGGTTTCAAAAATAATTTCGACCAGCAGACTTCAGGAGTAGATTTTTACAAATGAAAGAAAAAAAACATTTGCCGTAAATGCTCCTTAATGGGCAAAAAACGCGACAATTTCAGTGCAGTAGATTCTACAAACAAAGCTATTCTCTTTGGAAAAGTGAAAACAAACTTAGGTAGATGACGTTGGAATATTATTTACTTAACAATCTATACGATGAGAGTGAGAATTAATTTAAGAACACAATATTGTATAGTCATTTAAGGTTTTGACTATCATAGTTCTTCCCGATCGTTTTAACTTGTTAAAAATTATTTGCTCTGCCTTAAAATCTGTTTAGTTTTAAATTCTATACTATTTGAGCAATTCCGTTTCGATCTTTCTGGACATTTCTTAAATTGTTAATTTAATATTAAATACTGAAATGCCATATGTAAAGGAACATTTTAAAATGGAAACTACATGTTTCGTCATGTTTTTTACTGTAACTCTAAAAAGTTCTTTGCTGGGTATTGAATATTCGGAGCACGGTCAGGACTGGTCGTTGCTACTGGAGACAAGAGGGCTGGTTTTTTTCTCCCCCAAAGTAAGTATAGCCTTTCAACGGAGAAGCATAGCAAGCGTTTATGTGGTATATCGCGGAAATAAGACTATAATATGATAATTTTAGTTTTTAGTTTTTTTTATTGTTTATTATAAGTTTTTAGATTTGTGGTTTTTTATAGAATAAGGGTAGTAAAGGAGCATACATTTCACATAATGGCAAGTGGATGCTGCGGCCAATAAACATCTAGATCTATCCTCGATTAAGAATCAAAATGCAGATGCGTTGTCACCCCTGAAGTCGAAGATGGAATGCTTCGTTTCCAGTAAAATCCGGTTCTCTACAATCACCATACGAAACACAGCAGCAATAAGCTGTTACGTTTCTGCTATTTTACACTGATATTCTGTGAGAGCGAGATCCTTCCTCGGTTAAGCCGGGTCCCGCTACAACCATAATAGTATGGCTCTACCACGTAAAAGAAATGCAATTTCTAACTAATTAACCAATTGATTTTGAAAGTGATTGACTCGCAGGTATCCTGAACGAGAGCGACAACTGTCCGCGCGCGCACAACCCGGGGCAGGAGGACACGGACGGCGACGGCGCGGGCGACGCGTGCGACAACTGCCCGCGCGTGCGCAACGCCGCGCAGGACGACGCCGACCGCGACGGCGTCGGCGACGCCTGCGACAGCGACGTCGACCGCGACCAGTCAGTACACTCCACGCTTTCATATTGAAGGCTAGGCCAGTCAGAGGCGTAGCGTGGACTAATATAGACGTGGGCGAAGTCGCATCAGCGAGGCCCTTTCCTTTCGTTCCCAAGATCTAGCCAATAGATCTATCCTACCAAACATGCTTTGACACGACATACCTAATAATAGATATTAATTCTTGACAAGTCTTGTATTCCGTCAATCTAACGTTCGCGGTCTTTGAAGGTAGTAACAACGGCGTCGCAGTCGCACTTAAGAAGGGCTTCTTGCGAGGCCCTAAACAAACACGCTTTTAAATTTGTAAAAATCGTAAAAGTGATCAAATTAATTAGTCATCTATAAAGTAAAGTCTGGGATCATCGCATTTAAAGGGGCGTGGGCTAGACTAGCTAGACTGACAGAACCGAGAGGCCAGGCGATCTTTTTGGAACGAAGTTCCTTAGCAGACGGTACGAATTTGGCGGATGGGAGCTAGACGAAAAAAAGTGTAAGATTTTTCCGTCACAACCTTCTGACGTAGTGTAGACGGCCTTGGCGGCTATAAAGAAGCGAAATGTAAAAATATCCATCTCCCTCGCAATTTTTCTTATCTTGCCATGAAAAAAATATTATTTTATTTTAAATGACGCTTTATTTTAATAGACGCTAGTAATTTATTTATTTGTATTTGTTAATCAATAATTTAATACGTTTATCAATAATAATATACTACGAAATAAATTTCGTTCCAACCAAGTGTTCCACGACACTCACACATGTTTTGAAACGAAGTTCCTTATCGGACGGTACGAATTTGGCGGTTGGGGGCTAGACGAGAAAAAGTGTAAGATTTTTCCGTCACAACCCCTTCTGACGTAGTGTAGACGGCGTTGGCGGCTATAAGGAAGCGAGATGGAATAATATCCATCTCCCTCGCACTTCTTGTTATCTTGCCATTAAAGAAATATTATTTGAATGACGCTTCATTTTAATAGACGCCAGTAATTCATTTATTTGTATTTGTTAATCAATAATATAATAATACGTTTATCAATAATAATATACTACGAAAGGAACTCCGTTCCAACCGAGTGTTCCACGACACTCACGCATGTTTTTTTTTTGTAAAAGTAAAGCCTACAAAAGAGGACACAGTCCACCGGATGGTAAGTGGATGCTATGGCCTGTAAGTTTGTTTACAAGTGCCACACGGATAACAAGGAGTCCGTAAAGCATCCGTATTTACGAATGCCTGCATGTCTTACCAGGTCGTCACTCCATCTAGTGGGGTCGCCCTACACTTCGCCTACCGGTACGAGGCTGCCACTCGAGAACCTTTTTTCCCCACACCTTTTGTTGTCGGTTCTTCGAACTATATTGCCGGCCCATTGCCACTTCAGCTTACTAATCCGTTGGGCTATCTCGGTTACTCTGGTTCTACTGCGGATATCCTCATTTCTAAGTTTATCACGCAGAGAAACTCCGAGCATAGCCCTCTCCATAGCTCGCTGAACGACCTTGAGCGTCCTCATACGGCCAGCAGTGAGGGACCACGTCTCAGATCCATAAGTCATCACTGGCAACACGCACTGGTTGTACAATCTAGTTTTCAGGTTTTGAGGTATACCTGACGAGAAGATGTGTCGTAATTTCCCGAACGCTGCCCAGCCGAGTTGAATCCGTCGATTGACCTCTCGGTCGAAGTTGGACTTACCTAGTCGGACTATTTGTCCCAGGTAAACATACTCGTCAACAACTTCGAGCTTAGTGCTCCCTACAACTACTGGCATAGGTGTGACATGGACATTAAATATAATCTTTGTTTTGTCCATGTTCATCTTAAGACCTATCCGTTGGGAGACACTATTGAGGTCATTGAGCATAGTGCTTAGGTCCTCCAGCGATTCTGCCATAAGGACTATATCGTCGGCAAATCGAAGGTGAGTGATGTACTCGCCATTGAAGTTAATACCGTATCCTTTCCAGTCCAGAAGCGTGAAAACGTCTTCCAATGCAGCGGTGAAGAGTTTCGGGGATATTACGTCACCCTGCCTAACACCTCTCTGCAGTTGGATAGGTTTCGTACTCTGGTTCTGTACTCAGATAGCCATCGTAGCCCTACTGTACAAACACTTCAGCACTTCGATATACCGACAGTCAACTTGGCACCGCTGAAGGGACTGTAGCACCGCCCAAATTTCGACGGAATCAAAGGCTTTCTCATAGTCCACAAATGCAAGACATAGTGGCAAATTGTACTGCTCGGACTTCTGTATAATTTGCCGAAGGGTATGTATGTGTTCTATGGTGCTAGAGCCTTTTTGGAAACCGGCTTGTTCGGGAGGCTAGAAGTCGTCGAGTCTGCGTGCGAGACGATTCGTAATGACTCTCGAAAACAGCACATAGACGCGGCTCAGAAGGGAAATCGGTCTGTAGTTCTTCAAGAGAGCATTGTCGCTTTCTTAAAGAACAAGACCACCGCACTTCTGCTCCACGCCCCCGGAGTAGTACCACCATGGAGGACGGAATTAAAGAACTTCCGAAGGACTTCAAGTACGGTTTTCCACCCGCTTTCAGAAGCTCCGCTGTAATTCCATTCTCGCCCGGGACTTGCCGTTTTTAAGGTGCTGGAGAGCCATTCTAATCTCGCTCAGACTGACGTCCGGGATATCATCGGAATAGTGTCGGATAAGACTTGCTCTTGGATCATTACTCACACTTGCGTGTGGCTGGAACGATGATGTGTACAGCTCACTCAAAATCTCAGGTGTCCCGGAAACGATGCTGCCACATTCGGTCTTCAGCTTCGACAGTTGGCTCTTTCTGGCCGACAGATCTCTGGCAAAGACTTTGTAGCCCTGGTTCCGCTCGATCGCTTCTTCAATACGAGCAGTATTAAAGTTGCGTAAGTCCCGCCGCATGAATTTGGAGATCTGTCTGTTCAGTTGCCTGTATGCTGTCAAATCTACTGAAGACTGCAGCTTCATTTCCCGTCTAACAGCCATGAGATTAAGAGTGTGATCGGAGAGTTTTTGTGTTCTTCTGCGGCGGCTCTTGCAGAACTTAGCTCCGACCGCATGGACAGTTTCCACGAGCTTATCATTTATATCTTCCACTTCATTGCAGTCTTCTAGGCACTGAAAACCGTTTTGTAACTCAAGCTGAAAGGTTTCGGGACCTTGGATTAGAGCACGAAGGGGACGGAGCGTTGACTTCATTAGACGAGACCTCTCCAACTTAACGTTTAGGTTTAGTGTGCCTCTAACCATTCGGTGATCGCTGCCAGTTTTCACCCTCGCGATCACTGAGACATCACTGAACAGTTATCGTCTGGTCGTCATAATGAAGTCAATCTCATTTTTTGTCGAACCGTCGGGGCTTGACCAGGTCCACTTCCTGTGGGGCCGCTTCTGGAAGAAAGAGTTCATCATGAAGAGTCCTCTTTCTCAAGAAGTCGGCCAGCTGCTGTTCCCACCAGGTTCCGTTGCCCTATTCCAAATTTCCTACCTTCAGCTCACCGTTCTCTCTTGTGCCTAGTTTTGCATTGAAGTCTCCCATTAACACCGTATAGTGGGTTTTGGAGGAATGCATGGCTTTAGAGATATCCTCATACATTTCCTCCACCTCCTCATCGGGATGTGCCGAGGTTGGTGCGTAAACCTGTATAACCTTCAACGAATACCGTTTGGTGATTCTGAGTATAAGGTACGCAACCCTCGTCGGTCGACACACTCACAATTTTTACAACGTTGTTAACGAGAGACTTGTGGACGATAAATCCGACACCTCCTTGGGACAGATGGTCGCCCTTCCGGTGATAGAACAAGTTGCCGGATTCGAGGATTACCGTGTCCTCCCCCTCTCTTCGGACCTCGGATAATCCTATAATATGCCAGCGTAACTTGTCTATCTCTTCTTCCAGCTCCAGGATCTTCTCTCGTCAGTCCTCAGGGTGCGTGCGTTGTATGTTGCCAGGTCCAGTCGTCTTAGGTGGCAACCGAACCTCCACCGGAGATTCTTAGCACCCCCTGCCCCGCCGTTACCATGGTTGCCACCGTAGCTAGGAGTAGCGGGGCTACCGGGGACTGGGGTCCGTCTCTTCGTAACTCTCATCATGGGGGGATATTAGCCATAGTTGCCACGCTTGGCAAGGGAGTTGGGAACCGCAGTTTTTTTTATATTAATATTGCTGTTATCAGAAAGATGCTGCTGCCCATCTTCTGCTTGTTTCCCATTGTCGCCTCTTACGACACCCACGGGAAGACATGGGGTAGTGGATATTCTTAACCGCCGTTTCATTTTAATAGACGCTAGTAATTCATTTATTTTTATTTGTTAATCAATAATTTAATACGTTTATCAATAATAATATATACGAAATTAACTTGTTCCAACCGAGTGTTCCACGACACTCCCGCATGTTTTTAAACGAAGTTCCTTATCGGACGGTACGAATTTGGCGGTTGGGGGCTAGGCGAGAAAAAGTGTAAGATTTTTCCGTCACGACCCCTTCTGACGTAGTGTAGACTGTAGACGGCCTTGGCGGCTATAAGGAAGCGAGATGGAATAATATCCATCTCCCTCGCACTTCTTGTTATCTTGCCATTAAAGAAATATTATTTTATTTTAAATAACGCTTCATCTTAATAGACGCCAGTAATTCATCTATCTGTATTTGTTAATCAATAATATAATAATACGTTTATCAATAATAATATACTACGGAAGAAACTCCGTTCCAACCGAGTGTTCCACGACACTCACGCATGTTTTTTTTTTTGTAATAGTAAAGGCTACAAAAGAGGATACAGTCCACCGGATGGTAAGTGGATGCTATGGCCTGTAAGTTTGTTTACAAGTGCCACACGGATAACAAGGAGTCTGTAAAGCATCCGTATTTACGAATGCCTTGTTATACGCGTGTACTTTGTTTTTAAATACCTGACGTGAAAAATGAGCTTACAGTCTATCTGATGGTAAACAGCTACTGCAGCCTATTATGAAAAAAGCTGCAGATGCATTGTCAACTTAAGATGGAATAGCTCGTTATCAGTAAAAATGTTCTCACGCTCTCTACACTCACTATATAAAGCATAACAGCATCATTCTGCTATTATTCTTTATTTTACACTCGTATTCTACCTAGCTGGAGTTACAGAAATAGTTAAAATAAATCCTGAAACCATAAGGGGTAATTAATAAAGCGATATTTAAAGTACGTTAATAACACTTTATTCCTTTTCAGAGACGGTATTCAAGATGGTCTGGATAACTGTCCAAATTTAGCCAATAGTGATCAACTAGACGTAGATAATGATGGAAAAGGTGATGCTTGCGATGAAGATATCGACGGAGACGGAGTTCCTAATTTGGAAGATAATTGTCCTCTCGTACCAAACCCTAATCAGCTTGACACTAATAGTAAGAAAACACACCACACTATTTTAAATAAATCTATGCAGTTGTAATTGTATAGCAATAACGTCATTATTATATAAAACTTAGATTTACGCATTTCATTAAACAATTTAGGTAATTTGCAACGAAAAGATACATTCCTACAATCTAAAATATTGTGATATTAACTATTAATACTATAGTAAAATTATGTTAATAAATATTAATAATAATAAAATTATTTTAGCTGATGGAGTTGGTGATTTATGCGACAACGATTTCGATGGAGACAATGTTACGAATGCTGTAGATAACTGTCCCAACAATTCCAGAATATTCCGAACAGATTTCAGGTGAGTTTTTGTACTTCATTTTTTATCAGCCCGTAAACAAGTAATCGCAGCACAGAAATTTACACAAATAGCAAATAGAAATAGCAAAAAACCACCTCGGCCGTGCCGCGCAACGTTTGCAAGAGCGACGAATTGTAAACTAACTTTACATTGTTTATAATGCTTTAGAGTTTGGAGAAGTTTAATAATAAATATTTTGACGGCTCTGTGGCGCAGTGGCTTAACGCGCTAATGCTTCATAAGTCACCTGTTGTGGTGACGAGGTTACTGTAGTAATGTTGTACAATTGAGTTTACTGCTTCACGTTTTCGTCACATCATCTACGATATTAGGTAGGACTCCTTATCTTTCTAGGAATTCGTCTGGATAGGTACTACACTTTTATCTATTTCTGACACCGAATAGCAGTACTTACACTGCTGTGTTCCGGTCTGAAGGGAATAGAGAGTCAGTATGATTATAAGTGACAACTTTTCCATAGCTTTCTTTGTTTGAAGTGGGCTGTAGGTGTCCATGGTCTGCAGAAGCCACTTACCATCAAGTGTTTACTACTGTATTCTACTTACTGCCAGTTAAAATGCCCCATATTTTTCTTGACATTTCCCTAAATCGATTGTTACGGCACCTATTATACATTTCTTGTTGTATAGAAGATGGATAATCTTACACCCAATCATTAATATCATGGCAATTGTGGAAGAGGCTAATTTCCAGCGGTGGACAGATTACAATCTAATAATGATATAGATAAGGCAACGTTTGAGCACCTGGTGATAGGGTCCACGATGAAAAAATATTTGGTTCTTAAACAGGTGATTACTCGTACATAAAAAATGTCAATTAACATTGCCTTGAGGATTCCTAAATTACTAGTGATCTAGGAAAATCGGTTATTTGTCCATTTATATCCTTTGTTTGGGTTACAATTTAAATATTCTTTCCATTTTTAGAGAATACATGACAGTTCGCTTGGACCCAGAGGGTGAGTCCCAACAGGATCCTAATTGGGTGATAGCTAATGATGGTGCGGAAATTGTTCAAACCCTCAATTCAGATCCTGGACTTGCAGTGGGCTTCGACAAATTTGGAGGAGTTGACTTCGAGGGGACGCTGTTCGTTGATACACAGATAGACGACGATTACGTTGGTTTTATATTTGGGTAAGTATTAATATTGTTTTATTTATTCGACATACGACATTTTTTCGACCAGTGGTAATTAAACAAAGAGTGACTTTCAATAAGTATTATTTATAATCTATATTGAATAAAAAGTTTCTGTTTCTGTTTCTGTTACAAGGATAAAGTGTAATCGACCACTGAAATGCTTAAATGTAATAGTAAGGATAAAAGAAAACGTGAAAACTTCCATTCGAGAAATAAGTATGGTACGCGAAGATTACAAAGAGATTGAATTATATCAATCATCGATGATATATTATTAGTTTCATCGCATCCACATCAAAATAATAGTGACAAAAAATTAAAAAAAATTAAATGATATAAAAATAATAACAAAGAAGCTTCTGATGGAGTAACATTTCATTCAATGTATGAGTAACTTCAATAATTATTTCTTTATTTATGACAGATATCAGAACAACAAACGTTTCTACGTAGTGATGTGGAAAAAGAACACGCAGACATACTGGCAGACAACGCCGTTCCGTGCGGTGGCTGAACCCGGTATACAACTCAAACTCGTTAACTCCAAGACTGGACCTGGGAAGACTTTAAGAAATGCATTGTGGAATACTGAGTCTACGCCTGATCAGGTAAGATAGTAAGAACTATAATTAAGATTAAGGATATAAAAGTCACCATTTCCTTTTTGTATGAGCTTAATAGTAAAATTTTATATTAATACGTTACAGCCTATTTGCCATAATTGCCACGCTTGCCAAACGTGGCAACTATAGCAAATACGTCGTCTAACGTCTAGTCAATATTCGCTTATATATAGATGAGTAACGAATGATCGAGTTTCCCTTGAAATATTTCAAAACTTAGTCTATTAAAACTCTAATACATCACAACACTCCACAATACTCCACCCCAGCAACAAAACGAGATTATTGATTCATATTTTTTATGGGAAGCTATATCACCATTAAATAAACAAAAAAAAATTTAAATCATACAGGTGACTCTTCTGTGGAAAGATCCACGCAACGTAGGCTGGCGCGAGAAGACCGCATACCGTTGGCGTTTACTTCATCGACCAAAGATCGGCCTCATCCGCCTCAAAGTGTATGAGAACAACCGACTCGTTGCTGACTCGGGCAACGTCTACGACTTCACTCTGAAGGGCGGCCGGCTCGGCGTCTTCTGCTTCTCTCAAGAGATGATCATTTGGTCCAACCTTGTCTATCGATGCAACGGTACTTAGCTTTTAGAATATTATTAATCTCTTTATATATTCCATTGAATAATAGATTTTTGAAGACGATATTTTCCAAGTGCTTTAAGTAAAATAACCATAATATTTACATACACTCTCGTTTCAGATAAAATCCCATCAAACATAGTATCGGAACTACCGACGCGGCTGCTGAGGAAATTGGAGATCGATCACAATTTTATTTACGCATAATATTAGTTCGGGTAAAAATAAAACATAACTCATTTTTCGGATCAAGTTAACTGAATGTTTTATAGGTTTTTATGTATCGTAACAAAATAAAACTATTTTGAAATTTAGTCGGAAATGGAAGTAATGACGATCATAGTACAAAACTAATGTAATATTATAGAAATAAACAAATACACTTAATGTGACAACAGTTGTTATAAATGACTGTATCGTAGAAGCTTTTATTATAGACATGTATACATATAATCAAAGGGTAGAAGTTACACCGCTTGCGTTCATACGTAGGCTTGGATTATATAGAGAACTAGCTGATACCCGCTCGCTTCGCTGGGCGCACTATAATATTTTATTGCGGGAACTATTTTTTTTATTTGTCTATCGTAAAATCCGTTCTTAGTGAGCCTACATTGCGAAATTAGTAATTATACTAAATTTCAATTCAATCAGGTGTATAGTTATAGAGATTTCGTGATGAGTCAGTCAGTCAGTGGTATTTCGCTTATATAGATATTTACACGTAGGTAGGATTCTAACGTGGATTGCAAACATGGTATGCCGTTCCGGACTAAAATTAGACTACGGAGGCTAAAATTACATTTTAGTATTGGCATATTTGAATGAATTTTGTTTGAAATTTATTAAATATCCAGTAATTACATGAATCAATGAAAAAGCAATGAGTATGAGGCAAATAAAATGTCCACTACCCCGTATTATAAGCCCTGTGGGTGTCGTAAGAGGTGACAGAGGGAAACAAACTAGGAGAAGGACAGCAGCGTCTTCCTGACTACTTAAAATAAGTAAAAAACTGCGTATATCGACCCGCCTGCCAAGCGTGGCTACAATGACAGATATGTCTCCTGTGAGGCAATATATGGGAAAGGCCTATTTTCGGCAGTGGAATTTTTATAGGCCGTAGCGGTAACTCTTACTGTTTGTAATTTGACTGCATGGTATATTAATTTATATATTCATTAATACAATTGTTTTACATGAGCAAATATAATTTCATACAGAGAATTTGTTTATTTCTATGGTAAAATACTTTACTGTGTATTGTATGAACTAAAATACATGGAATAAGTATTAAGTTATAATATATTATGTGACCCTTAATTAAGTTTAATAAATAATAAATGCTTTTTTAACCGTATGAACATATTTATTAAAAACCATCAGTATGTTGTGAAGTTTTATTGTTCGATGTTATGAATAACGGGAAACTGTATTTCCAATTTCCTATATCTGCAATGAAATAATGGCGATGATTCATGCGAATACTTTAATATACAGCAGCTGCGTTGTAGTTATTCTGTCACGATGAAGTTTTGACTGGTTGTTATTAGCCGTGCACATACACATTGTGTTAGTGTGCATACACCTTGGAAGCGCTTCCGAGGCCTACGCACATTAGCACAATGTGTATGTGCACGGCTAACAACAACCAGTCAAAACTTCATCGTGACAGAATAACTATACTATTGTATAAATGTTACCTACAGGGGCAGGTAGTGGCAGCGTAAGTGTAATTTAATGCCCCATATAATACCATATTTGTCGTAAGTCGAGAGAGGGAAACCGAAACAGGAGCTGGACAGCAGCATCTTCATGATAATAATTAAACAAAAAAACTACGGTTGCCAACCCAGCATGGGCGTAGCTACCGCCGTATCAGCCGTATCAATGATACGGGCCCCCGGGCCCCGAAGATGTGTGAGCATAAACTCTAAGGACTTCTATGGGCAGAGGCGGATTAAATGTCGACAGCGCCCTAGGCTAGCACCACTTCGGCGCCCCTCTGACGGCTATATATTATAAATTATATAGTTCAGTTGAAAAAACACGAAAGCGGTGTTAAATAAATATCTACCCCAGGAGGGTACCAGCATCGATAATTCTGAGAATCGCTCACTGGGCATCCACGCTTAAACTATCTTCCTCTTGGGCGTGGATGCACTGGCTGCCCCGCGTATTTTGCAGGGGGGGGGGGGCACAACTCCGCTCTGTACACATTCTACACGAAGCAAACGGAGAAATCACTACGGCAGACCATCCCACGCAAACCTTAACGCTGTCCACCACCATCTCAAAACGGCTAAGTTGGCCTTGCTCTTTCTCACCGAGACGCGGTTCTCTCTGGCTCTTATTTATCTTACCCATATTACAAACTGGAACACTCCTTTCCGCCTCGGGCCGGAGTTTGTGTGTATGTCAGACGGGATATCTGTTCTCGACGCCTAGGTAGTCTTGAAGACAAGGACCTGTCCATCCTGTGGCTACGCGTAGACGGCAACGACCATACCCGCGCCTATGGGTGCCTGACTCATCGACCACGTCCAGATGGCTACAGATACCGTGTTACAACTGATCCCATCCGCAGAGATCATGCTTCTTGTCGATTTCAATGCCCACAACCCTAAATGGATCGGTTCTCGTACTACCGATCATGCGGGTAGATCTGTTTACGATTATTTCTTGGCATATGGTCTGACACAACTGGTCACTTCGCCCACGCAGATTCCAGATGTGGAGGATCATGCACCTTCCCTGGTAGCCGTTCCGCTGATTTCTCATCCAGGCAGATATCAGGTCTCCGTCTATGCCCCTCTTGGCTCTTTGGATCACTGTTTGATCTATAGGCTGCCGCTGTGTGTGGCACTATTGAGCAGTGAATTGGGATGGAATTCTGTATTTTTATGCATCCTACCCGGGCGGATTTGCTTCCCGCTGGATAATCCCAACATTGTTGCTGAGTTTGTCATCGATGTGGTGCTTCAGGGGATGGAAAGTTTCATCCCGTCATCTGTAGTGCCTATCGGCGGCAGATCCCAGGCTTGGTCGCTCCTGCAAAATTGCGTCGCAGCAAAAGCAGGAGTGTTACAAGAAGTACCCTTTTTACTGGAAAAGAGGCATTCCATCTTAGTCCTCACGGGTGACAACGCATCTGCATTTTGATTCTTTATTGAAGATAGATGTAGATGTCAATGGGTCACAGCAACCACTTACCATCAGGTGGACTGTGTGCTCGTTTGTCACCCTATTCTATAAAAAAAAAAGTTCCTTCAAAAGAGTTATTGCTAGGGCAAAGTCGGAGCACATTCACAGAATTGGAGAAATTAGTTCGCATTCTTTCGAAAACTTCTGTTCTCTCGCCAAGGCTGCCCAAAGTAATTTCTGTAAGCCTTATTACCATTTCTGCGCGAGGAGGATGACTCGCTGACCCACGTCACAAAGGAGAAGGCCTATCTTTTAAGATATCTTTTTGCGTCCAACTTGTCGATAGATGGAATCTACCACCGACCATCCCAGAACAGGGTGTTCAGTTCACACAATGCGCAGTGCTGCAGTAACGTGGAGGGGGCCTGATGGAATTCTCCAATTGTGCTGAAGACGTGTGCTCCAGAGTTAAGACAAAGACAACGTGCTATCGCAATGTAGCATATCATTGATATTGAACAGCTACCCTGTTCCTTCTGCATATCAATGATATGTTGCATACTAGTAACATTCATTGTTATGCAGACCTCAGAACTGGCGATGCTTTATACACCGGCCGTGTTAATATTTCTCGAGAACACGTCGTCGAGTGCCGGAACAAACTTGTGTCTGAAGTCTCGAATTATTGACGACTAAATATAGTACAGTTTAACCCCAAAAGACAAAGATTTGAGCGTTTACCGCCAAAAAGAATATTTTTTGATATCCCCTTTGTCTTATCTCCTCAATTTCAGGGCACTCCCCTCGTTGCTTCGGCCAACATATGAATCTTTGGCGTCGACATTACAAGAGACCTACAGTTCCGCAGTTACTTGTAAGGGCAGGCTAAACTGCATCAAAAATTTGCTTTACAAAGCGTAGGTTCGGCCTCATGTGAAATACTGTTCTCATCTCTGGGCCGGGGCACCCCAGTATCAGCTCCTTCTACTTGACCATATTCAACGGAGGGCGGCCCGAATCGTGGACGTCCAAGGTCTTTCCGATTGGCTTTACCCATTGGCCTCGCAAAGAGACGTTGCATCTCTCTTATCTTCTACCGCATATACCACGGGGAGTGCTCAGAGGAATTGGTCGGAATAATTTCAGCTGCTGTATCCCACAATCTTACACTGCAACAGAACTCGAAATTCCATCCTCACATTAGTAGATCGCTGGCGATCTACTACTGTGCCATTTACGCTGAATTTTCTGCCTCGCACGACCATACTGTGGAATTAACTACCCCGCGCGCCCCTTTGTAACCATGCGCCCCTAGACACAGGAAAGGCTATCACTATTGTCTATAGAAGCAAAAAATTTAGAAAAACTGAAATCGGATTCAGCTATGAATGATTTAAAAAATAAGTTCGTCGAACAAAAGGCAAGAAAAGTGTATATTTGATTTCAATTGTTTGGCTAGCTTAGTTCCCAGGAGTATTAATTGTAAGTAATAACTTATAATCAATATATGATTATTTTAATTCAATGAGAGCGTTTTTGTTCCTTTTGTGAAAAATCTTTACCCTTCATTTGGGCCCCCCAACAACTTTTGATACAGGGCCCGTCTAAGGCACGCTACGCCACTGCAACTCACCTGCCGCCTGGCTGAGGAGATTTATGTTTAGCAGTGGACTTTGATAGGCGAGTGACATGTGATGGTGATGATGATGACATGTGCAAGTATGTATGTATGAAAACATTTAATATTTCTTCTAAAGCTATACTAATGCTGCGGTATATTTTATTTTGCATAATATAGCTGCAGCATAGCTCTCTAGTTGCAGCATGAATGGTTAATTGGTATTTTACGCTGATATACTAAAAAAGCATTTATCATTAGAGTCATGTGTTCCACCCCTCTACCAACTAAACCGCTGTTTTTGGAAATGTGAAAAGTGTACACAATAGTAGTACCTATATATAATGAAGTTAAAAGAAAATCTATCACAGCTAAGTAGAATTAAGAAGTTAACGAGTAATAGTCGACCAACTTGTAAAATGCACTTGGATTAGTAAAAATTTCGTTACAACTCCATAGAAAATGACCTAAAACTAGCTGCATTATAACTTTGTAATGTTATGGTAAACTGTTAAAAATAAACATTTAATGAAGAAAACGACTTATATGCATTACTACTGAAGAGCTTACTTTTTCATTTGCGGGATGGATAGGGTATTATTACGAGTATCAAAATCGAAAAGTTTTTTTAACCTTTTTTGAATATCATTCCCTATAAGTCATTCAGTTACGATCTTCCTATTTGGGCCCATTTTTAGTCGTTATAGCGGTCAAACTGCGACCTCAATATTAAGAAATAATTGAGGTCGCAGTTTTCAAATATTAACCCTTATGCTGCCGTGTCAGTCACTTTGCACGGAGTACTGCATTTAAAGGATGACTGACGGCAGTGTATGTGTTAAGAAAGCCCACGTATTGTGAGGGGCAACTACGGAACCCTACCTCTACATTGTGTACGACCCGACACGCCTGTTTTTTTTTTAACGTTAAAAATGATCTAATTTTCTCTCAGGTTTGCTTTAAAATATTCAATATATACAAAAAAATGAGCCTGTGCTCAACAGTGGGACATTTATAGGCCGTACAAGTTGCGGCACGTAAGTTTAGCGCTGAACTAAACGTGGAGGGGATAGCTGGACATGGGTACTGTCGCACACGTATCACGTATCAGTACGGGGGACAGAATGCGACTGGAGAGCCAATCAGCGCGTGCGAACGATACGCACGCCCGCCCCGCGACGCGCTTACTATCCCATGATACCTTATTTTCGACATATGCGCAATAACGGACTTACGTGCCGCGACTTTTAGCTTTACTTTATATAAATTGAATAGAATATAATAAAATTAATTCTTAATTATATTTATTATATTCTATTAACTTAATTATTTTAAATTAACTTAATTCTTTATTTTGCTGTGTTCAATACATTACTTAGAAAGAAATAAAATACAAAGGAAATAAACCAAAATATATTTCTCGGAAATACATCAGGAGGTTAATTCCTCTCCTGCTTACGCAATTAATTATTATCTGTATATATATATAAAATAAATTGCTGTCTGTTACTCTCGCTAAATCTCGAAAACGGCTCGAACGATTTTGATAATTTTTTTGTGTGCGTTTGAGTAGGTCCCTGGATGGTTATGATTCACAATTGGACCCGGTAGGTGGCGCTGCTGCCGAGATCTAGAAATCACCCGTGCGAAGCCGGGCGGATTGCTAGTCAGCAATAAAACAGCGTACTGCACTATACATTCCGTATAGAGCAATTACAGTTCGACAATACTATAATATGTCCCCATCACAATTACACAGTAGTGTAACATGAGGGACGTAATTACATGATAACACCAAAGTATGCAAACCAACAGCAACACTACCCATCTCATTGTAACATAGAGCAGCCTCTCGCAACACGATCTTTCTTGCTTGCATTAGAAGAATAACCACAACGGACAGAACCTATCTTTTATCATCAGAAATTCTATCATCAGAACTATCATTCTACGAGTCTCGGCACTCGTAGAATGACTTAGGCGGAATCTCTCGCGCACGGCACCTACAGTGAACTTTATAATGCACAAACGAGTGGGGGTTTCTCGATATACTCCCAATTCTAATACCCACCACCGATATGACACTCCGCTAGAGTGATGCAACCTCTCGCTCACTCTCGTTCATTTTTCATTATTTTATAGACGTGACGTCACATTTTTTTCTAACTTTATGTACCCATATTTTTTTATTCACCGTTATTTTTAAATTAATACCGAATAATAGTATTCTTATTTGTGAGCCATTCGACCTGAAATAATTCGTACTCAGATGACATTACGCATTCAATCGCTAGATGGGTAATAGAGAGTGAATTTATTAGTTTCTTCAAAACAATGGACAATTTGATAAAAGTGGCGACTTAACTAGAGTCAGCAAAGATTTGTTATTGACTGCACTTGCAACCACGTTTAAGATACTCTAAATGTTTTAGTTTCAATTTCATTCTGCCAAAGAAAAAGAAAATTGAAGCTTTTTGATTTAATATTAAGGACAGCAGTGAAGTTAGACAGTAAAAAATCTTTACGACTGCCTTTGTTATGTGAGCTAGATTAGGTTAGTTGGAACAAAGCGTTCTAAAAGCCACTCAACGGGAATTGAATGCACGCTCCCTTTACGTCGATAGCCGTTTCATTTACAGCTATCTTTCACCTTTTTATAATACATTAGTACATAATAAAAATAAAGGACAATTAATTTAAAACTACAGTTTTACTACTTTAAAGTCTATAATCACCATCATCATTGTCCATCACAATCTTATCCTTCTACGGATATCCTCGTTACGGATTTTATCATATTAACAAAGTGAAAAAGTATAATATGCATATACGAGTAAACTTATTTGGTTAACAAATTACTAAATTTAAAAGAAGTAAAAATTAACTTCCAAAAACTAAAAATAATAAAGTTATTTCCCATAGAGCAACACGATCCACCGGCGGATCGGAGGGGAGTAGCCATACGCAGGCGTTACCCTGTGTCAAAGTATAAGTTCACGCGGTCCTATGCGTACAATAAAACTACTTGCAGCCGCACTGCTCACTAGACTACATCTAGTTGCGCGGCTAAATCGAGTTGTTCAGTTTTTTGCTGCAAAAAGAGATCTGCCACGTCAAATTTACAAAAAGATGCCGTTACCTTTCACATATAAGTAATTTTTAATCACCTTATTGCTATCTATTTCTTTTTAAACTTAAGAATAATTGCATTAATAACGGTCGTGTTGTTTCGGATTTGTTTACCAACACAGTCCGCTCACCCTCATACAACATGCAGATCGGTCGAGCGACTGATCCGAGTCTGTTTTCAAGTTGTCGCTGTCACTAAACGTGGCGTACTTTTATAACGTATCTATGTGTGTGTGAAATTGTTAGTTTATTGCATATGTATGTAATTACACTAAGGTTTATTGTTTTAATTGCTATGTGTGAGTTTCGTAGTGCAGACGATTGTTTTTTGTATGCGCAGATTTCTCCCCGCAAAAAATTACTACTGTCGTCGTCTGATCGTACAATTTCGCAAATCATGATGTGCCTGGTTATTTCATTATTCGCCACCATTTCATGATTTGGCCGATGACTTATCCGCCATAGCACTTTATGCCTAATTTATATAATATATAAGTATACGCAACCCTTGAGCCACCAGCCGCACCTTAACTTACTGTCATTGATATTACTAGATAGGTGTTTTTGTATTTTTAATATATTAACAGAATTCAAAGATATAAATTATCGTTCAAATCATGAAAAGACGTTGTATCATGAAATGCCCAAACAGATTACGTTCTGCCCAATTTTTACGATCGGACTATCTCGGATTCAGCTAATATTTTCAGTTCATTAGGTACTTAAATTTTCATCTAACCTCAACTTAGGCGTTTTCAAAACTGACTGGCAACTAAAAAACATCAAGCTTTATTTTCCGTCCAGTATATAGTACTACCGTTTTTGTTTTGGCGGCTTTGGACTAGGCAGAAGGTCAAACAAAAGGGCTTGTGCACGATATTTCTTTTTTTTTACTTCTAAAAGATCTAGATTCAATGGATGTTAAATTGCCGGTCTGTTATTTTTCTATAGGTTGCAGGAGCCGCACTCTCTTATTGCCACCTCCTTTTGCCTTCCGCCATTTCAGATGGTTTTATTTTGATATTCCTGCGGACGCACACTAAACGCGATATCGGTTTTGGTACGTCGACCGATATAATAAAACTTTTTGTGGTAGGTTATACGTTAGCCCATTTAAGCAAAAAAAAAAAATAACAATCAAACACGTTTTTTTTTAATTTTTTTTAAATACTAGTAATGCTATTAAACATTACTAATTTCCCTTTAACCACTTCTTGTAAGCTTATTATTTCAGAAATATAATTTTTCGTCGTTTTTCCAGCGTCTTTGGCACCCCAGTGGTACAAAGCTCTTTTACGTGGTTATACTGTTTCTCTCAATCAGCAATATTGAAGTAGAGCGAATTTGGAATATGAAGCATATATGAAGCATAAATATTCTGAACATAGGAATGACCTTGCCCTTATAAGCAGGAATAGCATACGACTTTTTTGATAATTCCTTCAAACGTTTGGTGAAGATTTACCAAATATAGTTTTTTTTTATAGTTGAACTATTGTGTTAAATGTTTTCAACGTTAATAACTACTGAGGAAGTCAAACTAGATTTTTTACTTCATAATCCAAACGAATTTAATTTAAATAAAATAAAACATATCAATACAAATTTAATTAGAATAAAAATCACGTATTAACTGTGATCTTTCAATAGCTTGATATCAATATCTAAATCTGTCGCAACAGGAATGGCCACAGCGTGGACAACTATACGATTGTTTTTCACGGTTCTTTCGCAAAGCGTGCTCGGATTTATTGTATCGTTTTCTGTTTGCAGGAAGTATTCTTTGGAATCTTTTCTGTCTCCCCCTTTGCCGTCGCATAGGTGCTAATCCCACAACAATTGGTATTATACCCCTCGCAAGGATTTTTAAAATTTCTTTACCTTTGGATTTACATTTACGAATTAAAATTGGCCGAGCTCGTTCAAAATTGCCAAGTTTTTTAACTAGCTTATTATTCTGTTTACTTGTACTAGCATATACACCAGTACTATCTCTCTGCGTAGTGGCGTCAGCAACTCCAGACTTTATAGTTGTATTGGATTTTTGATTCCTATTTCCAGATCCTCCATTTTTACGGTCATTTAGATTAGACGCGTCCTCATCATTATATCTTTCTAAGTGCTGCATTATGTCATTTACCATACAATTATTATCCATCGCAATATTCTTGATTTATTAGTTAATAAAAATTAAATAAAATCAAATAAAAATTATATAGTTGATCTGCCAAACCGACTTTTGTGACAAACTTTAAAAAAAATTAATGTAATAATAATTTTTTCCTCTTTTTATAAGTTTTTTCCTATGCCAGCAAAAAGGACATATAGTTTGTAACCCATACTCTAAAAAGAATATGGGTTACAAACTAGTACACAGTCTACATGATGGTAAGTTTATGCTGTGGTGCACAGAAATCTACATCTATCTTCGAATAAAACTCAAAATGCAGATGTGTTGTAACCCCTGCGAACTAAGATGGAATTCCTCATTTCCAGTGAAAAGGTTCCCCGGTTCTCTGCACTCCCCATACGGAATACAGCAGCAAGTAGGCTGCTATTTTAGGCTAGTATTCTGTGAGAGCGTGGTCCTACCCCGGTCGAGTCGACCCTTTCGTGCTTCATAATATAGATGCCTGCAACATGGCTCTTCTACGTACAACGTAGGTACATATCTATTTATTCAGTATCTGTTGATGGTTTCGATTCTCTATTTCCAACTATACACGGATTGTTTATTATTATTTTATATTATTGTTATTACCCAACGGACCCTCTAACACTTGACATGTAGTGGGGAGGTTCGGCGATCGGCGCTAAATTACAATACTGTAATTGTTAATCAACACTTCTTACATCATAGTTTGACCGAGTTTATAAATTTGCACGAACCAGCCCTCACACAACAGGCTGTTTCATTATTTCAATGCATAATTAGCATTGGACGCTAATTATCTTCGTGTTGTCTGTTTTATTTTAATTCGTCGTCTATACGGACGCAGGGGTTATGGTTCGACCAAGTTCGCTGAGGCTTGAGTGAAAGTGTTGAGTGAAACGGTTGAATGATCGTGTAGGGCCAGCATTAGACGTTTCAATAAATATGAGCACATTAGTTGTCAATGAATCTACTGTATAAAATCAAAACAAGTAATCACTGCAAGGAGATAAAACCAATATACTAACAAACGACTATGGAAATAAACAATTATATTATGACTATCAATCTCAATAGTTTACACTATTAATTTAATAAAACTATTTTTTTTTCTGACTTTATCACGTTTAATGTATTTTTGAACACGCTTCATTTATTTATTCGCCTATCAAAAGTTCACTACTTAAGAAAGGCTTCACCCATAGATTGCCTCATATTTGCCATATTTGCCGTGTTTGGCAGGCGGGTATGCAACTACAGCTTCTTTTAATATTTTGAGTGTATCAGAAAAATTGTGCTGCCCATCTCCTACTTCAATTAACCTTTGTCGCCTTTTCGACACCCACAGGATGATATGAGATAGTGGGTTCCTTTACGCCGCCACTGCACGGCAGATAGAGATATTAGTAAACTTAAAGTTTGAGAATTCTCAAGACCAAGAAGATACGATCTAATCTAAGTGTCGATGCTTGGGACCAGCTACGTGTTTAATGAGTGGACTTTTTTAAAATGTTTGTCTGTGTGTCTGTCTGCCTGTCCGGGCTAATTTTTGGATTGGCTGGACCGATTGTGATGAAACTTCACGAACAGATAGAGAGCAATACCAGAAGTGATGTAGGCTATATTTTATGCGAAAACGTGAAAATTTTTATTTTCAAGAAATCGAAAAATTGATGAAATAAATGGTATTTGAGGAATATCTTATATCTAAATAACGCCACATTATCAGATCCCACTCAGACGAACCCGGGTTACAATAATAAAAATATGCGTGAGTGTCGTGGAACACTCGGTTGGAACGAAGTTCCTTTCGCAGTAAATTATTATTGATTAACAAATACAAATAAATTAATTACTAGCGTCTATTAAAATGAAGCGTCATTTAAATTAAATAATATTTCTTTCATGGCCAGATAAGAAAAAGTGCGAGGGAGATGGATATTAATCCATCTTGCTTTCTTATAGCCGCCAAGGCCGCCTACACTACGTCAGAAGGGGTCGTGACGGAAAAATTTTACACTTTTTCTCGCCTAGTCACCATCCGCCAAATTCGTACCGTCCGAAAGGAACTTCGTTCCAAATATAATGAAAGTTGTTCTATGTAAATGTTATCCAGTTACTGACAGGAAATATGCCAGCTGTGACGGTATGAGATGCGCATTGCGAGCGTAATGCGTTGTACAACAATATGTTCCTATTTAGTAATATCTTAAATTTTGCTGAATCTTGTTTAACTTAATTAATGTGTTCAGAACTTGACAGTCTATGAGGCATTCCATCCAAGTCCTCACGTATGCTAAATATAGAGGATCTATCTATAAAAAAAAAATATTTACTACTAACTGGTACTCGGCGTGTTGCTGCCGCAGAAGAAATAATTGTGGAAGTATCGTTTTAAATTTGGAAGAGTTATATTGTTTAACTAAGAATGATAATACAATAATTGATAAATAACTTGAATGATAAATAACTTTCAAATAAAACATTTACTATGTTGTATTACCTTCGTACAAGTGCGTGCAATAAGTTGACAAAGTTTTACCGCAATCTGATGAACAGTATGGCAGCACATAAAATACGAACAAACAAACATTAATTTTTATATATTAGAAGACTATTATACCACTAAACACTAAGCAAATGACTGATGATAACCCTTGAAAATAAGGTGATCTCTACCATATTGTTTCTAAATGATTTCATACTTAATTATTGTTTAAAACATTAAATTGTAAAATAATATTTAAAAAAAAGTCTCGTTGGGTTTCTTGTTGGCTCTTCCCAGGACGGAGGTTTTTTTCCAAATCAGTGGTGAAACTTAAATGACTTTTAATAAGTATTCTTGTAATCTATATTGAATAACAAGTGAAATTTTTAATTTTTTTTTAAATTTCTTACCATGTTTTTTGTCATATTCTTGCATTGTCATCCAAGTTTTGAGCTATATTCAAAATTTCAAGTTTCCAGCTCATCGGGAAGTTAGTTTAAAATCACTTACTAAATTTCACCCGGAACGACAGACAGACAGACAAATAAAAAAGTGACTTAATAAAAACGTGGTAAAACAAATGATTTATTTTTTATTATTTTTACTTAAAGAATTTAATATACAACGTTATTTTCATATTCCTATATTGCAACCCGATTCTGAGCTATGTTCAAAATTTCAAGTCTTTAGCTCATCGGGAAGTGCAAGAAATTTGAGTTGCAAGATTCCACCCGGAACGACAGACAGACAGACAGACAGACAAACAAGAAAGTGACTTAATAAAAACGTAGTAAAATGATTATATTCTATTCTATGACAACGGATCTGCAGTCCTCTTTGTTTGAAGTTGGTTGCAGATGTCCACAGACTGTAGTAGATTCGTACAGTCAGGAAGACTGTAAGAATGTTTGTTATTTCAATTTTATAAAAAAAGAAAAACAAATAAAGACATAAAAATTATTTTAAGCAAGTACAGCTTGCACTTGTAGCAGTATAGTACTGGCCACTGATTAAAGTATTTTTTTTAATTTCAATGGTCTCATAAATCATTTTGGTAAATGCATTAGTCTAATGAGAATTTGTGTTGTTATTAGTTTGGTTTGATGGTTGGAGGAGTGAAGAGATGGAGACTTAACGTTTACAAATGTGGACAAATTTTAAAACAAAGCTGGTTTGAAATACGTAATTTTACTAGGTGCTAGGACTACTTTTGTGTATGAGCTGGCCTGGGTAGAAGCCATCCTCTCATATATTTATTGCTAAGCAGCAGTGCGTTTACTGCTATATTCTGGTCTGAAAAGTACAGAGAGCCAGTACAATTATAGACTGAGAGGATTCAAACTTAGTCCTCATAAGTGACAACGCATCTGTAGCATTTCTTAATTAAAGTCGGTGGCGGGTGACCATGGGCTGCAGTAGTTACTTGACGTCAGTGCCTATTAGTTAGCTTGTCACTTCAATTTTATGAAAAAAAAACAGACTACACTTTGTAATCAACCCAGTTTTTAGATAAAGGTTAATAGGCCCCTGTATTAAAGTACACGTAAAGTGCGCGTCCATTAAATCTTTAAAGCTATAAAATATATAAAAGGCCTTTATCCAACAGGGGTTTAAAAGAAGACTTTTAAACAAGAAAGAACAAGTAAGCACCTAAGTATTCAAATTGCTTAATCCAGTTTAATTTGCAAGTATGATTGGACGATTCGTTATTAAATTTCTAGATTTCATTTTATTAAAATTCCTGATACACAAGGAAACATTCGTTATGTCTGAATTTTAGACCATTCGTTTTAGTATATTATATTTTTATTTATTTTGTTTTACTTAATGTAGTCCAATGATCTTAAGAAGGAAAATAAAAACCGGACAAGTGCGAGTGGGCACTGAGGGTTTGTCACAGAATAAATAATAGTAGGTTTCGTATAAACTTATTTATGTATGTAGATATAGATAGTTCATCTATTCCGGGAATTATAGCTAAGATAAACGTCATTGAATAAACAAACTTGTGTCTGAAGTCGAGTCTTTGTTAAACAAAGTCTCGGATTGGGAAGACTACATCTAGTCCAGGTTAGGGACCTTCAAGAACCTAGCTTTCTACTGTTTAAGAGGCCGACAACGAACCTACGATTCCCCTGGTGTTGCAGTTGTGCATGGGCGGCGGTCGACACTTACCATCAGGTGAGCCGCACGTTCGTTTGCCTCCGCTTCAATAAAAAAAAACCCATTTTTTAATTAAAATAGTAATGCACCTTCTGAATCTAAAAACTAGGAACAAGCACAAGTTAGTAATATGACTCCAACGAGCCAGTGATTCCTTCAATGGGCAATATATACGGTTTTAAATCTAAGTCCCGGAAAATATGCAGAGCCTATCTATCAAAAGTATTTTTTATTAAATACAGGCTGTATAAATAGGGTGATTATAATATAAAAGAATAGATTATTGATAACAACCACTGGGAATTAGGTGATAGCTAACAATTGGACTACATTGTTTTTAAAGAAAAGAGTCCTGCTGGGTTTCTTGCCGGTTCTTCACAGGGCAGAGGTTTTTTCTGAATCAGTGGTAAAAGCATAAATGGCTTTCTGTATGTATTACTTGTAATCTATGTTGAATAATAATTATTCTATTCTGTTCCGTTCCGTTCTGTTTTGTTCTCTGCGAGGTCTCTGTTCATTGCAAGGTACGAAAGTACGGAACCTTAAAAAGAGTTTTTTTTTTTACTTTTAATATGTAATAAAAATATATTTGACGTTAACAAAGCTATTTCTTGCAGTCACAAGATATAATTTTGTAATAATGCAGCAATCGGCTTTAGACGATAGCAAACAAAGACGTGGGCAACAAGTCTTGACAGATTTTAATTAACTGATAGTAAAGGGTGCGTATTATATTTTATCTACCCCAACGAAAGCCAATTAGTATTATACACTAAAATAATTATACACTAAAATAATTTGGAGTCTTATTAAAAAACAAAGAACTGCAATCTTTATTTAATAATAATTTGAGTTTGATGATAAATTATTTTTGGTACAAAGACTGTAGATGACGACTGCTGGTGAGGTGGACTACTGCTGCTGGCGATGCTGCGCCCTGCCTATTCATTTCGGCCCCGTCGTGGGACACCATAGATGGTAAGTTGGTTCTCTTCTTTCCTGTCTCTATATATTTTCTCTTTTTATTTTTATTTGTATTATATATGAATTATTATTCTTCTTTTTATTTTTTCTTCAATAGAACTATTGTATATCAGAAAAGTAATGAACAGTGAATAAATTTTTCACCTTACGCCCATGGGACGGTAGCGAAACGGCCAAGCCACATATATTGACTAAGGTGTAGAGTTTGTGAAGTTAGGGCTTGTAGAGTTAGGGCATGTAGAGTTAGAAGCTTGGCTCTACATGAGATCTGATAACTTTTTGACAGTGCGAGCTATACTATGGTCTCGTCTTGGCAACATTTTACATGAAAATGTTTTTGGTGGGATTTCACTTCTTTTTGTAAGTTGCTTATGACCAAAAATCCCCTTATTTAAAGTCTGGGGGTGATATACTAAAAATTCTGAAATATGTATTTTATTATTATTATTTATAACAAGGAGTAACAAGGAGTCCCTATATCAATTTTCAGACCTCTAGCATCAAAATTTGCGGAAGTATCATACTTAGTTTAAGGGGTAAAAGTTCGAAGTTTTAGAATTTTTTTGTTGTTTGTGTACTAATACTAGCTTAAATACCAAATTTGAGCTTCCTAGGGCTTCAGGAAGTACCCTAACAATTTTGATGATCATCAGCGAGTGTGTCAGTGACGAAATCCGGTTTTTTAGATATCAATAAAATCTAAAGTATAAGAGCTATGCAATTGATACTTTATATGTTTAATAAGTCTACTATTGATATCATATCACGAGAATTTTGTTTATCTGGTATAATCCAAACCCAAACCCAAGTTATGGGTTCAAAAAAACGACGAAGCGCTTCGAGAAAAGGTAGTTAGTGCTTCGTTTTGGTTTGGTTGGCTCGTCTTGGCGGCAGATGCATGGGTATGGCAAATATGTTGAGTCCATAGAATTATTACGTAATAATTCTATGGTTGAGTCGCTCAGCGCGGTTTCGCGGTTAGGGGAATACGGTCGGACAATATCGCTCGTTTTTTGCAGTCTCTCTTCTAGTTTAGTTAAAGATATTAAAAATCACGTTGAGGTGACAAACTACGTTAAATTGCGTATTAACATTGTTTTTTTTTTAAATAAATGTCGTTACAGATACCATAACAGTATTTTATTGAAAATAATATATCTTTTATTTTCATCCTATGGCCTTTATTTAATCTTGTCAAATCCTCTAAACCATAAAACGGGAGTTGGCAACCTTATACACGACTGTGGTAGTTCCATACAAATTTGTACAGCTGTTCTTTAAAAAGTTTTTTGAAGTAGCTAAACGTTTACGCATTCGATAAGAAAAATTATCACAATTCGGCAAATTTGTACAATATAATATTATTAAGTTATCCTTCAAAACCTCAAGTTGTTTTATCGGCTCCCATCCAAAAACTGTTTTCTTATTATTTATTCAAATATTACACATTGAACAAAATAATTTTATTTAACTAGTACTGATTAAATAATGTAAGAAAAATCATTTAAAATAAAACGCGTTAAATATTTGTTCTAAATAAAATCCATTTATTGGGTTTAGACAGATAATATAGTATTATAAAAATGATATTATGGCATCTGGACCATTTTATTAGCTTGTTCTATGTTTGTAAATTATATTTATTGTACAGAAATAACCTTGTTACAGTACTTATGTGTAAAGCATTCTGAAACAGATAATATATTTCTTCTATTATATGACATAAAATATATTCCTACGTTATCCAGCGTCAAAGGGACAAAACCGTAGACAGAGAATCCAATTCTCTGTCTACGGACAAAACATTCGTTTCGATATGCTCTATGGAGCAAACAATTCAACATCGCTATTAAGGGCAGAGAATTGATGTTCGATTATTTTGGCTAAGAGTTATTTTTCTATTAAACGGTTTGGGATTGTTTATTTACTTATGCTTTATTGTACATACATCACAGAATGGAAGCAGAAGAACAATTATGTAGGTATTACATACATATATGTACAACAGTAATATATCACTTTGAAAGTGATTTCTTCATAAGCGACATGCTCGTTTGCTTGATGTCTTCTATAAAAATACCTATTCTTAAATATTTAACCAAAATTATTCAACTTGGTGATGGGTAGCATCTTCATTAGTGTGAAGGTATAACAAGCACTGCGTTCTTCAACTTACCTATTATCTGCACAGCAGCGTGGTAAGTACATACGAATCTGTTATGTGCGTCACCTGGTGGTACGATTCCTTACCTGTCTAGAAGCTTGTCTCAGTAGGTACCACCATCATACGTATTATGCCGCCGCACGTGCAATGCTGTGTTCCGATCTGAATTGTAGATATAGTAGAGTAATTAAAATGCTGATTCATACACTGACACTACACCCACACCAAATGGGACAAACACAAACAGGATAACGGATGGGGGGCGTCGCACCCGTAGCGCACGACGCGTTCCAGCACACACCGGGTACACACCGTACACCCGCGTACCTGGGCGGTTCTCACCGGCCAGAACATCGACCGACTCGAGCTAAGCAGTCAGAGGCGGGGGTTCGCACACCCCCCTCGGACAGCGGTTAGATAGCTCAAAAATAAACTCAACAGAGGGTACATGATAATTGGTAACAATACCAATTCATAAACCATCATCATCCTCATCCCCATCCTAATTGCCGCCTTTCCACTTTTTAAATAGCCCTGTGTCAGAAGGCTAACAGCGCAAACATCACGAAAATAGAATGCTGATAAGATGAGGTATATGCATTAAAGTACGAGAGCCGTGGTAGCTCAAGGTTTGAGCGCTTGCTATAAATTTTACAGCACTTAAGCAACCTGGGTTCAATCCCCGCTGGCATCGATGGAATGAATAGTTAAATTGCAATTTTAAGTGTTAATTTACTAAGTGCACGGCGGTGAATGAAAACAGCGTGAATCTGACGAATATTTTTTTTTACTTTTCCTTTTATTACTTTTGTTGAAAACATTACTTAAAATAAAATTTAAAAGGCCAAAACAAAACAAAAAGAGCTGATGATCTTCAAACGGCAGAACAGATTTTTTGAAAAATAGCTATGAACACTCTTGTTTAAGACACCTTTCAAACGAAAGAAACTTAATCAAAATCGGTTCATCCGTTCAGGAGCTATAATGCCACAGACAGACACACAGATACACACTACAAACATAAAATACCCCTCTTTTTTGACGGGGATTAAAGAGGTCACTTTAGCGTTAAAGAGCCAGGAGATATTTGCTCACTTTATTTGTTCACTTGACTTCCAAAACTTTTCTTTGTCAAGAACTTTATTGGGAACAAGTGGTTATATAATACAATATGTATGTATAACAATGATAAAAGTTGAGCAATTTAGTCCATTACTTTGCATGAGTGCGACCAAAGTTTAGTTCTACAAAGGAGAACTTCAGTATTAAGAGATTGTAAAATATAATTTGGTGAAAAATGGCGTCGCTCATGCCGCAACTTCGCTTTATCGCGTGGTTGATACCTGGGTAACTGAGGCGACGTAGTGAAAGGTCAAAAAGATCCAAATCAAGTGCATAATGTTTTAGCTTGTGGCCATATGGAATGATTAGGGTTTCCGATATTTTATTTATTTACGAGTATACAGGCCGCATATTATCATCTCGTGGTGCACGTAAGAGGAGACAGAGAGAATCTGAAACAGAAGTGGGCAGCGGCATCTTCCTTATAACAACTCAATAATATAAATAAAACACTGCGGTTGCCACCACGCTTCCCAAATGTGGCGATTATGGGAAAAATGATGAATGATATGAGACAATCCATAAAGAATGCCTATGTTTAGCAGTGACCTTTAATAGGCTGTAATGAAGGAATAAATGGATATCACATACAAAAGTAAAATATAAAATTCGTGTTACAATGAAAAGGTGTCGGTAAAATTAAAAAAGGTGTTGCTGAGTTGCTTTCTACTTCACTCTTAAGAAATTACCTTTTCAAGTTTTCACAAAAGAGCAATAAAGACATCGAATTTCATTTTTAGCGCTGCGGCTTATCTTTGCTTAGTATTAATGCTTTATATTTACGCGTATAACATATTACGTAGGTAATTTCTTTATTATCACATTGTGACTACGGGCAAAGAATATATACACTACGCGAACTACGGGTGACTAGTTATTTTGCTACGTATCAATGGATTTAAGTTTGTTCTATGATAACAAACAATTGAAAACAAAGGAATGTATCCTTTTTAACGGTTAAAGAGATTTAAATTTAATTCGGTTAACCTATAGGACATGTCATGGATTAATATAGGATACTTTTTGTCACGGAAAAATAAATGTTACTGCGAGAGATTCGGTTTCCAGACAGAACAGAAGTATGCCATAAATATTATCTCTTATTTAAATTTAGGTACCATCGATATATATGTACTACGCACTAGATTTGGCATTCCGAACATTCACTATGTTCAAATGAACTGTACTGCAATCCGTACACCTTTAGTGTCATTTAGTGTGACCACAGACTAATATGATGCTTACGCATAGTGTGGCTTCAATATTCATAGAGTGTGGAGCTGCGCTAATAATACGAGATTTCTAATTAAAGTTTAATTAAACCTGAACGTAAATAATAATTCAGTAATCAAATGAATAAATAGGTAATAATATTACAATAGAAAAAATAAATTTCTTCATTTAAATACCTATCTAATCTATTATGACAAAAACTGACCGCGCAGGCGCAACGCGCTTATATCAACTGCGCATGCGCGACTCTACTATCTCCCGCGCATGCGCGAAAACAGAGTAGTGTACATTTTTTGTTTGGAATAGCTTCTCTAGTATGTAGTACATATAACTCAATGTTAGGTACCGTACTTTATTATTAAACGTGTAACCCGCGCATTACTTACTAATTAGGAAGGTATCGGTAACACATGACGTTTATCAACATTGCAATCAATTTGTTATAAATTAATTAGTTGTTTATTTGTTATTGAAATTTCAGTAAAATATCTTAGGTTATACGTGACATTTCCAATCTTGATAAATAAAACTAATTTAAATTCTCTCTACCTTTACCTAAACTTTAATTGAACTAATTAGATGTAAGTAAATATTTGATTTCATTTTAGTATTATCCTTTCATCTTTTTACTTTATAAAATCTATATTACTTATAATAAAATCGTTTGTCCGTATGTTTGTGCAAGCTAATCTCCATAATGGTTAAATCAATTTGAATGTAGTTTTCAGTGACGTATTATGATAAGCTTGGACTAACATTAAGTGATTGTTTAATTCAAATCGCTTGGTAAAATATAAAAAGATATGTCAATTGTAAAATGCGTCTCACGCACGATCGACGGCTTTTTTTTTCTTTTTCTTTCGATCGGCTGCTTTATTACTGTGCGCTGACCAAACGATAGAAACGATATACTTGAAAATAGCGATCTGTTCCAAAAATGTTGGTACTATATACTCGATATCTAACATTAAATCTTATCTTTTCTTCCACCAGTAGCATTTTTGTAAATTTTAACCTATGTTTTAAGTTGAACCTAAATCCACGTTATATACATATATTTGTTTAGTGGTTCTTTAGTTATAAATGTACACTACAGAGTTTCGTTTGTGTATATTAGTAATGGGAATAACTTAGGGATGGGACGTATGAAGTCTGTTTTTTTCTTATAAACCTACAATATTATTATTTTTATTTATAAGAGCTTAGAGTGTAGCTGCGATATTTGGCTTCTTTCCAAAATGGTTTATGTCAAAATAATTTATAGGACAGTTAAATATCAGATATTAAGAAAATTCTTAACCTCATTATATGTGGTTATGGGGGTTGCAAAGGTCAACTATAAGAAATGCGAGAAGGGATATCTAGTACCACATTGCAGCGTATCATAGCTGCAGCACGAATAAGTCAGCTCGAACGGGGAATAACCTCGTTTGTACAGAATACCAGCGTGAAATAGGAGCATAATGCTCATATGTTTCGTATGGTGAGTGACGGGAGCGCAGATCTTGTTTACTAACTGGCCTGGTAACGAGGCATGCCATCTTAGTCCTTAGGTGTGACAACGCTTCTGTATTTTAATGAATAATGTATTTGAATGATTGCCTCGTTGGTGTAGTGGTTGTAGTAGTGCGACTGCTGATCATGAGGTTCCGAGTTCGAATTCCGGGTCGGACCAAAAAAAATCAGTTATTGAGCTTTTCCATCAAGTAATTCTCAGTAGCTACCCGGAGTCAGGAAGTTGGCGTTGTAAGAACACGCACTTCTTTTTACGTGGTAGAGCCATGCTGCAGCTATATTGTGGTTGCAGCACGAATGGGTCGGCTCGTCCGGGGTAGGACCACGCTCTCACAGAATACCAGCGTAAAATAGCAGCTTAATGCTGCTGTGTTTCGTATGGTGAGTGTAGAGAACCGGAGACCCTTTTACTGGCAACGAGGCATTCCATCTCAGTCCTCAGAGGTGACAACGCATCTGCATTTTGATTCTTAATTGAGGATAAATGTAGATGTCTATGGGCCACAGCATCCACTTACCATCAGGTGGACTGTGTGCTCGTTTGTCACCCTTATACTAAGTATAAAAAAGTCTACACACATAGTATGCATCTAAAATAATTTGTAACCAAAAACATGGTTTGAGGTGCATATGAGTGTGTCTTGCAGTGGAGTTACGAGCTTTCAAAGAAAGTATGTATTAGGCGTCACTTGAAATATGCTCAGCGCTCTCTTTATTTTGTGATGTTCCCCCCCGAAAGGGTTCCCACTTTGTCGTGGCGGGATGGCTTAGTAGCCGTGGTTTGATCACCTATGGTGAACTAAGAGGAACCCATAAGGCTGGTCCAAGGTGAAGGGCCGGCTTGAGGTGGCCACTTCGAGTGGGCTTGGCGAGCCCACTGCAGATGTGTGTTGGTGGGCTGCAGCGAGAGGGGTGTCCTCTCTCCCTCCGCTGAAGCCGATGTCCTCTTCACCGCGTTTCTGGCGGGGTCGCACCGTTGATGTGGAGCCACAGACCAGATCCGCCGCTGGGGTCAGGAAAGCTGGTGGTTCCGAGTGCTCATTTTTTCCTACCCCCATGGTTTTCGCGTATTGGATTCGGGGGTCCGTTGCGTAGGTGGAGCTAGAGTCCACGACAAAAGGCGCGCTTTGTGTTCCCGGTGTTCCTTACCTGAGAAGGAGAAGGGGGAGGAGAAGTCCTCTTGCAAAGAAGGGCTGCCATGGGGCGGCTGGCACATGTGGGTCCGCGGATGTGTGCGAAATCGTTCCCGTGACCCTGACAATATGCGGCGAAGGTGGAACAGACTAAAAGCCATGGCGTTTTAGTCTGTGCGAGTCCGACATAACCCGTCTTTGCCCTCGCGAGGTGGGTATGCGTAGGCATTTCTATGAAAAAAAGGGTACAGACTCTCATTTCTGAGAGGATTAAGGAGCAATAAGTCCGGCGCCCGCTCCAGTGCGTGTTAGCGGACTTCACATATATCTTCAAAATACTTTATACGTCGGACATGCAGTTTCTTTAGTTTGTTGGTTTGTTTGTTCAAAATCGGCACTTAAAATTTCGATAACCAATTTTTAAATTGCTGCCAGCTGAAATCGAACTATATCTCGAGTACTTTTAAATATATGGCGTATGCTTAAACCCTGAGCTACCACGGTTTTTTTAATAGTATAATAGTTATGAAATATAAAAACAGTGTATAAAAAATAAGTATGGTACATGGAAAAACTTTTGTAAGTTTTTATTGTACCATCGGATGTTATAAAAAAAATGTCTTTCACAAATGTGGAATCATACGTGATAGCTTGAGATAATATTTTAATGGAATTTATAATTCAATATACAATAATGTTATTCTCACCCACAAGTCCCAGGCCATGTTAATTTGTATTTGCTTTAACATCGTATTATTAATTTATTAAATTATTATTTATTTCTATTATATATTCAATTATTTCACTACATAATGCTATATTTCTAGTTCTAGGTCAGACCTATCGAGTCCTCTTTGGTTAAGTACTTGAAGTTACTTGAAGAACAATCAAATTCTTGGAACAGTTCCAAGTGTTGTGCTCTCCGAATGGATATTATACGATTTGTTTGTATGTCGATATTTTGTAATCACTAGTTTTGTTTGCTCTATGTAAGATACATTTTATAAATAATATTTTTTTATTGAATAAGGGTGACAAACGAGTACACAGTCCACTGGTAAGTAGATGCTGTGGCCCATAGGCTTCTACATCTATTCTTTATTAAGAATCAAAATGCAGAATGCGTTGTCACCCCTGAGGACTAAGATGGAATGCCGTGTTTCCAGTAAAAAGGGTCTCCGGTTTTCTACACTCACCATACGAAACATAGCAGAAAAAAGCTGCTTCTTCAAGCTGGTATTCTGTGAGAGCGCTTGTGCTCGAAGATCCTACCCCGGTCGAGCAGACCTATTCGTGCTACAACCATAATATAGCTGCAGCGTGGCTCTAACACGTATAATCTTCCTTCTTTTTATCTTTTTTTTTTATTCTTTATTTTTCTTTTATTCTTTCCGCCTGTAAAAGTTCACCGCTGGACATTGGCCTCTCCATAGATTGCCTCATGCCCTTGCGTTTTGCCATAGTTGCCAAGAAGGGCAGGCGTGTTAGCAACCTCAGTTTTTATAATTCTTAGTTGTCATCACGAAGGTGCTGCTGCCCATCTCCTGTTTCAGTTTCCTTCTGTGGCCTCTTATGACACCAACGGGAAGCAAGGGGTAGTGGATATTCTTACACTGCCACTACACGGCTATAAATGTTCTATTCCATTCTTTTCTATTTTATTAGGATAACTAAAAATTCTACTCTATTCTTCTCTATTCTACTCTTTACTATTCTAATTTATTCTACTCCACTCCACTCTACTCTTATATAGACGTATGTATGACTCAAACATTTATTGGAGAGTAATGTCAAAATATATTCTGCTAATATATACTCAGAAGTCACTATACGGAGTGTAAGAAATATCCCATGGCTTTTGACAGTTGGCGGTAAAAGCATATTGTATATGCCGAAGGTAAAATATCCAGACCGGCGACGATTAAGATGGGATGCGTCTGATATTGCGATTGTCTAATTGTCTGCCAAGCATGACGATTATGCCGAATCCTCCTTAGAAAGGGAGAGTCGTATGTCCAGAAGTTGACATTTACGGGCTGATAATAATGTTATGATATCCGGCTACACGCAGCGTGGCGAACTATTTCTGCTACGAAACCTAGAATCAGAAATGAAAGGAGGCATTTGGCCAGTTGTTTAATTTAAGCTGATACTTTATTTTTTACATTGCAGCAAAAATCTTTTCGAAAGTTACGTTTCGACCTTTTAAAAATTCTAAATATTTTTGTTGTAAATGATTTTAAGGTTAATCTATATATTAATACGTGAAGAAAAAACTTTGTGCCCCTTTTAAGCATATTGCGTGCATGTACCATTGCAAGATTTGGAATAGTTAAAGTTTATATGGAAAAGCAGTTCAAAAAGCTAAATTTTATATATACTCGTAATATGTGTTACAAGTAAGCACGCAACTACACACTTCAGGTGCAGACAATCGTGCTGCCAATGTTTCTGAGTAAGTCTTAGAGTAATTACATATAGAGTAATTACAAGCATATGTATGTTATTACTCCAAGGCTAATGTTGAACACCTAATAGTCTGTGGTTAAACAGCGTTTATTTTATATTGTGTATATTAGTTATTTAAATATAACAACTTAATATACAAACCTAAAAGTTTAATGAATTGCGGTATAATTTCGACCACTAGTAAAAATTATTGCTAGATCAGCTGTCACTCTTTTGAAACAGATAAAAGAACTTTAACAAGTAAGTTCGTTTAAGTGTCACTTTGACATTTAATTAGTGAGAGTGAAACTAAGTTTTTCTGCTTTATTGTATTGCGACAAGTGACTAACAAGCGTTGACTTTTCAAGATGATTGAATCCAATTTACACTTATTTGTACCTAGCACCATTTAAGAACATCAAGGCCTCCTTTTCATTTCATCATCATCATTACAGACCATCACAGATCCACTGCTGAATATAAGCCTCCCCCAAGTTATGCCACATAGTACGGTCCTGAGTCACCTGCATCCATCGACTTCCTGCATGTCTTATCAGGTCATCACTCCATCTAGTGGGGGTTCGCCCTACACTTCGCCTATCAGTACGAGTCTGCCACTTGAGAACATTTCTTCCCCATCGGTTGTCGGTTCTTCGAGCTATATGGCCGGCCCATTGCCACTTCAGCTTACTAATCCGTTGGGCTATGTTGGTCACTCTGGTTCTACTGCGGATATCCTCATTTATAAGTTTATCACGCAAAGAAACCCCGAGCATAGCTCTCTCCATAGCTCGCTGAGTGACCTCAAACGGCCAGCAGTGAAGGACCACGTCTCAGATCCATAAGTCATCACTGTCAACACGCACTGGTTGTACAATCTCGTTTTCAGGTTTTGAGGTATACCTGACGAGAAGATGTGTCGTAATCTCCTTTCATTTACCCATTCATAATATTATCAATGAAATGAAATAATAAAGTACTGGACGTTAGGTATTTATACCATTATTTCAATATTTTTAGATAAGAAAGCGGAACAGTGTTTTTTTTTGTTAATTTTTTTGTTCTTTTGTTTGTTTAAACACGCTTATCTCCTGAAGTACTAGTCAGATTTGAAAAATTCTTTTTGTATATGATAGCCAGATTCATGAAAAATAGTATAGGTTATCTAGCAGTAGGCTACACCACTCAGCTAGCTTTAAATATTAATTTTTGTTAAGCAAGTTGGAAGAAAAAGCGCTCCCGAATAGTTTATCCGTGTGCGCTGGCGTAATGGTTAGTGATACGTACGTAACGTAAATACAATATTCTACAAAAATATTGATTTTTACTTCATCTGAAAAAAAAAACCGAGATACTATATGCCTATTTCTTAACATAAGCCACAATGAGGTATTGTGTGACAAAAAATTAATATTGAAAATTAAGAAGTGATAAATGAGCCTTATTATTAGCATGGCATATTAATCTTTACGAACGAAAGTTACTTCATCATCAGGATTTTTTTTATGAAGACAAACTTAGCTCTTTATAGCATGTTATTTGGACGCATAGTTTAAGAGATAATACAAAATTAAAACAATTCAACACTCGCCTCGGCGCGCGAACGGCGCATAACCTTAGCCGACCGATGAGAACCGAGAGAACCAATATATTTTAATACCACATGAAAATGAAACGTGGTAGAGCCATGCAGCAGCTATATTAATTGTATAATTGTAACACGAATGGGTCGGCTCGACCGGGAAAGCACCACGCTCTCACAGAATACCAGCGTAAAATAACAGCTTAATGATGCTGTATTTCGTGTGGTGAGTGTAGAGAACCGGAGACCCATTTTAATGGGAAAGAGGTTAGTCCTCACGACTGACAACGCATCTGCATTTTGATTCGCAAACGAGGATAGATATAGATGTCTATGGGCCACAGCAACCACTTACCATCAGGTGGAGTTTGTGCTCGCTTGTCACCATTATCCTATAAAAAAACGGTAATAAAATATTGTCTATACTGAAGTATTATAAATCAATCAATTAATCAGTGATTTCTTAAATTATACGCGGGTGAAACCACGAGGCACAGCTAGTTATATGATATTAATAAATATAGTTTAAGAAATTATTCGTGTAGAGTAAACAACCGAATCATCGTCATCACAAATATTATAGCCCTTCACAAGTCCACTGTTGAATACACGCATCCCTCAAGGAATATCGTAAAGCACGGTCCAAAGTCACCAGCATCTATCGACTTGCTGAGCGTAGTGTAGGGCAGTCAAAATGGAGGACGACTCGGTAAGACTACGCTCGTGCAGGATACCAGCGAGAATCAGAAGCATAATGCTGCTGTTTGTAATGATAATTGACTAAAACCGGAGAGTCTTTTAGCAACCGCACTTTTTATTATTTTAGTCGTGATCAGAAAGATGTTGTTACCCATCTCCTGTTTCATATTCCCCTCGTCACCTCTAACGACACCCACTGGATGATATGGGGTAGTGGACTCTCTTACGCCGCCTCTACACGGAAAAACATTTCGCAATGAATTCAATATATTGAATTAAATTTATCCATCAAATAAAATGCTACCAACAAAAAGAACATATAAAGCTATTCCCATGTCTTTGCGTATGACTTGAGGCCAGGTCGGACAAACATTTCGTATTTCAGACACAATTTTGACGCTCGAGAATCGACAATTTTTTCGATAATATGAAAAACATGTTATATTCTTAAGTTACAGCATATATACATCCCACTGCTGGGCACAGGCCTCCTCTCATTTCTGAGTGGGTTTTAGGGCTTGGAAATGTCCACCGCGCTGGCCCAATGCGTGTTGGCGAACTTTACATGTCTTCGAAATACTTTTTTTCTTATTTCTCAGACATGCAGGTTTCCTCACGATGTTCACCGCCGAGCACGTGGTAAATCAGCACTTAAAATTGCAATTAACGATTTCATTGGTGCCGGCGTACCCGGGTTGCTCGCGTACTGTGAAATTGTGATTGTGAATAGTTATATTACTTTTACAAACATCGAAAAATGCATTAGCTTTCTAAAAGTTTAGGATTGCTAGAAATATGTTGTTTAATATATCGTATACAGAAAATCATTGAAAAATCTCTATGACTATTCACGATGTAACTATCTAAACTTCTTTGTAAATTTAAAAAAAAACTATCATTTTAAGATAACATACATTTGACTTGTATTCATAAAATAATAGAATTTTGTACAAGTTAGGTATGATCACAGTACCTACACTACAGCCTACAAAAGTTCACTCCTCCATGGTGTACTTACCATATTTGCCACGCTTGGCAGGCGAGTTGGCAATCGCAGTTTTTTTATAATTTTGAGTTGTTATCAGGAAGATGCTGCTAAACATCTCCTGTTTATGTCTCTCGCCTCTCACGACACCCACGGGATAATATGGAGTAGTGGATATTCTTACCCGCCACAACACTGTTAACGTTACTGCTCACTTAATAATATTCCTATATTTTAATTTTTAATCAATTACTTTGAGAGACCCTTCAATTTTGAGCATTTTAGATTAAAAATCAGTTACGAAAAGTTATCCTTTGAAGTATTTATCTGTCCGTCAAATCTCCTTCATCCTTACTTTAATAAATTCGCTAAGTTTTATCTTATTCCATTAGCCATTAGTGTTATTAAAATTAATAGTATTTAAAATTAGAATTACACTATTGAATTATTCAGAGGTAATTTTATATTATGTACCTACGTAATATTATATAAGTTTAAGTCCTCTTTTTCGTTTATATTTCAAATACATAACTAAATTAGGCACTAAAGTGTTATTCCATCGTGATCCATCTTTGTATGAAATCCGAGAAAATTGCACACAATCATAATTTTGTCTATGTGTGGGTTGGGCGTACAAAAGTAAAGCGAGAAAAAGATATCGCTGTTTCTTTCCTTCGGGTTGATTCAGATTGCCATTTTAAAAATTAGATACAAATATAATTATTATATCGGAAGAAACTGTAAATGTTGATTCTGTGCTAAATACTAATTATAGTATATATAATTCTCCGAGGTTTGCACAATTAATTGACCTATTAATTGATTAAAATTAAATTATAAAATATTAGCAGAATTCTATCAAGAGAAGCAATGAATTAAAAGAAAAAAATGACATTTGTTGGTCAATTTCTTTCATGTTGAAAAAATGTTCTCAAGTTGTGCTTTTTGCTTAATCGCAGTTATTGTCGGTTCAGAATACTTTGTTTTCGTTTGTAGGCATTTCCTCGCGATTGTGTATGTAAAGATTTTTTGTGAGATGTTGACTCTGTATGAGATATTGACTATAAATTAATACATTATTTTAAAATTTTTGCATGATGTGTGGTAAGAATCGAAACTGAGTTAAGTGTAATGTGCAAACAAAAAGCAGAAAATCATCTTATCACTTTCCGGTAGCGGAATGATCCTCGAGGCTTGCTCATCCGAGCTTATGACGATCTACCCGTAACTCTCGTTCTGCTGCATGTTAATGATCTGCTTTTGCATGCCATCTATGAGTATTCTAACGACACTTTATAGACGCGTGTTAATTTTTTTTAGTTTGGAGATGGCTTTCTTCTCTCTATAAAGAGTAATTGTGTTCAGTGCGTTGTACAAATGTACAGCATGTAAATATTATGTTCTATCTATATAATATGTATCAAATTGTGTGTATGTAATGCTATTATATCTGAACATTTCATTTGATTGACACGTAAAATAATTAGCGGCCGGGACATGGGTTTCTAATTATGAGCGCACTCAAAAGCGGCGGTTTGGCGCGCGCTCCATCTGCTCAAAGATATGAAGTACATTATTAAAAATGTATTTTAAGCTTTATTACGTCCGTTCTATCCACAAAACTTAATTTAAAAAAATAATTTCTCGGACTACAAGAATCTTGAGTTAGTAAATTAAAAAAACTAATAACGAATGTTACTACCTAAACCTAAAGTAAAAAACTAAGAGTGTTTAGTGAGCCTGCATAGGTGCTCGACGAGTGAACAGTCCCCACTGTCGGCGATAGCCTTCAGAACATTCTTGCGGCTGCCGCGAACATGCCGTAAAAGTTAGCCGGCTTTCTTTTGCTGTATGGCCGGGAAACTGTCGTTCCCTGCGTGTGCGGTCGTGCTAGAGGCACTGCAGTATCGTGGCAGCCTCAACGATGCCCTGAATGCGTTATTGTATTATACTCGCAGGGCGTTATACGACTTTTATACTTAAAAGTCATTTAACGCCCTGTTAGTAGTTGACCCACAGACTGCTCGAGTAAAATGAAGTACAGTAGGCTTTAAAAAGCGTAACCTTGACAGGTGTTAAGTAACGAGCAAGCCCTGCGCTCTCCTTCTATATTAATACGAAGCTTTAACTTCCTTAAAGAAAAGTAATGTTACTTACTATAATAATATAATAAAGCGGAAGAGTTTTTTGTTTGTTTAAACACGCTAATCTCTGGAACTACTAATCCGATTCGAAAAATTAGTTTTCTATATTATAGATAGAATCATGAGAAATAGTATAGACTATCTAGAATTAGGCTACACTTCTCAGCTAGCCTTAAATATTGATATTAGTTAAGCAAGTCAGAAGAAAAAACGCTCCCGAAATGATTAATTCGAGTGCGCTGGCGTAATGGTTAGTGATACGTAAATACAATGTGCTACAAAAATTTAGATCTTTATTCCATCTAAAAAAAAGTCCGCGACACCATATGACTATTTCTTGTACATAAGCCACAATAAGGTATTTTGTGACAAAAATTATTGAAAATTAAAAAAAATTATGAGCGTTATTATTAGGCATGGCATATTAATCCTTACACGAACGGAAGTTACTTCATCATCAAGACAATGTTATGAAGATAAACTTTGCTCTTTATAGCATATTATTATGACGCAAAGTTTAAGAGGTAATGAAAAATTAAAATAATTTAACACGGCTCGGCGCGCGAAAGACGCATAAACCCTAGCCACCCGATGAGAACCGAGAGAAACCAGCAGTGAACGCTTTAATGAGCGAGGTTAGTTCAATCATTTTAGCTAAAAAAAATTGCCAAAATTAATGGAGTACTTTTATCAATGTGTAGGTACAAAATGATCCTTGATAAATTGCTTAATCTTTAAAACTAATAAACAATAAAAACCGCGCTTCGGGTCACTTACTGGGACGCGGGGGCGACGCTTACCCGGGAGGAGGAGGAAGAGTGGAAAAAAATTAAATTCGCTCTATAACGTACATATGCCGATAGATAAAAGTACTCCATTAATTTTGCCAATTTTTGCATACATTGCTATCTAAAATGCTTGAAATAAATGTCATAACAATTTGCGCGGCTCAGACGTGTGATAGACGCGTTGAAACAGCGGGGCACAGCTAGTAAAATATAACCCAGTCTCCTGTAATAGATTTTATGCAAAAATTTATCACTTTTATGGTATATATAGTCTTCTAATTATTGACAACAACTTCGACAAATATCAATTTCACCATGGTTATGGTGCACCTCATCAATATTCAGGTGGTCATGGTGTACCTCATCAATATTCAGGTGGTCATGGTGCACCTCATCAATATTCAGGTGGTCATGGTGTACCTCATCAATAAGCAGAACTCTGGCTACTTATCAATGGTGATATATCCAATTAAAATTCTGACTGGTGATGGGAGTAGCAGCACCAATGTAAGGTATTTATTAATTAGCTCTGCATTCACCAAATCTTTTCTGCGTGGTAAGTGTGGACAATTTTTAAGTTATTATTGTTCGCTTAAGAAAAGCTGTTAAAACAAACAAAGAGAGAAAATAATGACCTTAAAGATTAAAGATGCTGTATGAATGTGGCGAACTAGAAGAATAAACATGTTCATTGCTATAGGCAATCTGTCAGGCACACTTGGTATGGGTATAAAAGAATATCAGCAGACGTGAGTTCCATAATTTTCCCAATTTATCAGTATCCTGCAACAACGACGACTTGCTTGTTTACTACCAACATTTGGAAAATCTCCACAGTGATTTTATTTAAATATTCCAGGACATTTTGAAATTGGAAATACCAGACTGGGTGTTAGATCCTTCTTCAAATGTCAACGTAACAGTATCACCCCAGCTGTAAGAAGAACTTATAGAACTGACAACGAACGAGGAAATAAAATCAAATTCAAAATGGCTACCAAGAATTTTGGCTACAAAAGTCAATCCCGCTGTTGTACTCTGGATTGTGGTCGATCGTTCAACGATTTTTAATAGCATTTCCATCGTCATGTTTGTGTGAACGTGGATTTAGCGCTGTGACAACGCTGCTTACTAAAAAAAATCGTTTGCATGTTACCGAACGCGGCGAAAAAATCATCAAATTCATCCATCTCATTAGATTAGTTTTAAAACTAAAATTGATTACCTATCTATATTGTTTTTTTAATTTGATTAAAATTCTTAATATTATAAAGATGTGTTTTAATTGCTCTCACTGGTAATATGTCTAGTTTAGAATGTAAGTTTAAACACCGAACCGACTAATATAGCACACCATAATTTTTTATTTTTTTATTTTATATTAGTGATCCACATACGTATGTAGGAGTACATAGAATTATATTAGTATGAGAAATATGGTGTAATGCTTCCCTTATGGTTTTTACTAACTCTATACAATCACATGTGGTTCTAAAATCTTTTTCACCTATCATAATAATACAATAGTCCCACATATCGTCTCCATGCAATTTTTTATCATGTTCCGAAGTAAATATTTAATATTACTATTCGGCGAGAAATAGCGGATGTAGTCAAACTGTTTATTAAACTACTACCACTACCCCATGATGAGCTGTTAGTCAGGATACACAATTTGGGTCTCTTACTTTGATCAATTTCTGAGTTTACATTACTCGTATGCTGAATTAGCGAGGATTCTTCGGATTCTTTAGCTTGCACTGCCTTTTGAAGGGTTATAATTTGATGATTAAGGTCCACTATTTCATTTTTGGCTGACTTCAGTTGCAGCTCGTGATCTTTAAGATTCTGCTGGAGGGTTAGGATGTTCCTGCTAGAATTCATCTGTCTTGTCACTGGATGTCCTGGATGTCCTGGGCGTTGTGGCTATTATATTTATATCTGAATATCGTAGGAACTTCTAATTTTATTTTTGATGTTACAATTTGATTTACTTTCCTTTGGCGGTGTTTTGGATAGAAAAGCCAATGTGTTCTTTCTTTGATAAGGTTGGACACTTGTGAGCGGAGGTCGTTATTGTCTAGAATAATGTTTTCAAGTTCATTTTGTGTTATGGCAGGTCCATTCGTAGCTGTTCTATGATGTCTCTCATGTCCTGAATAGAGACAGCTTCCGTCACTCTGTAATCCATACTTTTGATAACAAGGTTTCATCAGTAGTTAGATAATCGGAAAACATGTCTGTGGTTTCTTTTCCTGATTCTGTGCTAGCTGGAGTAGACAGTGGCGTGGTCTCCTGGGCAGTATTAGAAGATAGGATTGCATTATCAATATTGTGCCAACATCTTCTTCCTCAATGTCACATTGCTCTCCTCAGAAGTTAATAAAGTTTTCCAGCTATTTTTTATCGCATGATCCGCATTGCCATTTTTACTCTTGTCTGGATTGCTAACAGAAAATTCAAAATATTTTTTGCACAAGGTGCACACAATTGTGCTTTTATAATCAACACGACTTTTACATTTATAGCATGTAACATGTATTGCCCTCTTGCGGACGCTGTTGGTATCACTTCTAATCTTAGACGACATAGTTAATTGATAATTGATTGATTGAACGGTAATAACACCAATTTCTCACGCCGCCTGCTAGATGTCGCTGTGTATCTGTATATGTCTAACAAATAAATGCACTGATTGGTTAATTCAATCGGTCATAGTTCAAGTCTACGAAAAAACGATCTTTTTATTGCTTCACAACAACAACAAAAAAAAACCTTCGGTGCACTGATATTATCACAGAGTCAAGAATACTTATTTATTATTACTATTACAACTGTTGTTCACTAGTTAGGCGTCAATGTTTTATTTTAACTTTGTAAATTTTGAAAAACTTACGTATTGTTCACAGCACAATTTTGTCCAAAGTTTGTTTCTGATCTCATAGATAACAATCACACACAATGGTCACACATCAATGTTTTAATTTACATATATTTAGTTCACCACAATAATAACTAAACTATATTTTTAATTCAATTAAAACTACGGAGCTGATGTAAACAAGAGCACAGTGCTGCCACCTCTAAACTAATGTTAGTACCTAAACCTAAAGTAAAAAACTAAGAGTGATTTAGTGAGCCTGCATATGTGCTCGACGAGTGAACAGTCCCCACTGTCGGCGATAGCCTTCAGAACATTCTTGCGGCTGCCGCGAACATGCCGTAAAAGTTAGCCGGCATTATTTTGCTGTATAGCCGGGAAACTGTCGTTCCCTGCGTGTGCGGACGTGCTAGAGGCACTGCAGTATCGTGGTAGCCCCAACAATGCCCTGAATGCGTTATTGTATTGTATACGAGGGCGTTATACGACTTTTAAGTATAGTTGACCCACAGACTGCTCGAGTAAAATGAAGTACAGTAGGCTTTAAAAAGCGTAATCTTGACAGGTGTTAAGCAACGAGCAAGCTCTGCGCTCTCCTTCTATATTAATACGAAGCTTTAACTTCCTTAAAGAAAAGTAATGTTACTTACTATAATAATATATATAATATAATAAAGCGGAAGAGTTTTTTTTTGTTTTTTTTTGTTTTTTGTTTCTTTAAACACGCTAATCTCTGGAACTACTAGTTCGATTCGAAAAATTAGTTTTCTATATTATAGACAGAATTATGAGGAATAGTATAGACTAATCTAGAATTAGGCTACACTTCTTAGCTAGCCTTAAATATTGATATTAGTTAAGCAAGTCAGAAGAAAAAACGCTCCCGAAATGATTAATTCGCGTGCGTTGGCGTAATGGTTAGTGATACGTAAATACAATGTGCTACAAAAATTTAGATCTTTATTCCATCTAAAAAAAAGTCCGCGATACCATATGTCTATTTCTTGTAAATAAGCCACAATAAGGTATTTTGTGACAAAAATTATTGAAAATTAAAAAATGATTTATGAGCGTTATTATTAGGCGTGGCATATTAATCCTTACACGAACAGAAGTTACTTCATCATCAAGACAATGTTATGAAGATAAACTTTGCTCTTTATAGCATGTTATTATGACGATTACGACAACAAAGTTTAGGAGATAATGAAAAATTAAAATAATTTAACATGGCTCGGCGCGTGAAAGACGCATAAACCCTAGCCACCCGATGAGAACCGAGAGAAACCAGCAGTGAACGCAGCAGTGAGCGAGGTTAGTTCAATCATTTTAGCTAAAAAATTGGCAAAATTAATGGAGTACTTTTATCTATCGGCATACGTACGTTACAGAGCAAAGTTGCATTTTATCTACTCCCCCTCCCCCTCCCGGATGAGCCCCCCCCCCGCGCCAGAAACATAGTCCCGAATCGCGGTACATAAAAAAGTGTGTAGGTAGGAAATGATGTATGAATGTGGCGAACTAGAAGAATAAACTTGTTCATTGCTATAGGCAATCTGTCAGGTGAACATATAAAATAATTAAATATTGAGATGCATTATTTAATTGTTATATAATTTCACAATATTAAAATTGGTATGGCGGCCATTTTGTTTTCCGCCTTTTTTTAGCCATGCCACATTCCAGCTCCATCATCAGATCAACTATATGCCATAATAATATTGCATTGTCATATTAGACGTCCACCATATTGGATTTAGAATGACGTCACTTTAGTTATTGTGTTTCGCTCATCAAGCCCTTTCATTTGATACCCATATAATAGGGGTTACTATGGAAATTATATATCGCTATTTTGTGACGTACGACATATTGGATTAAGAATGACGCCACTTTACTTATTGTGTTTCGCTCATCAAGCCCTTTAATTTGATACCCATATCTTAGGGGTTATTATGAAAATTATTAATCGCCATTGATTGCCATATGATAGGGATTGCTGTGGCAATGATAAATCGCTATTTTGTAACGTCCGCCATATTGGATTAAAAATGGCGGCATTTAAGTAATCATGCATTGTCACGTGAACGAAACGTTCACTTTTTAGCCCCAAATTTTAGCCCGATAGCTTTAGTGAAAGTGGGTTAAATATTGATTCCAAAATTCCAGGACGTACATACAAGTGAAGTTAAATTAAAAAAAAACTTTTACTTTAAAGTTGGATCACCTTGGATCCGGCACAACATTAGTAAAACTTGGAAGTTAAATATTATATTATGTAATTTTAACAAATTTTATTTTCGCCGTAACTTTCGTGTGCAGTGCAGTCACTGACCTCTATATATGAACTGACTATACACCGTGACATAATGAGGCGATTTGATTTTCGCCATTTTGGCGCTGACAGCAGAAGTGAACGTCTGCGGAACTAATAATAGAGATAAGACAGTGTGACAAAATATATCGATAAAAATTCTATACCCAGGCCTACCCGCAACGCCCATTCTATTTATGTATCATATTAATATAATGCCATACAATAAATAAATGTATCAATTAATACCTAGGCCTTAGACGCAAGCTTTATACTTCATATAAAACCAAGATCGACGCTGCGTTGGTCTATCTATGTTTTTATTCGTAACTACAGAACGGATTTTGTTCCGGGTTTCAAATGAGGAAATGCCTACTGGCACCTACTAAAACCCCATGGTGTTCCACTATCGCCACAGATTGGCAGGGCCACGGAAACGCTTTCAAACAGGTTAAGGTTTGCCCACGAAGTTATTCTTCACCTCTTTACCGGATACGTGGTAAGTCAGCACGTAAAATTAAAACTTGAACAAATAGGCGTACGAGGTACTAGACTTATTTAAAGATTAATAAACAAACCGTAGACAACGGGTCAAAATAGGAGAGCACTGTAGTCATGACTACCATTACCTGCGGTGTCCCACAGGGGAGTGTTTTAGGCCCGACTCTATTTTTAATTTACGTAAACACCCTTTGTAATATGTCGCTACAAAATGGGCACGTGCTCACGTGGTCGAAGCTGGGAAGATGTTCGACACAGCGCTGAAGAAGGGTTAGCCAAGGTTGCAGAGTGGTTAAGAATACATTTATTAACTCTCAATACATTTAAGACAAACTATTTATGTTTTACTAACTACAATAAAACTCAACCAAATTTTAATATTAAAATTCATTCTTGTGTTGACCTTAACAGCTCTAACTGCTCGTGCACTCATATGAACAAAGTATCCAGCACAAAATATCTTGGAAAACTATTGGATCAGCGTTTATCCTGGCATCTACATATCGAACTTTTAATGACAAGGATTAGAAAATTCATATGGTTTTTGAAAGATTTTAAGACATCTCGCAACAACACAAATATTAAAACAAGTGTATGTTTCTTTAGTTCAATCAGTTCTGGTATATTGTATTAGTATATAGGGAGGAGCTACAAAAACATAGTTTTTTGGATTTGGAGAGAGCTCAAAGATCATTACTGAAAGTTATGAATTTTAAGCCTCACAAATTCCCAACACAAGATTTATACACCCTGTGTGATCTTCTTACTGTTCGCAAGTTATACATACTATTATATACTCTTATTAGCTTTTTAACCGCGGCTTCGCTCGCGTGGTCTTCAATTTAGAAACATCATTGTCAGTTTGTCAAATAATTTTAACTGACCATATTATCATGAAATAGCAATTTTTCATGATAATATGGTCAGTTGGTTTAGTTATTAATATCGTTAAACGATCTCTATTCATTGATTTGGCTAAGCTATATCATGACATGGTCAACAAACAGTGATAAATATCTTGAAATGACACCATTTCACGAAATAATGATTTAATGAGTATTTTGCAATAATTGCAGGCAGACCAGTTTTAATCAGTTTACATACAGATATAGTATCAAACGTATGAAAATTGATATTATAGATAATGAACTAAAAAGTTCAAAAAAATATCAATTTTATATATACGTTTGATAGATGTCACTATTATCTATTATTTTTTAAATTTTAATTATTACACTTTTAAAATGAAATAACGATTAAATTAAACGTTAGGATTTTTAAATAATTTTATAAATCTAGTCATTTAAATGAAAGTTATTTATATTATTTAATTTATTAATTACTAAAGGCAAAATATAGACTTTTTATATGACAGTCCCCTAAACTTGTTTTTTCAAGAGTATATTAGAATTACAGACACGACTTTTCTACAGACTTATTATATATATAGATTTGTATAATTATTTAAACAAAGAATTGAATGTTTATTTAAAAACGAGTAAAGAATATAAGATACTTCTCATTGAATGGCTCAACACGGCCTACAACACTCGCCGCACGCACACACATGTACTCACGCACTCACACACACACACACACACACACACACACACACACACACACACACACACACACACACACACACACACACACACACACGCGCACACGCACACGCACACACACGCACACGCACGCAAACAAACACACACAGAGATAGATAGATAGAGAGAGAGAGAGAGAGAGAGAGAGAGAGAGATTAATTAATTTATCGATGTAACTTTATTCTTGTGCCTAAAGTATTGTATACTCTTCCTTAGAGCGAGTTTTCCTGTCACAAGTATTGAAAAATACTTAAAAGGAGAACTCTGTGTACTGGTAACGATGTAAATTTAGTGAAACAGAATAAATATGTTTCGATTTTTGATTTTGAAGTACATATAAGCAACACACTTATAACACGAGAGTAAGTGTAGTACTAATTACACTTATAAACGTGGTAGAACCTCACTGTAACGTACAGCCGAAACACGAATAAGTCTGCCCAACCAGGGAAGTATCACGTACTCGTAGAATACCATTGTGAAATAACAGCAAAATGGTACTATGTTTCGTGTGGTAAGTGTAAATAGGAGACGCAATTTATTGGTAAGTCATTTCATCTCAGTCATCAGGGTGACAGCGCATATGCGTTTTGATTCATCATGTCTATAAGCTTCAGCATCCACTTACCATCAGGTGGACTCTGTGCTCGTTAATCATCCTTAATTTTATAAAAAATTTATGACGATTGTTAGTTTCATCGTTCTCCTAAGTTGAAAAGATTTGACACTATCACCTCACAAGGACAGTAGTGAATAGCGACGATATTCCTCTGCCTGATTAAGGTATGGCAACAATTTGCGAATACTGTACTACACTTTACCCTTTTGAGTGGAATTTTGTGGTAGAGCCACGCTGCAGCTATATTATGGCTGTAGCACGAATGGGTCGGCTCGACCCAGATAGGACCACGCTCTCACAGAATATCAGCGTAAAATAGCAGCTCAATTCTGTTGTGTTTCGTATGGTGAGTGTCTCTACACTCGGTTTTCTAACCCAAGCTTTCTCAAAGTGGGCTATTGCCTACTTTGGGAAAGCCCTTGTGTGCGTTGGCAACCTAGAGGGGGGCGTTAAGGGGCCCAGAAAAAAATGGGGGGCGTTGGCGTGGTTTAGGGGGCGATGGTTGATTTTTAATTTCATTTAGATACTTTATATTTTAAAATTTACTAAAATTAAAACCTACCTACTAATCAATATCGAATAATTAGTTTATATTTCTGCCCTGTATGATGGTATAAAAACTAGAAATACTTAACATAGATTTCGTAGGATAGCCCATACGCCATATGCAATCAAGTTGTAACAAGTTTTTGCTAAATAACGCTATAGTGCAATCCGGTAGCAATCAGCTGGTTCATCGATACTTGTCTTAACTTGCTCAGTACGATTGAGCGTCGAAAGAGATAAAGGAGTTTGTGCGTGTTTGTCTTATTCCTGTTGGTGCGTGCTGTATTTAAATCCTATATAAAAGTTCGTAATAATTTTTATATTTTCATTAGTGGTTTCGCGCGCAATCTTTAAACAAGTATTTAAGTTCAACACTTTATTTATATATTTGTAAAAACAAAGCTATGTTGGATGCAAAAAAGAAGAGACGGCAATATAGTGCAGAATATATTAAATATGGATTCATATAAAATTCGACAAATCCATCTTTGCCTTTGTGCCTTCTTTGTTCAAAAACATTTTCAAATGAAGCGATAGAGCCTTCAAGACTTCTAGATCATTTGAATAAAATGCATCCAGATAAGAAGGACAAAAATGTAGCCTATTTTCAAGACCTGGAAAAGAAGCATAATGCTCAGCCAAGTGTATCAAAACTTTTTTCGGTGGCTGCAAAGCAAGACGATGACGGACTTCGAGCTTCATACAATATCTCTTTGTTAATTGTTCAAAAAGGTAAATCACACACTATCGGAGGAACGTTAATTTTGCCAGCAATAAAAGAAGTTATAACTACTGTGCTCCATAAACCGGCCGCAGACATAATTCGAAAAATTCCTTTGAGCAATAGTTCTGTGCAAAGACGAATTGATGAAATAGCTGAAAACGTTGAAGAGTCATTGTGCAATCATCTGAAGACTAGTCAATTTTAAATTCAGTTGGATGAGTCAACTTTACCAACTAATGAAGCATTGTTGCTGTCTTACGTGAGGTTTAATAAAGAGGAAAAAATATGTCAAGAACTATTATTTGCTAGAAATTTAGAGACAGACACAAAAGGAGAAACCATATTTAAAACAAAAAAGGAATTCCCTTGAAGAATATTACATCAGCTGCTACAGATGGTGCTCCAGCTATGACGGGGTGTCAAAAAGGCTTCATAGCGTACTTAAAAAACAAAATTCCAGATGTGCTTGCTGTACATTGCATTATACATCGACAACATTTGGTTGCTAGAAATTTAAGTGAACGACTGTTTCAATCATTGTAACATGTCTTCAGAGTCAGAGAAGTCAATAAAATCCGAAACAACTCTTTAAATGACAGATTATTTAATCAGTTTTGTGTTACTAATGATGAAGATTTCAACCGATTGATCTTTCACACAGAGGTGCGTTGGCTATCAAAAGAAAATTGTCTGACTCGATTTTACAATATGTTTGACTCTGTTGTAGAGTTCTTGGAAAACAAAGACACAGAATTGCGCGACAACCTCATCACATCAAAGAATGATATCGCATACCTGACAGACCTTTATAAATTGCTTAATGATATGAATCTCCAACTTCAAGGCGATGACTTGAACTTAATAAAAACAAAAAATGACGTCGCTGCTTTCGTAGCCAAGCTGCTCATAGCTCTTACACAAGAAGAATATCGGCAGACGTGAGTTCCATAATTTTCCCAATTTATCAGTATCCTGTAATAACGACGACTTGCTTGTCTACTGCCAACATTTGGAAAATCTCCACAGTGATTTCACTGAAAGATTCCAGGACATTTTGAAATTGGAAATACCAGACTGGGTGTTAGATCCTTTTTCAAATGTCAACATAGCCGTATCACCTATCATAAGAAGAACTTATAGAACTGACAACGAACGAGGAAATAAAAATCAAATTGAAAAATGGCTACCAAGAATTTTGGCTACAAAAGTCAATCCATATTTGTGTGAACGTGGATTTAGCGCTGTGACAACGCTACTTACTAAAAAAAGAAATCGTTGCAAGTTACCGAACGCGGCGAAAAAAATCATCAAATTCATCCATCTCATAAGATTAGTTTTAAAACTAAAATTGATTACCTATCTATATTGTTTCTTTTAATTTAATTAAAATATATTCTTAATATTATAAAGATGTGTTTTAATTGCTCTCACTGGTAATATGTCTAGTTTAGAATGTAAGTTTAAACACCCGAACCGACTAATATAGCACACCATAACTAAATTAATTAAAGTTAACAAAGCACACCATAACTAAATTAATTAAATTAATTTGTGGTTTTTTAAGTTTTATGAGTGTATAAAAAATTTGGGGCGCTGAAAAATAATTGATTTTCAAAAGGCGGTAAAAGAAATAAGTTTGATATTCTCTGCTCTAACCGAAGACACTTTTTACTGGAAACGAGGCATTCCATTTTAGTCCTCAGAGGTATTCACGCATCTGCATTTTGTTTCTTAATTGACTATAAATGTAGATGTCTATGGGCTACAGCATCCACTTATCATCAGCTGGACTGTATGCTAATTTGACCCTTATTCAAAAAAGGAATATCACAATTTTGAGGTAACTAGGGTATCGTTTTAATACATACACGAAAAACTTATCCTTATTTTCCTACTCCTAAGGGAGTGGATTATTTCTTGAAATTTATATAGGACCCTCCCTGAAGTATAAACTTTTTAATAAAAGAAGAATGAATGATATCGGTTCAACCGTTTCCGAGAAATCAGTGAGCATACATAAAAAAATAAACATCCGCGTCAAATATAGAATATTCTCGTTTTTATTGAACTCGATTAAAATTGAACTCTATCCAATCTACACCGGTCGAATATGACAGCTTTTAAAATTTGTTTCTTTTCTAAACCAGGAAACATTTAATAGTAAACGATTTTCGTGACTGTGCTGCGAATCATCACATATCACTTTCAAACTAGTTTTTTACATATTCGAGAGCATCCGAATTAGTGCTCATTTTCCGGGGCTATGTTTTGTTTACACTCGATACGTTCGTGTTTCCTACGATTCATTAAATTGTATTATATAAAAGTTATTTAAAGTTAAAGTTACAGCCTATATACGTCCCACTGCTGGGCACAGGCCCCGATACTACTACCCGGCCTCATTTCTGAGAGGGGGGCTGTGCCCTAAGGCAAGGAAATGTCCGCCGCGCTGCCCCAATCCGTGTTGGCGAACTTCACATGTCTTCGAAATATTTTTTTTTCTTATTTTTCAGACATGCAGGTTTCCTCACGATGTTTTCCTTCACCGCCGAGCTCATGGTTTACCGCACTTCAGCACTTAAAATTGCACCTGGGTTGTTTGCGTACTGTGAAATTTACAGCGAACGCTTAACCCGCGCGTATGTTGGTGACAGCTACCACGACTATATAATATGTATAATTATATTATTTAGAGTTTAATCCCCGCCGCCATCTATTAATTTGTTAACTGTAATTTTATAAGCCGATTTACATAAATCATCGATATATAAGTCATCGTCATCGTCATCGACGTCGTCATCGTCACCGTCATCGTCATCGTCATCCTCATCGTCAACGTCACCGTCACCGTCATTCTCATCGTCATCGTCTTCGTCATCATCATCATCATTACAGCCCTTCAAATGTCCACTGCTGAACATAGGCCTCCCCCAAGGAATGCCACAAAGCACGGTCCTGAGCCACCTGCATCCATCGACTTCCTGCATGTCTTACCAGGTTGTCACTCCATCTAGTGGGGGGTCGCCCTACACTTCACCTGCCGGTACGAGGCTGCCACTCGAGAACCTTTTTTCCCCATCGGTTGTCGGTTCTTCGCGCTATATGGCCGGCCCATTGCCACTTCAGCTTACTAATCCGTTGGGCTATGTCGGTCACTCTGGTTCTACTGCGGATATCCTCATTTCTAACGCTGCCCAGCCGAGTTGAATCCGTCGATTGACCTCTCGGTCGAAGTTGGACTTACCTAGTCGGACTATTTGTCCCAGGTAAACATACTCGTCAACAACTTCGTGCTTAGTTTCGAGCAACTACCAGCATAGGTGTGACATAGACGTTTTACATGATCTTTGTTTTGTCCATGTTTATCTGAAGACCTATCCGTTGGGAAGCACTGTTGAGGTCATTGAGCATAGTCATCGGAAAATCGAAGGTGAGTGATGTACTCGCCATTGATGTTTTGTTGATTGATGTCTAATCTCGCTCAGACTGACGTTCGGGATATCATCGGAATAGTGTCGGATAAGACTCGCTCTTGGATCGTTACTCACACTTTCGTGTGGCTCCAACGATGACGTGTACAGCTGCCCATAGAACCTCTCAATCTCACTCAAAATCTCAGGTGTCCCGGAAACGGTGCTGCCACACTCGATCTTCAGCTTTGACAGTGGCTCTTTCTGGCAGAAAGATCTCTGGCAAAGACTTTGGAGCCTTGGTTCCGCTCGATCGCTTCTTCAATACAAGCTGTATTGTAGTTGCGTAAGTCCCGCCGCATGCATTTGTAGATCTGTCTATTCAGTTGCCTATATGCTGTCAAATCTGTTGAAGACTGCAGCTTAATTTCTCGTCTAACAGCCATGAGATTAAGAGTGTGATCGGAGAGTTTTTGTGTTCTTCTGCGGCGGGTCTTGCAAAACTTACCTCCGACCGCATGGACAGTTTCCACGAGCTTGTCGTTCATATCGTCTACTGCATTGCAATCTTTTAGGCTGAAAACGGTTTTGTAACTCGAGCTGAAAGGTTTCGGGACTTTGGATTAGAGCACGAGGGGGACGGAGCGTTGACTTCATTAGATGAATATCGCTTAGCTGCTTTTAATTAACCACTTTCATTTATAGTTTTTAGAATGTACCGTTCGTTTTTATCTTTTTATTTCACAAAACGAACTCCTGCCAGCATTCGTTTCATTTCAAGCTTGAGTGATAACGGGAAACAAGTTTTATGCTGTACGAATATTTCAGCTACTACGGCTTACGACGTTTAAAGAATTTATTTTCGCCGTAACTTTCTGTGCGCGTTAGATTTTTTATAACTAGGTATATATATATAGTATTATTGCAGCTTGTTTACGGTTACAGCCTAACAAAAGAGACAGGTCTCACCACAGATTGCCTCATAGGAAGGAAATTTGCCGTAGTTTGCCACGATTGGCAAGCGGGTTGGCAACCGAGAGTTTTTTTTATTTTTTAGTTGTTATCAGGAGTACGCTGCTGCACATCTTCTGTTTCAGTTTCCCTCTGTGGTCTCTTACGAAACCCACGGGACGTTATGGGGTTTTAAGACTACTATAAATATTACGTAAATTACAGTTATGATTGCAGCTTGTTTGAATGGACGTAAAATGCTTTTAATACATGCGCCCAAGTATTTAGTCCATATTAAGTCATATTCTATCAAAAATATTCCTTTTGCTTTGTGTTTTCATAAATACATCATTTATTCAAGCGCACTTTGTACGATTTTATAAGACTAAATCTAAACAAAATATCACACACGTGGTGTACACTGAAAGTTTAGCGTAACTCATAAATGAAACAGTTTATATATATTATAATAATATATTTGCTGCTTTTCAAAGTATTCCCTATTACATTTTAAGTCCTTTTCCATTCATTTAAACCGTTTTTGAAAACATAAGGACCATTAGTTCAAGGGCATGTACATAAATTGCATAAATTTCACGCGCTGATTGAAAACTATCACGGCGTCTTCTGGCTCCGTAAATGTCAAACCTCTCATCAAATCTTAGATTTTTGGGAAAATAAAGAAATTGCATTTATATCAATACTAAGATATATAAATCAGAGTTAGGTCAGAGGCAGGGCTTACGCTTTACGCTCACTTCGATACGGTGACGATTACCGGTAAGGGTATTAGAAATTGTTGATTATAACTTATTCTGCTGTGAAGAACAATGTCATTCAACATTTAGCAATCCCTTTTATCTTTTTATCTAGCAAACGACTTTCATCGCAAACAGGTTGATGACTGAAGGATTAAAAAGCTAAACACTTTATTTTCCACGCTAGAGCTCCTATCCTAAACACACAAATCACACCCGTCTGGACGTTAAGCCGACGACATTTCAATTATGACGAGTCTCACACAAACAACTCATTGTTGTTAGATAACAGGGCTAAGGGTCACGCTTTCAAGTGATTCTATATAATATGTGGTTTCTTTCTTATTTTACTTTTTTTATTTAAATTGTATGGACAGCAGCATCTTCCTAATAAAAAAACCGTGGTTCCAAGGACTGCAATAATGGCAGAACCCCCTGTGAGGCAATCTATGGGGGAGTCCTATGTTCAGCAGTGGACTTTGTTAGACTTTAATGGATAAATGGAATGGAATAATCAAATGGAAAAATAAAATGGAAAAATAAAAGATAAAAAGTACGATATTAATAAAATACTGTTTTATTTTACTCTTTAAGTAGAATATCACAAGTTTCAGGTAACTAGTATGTCATCTAAAAATAACTACATATTTAGATACATGAATAAGTTATCCCTATTTAACTACCCCCATGAAGTATAAACTAATTAATCAAAGAAGACTGATTAACACCGGTTAAGCTGTAAAAAAAATGACGCCCACCCATTTCTTGCTGGCTCTTCCCAAGACAGAGGTTTTTTCCGAACCAGTGGTAAAGGTAAAATAAAAATATATTAACTCTTTACCTATGAAATTGCCGTTTTTATGAAATAAGTTAACGTAATTTACGAATCGTTGCATCTTTGCCAACGCAGTGGCAGTTTATTGATGCCCTTCTTAAAGAAATCAGTGGACGGGAGGCAACAAATTTTTCAAAAGGCATTTTGTACAGCCTCTCGGGTATTGAATTTTTTTCCCGCCAAAAAGTTATCCAAATTCTGGAAAAAGTAGAAGTCTGTGGGCGCAAGGTCTGGTGAATACGGCGGATGACGGAGAGCTTCCAACCCCAGCTCTTGTAACTTGGAGACCGTCTGTTGTGCAGTATGAGGTCGCGCATTGTCGTGCAGGAGCAGCGGGGACGAGCGATTGGAGCTGGTGGGAGACGTGCGAGTTTCTCCATAATTGTGTTCAGTTCTTCACAGTACACATCTGCAGTAATGCTCATCCCATTTGGTAAGAAGCTGTGATTAATCACACGGCGCCACCAAACAGTGACCATCACTTTTCTAGGGTAAGTTTTCGTTTAGGGCATTGTTTAGGCGCTGAACCAGGATCCAACCAACTTGCTGAGTGCTTGCGATTGTCAAACAGAATCCATTTTTGTCGCAGATAACAATGCGGTTCAATATTCCTTCGTTTGTGTGCCTTCGAGCAGTGCACGTCTCGACGCGTACTTCGCGCTGGCGATCAATGAGTTCGTGGAGCACTCACTTGTCAAGCTTTTTTACCTTGCCAATTTGACGCAAATGGACCAATATTGTTTTGATGCTAACGTCGAAAGCTGCTGCTAATTCAGCCTGAGATTGAGTATCGTCAGCTTCCACAATCGCCTTTAATTCGTCATTGTCGACCAAAGTTTTCGGACGACCACGGGGTTCATTTTTCAGGTCGAAATTTCCAGAACGGAAGCGGGCAAACCAATAACAGGTGGTGCGTTCATTTGTAGTATTGGCTCAGTAAACGTCGTCGATGTTGCGTGCCGCTTGTGCCGCGTTGCTGCCATGACGGTACTCATATACCATAATTACTCGAATTTTAAACGTATCCATGATGACGAAAAAGATTCAAATGCGATGAAAACATAACACTCATCAATAAACTAATGACTAATTTTGAAAAAAGATTTCCATGTTTTTAGAATAAAATTAATTTGAAATTAGAATTCTTAGCCAAACAAAAATTATTTTGATTTAAAATGGCCAGTACTGCAGAACGGAAATTTTATAGGTAAAGACCTATTATAGATTTTTAAAGTTGGACTGCCTCTCAATCTTGGTATATGAGTATTTTCCATGTAGAAAGGAAGACACTTTTCAAGCGAACTAACGACCAAAGCTAACGACGCATAAAGATGAAGCCAATTGATTTAAATCACTATAAGCAGCCAGATGTTTCTATGTAATTTAACCTTCCTTAGGTACTTCCTAAGTTAAATATATAATAATTTTAATCTATAGGTAGCCGTGGTTAACTATGACATTGGGACGTCGAACACCTCAATCACCCCCGTGATCATGGGTGCTGTAAAGTGCTCGAAACGTCGGGAATATAAAATTAGTTAATATAAGTAACGCGATAGAATCCGTAAAAACTAGTTTTATTTAAATGTGTAGTGTTCGCGTAAATATAAGAAATCATTCTCCATTGCTTAACATTTCGATTCCAATCGATTTCCTGTCATTCGAGTTTAGCGTTGTGCCACGCGGCTTATCCAGTGACCCTAGCGGGGCCGCTGATACGGTTGTGGTGGGGCCGCGGGGGAGAGGAGGGCGCAGATCCTGGGGTTAGGAAGGCTGATGCTTCCGAGTGTTCGTTTTTCCTGGCCAGGGTCTCTTCGTATCGGGGCATTCCATCTTAGCTCTCAAGGGTTACAGAAACAGAAACAGAAACAGAAACTTTTTATTCAATATAGATTATAAATAATACTTATTGAAAGTCACTTTGTTTAATTACCACTGGTTCGAAAACCTCTGTTCTGGGAAGAACCAGCAAGAAACCAGCGGGACTTTTTTAAAATAACAGCTTACAATCATGTATATTACACAATTAACCACAAAACAAATTAGAAACAGCCTGGCAGCGACACCTCATTCCAGGGTTATCATCCATAAATTCCTTAACATTATAATAACCCTTTTATACAAACTATGTTTAATAAAGTTTTTGAATTTTGAGCAGGTCGAATTTTGTATATTTTCTGGGATTTTGTTGTAAGCGTATACATCGCCCCAAGAATGAATTACTGACTCGGTGGAGTCGAGTAACTGGTACTACTTGCTTGTGTTTGTTCCTAGTATTTACAGAATGAATATCACTTATTTTTGTATAACTACTTTTATTTTAGTGTACATACATTATTTTCGTAAATGTATTGAGAGACTAAAGTTAATATATTAATTTCCTAAAATTTTGTCTTAGAGACTCTTTAGGTTTTAAATCATTGATTGCTCTTATAGCCCGCTTCTGTAAAACAAATATAATTTCAGTGTCAGTTGCGTGTCCCCATAGCAAAATACCATACGACATTATGCTATGAAATAGCTAAAGTAAACAAGTCTAGCTGTTTCCACACTGGTAAGATTTCTAATCTTTTTACAGCATATGCTGCAGAACTAAGTCTGCTTGCTAACTTTGATATATGGGGCTCCATTGAAGCTTCGCGTCTAGTGTTATTCCAAGAAAATGGTGGTATCGACAAGACTCAGTTCCTCCCCATTTAAAGTTACATTAGTATTTAATTGTCTGACATTTGAGTCATGAACTTCATACATTTCGTTTTAGTGCTATTTAAATGCAAGTTATTAACATTAAACCAATTTACTAATTTAGATATAGCATTATTTACTTCGTCATATTTTAATAATTGTCGTTTTAATTTGAAAATTAATGAAGTGTCATCAGCAAATAATACTATATTATGGTTATCCCCTACTATGTATTTATATTATGATATCTAATCAATAATAGGCGCAAGTTCCTACAGGTTACTGTATTTACTTATCATCACATGGACTGTGTGCTCATTTGTCACCCTTACTTCTATACCTACAATACATATAGATCATAAGTTCTCTTAAATGCATATTTAAAGAAACAGTGTAATAATATGTACACTTATGTATATATATTTATCGAAGTCTAAGCGATATATTAAAAAAATATCAAAGTGATTGCCTTTTGCTATATTAAAGGCCCTTAATCTCTCTCGTCACGAATCTATGGATTCACGCAATGCCTCCATGGGGAATGTAGGTAGCTATTGCTAGCTCTAAAGATTTCTTGAGACACTCAATATCCTAGTAACGTTTTCAACAGGCTATGTCCTCTAGAAGTGACTAAAATTTGTAGTCCAACGGGTTCAGTTCTGAAAAGGACGAGGGTCAGTTTTCAGTTTTTATGAAGTCCGGAATATTGTTTTCGAGCCAGGTGTGAGGTATTCGTGCCTGGTGACCACTTCATTAACGGAGATATTCTTTTGATAAACTTTAGCCGAAGTTTATCAAAAGTGACTCCTTGGTAGGACATTTTGAATTTGTTCAACAAATTGCGAGACTTCTTTAGAGATATAAGGATACACTTTGTCATTTTGCTTGTTGTAGAGCTCTCCAATTGTATTTTTTTCATATGTAAAGAGCACATTTCTTTCCAACGTATCTTGACATCAAGCGTTTTGATCGATCAACTTTTTTTAGCTGCAGGGCTGCATTTAGAGCTTGTCCGGTGTATTGACGGTAAGGTACTTGGCAGGCCGCATTTTTTATTATTTTGGATGTTATTACAAAGCTGCTGCTGCCCATATCTTGTTTCATTTCCCTTTGTCCTCTCGTACGGCATTCACGTCATTATATGGGGTAGTGGTTTCCCGTTTAAAAAAAATATTATTACCGTATGTTCTGAACTATATTATAGTGCTACTTAATCGAACAAATGATGAAATTTAAGCTATAACTTAGGTTTGTTGTCCAGGTTGGATTTTAGTTTCAAATATGATAAACGAAATTTAGGGAAATTAAGTACATATTTTTAAAACAATACAAGCAGTGCTGTCAACACTACTAATATTTACGTTAACTACTTCCGTTAAGCTAAAAATTTTGTGTTAGGAGTGGTTCACGGTAGCAGTCGAATGGCGGATTTGAATCCACGACCTTAAAGTTTCGTAGTCCGTAACCTTAATCATTAAGCTACTATTGCATTAAAATATTAGATATAACTAAAGTATTTAACTCATGTAGTACATATTTGGTCTGTTATTTCAAGTAACAGACATAAAGAAAGTTTTCAAAACGCTGAAATCATTCCTCTAAAACATTTTAATATTAAAACTTGTGAGAAACAAGTTTTAATAGCACTGTTTAGCACTAAGCTAGCGAGCACATTTATGAATTCCATAAGCGTGCTCCTAGTTGTTTTTATTTTTTTTATTCATACCCGTTCCGCTAAATAGGTCAATAACGAGAGAATAAAATGTATTGGTGTTGTAACAAAGAAAATAATAAAAACATGCGTGGGTGGCGTCGAAAACTCGGTTGGAACGAAGTTCCTTTCGTAGTATGTTATTATTGATAAACGTATTATATTATTGATTAACAAATACAAATAAACGAATTACTAGCGTCTATTAAAATGAAGCGTAATTTAAAATAAAATAATATTTCTTTCATGGCAAGATAAGAAAAAGTGCGAGGAGATGGATATTATTCCATCTCGCTTCTTTATAGCCGCCAAGGCCGTCTACACTAGAAAAATTAAATCCCCGACTTTAGAAGCTATTATGTGGATATAATTTTGTCCTTTTTCGTTTTTTGAAGTAGGTTTTTACTTTTCATTAACAGTATAATTTTTTGGTATGATAATCAGTGATTGAGTTTTTCCGTCAAGAAATTCTCAGTAGCTGCCCGGAGTCAGGAAGTTGGCGGTGTCTCACCCCCTTGCCTTGGAAAGCACCTAAAGCCGTTGGTCCTACGCCTGATCTCTCTGCGATCGTGTCGGTTTACCGTCCCATCGGACTATGAGATTTCTCTTATAAGTTCGTCACGCCACCCAGTGGTGCTACCTCTCACATAGTAGGGAAAATTTCCTACAATCGAAACTCTAGGCAGGTGGATTGGAGACTACAGTACCAGACGTAGGTACATAGGCAGCACTTAGCACCGTAGCGCCTTTGACGTTACTTTCCGTCACCGGTCAGGGTATTTCACGTCTAGTATAAATGAAATAGTGCTGTAGTAGTTCGGGCTGAGAACTCGCCGGCACCAATGAAATTGTTTATTGCAATTAATGTCAGTGTTGATTTACCGTACTTTGCGATGAAGGAATGAAATACTTCGATGACATTTTCTGAACTACGCCAACATGCCCTCTAACTCGCGCTCAACGCGTTAATCACACTATAATTGTTCCATGTCACTGAGAATTGAGCTGAGGTCTGCGGGACGTAACTTTTAATTGAACGATTATGCCGACAATTATTAGTTGATCTGTTTTTGGCATTTCTTTTAGTCGCTTCGTACAACACCGATAAAACGAAAAAGAAATTGTACGAGTAATAGGTTTTCTACTACTACCACCAAATGTATTCACACAATGATGCACTAATTTAATCTTTTTTTATTAAAGCTTGACCTGTATGTGGGGCCTTATGTCACATAATGTGATAAAACATGTATTTTACTTTAAATAAGTGTGGGAAAAAGTGAAGGTTATTGTGGTTTTTTCGCAATATTTGTATTAAAAATATTTTAAGTGACATATATTTAATGTGAGATAAATCTGGTAGAATTTTTTACGTCCTTCGTAAGGTAGCAAAGACCTTTCATTTGTAGCGGCATTATAGCCATAATAACTATAAAAAAGATATGACTTGGACCCTTTCTATTGTGTGAAGAAATTGGTAAAAATACCTGCATCCCAAAGTGTCACGGGGAAAGGTGTCATAAAATATTCTGGTCTGTCAATCTTAAATTTCTTTTTATTTTATATATCAGAAGTTAGTTCTAATTTACGATAAATAATAAAACACCTGATTCCGGGACCAGATCAATATTTATTAGACACTAGTTAGGACACAGTTCCCCACGACTTCGCCCGCGTGTAATTTATTACGATTAGATTTTATGGATTTAATTTTTTTGCGCGGAACTCTAATTCTATTTCTAAAATAATAGTAGCCTAAGTTACTCCTTATAACATCAGCTATCTGCCAGTGAGTCCCGTCAAAATCGGTCCAGCCATTTCGGAGGTTAGCCGGAACAAACAGACAGACAGAAAGACAAAAATTTCAAAAATTGTTTTTTGTTATAAGTACCGTATTTACTCTCATATGCATTTAGTAAAAAGCTGTTATTTTGACATTACGAGGGTGATCCAAAAGTAATGATAATGAAAATAAAACACGGTAATTAAAGTTAAAATAATAATTTATTTTTCTACATAGTCTCCTAACAAATCAATACATTTAGTCCATCTTTTTCTAAACCCAGGATTCCCTTTGAAAAATTCTTTGTCTTGACCCTCCCAAAACGCTTGAACAGCGGCCATTACTTCGCTATCGTCTTCGAATTTCTTGCCTCGGAGGCGTTCCTTGAGCCGAGGAAGAGGTAGAAATCACTAGGAGCAAGATCTGGCGAATAGGGAGGTGTTCGAGCAGTTCGAATCCCGTTTCTTGAATGGCAGCCATCGCAACTGCGGCTTTGTGAGCCGGTGCGTTGTCTTGGTGAAACAGCACTCCAGCTCGCAGTTTGCCGCGTCTTTTTCCTTAATGGCCTCCCGTAATCTTCTTATTTGGTCTGCGTAGTAAGAGCCCGTAATAGTGGCTCCTTTTCAAAATATTCCACCATAATTATGCCTTGAGCGTCCCAAAAACAGATGCCATAACCTTTCCCGCCGAACTTGAATTTCTTTGGTGTCGGTGAGGCTCGCTTCAAGTCATCGATTGTTGTTTCGTTTCAGGATCAAAATGGTGGATCCAGGTCTCGTCCATAGTCACAAAACGGAACAAAAATTTTCTTGATCTGCTTGGAACTTTTCGAGATTGACCCTCAAACGTCAACTCGATTTTTCTTTTGCTCGTCGGTTAACATTCTGGGTACCCAACGCGCAGAGACCTTTTTCATATGCAACTCGTTCGCAAGGATTCTTTGAACGCTGCCATATGAGATCCCTGTGACCTCAGCTACATGCCTGATGGTCACTCTTCGATCTGCCAACACAACATCTTCGACTTTTTTCACGTTGTCTTCAGTGAGGGACGTGGATGGGCGTCCTTCGCGATGTTCACCTTCAGTGGATGTTCTGCCCAGTTTAAACTCCTTGGCCCAGCGTGCAACTGTAGAATATGGAGGAGCAAAGTCCCCCAATGTTTCCACTAAGTCACTGTGTATGTCTTTTGAAGACATTTTTTTCAAACAGAGGTACTTGATGACAGCTCTAATTTCGTTTTCTCCATGTTGATGTTATCTCTTTGACAGTTCGTATTGAAATGAATGTATCTCCGGAAATCGTGATCTATTTATATGATTTTTTAGGCTGACGTAGTGAGTATATAAGCAAGCAAAAATATTTTTTGGATTTTTATGCGGACCTGAAGTAACCGATTATCATTACTTTTGGATCACCCTCGTACAAACAGACACTTCTATTTTATTTATTTGTATAAAGTATAGATAGATAATCGTTGTTGTTTCTGTCAGTGATAGCGTATCATCTCACTTCTGAACGACTTGACCGATTGAGGTCATATTAACGCAATATATTTTTATATCAAGACGTTGATTCATAGCTGTACTAGAGCCTATTAAGTGGCGCTGAAGCTCAGTTATTAACAAATCCTATATTTAAGGATCAAAATAGCAAAAATACAAAAATGAATGAAATTACTCATTTGCAAGTTATGTTGGTGTAATACCAAAAAGTAACAAAACGCAATAGGTGGCGTTGTGGTTTAGTTATTAACAAATATTAACTTAATATTAAAAAATACGAAGTGAACGTATTATTATCGTCGGGTCTCTGTTGAGAACATTTGTGACAGTAGAGACTTACTCTGACAGATAAGGAGGCGATTCTCAACTTTGCATATATATACTTTTCATATCATAACTTTTAGTAATGATGGTAAAGCAAAATCCACGCAAGCAAAGCCGCGGGCAAAAAGCTAATAGGTACATTAAAATGTTATCGAGCTAATTCGACTAGAAAGGATACAATACATAACGTCATGTCCGTTACACTTGACAAGTATTTCACTGAGCTTCGATTTGTCGATGTGTTCGTTTTGTATTTGCGATTGTAGTCATTATGGCAGTTATGTATGCTCAATGGCCTCAAGTGTCTCCCAACGGATAGGTCTTAAAATAAAAATGGTCACGATAAAGGTCATACGTAACGTCCATGTCACAATCATTCCAGTAGTTGTTAGAAACACTATAAGGAGTTGTTAGAAAAACGCACGAAGTTGTTGACGAATATGTTTTCCTGGGAAAAATTGTCAGATCATGTCTGATCATTCCGATCATTCATTAATATTATAAACACCAATGCTTATAATATTGCAGGACCTATTTATGAAAAGTTTAAATATGTTTAATAGGGGCTATTATACTACTAAAGACACAAAATAGATACCTAATAGTAGTATAGAGTTCATTGTTGATGGGAATGAAGTGATCGCTACCATGCTGTTTCTAAATGTTTTCATACTAAATTGTATCAAATAAATCCAATTGGGCATGCCCTAAGCGCATAAAAAAAATTACGTATAACATGATTATACGGAATTTTTAAAGTAGTTTAAATACACACAAGTTTTCACTAATAACCTTATTATACTTCCAATTTTCCGATAATTTTATGTCAAACTTCAATTTAAAAAAAAGTTTGGAAAATCCAAAAGTGCACGACTCATAATGCTCATATGATCATCATATCATCATTCAGGTCACTCCATAAAGTCCAAGACGTATTTAAGTATAAATATTACATCCTACTTACTTTTAGTACGTACTACTATTATTTATTCTGTGCTTTTAAAATATTGTAATAAAAATCTCTGATTATTATTATAATCAAGTATGTAAGAAATTTGGTTTTTCAAATATTGTGTATTTGTACAGCGATGTTTTTGAGCCGCTGCAAACAACCGATACAGTGTCCACTCACGACGGCGATGGACGCCGAACCACAGAACACAATTACTCTCTACCAAGCGCCGAACTAACTGAGTGAGTGACGCAGTCTCTATTTAGTAAAAAATGAATTCACACAAGGCTGCTAAAACACCGAATATATCGACATTTCGCAGCCGAAAAAAATTAATTACAACTAAACTAAACAAAATTAAACTGCCATTTACATTCAATGGCTTTCCACATGATAGATGAAGAGTTTTAAAAATAGATTGAGTTGAACAATTGATATTTTCATAAGTTATCGTGTTTACGAAGCCATGCGGACTTGATAAATCCACACCATAAGCCACTAAAACCCTTTTTTTATGTAAATATAGCAATTAATCGATTAAAAAAATATTAATAAGTTCAACAATCATTTATCTTTCTGACAATGTGCTTTTTATATCACTTATAGGTACAATATGATTGCTGGGTACGATTTCATGCGACAAAACGTTGGAATCTTAATTTTTAGGCCCTAGTAGAGCATACCTGCGCGCTAGCGCTTACGGCATGCAACTATATGGTAAATTAATGTTTAAAAAAAGTCCCACTGGGTTTATTGCTGGTTCTTCCCAGGACAGAGGTTTTTTCTGAGCCTGGTAAAGCTTAAACTGCTTAAATGACTTATAATGGATTAAAAAAATATTCCTATTTTATTATTAATTGCCTTGTGGTGGTGGTGTAGAGAACCCATCACCCCATTTAGTCCTGAAGGTAACGTAAAGGGCGACTGTGCCATATGTCAGAAAGATCTCATGGCTTCCGATAGATCGCGGTGTAACCATCTTGTTTACGCCAGACTTAAAATAGGCAAACCAGTGACGGGGAGTAGCGTCTAAGGTACAAGTAGCAGATGAGCAGAACAGAGGCAAGAGCAAAACGTCTGGGTCTGCGCATCACCAATCCGTCTCGTAAGCATGGCGATTAAGACAAATACTTCCTTCCTACTTGAAAGGACCACACCATACACATTGGTAAGCACAATCACAATCAATGCACCATCAAACTTATTTAATTTATGTCACTGTCGCACTCTGCACAGAGTTTAACAAATTAATTTATTTGTAGTAACCAAAAGATATGAGCTATGGGTTAAGTTAACATAAATAGATTAAAGTTTAGTTTTGCTAATACATGTCGTTTTTTTATAGAGTATGAGTCACAAAAAATATTATTGAAACAAGTAAGTACACGTTCGCGTGAGCAACCTCATCTCTCAATGTTTGTACTGCGGCGCACTTTTTCCCATACAAAGTTAAGCAACGTCTAAAGACGTCCCACCGTAATACGTATGTCTTAGAACTGTGTTATGTGGCGCAACGTTTCTTCACGCCCGACGTTTATAAACGTTGCTGCCACCGCGCAGGTCTGATAACATACCATACTAAACGACACAACGTTCATAGGCGTTAACTTATACAATCTAGAGGACGTCCTATTACGTCGCGCCATATCATAATTCTATCAACACGACGTTGTAAGACGTTGCTCACGCGAACGTATTAAAGCGTCAAATAAAATAATCAGAATTATTAGTATATATCTGCTTTTATACCTAGAATAATGGTGACAATGAGCACACAGTCCACCTGATAGCTGCTATTTCACGCTCGTATTCTGTGAGAGTGTGGTCCTTCCCCGGTCGAGCCGACCATTTCGCTATAACCAGTATATAACTGTAGCGCGGCTCTACCACGTACGGTTATTAAAAATTTCAGTACTACGACTTATGTATTAAGACATTTGTGAATGTCCAGTTTATTCTCTGTAAATAATGTAATGTATTTAATTTTTTTGGAGTTTATGGCCTGGTATCTAGACCTTTAGACCAAGTCTTAGGTATTTTTATTCGGTTTATTATAATTTTCTTCATAGTACACTGCTTCACAATATGTTGATGCGTCACATTGTGCAGCCCTTGGGAGATTTTGACGGCAACTTGAGTCAGCAGACAGCTGACAGTTGGCGATGGTATCTCAAGGCGCCTAAGCAGATAGACACCTTATCTTGAGAATTACATCACCATCAGAGCACTTGTATCACCGTTTCCACTAATAGTTCACATGCGCAGACACTTAATACACAAAATCGCACCACTTTTACATATCAAAATCCACTTTAAACCATTATTCAAACAATAATACAGGAGCAGCAAACCGCCGCCGATCAAGTTCCCGCCAAAACCCCTAATGTATTTAATGTAGCATAGTCATGTAGGTTAAAAATTGATATAATTTATTAGTAAAATAAATATCATACAAGCGAACTTAGGTTTTCGCTAGTATACAAATATTAAATTAGGATAGGAAACATTTTTTAATTTATCTGAAATTAAAAAAACTGCAACATTTTTACTTTAAGACATGATAATTTTTCGTTAGTAATGATTTATGCGTTAATTATACACAAACGTGAGTATTTAAAATTATGACATAATTTCACAATGTTAACAAAATGGTTGGTCTCGGTATGTTACCATTTCTCGACACAGAGACGCAAGGGGAATTAAGTGCTCGAGCTCGACCGATCGTTCCGTTCCATTCTTCCAACACGTTCATCGTTCAGTGACCTGCGCGCCGCGCCGCTTGTCGAACGCGTCAACAAAATGGCCGATAATTGTGTATTTTTCCCCCGTAAATTGCTCAAGAAATTCATTACTTTGTATAGAGAACTACCTTGCTTATGGGATCGAAAATCCGTTGCGTACAAACACAAACAGAAGAGACATGAAGCGATATCTAAATTAACAGAATTAGTGCAAGAATTCGACCCAAGTGCAACTAGAGTACATGTTCTGCGTAAAATAGAGAGTTTAAGAGCGTGCGTGCGCAGAGAGTACAAGCGAGTGCAGGACAGCCTACGTAAAAAAGCTACCAATCCGGACGAGATATTATACAAACCGCATCTTTGGTATTACGACTTGTTATCGTTTGTGTTCGAAGCCGGTTTGCCGCACAACGAACAAAATGAGGTAGGTAAATATGTTTAACTTGTTAGCACCACTTTATTATGATTTTAAATTAGATATATCTTAAGTTTAAAATACGTATAAGTATTAATGAGTGATGTGTATGAATGTAGCAGACAAATGACAGTTTAAAAATTTAAAAGTTTAAAATTCAAAGGAAAAGAAGTGCACTTAATAAAAAATGGAGATAGCGCGTTATGCAAATGAATTTTTTTTTCAAGTATTTTTTTAAATAAAGCTGTCACATTTTTCAAGATAATAATAATAATGTCCTCCAGACCGAATTACGGTCATGGCAGGCAGCCTCAAAGGAGACTAGCCATCGGCGCAGGACAGAATTATAGTGCCCAAGTGTTTGCGCAAGCACAGTTGCACTTGCACTCTCTATTCCCTCACTCTCATAGTCCGATGGGACGGTAAGCCGACACGACCGGAGAGAGATCAGGCGCAGGACCAACGGCTTTACGTGCTTTCCGAGGCACGGGGGTGAGACACCGCCAACTTCCTGGCTCCGAGCAGCTACTGAGAATTTGTTGACGGAAAAATCTATCTGATTTTTTTGGCCCGTCCCGGGATTGGAACCCGGGACTTCATGATCAGCAGTCCCGTTTACAACTAGTAGACCAACGAGGCAGTCAAGATATTATACTGTTGAAATGAAATAAAACATATTACTTGTTTTTCTATATTTTCATAATTTGGGTATTCATTTTTTTATTTTATTTTTTATTAATTGGATCGATAACATAATATCATAACGCCTAAAAATGAATCAGATCAAAAAAATTGCATAACATAATATACATCTTTAACTTTATTATGGTTAAGATGGTTCCATTTATTTTTATAGATAGTCATAAGATATAAGTAATATAAACATGTACTTACCTATCTGTATTATTTTTTGGTGTTATGTCCGGTACGTCGGCGGCCCGTGTTGCTTTATGGAGTTATACAATTACTTAATATATACCTATATACTTATTCTATAAATAGTAATTATTAGATATATAAAATGACATGATATTTTTTTATTATGACATAATATACATTCCTTGCATATTGTAAAATCATTTCTATGGGTCACAATCACAAGAGAAAAATAATAAGTGGCAAGGTAAGTAAAATGTCATTTTTAAGCACTATAAATATGTCGTAACAGCTGGCTTTAGAATCGTGGATGCAGGGTTCGAATTGAATGAAATTAAAATCCAAATCGAATTCAACAGATAAAAGAAAAGTAGGTATTAAGCAAAACGCAATTTTTTCAACATTAGGTTAAGGTATTTTTGTATCTCTGACAAGTTTCAATTAAACACAAGTCACAATTGATACAAATATACAAAGATGTTGCACACACTACTAAGAGAATACTGCACTAGGTATAATATCTCAACAATATCGACCGTGATCAATATACTCGTAAGTCTCAATTCTACTTCATTAATATAAATGTTAAAATACGACATAAAAAATGTGTAAATTATTTAATCTCGACTACTGAAATTATTCAAAAAATACTACTTTCTTAGCAGCAACTCAAAAGAAAAAAGCTTTATCATCATATGGAGGGCACTAATCATGTTACGTATCGGCTTGGAATAAACGCGATAGGTTAAGAGCTAAAATATATTAAGCCGGCGCCAGACTTAGCTTCAAATACGCAAAATACCTACAAATTCGTCAAATGTGGCATGGGCATTTGCGTATGTGTGCAAAGTGTGATTATACGACAGGCCACGCAAAAAGTTAAAATACAACAACTTTTATCGGATGAAAGTACGTACGTAAAGGTCAAAACAGACCCTACAACTAATACGCTTAAAACAACTAGCGATCTAATTAGGAAATACTCCGAGAAATTGAATCTAGACGTTAATTCGATAATACCTGCGTGTGCCAAACCACCGAAGTTGTATGGGTTACCAAAAATACACAAGCTCCATTACGTCCAATAGTGAGTCAGATCGATTCGCCAACTTACAGATTGGCTCAACACTTAGCAAAAATACTATCACCTCAGAGGACACACAAAGGATTCATACTATTTTGTCAGTGAGATAAAAGACCTATGTCTTACTAACAATTAAACTATGGTCAGTTTTGATGTTCAGTCTCTATTTACATGCCTACCTGTTGAAGACTGCATCTCAATTGTAACTAGGAAACTAGAGGAAAACAACATGCCAGCAGAATATGCAGTACTGCTTAGACATTGCCTTACATCTGGCTATCTATTGTGGAAGGAAGAGTTTTACAAGCAAGTAGATGGTGTTGCGATGGGCTCACCGGTATCTCCCATTGTCGCCGATATTTTCATGGAGGACTTTGAGGAGAAAGCCCTGCTTACTTCACCAGTAACTCCAAGATTCTACAAGCGGTACGTAGACGATACTTTCGCAATTTTACCATCAGACAAAGTAACTGCATTTTTAGTACATCTTAATTCCATAAACTCTAAAATTCAATTTACTATAGAGTTAGAGGCAAATAATTCTTTAGCTTTCCTAGATGTGTTAGTCATTCGAAATCCTAACAACACCATAGGTCACACTGTGTATAGAAAAAAGACCCATACAAACCGATATTTAAACGGTGAATCCCACCATCATCCTTCACAGTTAGCTACCGTGGGCAAATTTTTGTTACAGAGAGCACGAGGGATCTGTGACAGCAAACACCTGGTCGCCGAGCTTCAGCACGTCAAGTAGGTTCTGCACGACAACAAGCTTCGGGTCCCGCGCCTACGTCACAGTGACCGAGTGAAGCCGGCCACAGTCGAGCGTGTGCCTGCTGTACTACCATATGTCAGAGGTGTCACAGATAAGATTGGCTACATCTTGAAGCGAGCTTCTATTAGAACATTCTTCAAGCCGCCGAAGAAGATTAGTCAGTTCTTACCATCCGTCAAGTGCAATATTCCTCTACAAGATGCAGAAGTGTACAAGCTTGATTGTGAATGTGGTCTCTCATATATAGGGCAAACAAAACGATCAATAAAAACCCGCGTAAAAGAACACATAGCTGACGTGAAGCACCAACGTTCCGGGAAGTCTGCAGTATGTGATCATATCCTAGACGGCCCCCGCCATTACATTACATTTGATAAACCACAAATTCTCGCGAAAGAACATCGATTCCTGCCAAGGATGATACGTGAGGCTATTGAAATTAAAAAACATCCTAACTTCAATAGAGAGGGAGTCTGGGTACTACCACCTGCTTGGGATCCTGTAATTAATAAAATTAAAACTAAACCCAAGCATACCACTGCAAGACTTCAAGACACAGTAAGTTCATTCTGCGTAGATCGGACCAAAATTAATAATTAAAAAAGCTGAAGGTACGCCGGGTTAACTCTGACATCGGGACGTCAATCAATCACCTCAGTCCCCCGTGACCATGGGTGCTGTAAAGCACCCGAAACGTCAGGAATTAATAAAAATAAGTTATTAAACGCGATATAATCCGTAAAAGTAGTTTTATTCAAAAGTGTATTAGTGTATATTCTGTTCTAGTTCCACACATGCACATAATACAGCTTTATATTATGTGCATGTGTGGTATGGTCCTTCGTGGTCCTACCCTAATTTAGCGGACCCATGGTACCCTATTTACTTTAAATTTTGTGGAATGATATTATTGAGGAGATTTCATATGTTTGCAGTTTAGGTGACTCCATTATAACTGGAATTTGCACAGTAAAACTTTCATTTTACCATCCATCATTCATCGATCAATTGAAACCTTTAAAAGACCACTGCTGACTGAACATGGGTGTTCCTTTAAACTGCCTCATAAAGAAGATTTTGCCATAGTTGTAACGCTTGACAGGCAACTGCAGATTTTTTAAATTTTGAGTTGATATCAGAACATACTGCTGCTCATCTCCTGATTTATTTCCCTCTATCGCCTCTTGGACTATTTGGAGTAGTAGATATTCTTACACCGCCACTACACGATTTAGAATTTTACGACTGATTGACTTTGATTTTACGTATTGATGTTTGTTAAGTGGAAACCGTCTGCTACTGATATAAGACTATAATAAGGAATATTTCGCAAGTACCTCATGCAGCGTTTACTGTTCTGTTGTTTCTTGTTTTCGAAACAAATTGTTTAATTAATCTTGTAAGTTGTTGCAGCTTCGAGAAACCGAGCAGGTGCGCAATTAAACTCATCTTAAGATGATAAATGATACAACTATTAGTTATAATATTTTCTTGTCCGGGATTAAACGAGTTGTGAGCAACAGAAAATGAATGAAAACAACATTGTGTGTCGAAACTTTTTGTTAGAGTCGCTTAGAGTTGTATTGTTTTAGTTTTTAAAATTTATTTTATTTTTTAACATCATCATCATCATTACAGCCCTTCATAAGTCCACTGCTGAACATAGGCCTCCCCCAAGGAATGCCACAAAGCACGGTCCTGAGCCACCTGCATTCATCGACTTCTTGCATGTCTTATCAGGCTGTCACTCCATCTAGTGGGGTGTCGCCCTACACTTCGTCTACCGGTACGAGGCTGCCACTCGAGAACCTTTTTTCCCCATCGTTTGTTGGTTCTTCGAGCTATATGGCCGGCCCATTGCCACTTCAGCTGACTAATCAGTTGGGCTTCGGTCACTCTGGTTCTACTGCGGATATACTCATTTCTAAGTTTATCACGCAAAGAAACTCCGAGCATAGCCCTCTCCATAGCTGGCTGAGCGACCTTGAGCGTCCTCATACGGTTGTACAATCTCGTTTTCAGGTTTTGAGGTCATACCTGGCGAGACGATGTATCGTAATTTTCCGAACGTTTGTATATTATTATTAATTCCTAATGAAAAAATATAAAGTTCTTAAAACAATTTAATACGTGGTAGAACCATGCTGCAGCTATATTAGTAGTATAGTTGTAGCACGAATGGGTCGGCTCGACCGCGGAAAGACCACGTTCTTACAGAATACCAGCGTAAAATAGCAGCTTAACACTGCTGTGTTTCGTATGGTTAGTGTAGAGAACCGGAGACCCTTTTTACTGGAAAAGAGGCATTCCATCTTAGTCCTCACGGGTGACAACGCATCTGCATTCTGATTCTTTATTGAGGATAGATGTAGATGTCTATGGGTCACAGCAACCACTTACCACCAGGTGGCTTGTGTGCTCGTTTGTCACCCTATCCTATAAAAAAATGTGAAGTTACAATCTGTAAATCAAGTGACAGTTCACTACAGCCCATCACAATGGACGTGACTGCTAAATATAAGCAAAATGCAAATTCAAATTCCTTTATTTGCCAAAAATAGGAAAAGTAATCCTCTTTCAAAGACTGCAACAAAGTACGTTCCTGGGTCCCCTGCATCCTTCGACTTCCTGCATGTTTCATCGGGTCGTCACTCCATCTAATGGGCGCGAGGCTGCCACTCAATTATACTTAGTAGAACCATGCTGCAGTTATACTCGTTAGTTCGTACGAATGGGTCGGCTCGACCGGGGAAGGACCACACTCTCACAGAATACCAGCGTAAAATAGCAGTTTAATGCTGCTGCGTTTCGTATGGTGAGTGAAGAGAACCGGAGAAATTTTACTGAATACGAGGCAGTCTATCTTAGTCTTTAGGTTTGACAACCTCACAGCCTGTAATTATTCTGGCTCTCAATACCATTCGGACCGAAAAAAAGCAGTGCACTGAAATTTGGCTGCAGGATTAGGAAAGAGTGTAGCACTTCACCAAACGGACCCAGACAGAAAATGAGTTCGACCATCTAGTAAAATGAATTTAATTTTTAGGAGGTAGAAGATTGCTGCCACGACAACGCGGAAGAAGAGGAGCCAGCATTTGAGCAATCAATGGAGACATTTAGCGGCAATATTATAGATGCACCAGAAAGCTTTACTATGCCCAAAATATTTGACGAAGATCTACATAAAACCGAGAAACGACATTGTACCGAGATCGAAGATGAATACGACGCAATCGGTGATTATGCTCTTTGTTTATCTATACATACATAAAATAAAATTAAAGTATCTGTCTGTAATATCGAAATAATTGCCTTCTTATTCTTCTTCTATTATAAAGCTTAATTAATTATATACTAATTATTATATCACGTTCTGGGGTTTATTTGTATCCTATTAGATATGGATACTCATTTTTAAAAATTTTGCCTGTCCAAGCTAATCTTCGGAATGGCTGAACCGAATGTGATGAACTTCACGAAGAGAGACAGACGAGGGAGCATACCAGAGTAATCTAGACTATATTTTATCCAAAAAATGTAGAGAACTTTTGTTGAGTCGAAAAACTGATAAAATAAAAATGGTTATTGATGATTATCTCATAAAATATAATATGAGAAATAAAACTCGTTACTCGTTAAATTTTTAGACCATCTTATTATAAATTTGTGTATAGTGTTGTCTCAGCTCGCTATCAATCAAAAGCAATCAATCGCTATAACATTTTACATAAATTCAAAAAGAAATAACTATAGCTCAGGACATTATAGTGTGAGCTCGAAAAATAGTAGTAGTAAAATAGCTTTTTTCAACCTTTCATAAGCTTTACTACTAACTACATCACCTGATGATGTGGTGATGAAGCCGTAGATCATAAAGTGTGACGGCTTAGATTAACAAAACTTACTTGCCATTTATTTGCCTTTGAAATACCGACGTTATAAGCGGATCTAATGGGGCGTTCAAATTATTCCAATCATTTGCTGTGTTCATTATAAACGACAAAACTAACTGCTTGGTTATTTCGTTCGTGATATGTGAGTAACTATTTGATAGGTATCCTGACACTATGTTTTTGATTGCTTTTGATGATCGATAACATTTTAAGTACCAAAAGTTGTTAACTTAGTTTCAATCTGCCAGCTGAATTATCAGAATAGTAGGTAACTATAACTCATTTTTTTTGTATTTTCTTTACCGCCCTAGGAATCAACGTAGCAGCAAAACTGAGGAGTCTTCCATCTAACATGAGGATAGTGGCGGAGAAACTAATAAATGACGTGTTATATCAAGCTCAAATGAATGGCCTGAATTCTTCTTCAGTGATATTTACAACGGATCCTTTTAAGCAAGCCATAATATAAATTTCTAAATGATAATCTTCTGTCCCAGTTTAGTCACGGATAAAGACTTTTACTAATTTGAAGGGATAATACCAAATCGCCGCGTTTGGTAGGATGAGGATGTAATATCAGACGCCGAATAAATTCAAGACCATTTTCTTCGTTTCCCTATCAGAATTTCAGAATTTTTAGGTTTTAGAAATTTTCGAGGTTATGTCGCAGTGCCAGATAAAACGTTAAATTCTATATGATGATAATTTGGAATTAATTGTTGGACGTTGTTACGCAAAAGGATCTAACTCACGCTCGGGTCAAATATTTACTCATTTTGTATTGTAAGCGAAACTATTATATTTAAATGAAGTCTAATGGCGTGGGGCTGTTATTAAGGCTGGAATCAGCAAAAATATAATATAAAATTGAAACGCTCTACATTTTGTTTTATTTTTCGCCAGTCACTTTTTACAGAAAAGAATTTTTATAAAGAATTATAGTATTTTCGATAAAAAGAGGTTTTTTTTAATCGAAAATACTATAATTTATATAAAAACTTGGCGACCTTATGAGTAGTGGGCAACACTCAATGTTCAATGATATGCCATAGTAAAAACCTTAAAAATCCTATGTCCAGCTGCTGTAAAGGTTGTCGATGCGAACATATCCAGGATGTTAGTTTAAATGCCATTTTAAATGATTATTTATATTATTTTATAGGTGTTAGGATCCCTTTTATTCCTTTTGTGTCCATCTTCGTAGGCATCATCTTCTTACCTATTTTTGTTGCGAAATAGTGCCTGCACTGACGTGTTTGTCTTCAGATTCGTTTGACACTTCAGTTTTATAAAAAAAAATGATATCAAAAATAATACAATTATTCTCTATTGAATATTTTAAATAAAACTACATTGCTAATATCACAAATATATTTATTGTATTATCGTACATATGTTTACATAACACAGACGAAGTGGAACTTATCACGTAGAAAGATTGGTAAACGCTGTAAAATATCCCAATAAGGATAATTTATTCAATTTATTAATACTCAAAAACAAAGTGTAAAAGCAATATCGATTTATAGGTAAAATTAGTTGTGCTTTTTGAAAGACTTCATTATTTTATCATGACTTGATCGTTTATAAAAACGAGGTTTACTATAAAGTAGAAATTATATTTCTACTTTGCGTCATTTTCTGAAATGTTTTTTGAATAATTTACAATTCAAAATGAATAAAATAACAGTAACGTGTATAATGTGCATATACTATCATTTTTATAGTTTGATGACGACAAAAATTAAATAATAATAATAGTTGATAATAAGTTATAACTTATACCAATAGTTTTATTGGAATCTCTCACGAATTTACCTACTGCAAAAGATCAGATAGAAGACCGTAATTATTAAAGGGATAAAATATTTATTAATAATAGTAAAAGCCTCAGTCATATTATTGCGAGGAACATAAATATTATATTGTAACATTTAAAATGTAGTCAACCCTGATAAAATAATGTGATTCAAGCTTAAAACCTGGTATTGAAAGGAAATCTTTAGCGTTCGATCTTATCAATACTTTTGGTACAAAACAACACTTCGACATTACTTATTTACAGTTAAATTTCATTAACATTTTACTATAATCTAATATGCTTAAAATTGAAAATGAAATTTTACACAAGTTCGAGTACATAATAATGTCACTTATTAAATCGCAATACTTGACGACAAAAAATTTTAAACCATTTTTAAATAACTTAACTATAGTAGAAACAAGATTTGATTCAATTAATGAAGTAGAGTTTCATGTGAATCGCATTCATAAAAATTGCACATAGGATAAGTGGTATTTCTTTAAGTTAAGTACCATATATTTACAGGATTACATTTGGAAAGACATTTTTGATTTAATGGAAATAATTTGTTAACAGTGCATGAAATTCATTAATCGACCAATTTTATGCTGTTTTAAAACAATAGAATAGAATTTTTTTAAATTAATAGAATATTACAAACATAATTAACCCTTTCGCTGTCCTGTGCACTACATATAGGTCATTGCTATTGCCTTACTATTGTGTCTGAAAACCGGACAGTGAAAGTGTTAAAATATGCTCAGTTTATTTTTCTTTACATTTCAAAATAGATTTAGGTTTTTCTTATTGCTTCTCTACAAATAATGTCTCACAAAAGAAGCATTGATGATATGAAGGAAAGTCTTTATATAGCCTAAAGCGAGCTAATGATAACATTTCATATTCTAATTTATAATCATTTTCATTATAATGTATTTAAGTATCGTTAAAATTATTAAGTAGGAAATATTTCGTTTAGGATAAAACATATTAAATGTTATGTACATGGTCACATAGTCGATCTACTCAGTTGGTTACAATTATATACAAATGAATATTACATGACGTAGCAATTTTGTAAACTGTAAAATTTGCACGAAATATTTGGTATAATTGAACACATTGTGATGACCGTCGCTTACTGAGGTTTAAAATAAACTACTTAGGCACAAAAAAGTTACCACTTTTTTCGGGAATATGTTTATAGCTATCGATCACGAGAAAAAAATGGACGACATTACCTCTTTTTGTAGTAATTTATATTTGTTTGTGCATCTGGAGCTTGGGGTAAAAATGAAATAAGTTTGCAGTCAACGTTGCGTTACTTCATTTTTGCATATTGTACTCTATTGGTAATAAATTTTAATAAGACATATGTTAAAAGTAGCTGACATTTTTCTTGGAATAAAATACCTATCTTGTTTTACTTTTATAATTAAAATTATAAAACAATATTTCTATTTAATTAGAAAATAAAATTTTAGAGTGGCAGTAGTTATCGTACTTATGGGACTAATGGTTAAGACTGTCTAATAATATTATTGGTCAATAATATAGATATCTTCGAAAATTTTGCACAATAAAAGCTCAGATTAGGCGCTGTACTGATAATTAAATATCGTCCTTATTCAGTTCATATTGAGTTGTAAATAGTATGCAAGATATAAATTGATTTAATAGAAAAAGAGCATGTATGGCGTAGATATATATGAACGTGACAGTCTTTGCCTACTCTAGTCTACTCAAGTCGACTAGTAGTAGTCTAGGTGACGGGCGTGAGAGTGTATGTATGTATGTAGAAAAAGATTATTTTTTGCATAATGTTTATGTAAGGACAACATTTGACGATGTTTAATTATCAGTGGGACCGTGTTCGAACAGTTCTCCACCCAATCTGACCTAACCCAAAAGGAAAATCTATCTCTAATACCCACTGATATGTCAAACATGATATAGATTGTTTTAATTAAGAGTATGGAGTACTTTTGTACACTTTTTAACCTATTTGGTTTGTAATGCGTGTATATGTATGTTTATTCAGCGGCTACGATTTTATGAATAAAGTTATAATGGAGACTGATAAGAATGATGTTTATTTTTTTTTTAATTTACGAGTACCTTAAAAGGACATTGGGGCTGCTAGACCTGCTGCAATTTGAAGAATAGGGTTTTAACGATCTATTGATGTTGTGTGCCCGATCTTGGCAATGGAAAGAGACGACTGCAGGTCGGACTGAATAAAACTATGAAAAATTAACGAAATTGTCACCTGTATTGCCCTGTTCCCGATTTTTATTTTTTTCAAACACATAATAAATTAATAAGTAGGATATTGATTATGATTTTCGTGTTTTCCGTACATGTTTAATTACAGCGGTATAACAGAGCAATTTTAGTAATTTTAAAACAAACAGTGCAGGCAGTGGACATAGACGGTATCGTTAAAAATATTAGCGTAAAAAATATGTCTTATATTTCCAGGACGAAAACAGAGGAATACTTTTGAATAGACTAAACGCCGCTCGGATATCCTCACAAGCAATAATATTTGATTGATCTATTATATCCTTACGTAACATTTTAATCATTAATTACTATATCAGTTTACTAAGTTGTGCACTTTTTAGCCTTGACAACAATATTTACAACGTGAGCACTAACGCGTATTGTCGTTGGGTTCTTTCATCTGTACCTAATATATTTAATCTGTACACTTGCTATGAAATTTTCCCAGAAGTAAAAAAAATACGCCAATATTTTATAACAGCCTTCAGTTCTTTAAAAAAATATATACGAGTAAGTGAATAGTTTAAAACTTTAAGTGAGTCATTAAATAATTATTCACGATGTTTTAATGTACTTATTGCTTAACATTTAATTAATTTTACTATGTTAATTTATTCAGTACTTTCAGTCGTCAGAATGCCTTTTAATAAAATAAATTATTCTATAAATTTAATTTTGGTTTTAAGAAAATCTCTCAAATACACATATTTTGCACAGGTTAAAATATATTTTATTACAAAAACCTCCACGTACGTTACGTGAGATATATAGAAAAAGCAATATTAAATACAGAATGTTATATTATTTAATATGATGTAATGTATTCGAAATAAAATGTATATATTTAAATAGAATTAGTAGTAAGTATCTGCGTATATTTTTCGAGGTTCTGTTCCGAAAGCTTTTTTCTATATTTATGTAGGTACCTATATTTGACGTTAAAAAAATCCCATGTGAAAAAATATTGATCTGTGTATTTATGATAATGGAACTAACAGAAATCCTGAAACCACATTGTATGATCGTCTTAAAATAACATTGGTTGTGCATACCTCTAGGACCAATTAGTTCCGAAGGTATGATTTTTAACAACGGGGCAAATCTAGTAAGCACAATTAATGCAAAAAATTTAAAAAATAACATAAATGTTTGTGTAAATCGTGTATGTACATTGTACATGTTCTGTTAAGGGTTAAAAGGTTTTAAGGTTTCAGGTTTTTGTCACATTACCGGGTTACTTGTTAGTTAAATTGTATTTCTCTAGAATTTAACTTCAAAATTTTATTCATATGTCACATTAAAACATAATACATAATATAAATAGTACAATATTAAATGTATTTTAGAAATATAAATTGAATATAAAGTCAATAGCATAGAAATTGAAAACTAGATCGATATGTAAAATTAGTTGCTGTAAAAATTTAGCAAGAGTAAGATGTAAGTATACTTTTTACATTTACTTATCTATACAATATGTAAAAAACACCCTGTCCGATCCGAAAGGGGCACCAAGATACCACAAACAGAAAACACATTACCAAAAAAAGAACAACACATTATTAATAAATTTAAAAATGATATTGTTAATTAAAATAAGTACATGTTTCCCAATTCGGCAACATCGTCATGGCAGTATCGGAAGTGACTGCAAGTATGCAGCTTAAGCGTTTTTAAATCATTGTTTCTAACGAATGAACGATAAACTTATAAACTGAAGCCTGGGCTCAAACAGAAATCAAAGTCGTTACCAATTTTAATGTGAGGCACCAGTATTGTTACCCGACGATCGCTAGCGCCGCATGTATTGCCATGTAAGTTTCCCATTTAATTAATTTTTTTTTTTTAGTTGTGGTTTACTTACGTTGACAGAATTATATCAGGGATGTTATGGAGCTCCGTAACAGTAACCGAAACCGATATAAAAGTTTTGGATAATTTCGGATAGGGACGGAGTCTAAATGAGATTTTATGTTATGCTCAAGATTTTAGTTTTTATTCTTCAATATGTAAAGTCTTAAGAAGACTGATTGATGTGTTGTAATAGTTCCTAGAAAAATATTGAAGAATATACCTAATAGAAAAAAAAAACTAATAGCATTGTTTTTGATTATAATAATTATGTTATAGCATTTTAAGTAGATAACTTAAAAAATGTGTAGGTAGCAATAATATTTACTTAAGTGAACAAGTAAACGACTGATTGTAATACCAAATGATAAGCTAGAAATAAAGCCAAATGATTAGCTACTTATTTATATTTTACTTTTTCTCAGAAATCTAATCCGATCCGAAACTAACGGATAATCTGAAATAATTTTATATCCGTAACCGTAACCGAAACCGATACAAAATTATTCCCATATCCGTATCCGTATCTGGATCCGAAATGACATATCCGTAACATTCCTGAATTATATCGTGAATCATGATATCTAAGAGCATGCTGACGGGTCGGACAGGTCTTTTTTTTTTAATATTGTATGTTTTACACATACCTTTCCTATCAATTTTACACTGAGACTAAAATAATAAATATGCATGTAAATTGGCTGTCAGTAATTAGTAGTACGTTTTTGGTGTTTTCATTTAAATTATTATTTGTCTTAAATTATACCTACTACGCAACCAAAGAGCAGTCTCAAAATATTTAATCGGTTGACACGTGCTCCATTCATCTTGCCGCTTTTCCATCTTTCAGTTGTGTCGACCTGTTTAAAAAAAAAGCAAATTTAAAAATCATTCATGCATTGCATTAAGTCATTATAGCCTATCAAAGTCCACTGCCGAAGATAGACCTTCCCCACGGATCGCCTAATTGGGGGAGCATTACAACCTATCAAAGTCCGCTGCCGTAGGCCTTTCCCATAGATCGCCTCATAGGGAGGATATTTGCTATAATTGCCACGCTTAGCAGGCGGGTTTGACAACTGCAGTTTTGCTATTTATTGTTTGTTGATTTAGTAATGCGCTCTATAATATTCTTATGCTAAAGAGGAAGTTTATCTTACCGCGCTCCATATAAACAAAGTTCGATTCTATTTTGAATATGAACCAATCGATAAAACTTTGTAAACATGATCTAGGAATTTGTTTGCATGGTTTTACATATTACAAAGCATGTTACATTCTGGTCGTCTGTATTCTGGATTTTTAGAGGATTATTACACAGATATATTTTTATTGCTGGAAATGGGAACTCTCTATAGAGAAAATTCGGCATAATCGCCACACTTAGCAGGTAGATTGGCAAATGTAGAACGCCAATTTCTACATCTATTCTACAATATCTTCAACTAAAGTTAGGGACAAAATTCAATATGATTAATAGATTTATAATTTACGCCAAATTCAGTATGAGTGATAAATCTGTAATTTATGTCAAACCCTTATCATTTTAAGCAGCTGGCGTGGCGGTCCCGAGGGAAATGTCACGATTTTTAACATACTCATTCTAATATATTTATGACGCGACTAATACGAGGTAAAAAAATCAGACTGGCCAAAAAAAATCTCTTACCGTTACTGTTACAGCCTTTTAAAGTCCACTGCTGAACATAGGCCTCCTCCATAGATTGCCTCATAGGGGGGATATTTGCCATAGTTGCCACGCTTGGAAAGCGGGTTGGCAAACGCAGTTTTTATTTTTAGTCGTTATTAGGAAGACGCAGTTGGCCATCTGATTTGATGCCCTCTGTCAACTCTTACGACACCCACGGGATAATATGGGGTAATGAATATTCTTACACCGCCACTACACGGCAAAAATCTCTTATTGTAATATAATTATATGTGTATATTCATAACATTACAATATTTTTACGTTGTAGAGCTACGATGTATTCGTATTATAGCTGCAGCACGAATGGGTCGGCTCGACCGGGGAAGGACAATGCTCTCAAAGAATGCCATCGTGAAACAGCAACTTAATGTGTTTCGTACGGTGAGTGTAGAGAACCGGAGACCCTTTTGACTGGTAAATGCGAATCATTAATTGCATCTTAGACGTCAGGGATGACAACACCTATATATTTTGATTATTAATAGATAATTTATGCAGGTGTCACCCTTTGTCACCCTTACTACCATAAAATGTTGTTTTAAAATTATCATCAGCAAAGTAATTTACAAATTTTTCATCACCAAACATGACAGGACAGGCTGGTAAAGTCACACAGCATTGAGTAGGTGTTGCTTAAACAAAGCAGATTTGTACACTCGATTCTCAAAGTATTGTTTTCATGTTCTGTCATTTTGCTACCTATCTTTCAAGTCACTATATAAAAAATATCGCACAGCAATGGACTATTCACTCGAATTCAGTGTTGCGCGATACATCACATTTATAGGCCGTAAAGCTCGGCATTCGTCGACAATGTTTAGCGACTCTAAACGTAACGAACGAAAACTTTTTATATTAATCGAAGAGTCAGTCTGGGTAAGTGCCACCACTTACCTATCTATTTCTGCTTTCAAGCAGCAGTGCGTGTACTGCTGTGTTCCGATCTGAAGGGTATAGAAAGCCGGTATATGTAAATTCGTTTGTAACTCCAAGTTTATAAAAAATGCAGGTTTCTCACGATGTTTTCCTTCACCGCCAAACACGTGGTTAACAGCACAAAAAATTGCAAAGAATATAATATCTATTAACATATTTTTAAAACAGCATAATGTATAACAAGTGTTTGATGTATTCTTTTCGGCTGAAAGCTTTGTAGCCAATGCGACAATTGAAAAAAAAGTACCTCGTGTGGTGAGAAGCGTCTCACTAGCACATGGTCTCGGGGGGTGCGGGCGGTGCGGCGGGCGGCGGCTGCGGCGGCTCGGCGGAGCGCTGGCGCGGCAGCTGCGACGAGTCCAGCACGATCGACGGCCTCGGCCGCGGGTTCTCGCTCTGCATGTGCGACAGAGACAGCTCGCTTGACGCATTCGTCTCGCCTACTCGACAGTACAATTAAACAGATTTATTTCACAACAGATTTTTTAACCGTGTAATTGCGGGGTAATTCTATGGTGTGTTCTATAGTGTGTGTTGTGTAGGGTGTCATTAGCGGCGACAGAGGAAAACAAACCAGGAGATGGACTGCAGCGTTCTAATAAAAACTAGTAAATGAAAATGGCAAATATCTCCCTTATGACTTATGAGACAGTAAGTGGAGGCCTGTGTTGAGCAGAGGACTTTAATATAATAAATATAAATTTAATTTAAAATATAATATAGAAGTATACTACTTTAATTAGTTCAATAAATGTAAAAATAAATAAAAAAAAGACGTGGAATCTTATTAATAAGTTAGCTAGCACTCTCCGGTACTTTAACTGATGGATATAAGGTTTGTCAAACTTTTTACAACTATTTTTTGACGATTGGCACAGAATTAGCGAATAAGATACATCCAAAATACCACTCAAGCTCAGTTCATATCTTTATGTATAGAGATAATTACCAACATAATATTATAATTTTAAGTGAATTGTGTAGTAGACCTTGTAGTGTCAAACAAGTGTTAAAAATATTAATAATTTTAATAACCATACAAGTACGGTTATTGATGGAATAAGTCCAAAGACCCTTAAATACATTAAAATGTCATTACAATTGACCTTACAAATTGCATCAATAAATGCCTATCAAATGGGACATTTCATGACAGCCTAAAAATTACGAAAGTCAGCTCAGTCCATAAGTCAGGACCAAAAACGGATCCTAGCAATTATATACCCATATCGGTGCCTCCTGTAATTTCTAAAGTGTCGAAAAAATAATATATATAACAGACTTAACGAGTATTTAAACGCTAAAAACTTTTTAATTGAACAGCAATATGGTTTTAGATCCAAATCTAACACATTATCCGCAGCAATTGATGTAGTTACAAAAATAAAGACAAACATTGATCGAAAACATGTGTGTTTACGAATATTCATAAGACTTAAAAAAGGCTTTTGATGCGGTAAGCCACTCAAAGCTATTACAAATTATAAAGTAATATAGAAATTACAAGTTAAAGCACTAGATATGTTTGCCTCTTATCTCGCTAACCACCAACATAATATCTACCTATAAAAGTGACCCTCAACAAACTACCTGTGGCATTCCACAAGGCTCAATATTAAGGGTGCGTTTGCAAATCGGGCGAAATTATGCTGTTTTTCGGTACATTTTGTGACAAAACTAAACCAAATCAAACATAGCTAATTGCTACCACGTATAGAATGGTTCTTCATCTTCAAATGGTGGTGACTTTTGTTGAAAATAATAGTTTTTATATTGTAAATACGATCTTCCTAGCCATTTACTACAAAATTAACGATACCGGCTCATGTTTAGGTACATTTTGTTCTATTATCAACATATATTAAGATTTCTAAAATACTATAAGTAGGCAGACATATTCAATAAAAATAGTGGTGATTACTTTTTATCAAAATGTCACAATAGTCGTAAAAAAATAAAACTGATGCTTATTTTTCACATATTTTGCTAATACGGATGAATCATAATAGATTGCAATAAGGGTTATTTTATTTTGGTGCCTGTTTTGATTTATTGTACAAAATTTCGATGAAACCTCAGTCCGCGCTCGGTCGCCGTCATGAGTGGATACTGTATCGCCTGCCTGATTGCAGCAGTCAAAAGATCGCTGTACGTACACAAAATATTCGAATTTGATACATAGGTACTTGACAAGGCCTTCATAATGTGATTATAAAATAATATTATTATTTTATAATCACACATTTTGTTATAATATTTTGTTTCGCTGAAAGTAAGTGGGATTTATATATATAAATAATTATATAAATGCCTATTCGTCTTGGACTTTATGGAGTGATCTGAAAGTGTTCATCGGTGACTGCTACTGGAACTCCTAGTCGAGTAGAACTAGATGTGCCGAGTTTGGGCTCGTTTTGTTAGTCATGATGAGAGCTTACCTCCGGACTTGATAGAGTGACCTGATGGTGTACTTCGGTGACTACTGCTGGAATTCCTGGACGAGTAGAACTAGGTGTGTCTGTCACTCCATCAAGTCCGGGGGTAAGTTCTTATCATAACTAACAAAACGAGCCCAAACTCGGCACACCTAGTTCTACTCGTCCAGGAATTCCAGCAGTAGTCACCGAAGTACACCATCAGGTCACTCTATCAAGTCCGGAGGTAAGCTCTCATCATGACTAACAAAACGAGCCCAAACTCGGCACACCTAGTTCTACTCGTCCAGGAATTCCAGCAGTAGTCACCGAAGTACACCATCAGGTCACTCTATCAAGTCCGGAGGTAAGCTCTCATCATGACTAACAAAACGAGCCCAAACTCAGCACACCAAGTTCTACTCGTCCAGGAATTCCAGCAGTAGTGACCGAAGTACACCATCAAGTCTCTCCATCAAGCGTGGACGTTAGGTCTCATAATAACTAACAAAACGAGCCCAAACTCGGCACACCTAGTTCTACTCGTCCAGGAATTCCAGCAGTAGTCACCGAAGTACACCATCAGGTCACTCTATCAAGTCCGGAGGTAAGCTCTCATCATGACTAACAAAACGAGCCCAAACTCAGCACACCAAGTTCTACTCGTCCAGGAATTCCAGCAGTAGTGACCGAAGTACACCATCAAGTCTCTCCATCAAGCGTGGACGTTAGGTCTCATAATAACTAACAAAACGAGCCCAAACTCGGCACACCTAGTTCTACTCGTCCAGGAATTCCAGCAGTAGTCACCGAAGTACACCATCAGGTCACTCTATCAAGTCCGGAGGTAAGCTCTCATCATGACTAACAAAACGAGCCCAAACTCGGCACACCTAGTTCTACTCGTCCAGGAATTCCAGTAGCTGTCACCGAAGTATACCTTCAAGTCACTTCACCAAGTCCGAAGCTAAAGTCTTATCATAACTAACAAAACCAGCCCAAAGTCCACAGCCACCATCGCACTGCTAGTAGTGGGCTTCTAGTGCCCAGTGGGCTTCTAGTGCCCAGTGGGCTTCTAGTGCCTAGTGGGCTTCTAGTGCCTAGTGGGCTTCTAGTGCCTAGCAGTCTCTGGAGCAGCTATTCGTATTTCGTACGTAATATATTTTGTATGGTATAAGAAATGAGAAAAATTGGTTGCCTGTAAAGTCGGTATACGGGCGAAAGTTTTACGTGACAACGACTTTGAGTGGTAAAATAATTTTATTATGTCTGTCTCTCTCGCTCTTAGGCGGGCTAACCATGCCCAGTGGAAGGGACGCGTGCCTTCACTCGCTCTCATTGTGAGCGCATAACGTGAGCGGAGCGTAACGCAGTTTCTTGAGTGTCACCGGCAAACCAATTTATAAGACGTTGTCACGTCAAAATCAATCTTTCAAATTATCAAAATGTTTTACTTGATTACGATTCCCACACCCGCAGCTAACCGTGCGTACACTTGTGTGCGTGACCCGTGTCAATGTAATAGTTCGATTCTATACTCTATCAATTTTGCAAACGCGTCCTTAAGACCTTTGTTATTTCTTATATACAACAACATAGTAAATTTTAAAATATCTGGTCATTTATCACTCTATGCAGATGATACTTGTCTTTTTTACTTTCATTCAATTTATGAAGTTATATCACAAGCACAAAAGGATTTGAAGATATTAAATGATTGCTTTTTATACAATCTTCTCACAATTAATGTGACTAAAACATCATTTTCTGTGCTAAAAATAAAAAAAATACCTACTTACACACCACTTAAGATAAATAATATTGCTCTTAGTAGATCTAAAAAATAAAAGTAGCTAGGCCTATTATTATTAGATGACAAACTGGTACGGGACTCCCACATAGACAAAATAACATCAAAATTAGCATCACTTACGGGAGCATTACAAAAGGTATCAAACTGTAAAGTAAAGTAAAGTTACAGCCTATATACGTCCCACTGCTGGGCACAGGGTCGGCCCTCATTTCGGAGAGGGTTTTAGGTTAAGGAAGTGTCCGCCGCGCTGCCCCAATGCGTGTTGGCGAACTTCACATGTCTTCGAAAGTATTTTTTTTCTCAAACATGCAAGTTTCCTCACGATGGTTTCCTTCACCGCCGAGCACGTGGTAAATCAGCACTTAAAATTGCAATTAACAATTTCATTGGTGCCGGCGGGGATCGAACCCGGTAAGGTATCAAACTGTATTCCTTACAAAATCCTTAACTATGGATCGCCACACCTGGAGTACCTTATAAAGATATGGGGTTCAGCTGCACAAACACACATAAGTAAGTTACAACGAGTACACAAAACAACCTAATCTAACCTAACACCAACTAAGGACCTATGCAGAAAAACCAAATTTTTAAACGTTAAACAACTATTTTGGTTTGTTTGGTCATGTAGAAAGAATGAACGAGGAGTGACAAAGCAAATTTATGTTGCAGAAGTGAACGGAAGAGTCGGGAAGGGACGCCCTAGACAAAGGTTTATCGACCAAATTGGCGATATATTGAAAATGGGCCAGATTAGGAGTACCCTTAACTGACGAGCGTGTATGCGTAGATATATGGATGTAAAGGAGGCGAGAGAAGTGTTTCAGGATCGTGCCAAATGGAAGTCCGTAGTCTCTGCCTATCCCTCTGGGTGACAGGCGTGAGTGTTTATGTATGTATTATATGTAAACAACTATATACATATAACACATACACTGAACATACATTCAACAATAACATTCACACCAAAGTATATTACCTATACATAATCTTAAAAACAAAAACAAACTTCAAATTGGCAGCCCCGGACGAGATCTTATGGCAATAACAATATAATGTGTGAAGGTGTACTTTTAATCTACTGGATACTTTAAAAATTGTAATAACATTAAGCATTTTAAGAATAAGCTAAAATCATATGTTATAGATAAAGTTTTATGAACGCATAAATTTTTTAATACATACTTAAGCATATTTTTAATATATGTATATATATATATATATATATATATATATATATATATATATATATATATATATATATATAATATTATGTTTAAATTAAGTAAAATAAAAGTGTAACAATTAAATAATGAAAAGTAACCGTATTTACACGGTGCTACCGTGTAAATACGGTTACTTTTCATTTCAATAATGTTAATATTAGGTCTTTACTTATGAAATACATAAGTTAACGTAATTTTTTTATCAATATTTTTTATTTCTATTAATCTAAGTAATCACTAATGCAATCGAAGCATCTTTGCCAACGCAGTGGCAGTTTATTATGCCTTTTGTAGTGCCTCTCAGGTATTGAATTTTTTCCCGCCAAAAAAATATCCAAATTCTGGAAAAATTAGAAGTCTGTAGGCGCAAGGTCTGGTGACTACGGCGAATGATAAAGAGCTTCCAACCCCAGCCCTCGTAACTTGGAGACCGTCTGTTGTGCAGTTTGAGGTCGCGTATTATCGTTTAGGAGCAGCGGGTACGAGCGATTGAACAAAGCTGGTTGGAGATGTGCGAGCTTCTCCATCATTGTGTTCAGTTCTTCACAGTACACATCTGCAGTAATACTCATCCCGTTTGGTAAGAACCACCAAACAGTTACCATCACTTTTCTAGGGGAAAGTATTCATTTAGGTGCTGAACCAGGATCCAACCAACCTGCTGGGTGCTTGCAGTTGTCAAACAGAATCCATTTTTCGTCGTAGATAACAATGCGGTTCATAATTCCTTCGTTTGTGTTCTTCGCGTTGGCGATCATTGAGTTCGTGGGGCGCCCATTTGTCAGGCTTTTTTACCTTGCCAATTTGACGCAAATGGACCAATATTGTTTTGATGCTAACGTCGGAAGCCGTAGATTGAGTATCGTCAGCTTCCACAATCGCCTTTAATTCGTCATTGTCGACCAAAGTTTTCGGACGAACACGGGGTTTATTTTTCAGGTCGATATTTCCAGAACGGAAGCGGGCAAACTAATAACAGGTGGTGCGTTCGTTTGTAGTATTCGCTCCATAAACGTCGTTGATGTTGCGTGCCGCTTTTGCCGTGTTGTTGTCACGAACGGTACTCATATTCCATAATTACTCGAATTTTCAACGTATCCATGATGACGAAAAAGATTCAAATGGGATGAAAACATAACGCTAATCAATAAACAAATGACTAATTTTGAAAAAAGAATTCCGTGTTTTTAAAATAAAATTAATTTGAAATTAGAATTCTTAGCCAAACAAAAATGAGGGCTAATAATTTTCTGCTCACCAGATGTCGCTAGTTGACACTGAGGTAAAGTTTTTTGTTACACAATGTCATTTAACTGAGAAGTTAGTTTTAAATAAATGTTTATCAGATATTATTTTAATACACAAAACAATTCCTCAGTGGTTTAAGTGTTTTTTGCACATTTTTAACTTTTTTAATTTTTTCTACTTTTATAAATATCTGTGGTTTGGTTTATTTATATTTAATCTTATTAATATAAAATATAGCTAATAGTACAGAAAAAAACATTTACCTTTACATTTTTCGAACAAATTAACTTCCCCACTATGAAAAATGTCAAATATTATACCTCACTTTTAAGTGGCCCCGCCCTGATGGCAGAAAAAGTCGTGGATGCCCTCATTATTATGATTTGAAATTTATTTTTATGTATACTTAATCTCTGTATAAGTGAACAGTGTGTTCTTTAAGAGACACCGCATACCGCAGACTTTCTATAGGGCGAGAGTTTAGTCGGGTTGGGCTGCTAGTGCGCACACTGGGCCAATTAAACAATCAGCGTGTATGCGCGCGTCGCAAGAGAAACAAAAGTCCGAGCCCGAATACCATCACATATTTGGCTTTCATGCCATTATTCGAAATAAAGTCGCATCTTTATGCGCAGGGTCCGTGGGAGCTCCAATGGCATTCCGAGACTAAAACTGATAAATTTGATTGTGCCATCCTAGGGCACAGGACGCTTATGCACATGAATGTGCCTGGTGTCATGGTATGTCGAAAATTATTTTATAAATATTAATATTTAAAACTAATATAGGATAAGCCAATTAATAATATTATTATGGACTTTATGTGAGTCTGTAATAAATTATTATTTAAAAGGCTATAATGGATGGATGGATTTGATTACAGCATTGAATAGAAACTGCGGCAAAGAATAAATAATAGTATACTGCGGTAGCTCAGGGGCTCCACGATCTCCGACGGCACTAATGAAATTGTTAATTGCAATTTTAAGTGCTGATTTATTACGTAACTCTTATTATAAGAATACACATATCACTTTTACCCTGGGGTGCAATCAGGAGAACACTGTCACACCATCAGGTGCATCCATACTTACAAGGCGTAATCGGGGACTGCTTGTGCGAAAGATTAATTCTGTACATGGGGCAAGATGGTAGCAAGATTCGGAAGGAAATCAAACGCGGGGTTTCGCAGGGCTCGGTGCTGGGGCCGCTACAGTTGAACCTTGCGTATGATGGGTTTCTGCTAGTTGCCCTTTCTACTGGCATTGGTATTGTGTGCGGGGTGAACTGCTTCCACTGCGGTGGGCACGACCAGAACTCCACGTTCCATAAGTTCGCGGTGTGCTTAGCGTGGGAACGGGAGCGGGCGATCCTGTTGAGTCGGATCGGTGTCGGTGATGGTGAAAGGGTATAGTCGTAGCCATCTTTTGTGAGTCCGTAATAATCCAGAAGGAGGTTGCTGAACGGGATCGAAAAATGACATATCCCACTCGTGACGACGTCTCCAAGGCATTCGTCACAGCTTTCCCCTTGATGATGGTGTTCCCCTGCCAGATATGGGCCTCTGGGAAATGCGGGTGCTCGGGACGGGGGTTCTGAACGCCTAGTAATGTAACCCCTGTGGAGAACGTGGTCTCAGAACATCGTGATAGCACTGCGAGGGTGTTAGGGGCAGCAAGTACTACCTTCACGATGTTCTTCTTGCAAAGCATAGCAATGGAGGGGTCTTGGTGGCGTTCCAAACGGACGTCCTGGAACCACTCACCTATGCTGATGGTGATCACCGTGGGTAGAAGTTCGAAATAACTTTACCGTTGCCTCCTCAGAAATAGATATCCTTGAGGATTTCCCCCATGTTAAAAAAAGAACACTCACGCACATATTACATCTAAAATCATTTGTAACCAACAACATGGTTTTAGGTGTATAAGTGTGCGTCTAACAGTAGAATTTTAAAGGCCGATAAAGAAGTAAAGAAAAAAACGTATATGTGAGTACGTGGCCAGAAATTGAGCATGGTTTCGAAGTCACCTGAAATGTACGTAGTGTTCTGTCTGTTTTATTTTGTTGGTATGAGCGAGTAATAGTGACTTGCAAAGACTTATTACTACATAATCTCTCAGTAATAAGAGAAAGCCTGTGCCACAGTGGCAGTGAGACTTTATAAAATAAATACCCGCCTCATTGTAAATCCTCAATTACTTAAGTGGGTTTAAAGTAAAAATTAAAGTTTAATAAATGTTTACCCAAAAACGGAATACTGAGTAAAGACTGAGTTTCACAACATGCCGATTATCGCAAGTATACATATATCGTATAGATAGCTGTTTATTTTTGGAGCTATATAACGGTATAACATGCAACATCCAAGGACCGAAGTCTCTAATATTGTGATAGTAACCCGAACCTCAAGACTGGCGTTTGATGCCATTTCCTAACTTCCAGCAACGTTGTAAGATTAGATCACCAATGGTGGCAGACTTAATGAAGTACCACGTTTTCATGATTACTATAGTATATAAGTATTATCTGTCATATTTTAGTCGTAGTTTTTAACATTTGAGATGGTTGACATGCTATTTATTTAATCTTTATTTTTATAGCATAAGGCGTGGTGAAATGATTAATTACGGTAAGCCTTTATTGTACATCTAAAATTGATTAAAAGAGATTATGTTATAAATTTTACCTGAAGTTTGTCTTGGTACTGGTAAGTGTACTTCCCCGCAGGTGTCATCACACAACAGAGGTTGCAGCGGTGATGGCAGCTCACGACTGTCGATTGCGGATGACCGTCGTAGGGAATGTCTATTGTGTCAAGAAAACACGTGAAGTAATTTGTGTAGTAATGGAGTCGCAGTGTAGTGCGGCGTAAATTAATTTACTACACCATATCATGATGTTGGTGTCGTTAAGGCGACAGAAGGAAATCACACAGATGATGGGCAGCAGCATCGTCCTGATCACTCAAAATAATAAAAAAACTGCGGTTGCAAAAATCCCTCTATAAAGTAATCTATGAGGGAGGCCTATGTTCCGCAGTGGACTTTTAATATGGTGTAGTTTAAGAATAAATGAATTAATAAATATAGAATTGGTAAACTAAATACCCACTGAAGATGAAAAAAAATTAGGTACCCTTAACCGACGAACATCGATGTATGCTATATAACGATATATAAAAGTAAATTAAAGTTACAGTCTATATACGTCCCACTGCCCAGCAGTTGCTGGAGAGGGTTTTAGGGCAAAGAAATGTCCGCCGCGCTGCCCCAATGCGTGTTGGCGAACTTCACATGTCTTAGAAAAATTTTTTTTGGATTTACTCAGACATGCAGGTTTCCTCACGATGTTTTCCTTCACCGCCGAGCACGTGGTAAATCAGCATTTAAAATTGCAATTAACAATTTCATTGGTGCCGGCGGGGATCGAACCCGGATTGCTCGCATACTGTGTAACTTACAGCGAGCGCTAACCATCTGAGCTACCACGGCTCTACCGATATATGCGTAGATATTATGGTACTGAAAAAAGTATGAGAGATGTAGCAGGATCGTCCCAGATGGAAGTCCGTAGTCTCTGAGTGAAAATAAAATCGTTTCTTTCTTCCACACATTCTTATAAGAATACCAGCAAAAAATAACAGCTTAATGCTTTATACTGTGAACGAGGCATTCCATCTTAGTCCATAGAGTAGACAATACATCTGCATTTTGATTCTCAATCGAGGATAGTTGTGGATGCTTATGGGTCACAGCATCCACTTACCATCGGGTGGACTATGTGCGTTTGTCACCCTTATTCTATAGGAAAAGTCCCGGGCTCCTTACCTCTGATGTGACAAGCGGCGGTCGGCCACGGTCAGCAGCTGCGAGGTGCGCGGCGCGGGCTCGTCGCTCGCGTTCACGCACACGCTGATGCTGACCGCGCCCACCTCACCCCCCACGCCCCCAGCACACCCCGCGCCCGACCCCGACCCCTCGCCGCCCTCCTCCTCCTCGAATCTGCCCAGGACAGACTCCATTGCTATGCTACAGTCGAGTGACAGTGTCTTTTGTAATGTACACATCATTTTTTGTAGATGCAATATTAGAGCCCTTTTATTTTCAGATTTTTTAGGCAACTTTAAAAAAAAGGAGGTTCGCAATTCGACTGTAGGTTTCTTTGTATGTATATATGATAAGCGATATTTTCGGCAATTGTGAAGTGATTTTAATATTTTTTTTTATTTAATGTTTAGAAATGAGTCTATGTATGAGAAAGATAAAGCTGAGATTGTGATACTCCTTATTTTACTTAAAAAGGCAAAAAAGAACTTGTAATAAAAGTAAAAAATCGACTAAGGGGCCATTCATTAATTACGTAAGAATGATTTTGGCGATTTTGACCCCCACCTCCTCCCTCTTCTTACGTAAAATTCCATCTCGTGTTTCAGAATAATAAAATGTTGTTAGAAAAGGATCAGTTACACTAAAACTTACAGTTTGACGTAAATGAAAGATTTTTATTTTTTAACAGATAATTTAATAAACAATAAAAATTTGTAAAATAAGATATAAATCGAAGTGTGCATTATAGAATGAAGACGTAAGAATGGGTTTTACTCCCCTCCCCCAAAAGATAAAAGCATGAAAAAAAATTTTTAAATCGAATTTTAGTTTTTATAAAAAGTTATTTTTGTATAAGACAGTTTAAGTAAATTTCCATATCCATTTTTACTTTTCATGTACAAAATTACTCACAAATATGGCATTAAGTTACTCAGCGGTGTAAAAGGATCCTCTTGCCTAACGATCGTGGTTCTGACGACCGATAAACGACGCTACATCAATTCCAAAATGCCAATATCAAATCTCTCAAGTTGGGGAGTAGCATCATGCGAGGGTTTAGTCTCTGCGCTCTTCAACACGCCATCGAGCTTGGTGAGGGTATGCATATTTCTTATTGCTGCATCCTTGTCCAGCAGTGAATAAAGAAAGGCTGGCAAGAATCGTATTTTTTTTAATATAAGAGGGACATACGAGCATGCGGCTCACCTGATGGTAAGTAACTACCGTCACCCATGAACAACTGTAACACCAGGAAAATTACAAATGCGTTGCCGGCCTTTTAAAAAAGAGTAGGTTCTTTTCTTGAAGGTCCCTAAGTCGTATTGGTCCGGAAAAAAACCACAAGGAATTTGTGCGAGGAAGAAAACTTCTTGTAAATCGCAATGTCGACCGCCAATCATTCAGATGGTATGCATGGTATAAGAGTTTTGTCGCGATGTGCGAGAGTGAAATTAAGCGGCTGGAATAATGCATTTTTAAAAATTAACATTTCTCGTTTACTTTTTCCAAAACCTATCATAAATACGTATTTTTTTACATGGTGCAAAATACCCTATTAGTCCAAATTCCGTCCGTATTTCATGAAAATTAACGTAATAAAATCTTCTCACAACTGAGTGCTCCGTGAATTAATAATGAATTGTTCGCATTGATTCCAACAGCCAAGTTCCGACATCGCACATTACAAGACAAATCTAAATTTAAAGTTCAAACTCCATCATCTCGTTGGTTGGTAATCCACTATTGTGACTTTTCCTAGGAATTTATTTTGAACTTTCTTATGAACGACTACATTGCGTAATCGAAATGGGAACCTTATAAGAAAAGAACATACTCCTTTTCAATAGCTCCGTATTGCACTGGGATCCCTCTGGTATTGTTAATCAGGGCGATCATAAATATCTTTATAAAAATGTACACGGGAGAAACGTCACTTACCGTCGCTGTATAAGATTCTCCATGATAATATAGTCATCTTCCTCGGCACCTCTTAAATGCTCCTTCTCCATGAAGAGAGCAAACTCAGGGTTGGACATCTCGCTGGCGTGACGCCTCCGTACTGACGGCGACGCCGCTCTAGCGGGAGACAGGAGACGTGATGTTATTGGTGTCCTTGAAGGAAAGGGACTGGTCAGCTAACTTTGATTGTAATTTTAGGAAACAATGAAGATTTAGATGGCTGTAAACTTGTTTAATGAAGATGGTTTGTTGCCGGTTAAATCTTAATTACTGTATTTCGCATTTTCTACCCATAAGTCTGCCTAGATTGGATTGGAATCACCCTTTTACGTATTTATGCTCAGCAGAAGTGTGCTTTATAGTTCGGCCGTTCAGAGAATGCGTTCCTGACACCTATCAGTTAGTCACGACTAGTGATGGGCACAACATAACACTGAGTTCGTTACCGTTCCTCCAAAATAAAGTTATTTTAAAATTATTTTCGTTTTAAATTGGCGGAATCATTTAAAATTTATATTTTAGTAATTTAAGTGGAAACCAAAAAGGTAATATAAATATAATAAAATTGTTTTATTTATTGTTTGTTACAAAGTTACAATCTGTATTTCTATGCAATAAAGTACATTGAATTGAATGTGCGTACAGAATATTAATCAGACTCGATTCGCTTGAGGAGGTGGTGTCTTCATCATCATCTTCGCCTACATGTATAATTACATTATTATCAATAACAGAATCAATCCTGATATCTCGGTCAAAATGTTCCACAATCAGGTTTTTAGTCTTCTCAACAACCTTTGCCCAGTCATCTCTTGTGACTTCCCGCAGGCTTCTTTAATAGGGTCATCATCTTTTCGTGCTGAATGGCGGGAAGTATTGTGGCGGGCGGCGTAACCTTTATTTGAGCCCAGATTAGCTCAATCGCGTTATATTGGCAATGATACGGTGGAATTCTTAGAACGCGATGACCGTACTCAGAGCCAGTTCATCGATTTCGTATCGCACATTTGCCGCTTTATTTTCTTTAACTAATTTAATTAGCTCTGGTTTTAGCATCTGCATATTTGCGTCAATGCCTTTTGCTTGTAACCAAGCTACCATTTCTTCTTTTTTATTAGCTTGGGTAGGTGGTTTCTGTATTTGAACCGAGTGATAGGAGGCATTATCTATGAATATTACAGAAGGCTCTGGTAGGCTGGGCAAAAGCACGTTCTGGAACCACTCTTTAAATGTAGTGGTATTCATTTCCTCGTGGTAGTCATTTGTGGTTTTGATTGAAATGCCAGTAACGCGTTCTCCACAAAGCCGTATTTTGCAGAACCTGCGTGGCATATTATCAGACGGGCCCCTTACCCATTGGTACTTTCGACGTCGACGCTTGTATCATCCGTCCAAGAACGGGAAACCGTGTGATTGGCGTTTAGCCATGTCTCGTCAATGAACACGACATTATCCCAGTTATCAATATTTTTTGCTTCTCTCAAAAAACTTATCCGTTTTAAAATTATGTCGTATCGTTCTAATAAAATTTTTCTTTTGTCTGTTTTTTTATACAAAAACAAATATCTTTTAAGATTTTGATTAAAGCAGTTTTACCCCGCTAAACAGTCCAGCTTCTCTTAACGATGCCAAAAGCTTCTTCTTGTTGAGATATTCATTTCTGAATAGTAACCATATATATGATTTCTGATTGCATCGGCGTCAGGTGTCAATATCTGTCACGGGTTTAGTTCTACGTTTCTTCTTCGGAGTACGTAAAATATTATCTTCCGTGCCAGTAGAGCCGAACTTTCTTTATTAATATTTGTTATCGATCGTTTGTTAACTCCAAGCGCCTGAGAGACGCGTTCTTGTACTTGTTCGACAGGTAACAGGGTCCGCCATTTTGCCGCTCCTGCTCAAAGTAATCTTGCAGCTTGATGATTAACTCACGGGCTCCACTTTTCAATGTTTGTCCACGTTTAGGCATTATTATGCACCAAAAGTAAAAAGAACGCAATACAAAACACAATCGAAGTCCGATTTAGCGCCGATGTCAGTTTGAAAAGCAGAAACAGTCCCTTAAACGAAAGCCGGGTAATCAAATAAAACAGATCGAAAACACTTGAAGAACGTGGTCTATGCACACGAAACGACAACAGAAAGAAACTTGTAACCCCAAATGACCCATAACGCCATTTAGTTACCATTTTCAACCTAAATATAAAATGCTACTTTCTTTCGCGCGTTCGGTTTGGTCGCAGTTTTATTTTTATATTTAATAAAAGTTATCTTATAGTCCATTATTTTCAAATTCTTAAAAGAAAAACAAAACGTATTATTTTATAAAGTATAACTGTATAAGAACAGATTACGATACTGTTATTGCCTGTTATTGTACTACAAATATAAAGCGCTGACATAACCTTGTAATAGCGCAGTATAGATTTAGATAAATATTGTTTACCAAGTTATTTACCAAGTTATTTATTCACTTAGTTTGGCACAAAATTATAACATTCATTGATTATTAATATAATAATGTTGTTTTAATGCTCATCAATTGTTAAAACGGTAAACAACCAGCAAAATATTTTTATCGTAACTGCAACGCCATTACAAAGTTACGTCGTCAGTTCAATCGCGACGTGTCAGGAACGCATTCTCTGGACGGCCGAACTATAGTAGGTAGTATAGTTAAAGGCTGTGAGACATTTGGTCATACGTCTCAGTACGTGACAACGCATCTATGGTCTTCTCTGTTTATGGATAAATACAGATGTCTATAGGTTGCAGAAGCCAGTTATCAGCAGGTGAACTGTCAGCTTATTTGTGACTCTAGTAACTTTTTAATGAGGTAACATCGCGTCGGCGACGCTATTATGCTTACAGTTTTCTTTGTTTTATGTTGCGTTGTTTAAATTCCCTCAGACTGTTTAGTTTGAAATTGTGATACTGATAATATTTGAATAACTTTTAATAAATACTATATATCCTGAAATGTGATGTGAAACGAAGGCATTTCAACAATACTCTTTAAAGATATAGTAACAGTTTAATAAGTAGTTTTATGACTTATAAAAGTACATATAAAAATTTAAAAGCTACAGTAGCCTTATTCATACTTAAGGTTGGTTAAGGGTAAGGCTAAGGAACATCAAACTTAAAAGTCGTAAAATTGTCCGCCAATTGATTTATTACATTAATATGACTATTACTAGCTCTGTATTGCAGCTGGGCACTAGGGTAAAAAATATGTAGTTTCCATTCCTTAAGACTGAAATCTCAAATATAGGTAAATTATCTTGTATGAAAGATGGTGGTTTGAACTATAGTTCTTTTAATTAGATTGTGGAGTTTTTAAATAGGTGTTAAAACTTCTTATTGCAGTCTTTTGAACTTTCTATTATAGTACATAGAATGCCTTTTGGTTTCTTTAACCGTTTTGTTCATTTAGTTATTCGAAATCAAATTAAGTTTTGAATACAATGGCAATAAAAATCAACCGAACCAATGAGATCCAATAACTTCTGTGTTGCTGACACTGCTGTGCTCTGTGGCCAGAAAGTTGTCATCGTTTCTTTGACCGGTTCTAAAAACTAAAGGTATGTAAAAATTAGATGAAGTATTTTAAACTCGTTTGTCATTTGCTCTAAGCAAGGACCAACATTTCAACACTCCGGAGTTTCAGTATACAAGTATTATCTATGAGACTGAGTGCTGATGTGGTCAACGATGGTCATTTTTGTCATTAAAATCTGCAATTTATAATAAAAAAGGGGAACCTTTTTGACATCACAATAAGTTTTTGTTGATAAAAGTTAATAATTACCTTGGCGTGTGCGGTGGCGAAAACAAACCATATACGGTCTCCAGCTCATCGGTGATGCTGGTGTACTCGTGCATAGCCAGCAGTAAGGAGCGCGGGGCTCCACCCACTCTGGTGCGACCTGAGGGAACGCCCGCAGCGCCACCAGTAGCTTCCCAGCCACACTGACGTCCTAGCGCAAAAGACAATTGTTTAATTTTTTGTACCGGATGTCACTATTTCAGTATTATATAAAACACGAAGTTATAAATCTTTGGCCGTGGAAGGAAAGAGGGAGATCTCCCACCGGGCAAGGTGTTCTGCCCGGGGAGAGGCCAACGCTCCATGTGTTATTTCGGAGCTGTTCTATATATACTGTTTTAGTTCGGAAATTTGATACCGCGATTTAGGCTTCGATGTGTTTCGCTTGTGGCGCGACGACAGCGCCGCCACATCAGATAATTTATATCGCTCATTAGTAAATTTCTCATGATGACATGATGTCTCACTCGTACTATGCCAATATAATTATAAATACCTACACTTTATTTGCTATATTTATAATTATGATCTAATAACAAGATTTATATAATAAGGATGTAAACCTACACATTACATTAAACTAATTTTACACATGATCATAAAAATATGTAATAATCAGATAAGTTAGACGAGATAAAATACGTGAAATTAGTTAAAAGAGAAAATAAAATTTTCATAATTTTATTCAATATATTTTAAAATTGATCACAGTATATATTGTAATTACATACAGCTCCACAATTTCAATAGGTTGTTAAATATCTGGAAGTACCTGAATTGTGCCTGCGTTATTTATAATATTTCCTTTTGAGTATTGCGAATGGGTCATGGGCTATATATAATAATATACTTTTAATTAAAAGTAAAAGCCGATTTCAAAGAACAACAGAGAATAAACTAATGTCACATTATGAGTCGGTGCTAAGACAGTGTATAGAAGAATTTATGCGTGTTTTTCCCCCGGTCAACCCGACCTATTTGTGCTGCAGCTATACGCTGTGGCAAGCTCTATTGCGAGGATATACATGATTATAATAATAAAAATGTCCTCCAGACCGTATTTTGGGCTCGAGAGCCAATCTCAACGGAGACTAGCCATCGGTGTAGGACAGAATTATAGCGTACGAGTGTGTGCGAAAGCACAGGTGTTCTCTCTGTACCTTCACTCTCGTAGTCTGATGGGACGACACGACCGGAGAGAGATCAGGCGCAGGACCAACGCCGTGCTTTCCGAGCCATGGTAGTGAAACACTTCCTGACTCTGGATTGCTATTGAGAATTTCTTTGACAGAAAAACCCAATAACTAATTTCACCCGACCCGGGATTCGGACCCAGAATCACTTAATCAGCAGTCGCCTTACGACTACTAGACCAACAAGAGAGTAGTGATGATATTTTTTGCATGATACCTCCAAGGTTAGTGCACTGATTAAGCTATTTTTTTATTTACCGATAGAGTATGCCTTCAAATTGGTTCCATAAACAATATTTTTTAATAATTCAACTATATATTTATCATATAGTTCTAGCAGGCCTCTGTCACTCTTGCTACCTCGTGAAATAATTACCTACAATCGCGAGGCGCCCCGGGCTACATACGCAGTCGGGGCAAGCGCGTTCTAGGCGTTTGAATGTTTGAAGTTTTTTAACGCTGTTTTATTAAATAGTTTTTGTAAATAATTGTTGAAATAGTTTTTGTGTAGTGTTTAGTATATTTAATTGTAGGATAAAATAGTTGAAAAAGTTTTAATGTAATTTAAAAATAATATATATGTACCTATATTACCTATCTATTTGATAAATTATAATGGCAAAACGTCGTTCCTACTATAATTGTTGCGTGGATGGATGCTTAATGAGCAAACAAAAGGATTCAGATATATCATTTTTTAAGTTACCGTAGTATGTAATTTATTTCATATTTATTTATTTTTTGTTAGAATTAAGTAATAATAATTTAACTACAGAAGTTAGTTGAAATTTACTTCACTATCCAAATACTTACATACCTATACTTGTCTTTTGTAATTAAAATATTTTAAGTTATAACAACACAAAATACTGAAATTAAAACTTTGTTTACAAGATTTTTAACTAAGTAGAATACTATCACATTTCTGTTAGGAATCGTATTTCGGGTTTATTTGTAGTTTACACTATCTATCTATTTCTTACGAGCCAAGCATCGCGACGACGAATGGCCTTGCAAGTTGCATGCGTTGGGCATCACAGAACTCACATAGTAGCGGAAATATAGTCAGTCGATCGTAGTCAGAATAGGTACTTTACCTAAGTAACTTAAGTATTTACCATTTCGCAATATATTTTTCTACTCTTTATTGACAGCCCTTAGTAACCACGGAAAGTCCACCGTGACATAAGAAGGGGAAAAGATGCAAAGTAATACGGATACTCGCGCGCAGCGATAAAGTTTTATTTAGCTTGCGTGCGCGATTTATCTAATTAATAATAATTATATAGGCTATTAAAACGTCGGGAAGCAGTCAACATCAAAGAAGTGCAACTTCTGTAAGTAGTACTATTATTTATACTCTGGTTTTAGTAACAGTGCTATTACTAGAATTTTGCCTTACCTGTTACAGAGTTATGTATAGACCCGGCATCCACACCTGAGTTATCAGGCTCAGAGTGCGTCTGACTGTGCTGCCTTCGAGGAGCCAAGTGTTGAGCAGGATAGTGTCCGCCCATTCCGCAATCATTTCCACCCTCTGACCGTCTGCGATATTTTCGTAACTTATTAAAACTGTTTACATTTATAACAATACGCATCATTGGCTTGAAAACCCCAACGACCACTTTAGAGGATTTACATATTATACAATTTTCCAATTTAATAATAGAAAATGATTTTCATAGTATTATAATTACTCGTTACTTTGAAAAAAATACAAATTATTATAAAATATCGTACATGAAACTATTGGGTTTATAATTACAATTATAAAGACTTTTAAAAGAGGTTAAATCAGTTTGAAATTTAATTATTTTGTTTTGTCTGCAAATGAACTAAGTGCGATTTATTGTTATTAATTTATAATAGTGAGTTTGATAAAGAGAATTTGTGCTTCTAATTTCATATATTTAGTGATGATACATGATGATTGAAACAACAGTAAGTTAATAAGATGGAAATGTGGTATGATAATTGAATAGAATAGAATAGCAGAAGTGTTAGTTTTATTAGTAGTAGTGTTATTGAGAAAGTACATTAAGAGAAAATATAAGTATCTACTTTATGTTTCTTTTTTATGAGTTTGGAACTATTAAATGCAATTGCTTTAAATAATTACAACTTAAGAATTATATTTCATAATACAATGAACAAATACGACAGATATTCGTCCAATAACTTTACGCACACAACTTTTCAAATCAATGTTATAAACAATTAAATACATCAATTATATTTGCATGTGTAAAAATTAAATGTGCATAGTATGTTATATATCAAGTTTCCTTATGTAAGCGGGTGTATGAGCTGTAAAATACAAACAGTGATGACATGTATACAAATGCTACATCTAGCTACTCGAACATCGCCAAATTTACAAGCTAAGCGGATCTCCAATTGACTCTATGTGACTTACTGTTTCCACAACCGTCTCCTAACAGATGCAAGAAAGTAACAAAAAATGAAATTAAAAACAATAATGATGGAGAAAAATTTTGATTATTCTCTAAACGCTTAAGCCAATTCTTAATTAATGATAAATAAATATAATATACATGTAGTGACTTAATAAATGTCATGATGAAACAAAATGTCGTGTTTTAATTAATTATATTTGATAAAATGAATTTTTAGAGCTTTTTGAACCATTTTTTTTATTTATTTCGTATCATATGAATATTTATCTTGTAATTTTGTATAGATTTGCATAAGAACTTAGAAATTTAAGAAAGTTCATGTTCCCCTAACACTATGCTTCCTACTTTTTCTATCAGATAATGAGCCTTGCCAAACAAAACATAATTATTAGCAACCAATAAATATTCAAAATAAAACTATTTTTCTAAATATGTGCGTAACCCCTTCGCCCATTTTACTAAAGCTAAAGAACGAAAGTCTCATTACATACCGTCTAGTGTTCGCTGTGCGTCGAGTCCCAGCCGAGATTGTTCGTGGACGAAGGCTGTGAGTGTCGGGAACAATTTCCCGCACTTCTGGTAAGAAGGCGTCATCGGTGGTTGATAGGGCTGATGTCAAATATAAAAGGCATTTTATCAACACAGGTTAATGTGAGTAGCAACGTTTATTACTAGATCCAGCTTTTTCGTAAATTAGGTGAATATAGACTTTGCAGGTGAACATTACACAAACTTAATGATTATGTAAATGATTCAATGCGCAATCTGAGACTTGGTATACGCCTACCAAGTGTAATCGATTATGCCAGATCCTCTTCACTAGTAGATCGAGTCGATTGCAATACCAGGCGTCTCTCACCTTGATACTAAGCGCAAGAATGTTAATATCGGTACTACGTTCCGAATTTCATTCATATTTACTAAGTTAGAATCTTAATATTCAATTTTGTTAGAATCACCCTTAATTTTTTAGATTAGCAAATGTTAACTATTTAAAAATTCCAGCACCCGAACATGTAAATGTGGCGTTAAAAGTAAAATATTTAAAGACATCATGCATGCATCTTGTCCGTTCAATGGATATATTAATATTGATTTAATCAATGAATGGCTGCTTAAAAGGACTTTATTTCTAATAAGTATCTCTATAAGTAGCCCTTAAAATGACTTTATATTTTAAAGTAAACAAATACGGATAAAAATATAAAATATTCAAATTATTTTAACATAAATTTATTTCTTTAGATGACTGTAAAATGATTAAAACCATTTAGGACGTATGAAAATTGACTTAAGCATAATATTATACAAACAAAGAGAATTCACAAATAATTTCGTAAAAATTGAGTTTATATCAGTATATGCGAAGTAAACGAGAAATATTTATCAGGTTTGGGTGCTGAAATGGAAGTAAAATTGTGTAGGAGGTTCTTACATCTGAGCGCTGTGAGGCTTGTTCGTCCTCCTCCTGCACGGGACGGACGATGAAACGAGCAACGCCTGTGTCACTGTCTGACAGCACCTGCGTCACCATTTGCAGTGACGTCAGAACAAAACAGGCGTGAATTTGGATATATGGGATAGATTAGTTCGGAAAAGCGAGGGAGGGTTCAGTGACTTCATCTGGAGCATATTTTTAAATATTTTTTTAAAGTAAAGTAACAACCTAAACACCTTTAACAGTATATTTTTGAAAGTGTAGTAAAGTAAAATACCTATATGAAACTGCCGTTTGGACTTAAAAATGCTCTGGGGCAATTTCAAATTTGGCTGGGTATCGTTTAATTTAAAACTAATCGCGTCTCTTGTTTTTTGGTAGGTTTTATCACTATTATCATGTCAGATATAGTAAAAATGCTAAAATCTACTAAAACACAATAGAAATTTTATAATACATAATACGGTAAATGTGACAAAAACTATCGACAATACAAGGGAGGCGCGTACATTTTTAAATTAGATTATCTCTAGCAATGTGAGATGTATTTCATAATTTTGACTTTGATTGCTTTGGCATCCGGCTCTACCCTAAATGTAATAACTCAAGATTTATTCGTGCACGCACCGTAAAATAATTGATTGCAACTTTAAATGCTGAATTACCATATTGTGGCCTAGTGGAAGAAATTTACTAACTTGTAACGGACCAGCATAACTCTTTTCAGTCCTCTTACCGCTCTTTAATAAAAAGTGTTAAGGCTTGTTACTTTTTAATATTCGTAAATCTATGTCTGCAAATTTGTAGTCATTTAAATGTACAAACCGTGTAATTTTATTTATTAAAAAAGGAACAAAAAATATGCTACCAAAAAGTATGCTCGAATGAAGTCAAAAAGTAAAGCATGAAAAAACAAAACAACTACGACAATGTGGTTTAACAAAACAAATATGAAGGACATACTACATAATATGATTCACATTTGTAAAACTTTTAAAGATCAGATAATTTTCATTAATGTGTTACTAACAAATTATTCTCATTAAATTTTAGCTACTACACTGACACGCAACTGATAGTGACATGCATTTTATTTCTATTAAGTAACAAATGCTGTAACAATCTTGATTAAAGCTGCAAAGTAAATTTTACTTTTTCAGATAGTTTAAAATTGACTTTATACAACATTATAACATTTAAACAAAAAGTATCCAAATATGATTCTTGAATGGATATGGGATATATTAGTAGATAAAGTTGTACCTGCATATATCGAATGATATACATAATATTAAAGAGGCTGCATAAAATTTAGTTCTTACCTCTGATCTTTCGCTAGCAGTCCTCAGCCTAGCAGCACCGATTTGGAAACTGGGTGGTGGTGGACCTAACGTGTCAGTTGAACCTCGATTTACTAAGGATGGGTGGGTCGCCATAAACCGATGTATAACCGCCAAATGATTCATTGTTTGTTCAGCAACGTCCTCAAGTTTTCTTAACCTAAATTCTACGCTCTATAAAAATAATAAACATATTACTTAAAATTTATGATTATGATTAATGTGTATGGTGGTGTAAGAATATCCATTACCACATATGGTCTTATTGGTGTCGTAAGAGGCGACAGAGGAGAACAACTAAAAAATAAAAATAAACTGTGGTTGCCATCACGCCTGCCAAGCGTAACCACTATGGCAAATATCCCCCCTATGGGTTAATCTGTAAGGGAGGCCTATGTTCAGAAAAGGACTTTTAACAGGCTGTAACGGTACCGGTAACAGTATATTTACGATCATGTACATATATAATACAATATATATTATGCTTTGACAAGAGCATTAATCTTTTAATGCTTAGCTGTTAAAATTAATAATTTATTATTTAACTTCTTTTTATCATCAGCCCGTAAAAAGTCCGAAGCAAGAAATGGATATTTTAAATAGTCATAGTAGTTTTAAATAGTAAAAAAAAAACAGGAATCTTACTTGCATCGATTGAATTTGGCAATTAGCTTTTTGGTTCAAGTCTTCCATTTTTGTTGAGATATGTTCTACCCTATCAGTTGTATTCCTCACTCGTTCTTCTATTGAATTTGATAATTTAACTTCCTGTAAAAGTAACAAAGCACAATAATGGCTAGTTTTTAATAGTATTTAATACCAGATAAGGCATATTTACTAGATATTAACTTACTTGTTCCCTGAAATACCCTTCTATGCATTCCTCCTCAAAATCATAAAGTCTCTCCATGTCCTCTTTCTCTAAGAATAACTTCAGACCGTTATCATATTGGAACCGTTTGTGTGAAACATTTCTTGTTACCCATTTGCACGTCGCATAAATGTGACAGAATATAATGAGTGGGGGTGGCAACACAGGTTTCTGTTCATATTCCATCACTACAGTAAATCTTTGGAACATCCACACCTAAGAATATTTGAAAAAATAATCAGAATTAATGTTTATTGTATTTGACACATGAAGATCTGTTACATTTAAACAGATTGTGAATTTATTAGGGCATTATTAAGAAAACTTTATAATTTTTCTTAAATTTCATATTCCAGACGGTTTTTTGCCTTATGTGTTCGAAAATATAAGTAAAAAAATGTTAGAAAAATAATATAAAAATTTACCTAACGTGATTCATTTTTAGCGAACATAGAAAGTGTATGCAAAGGTTATATTTATAATCTTAAATTTGGAAATTTAATTCATAAAATATATATTTACTCATTTTATATGGGACACGATTTAAGTTTATTAGTATATTATATTAAACTAACAAGCTGACAAGACGTATTATGTCGTACACTGCCTGGCGAAACTTTCCATTGTCTTATTGTTGAATGAAATAAAAAATAATAATTTTATTCTGTTAGAGTTTATTTGCTAAGATCTGAATTCATTTATTGTTTTGCATGCGGATCTTACGAAATAACTTTGTTTCTTATATTGATAGTATAAGCTTATTCTTTTGTCACATAAACATACTGAAAAGGTAATAACTATTGAGAAAGTAGCAGTCATTATCCTTCTTGGACACAAGAAACTTGCGTTAAAAAAGTAGTACTGAAAAGTAGAATATCACAGCTGTTTAAAATATTGCTATTCACATATTCTTATAAGCCCAAAGTCACTTTTACGCTATGTTTTAATTTGGCTCCTTAATAACATAATAGAAACCACCGATTTTATTTTAGAAAACGTGATTCTTAAATTGATTTACTAATCATATTATTTTATTCATTATTATTACGTTGCATACATGCAGGACACATTGACACAAAAATATATGTACGATACATAGAAAATAAAATTAAACATCAAAACTTACATACTAAAAAGAATATAACATATGCTTTTTAATTTCGGAAACAGAAGCGCAAATAAAATAAAATAAAAAAGAAAACCTGATGCGAGACTTCATTGACTTCGTTAAAAATATTGTTAAAGACTGCAATGAGTAGATTTATAAGCAAAATGTTGGCCACAAGCAGGTAGATTGTCATCGCAATCGGCGTGATCCAACGTCCAGTGACACATTTGCGATCCGAAATATCCAAACCGCATTCTGGGTCGATGTCCGAAGCGAAAACTTCGCCATACAACATGAAGTATGGTTGGTAGAAAATCTATAAACAATTGGTTTGGTGAAATTAAAGTAAAATTATAGTTAATAGCTTAAAACTGATCATAAAATGTATAGCAAACAATAAGGAATAAAGTAACTAAATCGAATAAAAACAAATTACAGACCGTACACCTTTAACCATAGCCTTCTTTGATTTAAAAAAATAGTTACAAAGTAAAAAAAAAACACTTAAAAACTACCCTATAAAAATTATAAGATAAAAGAGTATGGGACAAATACTAGGTACTTATCTACAAAACAGTTCTAATATCCTAATTAAACTAAAACTACTTTATCGTAATCAAATCTCGCAACAGGGTAATTAAATGTACGAAGCAACAGGGCAACGACTAAATAAACAATAAGATGTGTATAAAAAGTAAGTAAAGTTAGTATTTTCTTCTGCGACGCATACAGCTCAAGCTACGAAACTGGTGCATAAATAAAATGCAACATCGAGTCTACATAATTGAACTTTCTAGTCGCAAACCTGATGCGACACTCCGTTGACTTCAATGAAGATGTTATTGAATACGGCTATGAGTAGGTTGACGAGTAAAATGTTGGCAATGAGAAGGTATACACTCATTACAACGGGAGGCACCCAGTGTCCAACCCGGCATTTCTCAAGTCCAGGGAGGCCACATGGAGGCGCCATTTGTTCGGCGAATACTTCACCGTATAACATGAAGTAGGGTTGAAAAAATACCTGCAAGCGTTTAATTAGTGGGGAATAGAATTTTAAAAATATGGTACATTGTCACGTCGAATCACTTCATATTATATTAAATGAGACAAAAAACTGACGAACATTTCTGCTGCTCAACTTATGTAAGAACACGCACTCACGCACACAAATGCACCTAAAAATAAACCTTTTCACAACATGGTTTTAGGTACATGTGTGAATGAGTGTTTAATCTTACAAAAAGTTGTGCATTGTTTCGGCTTCACTTTAAATTAGGTATAACTGCGGTATTAGGTATAATACGTAGTGAACTGCCTATTTTTCTTGTTATATAAAACGTTTTTACGTCGTAGAGCCACGCGGCAGCTATATATAGTTGTAGCACGAATGGGTATTCGGCTCGGCCGGGGTAGGAACACGCTCTCACGGAATACCAGCACGAAGCAGCAGAATAATGCTTTACTGGGAATTACGCATTCTATCTTAGTCCACAGGGGTGACAACGCATCTGCGTTTTGATTCTTAATCGACGATAAAAATGTAGATATCTATGGGCCGCAATATCCACTTACTATCAAGTGGAGTGTGAGGTTGTTTGTCATGCCTATTCTACAAAAAAACCATCACGGTTTTAGGTACAAGTGCGAGTGGTTGTTCTAACAAAAAGTGCTATATTTTTGTACTGCCTATATTTTTAGTTAATCTTAAAATTACGTCTCTTAATTAAGTTTACATTAAGGAAAGTCTATTTTTTAATTAAGGGAACATACAGTAAGTGAAATGTTTTGAGTAGCAGAAATACGTCACGTGATGATTAATTGATCATGATTTTTTTTTATTAAAGAAGCAATTACAAAAACTATCGAAGCCCGAGAAGTTTCTAACAGCTGATTGACTGATCATTATAATTTCTTTGCAAAAGTGTAGCAACGGCCTATAGACATACGTTAAGCTGCTATTTAAAGGCCACTTATTCCTGTGAGGGTTTTGGGTCAGGAAAACAGCCCCGGTCTCCCAATGCCTGTTGACGCACTTCAGATGCACTCAAATTTTTAATTTCTCAGAAATCCATGATTCTCATGATATTTTCCTTATGCACGTTGTAAATCAGCACTTAAAATTGCAATTAACATTTTTATTGGTGCGGATAATAAACCCGGTTTATTAGCGTAATTAAAATTTTACGTCGAGCTCGTATTACATAAGTTACTGCGGCGCAAAGACTTCTATGCAGAGAAGTCTTTGCTACGGCCCGCAAAAATCAATTGTGTGTATTTTTTATTAATTTATTTTCTGATTATTATTAAAATTAATCTTTAGCAATCTTAACTGCCATTTTGTTATTGGTTAAGAGAATCTATCATCTCATTTCGTCCCGCGGGTATTGTAAAATACTATTGTGGAAAATGCTAGAAAAAAATCATAGCTCTCCATAGATGGCAGTATAACCACCCCGCTTACACCAGACGGTAATTGCCCAGACTGGCAGAGAGAATCAAAGCAAGACGTCTGGTAATACGTCATTACTGCGATCGTCAATCCGCTAGTTAAGCGTTATGGCAATAAATATTCTTTCCTATGAGAGTTGCAGTGATACTTTCAATACTTTTAAATGTATCGTAGAAGGTTCTGGTATTAAAAATCTGTGTATACTTACTTCTCTTATTAAATATAAACTAGCTTCCTTGTCCGGGTAGAGTATCGCCTGACGCGCTACACCAAACGACATAAGTACCACTAACAATAGCACCACGAAGTATATCATATTCTTAACCATTTTACCCATCATTGTTACCAATGGACCTAAAATTTTAAACAATAAGATTTTGTTCTATGCAAATATTGTCGTACGGAGTAGAGCGTATTATGGCTGCGGTACGTATGGATCGGCTTGACCGGGGTAGGACCACTCTTGCACAGAATACAAACATAAAGTACCAGCGTAATGCTACTGTGTTTCGTATGATCAGTGAAGTGTACCAAAGACGGCTTTTACTGGTAACGAGGTATTACATCTTGGTGCTCAGGGGCGACAGACCACGCATCTACATATTGGTTTTTAACTGGGAATAGATGTAGGAATCTATAGGTCACAGGTCTATTTAACATCAGATGGCCTGTGTGCTCGTACGTTACCGTTACTTCTATAATTTTTTTATGATTGCTGGATCCATCTTATATAAACTGCCAAACTGCACTGAACCCACTTTTGCGTTCCGGTTTGAAAGATAAGAGCGCCAGACAGGCTTCATCTTAGTTCATAGGTGTGACACGCACCTGTGGCTTTCTTTGTTTGGAGTCGATGTAGGCGTTTATGGGCTGCAGTAGTCACTTAATATCAGGTAGACTGTTAGCATGTTCAACATTTTTTTTAAATAGTGCTATAATTTATAGCAGCCAGTTACAAGTGTTATTTAAGATCGCATAGGCCTTACAACCTGTTTCACTTGATAAAATGTTAAGAAGCTAGGTAGGTAATTTTACACAATTCTTAAAAATCATTTAAATTAATTAAAAATAGTTTTAAATCCTACGCTTTACTTACCTAAATATTTATTAACACCCAAAATATTGAGTATCCTTAAATACCAGTAAATAATATCGACGCAATATATAACTCTACCGACGTCCATAGAACTGGCTCTCAGTCGTAGAGTCAAGCCGACGAGGAAAAATATAATAAAACCCGCGTCGTAAATGTTCCACATGTTCCAGGCCCACACACTGAACTTATGTCTGAGAAGTAAAACTAGACATTAGATATCATTTTCATAAATCTTAAATCATAGGGCTGATTGAAAAATCTTAAGTAATAAAAAAAAATACTTTTTGTAAATATAAGAAGTTTATGATCATCATTCAACATTACAGCCCAACACAAGTTTACCGCTGAACATAGACTGAACACGGTCGTGAGCTGCCAACCTCCATTGATTTGATGCATTTCTTAACAGGTCGTCACTTCACCCAGTTCCTCTGCGTGATAGAATATAAAAAGAAGTATATCCGCAATAAAACCAGAATAACCAACATAGCCCAACGGACCAGTTGCTGAAATGGCAATGGACCGGCCATATAGCTCGAAGAAATGAGAACCGACGAGGAAGAAAGGTTCTCGAGAGGCAACTTGGTACCGGTAAGCGAAGTGTAGGGCAGCCCCCCACTAGATGGAGTGATGACCTGGCATAAGAAGTTAATCAAACTAAATTCAAAACTTAACCACATAAAAGGTATTTTATTTATTGTACAAATAGTTTTAAAAATAATGAAATCTATAAATGCGACAATTTTCTTGAAAAACTAAATTTCGACAGAGCACTCACCTAACGGCAACTGGTTCGGACGTAATAATTTCCCTTATCTTCTCACATAAGAACGTTAATATATAACATATGGAGTAAATCTCCGGCCAAGATGGTGTCAGATCCATCTTTACTAATACTGTATACGTAAACATTAGAAGAAACAAAATATAGGCAATCTGTAACAAATATTAGCTTTATACACAAATGTAAACACACGAACAAGATGCACTAAATTATAAGAGTTCTTTATTTAATACACATATTTTGGTACTATCGTCGATGTAAATTTACAGCCTATATAGGTTTCACTCTTATACACAAGCCTTCTCTCAATTCAGAGAGGGTTATGGGGCGAGGAAGTTTCATCGTGCCCCAATGCGTATTAGCAGACTTCACATGTCTTCGAAATATTTATTTATATTTCTCTGACATGCAGGTTTCCTCACAAATTTTTCCTTCACCGCCGAGCACGTGGTAAATCAGCACTTAAAATTTAAATTGGCAATTTCCTTGGTGCCGGCGGGATTAAGCCCGGGCTGCTTCAGTCTTGTGAAATTTACAGCGAGCGCTTAGCCCTGAACTCTGAGTCTGAGTCTGAATTTATTACAAAATTGGTACTCAGGACAATTTCATATTTATCAGTGGGCTGTCATAGACTGATGCGGATAATGATTATGATGTCCACCTGACCAATTTGGCTGAACGTTACGTCAGCGACATAAAAACAATCAAAACACAACAAGAACAAAGATCCAGCAATTTGTGTTTTTATGTTGGCTCTGACTAGGATTCTAACCCAGGATGTAAACATAACTTATCACGGTTGTTGTCAAAATATCGTTTTCCCGGACAATTAATTAGATGCATAATATCTTATTCTTCTTTTGTATAATCTCGTAAAATTATCCTCAGTGTGGGCCTTTTTAGCTAGTAGTACAACAAAATAGCCGTAACCCTGAATCAAATCGGATCTGGTTTAATTTTTTATAGTACAGGGTTACAAACGAGCACACAGTCCACCTGATGGTAAGTGGTTGCTGTGACCCATAAACATCTACAACAATCCTCAATAAAGAATCAAGATGCAGATGCGTTGTCACCCGTGAGGACTAAGATGGAATGCCTCTTTTCCAGTAAAAAGGGTATCCGGTTCTCTACACTCACCATTCGAAACACAGCAGTGTTAAGCAGCTATTTTACGCTAGTATTGTGTGAGAGCGTGGTCCTTCCCCGGTCGAGCCGACCCATTCGTACTACAACTATACTACTAATATAGCTGCAGCATGGCTCTACCACATATAAAATGGTACTGCAATATTAGATTAATGATCGCATTACCATATTTTACAACTAGTACATACGAGACAGTATACTGCTAAGTAGATCCGTGTAATATAATAGAATTAATATCCAAAGAAAGCACAACCAAATTACAAATTACAAAGATAGCATAGTAAATTCATTAAAAGAACTTATTAAAACCAATTTAAGCTAGAATATGAACATAAATTTTTTTGCCAAAGACAAATATCAATTACTTCTCCACTTTGAAATTATATACCGTTAGTAATTTCAATTAGGTTAACAGTAATTTAAAAAAAAATCGGAGGCCGTGAGGTCTCACTGAGTTTTCCCTTCTCTCTCACGACATCTACAGGACGAAAGTGATGGATTCTCTTGCGCCTCCACTATAAGCCACGGTGCTTAATATAAAGACTTTTAATATTACATTTTAAATCAACACATAGGAAATTACTTTGAAGAGATTTTCAAAGGAAAAAATTAGTAGCTCATTGACATTACACGAGCAGTATACTTTGTTTTTAAATTCCTGTTTCTCGCTAAATGACGTGAACTTTACTTTGTTACAATAGCGGTACCCTTATCCATAAACAACATAACGCCGCCGTCCTACATTTTTCATTAATTAAGGCCAACCTGTCAGCTAAAGTATATAAAATAATTAAAACTCAACAAATTTTGTTAAATTTAGAAATTAATTACTCTTTTGAGAATACAACATGATTAAAATACTAACAAAATAACAAGGGTGGTGGCTCCCACGTGCGTTATATTTGTGTCTTCACTGCAGAGGGCTTTCGTCTGGTTGGGTTTTATTTATTTCATCATCATCATCATTACATCTCTTCAAAAGTTCGCTACCGAACAAATGCCTCCCCCAAGTAATGTTACTAAACACGGTCCTAAGCCAGCTTGCAAAAACTTTGCGTCTAGTGTTACTATCATAAACAGCTATGCCAAGATTCAGTTACTATAGATACATCAACATTATCATCATCATTACAGCTCTTCACACATCCACTGCTGAACTTAGTTCTCTTCCAAGGAATGTCTCGATACGCTGTCCAGAACCACCTGCATCTATCGACTTCCAGTACTACTACCAGGAGAGCACTCCATCTAGTCATCGTTCATCATTACAGCCCTTCAAATGTCCACTGCTGAAAATAGGCCTCCCCAAGGAATGCCACAAAGCACGGTCCTGAGCTACCTGCATCCATCGATTTCCTGCATGTCTTATCAGGTCGTCAGTACATCTAGTGGGGGGTCGCCCTACACTTCACCTACCGGTGGAAATCTCCCAATCGAGAACCTTTTTCCCCCATCGGTTGTCGGTTCTTTGAGCTATATGGCCGGCCCATTGCCACTTCAGCTTACTAATCTGTTGGACTATGTTGGTCACTCTGGTTCTACTGCGGATATCCTCATTTCTAAGTTTATCACGCAGAGAAACCCCGAGCATAGCCCTCTCTATAGCTCGCTGAGCGACCTTGAGCTTCCCCATACGGCCAGCAGTGAAGGACTACGTCTCAGATCCAAAAGTCATCATTGGCAACACGCACTGGTTGTACAATATCGTTTTCAAGTTTTGAGGTATACCAACTGAGGTACAACTACGAGCTTAGTGCTTCCAACAACTACCGGCATAGGCGTGACATGGACATGATCTTTTTTTTGTCCATGTTCATCTTAAGATCTATCCGTTGGGAGGCACTATTAGGTCAATATCGGCGGCAAATCGAAGGTGAGTGATGTACTCACCATTGATGTTAATACCGTATTCTTTCCAGTCCAGTAGCTTGTAAACGTCTTCCAATGCGAAGAGTTTCGGGGATATAACGTCACCCTGTCTTACACCTCTCTGCAGTTGGATAGGTTTCGTACTCTGGTTCTGTATTCGGATAGCCATCGTTGCCCTACTATACACTTCAGCACTTAGATATACCGACAGTCAACTTGGCACCGCTGAAAGGACTTTGCGTCGAAATTTGGGTGGACTGCAGCACCACCCAAATTTCGACGCAATCAAAGGCTTTCTCATAGTCCACATACGCAAGACATAATGGCAGATTGTACTCCTCGATCTTCTGTACAATTTGCCGAAGGGTATGTATGTGGTCTATCGTTTAAAGCCTTTTCTGGCAGTCTTTGAGTCTGCGTGCGAGACGATTCGTAATGGCTCTCGAAAACAGCACGTAGACGCGGCTCAGAAGGGAAATCGGTCTGTAGTTCTTCAAGAGAGCGTTGTCACCTTTCTTGAATAACAAGACCACCGCACTTCTGCTCCACACCTCCGGAGTAGTACCACCATGGAGGACGGAATTAAAGAGCTTCTGTAGGACTTCAGGTACCGGTTTTCAACCCGCTTTCAGAAGCTCTGTTGTAATTCCATCCTCGCCCGGGGACTTCCCATTTTTAAGGTGCTGGAGAGCCAAATCATCGGAATAGTGTCGGATTAGACTTGCTCTCGGATCGTTACTCACACTTGCGTATGGCTCCAACGATAATGTGTACAGCTGCTCATAGAACCACTAAATGTCACTCAAAATCTCAGGTGTCGAGGAAACGATGCCGCCACACTGGGTCTTCAGCTTTGACAGTTGGCTCTTTCTGGCAGACAGATATCTGGCAAAGACTTTGGAGCCCTGGTTCTCTCAATTGCTTCTTCAATACGAGCTGTATTGAAGTTGCGTAAGTCCCGCCGCATGCATTTGGAGATCTGTCTGTTCAGTTGCCTGTATGCTGTCAAATCGGCTGAAGACTGTAGATTCATCTCCCGTCTAACAGTCATGAGATTAAGAGGTGGTGCGGTGATCGCTGCGAGTTTTCACCCTCGCGATCACTGAAACATCACTGAACAGTTGCCGTCTAGTCGTCATAATGAAGTCAATCTCATTTTTTGTCGAACCGTCGGGGCTCCACCAGGTCCACTTTCTGTGGGGCCGTTTCTGGAAGGAAGAGTTCATCATAAAGAGTCCATCTTTCTTCATGAAGTCGGCCAGCTGCTGGCCCCTTGGGTTCCGTTGCCCTATTCCAAATTTCCCTACCTTCAGCTCACCGCCTCTCTTGTGCCTAGTTTTGCGCTGAAGTCTCCATAACACATATATACATATATCCATATGTATATATGTGTTATGTACATATACATATATCCTCATACATTTCCTCCACCTCCTCATCGCGATTTGCCGACGTTTGTGTGTAAACCTGTATGACCTTCAGCGAATACCGTTTGGTGATTCTGAGTATAAGGTACGCAAACCTCGTCTAAACACTTCCAATCTTTACGACGTTTTTAACGAGAGACTTGTGGACCATAGATCCGACAGTTACAAATAGATGGTCGCCCTCCCGGTGATAGAACAAGTTGCTGGATTCGAGGATTACCGGGTACTCCACCTCTCTTCAGACCTTGGATAATCCTATAATATTCCGGCGCAACCTGTCCATCTCTTTTTCCAGCTCCAGGATCTTCTCGTCAGTTCTCAGGGTGCGTAAGTTATATGTTGCCAGGTTGAGTCGTTTTAGGTGGCAACCGAACTTCTACCGGTGATACTTAGCACCACCTGCTTCGCCGTTATCATGGTCGCCACCCCGTAGCCAGGAATGGCGGGGCCGCCGGGGACTGGGGGCCGTCTCTTCATAACTCTCATCATGGGGGGTATATTGACATAGTTGCCACGCTTGGCGAGCGGGTTGGCAACTGCAGTTTTTTTATTGTTATTTTGCTGTTATCACAAAGATTCTGCTGCCCATCTTCTGCCTCAGTTTCTTACGACACCCACGGGAAGATATTGGGGTAGTGGGTATTCTTGCCCGCCACTACACGGGATCTCCATCTAGTGTTGAGAACTTTGTAGTATATTAAAAGGCTAAATATGAAAAATGTAATCAAATCAAAAAATTACCTAATTATAATCATGATATTCTGTTGAGGTTATATGTATAGAGAAGTCCTAAAACCAAATTGCGTACTTTGCTACACAATATACAATAATTAGTGTTGTGAGAGTAAATAGTCGTAGTTACAACTTTCCTTCTTCAACGTTTGGATGTTAGTGCTGTTAGTGCTGTAGAGAACCGGAGACCCTTTTTACTGGAAACGAGGCATTCCATCTTAGTCCTCAGGGGTGACAACGCATCTGCATTTTGATTCTTCGAGGATAAATGTAGGTGTCTATGGGTGACAGCAACCACTATACTATAGAACAGGTGTTGTTAAATAACTTTATTAGGCACCCGTCTCTCTCAAACTAGGATTCAATACGTTTATAGTTTATCATTAACTATTATGTACCTGTTTGTGATGAGAAAATAAAATATATATGAAAAATATATATCATCACAGCCTATCAAAGTTCAACCTTATGGGCAGGCAAATATCTTCATATTTGCCATAGTTGCCACACTTGGCAGGCGAAGTGGGGATCGCAGTTTTTTAAATATTTTGAGTTATTTTTAGAACGATGTTGCTGCCCATCTCTTGTTTCAGTTTCCTTCTGTCGCCTCTTGCGACAGACAATTTTGTAAATATCAATACCCCATATCGTCCCATAGGTGTAGTAATAGGCGGCAGAAGGAAAATAACCAAGAGATGGACTGCAGCTAGTTACAACTAGAAAATAAAAAATAAAAACTTTGTTCGCCAACTTGCCTGCCAAGCGTTTTAGCTATGACAAATGTCTTCCTAATGAGGCAATCTAAAAGGAGACCTATGTTCATTAGTGGCTTTTGGGAGGCTGTAATTAATAAAAAATATTTACGAAGTACACGTCTAGCAATTGCGTAAATTATAAAATAAAAAAAAAAGCTTTACTTACAGAATCAGCCCAAAACTTTGTAATCGGCGCCGTAAAGAATTCATAGATTTTTTTCCTCAGGCGGAGAGGCCTCATTCTCTTATCTTCGGGCACGTAATACTCTGGTAACTCTCTGTACGATGGCTCCCATCCTATTTTACCAACTTTCCCATTTTGATCGACACGGGTTTCGCATTCGGCCCCTGAGCCAATCAACGCCTGCTTGAGTCCAGACAAAATCGCATAAACGTTACCACAAGATGTTCACAGAGTAGAAAAAAGAAGACAGAATAGATATATCATTGAAACGAGAAAATGCAGACGCAATGAGATTAAACAAGCTTTTGCATAATATTAAATAGGTACGTTAATATAAATAAGCGAGATTGATAATGATATAGTTAACGTTTTAGAGGTAGAGGAAAATAGAAATGATGAGCGTAATATGAAGCTTGAAACTCAATTACACAATATACCACACAAAAGCTTATATTCAGTACTGGAAGTAGCTTTAACGTTTAAATAATAATTTAAGGTCGTAAAAATAAGCGGCACTAGGCTTAAATCGTAACAACCTTAGCATGTGATAAACAAATGCAAACCTCTAATTAAGTTACGAGAATACCATTGATTTAAGAAAATCTTTTTTATGGGACTGAATTTAAATCAGTATAATATATCAGCTATTATTTAAACAACAAACGGATTTTTAATTTTATGAAGGTAATTTTACAATAATATAAAATGAGAATATTCTAAAAAAAAAGGAAATTCAAATAACAATATTAACGAAACAAGACGTATACAATTGCAATTAGCATTCACCGCTGTGCAGCTCATTTGTGCGTTACCCTACGAACACAATTGCGCTAGTGAAGATTTGTGTATTTCAAAGTAATCATGTTGCATTTTATCTAATAAATTGAATTATATTTTAAACTAAGTCCATGTTTTCTGAGGATGATAAGAATACTGAAAACTGATATAAAAATTATTTACTATGTACTCAGTTCAAAGGTATTTTTAAAGTTATGTTAATAAATTATACTTTATTTCCTATATTTCAAAAATACGAAAAAAATTGTAAACTTTAATTATTTAAGAATTTACTTTATTTGAAATAGCACTAAAACTATAGATATTTTAATTTCCATTAAATTATAAGTTGGTACAAAACAGAAAAAGCCAACGCAAACTCGTAAAAATGTTTTGCCAGACGAGATACAATAAAAATAATCCAATTGAGGCAAAGTGTAAAGCAATTTTAAGAATGTGCAGGTTTGTGTTTGTATTACATCGAGAACGAGATTTTTAGGAGCTGAATTGATTCAGCAGTCGTCTACCTTTGTTGTTTTACTCGATTGTCCCGGAGGAATTATCTTCTTGATAGAAAGCGTGCGAAGTTTCACGCCGCCAACCTACATAATGTAACAGCGCATATTTACTCCTCAATACAACTAGCTAATTTTAAAAGTCTGCTTCAATTGCAATAATTTAATTTATGAATAAGTTATGTTTTCAAATGTTATGAGATAATTTATAGAATGCACAAAAGTTATATAGTTAGTAAAAATTGTATGTAGGTACAATATATATATTTACATTATCTAAAATATGGATGAAAATATTTTTTTGTGTTTGGAATCAATTTAAGACTACAGTATATTTTAATGAGGACAAAAAGTGTCATGATCCACCACCCGCATAAATGTGAGTGTTAAAGCCAAATGGAAAGCAACTAAACATAAAACTTTACCTCGGCGTCGTTAGGGTCCTTTGTGCTTCTGTCGTCTTCCATACTCTCGTTCTCCATGTGCTCCTCTTCCGTTTGCGGCATCAGTTGTAGTTCCTCCTTCGACTTGAACTCCAGTTGAAGAATGTACAGCGGACACAGCAGGCTCAGAATTACCTTCAGACATGATGACAAAGCCGATGTGGCAAACGAAACGCTGCTCGATCGATGCTAACTAATTCACTTTGACTTTAAGCGTTACATGCTACGTTTAGCTAATCGAAAGGTTCTTGACGACGACTATTCTAATCGTTAAACACTTCTGAACAAAACATCATGTTAGATAGAATAGTCGTCGTCTTGACAACGCATGCGTCTCTGTCTTTAAAGCTCATTGACACATAGACATCTATAATCTCGTAACCGCTTATTACGATTGATAATGTTAAAAGTTAATTTCTAACATTACCTCTACAACGACGTGCCAATGGCGACAGGTCTGTGCATTAATAAGGTGAATGGAGAAAGAGTACAAAGAATTTAAGAATCACATTTGAAGCATTTACCTTTAGGTTGGTATTTTTCCTAGTCCTTAAGCCTCCCATCCATAGGTCGGCTAGGATGATCTGGGAGCAAGGGTGTGCGAGCAGGGCACGATGATTGGCGGCGACTGCGAGACTCAAACAAGTTTGACCGGACCAATTTTGAAGTTCACAAGTCAGCAATTGTTGCGCTTGATCGTCATCTTGTCGGTAACAATAGTCAAGTAGTTCCAGCGCTGCGAACAAATTACTCGAATTAAAGTAAGTGCACATTAATCTACCTCTTTTTAAGGGGGTTTAGGAGCAGAAAAGAGCGGCCCGCATGACCCAAACGTTTATTGGCCGACTCCGTCTTTTGAAAATATTAATGTCCCAGATATACTACAAGTTAACCTGTAGGTTAACAATGTATTTTTTCACTGCAGAACATGTTGCAAATCAGCACTTAAAATTGTGATGAGTAATTTCAGGGATACCTAAGTCTGGCTTGCGTACAAAATTTAAAGTGACTCGCATATCAATAAATTACCATTACCTATATAAAATAACAAATATAATTAAAAATTAAACATTGTGTACAACCGACTTCAATATAAATTATTAAGAATAACTCAAAAACTATTGGTCAGACCTTGATCAAATTTATATGAGACCACATGAGAAGCACCAGCATTCAATTAAAACTCAATAACTATTGGTCAGACCTTGATCAAATGTATATGGGATCACATGAGAAGCACCAGGTTTCAAATAAAAAAAGAATCATCGAAATCGGTTCACCTAGAAAAAGTTATGAGGTAACACACATAAAAAAATACAGTCGAAGTGAGTACCTCCTCCTTTTAGAAGTCGGTTGAAAATAGTAGATAACCAACAAACAGTTTGAAATCTGGAAAGAGTTCAAACGCAGTTCCATTTAATATCTTGGCCAACTATGGAAATTGCTTGAAAGATGTCAGAGTCGGAATCGGAATCGGAATCAATCGGAACCATATCGTATATCATGATATTTCAGAATTTAAACACCCAGTCGGGCGATTACGAACAGCTTAAAATATCAAAATCAAGCCAGTCTACCAGTCAACCATGACAATTGCGATAAATGTTCCATTCGAAGGTAATGCCCCTTATGTTCAGATGTAAAATGTTAGTAATCTATACAAATAAATAAAATTGAAGTGTCTGTTGGTAATGTTAAAATAACAGCTTTTTACTAAATGCATATGAAAGTATATACGGTACTAATAACAATTTTTTTTTAATTTTTGTCTGCCTGTCTGTCTGTTTGTTCCGGCTAATCTCCGAAATGGCTAAGTCGATTTTGACGGGACTTTCACTGGCAGATAGCTGATGTTATAAGGAGTAATTTAGGATAATTTTATTTTAGAAAAAGAATTAGGATTCCGCGCAAACAAATTAATACCCATGAAATCGTAGTAAATTCCACGCGGGCGAAGTCGCGGGTGACAGCTAGTAATTCAATAAAAACCGCATAATGACGGTAACCATACCGACCCGTTGGTGTCGTAAGAGGCGACAGAGGGAAACAAACCATGAGCAGCAGCGTCTTCCTAATAACAACTGAAAAATTGGAATGAACTTACAGTCCACCTGATGGTAAGTGGCTACTGCAGCCCACGGACACCCGCAGTCAACTTTAAACGAATAAGGCTATGGTCTCTGAAGACTAAGATGGAATGTCACACAGCCTGTAATTATTCTTGCTCTCTATAACCTTCAGACCGGAACACAGTGCAAGCACTGTTATTTAACGGCAGAAATAAGTAACACTCTTAGGCAAAAAGGTATCCTACCATCTAGTAAAGGAGTCTTACTACGTAGTGTCTTTCGTTGTCTTTATAAATGTATTCAACATTAATATAAATAAAATAAATAGTGACCGACCGAAGATTCGGTTTCAGTTTCGCTTTCGGCAAGTTTCGGCAAAAAAATCTAGTTTCGGTAATAGTTTCGGTTTCGGCAAAAAATCTGCCGAATCTTCGGCGGCGCTGAAACTCAGTGTTCGTGTGTTATCGTGCGTCGTTCGGATGAGTTCGTAACTCGTGTGTGTTACTCGCTCGTAAAAATATAGTTTTTGTTGAGACTGAGAATTGTATTAGGTAAATGCTTAACTGAAGATTTCATTGAATAATATATTAGTTTTAATAATATTGTGAACACAATAAAATATATGAGAATAGGGTGGTATGTACTAAATTGAGAAATAAGCGAGCAACTTTTTATATGTGAAATGTTGATTTTTGACAAAATTTACTAAAAAATTAAACAATTTAATATTAAGAAATCTTAATATTAAATTGTTGAATTTTTACTTTAAAATAAATAAATATATTGTTACATTGCTACTACAATTACTGTTTTTCATTAAAATGTATCTGTATATGTGTAAAAAATATACCAGATTTCAGTAAGTATACAATAAAAAAAAATAGTTTAGTTTCGGTTGAAAATCCTGTTTCGGTCGGACACTAAAAATAAATTACCTTTCGTTTCAAACTCCTTTCCGTAATGTCGTAGCTCCTCATAAACTTCAGTTTCCATATCATCCTCCGCCGCTTCATGAGCCATTGCCTTGTAAAGTTTGCAGGCAACCAATGATTTAGCCAAAGCTTCTTCACCGTGCGTCCACATGAGCAGCGCCATCTGGTGACGCTTCGTCAACACTGCCCACATCTGTATTAATGGAAGATTATTAACTATAATATATATTTTTAACTGATCTATTATAATATGCAGCGGGATTAATTGGTATGCGCAGTATATAGCCAATCTAGATATATTCATAACGGAAATTCTTTACAGCAACTTTAATTTTTATATTATTTAATTATTATGTCAAAAATAAAAAGATTTCTTTTGAAATTATTTCAATAAAGTTACAGCCTATATACGTCCCATTGCTCGGCACAGGAGGGTTTTAGGACAAGGAAATGTCTGCCGCGCTGCCCCAATGCGTGTTGGCGAATTCACATGTGTTCGAAATATTTTTTTCTTATTTCTCACACATGCCGGTTTCCTCACGATCCTTCACCGCCAACCACGTGGTAAATCAGCACTTAAAATTGCAATTAACTATTTCACTAGTGCCGGCGGGGATCGTACCCGGGTTGCTCGTGTACTGTGAAATTTACAGCGAGCGCTTAGCCCCTGAGCTACCACAGCACCTTTACTTATATAAAATGTCATTGGTGGTAATAGGAATCTGCAGCCAACTCCTAACAACGAAGGCTACAAATGTGTTGTACGTCAAGACAACGTGTAGTGGCTCATGTACTATATAGAAGCCTTTACCTACTACCGTACACTACCTTTTACCAGCACAAAAATATGGTTGTACGAGTATCTACCTACATGAACTATTGAAGGAAAAGTAGATATTTGACGTTATGTCATCATATTACCAGCTTATTTTCGAACCCAGCGACCAACGAAGCTTAAAAATAATCATAATACGAGTATACCTGTGAATACCGGCGTGAAGAGAATCATTCAACCATTTCGTGTAAGTGGCAACTATGGGATATATCAAAATCATCTTTGCATTTCGATAGATGACCGTATAACCGTCTCGTTTACGCCAGACGTAATAAACTTACATCGGTGACTTTGATCGTCAATATGTCTGCCAAAAGTGACAATTAAGGCAAACCCTCCAGCAGAATCCCATGTCCAGCAGTGGACTTTTACGGGCTGATGAGGAAACCAAATCATCAATTTACAAACCTGTACGCGCCGCCCATAAGTTTGTTTATAACAAGCCCAATATCATGCAGCGTGTAGACATATCCCCTGGGTAGATGCGGTCGGACGTCTCTCAGAATATATCTCAGTGTATTGCTTGGCCCGCTTTTTGTATTGTAGAGCTCCTCCAGACGCGGGATCGTCAAGAACTTCCTCATAGAGACTCCGTTTTCCAATAGTAATTTCACAAAGTCTATCCGATCGTGCTCCAACGCTTGCATCATGGCTTCATCGAGTGCTCCTACGAAAAGAGTTTCAATTATACAATTTTTTATCATGGATGGAAATAGTCTACAGCTAAACCCCACTTGGAAACAGTTCCATTTGGAAAATTGGTAGATACAAGGACACGCAATGTCAAGGTCACGGTCACTCAATTTCTTCTCGTTGACTGCGATTTTTGTTAGAGTTGTTTTTCACTATATGACAGTAGTCCCTAGCGATTGTTGTTTCTTTCCGCCAACTTTCCGCTACTAACCGTTACGTTCCGTTCCACTCGAACCTATTTTACTTCCGTACTGTTGAGGTTTTGCTTGAGAGGAAGCTTTCTTTACTTTCTTAAAAGCAACGTGCTAATTGCCTTGTGATATCCTCGCCTTTTAATACAGCAGAAAAATGTTACTTTTTAAGATGTTAAGTTATTACTACCATAGATGCATGTTAAGCATGTTAAGCATAAGATAGATGCATGTTAAGCATGACAATTAATGCAAATCCTCCCTACATCGGAAGAGACACATTTCTAACATTAGGCTTTTACAAGCAAATAAAGATGAAGATGATGTTGTTTAAACAGATTCCGATTTGTATAGGTAGAATTTATATAACATTTGTGAGGGTTCGTAAAGTTCGATTCAAGGGCAAACGACAGACGTTAATAAAAATGAAACTTTTTCTGCAATTTCCTTTCACTTCCAAGGAAACAAAGAAACGTATGTAAATAAAGAAGAAAATAAAACCGGCCAAGTGCGAGTCGGACTCGCGCATGAAGGGTTCCGTACCATCGTAGAAAATTTAATACTATGTATGCAAAAAAAACACGTTTCTAGTAGGCGACCCCTTTAATTTTTAATTTATTTTTAATTTATTAGCGGCAACAGAAATACACATTCTGTGAAAATTTCAACTGTCTACCTATTACGGATCATGAGATACAGCCCGGTGATAGACAGACGGACAGACGGACAGACGGACGGACGGACGGACGGACGGACAGCGTTGGTTACCCTTCGGGTACGGAACCCTAAAAAGGAGAAGAAACTAACAGTTTTTCGGTATCGGTGTATTATTAGACTTGTCTATGATATAATTCCATTATTTTCTAGCAAACTGGTTTTATGAAAATATTTATTATTTATTAATCTATAAATTCCTAGCTGGATTAAGCGTTTAATATACAAAGGAACATCTATTTTACTTAGTTGTTTTAATAAAAGTCCTCGTTATGAATTGACCTGAAGGGATTTCGTATAAAGTGCCTATAATTAAACAATAAGGCCAAGCTGGGGGCTATTACTCAAAGTACCTGTGTTGATCATATTTCAAAATTCACAATGAAATCCCTTTGATGTAACCATAGACATTTTCAGATTTTAAAGTCACAGAGTAATACACTGCTTTTGATTTTCATATTTATTACTACTCACTAAAAATATATAATTTAACTTTGTACTCGTATCAAAGCGTGTTCCATAAAAAAGTTGAAGAATTACAAGGAGATATTACATATATATTATACAATTATTTTTAATTATAGTATTGACATTTTACTTATTTCAATATTATTTTGATTTATTTAATGTATTAACTGACCGGTTTCGCCTTGTCGAATTATCAGGTATTATAACAAATATAAAAACGGTTAACATACCTGCAACTGCAGTTCATGAATTTGAGTTTTTGTCACATTAAAATCTTTTCCACAAAATGTTTTTTTATTATTATTCTTATCTTATCGGATTTAAAAATTATTTAATAATATTAATATATTGATAGATTGATATATTATTATTTTTAGAAAATGGCATTGTGCTCCAGTCTTAGAGCGCAATATAATAAATTGACCATTATTGTATTGTCAATTTATCCGTATTGTATCTTACATATTATTAACATTTTTTTTGCATTTTGTATCTTCTTAAAATCAATAATTTAACATTTTTGTTAACTTACTACTCTAATGAGGATGTGCGTCGTCAGCTCGCATGCCTAGTGTGATTAGTATGGGTTAAATCTTAAAACTAGCGCATTCTAGGAAAGGCTTATGTCCAGTAGTCGACTTGAAAAGGCTGTTTGTTTGTTTATTTATTTTATTCTTTATTGCACCAAAAATATTGTACAAAAGGAGAGCTTAATGCTATATTATGTATATATAATTTAACGTGGTAGAGCCATACTGCAGCTATATTAATTACATAGTTGAATCACGAATGGGTGGGCTCGACCGGGGAAGGACTACGCTCTCACAGAATACCAGCGTAAAATAGCAGCTAAATGCTGCTGTGTTTGGTATGGTGAGTGTAGAGAACCCTTACTAGAAAAGAGGCATACCATCTTAGTCCTCACGGCTGACATATCACTGCTCTAGCTTGTGCTAATGCAACTGGTACCCACCGATTGCCTATGCTTGTTATTGGTAAAAGCAAGAAACCGCGTTGTTTCAAACACGTAAATATTATATATATGGTTTACACCTCACAAAAGAGCGCCTGGATGAACAGTTCAATTTTTACGGAATGGTTTATAGAAGTTTTTGTACCCGCTGTAAAAGCCCATCAGCTAAAGAATGGAAAAAGAGAGAAAACTTTAAAAGAGAGAAATTTGTATTACATATAAATATGTTTTTTTGGTTCATTGGTACATAAAATTATACAGTTCGATTATCCGAATAAACCGGTTTTTCGAACACCCATGTCCCCAAATTAGTTCGGATAATCGACGCTCTACTGTATATATAAATAACTAGTGTTGTAATAAACATGAGTAAGTTGACTCAGCTTTGTAGGCTACGGGCATGTTCCTATATTTTTCTTTTAAATACATTTTGGCAGGTATTATTCGCAGGTCAACAGGCAATTTGTTCCAAAGAGAGATGGAAGTAACTGTGAAATATTTTGACATACACCCAGAATTGTAGAGAGGAGTAGACAGTAATAAACTATGTAAAGAACGGAGATTAAGAGAATGAGTGTCACTACGGAACACAACACAAGGTTAGCAATGATTTACGTCTATATACTATAATATTATACATAAGGCAGGCAAATATTAATTAGTTAAGAGAACTAAGCTAAGCAGTAAAAGCAACAAATATGTTCACTTACCAGGTGGCCATTCTTGACCATAAACAAATATCTCTGACCTAGCAATGTCTACTCGGTTCCAGGTCAAGGCTAAAGACAGCTGTTCACTAGGTGAGAGGTGCTGAGCTCGGAACAGCGCTGTTAATATAACCTGATCCAACTCCTGCACCTCGCCACCTTCAGCACGCTCTTGTATTCTAAATACGGTGATCTGCAGACAAAAAAAAATGTTAAAAAATTAAGAAAGTCATCAATAAAGCCCTTCACAAGTCATCTGCTGAACATAGGCCTCCCCAAGGAATGCCACAAAGCACGGTCCTAAGCGACCTGCATCCACCGACTTCCTGCATGTCTTCTCTACCCTACACTTCGCCTGCCGGTACGAGCCTGCCACTCGAGAACCTTTCTCCCCCATCGGTTGTCGGTTCTTTGCGCTATATGGCCGGTCCATTGCCACTTCAGCTTACTAATCCGTTGGGCTATGTCGGTCACTCTGGTTCTACTGCGGATATCCTCATTTCTAAGTTTATCACGCAGAGAAACCCCGAGCATAGCCCTCTCCATAGCTCGCTGAGTGACCTTGAGCTTTCTCATACGGTCAAAACTGCGGTTGTCAACCCGCTCGCCAAGCATGGAAAGCAACGACAAGAAATTAATAAAAATTAATTAGAAACAATAATTTACCGCCTCTTACAACAACTACTAGATAATGGGGAAGTGGATTCTTTGGCTTGCACTACATGGTATAATTACTTTTTTTTTATAGGATAGGGTGACAAACGAGCACACAGTCCATCTGATGGTAAGTGGTTGCTGTGACCCATAGACATCTACATCTATCTTCAATAAAGAATCAAAATGCAGATGCGTTGTCACCCGTGAGGACTAAGATGGAATGCCTCTTTTCCAGTAAAAAGGGTCTCCGGTTCTCTACACTCACCATACGAAACACAGCAGTGTTAAGCTGCTATTTTACGCTGGTATTCTGTGAGAGCGTGGTCCTTCCCCGGTCGAGCCGACCCATTCGTACTACAACTATACTACTAATATAGCTGCAGCATGGCTCTACCACGTAAAGTACTTAAGTAATTATAAATTATTTTCAAAGTAGTAGAGCTTTAAGTAAAATAATTACTCTACAGAAGCTGGACGCTCTATTAAACAAATAGATGGTGCCTTGAACTAATCAAATTTGATCGCTTTATCCGTTCAAATATTATGATTAAATTATTTCACGGGTTACGGATTTCAAAGCACATTTAATTCTATAGAAACTATTAACTTCATTAATAATGGATTACAAGGGCCGCTAGTAGTAGCTATCAAATGGGTCATCGGGAATTCCGTTAGAAGTAATGATGCATGATAATAAACTTTATATATTATGTTTTAAACATTGGAATTATTATGTCCCCTGATATTAATATCTCACCCCCCCCTCCCTGTTTAAAGTGGTAAAGTTATCCTACGGCGTACTATAACTGCAGCTGAAATGAGCCGGCTCCACTGGGGAAAGACCACGCTTGCACAGAATACCTGCGTAAAAAGCATTATATTGCTACTTTGTTTTATAGGAATGTGACGGGGATCGTAACAACGAGACTTTTCATCCTAGTCCTCAAGCTGACAACGCATTTCCATTTTGATACTTAATCGAGGACGTAGGTGTCCCCTACCGGCTGCGCTATATTAAAAAGAACAGAGAACGCGTGCAATAAGGCAACGGCTCGGTTGGAGAGTGACTCCATTATTGTTTTTTCCAACCCCCATACATATATTACGTGTCACACGGTCAAGGATATAAGTGTCTATAGACCACAACATCCACATACCATCAGGTGGACTGTATGCTCGTTTATCACCATAAATTATATAAAAAAGTGAAAACAAAACCAGAGCTGGCTCAGAAGCAATTATTTTTATCATTTGTTTACTTCTTTTTATGTCCAGTGAAAAGCTCCCAGTGAACTTCTTACAAGAAATGCAACAGAGATGAGTTGTTACCTCTGTCCTACTGTCATGATTAAAAAAATATTTTAAAAGTTTTTTTTTTAATTTACCCAGTACGTATTAGTAATGTATTGTGACTATTACTTTTTCTAAATGTTGAACTTTTTTGACAATTTGGATTTTTTTTAAAATAATATTTCATACCCAATCCATTGCGGCACAACTCCAATTCATCTCACGACAAACGATGTCGTAAAAAGCAAAAAATATTATCAACTGTACCGTGCATTTGCAAGCTTTATTTCCGGTAGTGCAATATCAAATGTTTTTCATTTTCGAATGAAATCCACGTCGATTCCGATAAGAATACTTCGAAACATAGCAGTAACTGCATAAAAATATGAATGAAGCCATGAAATATGGCTTGCTATGCAAAGTTGCAGAATACAAGTGAACATGAGATGGTAATGCTTCTAGGCAGAAATGGCTAGAAAACCGTCGGGAAAGGTCGCACTCTCCTGTCTACGTGGGCCATTCATATGGTATTACGAAAGAAAAGATCTATGGTTAAAGTCTTTATTATTAAATCTTTTTAAAAAACTATTCACCACAAAGGTTCATGCGTCTGAACCAATTTTCGAAACTCTTTTTACAATCCGCCTCAGGTACCTCTTCACGACCTGCTAGAACGCTGCAATCACGTCATCCGAGTTGAAAAGAGAGTGAAACAAAAGCTTGTAATTTATTTTGAAAATAGGATTATTTTTAAGTAAAATACGATTTTCCAAAGAGTGTACCTATAAATCACTAATTTTACAAGTCCAAAGGCTAAAACAATAATTAAAAAACGTAACTGCGTAAAAAAGTTTATTGAAAAGAGACGTTTACGTTTTAAGTTTACGATTCTAACGACACCCCATATGTTAAGATTCATCAAGCCATTTAGGCTATAGAGCGTGCCAAAGAAATAGACGTATATACATACATGCATTCGAAAAACATTACCCTCCTTCTGGGGCAGAAATTAAAATAAACAGTGTTTTTAGATTTTGGAGTTCGTTGCGAGTTTCATTGAAAAAAAAATGGATCTACACCGGGAATTTTCTAGTTTGATAGATGACATTTATGAATAAAGGCAACCGTGCTGATATAACAAATTTCGACACGGTCAACTAACTTTGGGAGTAGAAGAAGGAAGTGGTCACCTTTTGACGGCTGTTATGGAAGGAAACGTGCTGGCAGTGATAAAAATTATTGAAGTGAATAGACGAATTATATGAATAAATTGAAGAAATACGTATGGCTGCAGATTGGATCACCAATCGAAAACGAAGTTTTGCACGAACGCCTTCGCGTGAGGAGGATAGTTTCGCGTTGGGTGCAATGCAACCTCACTGATGCTCAGAAGTAGACCCGCGTTAAATAGTGCCGTGGCAATGGCGAAAAAATTGTTGATGGAATTATTAAGCGTCCACTTATGTCACCATTACAGATATCAATAAAATAATTTACAATGTTTTATCTAATCAAGCTTATGGCCTATCGAAGTCTGGAAAAAATCATCATACCTAATTTAAAACTAAATTGACTAGTTATTGTGGCAAATTGTTGATGGAATTATTAAGCGTCTACTTATGTCACCGTTACAGATATCAATAAAATAATTTACTATGTTTTATCTAATCAAGCTTATGGCCTATCGAAGTCTGGAAAAAAATCATCATACCTAATTTAAAATTAAATTGACTAGTTATTGTGGCAAATTGTTAAAGGAATTATTAAGCGACTACTTATGTGACCGTTACAGATATCAATAAAATAATTTACTATGTTTTATCTAATCAAGCTTATGGCCTATCGAAGTCTGGAAAAAAATCATCATACCTAATTTAAAACTAAATTGACTAGTTGTTGTGGCAAATTGTTGATGGAATTATTAAGCGTCTACTTATGTCACCATTACAGATATCAATAAAATAATTTACAATGTTTTATCTAATCAAGCTTATGGTCTATCGAAGTCTGGAAAAAAATCATCATACCTAATTTAAATCTAAATTGACTACATATTTGTTGTGGCAAATTGTTGATGGAATTATTAAGTGTCTACTTGTGTCACCATTACAGATATCAATAAAATAATTTACAATGTTTTATCTAATCAAGCTTATGGCCTATCGCAGTCTGGAAAAAAATCATCATACCTAATTTAAAACTAAATTGACTACATATTTGTTGTGGCAAATTGTTGATGGAATTATTAAGCGTCTACTTATGTCACCATTACAGATATCAATAAAATAATTTACCATGAAATAACTATTCAAGCTTATGGCCTATCGAAGTCTGGAAAAAAATCATCATACATAACTTAAAACTAAATTAACTAGTTGTTGTAGTTGTTACGATTCGCCAATTAAGGCAGGCAAAGGTCTTATACCATACAGCCTAGTCTGATGTGTATTAACCTAACAATTATGAACCAACGCCTACCAAAGTAAAGCGACCAGGAAGCGCAGGGAAGATTTTTATCACTAGTTTTCACTTTGACGGGGTATCTGTTGTCCTTTCCTTTACTCAATCTAAGTAACATTAATGCCGAATGGATTACTACCAAATGTTTGCCAGAAGTGATCAACGTTGTGAGCAACAATTGACCGAATCCAGGACTCCAGTGGCTACTGCTTCATCATGAAAATGAGCCGAGCGCATCCAGCGCTCAAAACAAAAGATTTCCTGGACAGCACACGGGAGAACTGGGCAGTGTCTTATACTAAAAAAAATTTTTCGTAATACTTTTTAACTGGCCTGTCGTATTTTGCATTGAGGTGTATGCACGTTATTATACTTTATATTTTTAATCGCATTGGAACATTGGGTATGGAAAAATAAATGTAGGTATACTTTTATGTGCCTACGTATTTGCACAAGGGACCTAGAACCTAAGCACATATTAAATGACCTATTTGTTTTTTTTTAATTATTTTAGTTTAGTGTACTTACATTTTCTACTCTCTTCTAAAAATATCGCAAATTAACTTTCAACTTCAGTTACTTATTTTCCACCGGGGTATAATCTGCTTTTACTGCACATAAATATTTTTCCCAAGCGAATTTTGTTTGTTGTTTAGAATATACGTAGCGTTATTAAAAATGTATTTAGATGTTTTTTTTTTATTAAAAGAGACCAAATTATAGGGGGAGTTCAACTTGAATATGCACCTTAATCATGTTTTCCTGGCTACACGGGGCAACCAAACAAAACCAACCTACAACTCGTGTGGTAAATAACCACTAACTAATATTGGATGGTATTCAATCCCAAGGACCGCATCTCAGTAGTCAATTACTCTAATCACTAAGCCTGAATAACTATTCAAGACAGTTTTTGAAAAAGTAAAGATGACAAACCCAATTCGACATTCCTTCATGTCAGAACTCTTACAAGATAAATACTTTTCTGGCCGATTTCGACTTCCACAACAATTCCGGTATAATAGTTACCAACTTTTCAGTACATCATAATCTATATGATCAGCCCGGAAAGGTCCACAGCTGAACATAAGCGTCTCCAGTCGTAAAGAGGGAGCTGCAAATTGGCTCTACTACGTAAAAAGTGTAAACACAGAGGTATTTCGTCCTAACTTCCATTTCGTCCTTTCGTATATTATGCAAACAGATGACGCCCAGAGGCTTCCACGTTGTATCTGGGACAATAGGTTATTTTATAAGACCCTTATAATAATAATCTTTATTTTGACACAAAAACTGGACTAACTGGGAGAGAATGCCAAAAGGCATCCCTTTTAACTCTTTTATTTAAGGTGATAGCAATAAAGCATAAATAAAAAACAAATAAAAACTGCTTCTAATCACAAATTTGAACCCAGGACCCTTGATTGTGAAGAAAGGTATGCTTTTGCATAAGCCTGAGCTAACTCAACTAACAAAGTAAGGTACAAAAAAACACACGTAAACAAGTCTTTAGCTCTACAGGAAATACGCTATTGAAACTCAATAAGTCTTTCCTTGATTACTTTCCCGCTTTTGAAAGCTGAAAGATGAAAGACAATATCCGTTAGATAATAACCATTGTAGGAGTTTATAAGCCTACAATGTGAATTGAACAAACACAGTGACCCCGAGGAGAGTTCTGGTTCTGGTACTGGTTCTGGTTCTAGAACTGTCAACTTACAGTGAGCAGCAAGTGTTTCAAAAGAAACCATATAATTTAAACATTTTGTCCTTTTATCTTTTAAATTTAGAATGCGTGGTAATGCATTATTTTAACTGATTGCACACATTCGTAAGGGTCACTCGATAGCCAAAAACTTTTGAATTGAATCGCACACAGAGGAGCGCTCGTACGCGTAGTTGTTGCCCATAAATCACATTCAATTTGAGATACTTCCAAATAAAAGTAGAAGCCTTATTTAGTCGTATTTTCAAAAACTGCAATAACGGTATACAATTATTCATATTTTTGAACTTAAATATATAATTTGGATAATCTTTGAAAAATAACCTTGTCTATTAAATATGTGAAGTTCTGCCTATTTTCTACTTCAGTTTCCCTTTGTCTTACGCCTCCTATGGAATGATATGGAGTAGTGGATTCTCTTACCCAGCCACTACACGGCTAAGGTAGGTAGGTATAAGATAAGACAGGTAGGTCATGCCATTAGTTGAATAGTAACTAAACATGATGAAAATAAAATTAATTATAATTGCCAGGAGGCAACAGATGACAGATTCTTTTACGTGTTTTGAATGTAATGGTTTGTTTGAATTGTGAAATTGAATGGTAAAAAAGACACTACAATTACATGCTCTGAAGATTTTGATGTTATTTTTATTATTTTCAGTTTTTACCAGGAAGATGCTGCTGCCCATCTTCCGTTTCATTTCCCTCTGTTGTCTCTTACGAGAACCACGGTATGACCATGGAGTAGTGGATATTCATTCTTACGTCGCCACTACATAGCTTTATTATTAGTATTAGTAAGATAGAAGAAAGAAAGTAATTTTTGAGGCTACAATACTATATATATAATACTAGTACTATTAATACTATATAGTCTTACTAATAGAAAACAGGTATTGACTTAATTATTATATAAGTATTGAATTGCAGCAACAAAATGGCTACCGATTCAGCGGGATGCCACGGCAGTGTTTCCGCAGTTCTGTTATTCTGTCGGCGCCGGTGACAGGAACCCAGGAACAGTCGACAAACATGTGTACATTTTCTATTGTGTGTATTTTGTCTATTTACAATTTATTTACAAACAAAAAATTGCAAAATAAGACAAGTTCATTTCATTTCATTCTACTAGATATTAATTTGTTACTTTTACAGTTACTATATTGCGACGAGGATTTTCTACGCTAAAAGACTTTTAGCGTTCTCTTCTCCGCTGCACGCATATTTGTCGAGCACGAAGTAAACGTACGACATTTGGTGGACAAAAAGTTACTTTATTTGAAACGTTTTTGCTTATTATCAGGAAATAAATGTTCAATAACATGCCTTTTATATTATCGAAAATATTATATTTGGTTATCGCTTAAAAAAACAAGACCTTGAACGTCAAAGCGTTTTCCCGGCGATTTTTTAATTTTCTTTAGCTCCATTAATATAATTATTATAAGTATTTTAAAAATCCAGTCGATTAAGAATTTATTTGAGCATTTCATGTATATTTTTTTCCTATTTCAAGAAGTATCTATTCTCGAGTGTCAAAATCGTGTCTAAAATACGATATTTTTGTTCAACCTGTCCTTAACTAGAATTAACCCTCCGGATAAACGTGCATTCTTTGTGTAATAAAAGTGACCATATAGAGTATAAAGACAAATATTTACGCAAAAAATCGTCTAAATCCTAGTCATTTCCTAAATTATGAGGATCGTGGTCACCATGCGATTACAGAAAATAGCAGTGAGCTCTCAATCGGGCTTAGTCGCCCTTTATGTGCACTGCTTGCTGCAGTCGCATATTGGTGGTATCGGATCGTTTTTAAACCGAAGAGTTTAAGGATGCGTTTCTGAAACTGTTTTAATACGTGGTAGAGCCATGCTGCAGCTATATTAGTAGTATAGGTGTAGCACGAATGGGTCGGCTCGACCGGGGAAGGACCACGCTCTCACAGAATACCAGCGTAAAATAGCAGCTTAACACTGCTGTGTTTCGTACGGTGAGTGTAGAGAACCGGAGACCCTTTTTACTGGAAAAGAGGCATTCCATCTTAGTCTTCACGGGTGACAACACATCTGCACTTTGATTCTTTATTGAGGATAGATGTAGATGTCTATGGGTCACAGCAACCACTTACCATCAGGTGGACTGTGTGCTCGTTTGTCACCATATCCTACAAAAAAAAACTCTGTCGAGAGACGGGTGCGGATCTTAAGCTCCTCGAGTATGGAATAAGTTTTAAGAAAAAATCATCTACTATTCTTTAATCAAAAGAGTAAACAAAGGATCACAATAGTTGCACCCGAACGCCCTCTGTATTACTTTATTTAACTTTCAATAGCTGATAGTTACCATCAGGTATCGTATTTACTTTACAAGCTGGTACTTACCAAGTTTTTCTTTCTTGTACATTGCAGCAGTTCGCTGTAGAGGCATTCCGCTTGTTGCAGTCCCACTTCAAACGTCTTCTGTATTGTACCGATGAGGTAATCTCGCATTGACTCCAAAACTGTCTGCTCGCCGGTCTCTGACGCGTACCTAAGCAGAAACAGGGATGTTATAAATAACCGAGGCTACCATACAACATAGAAGGAGTCTTGCTTATAAAAATATAAGATATATACGTTACCGACTCAGCATGTTGCTACTGCAGTATTGCCACAGCGCTGTTATTCTGTCAGTGTCAAGTACCCACGGTCAGTCGAGAGACATGGGTACATTTTAATAACATAAACTATCACGCCTGTCACCCAGAGGGGTAGACAGAGACTATGGACTTCCATTTGGCACGATCCTGACATACCTCTCTCGCCTCCTCCACATCCATATACCTACGCATACACGCTCGTCGGTTAAGGGTACTCTTAATTTGACCCATTTTTAGTATATCGCCAATTTGGTCCATAAACCTTCGTCTAGGGCGTCCATTTTACTTGTTAAATATGTGGCGACGACGAAAACGTGTATATTTACAGTATATTACAAACCAATTACCATCTAAACTTTCTAAGCAAACCATAATCAAATTCAAATATTTTGACGTTTAACCCTCTATCCGTTGTGGCTCTGTGAAAAGCCACAGCTGGAAATGGGTATCTTCTATTGTAGGAAAGATTTTCCATAATCGCTACGCTTGGCAGGTGGATTAGCAATCGCAGTATCAGATGTCTCGCACCTTTGACGCTGTCGCCTGTTTTCTGTCCATATACTTTATATCAAACTTACATGAAATGGTTACACCGCATCCTATCTAAGGCAATGAGATCTTTCCGGCTTTTCCTATAGTCATCTCTTACGACATCTACAGAACAATATGGGTTACACTTACACCCCACCACTAAGCGGCGAATAGGGCATATCTGATTTTCCAAACTAAACCAATCCAAAACCAATATGTTCGGTTCTTATACGTCTCGTCCAAACGGCAAAACCCCGGATTAATTTGAAACCTATTGAAAAGACCCATGTCCAATAGTGATCTATTTCAGAACGATAAAGAAAAGAAAAAATCCTAAAATATGGGTATAACACGCCTTATGAATATTATAAATAGAGTAATCATTAAGTAAGTACTTGTTCTAAAGGTATGTTTTCGTACTGCTGCTTACTCTGTATAGACTACCGTATTTTTCGATCACAGTACAAAGCTACTACGCCGCGAGTTCTGATTTCAAATCCCAAAAGGGTTTAACATTCGTGCAAAATCACAAATTATGTTTGTGGGGTAGTGAATAGGTACCCTTGAGGATGTGCGTACACTGGCGCTATATTAAATATGTTTTAGCTATAATAACGATGTATACTGATCAACTGTATTTAAATTAAGAATGTTAGGTTCTAAGATTTTGTTTCTGTAATTATTGTTTTAATTATTGTTTTACACACATGAGTGCTCTGAGGAATTGTTCGGATTAATCCCAGCCGCCAAATTTCACGAGCGCACATCACAGCAAAACTCCCGATACCATCCACACCATCTGGATGCTTGGCGGTCCACCACTGTACGTTTTACTAGGAGTTTTCTTCCTCGTACGACCTCTCTGTGGAATAGTTTACCACCGGCGATTTTTCCGGACCGATACGACGACTTAGGGACCTTCAAGAAAAGAGCTTATTCCCTATTAAAAGGCCGGCAACGCACCTGCAATTCCCTGGTGTTGCAGTTGTTCATGGGCGGCGGTAGTCACTTACCATCAGGTGAGCCGTATGCTCCTTTGCCCCCTCTCCTATAGATTTTTTTAAAATTTCTCCAATTAATAATAAAATGTTTGAAATCCGACAGAATAACAGCGCTCTGGCTGTGGCGACACTACTATATCATCATGCTGTCGGATGCCTTTTCCTGCCTACCGTTGCTGCAACCCAATGTATACATTATAATGTAAAAAAAAATATTTTCTAGTTTCTAGTGTACTTTGTGTCATAATAAAGAATAAAGCATCAACTAAATTGTACACGCATAAATTATATCACAAACAAATTTAGAAAATATGACATAATTATCTCATTATCATCTAAATATGTATATTTTTATAGTGTATTTATGACTTTTCTACCGACTTCAAAAAGGAGGAGGTACGCAATTCGACTGTATGTTCTTGTGTTACCTCATAACTTTTTTCTGGGTGAACCGATTTCGATGATTCTTTTTTATTTGAAAGATGGTGCTTCTCGTGTGGTCCCATTTATATTTGATCAAGATCTGACAAATAGTTTTTCAGTTGATCTTAATAATTTATATTGAAGTCGGGTGTACAAAATTTTTAATTTTAAATTATTTGTAGTGTGTTTTTGTTAATATGAGGATGCTTATAAAAAATGTCTATGACTATCATGTTCTACGTACTTGTGGACGAAGGCAATGAGGTCTGCCGCCCTGCCGCTGCCATCGCACACCACCACCGGCACCGGCGGCGTGTCGGTGACGTATTCCAGTACCGCACGCACTGTGTTCGTACCGCCTTCGATAACCAGGCACACGACCGGTGTCGACGAATGTGTATCTGTGGGAGATAACAAAATATTAGTTTTGTAATAATGAGTTCACGAATCTACGTCTTTTTTGCCACCAGGGTGGCGACACTTGTGAATGACGTTAAAATAATAATTAAAATGTCTTCTAGATCGAATTTTGGTTACGGCGCCCAGTCTCAACGGAGACTAGCCATCTGCAGGACAGGATTATAGTGCCCAGGTGTATTACAAGCACAGGTGCACTCTCTATTCCCTCAACTCTGATAGTCCGATGGGACGGCAATCCGACACTGCCGGAGAGAGATCAGGCGTAGGACCTGATCTCTCTCCGGCAAAGCTTTACGTGCTTTCCGAAGCACGGGAGTGAAAAACTGCCAACTTCCTGAAGAATTTCTTGACAGAAAAACCTAATAACTGTTTTCGGCCTGACCCGGGATTCGAACCTCATGATCAGCAACCGCGTTTACGACCACTAGACCAACGAGGCAGTGAAAGGTGAAGGCGAGGTGAAGTATTTGACAGATTAAAAACGAGGAAGGTAATTTGTTAGGAAAATGTAAAGGTTAATGTTTCTTTCTGTAATAATAGTTATATTTTATATAATATTAATTGGATTAGAAATGAATAAACCAAAGTACGGATATTCCTAAAAGTAGAAAAATTTAAAAATAAAAAGAGGTAAAAATTTATGTAGCAAACCACTGATATGAGGCATTGTTTTGTTTATTTATATTAATACTCAAGAAACCGATTAACTTTTATTTAAAACTTTACCTCAGTCCCTACTAACGACATCTGGTGACGGAAGATTACTATCCCTCATTCGTTAATTGATTATTTTCTTAAAGATAAAACTTAATTTAATTATTCTTGTTCTCCATAACCTCTTGGAAGTATACTACTGAGCATGAGGCTTTTCTGTTGTAGGAAGAATTTGCCTTAATCGTCACGCTTGGCTATCGGAGTAAGGACCACAGTGCCAGACGTCTCGTATCTTTGAATCTGCTGCCGGTAGCCGGACTGGCTATTTTGCGACTGACGTGAACAAGAAGGTAAACCATAATCTATTGGAAGCCATAAGATTTTTCTGGTATTTTTATAGTTGCCTCTCGCACCCAAGGGATGCTGGATTCTCTTACGTTGCTGTTATATGGCAAATAAACCTACATATGTTCCTATGCTGGTCACTGTCCTCCTTGTCCTCCTTTATCTCTGAGACGCTTTTAGGGCAGGAAAGATTCTGTCGCACTACCCCAATGAATGTTGGCGCACTTCACATGCTTATGAAATATTTTTTAATACCTTGGACATGCAGGTTTCGGTATAGCTGGGTATAGCCATCGTGCAGGGACTAATCTGCCAGCCAAGCATGGTGATTAGGCATATCTTACTAATTTACAAATGGTAAAATTAAAATTTTGTACAACTGATTTCAATATAAATCATTAAGTATAACTCAAAAACTACTGGTCAGACCTTGATCAAATTTATATGGGACCACATGGAAAGCACCAAATTTCAAATAAAAAAAGAATCATTGAAATCGGTAAACCGAGAAAAAAGTTATGAGGTAAACACATAAAAAAAAAACATACAGTCGAATTGAGTACCTCCTCCTTTTTGAAGCCGGTTGAAAAAAGTGGTCTATGCCAAACGATGGATAGATAGATCATAGACTAATTTTTTTTAAAACATGAAGGAAATAATGTGATAATATGTATTTAAACTCATTCCACGTAATTTCAGATATGTAAATTATTTGTTATACATAAGCATTTTAATTAAAACTGTGAAAATGTTTTTGAAACAAATGTGAAAGCTAGTTAACACGAGCGGAAGTTTTATATTTATGTTCTTAATTAAAATAAATTTTGTCAGCCTTTATTATATTTCATTACATCATCATTACCTACTGTCTATAAAAATCCACTGCTGATCATAGAACTTCACCCATAAATTGCATAATTTGAAATAGTTACCATGCTTGGCAGGCGGGTTGGCAATCGCGTTTTTTGTTATTTAGAGTTCTTATAGGGAAGATGTTCACTTCCTGTCTCAACTTCCGTCGTCTCTTACGACACCCACGGGATGAGGGGATTTTTTTACGCCGCCACTGCATGGCGACTTTGCTTTATCTTATTTACTTGTATCATATTATAGTTGATATTAATTAAAAGTAAAAGTAGTTTCTGTGATTTTAATTTTCATTGCGAATAAATAAAGATTTCGTATGCGCTTTATCAATTATCTTGTTTGAAGTAAGCTTCCTTTAATCTACCGACTTCAAACAGGAGGAGGTACTCAATTCGACTGTATGTTTTTTTATGTGTGTTACCTCATAACTTCTTTCTGGGTGAACCGATTTCGATGATTCTTTTTTATTTGAAAGCTGGTGCTTTACATGTAGTCACATATAAATTTGATTAAGGTCTGACCAATAGTTTTTGAATTATTCTTAATAATTTATATTGAAGTCGGTTGTACAAAATTTTAAATTCTAAGTGGCGATTTCTACAAATTATACTCTATTTACCTAATGCAATGATTAATCATTATTATAATTTACTTTATTTTTATATCAAATGTTTTCTTTATATTACAATTAATTTAAGAAGAATTAATGAAGCTCATATATCATGTATCAGGCAACAGCGATTTCTAAATAACAACTAAAAAACAAAGGACTTCGGTTGCCAACGTTGCTGCGAAGCGTGGCAACTATGACATAATACCCATATACGATACTGACGATGGGCTACTGAATGTTCATTGTATCTGCGACATATTTCAAACAAAGGAGGTTATAGGTACATTGTCACCTATGTATGTATCATACATGATTAAAACATAATCTCTCGAAATAGCGCTGAGACATTACCTTGAAATACTCAAGAGGTTGTCGGAAGTTGGCAATCCCTGTGTAGATCGGAGTTTCGCTGGCACCACGGAGCTCCAGTGGCTTTGCGAATGAGCTATTTAGGAAGACTTGGAGGCCGTACAAGCTATAGTTTTGGGCGCGTGAGCGAATATGTAAACATACAATTGAAATTAAAAATACTTTGGTTCAGGACCATGATTGTCTTTTTTGATTGAAGGCAATCATTAATAAGCGTTATAATAAATGTTATTTATTGTTATGTTAAGCGTTATAATAAATGTTATTTATTGTTATGTTTAATTTATGGACTTTCATACTTTAATACATGACAGTCACATTATTGTTGTGTTATAAATCCAAAATATTGCGGTTCTTTCTTATAATCTGAGCTCTGAACGTGACTAAATATTGGTTCTTATCATACTTGCTTTGAAAAATGTGTGATCCGTAAAATCGAATACCAATACACCCAACATCACTCTTACCTTAACACTAGGACCTTAACATACTACCGTATATAATACGACTTGTGTTTCACTTCTGAACAAGACATCATCAGGAGTAAAAGATTGCGATAGTTTGACGCTAAGACCTTTGCGGCGGTTCCTAGTGTAGAAGGCGAGTGGAGGGTGCACGCAATTTACTTACTGTAGGTACCCGGCCAAGTGTTGCGCTGGCACAAAAAGTTTTTCAAAAAGTATACAAAAACACGTGCGTATTCGAATTCAACGATGTGTCAAGACGTGTGCAAATTTTGAGCAAACGAACATAATTTTTTTTTATATAGATTTTTATGGATAGTAAATTTATATAAGATTCTATAAAAGTGGTTAGAGAAGTAATAAATCGAAATGTGGGGTTAATAAATTTGCTCGTCGTCATGTCAAAGTCAACTCATGTCCGAGAGGAGTTTCGGGAGATGGTGAAGAGGGTTTTTAGAATGAAAATATTATTATGCTAGGAGAGTTAAATGGAAGTCTTGTTATCGAAGGGAACGTTTGGTGATGAATGTATAAATGAGAATGGTGAAAGTATATTTGGAAAGAAATTTTCTACAGAGGAACACTTTCTATCGTCATAAGAAGATTCAAATGCATATATTAATGTATTTCATAAAATAAGCAAATTCTGTATACAATAAAATTTAAAAAGTGGAGAATGGCTTGTGATCTGATAAGACAAGTTTATGCCTTAAAAAAATATTGTTTTTTTTAATTAAATTCAGTATAAAGAAGTACTTACAAGGATGTAATTTCTGTGCGGCAATGTACTTCTCCAACTTTCTTCGCAGGACGATCTCGGCACCGTAGCGACCCACCGAGCCGTTGTCTACAAGCAGGAAGTATGCATGGCGGTTGTTCAGGACGGCCAACTTCGATCTAGGAAATAATATTTCAATTACTACGACAGCTAATAAATAACTTAGTATATCCTATCTTACACTACACGAGCAGTATAAATGTTTGTAATCGTATTCTCGAAAACAGTTCTAATGAAATGTACAATGTTGGGGCTTACGGAGGCGAAAAATCGTTCTAGTTCTTATTTTTGGAAATATTCATTTTTTCCGTTTTCTCATACACAAAGCATCAAGCTTGACTTGCCCACGCAATATGATGGGTAATGTTGCTATTCCGTTCATTATCTTAATAGCTCAATTTGTAAAACAAAAATTGTATGGAAAGGGACAATAATAGGGTATTTCTTATAAATTTGTATATTTTATTTATTTAATAATTTGTAAAGAATACCAACAGCACAAATATTTACAAAGTTTAGGAAAGATTATAGATTATATAATTTCTGATATGTATGCCATAATAAATGGTGTAAGGTTCCATCCAAGAGATCATCCTATGGGTGTCATAAGAGGCAACAGAGGAAAATTAAACATGACATGCTTACGTGGTAGAGCCATGTTGCAGCTACATTATAGTTGTAGCTCGAATGGGGCTCGACCGGGGAAGGACGAAGGACAAGCGTAAAATTTCGTATGGTGAGTGTAAAGAACCGGAGACCCTTTTCACTGGAGACGAGGCATTCCATCTTAGTCCTCAGCTATGACAACGCATCTGCATTTTGATTCTAATCGAGGATAGATGTAGATGTCTATGGGCCACAACAACCACTTACCACCAGGCGGACTGTGTGCACGTTTGTCACTTACCTGTGAAAAAGGAGATGGACAGCAGCATTTTCTAACAACAACCCAAAATGAAGGAAAACTGCGGTTGCCAATGACTTATGGTAAGTAGCTATTATTTGTAATCTGTATTAAATAAAAAACTATGTTTCTACGTTCTTTTGCGCAGTCCAAAAATAATCATAATATACTCGTAGCACTGTGTTCGCAATTAGCACGAGTATATTCTTCTATATAATCATCAACAAAAATATCCAATATAAGGTTTTAATGCTAAAAGTTGCCATACTTGGCTGACAGTTTTGACAACGATGTTGAGTGAAGTTACCGCCTTTATTGTTGGGTACAGGCCTCCTCTCATTTCTGATTGATTTAAGGCAAGGAAGTGTCCGCCGCACTGCCTTAATGCGTGTTGGCAGACTTTACATGTCTTCCAAATAGTTTTTTAATTTCGCAGACATGCAGGTTTCATCACGATGTTTTCCGACACCGCCGAAAGGCTAATATTAATTTTTACATAAATAATGATCTCTTTATTAATTTCTATTAATTAAAATCGATCATGTACCAAAATGGTAATTAATATCGAGTGCAGATTGGATCGCCCCATCTTTTATTAGTATCGCTTCAAATTTTATTATCTTTTCTCAAGATATTTTTGATATACTGACAAACCCTTAATGTTTCTTTATTGCCGCTCTTATATCGCCTTTTTACAACTTGTTGCTATTTTATGCTTACTTCGCTTTCGAGACACTTCTTTTTATGTACGTCCCTCGCGAAGTAATAAAAATATAGATTGGACGCTTTTTCGAAGGCACTCCGCGTTGTACTAAGTGATTGAAAGTTTTTACGTTTAATTGAATTTGGAAAAATTTACGCAGAAATTTCATGTGATATTTAATAATATATATATATAAAAATTAATGATTGTTTGTTCGTATTTTAGGCGCTGCCATAACGTTCATCAGATTGCAGTAAAACTTTGTCAACTTATTGCTTGCACTTGCGTGAAGGTTATAGGCATAGTACAATTAACTTACAGTAGGTGGCGCGCGTATCGTACCGACAAATTTATATGAAAGTTATGTATCATCATCATTATCATTCCTAATTAAACAATATAACTCTTCCAAATTTAAAATGATATTTCCACAATTATTTATTCTGTGGCAGCAACGCGCCGGTTACCAGCAAGTTTAATGTATAAAATTTAAAATTAAAAGTACAAGCAGATATCTGTGATATAAAGAATAATGGCGCCTTTTTTGTTTAAAATAATGTTTCCTCATTGTTTAAAGAAGCAAAAGTAAAATTACAACTTAAATTATACGTCCGACTGATGAACACAGGTCTTTCATTTTGAAACAGTTATAGCCGCGCTGCCTGGTATTTTAGAAGTATTTTATTTCTCAGATATGCAGGTTTCCTCATGATGTTTTCCTTCATTGTTGAGTACATAGTAAATCAGCACTTAATATCGTTTAAGACGAGTGGCTAACATAGAGGCCGTACTTTCTGCCTATCATGGATATGTTTCTTCGATCCTACGTTACGGCTTAATAATTTGGGGTAATTCTGTCGATTTAATTAGAGCTTTTCGCGGGCAGAAAAAATGTGTAAGATCTTTATGCGGAGCACACCAATTAGATAGTTGTATTCCCCTTTTTCGCAAACATAAAATATTGCCGCTTCCAGCATTATACATTTACGAAATCTGTGTCTTTGTTCACAAAAATAGTAATTTATTTGAAAAACAGAACGACGTTATAATTAGGACTAGTAGAAACATACATAAATTTTCTGTACCAAAGCAAAGAATACAACTATACTCAAAAAATGTATATTGTATGGCAATACATGTTTACAACAAATTGCCTGTTTGTTTCAAAAAAATGAATATAGGAATATTTAAAAGTAAATTATTTCAATTTCTTTTAAATAAATATTATTACTCTATAAATGACTTCTTAAATGATAAATTTGACTTGAATTGTAATTATTGAAATTAATCTCGACTTAATTTATTGACATGTTTTAACTAAAAAATATTATGAATTAATTGATTGACATTTTTGTTTTTATATAGATGCTATTTAATTTCCATAAGTATAGCTGTAAGTATATTTATATGCTATAATAATTAATATCTTGGTTTTCTATTATATTCTAACATAATCTGTCTGAAAATATTTGTACGCCGGAAACGGCAGAATATTAAGGATCTGAATTATTTTGTAACATCTTAAATGTACCATATTCTAACAAATAAATCATTTATCATTTATCATTTGAAATTACAATCAACAATTTCAATTGGTGACGGCGGGGATTGAATCCGGGTTGCTTGCGAACTGTGAAATTAATGGCGAGTGCTCTAAGCTGTGAGCTACCCCGGCTCCCTTTTTTGTTTATTTAAATATTTTAATAGAATCAAGCGTTACTTTGCGGAAATCCATTATATTAAAGTTGGAAAAATTTTGACTTAGCGGTCAGCCACCGTAGAGTCTACTACACCTGAAGACGCCTCGTGTAGAGGCAAACACGTGTCGTATTGTCGTCGGTGGTGTGTCTTTCCTAGTGTAGTGGTTCTTCGAATAACCTTTTACTAAAGTGGCTCTCTCATAAATCTGGCTTCCTCCATTCTTCCTTCACTGTACAGTCTGTTCTCCTCTGGAACGCACTCCCTCTTGAAATTAGAACGGCTAATAATCGTTATGCATTCAAGAAGAGAGTTCGCGAACATTATTTAAATAAACTGTCAGAGTAATCTGATCAGTAGTATTTATTTATGTATTTATTTATGTATGTAATTTATTTATTTTTATGTGCATAATTTATATATAATACTATGCGTGTATTAAATTTTTTGATATGTAAGTTTATGTATGGGTATATGGATTATTCTGTTTTATATTTATATAATTTAATTTACTTTCCTGTCATCAAAGGTTGACTGCCAGAGAATGCCTCAGGCATTAAGTCCGCCTATACTATTGTATGAAGTTTAAATAAATAAATATTTCCGAATTTTTCTTATAAAGTAAATTTTTACCAATTACAATAATGGGAATTATAATATTTACATTTACATTTATTTATTCTAAATCTTAGAGTGACCAACAAGTTGACAGTGGGCATCTGTACTAATTATATTGATTTTTCTAGCATTTTCGATAGTCGCCTCTTATGACTTAACGTGCATGGATTCTCTAACGTGAAACTATTTGATAATCACCTGGGTGATGCAATCGCGTGGTAAGGTACATCACGCCCTTTTCCGATCAGCTCGTTAGCACCTTCCACAATACCCCATGGCGCTATACCGATGCTAACAACTCTGCCTGCGCGCTGAGACCGCTCCAGTTGCAAAGCATCGCCAACTTGACGAGTTACACCTAAGGAAAATAATTCTTATTATTGCAGTTATACATAATTAGATTATTAAACAAGCATAACAAAATCGATTAACTAATCTTGGAGTTATTTATTTGAATGTATTAAAAATACAATCAGAAAAAATTGATGGCGTAATGCTTTTTGGAGTAGGTTGTTAAACTATATCCCGATTAGTGAAGATGTAAGAGATTTCATTAACTAACTGAATACAAAAAAACAACAGTGGAATATAATGGTATCTGATAGTGACAAACGAGCACATAGCCCACCTGATGGTAAGTGGATCCTGTGGCCTATAGTCACATATTTCTATTTTCGATTAATAATCAAAATGTAGATGCGTTTTCACTCCTGAGGACGAAGACGAAGCCCCGCTACCAGTAAATACGGTTTCCGGTTTCTACACGTACCACATAAAATACCTGCTATTTTACCCTGGTATTCTGTGCCAGCGTGGCCCTTTCTCATTCGAGCCAACCCATCAGTGCTGCAACCATAATATAGCTGCGGCATAGTTCTACCACGTTAATGTTGTTAGTAACACAGGTGGGTAGGTGCCAAGTCCATACCCCAGTATTGATAATTGTGGTTTTAAAGGATTTGCTTTCTTATATTTACGCGAACACTACACATTGAATAAAACTATGTTTAATTTACTTATTTTAATTTTCGACGTTTAGGGTGCTTTACAGCAACCCATGGTCACGGAGATATTTGACGCCGTGTTCAAGATCGTCCCCGCTATTACATCAGGTTTGATAGACTACAAATCCTCGAAAAAGAACACCGATTCCTACCAAGGATGATACTCGAGGCTATTGAAATTAAAAAACATCCTAATTTCAATAGAGAAGATGGATGGGTGTTGCCATCTGCTTGGGATCCTATAATTAACAAAATTAAATCCAAACCCAAGCATACCACTGCAAGACTTCAAAGATACTGTAAACTCATTCTGATTAGATCGAAGCAAAAATTTATATTCAAAAACTGAAGGTAGCCGGGCTAACTATGACATCGGGACGTCAAACATCTCAGTCCGCCCCCGTGACCATGGGTAAAATAAAATAAAGTAAATTAAACGCGATAAAATCCGTAAACATAGTTTTATTCAAGGGATGATTTTTGCTGATCACCTTTGATGCTGTTGCCCATCGCCGGTTTGAGAATTTACGTCTGGCTTAAACTTATCTGTTTTTTTTTGTTTTTGAAGTTAAACTTTTTTTGGTTTATCGACCAAATTGGTGATATATTGAAAATGGGCCAGATCAGGAGTATCCTTAACCGACGAGCGTGTATGCGTAGATATATGCATGTAAAGGAGGCGAGAGAAGTGTGTCAGGATCGTACCAAATGGAAGTCCGTAGTCTCTGCCTACCCCTCTGGGTGACAGGCGTGAGTGTTTATGTTATGTATGTCATATGTTTATGTACTTCTTTTGGGGTGTTTGGAAAAATGATGAGAGTGAATTTTTTACGATGCGCGCGCACACCGACACCTAAAAACGACACCATGAAGTTGTTACGATGCGCGCGCACACCGACACCTAAAAGCGACAACTTCAGTGGATAATTGTCTCTCAAGTTTTTTTTTGTTTTGTTACGCTAAAGAAGTATAACTTCCTACGTGCGTACATAAGTACACACACAATTTTTTGTTTTAAAACTAGATGGTGTATCCCATTAATAGGAAGCTACATTTTACTGTCATTTCCCATAGTCGTCACTTACAACACCCACGGTATGCAATGGGGTGTTGGATTCTAACAAGTCAATATGATTCGTTAACCAAATAATGATTGTTCAATGTTTTTGAATCAATTTTGCGCCATCAGGTAGTCATCATCAGACCTCCTTCGTCAATTAGCACAGTGCAACGCGTGTTGTTTTTTTTTTATAAAAATTTGTATATTAAAAAAGCACACAGTTCATCTGATGGTAAGCGGACACTTTGATTCACAGACACCTACATCTTGGTGTGAAACAAGTGGTAAAATGAAAAATTTTGTACAACCGACTTCATACATACATACATAAACACTCACGCCTGTCACCCAGAGGGGTAGGCAGAGACTACGGACTTCCATTTGGCACGATCCTGGCACACCTCTCTCGCCTCCTTTACATCCATATATCTACGCATACACGCTCGTCGGTTAAGGGTACTCCTAATCTGGCCCATTTTCAATATATCGCCAATTTGGTCGATAAACCTTCGTCTAGGGCGTCCCTTTCCGACTCTGCCATTCACTTCTGCAGCATAAATTTGCTTTGTCACTCTTTCTTCGTTCATTCTTTCTACATGACCAAACCACCGAAGCATTCCTTTCTTAATCCTGGTCACAACGTCATCTTGCAAACCACACTTTTCTCTTATCACACTATTTCTCACCCTGTCATTCAGATTCAGCCCTAGCATACTCCTTAATGACCGCATTTCTACAGCATTTATTCTACTCTCATGCTTCTTCTGCCAGACCCAACTTTCACTACCATACATTAAAGTAGGGACTAACACAGCATTGTGAATTGCCAAACGTACCTTTTTTGACACATTCTGACTATTCACAATAGCGTGTAGAGCCCCATTCACTCTATTTCCTGAGTTCACTCGTCGTTCTATATCCTTATCATATCCACCATCCCTGCTAAATAAACATCCCAAATATACAAACTCATCCACTTGCTCAATCAACTCCCCTTCTATTCTTATTTCACATAACGTTTTACTTTCTTCTCTTTCAAAAACCATCACTTTCGTCTTACTTGCGTTCACTTTCATACCTCTTTCTTTTAATGACCGGTTCACTAAAGTAACCATCATTTGTAACTCGGCCGCCGACGATGCAAATATGACTTGATCATCGGCGTACAAAAGGCATTTGACGGTTAACTCACCCATTCTCAACCCACATTCTTCAACTTTCAACCGACTTCAATATAAATTATTAAGGATAACTAAAAACTACTGGTTAGACCTTGATTAAATTTATATGGGACTACATGAGAAGTACCAGCTTTCCAATAAAAAAAGAATCATCATAATCGGTTCACGTAGAAAAAAGTTATGAGGTAACACACATAAAACAAAAAAAAGTCGAATTGAGTACCTCCTCCTTTTTGAAGTCGGTTAAAAATGTGGCATATTTCCTCTTATACGTTTCTAAGCTTACCCACCTGTATTAGTTCCTCCGGTAAATATCCAAGCGCCGGTTGTTTTCGCGGCCTTCAGCAAACCCTTCCTTAGTACTTTCTTCAGTTTGGGTTGCAGATCGAAATTGGCTTTGCCACCTTGGATCGTGATGAGGAGCTTCGGTCTGTCCAATGCCCATTCTCTCGTCAGAAGTTGAACGATCAGTTCTGGCCGAGTGTCGTGGGATAAGCGCACGTACTGTAGGAGAAATATTTTTTTAGTTACTATAGTATATAATATATGGAGAGGATCTATGGAGTATGCTCGCAATTTCTCTACATGATAAAATCTTTAACGAGGATATACGCAGAAGAACAAGTCTAACTAACATAGCCCAGCGAACCAGTAGGCTACAGTGACAGAAACAGAAACGGAAGCGCGTGAAAGCGCACAGTATGAGTTCGTAAATACAGAAAGAATCTAGACGTTTCCATGTCTACAATAATTACTGAAAGGGCAGTGTTGGGCGACTCCGCACAAGATGAAGTGGCGACCTGATGAAATAAGGAAGTAGTCGATGGATGCGAGTGACTCAGGACCGTATTTTATGGCAGGCTATGGGGAAGGCCTATGTTACGTAGTAACATTATTTAATCCGTCTATGTGCAGCAGTGGACTTGTGATGAACTGTAATAATGATGATAGTGATGCAGTACATTTAAGAATTAAGATATTTCAAACAAATTGAGGAGGGTCTGCAACTTATGAAATATTTACTCAAAGTTTCATAGTTGTACAAAGAGGATAACTTTAAATTAATTTAGACGTCTCGTTAGCGCAGTATTGAAACGTCTAGTTGAGGTACTGCGGAATGCTGGTCGGATTCCCACAGGGAGCAAGTACTTTTAGGGTTTACAAGTAATTGTTCAGAGTCCTGCTGTTTACCCCTATGTATTTTATCTACAAGAAATTCCTATTATCTAATATATAATCTAATAAATAAAAATTAATGTTTGTTTGTTCGTATTTAATGCGCTCCAATACCGTTCATCAAATTGCACTAAAACTTTGTCAACTTATTGCTTGCACTTGGGCTAAAGTTATATATAGGCATAGTACAATTAATTTACACTAGGTGGCGCGCATATTGTACCGACAAATTTATTTGAAAGTTATATATCATTCAACTTCAATGAATGTATTATCATTCCTAACTAAACAATACAACTCTTCCAAATTTAAAACGATATTTACACAATTATTTATTTTGCCGCTGCAACGCGTTTTTAAAAAATAAAAAACAATACATAAATGTTTAATAGTTGTTTTGTTTAATATCAGTTGTGATGATCGTGATCAACAATGGTGATAAAATTTGATCATGACTATTAGACGAATCGAAAATGAAACAGAGAAACATGTTTTTAAAATAAATTTTAAAATTAAATCTAAATTTATTTTAAAAATGTATTTTGTCTACGTCATTTCCATTATTCTACTTGAATTCAAGCTTATACGTAGTAGTCAGAAAATCCTTATGGACACCTTTCGCTGCGGGGGCAACGGAAAGTTTATGTCGGACTTCTAATGGCTAATACCCCACAGTGGTCACCAGCAGCGTATACAAGGGGTTCTCCGTTTAGAACGCGATAGTGGCCCCTCTCTCGCTTTGCCATATGCCTGTTGGACTACAGCACGGTCAGCCCGACCGAGGAAGGATCACACTCGCGGCGAATAACAGCATAAAACCAGCATAATTTTGCGATGTTTTTCGGTAAATAACGAACGGAAGACCGTTTTAACTGGCAGCGAGGCATTCCATCTCAGTCTTTAGATGATAATGCCAGATGCGTTTTGATTCTTGATCGAAGATAGATGTAGGTGTCCACGGGCCACGGCATCCACTTATCATCAGGTAGACTGTGTGCTCGTTTGTCACCCCCAATTTTTTTATTATCTCTCCAGTAGGAAGCATAGTACAAATTTTGAAATTTCGACGTTTACAGGTCCATGCTATGGTTTTTAGGAACATACATGTATGTATGTATATCTGTATATATGTAGTACGTATGTACGTTCATGATTAATTTTCTCGCACATCACTAGAGCAAATAATGACATCGACGTCGGACTAGTTTCATTTGATAGATACGAGGGGCGTTCAATATATTCTCGGTATTAGGGTGATTTGCTAATAATTTGGGTAATTTAAAAAAAACATTAGCTAACGACACTACCTGAGGGTGTAAATATGAAATTTCGTCTTGATAACTTCATTACTTTTTATGTAACCTTCAATCATAGACCACGGGAATGACTGACTCCACAATGTTGAAAAAAATCGAACACCGTACGGTGATAAATTCCTCACTAAACAAGGAAAAGCTCAAAAAACATCCATGAACTAATGGTGGCCGTTTACCAAGACTCTGCTCCTTCAATCTCGACCGTACAAAAGTGGTAAAGTGAATTCAAAACAGGCAGGGAAAGCATCAAAGATGACCCCCGCCCAGGCGGGCCAATCACAGCGGCTACAGAAGAAAATGTGAAAATTTTGAAAAACTTGTATAAGAAGATGCACGATTAAGAACTAAGATGTTAGCAGAAGTGACTAAACTATCCGTTGGTACCATACACACCATATTGCATGACTATATCAACCTCACAAAGTCAAGTGCAAGATGGGTGCCGCGAATGTTCACTGCGCTTCAAAAGCAGGCGCGGATTGACTGTTGTAGGGAGTTTTTAGAGCTGTGTGGTGACGACCCAACAAGTGTTTTCGATAGGACAGTTACAAGAAATGAAAAGTTGGTTTCACCACTATTACCCTGAGAGTAAACAGAACCGGTTCACACGGCGCGAATCTCCAAGGCTGCTGTACGAGACTGCGGGTTTGAGGAAATTAACCACCCACCATACTGCCCAGATCTAGCCCCTAGTGACTACTTTTTATTCCCAAACTTAAAAAAAGACCTTCGGCGAAAGCGATTTGCTGACGATAATGAGCTCAAGTCCGCTGTAAATTAGCATTTTTCAGGCCAAGACGAAGAATATTTTTTCAAGGGAATAGAAAATCTTTTTACGAACAAGTAAATGTATTGAAGTCATATATTGAAAAATAAAAAATATTTCATAATTTTATCTTTTTTTCCAACATACCCATACCGAGAATACATTGAACGCTTCTTGTAATTATAATGAAATAGATTATAGTCGGTCCAGCAATTTTGGAATTGACAATTTTACTCATTCAGGGTTACGGATATATTCAGAGCATTTTTTTAATATAGGTAAATTTTTAAAATTATATTCTTATTTTTCTATTTTACATACAGGTTTTCTTATTTTTTGTCACTTCCTCCTGGGAAGGTTGTAGTGTGAACCTTCCGGGTCGCACCATTTTATAAAATAAAAAATTTAAAAAAATATTTCAGACTTTTTTACACCCATTTCAAATATAACTAAATGTTAAAAACAAAATTAAAATATAATTATAAGGATACAATAAATAAAATAAATATATAAAAGACAATTAAACTGAAATCATAAGTTAATACTAAAATTGCCCCCAAAAGGGGGTTCGTACTATCTATTTACAGTTATTGTCGCGATGCACGGCACGCCGATATTTTAGTATGCGATTCTGTGGGCACTCGTAGCATATATATTGTCGTTACCTGAGCTTTCGTGGGATGAGGACCACCTTGGAACTCGATGGTGCCATACGCATCGGTCGGTGCTGGCTGAGTGTGCTTCGCAGGCACCCACGCTTCTCCCGACGCCGCCGTGGCAATGTTGGAGCCATGAGCTGTTTTGCTCAGGCCGCACCAGCATCTAAAAAGATGCATGTTTTAAATGACTGTTCATTGGCTCGTATTTTAGTTGTAATAAAGAAGTAGGGTAACAAATAGACTATGCGGGTAATTTTAGACCTGGTTATCCGGCACGTGAAAAAATATATAGAACGCAGGCTAATGGATACTTTTACGCAGCCACCACACGCCAAATTTATTATCGTACAAGGTTTCTATTTTTTTATTTTATAGACCTGCATGGCTAGTATGGGCAGGAGACAATTTTATCGACGGGGAAAGGAGAAAATGTGTATCCCCTCGCTTAGTTTTATCCACCGGTGGATATAATATCCACATTAGATAAAATGGGAGATAGACTTAGACTTAGATAGATTTTTGTATGAATATAAACTTAAACCCACGTTCAATGAACTAGGATAAAATCGTCCCTTTCAATTTCAAATGTCAAAAAAACATAATATTTTATCTTTCATTTGGCTCCATGCTACGGACGGGGGATATATGTCTACTCGTTATGTCAAACGGGGATATATTTCTCCCAGTTGCCGTGCTTTGGCATAAGGACAAGATAATTTTATCTCTTGTCAGTGGATATATCGGGGGATAATTTTTTTGTCCCCAGCCCAAGCTAGCCGTGCTGAAGTAACAAACAAACTTAGAGTTCATCTTGTTGATAAGTTTCCTTTAGCTCATGGACATCTGAAACAACTTCAAACAAAGGAAGCTACAGATGTGTTGTCACTTCTGAGGAATAAGATGGAATGCCTCACAGTCTGTAATCATGCTGGCTCTCTATACCCAACACACCGGTGGACGTACTGCTACCGACGTAAAGACCGATTTACACTTTGACAAGTACAGTAGCGAGTTAACTAGCGAACCTGGTGAGTTCGAAGTGTTGCCCTCGCGCGCGTCTCCCGCCAACCGCAACTAAACTCGCCGCTCGTGTGAACGAGCGAGTTTAGTTCAGTGCATAAGTTGACAGGACGCAACGTGTTCGCGTTCGACCCTCAAAATATAAAATTGTACTTTTTTAACTAAACTCGCCACGAAGACATTTGAACGCTACTACCCACTTAACCGTTTACTGTCAACTGCCCTGTAACTAAACTCGCTACTGTACTTGTCGAAGTGTAAATCGGCCCTAATTAATAACCACTCTGGCTACAATCTAGTAAAAGTTCTTTACGAAAAATCTTTAAATAAAAGTGAGTAACAGTATTTAAACAACCCATTGCTGGACAGTCCTCATCTCTTTAATAATTTTACAAATGATGTTTTACGTGAATTGAAGTATTAAATGAATAATTATTATAAATTAAAAAAAATCTTCTTCATCATTAGGCTGTAAAAGTTCACTTTTGGACATGGGCCTCCCGGGTTGTAAGGAGAATTTACCCTAATCTTCGGATTGACGATCGCAGTACCAGATATCTAAAAACTTTGACACTGCTGCCCGTTTCCGGCCTGGGTGTTCGTCTGGCGAAAACTAAGTAGTTATACCGTCATCTATAGAAAGCCATAAGATTTTATGACACATCCTTTATTAGCCTCTTACCAACAGGAGGAAATGAGGTGATTGGGCCGCCAGGAAACGGCGATTAAAAAATAACGTTTATAAAACTTATCTACATTAATTCTTTACTGCTTCACAACTTTGGTTATTGATATTCACAAACAATATGAGATAATCAGAACTCGAAATTAGTAACAAAATAAATGCTATGAACGCTTTTCGCAAATTTATGAAACAAAAGTTTGTAAATTAATTACGACCAGTGTTGTATTCCCTCAAGGATTTCAACTACTCTTAAAACGTGCTTATTTTTCTTAATTCTTCTTAACAAACCTTTTTTCAGTAACTTTTTAAAATTTCTAGTTTTGTTTGATACAAAAAAGAAAATAATCTTGAATTCACTTTTTGACAGCTGTATTTTTGAATATTTATCAACGTAAGCACTGCAAAAATTTTCAGTTATCTTTGGAAAAAAATAATTATGGATGATGAAAAGAAGGAAGCAAGTCGTGCGTCTACAAGTAAAATCGAAGAACAGAGCAATAACTCCGGACAGGATCTAGAGGATGAAGATCAAGATGTTGCATCTATAACCTACGATACTGACTCCAGCATGTATTCTGTAAGGAGTGGATTAGATACGGCACATTTGGACGAGGGTGTTTCCAAACTTCCGATTATGATGAGGAAGTTTGCTGGTAAGAAAAAATTGAAACGTCGTACGGGAAGGATACAGAAACGGAAGCGCGTGAAAGCGAGAAGCCAACCTACCAAAAGGGCTCCAAAACGCTTAGCAAAAGTTCGTAAATACAGAAGAAATCAGGACTTTTCCATGTCTGCGATAATTAGAGGATCATCAAGATCGAAAGATCTCACTTGTCAGTACTGTGGTCATCGGTGTTGCCGGCGAAGGTAGTTTTTTTTCTCTAGTTTTTAGTATTTTTTTTGTTTGTTTAAATTGTAAAGCGTTTTTGTTTAATAATAAAAATCTTGCGAGTTAGAATTGTTTCATTATAATGCTAGATTCAAGGATCTTCAGAGGCGTTTACTAAATCGCAAATATAGAGTGCGAAAAAACAAGAAATTGGAAAGTCGCAATAAAAGAAGAAAAGCAGCTGTAAGAAAGAATATGTTTGTCTCAGGTCAGCTTATTGTCCAATAAATAAATTTGTACCTAATAGAGCCATAGGAGCTTAGGGGCTAAGCGCTTGTCGTAAATTGACAGTGGAAGAGCCAACCGTGTTCGATCCCTGTCGGCACAAATAAAATTGTTAGTTGCAATTTTAAGTATTGATTTACCAAGCACTCGAGGCGATATATAATAGTTGCTAAGCGTAGCAATTATGGTAAATATCCTGTGAGACGATCATAGGGAGGCGTATGTTCAGCAGTGGACTTTAATACCCAGGCTCGATCCCCACTGGCACCTCCGTAAATATAGTATATATAGTATATCCGAGTAGATAGTTCATTACATGAAAATTTTGTAGGTATTCCACAAATGTAAGGACAATTAAACTTCACCGCGTTAGTTATTGGCCAGGACAACTTCATCACGTAATTTAAGGGTAGTAGTGTTGCTATTTGATTATTTCATTCCATTATTTTCAATGACTGGTTATGGGTAAAGCCATATATTTGTATTTTCATAGTGTTCTTTAGTTCGATGTGTTGCCAGGGTTAGAACAAACCCAGGCAGGTTCGAGGAGCAAAGTGTTATCGCCCTTGTTCGTGAGTACTAATGAAACGCTCATGGATAGTAACATAAATGAAGACCAACATTGCAAGGTAATTTGATAGTAAAATAATTTAAAATTAAAATTTTTGTACAACCGACTTCAATATATATTAACATAATCGCAAAATGTTTCAGACGGTAGACCTCTTCTAGCAATGAATCTCATTAGCACAGCTAGAAACGTTTCAGCACTCATATTAAAAGTGACTTCCATATGTACAGCTTTACAGGCAACCAAACAAATACTACAATATGTCCCTTGCTGATGATGTTTCTTTATTTTTTTAAATTAAACATTTTGACTGAATATTGACAAAGTTAATAAGGATGTACCACGGCCCGCAAGAGTCCAATACTGGACAAGGGATTTCACAAACCGATCAGTTTATATGATATTTTTTTTAGAATTTCCTATTCCATAAATCTTTAAAAGAGATAAGAGGCCTGTCCTGCTGTGAAACGTCAGTAGGCCCATAATTACTCAACTTTAAAAATATTAAATGTGGGAATACTTTCATAAGGTATCACCGGAAATAATATTCGAAGCTCTGAAAAGACTAAGTATGTGGAGACAAGGGGTCATGACTGCTACCATCGTAAAATATTTAAAGGTAAGTAAGGTAAGATTGTGGAAATTATTACACCGCCACTGTGCGGAATATTCACGACCTTTATAAGAACATTTACAAGAACTTACTCTCTCTTAACTGTACTCAATGCCTAACGAAATTCTGTGCTGTAACATTCCATGTTTTAGTACGCGCTGGGTAGTTTCATCATTTCAGTTTAAACAAGATTTTTTTGTGTAATGATATATGATGAAATAAGTTAGTAATTCTATTATCTTTCAGAATCCTATACTCAATCTGTAAAGAGTCCAATATTGAATCTTTCGCACATATTGTAAAAAAGATTTGCCACAATCGCTACGCTTAATTAGCGAATTAGATATTGCAATATTAAACGTTTCGCATCTTTGCGAGCTGCTCCCCATCGCTGTTCTGGGTTCCTTAGCAGTATATAAACCATTCTGGACGAGAGCCCATAATAATCGATTTAATGTAATTGTCACTTTGATACTGCCGAGACACGGTGGAACTTAACACCATTTTTGTTTATAATATAGTATGAAAACGGCAATTAAAATTAAACGGCAATTAAAATTAAACGACTCGTGTTTTTATCTTCATTTACAACACTCACGGAACGAGTGAAGGTACTGGAAGCTCTTACGCTGCCATAACGCGCCAATTGATGTATCTATCTTCGTATTTGAAAGAAAATTTAACAAAATATGCCGTAGAGGCGGCGTAAAGTATGCCTTTCGGTAAATGGCAGTATAACCAGCTCGTTTACACTAGACGTATTCTGCTCATACCAGCGACGGGCATCAGGGTTAAAGCTGCAAAACGTCTGGTACTGCGATAGTCAATTTGCTTGCCGAGTGTGACGATTTAGACAAATTCAACAACAGGAGGGAGAGAGAGACAGACATAACCGACAGAGTAACCGACATAGCCCAACGGATTAGTAAGTTGAAGCGGCAAAAGGCCGGCCATATAGCTCGAAGAACCGACAACCGACGGGGAAGAAACGTTCTCGAGTGGCAGCCTCGTACCAGTAGGAGAAGTGTAGGGCGGCCTCCCACTAGATAGAGTGACGACCTGGTAAGACATGCAGGAAGTCGATGGATGCAGGTGGGTCAGGACCATATTTTTTGGTGTTTCTTGGGGAAGGCCTTTGTTCAGCTGTGGACTTGTGAAAGGCTGTAATGATGATGAATGATGAACAACAGGAGAGGCCCATGACCAGCAGTAGACGACTTTTAATGGCTAATGATGATGAACAAGAAGACTAATTACATATAAACAATGTTATTGAAACAGATTTCTATTTTGTATACAAGTAACATAAAAGTTGAGAGGGTTCGTAAGTTTACGATTCCAGGACAGACTCGGTAGGATTTTAATAAAAATGAATTTCTGGAATTTCATTTCACTACCAAGGAATAACTTCAATTTTATATTTACTAGCTTACCAATACAGTGGCGTGAGCAAAATTTGATCGACTAAAGCCAAATAAAAACGCGAGGCGCTATGAAAGGATTTTCGTTTTTCATCCCATGCGATTTTCAGATTTATTACTAGATTCGCTAATAGTACAGCTCCATATAATCAAATTTTCAAACGTTGTTCTATAAATACCATAGTAATTTTTATATAAACTAGCTGGTACCCGGCATATTGCTGCTGCAGATAAAATAATTATTGATGATAGGTTGCTGCAGATGAAATAATTGTGAAAATATCGTTTTAAATTTGGAAGAGTTACATTGTTTAATTAGGAATGATAATACGTTCATTGAAGTTGAATGATACATAACTATAAAATACATTTGTAGGTACGATACTCGCGTCACATACTGTAAGTTAATTGTACTATGGCAAGTGCAAGCAATAAGTTGACGAAGTTTTACCGCAATCTGATGAACGGTATGACAGCGTATAAAATACGAACAAACAAACATTGATTTTTATATAATAAAGATGTAATATAATTATTTTTGTCCCATATTGGTACGTATAAGTCTCGAACTAAAAGAAAAGAACGTGACAAGTGCGTTTCTTGTCTAGCATATCGTAAAAGGCGATTAATGGAATATTGGGGTAATGATTGTGTAGAAGATGGGCTAAACACCTATCACTTTTTCACAACTTTCCATTTCTAATCCATATATTTTGGCTCAACTCGGGGATAACAGGCATGACGTATACATGCAGAGTCAATATTTACATGTCATAGTTGTTATATTAAAGATGAACGCAAATTAATATTTTCTTTTTCTTTCTTTTCTAAGGTCCCGTACCCAAAGGGTAACCAACGGGACTCTATTACTAAGCTTCCGCTGTCCGTCCGTCCGTCAGTCCGTCGGTCTGCCTGTCAGCGGGCTGTATCTCATGATACGTAATAGGTAGACAGTTGAAATATTCACAGAATGTGTATTTCTGTTACCCTATAGCAACAAATAATAAAAATTTATAAATTAAAAATTAAAAGGATCCCCTACTAGAAACGGATATTACGATGGTGCAGAACCCTTCATGCGTGAGTTCGACTCGCACTTGGCCGGTTATTTCATATACGTTACCCTCAAATTAGAATTTTCTTGTATCATAGGGCATTTTACATACATAAATTGCACAAGGACAACATTTAGACCCGGAACAATTATTTATAGGACATCCAAATACTTGTTCCGAGCGGTAATCAAACCCACAGCCTCAGCCGCAACTCAATGCCAAACCACCTCGCCACGGATCCATCATCATAATATCATGGCGACGATCCGTAGTTGTTTTATACTGTTTATTAAATTTTACATGCATTCAATTAATTGACTATGTTAATACCAGATTGGCTAACGTTCTGATACTATGATCGAATAAAATATGATACATAATATTATGAATGGTGCTGTGTGATGGCGACGTACATGAATCCATCATCCGATTTACGTAGACCCTACAGTCTACTTGATAGGTAGTGGCTACTGAAGCCCATGGACACCTGCAACCAACTTCAAGATTGAATGCCTCACAGCCTGTAATATTGGCTCTCTATAGCCACAGAACATACTAAAATATTAATCAAGTATTACTCAAACAATACTTTTGTAATTAGTCCATCATTGGTATCAATTTTTTCAACCATTTTCTACGTGGGAGAGTCATGTTGCAGCTATATTGTGGTTGTGGCACGAATGGATCAAAATATGGGTCGGCTCGATCGGGATAGGGCCACGCTCTCACAGAGTACCAGCGTAAAATAGCAGCTAAACACTGCTGTGTTTCATATGGTGAGTGTAGAGAACCGGAGACTATAAAAGGTTATTGGAGCAGCAGCGCAGGCACTGCTGCTTGGCCCTAGAAATAGGTTAGAGTGATACCCAATTAGACGGAATCTAGGCTTTTGTGCCTACGAAATCCTACCCGTAGAATTATTATATGTTTGTCTTGAAAGCGGCACCAGTTCCGGGAAAGTTGAGAAGTGGTAAAATAGCGTTTTATCTAATACCTTTAAACGAGCAATTCTTGTATATATATATATAATCGGAATCTTGAAACTGCTCCAACGATTTTCATGAAATTTAGTATGCAGAGGGTGAAAACTGCTACAATATAATTAGAATACAAGGTAAATTTCGTCACTATCTATAAGGTTATAATAGCTCAGGTGGAAATCAGGCGGTCCTGAAACCAAAAGACCCCGGGTCAAGTCCAGATGACCCAAGTTCGATTACTTTTCCCTTTTTTCAAGTTCCTTTTGTGAGAAAAGCTATTATTGAGAGCCCTTTATCAACGCATTTAATTTGTATCTAAGTATTTTTATAAAACACGAAAAAATTACCGAGCTTTGAAAAAAGAATACGGTAGTAATAAAATTAGTAAAAACCGACATTGTGCAAATATTTTTATCCTATTGGCGATATTTCGGTACAAAGATAAAAGTCAATCAATAACTCTTTATCGATAATCAACTTAAACATAAACTGAAAAATATGACTCTTTCTGACATCTATTGGTGAGTAGTAATACTATTTTTTTTTTAATTTAAATATAATTTCCAAAAAAAAAATACTGAGCAAAGCTCGGTCATCCAGGTACTATTTATTATGCAAAGAAGAAAATCACGTAACAAGAAGAATGTTATATATGAAAGTGGATCATTAAAGTAGAAATACCTTAGAAAAGATGGACGGACTGTGCGATGGATGATATGTAAAAGACAGGAGCGAATGATGAGTTAACGGCTGGGCTGATAAATTTAGAGTGGAAGGGGAAGACATACTAATTAGACATACCCAAATAAATTGGGATAAGAGCAGGGCCCCATATCATTGTAATATATGTATGTCGATATACACACACTATAAATTACCGCACTTATATTGGTAATACATATAATTGTCCTATCTATTTATTCAGCATTAGACTTGTTTGGGCTGTAGTGATAAAGATGGTGATATATATTTCAAACCTTAATTTATAAATTATTGTGTATATTCCAGATGAATTACCCAGTCAACACAAACGACGACGAGTTAGAAAACGAACTGCGAGAGAAACTTCGAGTTGCGACGATTGTTGGTAAATTTAATTGAATATTCTTGCGGAAAAACCCAGTTTGTCTTCCTTTTCATTTATTACAGCCTATCGAAGTCCATTGCTTGAACATAGACTACGGGGAGGCAGTTGTTTAAGATTGCTTCATAATATATTTAGAAATGTATTTGCCATAGTTGACACGCTTGGCAGGCGGGTTAGCAATCGCAGTATTTTATTATCTAGTTCTTATTAGGTAGACACTGCTGCCCATCTTCTGATTTGTTTTCCTCTGTCGCCTCTTACGATACCCACGGGACTATTGTGAGTAGTATATATTCTTACACCACCACAACAAGATAAAGTTCTTCTTCTAAACCTATAAAAGTCTACTGCAGGACAGAGGCCATTCTTCATCTGCATTTCCCCTGGTATTGCAGTTGTCATGGGCGGCCGTAGTCACTTACCATCAGGTGAGCCGCATGCTCGTTTGCCCCCTCTTATATAAAAAAGGCCCCTCCTGTTTAAGGTAAGATTTGACCTTGGCAGGTGGATTAACGATCACAGTACCAGACGTGAGCACCTTTAACGCTGATCCTTTTAATTTCTAAAGTTCATTCAAAATTCATATTATATATGGGCCACAATATTCACTTGCCATGAAGTGGACTGTGTGTTGGTTTGTCACCCTAACAATAAACTATAAAAATATTATTGCAATTTCAAAACGACGTGGAAAAATATTTTCATTATTATCTAGATAATATATTACAACAAAAATTTGAATATATCTATAATTGAATTTCTATAGACATTGAATTTAATTTTTAATTTTTGGGGTAGAGCAAATTTCGTCACGATGTTTTCCTTCACCGCCGGGCACGTAGTTCATTGACATTATTTTTATTTAGACATTATTTTGGTAGTATTAACTTTGACTTTGTCTACTCAACGAATGATCCTAACTTAGCTGTTAAATGTTTGGTTGAACCTATTATTTTTGCTATAGCCACTAACACCAAAACTACATTTTTGGCTCGTAGACGCAGACCTATTAAGCCTTAGATCACTCCAGCTTTGTTGAAATGCATGCGAAACAGAGATAATTTATATAAAAAAATCGAAAAAAGATCCTTCAAACCAGACTCTTATTATTACTTATAGAAGGTACCGTAACTTCTGTACCAACCTTCTGCGAAATGCTAAAAGTAATTATGAGAAGTTGGAATTTAAAAAAGCCGGCAAAAACTCCAAGCAACTGTGGAAAGTCATTCAAACTGTTACAAATTTATCTAAACAGCAATCAACGGCGTCTGATCTCCTAGATCTCAACGAAATAAATACACAAAAGTCTGTTGAGGATATTAATACATATTTCTCTAATATAGGAAGATCACTGGCAGACAAATTAGAAGGAGGCTCTGTAATATTCCCACCATCCGTTACTCATTCCAAATCCTTTGTTTTGCTTGAAACTGACGAGAGTGAAGTGGAACGCTTGATTATGTCATTAAGTAACAACCGAACAGCTTGATGGGATGGTATTTCTTCAGAACTCTTAAAGAAACTCAAAAATATTATTATTCCACCTCTTACATATATTTGTAATTTGAGTCTCCAGGCAGGTATTTTTCCTGATTTGTTTAAAAAGGCAATACTTCAGCCTATTTTTAAATCTGGCGATCGAAATCGTGTCAAAAACTACAGACCTATATCGGTTCTGCCTACGATGTGGAAGATACTCGAGAAAATAATTAACACAAGGGTTGTTAAATACTTAAGAGTCCAATAAATTGCTCTCTAAAAACCAATTTGGGTTTCGAAGAAATCTGTCTACGTCTGATGCTGTCCATAGCCTTATTGATTTTGTCGTCAGGAAACTTGACATGCGTCAAAATGTATCGCATTGTTTCTTGACCTTACAAAGGCGTTTGACACCGTTTCAATACCTATCTTAATTTCAAAACTTCAATCTTTAGGAGTAAGAGGATTTCAGTTATCTCTATTCAAAAGTTATTTAAGTAAAAGAACTCCCAAGGGATCCAATGGGATCCCAAGCAGATGTAGCACCCAGCCATCTTCTCTATTGAAATTAGGATGTTTTTGATTTCAATAGCCTCATGAATCATCCTTGGAAGGAATCGGTGTTCTTTAGCGAGGATTTGTGGTCTATCAAATCCATTGTAGTGACAGGGGCGATCCTGTACGTGTTCTGCAGACTTCCGTCGGAAATCAAAAAACATCCTAATTTAAATAAAGAAGATGGCTGGGTGCTACCATCTGCTTGGGATTAGATAATTATTAAAATTAAATCCCAACCCAAGCATACAACTGCAAGACTTCAAGATACTGTAAGTTCGTACTGCGTAGATCGGAACAATAATTAATAATTTTAATCTGAGGTAGCCGTGGTTAACTATGACATTGGGACGTCATACACCTCAGTCCCCCGTGACCATGGGTGCTGTAAAGTACTTGAAACGTCGGGAATATAAAATAAGTTAATATACGTGATTAAAGTCCGTAAAACTAGTTTTATTTAAACGTCTACCCTTGTCAAAACTGCATTTAGTCATGACAAGGGTAGTAGTAGTTTATATAATAAATTGCATAAAATTTTATCCTCATTTCTCGAAATCAATATGAATGCAAAACAGAATGTCTTTTGGAGGTTGTCGTGTAAATTACATAATATTAATATAATTATATAATGAAAAAAAAAACACACACACACACACACACACACACACACACACACACACACACACACAAACACACAAACACAAACACACACACACACACACACACACACACACACACACACACACACACACACACACACACACACACACACACAAACACACAAACACACACAAACACACAAACACACAAACACACAAACACACAAACACACAAACACACAAACACACAAACACACACAAACACACAAACACAAACACACAAACACACACAAACACACAAACACACACACACAAACACACAAACACACACAAACACACAAACACACACAAACACACACAAACACACACAAACACACACAAACACACAAACACACACAAACACACACACACACACACACACACACACACACACACACACACACACACACACACACACACACACACACACACACAACACACACACACACACACACACACACACACACACACACACACACACACACACACACACACACACACACACACACACACACACACACACACACACACACACACACACTTTTCTTTATGTTTATTTTGAGTTATATTACTAAGATGACAAATGTGTAACTATAGAATTAGTCCTAATCTGTTGTATAAACACTAATAGCATTCCACGTAGCGGTGGAGACCTGGTGACCTGTAATTCAGGTATTATACCTACCATAGGCACCAGCGATCCACAACTAAAGTTGTTATATTATGTTATGTTTTATTAGCTGTTACTCTTAATTCTAAATGTAACTTTGTTTGTGGTAAGAAAATAAACGTCATTATTATTATTAAAATTGTATTAAATGGAATTGGTGCTGGCGGGAATAGAACTAATTTAAAAAAATATGAAAAAAAAAAGAAGTCAGTAGCTCGTGAATGATGAAATTAAATGCAAGTGCATATTTTCTGAGCTGCCATGACTTTTAAATCTTCTAGGTTTTGTAACGCAACTTCCTAATGACACCTGGGCGCTGAATGGAGCCTTGCAGAAGCGGAAAATGGCGGACACCCACGTGACGCTGTTCTGGAAGATCTACTCCGACACAATGAGCCCCATTGTAAATATACTTGTTAAATTAGTATCAGCCCAGGATGATAGATTACAATCAAACCAATTACTACTAGGGGGTAGGACTACTTTTCTGCCTAACAAGCCAACTTGGTAGGTAGCAGTGCTTGTACAGCTGTGTTCCGGTCTTAAGTGTATAGAGAGCCAATATAACTACAGGCTGTGAGGCGTTCCATCTTGGTCCTCAGAGGTGACAACGAATTTGCATCCTTCTTTGTTTGAATTTAGCTTCAGGTGTCTGTGGACTATAGTAAACACTTACTATCAAAAGGACTGGAACTACGGTTATGATTACAGTGTCAAAAATGATTGGTTCATTTTTTTAAATAAGAAATATGATAACAAAAAATTAAGCTAAGTCGAAAATAATGATAAAGTTTTAACGTAGGTATTTTATATGATAGGCAGTTGCATTTTCTTGATAACAACTAATATAAAACTGATTAATGATTTAAAGTTACAGCCTATATACGTCCCACTGCTGGGACAGGCCTCCCCTCATTTCTGAGAGGATTTAAGGGCAAGGAAATGTCCGCCGCGCTGTTATTAATTTTAAAACTAATGATTATTTAAAAATTAATGATTATTGATGAATAATAAAGGAAGTCGATGGATGCAGGTGACTCACGACCGTCCTTTGTGGCATTCCTTAGGAGAGGCCTGTGTTCAGCAGTAGACTTGTGATGGGCTAATGAATAAATGAAAAGAATAGATCACTGAATGTACCTCGTATGTATTAAAACGGACCGTTACGGAGAACGAATTGTTTTTAAATATAGAAAAGGGACATTAGTCATCAGTAATAACAACGCTATGTGGCCATCTTTATTTGAAATTAGTTACAGGAGTCCAAAGGTTGCAATAACCACATACTTTATGGTAGACTGTTAGCTCATTTGTAATAAATAATACAACTCAGATTATAGAAAAACTATAATCTATTAATTAAGTTTTTGATTAACAGTTTAACGTTCTAGAATAATTTAAGTAAAATCCATCGATATATATGTACTACGCACTATATTTGGCATTCCGAACATTCACTATGTTCAAATGAACTGTACTGCAATCCGTACACCTTTAGTGTCATTTAGGCCCGTATTAATAAACGTTACTCAGCTCACGTACACGCGCTTGAGTACAATCTTGAGGTTATGATCTTATTAATAAACATGTCTCAAGATGCGGTTTAGGGTTACGATATCAGCTGAGTGCCACACTGATTAATAAACAAAACTCGATTCTCAAGTGTGTATACTTGAGTGCAAGTCACAGAACAGTATTCCTAAGTACAGCGTTTTGAGATACTGTTTTATGTGTTTATTAATTAGCAACGATCTTGAGATGCTGATTTCGTAATGAGGGCGTATCAAATGATTACGCACTTGAGTTCGTTGTTGGTAACGTTTATTAATACGGGCCTTAGTGTGGCTTCAATATTCATAGAGTGTGGAGCTGCGCTAATAATACGAGATTTCAAGTTAAAGTTTAAACTTGAACGTAATTAATAATTCAGTAGTCAAATAAGTGAAATTATTTGTTGTTCAAGTGAATAAATAGGTAATAATATTACAATAGAAAAATAAATTTCTTCATTTATATGCCACGCTATCTACAATCGTAGACTAAAATTTACTATCTCCCGCATGCAAAACAGAGTAGTGCACATTTTTGTTTGGAATAGCTTCTCTAGTACGTAGTACATAGAACTCAATGGTTAAATCCAACAAAAATGTTATTTTTTCCTAATAAAATGTATTTAATCAACTTTATTATCGCATTGAACAACTTTTCTTTCAGGCTGTACAAAAACCGGAGGCAAACGGAAATGGAAAAATATCTTCAACTTCAGTTACTCATAAAGAAGATATTTTATAGGTGTATCTATTGGTTTTTAAGTAGGTACAGTAGAAAAAATAAACTTACAGAACACAGATCGTTGCTCTGAGTATAAACTTAAGCATTTATTATTACTTTTTTTAAATGTTACTTTAGGATTTTTTCCTGTGTCGTGGAGGCAATTTACATACATAATTTTTTTTTATAGAATAAGGGTCACAAACGAGCACACAGTCCACCTGATGGTAAGTGGATGCTGTGACCCATAGACATCTATGTCAATCCTTGATTAAGTATTAAAATGCAGATGCGTTGCCACCCCTGAGGACTAAGATGGAATGCCTCGTTTCCAGTAAAAAGAGTCTCCGGTTTTCTACACTCACCATACGAAACAAAGCAGCACTGAGCTGCTATTTTACGCTGGTATTCTGTAGAACGTGGTTCTTTCCCGGTCTAGCCGACCCATTCGTGTTACAACCATAATATAGCTGCAGCATAGCTCTACCACGTAAATTACACAAGGACAAACATCCAGACCCGGAACAATTATTCGTAGGCCATACAAATACTAGGTCCGTACGAGATTCGAACCCGCGGCTCTAGGCGCCACCACTCAATGCACTACGGAGCTGTCAATTATTCTCTGCGACGACTTATTTTTAAATGACTAAATACCCTTGTTCAGTACTTTTGGCGGGAACTTTACCGCCCGCGGTTATTTGCTCGTATATAATCGTTTAAATAATGGTTTGACGAGGGTTTTGATACGTGAAAGAGTTTGACGCAGACATTTAATACCATTTTGGGTATTAACCACTCAAGAGTTGACATTAACCACCACCAATTTAGTCAGATCTATGGTCAAGCCAAAGAGTATAGTAGGTCAGGCCAAAGACAATTTTTTTTTACATGAATGAATATATAATTTAGAGTCATTACTATGTTCTTATCCAAAAATAAAAAATTATCAACTATTAAAATATCGACTTATTTGTATGAAGGTCAAGTGAGCGCTAGAGTAACGACGATTGCAAGACATTGTCCATAAATAAAATGTTTCGAGACGTTATCAATTACCGTGTAATGGCGGTGTATGTATATCCATACCATCCCGTGGGCCTCGTAAGAGGCGACTAGACTTGGGGTTATTTTTAGATAACCGTGACCGTCGTTCCGGTTACCAAAAATCATCCTGACTGTCACGTTGATAAAGTTGGATTACTACTTGGAACATTAGAACGACTTATAACGTGTATATGCATTTTAGATTTAGTATTAGGTTTTATTTCAGTAGTCGATTTTTTATTACCTTCCTTACCTAAGCTACGTGGCCATCTTATAAGTACCTTTCTAATAATTATTTCTGAAATATAAGAATTTCACCTAACCTAGGCGATCAGTCAGTGTACCGTAACAAGGTAGATTAAAGGTAGGTAGGAGGATAAAAGGTACAAAGGTAGGTATAAGTTAGATGAATATCTTATTTCATTTTTAGTAAATTGTATTGATATCCAACGTCCATGACAGCGAAATCGGACAGTACGAACGGGACATATGCAAAAATACCGATATAAAAATAAACATAAATCCAAATATTTATCTTTGTACTGACTAATTTAGGTACCATTAAACAAATACAGCAATTGTTAATAGAATATATTCCTACAAATATTTGTGTGTATTTTATTTAATTCTGACCTAGAGATTTAGACTGAATTGATGGTTCCCATACCTAGCCTACATGTTTAGAAACTAATGTTATTAGTTCGCCCAGCTATTGATGAGCAAGAGAAAAAAATTGATATATATTATATCGTATCGATATTTTTAACCAGCATCGATATATCCATCCATTACAGCCTATAAAAGTCTACTGCTGAACATAGGCTTCCCCCATTACATTGCCTCATAGGAGGGTTTTGGTATCGTTGCTACGCTAGACAAAAAAATTTGATAAAGATAATTAAAATATCGCAAATAATGTCTTCATTACTGGTTAGTCTAATAACATAATTCATCCTTAAAAAGAGTTTTAAATACTCGATACTCACGGGTTTTATTAGGGAGGGTTTAATTCACGGGAAGTTTGAAGACATTACTAATTTTACCTTTTGTTAAGTTATGAATGAGGCGAGAAGTGAATAATGAAGGCACACCCGCGGCGCAGATTCTATGAATTTATTACTGTTATTCTATCTTACATTGTTAGGTTATGAAATTATTCATAACGATAATTAATTTCATTTTCAAAATGGAGATTTGTAATTTGTGTGTTTGACAGATTAAACTCACTATATAAACAAAGCAACTAGTTCACTCAAATTAGCGATCAACCTCGGAATGTGAGATAATAAGCTGAATATTCGTATATACCTTCATTTTGGCGTTCTAAAAGTTGTCTCAAAAGTCCCACATTTTCAAACTTACACATTTAAAAGATAAAATACTTAATTAGTTTTATACTTAAAATCTACCTTCAATAAATTAAGATATACAATAAGCATTTTAATTACACAAATTAGGTAAGTATTATTAAATGAATATATTAAAAAATGTAAAATGTTATTAAATACAATATATTAACTGATAAATAATACAAATTATTCAAAATTTAAGGTAGTATTCACAGATATTCACGGTTTACCTTGCATTACAATACGTATGGCTGAGTGCTGCGCGCTCACCACCCTCTATCGCAAAAACGTTTGAGCGCATAAAAATGTTTCAAATAAATTTTGTCGCAAATTTTAGGCTTTACAAGTTTTATAATATATGTTAACATTATTGAGCAATAGAAACCGAGATAATCGCGAAAAACTTTCTTTTTTTTACCAACCTTGAATAACTTACGACGCAGACACGAAATTTTATGACACTTTTGAGACAACTTTTAGAACGCCAAAATAAAGGTATATATGGGTACATAGAATTATTACGTATAGAATACTAGTACGCGCACCGAAAGTGAAGCAAGTAAAACTAACGCGAAACCGCGTAAGTTCACTCAGCGACGCGTCAGTGCGCAACGTCACGTCTTACAAAGAAGAGCTCGCGAAAATTGTAAAATGACCGTTTGTGTTGTAAAATATTGACACAACAGTGATGATAAACATAAAAAGTGATGGTATTACATTTCACAGGTAAGTTCATATATTTAATTCATTATTAGTACGTAAAACTAAAAAATACTTACCTAAGCTATCATAATACAAATGTTGCTACTTGTGGGGAAAAATCACAATTATCTTTTAAAATATTTATTTTCTATTTGTGTTTAAAACGTTTAATCGCAACGCTCTGTGTAAAACTCAAACGTTTATATGTAGATACCTACTTCTCTAAGTATTAACATAATATTAACAATGGGTACCTATTTAAAACTAATACGGAGTGATCAGCTGATCGCGATCCGTCGACGCCATTTAACGCAACTAATTTATTTTATTACTTTGTTCATTGACCAAGTTGACGTTTTAGAGTATAGAATAAAAACTTTTTTATTTACTACATCAAGAGATTATTAATAAGAACGCCTTTACGAAGCAGATGTCACTTTACACCCAAACATTGTCTATTTTAACCGACTCCCAAAAGGAGAGGTTATCAATTATGTATGTACGCTGATTTCTAAGACGATCCTAGATCAATTCGTATATACATGCTATAATTTTAGTGGTTGTTTTCCGCATTCCTGACTCAATGCAAATTATAATTTTAAAATGTTTAGGTATATTTTGACAATATTGATAATTATTTAAATTTAAAAATAATCTTAATAATTATTAAAGAATCTTTTAAGTCATAAAAGCATTCAATTTTAACCAATTATACAAATATTTGTTATATAATCTTTCGCTTAATAATTTAAATTCTTTAGGTATTTTATTAAATATTTTTACACACATATTAAGACAATTTTTGTTATATTTAACGAGCCTAGGAATGACATCTAGGACAATTTGTTTTTTCTATTGTAAATCTGCCATTTTTACATCCTAATATAATTTTTATTTTAATAAATCTATTGTACTACCAAGACAAAATCATTTGACTTCGGGAAAACAACCATTAAAATTTCAGCGTGTATGGGACAATCTGTGTATATCCTTTCAAATAAAAAAATCTAAATCGTTTTAGAAACAACAGAATTCTGAGCTAAAACATTAAAAAATACACCGAATTGAGAACCTCCTTTTTAAGTCGGTTAAAATTAAACATTACACGATGTGCTTATTGTATTCGATCAAATTAATTGTGTTTAATAATATTCTTAAATTTTATTACGTCTGCATTTTTGTACCATTAAAATATGCATAATAAAGTTATATTAGTACCATCATTATCGTGTTTATTTTATTCCATTTTATATTCTCATAAAATACGTCTTCGTACGCAATACGTATTCTTTATTATATCGATTATTTAAAATTAATCAATAAAATAGTGATTTGCACAATTTGATTGCAAACTCCAGAAACTGGTATCACTGAATGGCGTGTATGTGTGCGTGTGACGAGCGTAGGCACATTCGACTCGCGCCCACTAACATAATGACCTTGCGTCACTAACGCTCGTGTTTTGTTCTAGACTGCGTTTCTATACGTAATAATTCTATGTATGGGTATATACGAAATTTCAGCTTATTACCTCTCATTCCGAGGTTGACCCTTTCTTATGCTAAAGTGACCGGACTAAACGGTTCAACCAAGTTCGAACCAAGCAGTTTGCGTCGTCTTCGTTATACATACAGTGAGTGAGTGGAATAATCAAATGGGTGTCATCAAGGCAACAGTGGATAGGTTTTTGTTACGCTAAGACAGTACAATTTACAATATAGGGCTTCATCACCACTTATCACCAGGTGGGATTGTAGTCAAGCACTAGTAAAGGAATCTATTATGATACAAAATGTTAATGCTAACACTGAATACAAGCCCAGAGCTAAATTTAGATTTCTCTAGAGACACGACGCAAGGACCAGAATTGCGTTCATCGACCTCTCACAATTCCGACATAAAATTATAACTACTAAATTTTGACTTCGATTGTGAGAATATTCAACAAGCAAAACATAAAACTTTAATCACAATGTGTATTAATAAAAAAATAAAGAGTTATACGGTTACCTTTTCTGCCTATAGAAGTCTGAGTTGATACCACATCATCATTACAGTTCATCACAGGGCCACTACTGAACAACTTATGGGGGAGACCTGCTCCCCCATAAGTTGTCACAAAGTTGTTTTATTTATTTTTAACTCCCCGCAGCAACGCACAAACATTTGTTTCGGTTCGAAGGGTAAGAGAGTCCTTACGGAGAAACTACCTAATTGTTTCTAGAATATAGAAAAGGGAAATTAATCATCACTAGTAACTCTAGGCCTTATGGTTCCAGAGATATCGTGGTGAGTCAGTACAAAATGTGATTTTTTTAAATTAACGCCCCCGCAACCCTCCTTGCGGGTGGAATTTCGTAAAATCCGTTCTTAGCTGACCTCTACTCGGCGAATATATATAGATTAATCAGAACATAAACCTCATGGACCTCTTCTGTTTAGAAGGATCGGTTTTCCGATTTAAACTATTAAGACAACTGTGACATATTGTCATAACATGGATGAGAAAAATGTCCAGCTAGGGATTAAATATAAAATATTTCCATGTTTCACGTACTCCAATATCTGATAATAACATTTCATTCTAACCACTGACCTCTATATATATACATCATCATCATCATTACAGCCCTTCACAAGTCCACTGCTGAACATGGGCCTCCCCCAAGGAATGCCACAAAGCACGGTCCTGAGCCACCAGCATTCATCGACTTCCAGCATGTCTCACCAGGTCGTCACTCCATCTAGTGGGGGGTCACCCTACACTTCGCCTACCGGTACGAGGCTGCCACTCGAGAACCTTTTTTCCCCATCGGTTGTCAGGAAATATATACAAGTACGCACTAAATGTTAACTTGTTGGCATTTCGAGATCAATTGACACATGTCAAAATACTTCCACGTTTTTCTGTGTGACATTAACAACAAGAGGGGGCATCCAATCTAATTTGCCGTGTGATTGACAATACGTGGAAATAAAATAGAATTGTACGCAATACGAAAAATATAATTATTTTATTAAAGCCGCACTATCTTAACGGTTAAGCGCACGCTGTAGATTTTATAATACGCGAGTAACCCGAGTTCGAGTCCCGCCGACATGCGTAGAAATTAGATAAGTAAAATTGGATGACGATTTAGAGATACGAGATCAATCACAATACATCCAGTAAATGCAATAATTTAGCGTTCACAAGTACCTAGCTTAGGCTGTTCAAGCAACATCTTTTTCTGAATAATATTTGTTATACAAGTTTTAGAATATAAGATTTTGTGACAATAAACATTTAGCCCCAGCATTACAGGCAACGGGTTCGATTCCTGTACAGAACAATGTATGTATGGTTTAAAAATTGTACTGGGTTTGTGTGTTAATTAATGTATGTAAAGCAACTCCACGATAGGAGAACAGGAACAGAAGAAATTCCTTATGTATTTTACACATTCTTTTATAAAGTAATGGATTGCTATTACGTTTTTGAATTCGAAATGTTTGGGAGAAATTAACTTTAAATTTCGCACTCGGCTATTGCAGGAGATGCATGAGTATCAATTAATGCGCTGCAGAATGCAGCAGTTAGAAAGTACTCCAACTTAACAACTACTAAACTATGCCACGCTCCGTGCAATGATGAAACTACGAGTATTGCTTTACTGCTAACGTTGATCGAACTCTTAATAGTAATTAAAACAAGTTACGGGAATTCGGAAGATCTAAACTAAATTGAATAAAACTCATTTTACGGATTTTATCGCGTTTAATTTAACTTATGTAGATTTATTCAATGTCGAGTATTTGTATAAGTATGATAAATCATGATCTAAAGTAAAGTTTAAATTTTTTGAAGCTTTTTAAGTAGTGAGGGTTACAAATTAACGCGCTCACAGTCCACCTGATGTGATGGTAAGTGGATGCTGTAGTGTAGCCCATACACGCCTACATTTATATTCGATTAAGAATCGTAACGCAGATGCGTTGTCACTCCTAAGGACTAATATGGAATGCCTCGTTACTAGTAAAAGGGTCGCCGGTTTTCACCATACATACGGTACGGTATAAAATACAAAGCAGCATTACGCTGTTATTTCACGTAGGTGTGTAGATATTTTGAACGAGCATAGTCCATCCCCGGCAGAGCCAGGTACATAGCACGTCATGTGACTATACTTAACATCATGTGATTTTTATCACATGATATATATTATATAGACATTAATAATAATTATTACATAAATTAATGCTATAATAATAAAGTATTGCCAATTTCTTAACTAACTAAATGTAAAAATATAAGATATATTGAAATATTGATAAAGTTGCGATAAACTCAATAAATTGTTCCAAATTTTTTTTTTCTTATGAGTATAAGCTTCGAATTATTGTTTTTTGGGCGTAAATAATACGAATAACATATTTAATATAAATTATTTTATTTCAATACTTTCACAATAATTGCAATGATAACGAATAATGAAGACAAGATTTATTTTTATTATAGAAAGTACCTAGGCGACCGAGCTTTTAGCGAAAAAACAGGATATAATATTCTCAGGGATTACACCTAGGTATCTAGAAAAAATTGTAAAGTAAAACATTATATAAGTACAAAATTTAATCCAATTAATAGTATTTATCGAAAGGAAGTGGCTATCGATTCTGCTGTCGGTGTTCAGCAGGGTGACCCACTAGTTCAGCACTTTTCAGTTTGGAAATTCAACCCATTATTGCAAATTTCAAATCCAAGCTGAATGTCTGGTACTTGGTAGTAGAGCAGATGACGTCCTTAGTGATCTTACTCATATTTTTGAAAATTTAAAATATTGGTCTTGAACCAAATAGCAATAAATGTGAAATATTTTTACAATAATTTATCTAGTTCTAACAGAAATACTTTAATTCAAAATTTCAATCATATTTCTCCAGGAATAAAAACTGTCAGTACGGAATCGATATAACTGCTAGGTGCCCCGTTGTTTTTCGACAGTATTAAACCTGTTTTAAAAACAAAATTTGATCAGTTTTAAACCACGTTGATAAATTGTATAACTTAAACCGTGGGGGTTTCTCTTACTATTTTAAAATATTGTCTTCTTGTACCTAGATTTACATACTTACTCCGCTCGAGTCCACTCTGGAAATAATAATAATCTTAAAATAGCTATAGAAAAATTTCTAAATTTTACTTTAAATACAACAGCCTGGACTCAAGCTACTTTACCTATAAAATTTGGTGGCATTGGTATGAGGAGTCTTTCTAGCGTTGCATTGCCTGCTTTCCTTGCTTCCGTGCATAGTGTCAGTGACTTATGTAACATAATTTTAAATAATAAAGTAGACCTGTGCTTTGTTACGGAGGCAGGGCAGGCATGGCGAACGCTCTGTCCCGGCGAGAATGTTGTGGAATATCCACTGGAAGTTAAGCAACAAAAACAGTGGGATATTCCGTTGGTACAGAGTGTGTAGAAAGATTTATTTCATAATTTCCATAGTACGAGGTACTCAGCAGCAACATATCATCAGCATGGCTGAAGTTATTAAAGCATTCAGAACCGATGCGACGTGACAACCCAGTCTGGTGCTTCTGAGCTCCTCGATCATCTTATTAACATAGAGATTAAATGGAGGTTAGCCCTCTCTGCCTCACACCGCATCGTAGGAAAATTCGTGAAAGTACCTATGCATCACACCACTTTACAATATTAATTTGCCTACTGTACCCTGCGGTCAATAAGTTAATACATGATGACGGCACTTCCGCTTCACGTAATTTCCTACAAAGTAATATCATAATTTACTCTTTCAAAGGCCCTACTGAGGTCCAAGAAGCATGCATAAATATTTGTTTTCCGCTTATTATAATAACTAACGTTTTGCCTTAAAGTAAAAATCGTCGCATCCGTAGAACCGTCTCTTTTAAATCCAAATTGAATCATCGCTAATATGAATATATTTGAAGATAACGCCTAATAGTATGGTGTCTGGTGTCTAACAGTTTAGCACAAGTTTTAGCTATAGATAATGGTCTATAGTTACAACAGTTAGTGAAACTACTTGATTAACATTTTAGGACAGGACTTTTTTAGCATGTTTTAGACAGGTATTGAAAAATATTGATAGGAACGCAGTTGCGTTGCTATCTTCACTTTTCGACCCGTGAGCACAGCTAAGATACGTAAAGACACCACTTTTGGGTCGCTGACATTCATAATCAGCACACGTCAAATCATTATCTCTACAAAAATTAAATAACAATTTTTTTAATTTATTTTTTTATTTAAAAATGTTATCCCAACACTAGGATTTTCTCCTGTATCATGGAGGCAGTTTACAAACATAAATTGCACAAGGACAAACATCCAGACCCGAAACAATTATTTGTAGGCCATACAAATACTTGTTACGTGTGGGATTCGAACCCGCGGCCCCTAGCGCTGCAACTCATTGCTAAGCCACTGCGCCACGGAGCCGTCTAAATCAAATAATGTGTCCACATCTGCATTAAAATCACCTAAAATAAAAGCAATTAATATCCTTATCTAAAATAATTGATTGTATAATACTTAAAATATTCGTAAAATCAGTCAAATTTTCATATTTAGTTTGACGCAAATACACAGATACACACAAATATTTATTGGCATACATTTCGAAAACGAAACAGCTAGAAGGCACACCTTCTAGCACTTTCGACTAAGAAATCAAGTCACTGGTTACACGCTTTACCATCAAGTAATCTCGGCACATTACTTGATGGGGTAAATTTGGGCATCGCTGTAGGAATGCGACTATAGGAGCGGCGATTTGTAAACCCAATCAGTGCCCCTGTGGTAGTAGCGTCGACGAGTTTGAGCTCCACAGACTTTCATGTAAGAAAAGTGCTGGTAGGTTTTCACGGCACGGATCTTTGAACGATGTCATCCGAAGGGCTCTTGTCTCTATAAATGTTCCCTCGGTTTTAGAGCCTTGTGGAATATTTAGAGACGATGGCAGGAGACCCGACGGTATGACATTGGTCCCTTGGGAGAGAGGTAACGCCCTAGTGCGGGATGCTACTTGCGTAGACACTTTGGCGACCTCTCATTTCAGGGGTATCTCGTTTAGAGCCGGTGCGGCATCAGAGGCAGCTGAACTGAGTAAGTGGCGCAAATATGAGTCTCTGAGAGATGACTACATATTTGTGCCATTTGCTGTAGAGACTATCGGTCCGTGGGGTTCACGTGCAATGAAGTTCCTAAAGGAACTCTACCCGCGACTGGTCGTTGCTGCTGGTGATTAGAGAGCTGGTTCTTTTCTCGCTCAAAGGCCAAGTATAGCCATTCAGCGAGGAAACGCAGCCAGCGTTCTTGGCACGATACCATGTGGATTAGGACTATGATAATTAAGTTATTAGTTTTAGTTTATTTCTATTATAGTTTTTTAATATTGTATATAATAAAATATTGTATATTATGTTATGTAAATAACGAAATTTAAAAAAGTATTAAATAGATTTGTACATCGCTAAAACAATAATACCTACACTGCAAAAATACTGTAATCATAACATTTTTCAACCAAAGCTTTGACCTCAACGTTAAAAAGTACTTACGCAAAGTGCTATAAAATATACGTAAAACCGCAAACAAAACATTTCGATAAATATAATAAATTATTTTTGCACGGATATGAGGTTGCGTGGGATAGAATACTAAAACATCTGACCACATTGCAGGATTAGGACTCGCGCACTCTGGCGTGGTAGACCTATAATCTAGCCATCGGTTTATTAAGAAAGCTATGTCTATGGCGAAATTACCAAACATTTTGTGAAAACACAAAGGAAACTAATTTTTCCACAAATGAGACCTAGCTAGATAGACTTTTTCCCCCGTAAACTCTTATATTATATAACTAGCTGTTCCCCGCGACTTCAAACCCTAATAAAGTTACTTCTTATAATATCCATCTTATGCACGGAAGCAAAGAAAGCAGGCAATGCAACGCTAGAAAGACTTCGCACACCAATGCCACCAAAGTAAAAGTCCCGTCAAAATCTGTCCAGCCATTTCGTATGTTCGCCGAAACAATTTTTTTTAAATTGTTTTTTTTTTTTGCTATAAGTACCGTATATACTTTCATATGCATTTAGTAAAAAGATGTTATTTTGACATTACAGACAGACACTTCAATTTTATTTATTGACTGATATGTGCGCTTTTCGATAGTAACTTAGTGGACAGCTACGGGAAGAGGAATGGGTGCTGGATGGATCTCTAACCACCAACACAAGGTAAAACAATATTATCGCTTGACAATAAAATTAGAGGAAGGTAATTAAAATATCGCAAATAATGTCTTCATTACTGGTTAGTCTAAATGGCGTTTTGACATAATTCATTCTTAAAAAGAATTTTAAATACGATACTGACGGGTTTTATTAGGGAAGATTTAAATCACGGGAAGTTTGAAGACATTACTAATTTTACCTTTTGTTAAGTTATGAATGAGGCGAGAAGTGAATAATTAAGGCACACCCGCGGCGCAGATTCTATGAATTTATTACTCTGCTATTCTATCTTACATTGTTACGTTTTGAAATGATTCAAAAAGATAATTAATTTTCATTATCAAAGTGGAGATTTGTAATTTGTGTGTTTGACAGATTAAACTCACTAGAGAAACAAAGAAAACATTAATAGGAATTTAAAAATGGACTCAGTGGATAGGCGTGCGTAGAGGCTTATTGGTGATCTTCATTCGGTTCATCCAATCTTGTCTGACTCGGGAACAGGCGTAGCGTAACCAGCCTCTCGGTATTCTATAGGATGCATTTCAGAGAGCGTGCGCAGAAATTTTATGACTCGATTCCTCCTTACCTTTTCCACCATCGGACAACCAGGTGGTCAGGGGTTCTTCGCCGCTTTGTTGTCGATATTCCATCGAACTAAGCGATAGGCGTCGTCCTTCCTAATACGTACAGTAAGGGAGTGGAATAATCCTCCAGTGTTTGTTTTTCCGTCCAATGAGGGCTAATAATTTTCTGCTCACCAGATGTCGCTAGTTGACACTGAGGTAAAGTTTTTAGATAATGTAATTTAATTGCGAAGTTTTTTTTAATAAAAGTTTATCAGTTTCTAGAGTATTATATTAATACACAAAACAATGCGTCAGTGGTTTGCTCTTTAATTTTTTGCACATTTTAGCTTTTTTAATTTTTCTACTTTTATGAATATCTTTGGTTTGGTTTATTTATTTTTAATGTTATTAATATAAAAGAAACAATAACATTTTCATTTTCCGAACAAATTAAATTCCCCGCTATGAAATCTGTCAAATATTATAATACCTCACTTTCTAGTGGCGCCGCCCTGGTGGCAGTTAAAGTCGTGGATGCCCTCATTAAAATCTGGGTGTCTTCAAGGCAAGAACCAACCAACTAAGAACCAAAGCCTATACCACGGCTTTGGTTACGCTAAGACAGTACGATTTAAATTTAAAGGCTTCATCACCACTTATCACCAGGTGTGAATGTATTTAAGTATTTTTTAATATATAATAAGGGTGACAAACGAGCACAGTCCACCTGATGGTAAGTGGTTGCTGTGGCCCATAGACATCTACATCTATCTTCGTTTGCAATTTAAATGCAGATGCATTGTCTGCAATGAGGACTAAGATAGAATGCCTCTTTTCCAGTAAAAGGGTCTCCGGTTCTCTACACTCACCATACGAAACACAGCAGCATTAAGCTGCTATTTTAGGCTGGTATTCTGTGAGAGCGTGGTCCTTCCCGGTCGAGCCGACCCATTCGTGCTATAACTATACTATTAATATAGCTGCAGCATGGCTCTACCACGTAAAAACGTATTATTTTGTATTATACAAGTCAAGCACTGGATAGTAATAGGTAAAACAGAAATCTATTATGATGCAAATGGTAATACTAACACTGAATAAAAGCCCACAGCTAAATACAGATTTCTCCAGAGACACAACTTAAGGTCAGAATCGCTTGCGTTCATCGACCTCTCGCAATTCCGATATAAAATTATTACTACAAAATGTTGACTTCGATTGTGAGAATATTTAACAAGCGAAACATAAAACTCCAATCATGATTATGCCTATCATCATTACAGTTCAACACGGGTACACTGCTAAACATAGGCCTCCCCCATAAGTTGTCACAAAGACCCCATTCTTGTATTTATTTTTGCCTCCAAGCAAAACGCACATACTGTTGTTCCGGTTTGAAGGGTAAAGAGTCAGTATAATTACACGCTGTGTGACATTTCATCGTAGTCCTCAAGGTTGACATTGCATGTACGTTACACCTAAGATGCGGCTGCTGATAATATAAATAAAATATGCTGCTTAAGGTAAAATAGAAAATATATTTAAAAATTGCTAATGATGAGTACAAGAACGCGCTGTGTGGCGATGCTATGTGAATTGATGAACAATAAAAATAAGTATATGAGGCAAAAATGCTGATCGGGCGATTTGTGCAGTTGCACCGTACATGCTCCCGGGCGAGAAGATGGGTGAGATGATTATGAGATGAGCTGAACTAAAACATAGATGAGACCGACATAACACTTATCGGCTAATTTACAAGATGATGACCCGACAATTTCAAGCGGGTTTTCCTAAAATTACATTTTAATAAAACTGGGAAAGTGTTTTTATGTACCGACTGATTAGGCTCACTTTGATTCTCTTGATCGGACACACTTGCACAATGATCACTTTGCTCTGCTTTAGCATTAGCACACTCACTATCACACTTCACATCTTTTAAACACACACACTTTTCACTGGTGTCACGCTGACAGTTGTCTGAAGCTGGGTGAGCGGGGGCGCGGACGCGTTTCCACCTCGCGCGCACCCACGCCACGCACGCTGCTGCTAGTCCTACAGCCACCAGATAATAGATAACGGCGTAGTGAGGGACATCATGATAGTTGAGGCTGTTCGCCTCGCTAGCTATGCCATCCGAAGCTGACTTTAACTCTTTAATCTGCCGGTCAATGTTTTCTATAGCTTGCCCGAAATTCTCTGACACGTTGATCGTATTGATGGGTATCGATATGTTGATGATACTATTGACAAGCGCGATCTCTGGTGCAAAGATCACCTGCTCGATATTAATCTCATTTGTCATTTGTTTATGAGGCGTAATTACTAGAGTATTTCCCCGAATGACGCAGTCAGTACCGAGAATTATAATGTGTACTCCCGTCACCTATTCTACGGTAACTCGATCTTGACATATGAATCGGAAGGTACATTGACCGCAACAATTAATTATATATGAGTTTAGCTTTGTAAGCTTTCGCCATGTAGTCTGACACGCGCTGCTGATAATTTTACAAGTGTTTGATTGTTTGTTTTTAATACAAAGGCTCTCGTCCGTCTGTCTCTCGTAGACGGGCGTTTGAAGCTAACAAAGATAATCTGAATAAACATTATTATTATATTCTATGCAGTTCTGAAAGTCGTTGTATGTCACAGGTATGAATGTGTCTTTCTTCAGGTTTATGGCTACGTGATCTGCAATCGGTATCAGGTTTATCATAGAGAGTGATGAGTTAGCAACTTGATGATAAAGAGGTATTACGTTGTAAATGTCATAGTCATCTCTATTAGTGAGGGGGATCTGAATTTCGAAAATAAAATACTGGTTGGTCATTCTAGCTTTGACCTTTAAAATTTTGTATAGGTTGGATAAATTACTCTGGGTGCTATCTATTGGTAATGATAAATCCTTTGATAGTTTGCTGGATATTACGCTTAGTTCGTCTTCCAGCTGGGTGGGTGACAGCAGATGAACGTTAAAATGTTGAAGGTTGGTGATCGTATCCAGAAGGGTATCTTGGATATTACGAAGATTCGAAAGGACTTTATTCGCTATGATGCTCGACATGATGAAGTCGTTTGTGATTTCTACCTTAGATATTTCGGTTTTCACTGTATTCGATATATTTTCTAAATTATGTAAATGCTGATTAAATGTCTTACATTGCTTTTCCATTGTGTTCTCGATTCTTTTTAAAATGTTATTTTCCGCTTCTATAACTGATATTTGATTTCTCCAAAGTTGTGCTAAATGTCTCTGATTGCCCCGAATTAATTTGATGTCTTTTTCGTACTGGGCCGCAAACCGCTCGTCTAAAACGCCGAACAATGTATTAGCGACGTAGCCGACACCAATAATAAGGCCTCGACACGCGCGCTTCCGACTATCAAAATGCAGATTGACCAACATACGGTCATAATATTCTAATTCGGTGAGCCCGTGTATCAGCTGTTGCAATATTATGTCACAATGCGTATTTCCTTCCGATTTATTGCATAATGTTTGTATATAAGTGTTAAATATCCTTTTTCCGTACCAATAGGGTTGCATATCGTAGTAAGTAACTAATTTCCAATGATCCTGTACTAATCGTATACTTCCCAATTTTTCAAAAAATATGTATTTGTTATCACTCAGTTTTGTGATGTTGTAGCTTGCATGCACAGTTGAAGTTATGAACAGAGTAAGTGTCATAAAAATACATAAGAAGTTTATATGAAAACTTTTCTTGGGTGTTTGTATCCTTTTATTTTTTGCTGATGTTTCATTTATTATTGTTGTTTCGCTACTTTTGTTTGACTGATCTATGTTAACTGGTAGGATCGATAACTTAATTACAGGTCTTTTGATAACAGAACTGTTTCGTGTTTTGACTGAGACGACTCGGACCAGATTATCCCATTAAAGCCCATTTACCAGGTAGGTTAGCGTCGTGTATCACCACAACATCGTCAAGTTTGATGTTTTCCCGTGATTGACGCCATTTGCTTCGTGCTGAAAGCTGAACCAAATATTCAGCACGCCACCTTTTCCAAATGTCGCTGAATATCTTTTGCGTTAGCTGCCATCTGGTTCCCCCGTCTGTTTCTGTCTCAATGATCGAAAGAATAGGTCCGCTGGACAAGAAGTGAGCTGGCGTTAAATAATTAATGTCGTCTGGGTCTTCTGATAATACACAAAGGGGCCTCGAATTGAGACAGGCTTCTAGCTGCGCTAATAACGTGGAAAATTCTTCATATTTCAGTTTTGATCGCCAACAACTCTACGCAGATGGTGCTTTAGGCTTTTCACTGCTGCCTCCCAAAGCCCACAGGCACTAGGCCACGAGGGGGCGTTAAAATGCCAGTCGATCTTCATCTCGCTGATCTCTGTGAAGTACTATTCAGATAATATTGATTTAAGATCGAAGTACTTTTTGGACAGGATGTTGTTAGCTCCGATGAAGTTAGTCCCGTTGTCACTATATTAATGACGTGGGGTACCCTTCCTTGCTGCTAGTCGACGAAGGGCTGCCAAAAACGCTGATGATGATAGGTCAGAGACTAACTCCAGGTGGACAGCTTTTGTGACTTACAGATAAAGACGGCCACGTATCCTTTGTTGTTCTTAATGCCTCGACCCTTATTTGCTTTGATGTCTATGTATCCCGTGAAATCCAGTCTTGTTCTAAAAAACGGGCGCGTGGAATTCGTCCTCGCTTCAGGTAATTCTCCCATTAGCTGTTCATTCATTTCTGGATTGTGGCGTTAGCATATAACACAACGGCGTAAACGATTTTTCACAACTTTATTTCCACCTAAAATCCAATATTGCTATCTAAGCCAAGCTTGCGTGAGGCGGGCTTCTCCGTGAAAATTTGATTTGTGTGCAAGATCGATAAGTATATTGGTAAGGTGGCCACTGTGTGGGATAATGTATAGATGTTTCATATCGTAAGGGATGTTGCTATTTTTGAGTCTACCTCCAACTCACATTAAGCCGTTTTGATCCAAATACGGCTTTAGGCAGAGAAGCTTGCTCTTAGAATCCACCTTGCTTTGCTTGGATAAATCGTTCATTTCCTGCAAAAAATCCGATTTTTGAACGCTCATTATAATTTTTTCAGTAGCGTTACGCAACTCCGCTGTTGTTAAGTATGGTAACTTTACGCTGTTTTTTTTTTGAAATCGCTCGCAATATCCATGCAAGTACACGTGTTGCTCGCGTGAAACTACTTTGTTTGTAAATTATTGTGCTAATAATATCAATTTCGTCGTTGTTTTTGTTTGTTTGTACGATGTTAGATAATTTCACCTTGCATTCTAAATCGGTTTGATAAGTTCTCAGATTTTCGTGAGGGTCAGCTGATGATGATAGCCATAAAGGTCCTTTCCACCGCCTTTCACTTTTTTACACCTTTCCTTTTAACCGCTGTAGCTGTTCCACTTTCATACCACGGCTGGCACAGTCAGCCGGGTTTTCTGTGCTTTTTACATAACGCCAGCATTCTGGGGGCATGACGTCTGTAATCTTCTTGACTCTGTTGGCTACAAATGGCTTCCAGCGGTTAGGGTTTCCCTGAATCCAACCTGACGTGGCGCGTCACCGCTTTCGCAATTCAAAATAGGTCACTCGCGACAGAGGTCCCGCTCACGGTAAGCTCGAAAGACCATAAAGATGTACGTTACACCTAAGATGCGACTGCTGATAATATAAATAAAATATGCTGCTTGAGGTAAAATGGAAAATATATTTAAAAACTGCTAATAGCTAATGATGAGTACACGAACGCGCTGTGTGACGATGCTATGTGAACTGATTCGATGAACAATAAAAATAAGTATATGAGGCAAAAATGCTGACCGGGCGATTTGTGCGGTTGCACCGTACATTGCATCTTTTTAAAGTTAGTTACACGCGTCCATAGGCTACAGTGCCCACTTAGCATCAGATGAACTGTTAGATCAATTGCCACTTTAATATGTATTAAAAAAAAAGTCCACTTCGAAAATAGCTAGGCTACCTACCAGATTTTAAATTTAAAAATAAATAAAAAGAGAAAACTTGAACCGGTTGCGGCTGGCTCGATAAATTGTCCTTAGCTTTTTTCTTTTGTATGTGCAGCCATATTTTAAAAGTACAAAAGTGTTTCTATTTATTTAGGAGTAAATAATACGGACAATATATTTTATAGGTAAAATTTATTTTATCCTACTATCGCATTTAGAACAGAGAGTGACAAAAAGGAGCTCCATTTTTATCCGATTTATGGAAATGCTTATATTGTTACAGAACAATGCCTTTCTCGAAATTTATTTACCCCTCAGGGTACTTCACAATATTGATGATAGAAGTTACCGTTTACTTTATTTATTAGTTAGGGAGCTTGAGGTGAGAGTCCTTCGCGTGAATTTCACGTTGTACCAACTTTTAGGACGAATATAATAAATAAAAAAATATTAATTCATTTAATATACCACATTTTTTCATATTCTTTATTGTCATCCGATTCTGAGGTATTCTCAAAATTTCAAGTGTCTACCTCGTCTTAGTTTAAAATCAATAACTAAATTCGTCCCAAATAGACATATACGAAGTTAATAAAAACGTGTCAGAAACACACGAGCTCAGAATTTTGGAGACTGAAATTATTATAGTACACTATAATACATTGAGTGCATTTAACGAGTGAAATATGTGGTTGTCGCTTTCGAAATTTACGAATTCCAGTAAGTGCTTCTTGAGGAATATTTAACAGGATCCATAACTTTTCATTCCGTTATAAGTAGACTGTAATATTCAGGACGGATTTGTATTCAGCTAAGAGCTTGCTTGTAATTTCCTCTGTACTGACCCTTTTTTTCGTTTTAATTCTGGTATTTTTTCCTTTATAGCCATAAGACACATTCCATCTGATGGTAAGCTGATGCTGTGGCCCATAGACATTTTCATCTAACATTTAAAGGGTAAAAACGAAGAAGCACTGTCATACCAAAGGACCAAGTAGGAATGTCCCGTTACCCGTTAAAGTGTTTCCGGTTCTTATCACTAACACACATAACACAACACCATTATGCTGCTAATTGACGCTGGTATAAGTACGAGAGTTTGTAATCAATTTACGCTAGATCGTCGTCTATGCATCTATATCCACAAAAATAAAGTGAAGTGTCTGACTGTAATATCAAAATAACTGTGAAATAAGGGGGTTAATTGTTTGTATTTTTAATATTTTTGTCTGTCTATCTGTCTGTCTGTAAGTGCTAATCGAGAAACACGAACAGATAGAGAGCAATGCCAAGTTTGATCTAGGCTGTATTTTATCCGAAAACTTTAAGATTTTTTTTGAAAAATCGAAAAATTTATAAAATAATGATCTTTGATGATTATCTTAAATGTAAAAAACGCCACATTAATAGATTTATGCGAAGCCAGGGCGTGTCGCTAGTTACAAATATTAATCTGACTCAGATGCGGCTGACAAAGGACATGGCATTTTGTGCGAGCATTTAGAGAGCACTTTATTGAATTTCGAACACAACGCGGGAGTAGAAAATATATATCCGCAGTTTGTCGCACTATTTGATAAACTGCTATTTACTTTGTTTAGTGCTTATAGCAAAATGAAAATAAATAAATGTACTTAGAGAAGTGCTGTGTGGTGAACACGTCCACGTGGGCGACCACAAGAAAATTCTACTCCCATTTCGTCGAGTTCCGTCCGTTCGAGAGAGTCGTAACCGTAATAGGGGATAATGGAAAATTCCAGAATAATCTTATAGCTTCCGATAAATGACGAAATATGATATAACGATCTTATTCGTGACAGATTTAAAATACCCCGACGGGCCGCAGCATCAAAGGTGTGAGATGCTTATGAGTTGTCAGGAAGATGCTGCTGTCAATTTCTTGTTTCAATTTCTCTTTGTCACCGCTTACGACATGGGGTAGTGGATATGCTTACACCACTACTAAATGGTTATTGTCTTTATTACTAATTTGATATTAGGTTTTGCAATCTTTACTATTCATCACATGAATAAAATGAAGACATATTTGTCTTTAAATTATAATAGCCTATCAGATTGCTGGCTATTAGAAAGTTTGCAATAAAAGCGAAATTGCCTCAAACAAAACACCTCTTCAAACTATATGTGTATCAAATACGGAAGCGGTGTTCGTAGTGAAGCAAAGTTCGTAAGCCGAAGCGTCAAGTTACAGAACGTACATTAATAACGATTAGCGCAGTGTAGTTACCGCTGTTCCGCCAATACTCAACTTACAAGGAAGCTAGTTGTATGGTAACTTAAGGCATTTAAAGATGCGCTAATTTCTATTATTATTGTCGCCATAATATGTTGTAAGATGTTGGGAATCCTTTTTTTGCCTGGAGCCGGTCTTAGAAGCCCTCTTAGCTATGTTTGTCGTCAAATAGCAGCGCGTGCACTGCTGCGTTCCAGTCTCAAGCATATAGGAAGACCATATAATTACATGCTATGATGTATTCCATCGTATCCTCAGAGGACCGTAGTCCAAAGCAATCTTTTTTTTTATAGGATATTGTGACAAACGTGCGCACAGTCTACCTGATGGTAAGTGGTTGCTGTGACCCATAGACATCTACATCTATCCTCAATAAAGAATCAAAATGCAGATACGTTGTCACCCGTGAGGACTAAGATGGAATGCCTCTTTTCCAGTAAAAAGTGTCTCCGGTTCTCTACACTCACCATACGAAACACAGCAGCATTAAGCTGCTGGTATTCTGTGAGAGCGTGGTACTTCCCCGGTCGAGCCGACCCATTCGTGCTACAACTATATTACTAATATAGCTGCACCATGGCTCTACCACGTATAATTTCTATGGAGGAAGTCTTTGTTAAGCAATGGACTTTACAATACAATATGAGAATCCAACAGCACATTTTATCCTATTTCCTTCGTAAGAGACGACTATGAAAAACACCTGTTAGGTCTCCTGGCAGATGATAGATAGATGATGAGAAGCAGATAACAGATGTAAATAACAAGCCAATAAGGTGCGTAATATTTGGTGCCGCAAATTTTCCCGCCAACCGCCACCGCCATAGCGATTATAGCGATTTTTTTCTACAATAGAAGAGAACATTTTACGAACAGATAAAGAAGAAGAAGGCAGAAGAGGTAACAGAAATTGTCCTGAAATCAATCCTCAACAGGTTGACAGGAGCGCTGGCGATCGCACTAGGTGTCAAACGACTCCCAAATTGGACGCCAGATATTTCTCGTCATTGTCCAGTATATAGTTTGATTTTCACCTTTGACGCTGCTTTGCGTGCACCTTTGCGCCTGGCGTGAACGGTATGGTTACTCCACCATCGAAATTTCAGTCAGAATGTCTCGTTGCCAGTAGAAAGGACCTCCGGTTTTCTACACAGGTGAGTACGTATGGTGATACGAAACACAGCGAATTTTTCTGAACGGGACGTATCCCGTTTTTAGTTTACTGACAGTTTTACAGTGTTACAGATATTAAAACGAAATTTTTCTTTCGAACATAACGTGAAGTACTGAATTTTTTTCACAGATAGAAACCAAATAATTCAAGCTGACCGCGGTTGGACTGACAGGCGTATCCTAGCCGCACCGCATACAAAACAGCAGATTGCATCCATTGGTTCCGTTCAAAAAAGGAAGTAAAACAAATGTAAATCTTACAGTACAACTATCCTTTGGGTTTTGTTAATACCTAGACTGCACACATAAATCATATAATATTCGAGTTATCGCGATGTATGTAGACCATGTCGTTGCGAAAACTTCGGCACTTCAGGCAAAGCTAAAGATATTTTGCTCCCCTGTCGGTAAACCCTCGCACATCAAACCATTTTATCGCGATGAACTTCGCTTGCGCGGTCATAATTCATTCGGGATATTCTGTGTGTTAAATATAGATTGGAGTAACGACAAAATTTAAGAATCAAACACGAAATTACCGGGTGGCAAGAAAAAGGATTGAGATTTAGAGAGTTATATTACAAATTCATCTTTATTAACGGTACCACATTTGAACGAAAACAAATAGCAGCAAGCGCAATATGCGGTAGTAAAAACTGTTTCCCCTTCAGACAATTTTTTAAGGGATTAAAAAATAGTCACGTGGTGCCAAATCAAGGCAGTAAAGGAGGGTGACTCAAAAGCTTAACCGGTGTGCCGTCCAGGAAGGTTCTCGTTTTGAGCGCTGAGTGCACAAGCGCGTTGTTGAGCAGTAGCCCGTGTTCGTTCGTTTGTTTCTCACTGCAGTGAACACTTTTCGCAAGCATATGAAAGTATACCATTCGGCATCGATGCTACTTCGATTTCGGTCGATCATCGATGATACCCGATTTACGAAAGTGAAAAAACTAGCGATCAGAATCTTCCCTGCACTTCTCGATCGCTTCACTTTGGTTGTTCATTCTGAAACAGCCAAACCGTATATTGGCGTTTCGTTTTTGGATCGTATTGATAAATCCAGCCTGCTTTAAATTTAGTAATCATGTCACACGGGGGCTGCTTCTGAGCATCGGTGAGGTTGTGCGGAACCCAATGTGCATCTATCCTCCTCACGCGGAGGTGTTCGTGTAAAATCTCGTGAACGCTTCCCGATCCAATCTGCAATATGTATATTTCTTTATTTGAGATTCCTCTATTCTCTCCACATAAAATTATACCAGCCAGTACGTTTCTTTAGGTAACAGCCGCCAAAGAGCGATCAATTCTTTCTTCATCTTCTTTCAAGTAACTGAAAAAAAGTGCTGACTTTATTTAGCGGTACACGGTTTGAAGTCCATCAAACGGTCCGTCTAGTTTTAGGCGTCATTTGAAATCGTAAAAAATCATCGCGCGAAAATGTTCCCGACGCAGATCCAATTTTCCATGAAACAAGATATTTCAATGTCCCTACATTATATATAGTAAAAATGTGGAGGGAAATTTGAAATTGGAACATTTGTATTTTTGAAAATAATCGAATTTTCGAAATATATTTGAAATGAACAGTGTCTAATGCAAAAAAAAATCCTTTTTTTCCGCAAATTAAGTGTTTGCCTGTCTAGGATAGGTTAAGTTCTAAGAAAGTACAAATAAATACTAGATGTTAATGAAATTATAAATTTTAATTGTCACTGGAAGGCTTAATTTTAATTTGGCGCATTCCTTTAAAGATTTTTTTGCTATTTGTGTTGGCAAGAAAGCATCTCGCTTTCAATTGCATACAAAGAGAATATGATGTCAAATTGCTGGTTTTACGAGCTCTATTCTCAATCATTTATTACCATTGTTTGCAGACTTTGTTACAATGGTCATGCATGCATTACTTGAGTTACACCTACATAATTTAAACATATGTAACTTTTCTTAAGCTACAGTAAACAGGCAGCCCCAATAGATACAACAATATTTACGATATCAGAATAATATTTAAATAAAATGGATATACGTTTTTATTTTGTATTTATGTTAAACAAGGGATTGTAATAATTTAACAGCGTTTGTCTTTTCGTCCGATTACAACCTATTCTTAGGTCTCTTTAAAGAATGACTGAATAGGTTTTTGTTACCATAAGACAAAGCGATTTACCATCTAGGATTTCATAAACGTGTACTATCAGGTGAGATACCTAGTACCTAGTAGTTAAAAGCACTGGCTTGTTATAAGTAAAAAATCTAACGTTCAAGTAAAATAAATTCCTATTAAATGTACTTAAGTCTGAATAAACGAAGGTCTGGCCGAATGGGTGACAGTTTAAGAAAAAAACAAAGGAGTCATTATCGGATTAACGAATGCGTGGACCTTCATTTGTCAGCATTTGTTAGCTAGAGCCTTCGGTTTGTTGAAATCCGAAAATTCTGCAGATTTTATGAACTTCGACACCGTTTGACCGATTGATTACCGTGAAAGTTGGCACATACATGTATTTTTCATGGAGAAGGTTTTTATGATATCCACAATATGGTAACTCACCAATAGATGGCGCTAGAGCACATTAAGCTCTATCTCTATACTGTTCAACCGATCGCCATAAAAACTGGTATACACTGACAGGACAACGTCTGCCAGGTTTCACTAGTATATAACATATAATCGTTGGTGCGCTTGTTAATGACCGTGTAACTTCTGAACGATTTCATCGATTGTGTTCATCACACAATATATTTTTGTCGATACAATAGTTCACAGCTGAACTTGGATCCGATAGGTAAATTTATTAACAAGCTATATATTTACGGACCACCATGATTCGTATTCACAATATACGTTACTTAAGTGCCGAAAAGGAAACTGTAAAAATTTGGTGGCGCAATGATCAAGTTCTTATTAATTTAAATACTTGAATCTCTTCGCACCACTAACCAAAAATGGCGGAGCACCATCAACCAGGTCAGTTAGTATCTTTATAAAATTTGTCACAAACGATCAAGACGAAGATACAGATGTATTATCAGGAAATGAGCGTTGATTAACGAGTACGGTTATTAATATAAGAATCAAAGTTCATACAAATTACTTCGAAGCAATCGTTATCAGCTCTTTCCAAGTTCGTGTAAGTTCATCGAACGATGTTTGTTACGATCAAGATGTTACAACTGTTGTGTAATAAATAGTCATAATATGTGATAGAATGCGGAAAGTTGTCTCGGAGAATAATACTGAAGTAATGGTTCATCATCATCATTACAGCCCTTCACAAGTCCACTGCTGAACACAGGCCTTCCCCAAGGAATGCCACAAAGCATTACTTGGTAGGCGAAGTGTAGGGCGACCCCCCACTAGATGGAGTGACGACCTGGTAAGACATGCAGGATGGGTTGTCAGTAATAAAACCGCCCATCGCATAAATTATTTTTTTACCTATTCTGTGCATTTTTTGTGTGGTGCGCAATAAAAAATGAATAAGTAAATGCCATATGGTGGCGGCGTAAGAGGATCCATAACTCCATTCCTTCCCATGGGTTTATATGAGGCGACTATGAGATATTCCAGAAAAAGCTTATGGCTTTCGATATAAAATAACTATGTCACGGCGGGTAATATAAAAGGAGACAAGCCATCTGCGCAGGACAGAGCACAAGGTGAAGCACAGGTGCAGTCTCTATTCCCTCACTCTCATATGATGGCAATCCGACATGACCGGAGAGAGATCATGCGGGGACCAACGTCTTTACGTGCTTTCCGAGGCGCTAAATATTGTGAACATAAATGAAATAAAAAAGGACGTAATTATACGTACGTTACGTACGGACGGACGTACGTTATAATTTAGTTTGTAATTTGAAATATTTGTCATGTACGAGTAATGACGACAAGAATCCAATGTCCCCCATGGGTATCGTAAGAGGTTACTATGAGAAATGGCAGAAGATATTACAGCTCCATACAAGGGGAGAGGCCATGTCCCGAAGTGGACTGTTACTGTCGAAGCAGGAAAGCAGGTAGGGGTACCATGGGCGTTACGGGCGCTCGGGGCGTGGGTCCCGAACGTCTAGCAATGTAATCCCCGAGGAGGATGGTGACTCGAAAGTGGTCCCGAGCAGCGTGATAGCAGTGCGAGGGTGCTGGGGGCAGTAAAGACTGCCCCCGGGACGTGCCTTAATAAAGCAAATCGAGAGAAGGGCCCCGGTTGCGTTCCAAACGGAGATCCCGGGACTTCTCGTATACGCTGATGGTGACGACCGTAGGGTTTTAGCCGATAGGAGTCCGGCATAACCTTTTTGTTGCCCCCACAGCGAAAGGTATCCATGAGGATATCCCCACGAAATAAAAAGGGTACCATGGCCCGGGCACTAGATTCCCGACAAAAGTCAGTTCTGCGCAGACACACACACACACACACACACACGCACGCACGCACGCACGCACGCACGCACGCATGCACGCACGCACGCACGCACGCACGCACGCACGCACGCACGCACGCACGCACGCACGCACGCACGCACGCACGCACGCGCACGCACGCACGCACGCACGCACGCACGCACGCACGCACGCACGCACGCACGCACACACACACACACACACACAATTGCCGACGGTAGGGATAAGTATAAAAATACCTTATATTGTTTTATTTCTTTCTAAATATGTAATATAGACTAAGACTACTAAGACGATATTAAGGAGGAGATTATGCCATTGCAGTTTTTTTTTTATAGAACATGGGTGACAAACGAGCACACAGTCCACCTGATGGTAAGTGGTTGCTGTGGCCCATAGACATCTACATCTATCTTTGTTTGCGAATTTAAATGCAGATGCGTTGTCAGCCGTGAGGACTAAGATAGAATGCCTCTTTTCTGAAGTTTCCGTTTATATTACTCTATCGTCTCCGTTTATATTACCCGCCGTGACATAGTTATTTTATATCGAAAGCCATAAACTTTTTCTGGAATATCCATAGTCGCCCATATAAACCCATGGGAAGGAATGGGTGATGGATTCTCTTACGCCGCCACATCATAACAACACATTGTAACATCTTGATCGTAACAAACATCGTTAGATGAACTTACACGAACTTGGAAAGAGCTGCTAACGATTGCTTCGAAGTAATTTGTATGAACTTTGATTCTTATATTAATAACCGTACTCGTTAATCAACGCTCATTTCCTGATAATACATCTGTATCTTCATCTTGATCGTTTGTGACAAATTTTATAAAGATACTAACTGACCTGGTTGATGGTGCTCCGCCATTTTGGTTAGTGGTGCGAAGAGATTCAAGTATTTAAATTAATAAGAACTTGATCATTGCGCCACCAAATTTTTACAGTTTTCGGCACTTAAGTAACGTATATTGTAAATATGAGTCATGGTGGTCCGTAAATATATAGCTTGTTAATAAATTTACCTATCGGATCCAAGTTCAGCTGTGAACTATTGTATCGACAAAAATATATTGTGTGATGAACACAATCGATGAAATCGTTCAGAAGTTACACGGTCATTAACAAGCGCACCAACGATTATATGTTATATACTAGTGAAACCTGGCAGACGTTGTCCTGTCAGTGTATACCAGTTTTTATGGCGATCGGTTGAACAGTATAGAGATAGAGCTTAATGTGCTCTAGCGCCATCTATTGGTGAGTTACCATATTGTGGATATCATAAAAACCTTCTCCATGAAAAATACATGTATGTGCCAACTTTCACGGTAATCAATCGGTCAAACGGTGTCGAAGTTCATAAAATCTGCAGAATTTTCGGATTTCAACAAACCGAAGGCTCTAGCTAACAAATGCTGACAAATGAAGGTCCACGCATTCGTTAATCCGATAATGACTCCTTTGTTTTTTTCTTAAACTGTCACCCATTCGGCCAGACCTTCGTTTATTCAGACTTAAGTACATTTAATAGGAATTTATTTTACTTGAACGTTAGATTTTTTACTTATAACAAGCCAGTGCTTTTAACTACTAGGTACTAGGTATCTCACCTGATAGTACACGTTTATGAAATCCTAGATGGTAAATCGCTTTGTCTTTGAATAAAACCTATTCAGTCATTCTTTAAAGAGACCTAAGAATAGGTTGTAATCGGATGAAAAGACAAACGCTGTTAAATTATTACAATCCCTTGTTTAACATAAATACAAAATAAAAACGTATATCCATTTTATTTAAATATTATTCTGATATCGTAAATATTGTTGTATCTATTGGGGCTGCCTGTTTACTGTAGCTTAAGAAAAGTTACATATGTTTAAATTATGTAGGTGTAACTCAAGTAATGCATGCATGACCATTGTAACAAAGTCTGCAAACAATGGTAATAAATGGTTGAGAATAGAGCTCGTAAAACCAGCAATTTGACATCATATTCTCTTTGTATGCAATTGAAAGCGAGATGCTTTCTTGCCAACACAAATAGCAAAAAATATTTAAAGGAATGCGCCAAATTTGAATTAAGCCATCCAGAGACAATTAAAATTTATAATTTCATTAACATCTAGTATTTATTTGCACTTTCTTAGAACTTAAACTAGGTATCCTAGACAGGCAAACACTTTTTGCGGAAAAAAGGTTTTTTTGTATTAGACACTGTTCATTTCAAATATATTTCGAAAATTGATTATTTACAAAATACAAATGTTCCAATTTCAAATTTCCTCTACATTTTTATTATATATAATGTAGGACATTGAAATATCTTGTTTCATGGAATTATTATTTAAATTGGTTGTCTAATAATTAAATAATTATTAGACAACCAATATTATTCGGCGGTTAATTAGCCAAATAATTTTATACGTTAAGTAGATATAAGACAATGTTTGAGGAATGAAAATCCGGCCCTTAGTATATGTTAACAACAAAGAGGTTTTTACTATATTATTTTCTTTTATAATTTATTTTGTTTATTTTCTAAATAAGTATTTTGTTTAAAAAAAACATCTCTTGGACACTGGCTTAAATATACTTTGCCAATTTATTCAATAATACAATTCATACAAGTAATACAATATTTTCACTTTTATCCAGTTATTTACGCATCATATCCAACAGTATATTACAAAAACAATCCTATAAAATTATGAGAGGATGAATATTATACGAATTTTCGTAACTTCAACAAATTGTATATAAAGTTCATAAGCTGTAAAATGCAGACAAACTTTGAAGGGTGAAACACAAAAATTCAACGCGTTTTAATGGTGTGAGCGCCTCATCATTTTGTCCCTTAAGCCGGCATCAATTTGCCTCGATTTTCTCCCACTTTGTTTTAAAAGGAGTGTGCCTTGTTCTGTCGTATGATGTTAGCTCATACGTAAATACAATTACATTATGTTGTTAGAGTAAAAGGTATGAAAAAAATTGAACTGCGTCAATCTCTTTTATAGATTTAACTGTAACGTACTTTATTATTTTATTATTAGGTACTTTTTCTCCTTTTCGCATAACTGCATTTTACGTGGTACAGCCATGCTGCAGCTATATTAATAGTATAGTTGTAGCACGAATGGGTCGGCTCGACCGGGGAAGGACCACGCTCTCACAGAATACCAGCGTAAAATAGCAGCTTAATGCTGCTGTGTTTCGTATGGTGAGTGTAGAGAACCGGAGACCCTTCATGATAACTTAATACAGAATTATATGCTTATTAAGTCGTCAATAATAATTCATGATTTCACAAATAAGGAAACTGTTAGTCCGGATTCAAATTTGATTATCGTGACGTACTATATCATATCGAGTACTTGTATCATAAGAAAGGACGCCCATTTCGAGCATATACATATTATCACTAGCCGTATCGTGTCAAAAATCACGTCTATACTTAAAAATATCGTATCATGTCAGCGTATATATAACGTTCTTTATATGTGGACGCTACAATTTTTTCTCAGATCTTCGTATCTTTTCTACGTCCAAATTTTTCAAGACCGTGTGACATCGTGTAGAATCCCCTTTAATGATCAGGGTTAAACCGAAAAGGCGCAGCGTATCAGGTATGGTATCGCATCGTCGTATTTTAATACAGTAGCAAAATACGTCCATACTACCGATTGCAATATGTGTATTGGATATGCGGTTAGTATGAAACGGGACGTATCAAATACGGTATCACTATAGAATACTATGATATAGGTATCACAACGGCGCAACATATCACATGATTGCGTATAATTTTACAACTGAACTATTCAGGGCCACGCGACGAAGGCACAATACGCCAAGAAGTTCAATTGTGGACCTGACCTCACGTTTCAATTGTACGTAGGGTTATGTTTATGTGTCCTTAATGTGATATTTTACATATTATGGAACTGACATTAATAAAATCTTATAATAGTACCATACTCATAAAAGGTCGTAAAGTAACATTACTGCCTATATACGTCCCACTGCTGGGCACAGGCTTCCTCTCATTTCTGAAGGGTTTAGAGCAAGTAAAAACCTGCCACACTGCCCCCCCCCCCAATGCGTATTGTCAGCGCATAAAATTGCAATTAAGAATTTCATCGGTGCCGGCGAGGATCGAAATCGGATTACTCGCGTAGTGATATTTATAGCAAACGCTTAGCCCCTTAGCTATCTCGGCTCACGGAAGGTAGTACTAAAATAAATGTTTATTATTCCGCGGAAGATTCAATCTGCATCTGTATAAATCCGCTTTAGTTTTCACTCATAACATCGTCTTCAGTAACTGCAGCAATAGTCAAATACCAGCGTTCTCAACTGATAAATAATTCAGTAGATCTTACTTACAATACTGGCGAAGTAAGTCTTATTTGATGAGACGTTATCTTTCTACACTGACTCATGCCGCTAATTACCTTTATTTATTTGTAGAAAGAAGTAAAATAAATTTTAAATTATAGCCCATATACGTCCCTCACCAGGCACAGGTCTCCTCTCATTTCTGAGAGGTTCTTGGCCAAGGAAGCGTCTGGCGCGCTACCCCAACGCGTGTTTCCGGTTCTACATGTCTTCTAAATATATTTTTTCAGCCATGCAGGTTTTAAAAACTCTTCATTAAGCAAAATGGTTATAAGAGTTACTAATTACAATCCTCCTCTTTTTACTCAGAGGAATACGACCACATTTCTTCATAATTATGCTCTCTCCTCCACACTGTGATTGACGGATGAAGCTTTTGCGATTGGATGGCTGGCTGGCCGGCACGGTTGTAGGAGTATCGTTATGAGCGAGGTCATGACCCCAAAAATACATACTTTTTTAAGTATAATTTTGCACCTTACCCAAACGTTACATTACGATGAAAAAATTACCTCATTTTTTCATCGAAAAAATTTCACTTTCTGACCCTCTGTAAATTTTACTCTAGACTAGACTAAAAATAGACTGGTTTCGCCGTCACTTGCCCCGCAGTAGTGACGGCGAAACTGCCCAAAAAAACTTTGATCTCAGATATCACAGTTTGGTGATAGAGAACAGCATCACCACTTCGAGGGTAACAGCTCTGCGGTCACCAACCACAGCGTGGTGAGTATGGGTAAATCGCACTGATAATACCAGTCCCAGTGATGTTTGCTAATTAGTACATACATGGAAAAACGATATGCCGTGTAGTGGTAACACGTTTGGCAACTATTGGAAAAACGATATGCCGTGTAGTGGTAACACGTTTGGCAACTATTCCTCTTATGTGGCAATATATAGACTTTGATAGGGGGTAATGATGACGATGGAAAACTGATATTATGACATGATAATCGAATCTCTTATGGGGGCCATACACCTTCAGTTTTCAGCGATGAAACTGTGCAGTAGAACTGTACAGATAAATCGTACGTCCCTACAGCCCACACACGTTCAAGTAAAACTGCGCAGTTTAATCATTTCGTTCCGCGATGGCATCGACAGACGACGCATTAGCTATTGTCATTATTGTTGATAAAAAAACAAGAGGCAGAAAAATCAGGAAGCGGAAAAATCGTAGGACCTGGTATAAAGATTGGCTAATGAAAAGACAAGCTCATTCTCATGTAAATTTGTTAAAGGAATTAAAGACGTTTCCAAGAGACTGGTATAATTTTTTTAGGAATGCATAGTGATATGCACTTTTTTTGCTGTCTATGGTAACGTGAATAATGGAAAAGCAAGATACTGGACTGGCATAATTTTTTAATAATGGATAGTGAAAGTGATACGTACTTGTCTTTTGTAGTCTATGGTAACGCCAATAATCGAAAACCAAGACACTGTTATGAGAAATGGCGAAAACTGAGCGCTCGGCACACACGTTACGATTATCGGCACAGTTTCCTCCGATTCCGTTTTATCTATTCAAATTTTCATACTACTCCGTTCGACGGGTCAGTTTTAAAAAAATCATATAATCTGTACAGTTTTTATCACACACACGTTTCGATTATCGGTGCAGTTTAAACGGTACAGTGCGATCGTAACGATTTCTCGTAGCGTGTGTGCCACCTATTATTTAAGTTCTGTGTGAGTCATTTTAATAATTATAAAATTTATAAAAGCTGTAAAAATAAAAAATAAAAAGTGTTATTGATACCTACTGTGGTTGCTATTTGATTTTTCTGTTTTTAACAAAATTTTGTACGAGAAAAATGCGCCATGGTAATTCAGGGATAAGCGCACGTCATATTTTTCACAGTACGTGATCAACTTTGGTGGGATTCCCGCCGACACGAATGAAATTTTGATTGTTATTTTTATTTTGGTGGTGAAAGGACAAGGATCACAAACAATACAGGTGAGTTAATTCACCTGTATTGTTTGTGACCTACAACACGTTAACATTTATTTATTTTACATATTATGCCTAGGAAAAATATCGTAAATATCATTTACTTACACATGCTCGTCCTTGGCACTTGGCACGAAGTATTTGCACTCCCGCTTCTGAAACGAGCTCTCTATCCAACTGCGTGTTGTTTTCTGCAACAAGAACAGGTTATGTTAACGCAAGCAAATATGAAATTATAGGATTTTACGGGTTAGTCATTAAACTTTTAAAGTTATAATATTTTTTTAAAGTAGACGAATGTAAGCTACGAAAAAAATGTTTAAATTTAGGACATTGTTATTCAAAGTTTATCATAGCGCAAACCCCTTAGAAAGACAAAAATTCCAACGACCGACCCTTACTATAATATTTAAAGTAAGTTTTTTTGTTAATAATGTTTTTGCAAAGTGCGTAATTACAATTTTCTGCCAAAGAGCCCATCTGGGTAGGTACCAATTCTCTTACTTATTTCTGCCGCCAAGCAGCAACGCGTGAACTGATGTAAGTAAAGTAGTAAAGTAAAGTTACAGCCTATAGACGTCCCACTGCTGGGCACAGGCCTCCTCTCATTTCTGAGAGGGTTTTAGGGCAAGGAAATGTCCGCCGCGCTGCCCCAATGCGTGTTGGCGAACTTCCATGTCTTCTTGTGTTCCGGTCTAAAGGGATTCAGTATAATTACAGGCTCAGTATTGTTATGCCTCAGCATTCCACTTAGTCCACAAAGGCATAGTTCTTGCAATTCATGAGTGCAGTCGACCTTTGGATGTGGTTCGACATGTACATGCACAGTGTGACAGTGTGCGTGCCTAGCAAGCGGACACCCGCTCATGTCTCTTATTGTTGCCCCGACGTAAGTTCGTAGCGTCGGGGCAACAATAAGCACAAGTGACATGATCGGGCGTCCGCTCGCGCTGACCGCTCCGTTCCGCCAGGCACGCACACTGTCACACTGTGCATGTACATGTCAAAGCACATCCAAAGGTCGAACGCACTCGTGAATTGCAAGAACTATAACAAAACATATTATGTAACCTTTTTTTGAGGTTAGTTGCAGGTGGTTTTTCTATAAAAAAATACATTACAAAGTGTACATTGGTTGCCTCGTTGGTATAGTGATCGTTAAATTGACTGCTGAGCATGTGGCCTCGGCTTCGAATCCCGGGTCAGGCCAAAATCAGTTGTTAGGTTTTCTGTTAGCAGCCCTTTTCTGTTAGAAGTCTCCTCCTGGTAGCAGCCCGGAGTCAGGAAGTTGGCGGTCTTTCAACCCTGTCCCTCGGAAAGCCATTGATCCTGCGCCTGATCTCACTCTGTTTGTCGGAATACCGTCCCATAGGACTATGCGAGTGAGAGAATAGAGAATACACTTGTGCACTATAATCGTTTAACTTTAGCATTAAGCTGCAATTTTACGATGGTATTCTATGACAGCGTGGCCCTTCCCCGGCCAAGCCGACCCATTCGTGCTACAACCGTAATATAACTGCAGAGTGGCTCTACCACGTTTACAATTGCTAATAATTTCTTTATTGGTTTAGAGACTAAAAAATAATTATATGTAACAGGGTTAGTAAAACGTACAATGTAATGGACCTTATAAATTGCGTACTTTAGAAATTTTTCTTTCACATTTATTTTGTAAGTGTCCTTACATATTTATAATCATACCTCTCGGATAATTGCGTTTGAAGTAAGAAATAAAAGGTAAAGTAAACAAGTCATTTCCTTCTCGTTCATTGATCTATCAAAACAAAGTTACCTCAAGAATGAGCCTACGTAAATATTTACGATCAGTCGCAGTCAGGCCATAAAGTCAACTGGAAACATAATGAACATTGTTAAATGTAACAAGTATAATTGCTCGTTTAATGCATACTAAATGAACTCAATTTAATTCTTCCAGTCAGATTCATAATATAGCTTGTTTTATTTTTGTTTCACACGCTTTTATTAGCTTGGTATGTATCTATGTAACGGAATTTTAGAATGTGATTTTTTTCACTTCCCGCTTTGAAAATAATAATTTTTATAAGTAGAAATTTATAGATTTCGGTCCGATTGAGAATTGAAGTTTTGAGAAATTGAGAATTTGAGAGAATGCAAGTTTTCATCAGATCTCCACGTTTTGAGTTCTAGGAAGCCGTTCCGACTATTTCCGGCTGAACGTCCGGCCGCGCGCGCGCGTCCGCGTCCGCGTCCGCGTCCGTGTGTGTGTGTGTGTGTGTGTGTGTGTGTGTGTGTGTGTGTGTGTGTGTGTGTGTGTGTGCGTGCGTGCGTGTGTGCGTGTGTGCGTGCGTGCGTGCGTGCGTGCGTGCGTGCATGCGTGCATGCGTATGCGTGCGCGTGCGCGTGCGCGTGCCCGTGTGCGTGTGCGTGTGCGTGTGTGCGTGTGTGTGTGTGTGTGTGTGTGCGTGTGAGTGTATGTATGTATGTAAATAAAAAAAACTTACGATATCTTTACGACGAATCAACCCATTGAGATGGGCAACACGGCCTTCGAAAGCGTTTTTATTTCATCGAGACTTCGAGCTGATTAGATTTTCAAGTCAATCGGTCGAGCCGTTTATAAAATTATCAAAAAATAAAAACTTTTTTTTCAGTTTTTTCTAAATAACTTTCAAAATATTTGCTTAATCAACTCCAGACATCAGAATATACATAATAGACATACTGTCAAATATTACACCCAGAGACAAACGCCAGTGTATGCTACATTTCTGGATCTCTCCAGGGCATTGGATCTAGTTAATTATGACATACTATGGACAAAACTGCGTGAAATATCCGTTCCAGCCGAACTTATCACCACTTTCAAATATTGGTACGGTCATCAAGTTAACCAGGTCAGTTAGTCTGGCGCGCTATCAGACGAATATGTGTTGGAATGCGGGGTGAGGCAGGGGGGGTTGTCTTCACCTGTGCTATTCAGTCTCTACGTAAACGGGCTCATTGGTGCACTCAGTGAAACAAGGGTAGGATGTTCGGTTGATGGTCATATGATCAATAATATAAGTTATGCCGATGACATGGTGTTGCTGAATCCATCGGTGAGTGCGTTGCGTAGACTGTTAACTGTGTGTGAAACATACGCTGTTGAACATAGACTCCTCTATAACACCAAGAAAAGTGAGTTAGTGGTGTTTCGTGTTAATAGTAAGAAGCCCTTGATTGTGCCGCCAGTAAAGCTTACACAATACAAAATACTAAAGCAGACACATTGTTAACGAATATCTGACAGACAACAATGATAAAGAGAGAGAGCGACGCGCATTGGCGGTCCGATGCAATATGCTTGCCCGCAGGTTTTCTAGGTGTACAAATAATGTCAAAATTACCCTCTTCAAGGCATACTGTCAAACATTTTACACCTGCAGCCTGTGGTGTGACTATACGCAGAGGACCTACAATGCGCTTCGAATTCAATATAATAATGCCTTCGGAATGCTAATGGGCCTTCCTAGATACTTCAGTGATTCAAGCATGTTTGCTGAAGCAGGTGTTGATGATTTTTATAGCATCATAAGGAAGCGAACTGCGTCAATGTTATGCAGACTACGGAATAGCTCAAATGGTGTCTTGAGGATATTTCAAGATAAGCTGGACTGTCCCATTCAGAGGCATTGGACATTCAAGTTTCTTAACTGATTGCTCTCGTCCTAATGATATCATTTATTTATCCTTATTTTATTACTTTTCTTTTCTCTTTTTTTTCTCCATGTAGGGCATTATGATGATACGCGCTTTAAGCCAAGTAGTCATCATTTGCTGGTTTTATGTATCAATTGATGTATTATCCAGAGCATTTTCTGGTATTTGTAAAAATTTTCTCACTAAGCGACATGTATTTAAAATAGCTGCTTTTTGCATTTTAATATATAAATTTGAGGGTAAATCTAATAGCTTAAGACAGTGATGCAAATATTTTGGTATAAATCTTGTAGCTGAAAGTACAATTGGAGCGATGAAAACTTTATTTAATTTCCATTTCTTTTAATTTCTTCGCTTAGTTCAATATATTTATCTTTTCGGCTATTGTGTTTTGTATTTTTTTTTAAATATTATACGTATTTGGTATTGCTATGTCGATTATAAAGGCTATATTGTTAATTTTGTCTTGCAAAGTTAACAATATTATTATTATTATATTTTTAACTAACTTCGTTTATGTTAATTACTAACAAATGTGTATGGATATGTATATCTGAAATAAAAATTATTATTATTATTATAAATAAATATCTTGAAGATAATAAGATACTCGTAAATGAGCAAAAAGGATTTCGCAAAAATTAATCTGTAAACACGGCAATTTATGACCAGCTCAACAAAATTATGACATGTATGGACAAGAAAATACCTGTGGCCGCACTATACATGGACATGACTAAGGCTTTTGACTTTGTGGATCACAAAATCTTAATAAGAAAATTACACCAATATGGATTGCGAGGGACAGTTTTAGATCTTTTTGAGTCATATCTTACAGACAGAACGCAGATTACTGAAATAAGGGGAATATGTTGTATGAAGTTGAGAGAGAAAAGGTTTATCGATCGACACCCCGAGATGTGTACTACGGCGTTCCACAAGGAAGCGTTTTGGGTCCACTCCTATTTCTTTTGTACATTAATGACCATCCATCGGTGATACAACAATCTATGGTCCTTTTTGCGAACTACTGTACGGTCGTTTATAAAGAAAATAATACCCAAAGCTATGAAATTGAGATTAACAGTTCCATTGGTCTTATAATCGACTGGCTCGTAAAAAATAACTTAAATATAAATTTAGAAAAAACTAAAATTATGAAATTTAACTGGCAACAAGATAGTTTATCAAGTTTTAATATTAATTATAAAGGTTCACCAATCTATGAAACGATAGACATTAAATTTTTAGGAATTATCATTGATAACCCACTGAACTGGAAGGCACAGGTCGATAGTGTTTGCAGTAAATTGTAAAAAAAAATCATATGCCTTGTATAAGTTAAATAAGAGAGCAAATACGCAAAAACTTCGTATATCATATTTTGGATACGTTGAGTCAACACTTAGGTATGGTGTAATATTTTGGGAAAACTCAGTGGGTCGGAAAAAAGTATTCAAAGCTCAAAAAGCTGCATTCGAGCAATCAAAAATCTACACTGGACAGACAGCTGTAAACCACATTTTTAAGAACTGCAAATTCTAACTTTTCCCTGTCTTTTTATCTATGAGACGGCTTTGATTGTCTATAGAAACCTATCATTGTTTGAAAATTTAAATAATAGAAGGTATCCTCTGAGATTAAAAGTTCAACAATCAAAGTCGTCACCTATCTATAATAAAATACCTAATGATATAAAGAAAATAAATAATATACAAAGCTTCAAAAAATTCAATCAAAATATTATTAATTAATAAATCTTACTATTCTATTAATGAATATCTTAATGACATAGAAATTAAATAATTGTTTTGGTATATATACATAATATTATATTTGTATTTGATTTGACAAACCACATATTATATATTTGACATAATATTATGATAATCCGATGATATCGACATTTTTTTTTTTGTTTTTTTTTTGTTATATATATACATATATAAAAAAGAAATATATATATATATATATATATATATATATATATATATATATATATACATATATATTTTACGTGACATTAGCCTCAGATGCAGTATTTATTTTTGACTCGTGTATTTAATAATAGTAATAATAATTTTAAAAGATGACATTTTTATTTATTTCACCTTTTTTTTCTCAATATAGACATAAAGGCGCCATGGGTATCATTGCACGATGCTTTTCACGTATAATATCCAGCATTTTTGTGAATATTTAATACCACCTACACAGAGGATTATTGTATTTTTATAATGTGCAATCAATTATAAAATTAATCCATTTTGCTTTTATTGGCTATAACATAAACAAATATATTTGTACACCACACTGTGGTAGAATACACGATACCTACTGTAAATTTTACTAACACCTAACTCACTGTATTCACAAATAAATAAATGAATTTGAATAAATTCTAACCTTTTTTTCAGTCCGAAGTAGACTTTTGTAGGGATTTCTTGTTAATAACGTTAAGTTTATTTACTGAGGCTGTAGTTTTGATTACTTTGTCTAAAAATAATAGACACTACTAAAACTGATGCGGCCCAAGTTGTGGATTTGCTGCAACAAGGCTTAAGTCAACGTGTGTGCAGTTCGGCGAGTTTACCAAAGGTTTCTGGAGACTGGGCAGTATTGAAAAGATCTGGATCTGGAAGACATAGGGTGACAACTCAAAGGAATGACCGCTTTATATTGGTATCAGCTCTACGAAATCGACACCTATCTGTTGTTGATCTCCAGCGACTCTTACGTGAAGATCAGGGTGTGGCTATAAGTGACAGTACTGTAAGAAGGAGACTTCATGAGCAGAATTTAAGACCTCACAAGCCAGCAACAGGACCACAATTGACCACAGCTCATCGACAAGCCAGACTTCAATTTGCGCGTAATCATATCAACTGGACTATAGGCCAATGGGAGTCAGTTCTTTTTAGTGATGAGAGTCGAATGACTTTATGTGGTTCTGATGGACGCCGTAATGTCATGCGACGGCCAGGTGAACGTTATACGTGTTGCAAAAGAGAAACTGTCTGTAGAAATGGCATGTGTTGAGCTTGAGCACCTCTTTGTTGTCAGTGTTTACAGACCCCCAAATTTTTGAAAAAATAATTTTAGATCAATTGTTAATTTTTCTAATAAAAATAAATTAGTCCATAAAAATAAATTTGGTTTCACAAGGGGTCGCTCGACGACTGACGCAGGTGTTGAGCCTATGAAATATATTTTCAATGCCTGGGAGAATTCACAAGATGCCTTAGGTATTTTTTGTGATCTTTCTAAGGCTTTCGATTGTGTTCGTCATGAGATATTAATCAGAAAATTACAACATTACGGTGTCAAAAATTAGACTTATCTTTTCATATTTAAATAACAGAACTCAAAAAGTCGTTATCAATGTTATCATGTGCTCCTAAACGGGGAGGAGTTGAGTCTTGTGGATACCACTGTTTTTCTTGGTATTAATATTGACGCGAAGCTTCAATGGGGCCTCCATATAACTAAATTAGCAGGTAGACTTAGTTCTGCAGCATATGCTGTAAGAAAGATTAGAAGTCTCACCAATGTTGAGACAGCTAGATTTGTTTATTTTATTTACTTTCATAGCGTGATGTCTTATGGAATTTTGCTATGGGGTAATGCGACTGACATTGCAGCCATATTTGTTTTGCAAAAGAGAGCCGTACGGGCGATTTATAACTTAAATAGTAAAGAACCCCTTAGAGAAAAAATTGAAGAAATAAATATATTAACTTTGGCATCGCAATATATTTATGAAAATGTAATGTATGTACAGAAAAACATAAATAGCTTTTAAAAGAATAAGGTTGTTCATACTTTAAACACTAGGAACAAACATAAGTTTGTAATGCCAGTTACTAGCCTCCACAGAATCAGTAATTCATTTATGGGGCAATGTATACGCATTTAAAACGAAATCCGAGAACATGTTCAAAGTTTGTCAATAAACAAGTTTAAAAGTTTTATTAAAGAAAAACTGTACAAAAAGGGTTATTATAATATCAAGGAATACATGAATGAAAACAACTCCTGGGAATAAGGTGATCGCCACCATGCTGGTTCTATGAACATTTATTTAAAAATTGTACAAACAAAATTATTGTTAAATGAAATATGTTTAAAAAAAAAAGTCCCGCTGGGTTTCTTGCTGGTTCTTCCCAGGATAGAGGTATTTTCCGAACCAATGGTAAATAAAAAAATGACTTTCAATAAGTGTTATGAAATAATCTAATTGAATAAAAATTATTCTATTCTATTCTATTCTTTTCTATTTTGTCAGTTATGGTGGGGGCTCTGTAATGTTTTGGGCAGGGATATCTTTGACTGGACGCACGTAGCTGGTTTTCATACGAAGAGGTGCTTTAACTGCAGCACGCTACATCACCGAGATCTTAGACGACAATGTGGTGCCATATGCCGGCTATATTGGAGAGAACTTTGAATTAATGCATGATAATGCACGACCACACGTAGTGCGCATCACCACCGATTACTTTGAAGAGGTTGGCATTCGGGTTATGTCGTAGCCAGCAAGAAGCCCTGATCTCAACCCTATAAAGCACATGTGAGACACCCTAAAACAAAAGGGCTCGTAATCCAGTCCCTACAATATTAGGAAACCTGGAAACCGCCATTAGGGAAGAATGTAACCGAATCCCTCAAGAGACCATCAAAATCTTGATAAGGTCATTAAAATGGCAAATGCAGACCGCCATTCGAGCAAGAGGAGGGAATACGCAATATTAAATTGCAACAATTCTGTACATAACATTTAAGACAAAAATTAGAGTGTTAATAAACAATTTAAATAAAACTAGTTTTTACGGATTTTATTACTTTATCTACGCAGATCGGAACAAAAATTAAAAAATTAATAATTTTAATCTGGAGGTAGCCGTGGTGAAATATGACATTAGTTCATCAAACACCTCAGTCCCCCGTGACCATGGGTGATGTAAAGTGCTCGAAACGTCGGGAATATAAAATAAGTTAATATACGCGATAAAATCCGTAAAAACTAGTTTTATTTAAATGTGTATTGTTCGCGTAAATATAAGAAATCATTATGTAATAAAATATTTCAGTATTGAACATTTTGTTTGGTTTTGCATAAGAAAGACGTGATTTGCGGTAAAAACGTAGGTGGGCCGATTTTTTTGATGACTAGATTATTTTGGAAGGCGTCATACTGGCGCAGTATTGGGCGACCACCTACTAGATGAAGTGAAACATGCACTGAGTAGGTGGAGGCCGCGCGTACACGAACGCAGTGTGGGACGTCCCTGGCTAGAGGAGCCACGATCTGCGCAAGGTGGCTGGCAGCAACTGGATGCGTGAACAGCGTGAAGCCCAAGGATCGGGCTAAGTGGCGATATATATTCAGTAGTGGACTTGTGATGAACTCTAATGATGTTTTCTTTTAATTCTCCAATAATAAAAAGCCGAGTCACAATGTCGCTTTCACCTTTTGAATAAAAAAAGACTCGAGTCTCATTTCAAAAATTAATAATTAGTTTCAGTTTTAAACTGTTTCTGTTTCAACAAAAAAGCCCGGTGAAAAATATGCAAACTAACTTAGATGCCGCGAACTTCTTTCGTGACACAGGCTTTTATTAAATACCCAACGAACTCTAAAAACTATTTCTTGTTGTCAGAAACAATCAACAGACCACGTTTTGAAATATGTTCACGTACGCTGCTTGTAGACATTATCATCGCAATTGGAAAAGGTTTTTTATTCGAATCACTAGTTTCTGTTGTAAATTTAAATTTTCTCTTTATTTAAATACACATCCCAAATACTCAAATGCGGCTCAATTTTAAGATGTCTCTATCACTTTAAGTCAAAGTGACTGTGACACCAAGAGATTTAACGACATCTTAAAATTGAGTAGCGTTTCAGTATTTGGCCATTAGTAAAATAAAAAAATAAAAATAGTAGTTATATTTTTATAACAAAATCCAAGATGATTTTTTTATTTAAAAATACCAAATGATAAACAATTTTGGAGATTTATATATTAAGCAGGGTAAACTCCAAAAATCCCACTCAGCAATGAACAATAAAATTTTAATATTTATCAGTCCGCATAATTTCACTACTACAAAAAGATTTATTCAAGAAAAATCTTATAAAGCGAGAAAGTTCCAGATAGGTTTATATTATCATAGCATGATAAAAATTGAATATTTTGTCAAATTTGTATTCACGCTCTCGGACAAAGATTTATTTTGTGCATAATATAGAGCCGTGGTAGCTCAGCGGATAAGCGCTCGCTATAAATTTCACAGAACTCGAGCAACCCTGGTTCGATCTCCACCGGCACTAATGATATTGTTAATTTTTAAGTGCTGATTTACCACGTGCTCGGCGATAAAGGAAAAAAAACATCGTGAGGAAACCTGCATGTTGAGAAATAAGAAAAAAATATTTCGAAGACATGTGAAGTCCGCCAACGCGCATTGGGGTTGCGCAGCGGACATTTCCTTGCCCTAAAACCCCCTCAGAAATGAAAGGAGGCCTGTGCCCAGCAGTGGGACGTCGTATATAGGCTGTAACTTTAACTTAACTTTTATAGAGTCTATCGGGATATAGTTACTGACCTCTTAATGCTTTTTAAAATAATAGTTACAACGACTTTACCTATTACTACTAGATAGCAGTAGTCTATAAGTTCGTCTGGGCAGGTACCCTTTTATCAATTTCTGCCGCCAAATAGTACTGCTTGCAACTGCTTGCTGATTGCACTGCTCTGTTCCTGCTGAGAGATAAATGATGCCTGCATAATTACTCGCTGTAGCCTATTTTTTAAGGTGACTGCAGGTGTTTATGGGCTGCAGTTGCAATTTGCCATCTTCTATTTTATAAAATGAAAGCGTAAAAAAAAATATAATAACAAAATGCCAACTTTACAAAAATTTGCTACATCTCAACAAATCGTAATAAAAAACATGTATTTCAAATTACAATAACATATTTATATTCATTATAATATGATGTTTTAATTGTTTTGGTAATATCATTACGGTACCCAAGTGCCCCATTCGGATCGTACAGTTTTCTTTAAATATTTTAAAAACCTACAGATTATTATACGTTTCTTCTATTAGCTTCCACTTAATTTCACAACACGTATTGTTTCATGAGACAACATTACGCGCCATTTACGCGTTAAGGTAAATATCTCCGCACAATTTGTTTTGTCTTCTTATAACGACAAACGACATTATTGGATAAGTCATGTCATACGATCTAGTTACGTTACGTGGAATGCCACAGTCGTTTATTATTATTACAAACATTTCGGACATTTCTGCTCGATAAGTGTAAAACCCTTCAACTTTAATGTATAACTTTAAGTATGCATTTTACGTGGGAGAGCCACGCTAGAGCTGTCATACCATAGTATTACTAATGGGTCGGTTCTATTTTTTCTTTCTTTTAATAACTTGTAAAAAAAGTCTTAGTTTTAATAATGTGTTGCATTTAGTTTTAAGGTCATAAGTAAAATGTTACAATAGTTATAAATAGAGACACAAAGGATTATTATTTGTTTTAGTTTTGTATGTGTGTATAAGTTATATATTTTTTAATCTATGTTAACTATAAATAAAGAGGAGCACTTCACTCCGTATCAAATCGCAGCAGTAAAGTACGTCCTCTTAAAACAATTATTAAATTAAAAAATAGGCTGTGTACAAAAAAGGCAATTGTGTTGAAATTGAGAATAAACTCCCGTCATGGTGGAACCATTGGCGGAAAAAAAATGGGTCGGAAAGGGTGACGAGCGAGCACACAGTCCACCTGCTGGTAAGCGGATACTGTGAGCCATAGACATCTACATCTATCCTCGATTAATAATCCAAATGCAGATGCGTTGTCACCCCTGAGGACAAATAGATTACCTCCTATCCAGTGAAAAGGGTCTCCGGTCCTCTACACTCACCATACGAAACACAGCAGCATTGAGCTGCTATTTTACGCTGGTATTCTGTGAGAGCATGGTCCTACCCCGATCGAGCCGACCCATTCGTGCTACAACCATAATATAGCTGCAGCATGGCTCTACCACGTAGACGTTGTATGATGAGTAACAGAAACCGGAAACTCTTTTTACCCCACTGCGGAGCGTAATGTGTTTATCAGCCTATGTATACCAACATATTTATGTATGTTTGTGCCTTTTTGTGACGCTCTAAAGACATATTATTTTACTTTCGACGTTTGACTAAAAAGTTAGATACTTCTAGGTTTGATTAAAAACACTTCAGTCACCTTCACTTATGGACCAAATAGGCGACATATTGAAGATGGACCAAATTAAAAGTACCCTTAACCGACGAGCATGTATGCGTGGGTATATGGATGTATGGAGAGAGATGTGTCAGGATTGTGCCAAATGAAAGTCCGTAGTCTCTGCCTACCCCTCTGGGTGACAGGCGTAAGTGTTCATGTATGTATTAATAAATATATACAAACATGTTTTAGTTTGAGATTACTTTGGATTTGGGGCGAACTCAGAAATATTTAAATCCTTAAAATGTTGTTTGTTGCATTACTGGAAAAAATCAACAAGTGCTGCCACATAATCTGCTTGGATTCATGGATGTCATTGTTGCAGCACAATTTATTGTCTGGAACTCTGGAAGAACTACAAAATTTCTAGAAAATTCCATTTTTTGTATAGGTATTTTGTTTTGTTACTACCCACAATTTCTCTCCTTGTATTGCTATACTGTGTCGCATTTTGTTATCATTCGCTTTTAAACCTGAATACATTTGTAATCAGACGAAATGTACATTTTATTTCAAAATCATGCACAATACGCAATGTACCGCAGCCATATAACGCAGCCGTAACTTCTCACAAACGACTTTTGGATTTACTCCTAAATTCAAGTCACGTTGCTCCAAGCGTCAACACTAAACTATGCATAGCGAATAGTTTTTGAGTTAAAAAATATGATCTTTTATTTTATAGGGTATAAAGAATTATATTTTGTAACTGACAGTCAGAAAACATATTAAAGGGGATAAATTGAAGTTTTAAGGACTAATTTTAATACCAGGTGATAGGACTTCTTTTCTGTCTAGGAGACCGTCTAGATAGGCACCGATCTCTTACGTATTTCTGCTACCAAATAGCAGTGCGTGTACTGCTGTGTTCCGGTCTGAAGTGTATAGAGAGCCAGTATAACTACAGGCTGTGAGGCGTTCCATCTTGGTCCTCAGAGCTGACAACGCATACATCTTATGGATGATAATAACCCCTGGGAACGAGGTGATCGCTACCAAGCTATTTCTAATTTGTTTTGTGTGGTTAATTGTGTAATATGATTGTAAGCTGTTATTTAAAAAGAAGTCCCGCTGGGTTTCTTGCTGGTTTCTCCCAAGAGGTTTTTTTTCGAACCAGTGGTAATTAAACAAAAGAGTGACTTTCAATAAGTATTATTTATAATCTATATTGAATAAAAAAGTTTCGTTAGTATATAATCAAATAACAATATATTCATATATCGTTCGTATGGAGTAAACTCCAGTCGTGCGTCAGAGCTGACACACACATTTTTTTTGTTTTTTTGATTTTTCCATCTTTAGGAATGCAGTTTTTCTTAAAACCTTCTCTTTTGAAGTCGTTTAAAATGTACACTATTCTAAACGACATCAATTCTGGATTCGAGTCCTGGTAAGTCATGTAGGAAGTCGATGAATGCAGGTGGCTCAGGTCAGTGCTTTGTGATATGCCTTTGGGGAGGCTATGTTCAGAAGTATAGTTGTGAAGAGCTGTAATGATGATGATGATGATGATGATGATGATGATGATGATGAAGATGATGAAGATGATGAAGATGATATTCCAATTAACTTTATTTAAGGTGACCAAGGCTTGTTAACGTTGCCAAATCCCATTAAAAATAACCGTTATTTTGATAATGAACGTTAAAAGTAAAAAAAGTAAAGTTACAGCCTATATACGTCCCACTGCTGGGCACAGGCCTCCTCTCATTACTGAGAAGGTTTTAGGGCAAGGAAATGTCCGCCGCGCTGCCCCAATGCGTGTTGGCGAACTTCACATGTCTTCGAAATATTTTTTTTTGATTTCTCAGACATGCAGGTTTCCTCACGATATTTTCCTTCGCCGCCGAGCACGTGGTAAATCAGAACTTAAAATTGCAATTAACAATTTCATTGGTGCCGGCGGGGATCGAACCCGGGTTGCTCGCGTACTGTTAAACTTACAACGAGCGCTAACCATCTAAGCTACAACGGCTCTGAATGAACGTCTGAATGAACGTTACTTTCATATAAATACCTCTATAACTGTGTTACGGATTATCCTTAACTAGTTACCGTTAAGATAATTAAAAAAAAAGTATAAACCGAATTCTAGGCTTGACTTTCAAGATTCTGAAGTTGGTGCTAAGACATAGTGTGTCGAAGAATTAATGCCCCGATTTTAGAGGTTATTATGTGGAAACTCTGTAATTTTTCTTTTAGTTTTATTGTCGGTTTGTACTTTTATTAAGTTTATTATTTGTCCCTTACGAGTGGTCTAAGGAATATTACAAGTTCAAGGTAACAACTGAGTGTCGTGTAAATAGTTACATTAAAATCTTCATCCCTACTTTTCCATCCTTGGTGATGGAAGTTTTTCTTAAAATTTATATGGAACCACTCCTGAAATTATAGCCTATCTAATAAAAATATCATTTACACTAAATTACATAAAAAAAACAAACGCGTCGAATAACTTCTACGTATTTGAACTCTAAAAACTTTATTAGTTCAAGTTAACTATTAAAAAAATAACGCTGAGCAATTTTACGAGTATTTTAAGCGCTGCTACAAACCTCAATATTAAGGAATTCTAGACTCTATTTTGCCATAATAAGATTACAATACCAAATGCAAGTGATTTAATTTTATAAAGGGCGACAGGGGGCGCTGTTAGCATACAAATGGCACAGCCTTGCGCCTCTCGATTTATCATAGGTCTCGAGTTAATGCCAAGAGCTTTTGTTGTGTGAAGAAAGAAGTAATCAATTATCATCACATATATATTTAAGGCTTGAGTGAATAGGCTTTTCTCAGTCAGTCAAAGGCAGTGCGCTTTACTATCTTCGGCTACATCACCACTTAGTACACTTAGCACTTCGTTGTGGCTTATGATAGTTTAAAAAAATATCTACGTCTTGTTAGGCTATAGATAAAAAATACCAGCAGAGCAGCTATGAATACTACTAATGATTAATAATTAACAGTTAAGTAATTAGTAAGTAGTTCACAAAAAAAAAGAAATAGCAGATTCGAACCAATGAACTTTAAGTTCGTTACGTAGTCCACTAGTAAGTAGTTCACAAAAAAAAAGAAATAGCAGATTCGAACCAATGAACTTTAAGTTCGTTCCGTAGTCCACGGCCTTTTTTTCTGAAGCGGTAACAAACTTACCTCACTACTTGATGGTAACTGGCTACTGCCGTCCATGATCACTTACAAACAACTTTTAATAAAAAAGGCTAGAGATGCGTTGTCTCCTTTGAGTACTAGGATCGAATGGCTCACAGCTGCAATTATACGATACCTCCTAATTATAGTGAGTCATCTAACATTTTAAGCATTTTCAGGTTTTGACGGTATTGATTGTAAAAACATGTTATTTATCAGACTATGTCGAAAAAATCTAAAATTTATAAGTACTTTTGGAAATAATCTAACGTATACTGGTTCATGTAGTGTTATTTAAAACTTCAATACGTCGTATTCTAAGCTAACTACTCGGATTCAGTATACGCGGGACGCGGGTGGGGTACTTTGAGCGACCAGTATACAGCGTTCACGTGGCACGTGAGTATGTCAATTTAGGTGTATATTTTGCGATCAATATATTAGATTTGATTTATAAAATTACTATATTTTAATTTAAATAAGCATAGAGGGAATACTGCAAAATGCTAGAGCAAAACTTGTACGTAATTTGGTACATTTAAGACACTCAAATTATATTAGGTATTCACAAAAATTTTGAAAATAACGAGTCAGTAGAATAATTTCATAAAATGGAAAATAGTTTAAGTTTTTCATTACATTAGCTTATATAAATTATAATTATGACAGTAAATAATCACATTATTTTTAGATTATAAATTATTTAAAGTTCTGTACATTCTATACTGTTGTTGACATAAACCAGTATACGTCGTGATAGTTTGCAGTAATATTACACATGACTTAGTATTCTAATTTTTAGTATTAAAGGGATTAATTTTAAACAGTCGTCTGTCTGTCAGTCTGTGCTGCCATAATTTGCCTCATTAATGGCATGTCCCCTTTGCAACCTGGTGCTTACTTTACCAAAGATAAACTGTCAATTATCGATCACGTAGACCTAAAATATAGTGAACGTATTCTAGAAATTTTGCCATCCAAAGCCTCCATATTTCCTGATAGTATTATTGATACGTCACCTGATTCAGTCTATTCGCCATCAATAATAGAAAATTCAAGAGAATCCTCATCTATCGAGATACCTGTAAATGGACTTAAGACGAAGAGCATTATAACCCCATACCTTCACCAGCAATTTCGTTTTCTAGTCCAATTTTTTTTAAACTTTAGTTTTACTGTACCTGTTAATCATACCAGCGATTGGTCTTACATAAAAGATACCGATTCTGCAGTAAGTAATCCTAATCAGCCAAGCGATCGACGCAAGCGAAGTTCAAATATTAAAAGGATAAGGGTTGCTTAAGGAGTAATTTAAGCAAGAATGGAAGGATAGCCAGAGAAAATACAAAATGAATAGAGGTATGGAGTACACCAGTAGAAATGGAAAAATACATCCTGCCCTGGTCCTAAATGCTGCCGTGAAAAATGTTATGATGGGATATTAGAAGAGAACCGAAAAATAATTTTTGAGATGTTTTGGAGGATTGGCAATCATTCACGACAATGAGATTTTATCACTAAGTACGTTATGAAAATACCAAAAGTGCGTTTTACTGTTTCTGAAAATTCGAAGCAACTTTATACTATTTAATTTTATTTACCATGGTTGGAATGAAATGACAATGCAGAGATAAGAAGAATATCTGTTTGTAAAACAAAATTTCTTCGAACCCTCTCGATAAGTTTCAACTTTGTTTATACCGCTCTAGAAAAATTTGATCGTGGAAAAGTGTTTGTAGAATCCGATCACCATCCAAAAATATGGTACGTGGTGTGATTGATCATATTATTGAATCTCTCGCGCCTTTTGAAGCTCATTACATCTGCAAAGATTCGAAATGTAAGTATTTGGATGGCTCACTACCATTTCCCATGATGTACAAGCATTATGAAGAGTAGTTTGATTCAAATATCTATTCTGGCAAAGCGTCTAATGTACGACAATATAGCGATATTGTAAACAAATATATAAATATTGCCTTCGTAAGCCCAAAAAGACGCATGCGAAAAATGTCACACATTTGGAAATAAAACACAGGCTACCGAAGAGGAAATACAAAATAAAGAAATCATTTGAAAGAAAAGGAAACAGTTAGAAAATTTAAAAAAAACTACAAGGAATTAACAATGCCAATAAAGAGGTTTCAGCATGTACTTTTGATTCACAGAAATGTTAAATGTACATTCTATTGTAAAAGAAAATATTCCATGTAAAATTTTACCATTTTGATATGGTATCTTACAAAGTTTGCTATTGTTGGAATCAACAGACAGCTAAAAGGGGAGCTAATTAAATTGCAAGCTGTGTTTATAAATTTATTGAAATGACAATACCCAAATATATAAAAGAGTATCGTTTCTGGTCTGACTGTGGAGGCTAGAATTGAAACAGAGTCGTATTTTTAATGTATATGTATGTATGTAACAAATTTAATATAAGTATTATTCATCGTTTCCTTGTCTTTGGTCATACCAAAAACGAAGGGGACAGCATGCATGCCTTGATTGAGAGACAGACTAAAGACAGGATTATTTATACCCCAGCTCTGAAACAGATGGCAAGCCCTATAATGTCATTGAAATGTAACAGGAGTTGATTCTTGATTTTAAAACACATTTCAAGCACTGCAATAATTGGACAACTACTAGCTATGGAACTAAAATGTCATGAACAATGTAAGTGAATTTAAAATACAAGGAAATGATCACTTTAAAATTATATTTAAGTACAACTATGAAGACGATGCTGTTAAATGGATTAACTGCATGAATAAACCAAAGAACACACGAAACAAAAAAGAAAAGGTGGATCTGCTTCTAGTCAGTGCTTATGAAAAACCCCTGCCAATTGACAAAAATAAACACAAAGACCTTATGGATCTTGGTAAAAGTCACGTTAGATACCAAAAGAATATCACTTATTTTATAATAGTCTGATTACAGGCAATATTAATAATGATGAGTCTGACTGTGATTACAAGAACCTGATTCATCTACTCAGATATTGTTTATATTTTATTGAATTTTACTAACAAAACAGATACTTCCAAAAAATTCATTGGATTAAGAAGAGTATTCCTCTTTGACATAGACGTTTTATTTTGTTAATTAGTTTTAATACTAAAAAATATTAAAATTTTGTTTTCTACCTTTATGCGTGGTGTATTAAGCAATGTTTTATGGAAGGTATACATACTTTAACCGCTTGATTTTGAAATGAATAGGTTTTAATAAATAATAACTAAGAAGAAATAAAGTTATTTTCTTTTATATGAAAAATTAACATGCTAAAAACTTGATTATTCTGTAGATATATCAATTTACTGCTACTCCATCAAACCGATGTTGGACATTAAAATCAGTGTATAGTGAGTCAACTAATTTATTATCGTTTATACTGTAGATACAATGTCAGTAAATTAATCCAAGAAAAAGAAATACAATTATGTATTTGTGTTTTTATAAACCTAATACTTTTTTTCCTCAAGATATGGTAAATATACAAATACATTGTAAACGAGTGTATGTGGCAGTTAGCTCATTATAGGCCATAGTTTATATGATGTATACTAAGTCAACTACATTATGTTGGAAACTCACTAAAATAGGTCTACCTTTTATTATCTAAGGTCTCAAATCTTAAAATAGTACGAATTAAAAAAACAACATTCTAGGACCAAAACTGAAAAGTTATAAACAATTAATTTTGACAGGCGGTCCTGTAAAATTTGAATTATGTAGTTGACTCATTATACTTAGGAGGTATCGTACTTTTCTCTATACCCTTCACACCAGAACACAGCAGCGCCCGCACTACTGTTTGGCAGAAATATGTAAGAGGGTTGGTTGTAAAAGAGAGCAAATGGACCGTAAGTTTATTTGATATATGCGGAAGAATAAAATATATTATGGAAAATACCTCATGAAAGCGATAACTAAAGAAGCAAAACACTTACCGAATCTCCAAATTTTTCGGCTTGGCGAATATTTGAGGTATTACACTAAGGCAGCTTCAAAACTCCTTAATCAATCGAACAGAAAATAATATATGCGGTGCGGCGGGAAGAAACGACCACTTATCACGGTGTCTTCTTAGATGTGTACATAGATTAACTTATTATTTTATTGCAGGCCGCGTTCATAGGCCGAGTCTGAAGTCAACCCAGAAAGCGAATACGTCCTTCCACGGTCGAGTCGACCTATTGGTGCTTCAACCGTAATATAGCTGTAGCGTGGCTCTATCATTTTAATGGTCTTCATTTGTTGAGAATGACATCAGAGAAAAATGGGTTGCGTTGTTGTCAATGTGCGAACTTTCAAATCTTCTATACATCTATACTCTGTACAAATAAATAATTCCGTTTGTTTTATATACTTCATTGTAGTTATATACTTCAGTTGCTATTCGTGAGAATCAATCTATAATGTGTGCACTAAGGATATACTATATACGAGTATTTCGAGCTGAAGTTTAGTAAAAAATGTTTATATTGACAGTATAATACAAAACATTTTTAATGTAGTAAATAGGTCGTATTTTATTTAAGATAGCGAAATTAGAATTATAATAAAAATGGCGGTATTTAAGTAATCGTGCATTGTCACGAGAACCAGTGCAACCGTGCTTCAGTGGAAGTGGGTGAAATATTGATTGCAAAATTCCAGGACATACTTACAAGTGAAGTTAAATAAAAGCTTTTAAAAAGCGTAAAAACTTAAATTTTAATTAACTTTCAACCAGTAAGAAGTTTTGTTTGAAATGAACTGCTAACAAGCTTGCATACTAAAAATTTTAAGTTTAAAACTGAAAATTAATATTTACATTCATTCAAATTAATACTAGAACTTTTACCACAGAATATCTAATATACTAACTCTACTAAGTAAACTGAGGTCAGTAACGAAGTTGCGGATAGAAAAAAATCCAAATGCGAACAGCGAGCGAATTTAAATAAATGTTAAATGAATAGTTTGGAAAATCCAAAAGTGCTCACATCATGAGCGTTTCATTTACTTTTAAAATATATTATTTACGTGTTTTAAATTAAGTGTTCTATTATTTTAACAGGTAGTGTCACCTACAGGGAAAAAATTAATAATGTTTTCCAAAATAAATCGATTACACAAAGTATAAAATCGTTATAGGCTGTATGGTACATTGTCCTTTTTCTATCAAGGACTAAAAAAATTAAAGCGCCTTTAAATTTTTTATAGCAATAAAACTTAAAAAGTTGAAAATAGTTTTATTAACAAACTACGCGTACTAGGCTATTGATATGAAAAAGGGGATCAATTGATGTAATTCTGAAGATAATAAAAAAAAACCCGGTCTCAATACGTCAATTTTTTCGGAAGTTATCGTGACCACATACAATATCCGGACGTAACGTAATTTTTTTTTTCAAACCTTTTTTTCTATTATGTTTTCTATTATGTACTACGTACTAGAGACGACACGCATTTAGTTACGTTGTCTTGTCCCATTCAATTGAGGCGAAGTCGCCGCACTTTACTCAGTCACCCCTAGTGAGTAGGAAGCCACTGGCTCCTAAAACACAGTTCAACACTAGTTTGGGAGCCTATGGATTCAATGAAACATTTACTGTAATATTTTTATGTCAAAATAAAGTTTTGTATTTGAATTTATTTTAGTGAGTTGACACGTCGTGCTGTGCTGATTATGTTAAAAAAAATCTTGATAGAATATGCCATGGTGTGTTTTTAGATATTGCACAAATAATTAAAGAAATGTTAGCAAATACCAAGGAATAACTTTTCATCTGTGAATAAGACACTTAATAAAAAAGTATTATAGATTAATAATCAAACATACCCACATTAATACGTGGTAGAGCCATGCTGCAGCTATATTACTGGTATAGTTGTAGCACGAATGAGTCGGCTCGACCGGGGAAGGACCACGCTCTCACAGAATACCAGCGTAAAATAGCAGCTTAACGCTGCTGTGTTTCGTATGGTGAGTATAGAGAACCGGAGACCCCCTTTACTGAAAACGAGGCATGCCATCTTAGCCCTCACAGGTGACAACGCATCTGCATTTTGATTCGTAATCGAGGATAGATGTAGATGTCTATGGGCCAAAGAAACCACTTACCATCAGGTGGGCTGTGCGCACGTTTGTCACCCTTATCCTATAAAAAAAAATGACACGCCATCTCGTGTCATGGAATATAGATTATGAAATTAATTTGTTGAGATGCGACGTTTCTGTGGGTAAGTGTAGAACGATTATATTATGCACATTGTTTTAAACAAATAGAAATACAGTGGATTTCGGGTATAAAGATGATGAAGGGACCACTCTATTTTCGTCATTATATCCGGAAGTCGTCACAGGCAAAAGTAAAGAGATACAGACACGTACACATGTATAGTTTATATTGAAAATATTTTAATTTATTATTGAAAATATTTGCACACATAGTTATTCACTGGTACATTTCACTCAAAAAATAAAATGAACTCCGCTAAATATAACTCCGAAACGTACACGCTTCCCTACCTACTTAGCTGATATCTATAAACAAAAGGTAAAGGTCTCCACACTTGCTGACCATCTGTGTGGATGTAAACAAAAGATAAGAAATGTTTGTGAAAGAAAAAATCTTTGTGTCTTTGGCGGCCGACCCGGTCGCAATTAGGTTGCCATCTGTCCGGCTTTAGCCGGACATGTTTGTCTTTTCGGTTGTGCCCGGCCAAATTTTTATGTGTCCGGCCTGTCCGGCTTTTGTTAGGCTTTTGTTAGTGTAATGCGTTGCACGCATCGCTTGCAGAATGAGCGAAGCAATGCCGAATTTATCTATCCATATACATTATTACCAGCCAATACTATATTAAACATGGCTACGGCGCGGGTGGCGAAGAGCGGTGCGGTGCGCGCGACGCGGGAGTGGGGGCTATGTGTGGCTTTCTAAAAATTACTGTCCGGCTTTTGTTAGGCTTTTTGTTAGTGTAACGCGTTGCACGCATCGCTTGCAGAATGAGCGAAGCAATGCCGAATTTATCTATCCATATACATTATTACCAGCCAATACTATATTAAACATGGCTACGGCGCGGGCGGCGAAGAGCGGTGCGGTGCGCGCGACGCGGGAGTGGGGCCCCCGCCCCGCCCCGCCGCGCTTGTTTGGCTATGTTTGGCTTTCTAAAAATTACTGTCCGGCTTTTAGGGCCAAAAGTCCGGCTTTTTGGAGCGCCGAGTCCGGCTTTTTCATTTTAGGAGATGGCAACCCTAGTCGCAATATCTGCCTGGGATTTCTAGAATTTGTTACAAATGATTCATTAAAAACAGTCGCTACACCCGAACTCGGCGTTACATCCAAAGTCGCTATAGCCACATGAATTTTGTACTAAAATATGCTTTAAATTCAAGGGACTTAGATTTAACGTCGCTATAGGTAAATGGTCGCTACAACCAAGGTCGTAATAAATGAAATCCACTGTATTTATAATTAGGCTAAATTTATGTTTAATTTTTCTGATTATTCTTTTATTTTAATTTTAGATTTCCACGTCTAATCCATGAAAGCAGGGCAAAGTGGAATAAATTCGTCCATTTTTGACTCTCGCGTGCCCAGCATTTATGAACGACTCTTATTCTAATCTAAATAAATATACTTGTAAATTAAATGTTTTATTAATAAGTTTTGTTAAACATCCATTTAGTATGTTTTTATATTTTACATTTAAAATATTTAAATAAAATATAGTTAAAACGTAATTGTGATATAATAGTATGTAATATTATATTAAATTAGCACATATTATATGCAAAATAAATGACAAATTTTAAAAATTGTACTCGATATAATTAACATAAATAACAATACAATCTATTATTACGTACTGATCATTCTACTTACGTATAATCCATAGACTTAGTACTCTCCCTGCGCATGCGCGAAGACATGAATAACGCACATTTTTTGTTTGAAATAGCTGTTCTAGTACGTAAGTACATATTATTTCAATGATATAAAATGATTTTTTAGAAAATATAAGATGGATTAATTAGAGTGTTTTCTTGATACACGGCTAATCATATTATCGTGTAAGTGCATTATAAATAGAGGCATTTTAAGAACACAACATTGCTTGACCTTGACGTGTTGAGAGTAAAGCACTAGCTAATAACGGTTCGCGTTATGAGGGGTGCAAGATATAGCGTAACTAATACAATTTATATTTTAATGTTATCATATTTGCATAGAATAGATGTTTACTTGATATTGCAAAATTATTATTTTGAGGTGCTAATCAGAAAAAGTTATTTTTTTTTATTTTTTTTTTAATATTAATACGTAAACAACGTTGACCAATTATCAAAATTAATTGACCAATTGTGACCATTTTGTGACCAATTGAAATATTTTAGATCCCCTTTCTAAGATTTATTTGAGCCGCCAAAATTTTTCCGATGACCTTGGAATTTTAAACATTCTCCCATTTTGTGACCCATTCGGACCACTTTTTAAAAGGCCAAATTTCAGGATTTGGGCCGCTGATTAGATGATGCTCAAAAACTCGTATTAAAATAATTACGACAAACTTCAGCGCATTCGGTATATTTTCTTCGAAAATTATTTTCTATAAGCCAAAGTGTTAGTTTTCTATATGACTTCTCGTGGTCTCATATCACATTAGACTATGCTAAGTTACTTATACGTAACAAGTAATGGATTACGATTTTTGACCACTTTGTCCCGTCTTTCGCTCGTTAATATAGTCTTTGTCATACCCATTCCGCCTAAAATACCTAAGTCCTTTAGGACATTGCTGTATATAACCAAAACTTATATAAATTTATAAGCAATAAATTCAAAGTTTAACACAATGAATGGATGTAATCGATCACTATAGTACGGCGTTAACATTAAATTACCTTACATTGAAGCGAGGCAGGCGTTTTGAATATTAATAAAACGGTGATCGATGTTTATAACATCCACTTAAATTTATTTTAAATTATATTAATTTTAATAATACACTGTATAAAGCGACAAAGAGCGGGAACGTGACAAAGAAACAGAAAGAGGAAGATAGAGAGAGTGGAAGAATAGTATCCTGCTTGATAGCTTCTAGTTGTCATCGTACAACATGAACAAATTCTCCCTCAAGGACTCATCACATATAGCATTCATCATAGGTTCAAAGACACATGCTTATAAAAGAAAGAAAGAGATAGAACCACGCCCTGCTGAGCTTCTAGTGGTCATCATAAAACCTAAACCACGGCCACAAAGACTGAAACGTGGCATGGTTCTAAGATTTACCGGATCGCCACCCCATGTAATGGAAAGTCCGTAGTATTGTATTTCCTTAATTTTATATTTCTCCCTCACTACAAAGTGTGTCTATTGTCTAATGATTGACTTAATATTTTTAAGTAAATTTTTCCCCCTCATATTTTTAAGGGCAATTTTGGAGCAGGAAAATTTCCGTTTCTGTCGTTTGAAAAGTTGATTTCCACTAAACGAATTTAAAAGTGGACAAAAGTTTTTATTCGTTCGTGTTTTGAAAACTTTGTTCGGAAGTTTATTTTTGGCTTGTTATTTTTGACATATTACAAATTGTAAACGTATTACGTGCGTTATGCGATGTTTATAATTAATAACGTTTTTGAACCTTCAATTTTTTCAGTTTTCTTTTTCTATTTACATTAACTTGCATATTATCAACAGTTGATGAGTCTTTCTCCCTTATCAGCCCCTAACAGTCCTCTGGCAGAGGTGGCATTTCTATGTTGTAGGGAAGATTTGCCATAATCAGCCTTGGTAGTCAGAATGGCGATTACACCACTAAGTGCCTCATATCTTCAATGCTAGTTATCGTCCCCGTCTGGACAATTTATGTCTGTTCTTTATTAGATGATAGCGGATCCAACTATCGGAGGTCACGAGGTCTATCTGATCATTTACTGGAATTTATATTATTTTCTTTTTTTTTTCTTTTTTTTTATGGACTTTAAATTTATTTGTTAAAATTTATTGGTGAAATAAAGCGTTATTATTATTAATAATAATAATAATAGAAAAAGCAAATAAATACTCATTTTAAATCGATGTCTATGAAAGCATAAATTTAAATTACCACTTGATGACTTAATTTGAATTTGGCGCATACCTTTTAAAGATTTCTTGTCGTTTGTGTTGGCCAAAACACATATCGCTTCAATTTGCATACAAAGTCAAATTGCTGCTTTTACGAGGTCTATTCTCGAACATATACTAAGCGTAATTCGACACGCTGTTTACAGACTACGTTAAACTGAAATTTCAACGCTCGGGCATGTTTTACTCAAGTCAATATATACGGAAATATTTTCATAATATGTTTTGTAAAACTCAAGAGACAAACGAACTTTTCAGTCCACCTGATGGTAAGTGATCATTGTAGTCCATGGACACCTGCAGTCAACTTCAAATAAAGAAGACTACAAATGCGTTGTCACCCCCGAGGTCTAGGATGGAATACCTGACAGCCTGTAATAATGCTGGCTCTTTATACTCTTAACTATATATATATAGTAAAAAAAATTTTTACATGCCATGTATAACCGTAGCAAAACATACTGATCTGTAACGTCATGTAAAATCTTCTAAATACCATGTTTTATGCAAATAAAATATTATTCTTTTTATCTCAGTCCGGAATACACTAGTACAAGCACTGCTATTTGAAGGCATTTTCCATCATTTTTGAAAATTTTATACGAGCCTGTTTCGTAGATGTGAGGGAAGCGATAGAAGAAAATATAAGTTGCCTAGCCGTCTGGGTGGCGGGCGTGAAGCGTGACCAACGAGTCATCTGCTGGTAAGTTGTAAACAGACATTGCACCAATGCAACCTAATTCAAACAAAAAGGTCTCGAATGTCACCCACAAGAACTGAGATGCCTCAAAGCCCTTAATTTTACGGGCGCTTTACGTTTCTAACCGAAATACAGCAGTTTGCTGCCGTACCAATACTAAATCACGGAAATTCCTTGTTGAACATTTATAATTGGTTTCTTATATTTTTAAAACGTCCAGTCTTCCTTCACGACTTATTCTAAAGTACAAAGTGAACATGAAAAGAAACACATTAAAAATACTAGTGTAACAACTTAAGAAGTGATCAAAGTGGTTCACCTGAAATCGTCTTAAATTGCTGCACGAAAAGTAGCTGATAAAGCGATTTTTATCTGCATTTCAAATATTATACGTATAATAAAACGAACCGTAACGGAGTATGAAATATTTCTTGACCATAGGAATTAGGCATTAGTCTTAAAGTTTATAAAGATAGTTAAAAAATGATTAACATTAAATAAATTACTTACTAGCCTAAAAGTCTATAGTCCTAAATAATACAAGAACTATGTTGCTCGAAAATTGTTAATTCCGTAGCAAATTGCCAATCACGTGCCGGAGTAAACAATTTACGGGTCAATTACAGTTTCAGCTCCTGCTGTATTTGTGAATAAAACGTTAAGAATTTCGCACATAAATGAAATTACTTTGTTGTGCTTGATACTTAATAATTCTACCTCAATTCAATAGGCTCAGATTTATTAAATTGATATTACAATTTATTGCATTGTTCTCGTCGATCTTTTTATCAAAAACCGAACTATTTACATTTTACTGTAACCGTGAAATTGTCCACTATACTAAAATACTAATATACAATATTACACTAATTGTAGGGGTTTACATATGCCGGTAGCTTAGTGACTAAGCGCTCGCTTTAAATTTCACAGTACCTACGCGAGCTCGATCGTCACCGGCATCATTGAAATTGTTTGCCATAAGGCATTAAGTCTACCTATTTAATTTAAGGTTTCTTATAATTAAGATTAAAATAAATAATTAAATCATAAAAATAAATAAATAAATAATATAAATTGCGCATAAAGGATCTAGTATTTTTGTTCGTTGCAATTTTCACCCTTTATAAAAATACAAACACTACATTTTCTAAGGAGAATGCTTGTACTAGAAATACAAATTTCAAAAGGATAGATATACTGTTACTTGTGGCAGTTAAGAAAATATGGTTATCAATATATATATACATATAAATGTACTAGTTTTCTCCGCGGCTTTGGCTGAGTATAATTCAACTAGGAGTTGTCGAAAACGGTAAGCTCTTCTAAGTCCAGCTTCCCGTGCTGGACAAAGAGCATTAGGAGGCTAATTAAAAAGTGATTACTCTAAGTATTTAATTAAGCAACAAACTATGTTAATTGTTATACTAACCTTAACATCGTTTGGTTATTTTAATACATCAAGACTAGAACTTTCCCCTTACCTACATGTGTGACACATGTCATTATTATATTACCGCTTTAAAGGTCAACCCCAAAGGTTGGCCTGAATAGATTGCTTATTTTCTTTATAGGAGAGGGGGCAAACGAGCATACGGCTCACCTGATGGTAAGTGACTACCGCCGCCCATGAACAACTGCAACACCAGGGGAATTGCAGATGCGTTGCCGGCCTTACGGCCTGGCCACGGGGATCGGTGGCACGAACGGCGAAGCGGCGGGCGGGACGACAATTCGCGCGGCGCGGTTTGAGGGCCACGGGCAGTCACGTTCGCCGCCGCGACCAGATAGGCTGAGAGTGAAATGTCTTTATCAAAGTTATCTCGATATTGCTTAGAAAGTAATCGTTTTTTAGTTCAAGACATAATATTTGGAAGAGATTGTGGAGTACATGACTTGAATAGGAATCGGGTGATAGATGGAGAATTCCACAAGAAGTACGAGAAGTACAGAATTTATCCAGAAAAAAAATTTTTTCGAGTATACCAGAATGAGTGTCGAAACCTTCGCTTATATTCTTGTTAATATTAAACCAGAATTGGAGAAGAAACTCAATTTATTTCTTCCCACAATCTTTTCACTACGTGTTTGAATTTATGGTGTAGGTGGCCAGACTTCCAAATAGCTGGCCTAGCAAGTATCTCGGCAATAAAAGTTTCAGTATTCATTTTTCGCGGCGAAAACAACTAAACTATTTTGTTTCCTATACTATTCGATGGCTGTTATACTGTAACATTATGCACCTACTATTGTAGCTGTCACACACACACCTACATAATATCGTGCAGTGGCAGTGTAAGAATATCCACTACCACATATCGTAGTACCGTGGGTGCCGTAAGAGGCGACGAGAGGGATCGGCAGCAGCCGTTTCCTAATACCAACCACAAAAAAAATACGGTTGCCAGCTCGTCTGACAAGAGTAGCAACTATGGCAAATATACTCCCTATGAGGCGATCTATGGAGAGACCAATGTTCAGTAGAAGACTTTTAAGCTGAAATTATGATGATGATGATGAAATTATAAATCTATACAAATAAATAAAATTGAAGTGTCTGTTTGTAATGTCAAAATAACAACCTTTTAATAAATGCAAATGAAAGTACTTATAACAAAAAACAATTTTAAATTATAGATATAAGAAAAAACATGCGTGAGTGTCGTGGAACACTCGGTTGGAACGAAGTTCCTTTCGTGGTATATTATTATTGATAAACGTATTATATTATTGATTAACAAATACAAATAAATGAAGTTAAATTGAGTGACAGGATAAGAAATAGTGAGATAAGGAAACGTTGTGGTCTGAAAGAAGATGTAGTGACAAAATTGAGAAAGGTATGCTGAGATGGTTTGGCAATGTCGAGAGAATGAATGAAGAACGATTGACGAAAAAGTGTATAAGGCGAGTGTGAATGAAAGTGTTGAAGGTAGACCTAGGCGGACGTTTCTAGACCAAATCAGGGACGTCTTGAAAAAGGCCAGGTCAAGAGTACCTAAACCGAAGAGCATGTATGAAGGGAATGATGAAAGTGGACGAAGGAAACAAGTATGTAAGGATCGTAGCAAGTGGAAAAAGTGGTCTCTGCCTACCCTACGGGAAAGAGGCTTGATTATATGTTATGTTAATAAATGAATTACTAGCGTCTATTAAAATGAAGCGTCATTTAAAGTAAAATAATATTTCTTTCATGGCAAGATAAGAAAAAGTGCGAGGTAGAGGGATGTTTTCCATCTCGCTTCCTTACAGCCGCCAAGGCCGTCTTCAATACGTCAGAAGGAGTCGTGACGAAAAATCTTAAACTTTTTCTCGCCTAGCCCCATCCGACAAATTCGTACCGTCCGTTATGGAGCTTCATTCCAGAAAAAAATCAATTATTCTTTGACGATTAGATTGATATTTTAAAGTGATTTTGTTGCAGAAGGCTCCGGTAAGGTTATGCACTGTCAATTATTATATACCTCCTTAAGAAGAATTAAACGAGATAACCATAGAATTATTACGTATAGAAGCGCAGTCTAGTACAAAACACGAGCGTTAAAGTGAAGCAAGGTCATTATGTTAGTGGGCGCTAGTCGAATGTGCCTACGCTCGTCACACGCACACAGACACGCCATTCAGTGATACCAGTTTCTGGCGTTTGCAATCAAATTGTGCAAATCACTATTTTATTGATTAATTTTAAATAATTGATATAATAAGGATTACGTATTGCATACGAAGACGTATTTATGAGAATAATAAATGGAATAAAATAAACACGATAATGATGGTACTAATATAACTTTATTATACATATTTTAATGGTACAAAAATGCAGACGTAATAAAATTTAAGAATATTATTAAACACAATTAATTTGCTCGAATACAATAAGCACATCGTGTAAAACTTCAAAAAAGGAGAAGGTTCTCAATTCGGTGTATTTTTTTTAATGTTTTTACCTCAGAATTCTGTTATTTCTAAACCGATTTAGATTTTTTTATTTGAAAGGATATACACACAGATTGATCCCATATACACGCTGAAATTTTAATGGTTGTTTTCCGAAGTCAAATGATTTTGTCTTGGTAGTACAATAGATTTATTAATATAAAAATTATTAGGATGCAAAAATGGCAGATTTACAATAGAGAAAAACAAAACTCGAATGCGACCTCAAACCAATAGCAATATCTCGCGAGTAGGTTGGACGTGCAGGCTAGCTTATGCCGTATTACTACGCGTAAGAATTTATTTAGCTCTGAATATTTATTAAAATAATTCATTATTTGTTAAAGCAAGTGATATACATTCTCGAAATCGACATGACCCTGACCAACTTGTCCTGGATGTCATTCCTAGGCTCGTTAAATATAACAAAATTGTCTTAATACGACTATGTGTATAAAATATTTAATAAAATACCTAAAGAATTTAAATTATTAAGCGAAAGATTATATAACAAATATTTGTATAATTGGTTAAAAATTGAATGCTTTTATGATTTAAAAGATTTTTTGTAATAATTATTAAGATTATTTTATTAAATAATTTTTAAATAATTATCAATATTGTCATTATATACCTAAACATTTTAAAATTATAATTTGCATTGAGTCAGGAATGCGGAAAACAACCACTAAAATTACAGTATGTATATACGAATTGATCTAGAATCGTCTTAGAAATCAGCGTACATACATAATTGATAACCTCTCCTTTTTTGGGAGTCGGTTAAAATAGACTGTGTTTGGGTGTAAAGTGACATCTGCTTAGTAAAGGCGTTCTTATTAATAATCTCTTGACGTAGTAAATAAAAAAAGTTTTTATTCTATACTCTAAAACGTCGACTTGGTCAATGAACAAAGCAATAAAATAAATTTAGTTGCTATAATAGTTGCGTTAAAATGGCGTCGACGGATCGCGATCAGCTGATCACTCGGTATTAGTTTTAAATAGGCACCCACTGTTAATATTATGTTAATACTTAGACAAGTAGGTATCTACATATAAACATTTGAGTTTTACACAGAGCGTTGCGATTAAACGTTTTAAACACAAATAGAAAATAAATATTTTTAAAAGAAAATTGTGACTTTTTTCCCACAACTAGCAACATTTGTATTATGATAGCTTAGGTAAGTATTTTTAGTTTTACGTACTAATAATGAATTAAATATATGAACTTTGCTGTGAAATGTAATACCATCACTTTTTATGTTTATCATCACTGTTGTGTCAATATTTTACAACACAAACGGTCATTTTACAATTTTCGCGAGCTCTTCTCCGTAAGACGTGACTGACGCGTCGCTGAGTGAACTTACGCGGTTTCGCGTCAGTTTTACTTGCTTCACTTTCGGTCAGTATCATACATTGAGTGTCATTTTGCCAACAACTTTGTTAACCTGCCTGGCACTAGATATAGCTATAATTCAACTTTTTTACTTAGGTACATTTTTTTGATTGATGAACTTTCAGCTGATAGATTAGTGTCTTCATGAAATGGGATTATGGTAGTGCAAAAATCTCAGGATCTAACAGTTTTTAATTTTGATAAGTAATTATTGTATAGTCATTCATATTTGTTTAGTTTTTTATTCTAACTTTAACTTCTAATTTAACATAAATTATTCTTTTTTTAAGTTTTTTTTTTGAAATTTAGAGAGTTGCGATTTTTTCAGAAAAAAGTTTTTGGTTTAATATGTGGATCAAGAGCGCTTCAAGATATGAGTGAATATGGCCTTTTTACAAGCTTTTATTTAACTTGCAATGTAACTATGTTTGTTCGGGTGGAATCTTGGAACTCAATTTTGAAGCAGATATCTTCAACCCATTGAGCTGAAATTTTGTATACACGTTTAGTTTGGATGACAATGCATGGTTAGCTGTGTGACGTCATTCTAAATCCATCATCGCGGAACACTCAAGATGGCGGACTAGTTATTTTTAATGCACTCCCACAATATGGGTATCAAATGAAAGGGCTTGCTGAGAATAACTCGAAAAATAAAGTGACGTCACTATAAATCCAATATGGCGGACTTCTAAAGATGGCGGACTAAGTTTTTTATGCTTTCCTACAATATGGGTATCAAATGAAAGGACGATAAACTACGTTGCTCGAATCCGTCTGAAAAGAGCTCGGCAAACGACCTTGTAACAATGATGCGTTGCTGAGAAACCTATCCAGCGATAACTAAAAAGTAAAAAATTTATTAAAAGTAAAAAAAACTTTTTTAAAAACAAGCTTTTATTTAAATGCGCTAAAAAGAACGTTTACTATCAACTTATAACGTCCTTACACAATTTATATGATATAAAAGCTTGTCGCGAGATTTACCTGTGTAGATAAAGAAGTAAATTAAACAACTTGATCTGATTGATGTTAATTTCAAAAAAATCAAACTAAGTAGATACGAGTACTTCAATCTCACGACAAGCTTTTATATCATATAAATTGTGTAATAACGTTATAAGTTGATACTAAACGTTTTAAAGGAAAGTTTATTTTATTCTTTTTAGCATATTTAAATAAAAGCTTGTTTTCGAAAAAGATTTTTACTTTTAATTTATTTTAAATAAACCTAAGTCTTAATTAAGTAAGTTAAATCAGCGCGCTTTACCATTTTCAGCTATATTTTCACATATCATCAGTAGTAGAAGTAGGGTAGTAGTCAAACACTGGCTTATAATACTTTAAGAATATTAAAAAATAGCTTTAAATGATTTGGCAGTAAAAGTAGCAATGTTTTACAAGATCTTACTTTTATCACAACTATTATTCCTCCAAATTTTAATTCACTTTCTCGACGTCAAAAGCCGGCAATTCATCGGAATAAAGGGAATTAGTCGGGAATGAAGTCAGTGTAATTTATTTAATATTTTGATAGGATTGTTAGGCAGTAAGTTTACTTTTAATAATTGTATTACTTCGTATCAATTTAATATAGTGCATAATATGAATTTAGTGGCTTATCCATCAGTTTAGATTTGTGATGATAGCTTTATGTTTAATAGGTCATACAATAAAATAATATTATACTACCCACAAAGCTAAATAATGATTGTTAACTATTTTATTTATTACTTTAAAAGAACAACAGTAACGCTATTGACATTACTAATATTTCTATTAAATCACTTCAAGAAAGCTCAAAATGCTTGTGTTAGGAATAGTTCACTAGGAATAGCGGATTTGAACCCTCGCCTTTATTAACAACGTTATCCGATAAGGAACTTCGTTCCAATAAAATGCAGTTGTCAGCCCGCCTACCAAGTGTGGCAACTATTTCTTTCTATGTGACAATCTATGGAGAAGGCCCGTGTTTAGTATTGGATTTATATAGACAATAATGATGATGATGAAGAAACTAAATCTGAAACCCTCCGAACCAACAGAATTCAGTTTTGTGACAGTTGTTTCCACTTTACCGGACATAATATAGCAACGATTTTTTTTTAAAGATTATAGTAGAAAATTATTCTGATTCACATTAATTATCGTTATTCGGTAATGGTTTCTTATATATCTTGGTATCATCCTTGGTAGGAATCGGTGTTCTTTTGCGAGGATTTGTGGGCTATCAAATCTGATGTAATGGCGGGGACGATCTTGAACATGTTCACAGACTGCAGACTTCCCAGAGCGTCGGTGCCTCACGTCAGCTATATGTTCTTTCACGCGGGTTTTAATGGATCTTTTGTTTGTCCTATGTAAGAGAGAACAACAAACTCGCAAAAGAACACCGATTCCTACCAAGGATGATACGCGAGGCTATTGAAATTAAAAACATCCTAATTTCAATAGAGAAGATGGATGGTGCGCCATCTGCTTGGGATCCTATAATTAACAAAATTAAATCCAAACCCAAGCATACCACTGCAAGACTTCAAGATACTGTAAGCTCATTCTGCGTAGATCGGACCAAAATTAATATTCAAAAACTGAAGGTAGCTGGACTAACTATGACATTAGGACGTCAAACACCTCAGTCCCCCGTGATCATGGGTGCTGTAAAGCACCCGAAACGTCGGGAATCAAAATTAGTAAAATTAAACGCGATAAAATCCGTAAAAATAGTTTTATTCAATGTGTAGTGTCGCGTAAATATAAGAAACCATTATGTAAACCAGTACGGACTAGTAATAGCAAATAAAATTCGCCGATTAGATGATCTTAAAACTAAGCGTGCAAGATATATAACATCTTTAAATTTCTTGAAGAGATGCAGAGACCATAATCTCATTCCTACGTGTGTCAAAATATCAACCAAAAAGGACATTCGAGGAAGCGCTAAGATCCTAAATCAGGCAAGTAAAAAGTTGTTACGAACGGTGATTCAGCAAAAACGGTTCGATCTACAATTCATAAATAATACCATAGACAATTTGTCCAGTGAGTTAAAGACAGTTTTAACGACATTTGATTTTAATAATTGCATTGAAACTTTAAACAAACGCGAAACATCGAAATATAATGAATGCAAAATAAACAAATAGAAAATATCAAAATTAACTATCAAATCAAATGCCAAACATTAATGGCAACGTAGAAACGAAACACAACAACCGTTGACCACAGACACAAACAATAAACAACGAACGGTCTATAATCTGTCAAACAAACACTGGACGAACCTACAATAAAAGTATTATCGAAGGCCTGAATTTCCAATAACACCGCGAAAAATCCCGTATGAGGAAATTATCTGTAACGTTGAGGATTGTCTGTTTAAAACAATGTGGGAAAGGAAGATTTAGAGGCCATACGTCAAGACATTTCGTCCTTTTTACGTCGAAGTTCAGTGCCGAAACTAAATCTACACAAAGACGAGATTAAAGCGTTGTACAACTTACGCAACAGACCAGAACTCACGATTCTCCGTGCAGATAAAGGAAATGCTACGGTAGTAATGGATACGTCAGATTATAATTCTAAAATACAACAACTTTTATCGGACGAAAGTACGAACAAAAAGGTCAAAACAGACCCTACAACCAATGTGCTTAAAACAACAAGCGATCTGTTAAAGAATTACTCCGAAAATTAGATCTCGACGTAAATTGATAATACCACCATGTACCAAACCACCGAGGTTGTATGGGTTACCAAAATACACAAACCAAACGCTCCACTACGTCCTATAGTGAGCCAGATCGACTCACCAACTTATAAATTGGCTCAACACTTGGCAAAAGTTCTGTCACCGCTGAGAGGACAAACCAAAGCACACACGATTCGTACCATTTTGTTAGTGAGAAAAGACCTACATCTCGCTGACAATGAAACTATGGTCAGTTTACATGCTTACCCATTGAAGACTGCATCTCAATTGTAACCAGGAAGCTAGAAGAATATAACATGCCTACAGAATATGCATTACTGTTAAAACACTGCCTTACATCTGGCTATCTATTGTGGAAGGAGGTTCAAAGCAAGTAGATGGCGTAGCAATGGGTTCACCGTATCTCCCATAGTCGCCGACATATTCATGGAGTACTTTGAGGAGAAAGCTCTTCTTACTGCTCCTGTATATTCAAGATTCTACAAGCGGTACGTAGACGACACTTTCACAATTTACCATCTGACAAAGTAACTGCATTTTAAACCACCAATTCCATAAACTCTAAAATACATTCACAATGGAGTTAGAGACAAACAATTCTTTAGCTTTCCGAAATCCTGATAACACTATTGATCACACTGTGAGACCCATACCAACCAATATTTAAATGGTGAATCGCACCATCATCACAGTTAGCTACCGTGGGAAAATCTTTGTTTCAGAGAGCACGAGGGATCTGTGAAAAAACATCTGGCCGCCGAGCTTCAGCACGTCGAGCAAGTATTGCAAGACAACAAGCTTTGGGTCCCGCGCCTACGTCACAGTGACCGAGTGAAGCCGGCCACAGTCGAGCGTGTGCCTGCTGTACTACCCTATGTCAGAGGAGTCACAGACAAGGTTGGCTATATTTTGAAGCGAGCTTCTATTAAAACATACTTCAAGCCGCCGAAGAAGATTAGTCAATTTTTACCATCCGTCAAGTGTAATATCCCTCTACAAAATGCAGGAGTGTACAAGCTTGATTGTGAATGTGGTCTCTCTTACATAGGACAAACAAAAAGATCCATTAAAACCCGCGTGAAAGAACATATAGCTGACGTGAGGCACCGACGCTCTGGGAAGTCTGCAGTCTGTGAACATGTTCAAGATCGTCCCCGCCATTACATCAGATTTGATAGACCACAAATCCTCGCAAAGAACACCGATTCCTACCAAGGATGATACGCGAGGCTATTGAAATTAAAAAACATCCTAATTTCAATAGAGAAGATGGATGGGTGCTGCCATCTGCTTGGGATCCTATAATTAACAAAATTAAATCCAAACCCAAGCATACCACTGCAAGACTTCAAGATACTGTAAGCTCATTCTGCGTAGATCGGACCAAAAATTAATATTCAAAAAACTGAAGGTAGCCGGACTAACTATGACATTAGGACGTCAAACACCTCAGTCCCCCCCGTGACCATGGGTGCTGTAAAGCACCCGAAACGTCGGGAATCAATATTAGTAAAATTAAACGCGATAAAATCCGTAAAAATAGTTTTATTCAATCGTTATTCGGTGATAATAATTTCGTATAGAAAATTATTACCAGGAGGCTGAAATAAGCCGGAGAGTAACAATCAACCTGCGAGGCCTTTATCGTTTTAAGAATTTCCTTGCAACCGAGACTAAGGCTATATTAGTGCGAACACTTATTTTACCGGTCATTGATTATGCTGATGTGCGTTACCCTGATTTAAGTCAAGTACTTCTGTGCAAATTGGATCGTTTGCTCAATAATTGCATCCGTTTTATTTTCGGTCTTCGTAAAAACGATCACGTATCCTTATATCGTTCTAAGCTTAAATGGCTCCCTATCCATCAGCGTAGATTTATCAGAATTCTTCGCACACTATTTTCAATCCTTTACGATTCATGCACGCCCCAATACCTGAAATGCAAGTTCCAGTATTTGGTTTCTTCTCACGGTCGTAACCTGTGATCCTCCGAAGGAACTACCTTATGTGTTTTTCCTCGCCATACCATATTTATGTCTCAGTTTTTCGCCGCAAAGGCCATGAGGCTTTGGAATAAATTACCTCCACATATAAGAAAACCGACTTCTGTTCCTGCCTATAAGAGAATAGTGTATTTCTTCTTCCAGTGGCTAACTTTCTTAGATGTTTCTGCTTATGTACGGGTTGATATTAGATATATTATGTTCGTATGTAAGTATGCTTAAAATGTGTGTATTATGTGTTATTTTAAAATTGCGTATGCTACGTATCAGGTATAGAGTACATTATTTAGGTTATTTATAGTAATATACAGGTTGGAAAAAAACGAACGGGACATGGAGGGAAAGTATATTAAATATTGATGATATCAAATTTTACTCAAAGGAAACATTAGCCTATTATTAAACTTTATATATTTTTTTCGTTTATTTAGGTACTCTTATTGTGGAGTTTTAAGAAAATCATACAATGTCTGATTTAAAAAAAATAAACAGTTCAGGATATCAGTTCTAGTCGAAATGTACAAATTGTTGGATTTCATGGTCTTCTTTAATTGTAAGATACAATGTTTAATCGAGAGATTTTATCCTTATCATAGACCCTATCGATTGGTTAAATAAAATAGCGATTGTCTATTTTTGGATTTTTAGTTGTTCATTCCCGGCTCAAGTAAGCTTTTTTCTTTAAATTTTGAATATTGTTATTCTTATTTTGAAAACAAAGGTTTTAGTAGTCTATAAAAATGCAGATAGTTTTTTTATACTAGTCTTCCGTTCTACTTGTTAGTTCATAGATCTGTGTTTGACCCCGCAGCGACCTACTTCACCCGGTCGTATGGACTTATTTGTCATGCTAACTCGAAAGGCTATGGCCTTCAGGATGTTGTGAGATAATAATATAATGGTTTTTGCAATATCGAGGTAGGTCCTCATTTTGTCCCTAATAAGGCATGGCGAGAAATACTGCCGCACATATGGCTTTGTGTATGATAATATGTTTTTAATAGAATAAGGGTGACAAACGAGCACACAGTCCACCTGATGGTAAGTGGTTGCTGTGGCACATAGACATCTACATCTATCTTCGTTTGCGAATTTAAATGCAGATGCGTTGTCAGCCGTGAGGACTAAGATAGAATGCCTCTTTTCCAGTAAAAAGGGTCTCTGGTTCTCTACACTCACCATACGAAACACAGCAGCATTAAGCTGCTATTTTATGCTGATATTCTGTGAGAGCATGGGCCTTCTCCGGTCGAGCCGACCCATTCGTGCTACAACTATACTATTAATATAGCTGCAGCATGGCTCTACCACGTAACGTGTAGTATCCGCCATTATTTTCACTTCAGTATTTGTCTGCTAATCCTAAGTAAGTAAGCGCAACTGCTGATCCTTCGATCCCGGATTTAAATACCGGGTCGGGCCAAATTAATTAAAATTATTTATTGGGGTTCTTTATAAAATATCTCAGTAGCAACTCGGAGTCAGAATATTGGCGGTGTTGTACCTCTGAAAGCACGTAAAGCCGTTGGTCCTGCGCCTGATCTCTCTCTGGTCTTGTCAGATTGTCGTTCGATCGCACTTTGAGAGTGGAGGTATAAAGAGTCCACCTGTACTTCCGTATATGTATGTTTATGCACTCGGGCACTATAATCCTGACCTGCGCTGATGGCTAGTATCCATTGAGACTGGCGGCCGTGACCGAGATTCGGTTTGGAGAACATTTATCCAAGTATTATCAGTAGCTTTCCATTTGTTGTCACTTCCCTACCATACCATACAAACATGCATATTACATAAACTCTCGCGCCTGTCACCCAGAGGGTAGGCAGGGACTACGGACTTCCATTTGACACGATCCTGACATAACTCTCTCCTCTTTTACATCCATATATCTACACATACATGCTCGTCGGTTAAGGGTATCTTATTTGGCTTATCTTCAATATACTGACAATTTGGTCAATAAGCTTGCCATATCACATATCAGTAACGCTAGTATTCTTACTCCTTAGTTTTTTTCTTTAAATTCATTACAGCCTATTAAAAGTCCATGGTTAAAAATGAAGTCTGAAAATAGGCCTCTCCCATAAATTGTCTCATAGGGAAGATATTTTTCATAATGTCACGCTTGGCAGGCGGCTTGGCAACAGGAAATCTTTTATTATTTTAAGTTGTTATGAGTAAGATGTTGCTACCCATCTCCTGTTCCATTTCACTCTATCGCCTGTTGCGACACCCATGGGATGATATTCTCCACTATACGGCGAAGGACTTATTTATGACCAAAAAATATATTGTCGATATATTTCTGCTACGAAAATTTCTTTGTGTATTTTTTTATAGAAGAGGGGCAAACGAGGGTGTATGATTTGAATATTGCAGAGTCATTACTAATCCAAATTGTAGCACGCTTCGTTAAAATGTTAATTTAGGTAACGAGGCCGTCGAAAAGTTTTTTGCTTTTGTTTCTCGTATGCGAATTCATTTTCACGTTATTCACATTTGAATATACTAAAATTTAAAACTAAAATGTTAATCTATATTTTCTTATATAATAGTTTTAAACGTACGAATGAATGGATGAATAATTTTTCCCTCTATGAAACGTTACATAAATTGCACAAAGACAAACAACCAGACACGGAATAACTATTTGTAGGCCATACAAATTTTACATGTGCCGTGCGGGATTCGAACTTGGCCCTCAGCGCTACTGAAGCCAATGCGCCACGGAGTCGTCTATTTATTCGTCCCACATAACGTTCAAAGAAATTAAAATAACTAACAAAACAAAAAATACAATATACATACACAAATATATCGGGATGCAGCCACGAAAAAGCATCCAATTAAGTATGATGATATAGCAATGTTGACACAGCCACAGCGCTGTAATTCTGTCGCTGCCTCATATTTCCGAGCATAGATAATTAAATAAAATTACTAATATTACAACAAATCCAATAACAACAATAAGGCAAAGGGTCGGCCATATAGCTCGAAGAACAGACAAAAGATGAGAAGGAAAGATCCGAGTAGCATCCTTGTGCTAGCAAGTGCAGTTTTGGGCGATTCCTACCAGATGGAGCCACGACCTGATGAAACACGCAAGTAGTCAACGGATGTAGGTGGCTCAAGACCGTACTTTTGGCAATCTATGGGTGAAGCCTATGTAGCAGTGACAAGTTCACTGATGGACCTTTGTTAGTGTGGTGAGATGTTATTATACAATAAATTATACTTTTTAAAGAACAAGGGAGCACACAGTTTACCTAATGGTAAGTGGATACTATGACCCATCATCATCATCATTACAGCCCTTCACAAGTCCACTGCTGAACATAGGTCTCCCCAAGAAATGCCACATAGCACGGTGCTGAGCCAGGTCAAGATCACTGGTAACACGCACTGGTTGTACAATCTCGTTCACCTATAAACATCTACATTTATCCTCGATTAAGAATCAAAATGCAGATGTGTTGTTACCCTGTGGACTAAGATGGAATGCCTCGTTCCAGTAAAAGGGTCCTCCCGGTTCCCTACACTCACCATACGCAATACAGCATTAAGCTGCAACTTTACGCTGGTATACCGTGAGAGTGTGGCTCTACCACGTATAAACTATCAAAAACAGAACACTATCGATTTTCCGTTACTACTCATACGTAAGTATGTATGTAATACTGACAATTGTGTCGACAATAAACTCTCGAGGGACGACAATAGGTTCAACAGTATCGATAGCATTTAATTTCAATACTATTGATGCACTTAGAAGCTGACAGTAGTATCTTTTACTAAGTTAGGATCCTATATTTCGGCATCGTTTTTACCTAGACCCATGTAACAACAATCCGTGTTTTTACACAAACATCATCTCAAGCTATCACTTAAACTTAGAACCTATAACATATAAAAGCTGACCTATTGATTTAAGTTTCGATGTATTATTAATTTTATTTATTTTAAGTAAAATAATTGTAATTGCTCAGTATAAAGTAATTGCCATCGCCAAGGAATAATCGATTTTTTTCTATTTCTAATTTACAACAAAATATGGATCAAACGTAAATGAATTAAAGTAAAAATTACACCAGTTCATGTTTGTATGTCAAACAAAAATATTACATAATAAAATACATAAACAAAAATATTAATATTCTAGTCGATTGTAAGTGCCCTTGGCTTAAACAAATACTTACATTAAAGCGTTATTAAAAATAGCTAATATGTAGATAGTAGAAATGTGTTGTCTTTGGCCTTAAGGATGGCTTTTGCGTATAAGGTTTTTGTTGAAGTTTATTTTCAGATGGATTTATTTGCAGATACGTTGTAAACGTTGTGTCTTTAATTATACTGGCTCACTTACCCTTTACTCTGAAAACAGCAGTAGGTGAACAGCTGCTTGGTGACAGAAATACGTAGGAGGATGCCAACCCAAAAGGGCTTCTAGGCTTGCAAATTTGGCAGAACCAGAGGTCCCACATCTGTGACACTGATTCGCGATGCCGGACGAAATATTTTAAGACTGATGTGAAATGGTTATGCTATATTATTTCGGAAGCTATGAGGTCTTCCTAGCTTTCGATAGTCGCCTTTTACGACAATAACGGGATGAAATAAAATAAAAAAGACAGTTAAATATGTGAAGCAGCATCTATTTACACATTTTTTTTATCAGTCAAGTCTATACTCTATAATCTATATTTATGTGGAAGAACCACGCTGCAGCTATATTATGGTTGCAGCACAAACGGGTCTGCTCGACCAGGTAGGACAACACTCGCAGAATACCAACGTAAAACAGCAGCTTAATGCTGCTGTGTTTCGTACGGTGAGTGTCATCAGTCCATCTCCATCTCAGTCCTGAGGGGTTCTTAATTGAGGATAAATGTAGATGTCTATAAGCCACAGTATCCACTTACCAACAGGTGGACTGTCTGCTCGTTTGTCACCCTTATTCTATAAAAAAAATTAAGATTCAACCATTAAAATTATTGTGTTATAGACTATAATGATAAATCAATAATAGAGGCACTCGACGATATTAAAATTCGCATTACTCGTCTCTTACGTCAGTAGTTCAATTGAATATTGGAAGGATTTTTCTTAAAGGATTTTAAACGTTATTAGCAGGCTTCAAAAAAGGAGGTTTTTAATTAGATTGTATGTTCTTTTTTGTATGATATGCGATATTTTTGCCAATTGTGAACCCATTTTAATGATTATCTATACAAATAAATAAAATTGAAGTGTCTGTTTGTAATGTCAAAATAACAGCTTTTTACTACATGCATATGAAAGTATTTACGGTACTTATACAAAAAAACAATTTTTAAAATTTTTGTCTGTCTATCTGTCTGTCTGTCTGTCTGTTTGTTCCGGCTAATCTCCGAAACGGCTGGACCGATTTTGACGGGATTTTCACTGGCATATATCTGATGTTATAAGAAGTAACTTAGGCTACTTTTATTTTAGTAAAATAATTAGGGTTTCCTGCAAAAAAGCACCATGAAATCCAAAAGTTTTATGAAAGTTTTAAATAAATAGGTAGGTAGGTCTTCAGGAGTCCGAGAGATCACCGAAGGATGGAAGATGAAGTTTTTAAACTGTATTCACGTCATTTTAGTAGTTACTTCGAGCTTGTGATATTCCTTAGTCCCGTTAAAAGGGTCAAAAATTTAAACTTTTATTGAAAAGTAGAAAGCCGACTTCAAAGATATATATATATATATATATATACATATATATATATGCATATGAAATCTGGGCTTTATTTATTTTATTTTTTAATTCACAGACATTATTATATTTTTTATAATTCTACGAAGTCGTAAGTTTATTAAAAAATCAACTTTTAACACGATAATAATTTTAACATAAGATGTAATAATATTATTGAAAAACAATTATATTAAATAAACCAACAACGTAGCACGCAGTGATCATACAACTATACAATCGATTTTAACCACGGCAACAACTATGAAAAGTTGTCATTTCTGTAAATACAATAATATGCAGCGCACCAATTTTCGACTATTCCAACAACTTCTGAATAATCAGAAGCTGGCTAAAGTTGGACGCCCTCTTGTTAGTAATCGGATGGTTATATAAGGTATCAATGGAGTGATCTGGTGAAAAAAGACCTTGACCTTCGGGCAAACGACTGTAGATAAAGACCGTAGAATAGGATGGAATAGTGTACTGTGGTGTCTGAGGACAAGACCTACTTTGAGTCAATGAGGCAGCGTAATAAGTAGTACACATTACCGTCAGAGCCGTGGTGGCGCTCGACGCGAGCAACGTGGGTTCGATCCCCACCGCATCATTTTAAGTGCTGATTTACCACGTGCACGGCGCTGAAGAAATTGTTTTCTATTTTAGTTAATCCATGAAAAAGCATTATATAGTAAAAACATTTAAAAAAAATTTTAGGTTAAGGGTGACAAACGAGCACACAGTTCACCTGATGGTAAGTGGTTGCTGTGGCCCATAGACATCTACATCTACCTTCGATTACGAATCAAAATGCACATGCGTTGTCACCCGTGAGGACTAAGATGGAATGCCTCGTTTCCAGTAAAAAGGGTCTCCGGTTCTCTACACTCACCATACAATACAGCAGCGTTAAGCTGCTATTTCACGCTGGTATTCTGTGAGAGCGTGGTCCTCCCCGGTCGAGCCGCCCCATTCGTGCTACAACTATACCAGTAATATAGCTGCAATATGGCTCTACCACGTATAAAATTACATTAATTTAAATACCACGTATTTAAATTAATGTAAAACACAGTTTTAATTATTAAACCTACATCATATTATATCATTCAATATTAACCTGTCCTCATTTCGGCTATCGAGTATTATCGGTTATGTGTGACACAGATTGAGTGGATTTCGGATTAACGTCGGCAACACGACCGCAGCTTTATTAGCAAGCAATTTATAAAAAATTCATAAAACTACAACAAGTTTCGAAGTGGGCGAATATAAAGCACTATTTATCGCGTGTATCGTCGTGGGATGCTCAGGGACTTGACATAGGGCAAACCCAACTTTTAATATTCAGAAAATAATTCGAAAACAATACGTTGTCGAATGGTGGCGGATATCCATCACACCATCTCGTGGATTTATCAGAAACCACGAGGTTCTTTTCCGCACAGTTGTCTGTGTTACGGCTAAAAGCCGAAGTGCGGATACACCTAGGTTTAGCCGGCTACTACTAGGTGCAGCCTATTGCGGTACGTTAAACTTAGGTGTATCATATATAATTTATAAATTAGATAAATGTCTGCGGTTTTGGCGCAACCTAAGCCTACTGTCGCTAATATTACTTGACACGTATATCCGTTTTTTACAAATTTAACAGAACACCTAAATTTAACCAATTACTGCTGGCCGCACCTAGTTCTAGTCGGCTAGAACAAGGTGTAACCACACTTCGGCTTTTAGCCCTAACAGTCTGGATAGACAACCACAGCACAAGATGTTCTATCTTAATATGCCACTAAACGCTGAATTTTTACTTATGATTTAAAGTTACACGAGTTCTAAGAGATTTCAAAGAAACTAATATTTCGACACTGTTGTTGCTTATTTTTGAAAATGTTATGTACGTACAGAAAAAATATAAAATTTAATGAAAATAAAAGGTGTCTATCTGTAATATCGAAATAACTGCCTTATATTGAGCTGAGGGGGTTATTTGAATTTCATTAAGACATGAGCAACCATTTTTTGTTTGTCTGTCTGTCCGGAGTAATCTTCGGAATGGCTGAACCAATTGTAATGAAACTTTACGAACAGATATAGAACAACGCCAAGAGTGATTGAGAGTTTTTTGAATAAAATGAAAACTTGTAAAACTTAATTTCGCCCTACCCAAGCGAAGCCAGGGCGGGTCGCTAGTTATAAAATAACAACAAAACCACAATAAAGATACTTGTAGAATATTCATTAAATGGTTAGAAGAAAAGTTCTCTTTTACAAATTATAAGGTATTCGCCTGTTTTCTTTTTAAATTATTAATTTGACTAACGATCTTGCTTACTTCTTACATCAATCTTACCTGCTGCTTACTAAATGTCTGAAAACTGTCTTATGTAGTGTTCGTGCTAATACGCTAGAGATTCCTGAATTTAGACTGGCTAACATTAAGAAAACTTTTTTGAGTAAATTCATAAAGCTATATAATAAAATCTCTGAAACATAGTGCAAGAGTCTGATATTGTATTTAAAAAAACTTTAGGATATTCTGTTAAAAAGGTCTATTATAAAATAGATCAATTTATTGAGAACAATGATGTGTGGAAATTACTCTCAATCTGCACTTATAACTCTTGGCTAGTGGCTACTGATATATATTGTTTAAATTGACATTTAAAAACAGAAATTGTAGCAAAATTGTAACATGGCATTTATAAAAACTCGAAAGAGTTTCTTGCCAGTTCTTCTTCGAGTAGGTCTTGTTGTGTGGTTTTGACATTCTTATTAGCTTCAAACGAGGCCTAAATTGAATAAAAACTTTTGATTTTGAATTTAAAAAAAAATTGTTAATTTCTTAGATATATACAAGATTACTCACGATATTTATCTTAACCGCCGAAATACAGAACTTAAAATTTTAATTAAAATTTCACTGATGTCGGCCGTGGATCGACCTTAGTCGAGCTCGAGTTAATGCACACTATTTACATCTACAACAATAATTTATAATTAACCAAAACGAAATTCGTGGCGGTGTTAGAGAATCCAATAACCATATCATATCATCCCGTGGTTGTTGTGACAGGCGACAGAGGGAATGAGACAGAAGATAGACGGCAGCATCGTCCTGATTACAGCACGAAATAATAATAAAAAAACCGTGTTTGTCAACCCACCTGCTAAGTGTGGCAATTTTGCCGAATATCCACCATAAAAGACAATCTATGCCTATGTTTAGCAGTGAACTTTTTACAGGCTGTAATGAATGAATTGACGGCTCCGTGTCGTAGTGGCTTAGCAATACATTTCGGCGCTGAGGACCGCGGGTTCGAATCCCGCACGGAACAAGTATTTGTTTGGCCTACAAATATCTGTTCCAGGTCTGGATGTTTGCCCTTGTGAAATTTATGTATGCCGCCTCCGTGATACGGGAGTAAATGCTTATTTGGGTTTTTTTTTTTAAAAACAGAATGAACCAAAACAAAATAAATTATTTAGTATTGTCTAGCAACTTTGCTGATCTCAAACCAAAGTAACCACAATTAAAATCATTATCAGACATCTTGCAGAATAGGTTATGGTTATGGTTTCTGTTTCTGTTTCTGTATGTCCAACATAAGATATTATGCATTTCATACAGTATATAACATTCTGATTAATTTTTGTTACTTGTTGGTTAAGTTAAGTTCAGCTCGGGAGCGCAGTAGCTGAATAGCACTAGAGACCGCGGGTTCGATTCCCCTACGGAGGTAGTATTGGTATGACCTGTTTATTGTTTCCCGTCTTCATGTTGTCCATATGAAATTTATGTATGAGAAATGCCTACGTGCGGTAAATTCATTTTAAGTTACATAATTGTTTTAGACGAGAATGACATAATCTTACACTAATTTTGTATGTTGATCTAAGTCAAGTTAAGTAGAACAAAGAAAATATTCAAGAACATTCTCGACCATAAGTATTCAATGGCCCGGCATCCGAGATAAGAACACAATTACAAAGTTACAAAGGCGTCTTGTGAATATTAAAATTCAAATCTTCCCTGCTCTTTGTTTTAAGTTTCAATTAAAATAGAATTTACTCTTTTTAATGAACATGTACTTGAAAACGAACGTAAAGACTACTGAAGATATTACAGTTCCGTTTAAAATTTTTTTTCGGCCTTACTTAAAAAAATGGACTTCAATTTCAATATCCTGAAAGTTGCTCTCTTTCTTTTCATTTAATGACTTAAGAGAGAGACAGTTACAGAGATAATTAATACTTAAATTAAGTAAATGATTATCAAAGGCTATAAGTGAGACCGTATAGACCGTATACATACAGACTATTTAAAAGTAGGGTGGGTCATTCCAAGCAATATGAGAGTTGAGAAGGAACTTCCATCCATACTTATAGATTTAGCTTGGTTATCAATTTAACTTTTGATTTGCTAGTAATGTGTAATACAAAATTGCTAGGCTCAGCCATCATTACAGTTATTTTTATCCTCGTTTAATCAATCCGTACATGGAAAGGTCATGCTGCAGCTATATTATGACTCAGCTCTCACAGAATACCAGCGTGAAACAGCAGTATCACTGCTTTGTTTGATATGGTGAGTGTAGAGAACCGGAGACCCTCTTTACTGGTAAAGGAGGCATTCTATCTGTATTTTTTTTATTAAACTGAAGTGACAATCGCACTTACAGTCCACCTGATGGTAAGTGGCTACTACTTCACATGGACACCTCAACTGTAAGCAATTTAAAAAAGGAAGGCTACAGATGCGTTGTCAGTTGTCACCCATGAGGACTAATTGATTTATTTTTAGTTTAATTAAAACGGTAAAAGCAATTACATTAATGAAAGACAACATAAGATGGTATGCCTCAAAGCCTATAATTATAATGGCTTTCATAACCTTCAGCCCATACAGCACAGCTGTAAAAGCACTGTTACTTAGGGGCAGAAACAGGTAAAGTGGTGGTACCAATCCAGACGAACTCCTACACAGAAAAGGCGTCCTACCACCTAGATCTTAGTCCTCAGGGGTGACAACGCATATACATTTGAATTTTAATGGAGGATAAATGTAGATGTCTATGGGCCACAGCATCCATTTACCATCAGGTGAACTGTGTGCTCGTTTTCCATGCCAATTCCATAATAATTCAGTATAATAAAATTACATATTCTTATAATTAGATTAAAAACAAATATGATTTTATTGTTATTAAATATAAGCTATGAAAGAGCGGTGTCTTCTAGTAAAGGCATTTATATGATTAAAAAAAATACTCCAGTCATTAGTTATAAGTAAGTCCTGTTTTTAGATTTTTTCCTATGTTGTTTGTGATTCCAAAGTGTCTCGAAATGATTCGTTCAAATATACCTGTGTTTACGTAAATAAAGATATTTTATTTATTTATTTAATATTTGGGTTACAGGCAGTGAAAATATCACATTAGTTACTTAAAAATTATAATTCCAGTAGACAGTTAACGAAAAGAAGGAAAACATGAACTATTTGATTACTTAACATTTAAAATTAAACATATCAAAAATTATAGTTTAATATTAGTTCATTGTTTTTAAAATATATTCCTTAAAGGTTTATATTGTGTACTGAAATGGGTCAACATCACTGAAAATACTATTATAAGATTCGCATGCGTGATATATAAAGGTATTATTACCTGCATATTTCGTTTTATGTTAGATACATCAATTAAAACTTTTCTCCGAGAACTCAATCGAGAGCACTTAATTGAAATTGCTTGTAATAGGCGAATCAACGCGGTTATTAACTAATTTATACAATAATAGTTAGTCTCTCCATAAGCGACGAACAGACAAAGGAATAATGTTGCCAGGTTGCTCTTGGAATATTTATAACTTAAATGCTTCCGGAATTTTTTGTTCATTGACTCTATTTTGGTTATGTAGTTATGGTATTGAGGATTCTAAACTACAGAGGCATATTCTAGAATAGATCTTACTAATGAATTATATAATAGTACCAGGGTAGAGTCCAGCTTAAAATCTCGAGAAGTTGGGAGAACAAAGCCTAGCATGCGATGTGCATGGTAAGTGATGTGATTAATATGCGAGATAAATGTTGATTTACTGTCTACTTGTACACCCTGATCCCTCACTTCGAAAGTTCGATTAATAATATTAAGTAACAAAACCGTATTGTAAGGCAACCCAATTTACTTTTCTGGAAAAAGTTTTATTGTATTGAATTGTCACTACAGTAAGAATTAAGTCGATCTAAATAATTTTGTAAAAGAACACAGTCCGAGGCTGATTTAATAATTTTAATAATTTTCATGTCATTTGCGCAAAAGTAGTATTTCAGAATTATGGGATGCTGTCTTAATATTATCATTAATAAATAAATTAAATAGAAGAGGACTGAAATGGAAGCCCTAAGGGACGCCTAAAGTAACAGGGATGAATGACGAGCAATAACCTGTAATTGCAACAGCCGGACTTCGTTTGCGTAGATAAGATTCTATCCATCGTAGAAGGTCACAGTGTATTACCAATTACTTTAGGTTTATTAATTAGGATGGAGTGAGAAATTTTGTCAAATATTTTTGAATATTCTGTATACAAAACATCGACCTGGATAGCCTTGATCCATTGTTGCTAGAGCAACACTGTGCACATCGACAGGGTTAAACCTATGTGAGTTTCACATAAGTTTAACTCTGTCATCTTTTGTTACAAATCCATGCTGCTGTTCAATGATAATGGGCCCCAAAATAGGGAAAATATTGTCATATATAATTTTCTGAAACATTTTGGCATTTAGTTTTAATATAATTATATTGATTATATTATACACACACACGCACGCACGCACGCACGCACGCACGCACGCACGCACGCACGCACGCACGCACGCACGCACGCACGCACGCACGCACGCACGCACGAACGAACGCACGCACGCACGCACGCACGCACGAACGAACGCACGCACGCACGCACGCACGCACGCACGCACGCACGCACGCACGCACGCACGCACACACACACACACACAATTTTTGTTACAGTGCCAACCAGTGCCAACATTACATTCATTTTTCATTTTTTATTACTCTATTTTTAGGGAAGGAAAACTAGCCCCTGAAATACAGGTATAATATACTAGTTTGGGGCTGTTGACCACTGTAAAATTTTGTGCATGTAATATGTTTGTCAATAAAGATTATTATCATTATTATTATTATAGGTTGGTAGTTTTAAATTTTATGTCTGTCATTATTTTATAGAGACAGAATTTACATAGGTTTTTTTTTTCACACTTCAAGCATTTTACCGGTTGAGCCTCGAAATTATAACACATTTTCAAAATATTGCTGGTCCAGAACCTTTCGGAATATCTAATTTTCTAAGATAACTCTTAATTTGTTCAACTGAAAATGAGTTTATTTTATTTTATTTTAGTATGTGAATTTGTTTATATGTATACAATATGTAAAAAAACCCTGTCCGATTCCTTTATTCATCTATACATATAAATAAAATTGAAGTGTTTGTCTGTAATATCGAAATAACTAGCTTATTCTGAGCTGTGGGGAATATTTGTATGGCATTAAGACATGAATCACCATTTTAAAAAATTTTGTCTGTCTGTGCGGGCTAATGTTCGAAATGACTGAACCGATAGTATTGAAACTTCACTAACAAATAGTGAGCAATATCAGAAGTTACCTAGGCTATATATAATTATCTGAAAAAAAAATGGAGCTTTTCTTTTAAAAACGTTTTTTTTTAAATAAATAGGCTTTGATTACTTTAAATCTTAACTCTTTCGCTGTCCCGTGCACTACATATAGGTCATTGCTATTGTCTTTCTATTGTGTCTGAAAACCGGACAGTGAAAGTATTAATAACACTACATTAATAGACCCTACCCAGTCAAAGCCAGGGCGGGTCGCTAATTAATAATAATATTGATGTTTTAATTTTTCTTGGTAATGTAATTGCGGTACTTATGGGTCTATATTTGTGATTTAATATATTTTTATGATTTATTTTATAAGTGATTTTTTAACATATCTATATACATATAAACAAAATTGAATTGTCTGTCTGTAATATTGAAATAACTCGCATCTATTAACCTCAGAGGGTTATTTGCATGCTATTAAGACATAAATAACCATTTTTTAAACTTTGTCTGTCTGTCTGTCCGGGCTAATCTTCGGAATGACTGAACCGATTCTAATGAAACTTTACGAACAGATAGAGAGTAATACTAGGAAGGATCTAGGCTATATTTTATGGAAAAAATTAGAAGATTATTTGTTTAATAATAATTATAATTGATAAAATAAATAGTCTTTAATTATCTTAAATCTAAATAACGCAACATTAATAGATCCTATCCAGGCGAAGCCGGGGTAAATCGCTAGTTGTATATATTAAAGGTATTCATTTAATGTATTATTTTGATATGGTGTGTGCTTATACTGTACTGTAAGTATGTATATTTTTTTATTTAAATTTTCCTAGTTCCCTGTATCCGTCTTCGTAGTGTTATCAATGCCCCTACAGCGCTTGTAAATATATATTAGTTTTGTAGCAATTTCTAGCTGCAATTGTTCGTCATCGTATCGAGCAACGCAGTGCAATGATGCTAAGCCTATAACCTCAACGTTGCTTCACGTTTATGAACTAAATTTCTAGGCGGTACAGTTGAAGCAACATTGCCGGAACATACTCTACAAGGTGTAACACAATAACGTAGCAGAAAAAGTATCGTCGGCAGTATTGCTGAGCTATAGTTCTTAGCAAAATTTCTAACAAGATGCAATTTTATAGCCTGCTTTACGAGCCTTCTAAAGCTTATAATCTACTGGTAATATTAAGTTAGTTATTAAATTTTTTGTTTCTATGTACATATAATGTAATATCCTTTGTTATTTTTATCTTTACAATAATCTAAATTTCTAAATAAATACACGACCTTCAACGATTTTTCTTGCGTTTACGTTGATTTAAACTATAAGAAATAAAGACTAAGTTATTTGTGCGGTTAGTTTTAAAGTCTGTACTAAAAAATAAACGCACTAATAACTTTGTCAACACCGAAAATTGTAGTCAAAGTTAAATATTTTTATTAAAATTTGGTTTTTACAAAGCACTTTTTGAAACCCCCATAACTCAATTAGGTACCTATTAGACCTAAACACTTGTAATTTTACATAACTAATAGGGACCCCTTGAACCTCTATAGTGCCGGTGTAAGAATATCCACTTCCCCATATCCTCCCACAAGGGCTGTAATAATGCTGATAATGTTGATAATGATGACAATGTGATCCATTGTTACAACTTTTCCTATTTGACCTAAACCGGCTCACCTCCCTCAACGACGGCTAACTGACGGCTCCGTGGCGCAGTGGCTTAGCAATGGTTGCGGCGCTGAGGGCCGCGGGTTCGAATCCCGCACGGAACAAGTATTTGTATGGCCTACAAATAATTGTTCCGGGTCTGGATGTTTTCCTTGTGAAATTTATGTATGTAAACTGCCCCCGATACGATGATATTAATTCTTCATCATCAGCATCAGCCTGTAAGTCCACTACTCGAAGACATGGGCTGCTCCAATTTTAGGGAGGATTTGCCTTAATCGCCACGCTTGGCAGGCGAATTGATGATCCCGGCGATCATATGCGCATTATACGTTTCGCGTAAACAAGAAGGTAATACCGCCATCTATTGGTAATAATGTTGAAATTGAATTACGGTCACGGCGGCAGGTCTCAACGAAGATTAGCCATCTGCGCAGGACAGGATTACAGTGACCTAGTGTTTGCGCAAACACAAGTGCCACTCTCTATTCTTTTTCTCACTCTCATAGTTCAATGGAACGATTATTTTACACGTCGGAGAGAGATCAGGTGCCAACCGACCAATAGATCAACGGCTTTATGTGCTTTCCGAGGCACGGGAGTGAAACACCGCCCACTTTCTGACTATGGGCTGCTACTGAGAACTTTTTATCAAAGAACTGGATTTTTGCCAAAGTTACCACGCTTGACAGAAGGGTTGGTAACCGCAGTTTTTTTTTATTTTGCGTTGTTATCAGGAAGATGCTGCTGCCCGTTTCCTATTTCAGTTTCCCTCTGTCGCCTCTTACGACACCCACGGGAAGTTATGTGACTGTGATAGTGGATATTCTTATACGGTAAATCGTCCTAGGATTATTGATATTTTTTATTATATATATTTATATAGATTATTGACAAAAACATATTGGGAGCCTAGACGCCTGTATTTGCATACTTTAGCTTTTTCAGCCGCTTCACAAGCCGCACCAGCTCTGTTGTTGGTTCCATGTAGATGGGAAGGGGCCAGCGTGTCTGAACAGGTTGCATCCCATACCAGCACCCGGCCCATCTTCCATGGAATCAAACTCATACCGTCCGGTCTCTTGCTATCGTCTCTTGCAATACCAGACGGCTCAAGTAGACTTGGCACGTTGACGGTGGCAAGGGACCGGCGTATGATATCGTTAAGTGCTGCATGTCTCGAGAAGCGGCCGGCACTTTTTTGGCATGACAGTCCGTGATGTAATAGCTTGTCGACGTCACTGCCACACAGACATTTATGAGGAGCGCAGACCGGAACCCCAAGCCGTAGACAGGTTGCGATTCGGAGCGTGTCAGGCTCAAGAAATGTTCCTGTATTTGACGATGGGTACGCGTGAAGCCAGTAGCCGGCCTCATGCGTACCCACGGCCAAAAGCCTAGCACGCGCCGAACCTGTACTAAAGCTCAAAATATTGTCATAAGTCAATTTGTAGTTTATGTCGTCCCAGCTCCTCTGTGAATTTGGAGAAACTGGAAAATTTTGACCTGGGCATGCAATTAAGAAAGCGTTTCTAGATTCTTCCAGGCCAGCAATCTCAAAGTTTGAAGGGGATGCCCTTAAAATTTTACTTATGAGATTTGATGAACTATGGACAGAAGATAGGAAGGCTGGTAAAGAGACACTGGAAATTTTGCGAATCCCTAAACCACCATAACGGATGGGTAGGGATGCTTGGGTCCAAGATTGCTCGTTCAAGTGCATATTAAGAATCGATTCTAAATTAATTTTGATTAAGTTGTCTACTTGTGTCAAGAGATCTGGGTGATTCCAAAAGGAGCAGCAACGGAGCACATACGTAAATTTTGGGACGAAAAGACAGAATTTTAAGATGCAAAGTGCATAATGTGGACTAATTTCAAGGAGATGGTCAGCAGAATTTTGAAATTTAGTAATTGAATTATTAATATATTCAGAAATAGATTCATTAAAATTGGAGAACCTAAAAGGTAAAGGGACTATTTTAATATTTGGAGCCAAAATATTAAATTTTTGTTTTACGTCATTTAAATTTAAATTGCAGTTATTTATAAAAAGTTCACATTTGCTAAAATTAAGCTCCAAACCAATGGCTTCAAATTTATTTTTGATTAAAAAAAGGTCCGAAAACGCAGTATACACATCACCTCCTAGCGTTCCGTCGTCCAAATACCAGACGTTGAATTTAGAATTAAAATTTTTGACTATCGGATTTATAGCCAAACTAAAAATTGCTGGCCCAAGGGGATCACCTTGTTGACAACCTACTTCCGAGAACAGTTTATTAGAACGATATAACAATTTTGTTGGGTCAGCGTAACTGAGAAGAAGATAATTGTATATTTCCAGTATATGTTGTTTTATTTCCGTCAGCAGGGTATTCCTATTTACCGAATTCAATGCATTTTTGACACCAATTTTGAGCAACACGTCAGGATGTCCGTAAGTTAGGAAAGAGCGTAGGGCATGGACGGCTGCCTCACACCCTCCTTTTACACCGAAGCCTTCGAGTACGGATTCGAATTCCGAATTTAATTTTGGTAAAATATGTCGAACAGCAATTTTGGAGGCCAGGCGTCGTAGTGTTGATCCAACAGCAATTGGTCTCACCCCTCCGTCCTTTTTGGTGAGGGCAATGAGGTTTGCGCCGAAAAGAATGGGAACAATTTCTGGATTGACATTACCGGAATACATAAAGTTGATTAATTTAGTGATCGAATTTACAAGTTGCTGGCCCGCATCACCCACAGAATGCGATGTTAAGTCTTTCAAATGTTGGGGTGAGATTCCATCCAAACCTGCAGCCGAACCTGGTTTAAAAGATAAAATGGCATCCGTAACATCTTTGTTTTGAATTTGAAGGCATGCTTGCCCTGCTGTTGGTCGGTCGAGAAAATATGGGTTTATTGGAGCTGGAGGATGTTTTCTTCATAAGGCCTGAAGGGTGTCAGGGGTATCTGGTGATAGCACATCGTTGGAGAACAAAAGGCGAGCGGCACCTTTGAGATCTCCGTCACAGATTTTGTTTTCGATGAGTTTGTTGCGATTACGAGAGGCATCATGTTTGATTACAGGTGCGGGAGAAGGTGAGGAGCTAACAGCACAGTTATTTTTAATCTTTTGTGTCAAAGATAAATTTGGTTCATCACTTTTTATTATGAGTAGTGTGCTGTATGAAAATAAAAATAGGTTCTGCCAGTCTTGAGTACAATTGCTTATGTAACATTTCTGGATTAATTGTGACAAATGTATAGCAACGGTTATTCGAGCTCCTCGAGGGATTCTTTTAACTACCGGTATACTATTTTTCAAATGGCTAAGATATGTGTGGCAAGGAGTTGGATCGTTGGCTACATAAGTAGGCGCACTCGGAATAATGGGGTGGATGTCTAAAGGTGAACTGTTTTGGCTAATACATTTCCTGTGAGTTTTTGTAGTGTGTATGTTTAGGCCTTTCAAAGATTTAAATGACTTGTTGCACGGTGTACATGTATGGGTCGAGTTCGACGTGCCATGACAAGATTGGGTCACGGACTGCATTCACAACAGTTAAATGCAATCACAAAAAAGAATAACATAAAACAAATTTAAAAACACAATAAAGTAACTTAAAAATTACACTGAAAATATAAAAAAGTCAAAGTCAAAATATGACGGCTGCTTGTTTTGGTAACAAGACGCATGCGTCGTTACGTAAGTGCGTCACAGGATGGTCTTGCAATTGGACGCTGCAGTGAAAGAGATCTAGAGACTCATGTCGTCGCTAGGACAACCGATGGCGGTCTTAGCAACCGTGTCTTGAAATTATCACACGCGGATTAGAAGTTTTTAAAGACTGAACAGGCACTGTGGTGGGAGCAACAATAAAATCCCCATGCGCACATATGAAAAATATCTTGATAAATTTTTATATGCAGGTCTGAGCCGTCAGGAAATTAAACTGGCTTAAAAATAAATATTTTAAGAGACCTGAGCCTGCTTGTCACTTGGACATATTATTATTTATTTCAATTATATTGTTAAGTATATTATTAAGTAGTCTATCATTTCGTGAAATGGTGTGGTCATTTCATGATATTTAATACTGTTTGTTGACCATGTCATGATATAAGCTTGACCAAATCAATGAATAGAAATCGTTTGAAGATATTAATATCTAAACACAACGTTGCTATTTCATGATATGGTCATATGGCGATATCATTAAATCGTTTTTCACCGCTAGCGGCGCTGATAGCGTATTTTTTTAACAGAAACAGAACTTTTAACAGAATTGGCATCACTTTATGCCTTATAGATATAATAAATAAATGTTCGCTTCTATCGCTGATATTATTAGATAGTATAGTTTTGGCTTTCATTATTTCATCTAATAATAGCGCTATCTACTTACTTCTAAATAAACTAAAATGGTAAGTCACTGATAAAATTAAATAATAGAATGCTGTCGATTTACTTTCGTCGATTTTAATAATGAAGTGTCGATTACCACGTTCTCGGCGGTGAAGGAAAACCTGCATATCTGATAAGTTTCCCAGTTGAGGTCATCCCGCGTTGGAATCAGCGCAGCGAACACTTTTTTGGCCAAAAAGTCTCTGCGGCCTGTGCCCAGTAGTAACATTTATGTAAGCTGCTACTTTTTTTACTTTTGATGGGGTAATATATACAGTTTTTATTTCATTCATATTTTCGGGTATGTTACTTTTTGTTTTCACTCTACCGTAAATATTAAGAGTTGCAAAGATGAGTAGTACTCATTATCGTCAGCCTATCTAAAGTCCACTGAAATGAACATAGGCCTCCCCCATAAGTTGTCAAGTAGCTGGATATTTGCTATAGTTGTCACGCTTGGTAGGCGCGTTGGCCATCGCAGCTATTATTATTTTGATCTGTTGTCAGAGAGATAATGCTGCCCATCTGCTGTTTGTTTTCCTATGTCGCTTCTTACGACGGAACGATATAACGATATAGTTGTAGCACGAATGGGTCGGCTCGACCGGGGAAGGACCACGCTCTCACAGAATACCAGCGTAAAATAGCAGCTTAACGCTGCTGTGTTTCGTATGGTGAGTGTAGAGAACCGGAGACCCTTTTTACTGGAAAAGAGGCATTCCATCTTAGTCCTCCCGGGTGACAACGCATCTGCATTTTGATTCTTAATGAGGATAGATGTAGATGTCTATGGGCCACAGCAACCACTTACCATCAGGTGGACTGTGTGCTCGTTTGTCACCCGATCCTATAAAAAAAAAAAAAAAACAACAAGGCGAACATTTTTCTACTCCCGTTCATGAGTGTAGTGCTTCCCACGTTCACTGTGAATAAAATTTATAAGGAATAAAACTCATGTTTAATTTTAACTTTATTTTAAATATTTTTTTAAATCCGTAACATTAGTTTTATTCATCATTATAGAACTGCATTTATGAAATTTTGAAGTCTACTCGAACATAAAAAAAATTCTACATCTATTTAATATTGCCAATCAATATTAAATAGGACCAATAATATGAATAAAATATCTCCAATAAACATTATACCGTAAATTGATAGAAGACCATGAAATTCATCATTATTTTGTTAAAACTAAATTAACTTTAATTATGAATGAATGTAAAGAGTAAAATGTAAATAGTAATAATAAATTTTGATTCCAAGACAATTTTTCTTTCTTATAGATACATCGGAATACTCGCCCGATATAAAAAATAGTAGGTGTTTCTAGACATATATATTCGCGTGTTCCTGTAGCATATTATATCTATGTCTGAATTATATCTTTACCAATCATCTACGTCTAATAGTCTTTTAGAATTTAAAAAAAATCTTTGACAGACATAGAGACACAGACACTGAGGTGACTCTAAAAGTGACCGAATTTTGCTAAATTTGGCACGGAACAGCATTTAATGATGTTCCTAAATTCAAGCTCACGCGAGCGAAGCCGCGGGTAAAAAGCTAGTGAATCAATAAATCCGAAGCTCGGCCGCCCAGTTACTTATATACCGGGTGTTTGTGAAACGCTCCCGAAAACGAAGACAGATGATAGTACTAAGGATACCTATGATGATAGGGTCACAAAGAAATTCGATTCCGAATAATCATGAAAATACTTAAACATAAAATGAGCAGTGAAACTTAAAAAAGAAAATCAGCTGACAATAGGGTCAATATCCTCGCGGGCGCCGAACTCGTTATCTAGATCGGTACGAAACAATGCATTAGGTATACTACTCACTCTACCCTTCCCTTTCACACACACGCTGCCTCGTGTCGCCTCGCGCTGTGGAATTTACACATTCTTCAAGGACGTTACCTCCGTGCGCATTTGTTTTGGCTATAATTTTAGTTTTTGAGACAGTTCCATGTTGACTATCACGAGCGACAGTTCAAGTTCAGTTGTTTTGTTTATTAAATTATTGTCGTTATTACTTGTTATTTATTACTTAATGATATTGTTCTTGTTGTTACATTTTGTGTTTTTTGTACGTTTATAGTGCTCGTGAATACGGCAACATGCTAATGTGCCTTGGAGAATCTCATAAGGCCACGGAGGATCGGTAAGCTGTTTCATAATAAATTTTTTAAATAACTTAGTACTGAACTGATCTGAAAAGATACATAACTGAATACATCAGAATAATAAACATACCTACACAATGGATAAAAAAGCATGATTCTAACCTTGTTAACATTTTATTTAAGTATTTTTTTCATTAGCGGGGAATCGAACCAGTTATTTGGTTTATTTAACCTGTGAATTCGAATTAAAGTGGCTACGTAGAGACAAGCACAGTGGCAAAAGGTTAAGTAGATAGGTTAGGTACGAGATTTAGACAAGTGTTGTAAATTATTAGGTATTGTGGTACCATCGCTAGTTGCGGGCCGCGCGAATTCGGCGTTCGCGCGTACATTGACCCCTAGTCAGCTGATTGTAATTCAGTAATTCCACTGCTGGTTTTATTTTTAAGTATTTCATGATTTTTAAATGAAATTAACATTTTATTTAACTATACTAACACGATGGAGCGTGAATAAAGCTAATAAAACGTTGTGAAAAGATGATTTTTTTTTCATCAGGATCGATTTTATATTTCACCCATCATCAAAGATATAGTTAGTACTGTCGTCTGTCTTCGTTTTCGGGAGCGTTTCAAAAATACCCTGTATTTGTATAAACAGTAACGTATCTTATTGGGCCAATTAAATGTAATATTAGTCGACTAAAATAAACAATAAAAAATTTAATAGAGCTGTCTAATGATTACAAATAAACTTCGTTTTGTATTTTTTTAATTTCATTGTAAATATTAAAATAGAAATTTATAGAAAATTTAAATCGGAGTTCAAAATAATAAAATTTAAAAAGAACAATTAAACTGTACATAACTAAAGTCAGTATTCGGAAACAATAAACTCACTCCACAATTTAAAAATGTGTGCAGTATACTATGGACTAGACTCTTTTGCATTGTGAAGAATACCGGTATAAGTACCATTTCAGCCAACGTATTGTCAGCGATTGCGATTGCAAATTTCATTTTTGAACTTTAGCTGTATAAGCATACTGGCCGAGAACAAACTGCATGCTAAAAGAATTGGTAAAAAAAAGGAAAAGAAGAAAAAGAAAAAAGAACGACGGCCGCTATCGATTTCGTGCATGCTCGTTGCATCGTTTTTAAATAAAACAAACTCAATATTGTTTTACTTTTTAATAAACGCTATTTTTGGATATTAACCATTTTGTTTGTTTGTAGTTTTACTGAAGTCCTCACATGTATTAACTGTATTTTTTGTGAGACAAGGCGTTATGTGCTACAGGCAGTAAGTAAATTCTTCGTCTGTCTTATACCGTATGTGTCGTAAGGGCTTGGACCCTTGAGTGAGAAATTTTATAGCCTCGGTAGACGGCGGTATAGCTAAGGCAACGTCAAACGTACGAAATGCCTGGTACTACCTGCATGTCTCATCCTTTTGTTGTTGGCCGCCCTAAATTGCGCTTTTCTTTATAAGATTAGGGTGAGGGTAGCGTTTCGTTGTGTAGATTATCTCTAATGTTTCTTGAAGTTTATATGATACAGTATTTAATGTTCAGTTTCTTAGGCATGATATTTTAAAAAGTAAGCTCATCTGATAAATGTTTTATACTAACTCATTATTATTTAAGACTAGGGATCCGGCGCAGCTTGATGGCTATATTTAGATTAAAGATAACATCAAATGTCATTTACTTTATCAATTTTTCAATTACTCAAAAACAAACTTTCAAGTTTATTGGATAAAATATAGCCCTTCTTGATCACTTCTGGCATTGCGGTTCAGCCATTTCGAAAAGCAAGCAGCAAGCAAGACAGACAAACAAAAATTTAAAAATATTTACACATGTCTTAATGGCATGCAGATAAAAGGCAGTTATTTCGATATTACAGACTAACACTTCAATTTTATTTATATGCGTAGATGACACTTAATCCCACTCAATACAGAAAGTCGAGATTTTTCTTCCAATTTACATACAACCTGTACGTGTGTGTTTATTTTTATACGGAAAAAGTAAAATACACCTTTACAGCCCCATGCTCGTTTGCCTCCTCTTTCCTTTTCCATAAAAAAACCTAAATTTCCTCTAGGTCTTGTAAATTTTTAACTTCCCGCTTTGAAAATTAATAATTTCCAAAGTAGGATGTTATAGATTTCGGTCCGATATTGAGAATGCGAGTTTTTATCTGATCTCCACGTTTTGAGGTCCTAGGAAGCCGTTCCGACTATTCCCGGTTGGACGTCCGGCCGTGTGTGTGTGTGTGTGTGTGTGTGTGTGTGTGTGTGTGTGTGTGTGCGTGCGTGCGTACGTGCGTGCGTGCGTGCGTGCGGGCGTGCGTGCGTACGTGCGTGCGTGCGTGTGTGTGTGTGTGTGTGTGTATGTAAAAAAAATTTTGCGTACGATATCTTTAGAACGAATCAACCGATCGACATGGGCGACACGGCGTTCGAAAGTGTTCATTGAGACTTCGATCGAGACGTTTCAAAGAATTTCAAAAAATAAAAACCAAAAAAAAAATTAAATAGATTTTCGAGCGTTACGCTCGAAAATAAGCGGGAAGTTCCAGAGATGGCCTGCAGTGTCAGCCGTTTTACAGATTTTTTTTCTTGACAAGTGGAACAATAAAGAGTGCAGTCGACACTTGATAGCAAAAAGATATCTAATCACCTGACTTATATAATTAATCTTTGTATTTGTGCTGGCATATATCCAGATGCCTTAAAAACCTCTATAATAAAACTATTATTTAAGAAAAAAATAGAGAGTTAATTGAAAACTATATACCAATTTCACTCATTCCATAATTTCAAAATAATTGAAAAGTACATATACAATAAACTATATAAATATGTAGAAAACATAACATATTGTGTGAGGAACAGAAAGGATTTAGGCAGCGTAAAACAATAAATATGGCAATATACGACTTTGTACACAATATTGTTAATAATATGGACAAAGAACACCAGTTTGTGCCATATTTTGTGATATGACCCAAGCGTTTGACTATGTCCACTACCCTACCCTCTTATATAAACTACACGCCTATGGCATCAGGGTAATGTACTTAACCTTATAGAATCTTATCTAACAATAGAAAACAAATAACTGAAATTAAGAATTTTAATGAGGTTAATAAATACGAAGAGACATTCCGATCATCGGAACGTAAAGTCAGCTTTGAGTTCCGCAAGGAGTGTACTGGGACCGTTACTATTTATTTTATATATTAATGACCTACCTAAATACACAGAACAACCTTTACGCTATTTGCAGATGACAGCACCATAACAATACCTTGTAAAAATATTAATACGTACGAATATGACATAAACAATTTCTAAAACAATTATAAAATGGCTAGATCACAATAATTTAATAATAAATTTAAGCAAAACAAAGGTTATACATTTCAGTCAACGCAAACACGATAATAGTAAACTCATAATACAATATAATAACTATAACATTGCCGAAGTCGAAAGCACGAGATTTTGGGGTTGAAATTGATGAAAATTGAATTGGAAATCGCACATTAGGAATCTTTGTAAAAATATAAGTAAGTCTGCTTATGCTCTAGGCATATTGTCAACTATAATTTGTACGGATGGACTCCTTACTGCGTATTATGGTACGGTAGAAACATACCTACGATATGGTGTAATATTTTGGGGTAACTCTTGCGAAAAGGAAAGGTATTCACGGCCCAAAAGGTGTATACGCTCCATGTTTAAGATGAAGAGTACTGATAGTTGCAAGCCATATTTTAAACAATATAAAATATTAACTGTACCTTGTATATATATATTAGAGATGGCAGTCTTTGTAAAGTCGAACCAGAACCGTTTTAAGTGCCTAGCAGACCTTGCCCCAAGAAACAGACGCGACAATAGTAGAGTTTACATTCCTAAGGGAAAACAGCACTAATACGCAATAGTGTCTGCTGTATGGGGCCAGCTATTTACAACAATTACCCAAGTGTTGGAGGATCTCAACACTTCATTATTTAAGACAAGGCTACGAAACTTTTAGCAGACAAGGTGTACTATAATATTAATGAATTTTAATGGACAAAATGTTATGTTAAAATTTGTACGTTTGTCACATGGATATTTATTTATAAATTGTATTATTATTAATGTAATTAGTTTGACGATGGCTTATAATAATTAAATAATAGTGATAATAATGTACCGATTGACTTATTAGACTTATATGTAATTTGAAGAGACCTTATTTTTTTATTTTTGTTAATCTAATGTGATATTGTGTTATGAATGACATATCTACGTAAATTGATAAAATAATTAATTAATTCATATTTTTTGCATGCCTTCTGGTAAAATATGGTGGAATCTATACTATATATTTGTCATAAATAACAATGTACTATTAACAGACTGCAACTGTAATTAGAAAACAGTTGCAGTCTGTTAATACTAAAGTTTGCGTATTAACAGGCTGCAACTGTTTTCTAATTACAGTTGCAGTCTGTTAATAGTACATTGTTATTTATTGCAATTGTCACTACTTACTTACAAGTAACAGATGTGATAGTTCTATTAAACAGTTCAATATATTAAAAGAATAATCTCCTAAAGAATTTGAAAAATTTATAACTTTATTTTATTTTTAAGTAAATTGCGGAAATCTTTTGTTAATTATTGAATGGAGAGTTGCAGTTGATGCCGGCGCATATTTATCTTTATGAGGGTTGCTCTGAAAATTAGTACTGCTGCAATACTGCGGTGGCATACGCTGATCCGGAACCCAATTTCATCATCACATCACTAACAGAGAGTTATTTTTTGTCTTTATTTAATATTTATTTATCGCAACTTTTATTATGAAGTTAATTTTCTATTTATTTCAAAAAGTATATTGTGTATTGAACATGGAATGAACGTAGATAAGCCAAAGGTCATATTTATCATATGTATATATAGTGTAATGTCCAGGTCAAACCTATGTCGCTAGTTGTCGACGACTATGTTAAATTATAGTTTAACCAGAAGCAGGCGTCCCGTGTTCACATTCGCTCCGGCAAGAGACGAACTAGGCATGCGCACACCGAAAGGATACCTTCGGGTAAGGAGCGATGTTACGTGGGGCGAGCGGGTACATCGACACGTGTTCGCAGGCGCGTGCTCGCTTCAATTATACCTATCCGGGCATTTTGCAGCGCTCCACAGTGACAAAACGTCTCGCGAAAACGCCTGACTTTATTTTATACTGAACCGGCTTAATGTGGAAAGCTTTAAACAAATTGTTCAGCACTTCCTGCACTTCTGCTATTGCGGCATAGTAGGAACGAGGACTAAGGGTTACTAGTAGGATATGGCAATAGAAACGTAGTGGCAGTAACATAAAATCTATTGTTTATTTAAAAAATACCCATACAATTAAATGGTATATTTGCTATCAAAGAAAAAAATAGTAGATTAAAATAAATAAATTAAAATTTATTATTGTAAACAAAGCATCGGTTTTGAGTATCATTAACTCGATATAGGGTATCAAAACCCAAACTATCAATGCCTACACGGTATCGAAACTTGAACTCTAGTGAAGTTTTGCAAGTAGGTAATTTAAATAATAACTATGCAACTATCCCGTGTAGTGGCGATGTATGAATATCCACTACCCCATATCGTCCCGTGGGTGTCGTAAGAGGTGACAAAGGGAAAATACCAGGAGATGGTCTGCAGTGTCTTACTAATAACAAATAGAAAAAACTGCGGTGGCCAACCCGCTTGCCAAGTTTGGCAAATATCCCACTTATGAGGCAATTTATGGGAGGCCTATGATTTTCATAGGTTGTAGTGGATAGATACCATTGTCATATATTGTAAATATTATCGGCAATAATATTTACGCGGTAAAATAAAATAACAGACATAAAAAAATAAAAAAAAATCACAGAACCAACACTATTCAATCGCTGAATAGAAAAACATAAATCACAGAACGCCTGAAAGCGCTGACTAAATTGATACCTATTCAGCTTAAAAGCTTTTCCTGATAGCGAAACGATCGATTCGACGATCCCATTGCAAAAACAATTGTGTATTGTATATGTTAAGTGCCAGCAGCGTTGAATCCACCAAATCCACCTGCCAAGAGTGACGGTTAAACAAATTATCCTTGCAACCTGAGAGGCCCATCAGTGGACTTTTGTGGGCTGATGATGATGATATCTTTGGAACTCCTTGCACGATGACATCAGAAAAGCACCCAATGTGTATGCTTTTTAAACGACTTCGAAAAAAGGAGGAGGTACTCAATTCGACTGTATTTTTTACGTGTGTTACCCAGGAACTTTTTCCTAGGTGACTAATTTCATCAAGATCTAACCAGTAGTTTTGAGTTATCCTTAATAATGCGTATTTAATTGACTTCGACTACATTGATGATGTTCTCATTTTATTTATATTGAAGTCAGTTGTACATTTTTTTTTATTTTACCAATTGTAAAAAGTTGATTTGTAATCATCTATTAAAGACAACGCTTCTTACATGATTCATTCATGTCATATGTATTGCTAAACAGACGTTTATATTCATAGTTATTTGTATGTACCTACTAATTATGTGTGTGTATAAATATATATGTATGTATAGGTTATATTTGTATAGTTTATTTATTAGTAAAATGTATATATATTACGTAGTTAATTATCATTTTTGTTTTGTTTTTGGAGTTTATTGGAGTTTACTACTTAAGAATCCATTTTCATATATAAGCCCGGGGCATGAAAATTTATGAGGAGTAAAATCAAACGTTACGTCATGCGTTACGTCATGTATTCATGTTTTCATTACTATAACTATGTAATGTATTTTAACGAATTTAATGATATAATTAATATAAATAAGTGTATCATGCATGCTTTCATTAATATAAAAAATGCGTTCATTTACCCTCATTTACTAATCTATATATTTTATAACCGTTCGAAGGAGTAAACTCCAGTCGTGCGTCGGAGCTGACACACACACACTGTTTTTGTATTCTATCACAGAATAACTAATAGTACAAGAAATTCTGTATTGCTACTCCTACGTCAAATTTTCACCAAAAGTCGACAGCTATACATGCATGTCAAGACTACTGTAGGGAGAATTTGCCATAATCGTCCATCTCTTGCAGCTTTGACACTGCTCCTCAAAGCTCGTATGGGTGTTTTACAACTGACGTAAGCCTACCGCCATCTTTCTCAGGTTATAAGGTCATTCTGCCTCTTACGACACCCATAAGACAAAAAGGAATAATGGATTCCGCCACCACACGGCAAAATTAAACTTATTTATTCCATCATCATCATCATCATCATCATAACATTTTAATTTTTAGTTGTTTCAGGAAGATACTGCTACTGCCCATCTCCTGCTTCAGTTTCCGTATGTCGCCTCTTACGACATCCACCGGATGGTATGGCGTAGTGGATTCTATGGTATACTTCACCGTTCAGTGGCAGCGCAATATTATTAAAACAATTGCCACGAGACGTTAAAATATTCGTTGTAATACTTTCATTCATTAGATGTTTTGTTACAAATTTAATAAAAAACATCTATATAATAAGAAAAGTTTAATTAAATCTTCCGCTCAAGGATCGTTACTGTCGTTATTTTAATTAAAACTCCCAAAGACCCAAGCACATTAATAATTCTTGATGTGACAGTGTTAAAAATTGTAGATATAGCTCGTGTCTGTTGTTTTCAAATGACCTAAAATTATTGCTCAAAGTTAGGCGAGAGTTGGATCGGGAACATTTACAAGAGGACATTAATAGAATAGTGGAGTGGATCAATACGAACAAACTTTACTTCAACGTATCAAAATGCTCAGTAATGACTATGATGAATCTCATGATCACATCTTCATGAAAATACATCTTAATGATAATAATGACTCTGTGAGGACAAGATAGTCGCAGCACCGATACAAAGAGAGAAACAGGTACGTGATCATGGAGTTTGCTTTACCGCAGAATTGTCGTTTCGCGTTCATATTACTAATATTTGTAAAAAGGCGGTGGTTTTACCAACATGACTGCATTAAGAGCCCTGTATCCTGTATGACGCACTCGTCAGGAGTAATCTGGAACATAATGCAGTCCTACGGGCTCCGTATGAAGAAAATTATAATGTCATGAGCGTATTCAAAATAAATTTGCAAGGAGCTTGTACTTTAAGCTTTACGGGGTATATCCATTTTACCCGTTGATGTATCCTACTTTTTTGTACTGGGTATGGTAGGATATAATAAATTAGAAGTATGTCGAGAGTCAGCTCTTGCTACGTATGTAGTGAAATTACTGCGGGGCAAAGAACATAACCCGGGAGTTCTGCGGCACTTAAGTCTCTGTGTGCCAGACCGCTACGTGATGAGAAGGAGGCGGCCGCCAATGCTCGTCGTGCTACGACACTCAATAAGTTTTAAGACATACAAAAAGTATTCTAGATACTATTAATATTTATTTTACATCTTTTCAAAATATTCTCCATCATGCTCTATACAAAGTTCCATTCGCCTAAACCAACTCTGAAAACACTTTTGCCAGTCTTGATCTGACAGGTCGGAAATCGCTTCTTCGTAGGCTTCGTAGACTCTTGAGAACAAAAAGAAATCACAAGGAGCTAAGTCAGGGCTGTAGGGTGGGTGACTTAGAGTTTATGAAGGTAGGTATGTGAAGAGGCGTTATCGTGATGCAGCATGATTCCCTAAAGCCCGGTCTTTGGTCTTCTCTCCCGCACAGCTTGAAAAGCTTTGGGTAATGCATCTGTAGTATACCATTCAGAGTTGACTGACCTACAATTTTCCAGCATTGACGTCGACAAATGTCCTCTCCGCGAAAAAAAACTAGCCACCATTTTTTTGCCGACGTTGCGAGGTCTTTGCACTTTTGTCGGTAACTGTCCTTCTGAGTAGACCCATACCTATGATTGCCTTTTATTTTCCGGATCATATTGATAGATTCATTTTACCTTTTGAATTCAGCAAACCACCTAAAAATTGTTGCGCATGATGAAGCTGAGTCCCCTAATGCTAATTGTAATCGTTGTAAACTTAATTGTTCGGTTAAACCAAATTTAAAATCATAATATATCATAGCGCGCAAATGTTCACGGTTAAGATCCATCGTTTTAAATTAAAAGCGCGGGAAGCGTTGCAGGAAAATTAATAGAGCTTTGTTTTCTTTTAAATATTGAGCAATTGGCTTATGGAGTTCTATTCTTAAATAAATTTGCTTTTTAGAAACATATAACACGGGTGCGTTCCATTTTTAAATTTCGAGCACTCAAAACTTATTGAGTGACCTACGTATCAACACGACTAATCTCCTGGCAAAAACGCCTCTAACTCAAGCTCTTCACGCGGTCAACCGTGTGCATATTAAAATTGACATATTTAGATGCCGCTTTAGTGAATTAGTGAAAATTTGTCTTTGTTTAAAGTTGGTTGTAGACGTCAAAGGCTGCAGTAGCCATTTACCATTATGTGGATTGTTAGCCCGCTTATCACTTCAATTTTTGTAAAAAAACATCTTATTATTGGAACGAATTTCCTTATAGCACGGTACGAATTTGGCGGATGGGGGTTAGGCGAGAAAAGGTGTAAGATTTTTCCGTCACACCCCCACTTTCCATAGTGCGAGCGAGATGGAATAATATCCATCTCCCTCGCACTTTTCATTTTAATAGACGCTAGTAATTCATTTATTTGTATTTGTTAATCAATCATATAATTCGCTTATCAATAATAATATACTACGAAAGGGACTTCGTTTTTTTTTTTTTTTTTTTTTTTATAGGATAGGGTGACAAACGAGCACACAGTCCACCTGATGGTAAGTGGTTACTGTGACCCATAAACATCTACATCTATCTTCAACAAAGAATCAAAATGCAGATGCGTTGTCACCCGTGAGGACTAAGATGGAATGCCTCTTTTCCAGTAAAAAGGGTCTCCGGTTCTCTACACTCACCATACGAAACACAGCAGTGTTAAGCTGCTGTTTTACGCTGGTATTCTGTGAGAGCGTGGTCCTTCCCCGGTCGAGCCGACCCATTCGTGCTACAACTATACTACTAATATAGCTGCAGCATGGCTCTACCACGTAAAAAAAACGTTGCAACCGAGTGTTCCACGACACGTTTTTTAATGCCCATTAAATAAATTTAATTCATTTACCTCCAAGGGTAAGAGTATAGAGTGTTTAGTGTAGTGACAAACACGCTCTGATGTGCGCCCAACGTTCACTACTCTGGGCCTCTGGGGCTAAGTGCACTAGGGGAAAGCGTCCGCCGTATGCTACTCGGTGATGCCTTAGGGTAAGGTCAAAGACCTAGACCTAGACAGCGTTAAGGAGCGTACAGCGTGTTATCAAACACATTCTCTTGCATCTCTTGCATGCGTGACAAGTGTCCTGAGTGACGCCCGCTCGAATCGTATGGCAGACGCGTCGTCTAACCTTGGGCTTACTCTCTCAAAACTATAGATGTGTGTACATAAATGCTACATTTATTCGAATAATATAGATATATTTACGTTTATTTTTATATAAAATACAAAAAAAAATACGCAAATTTCTATCTTTTTCCTTGTATAGTAACAATTTTAAATTGTCGGCTCTTTATGTCATATTTACAGATTAAATTCGCATTAACCTATCTCCGCAACGTCTTAAGTTATCAGGACGTTTGGGAAAGTTCCAAATTGGCCTAAAATTATGAAGCACATAATATTGGCTTGCGAGGCCGCGAGCCAAGATATGTCATGCGCAGATGTTATATTAAGTTAAAAAAAAAAACCATTTCTGAAACGATTTCTTAATTTTCCGAACTATTTCACTATTTCAGTCTTTGTAGACTAAAACAGAAGAGGAACAAAGCTAGTTTTCTTACTTAATAACCTTTGTATTGCAGTTAATTACCCAGTAATGTCCTTAGACCGAATTCCGGTCATGGCGAACAGCTTCAACGGTAATTAGCCATCTTTGCAGGACAGAATTATAGTGCACGAGTGATTTTTTTTTTATAGAAGATAGGGCAAACGAGCACGCGGCTCACCTGATGGTAAGTGACTACCGCCGCCCATGAAACGCCAACTGCAACACCAGGGGAATTGCAGATGCGTTGCCGGCCTTTTAAAAAGGAGTAGGTTCTTTTCTTGAAGGTCCCTAAATCGTATCGGTCCGGAAGAATCGCTGGTGGTAGTCGATTCCACAAGGAAGTTGTGCGAGAAAGAAAACCTCTTGTGTGTGCGCAAACACAGATACACTGTCTATTCCCTCACTTTCATAGTCCGATGGTACGGCAATCCGACACAACAAGAGAGAGAGAGAGAGAGAGAGAATGAGATCAGGCGCAGGAACCAGGCTTTACGTGCTTTCCAAGAAACGGGGGTGAAATACTGCCAACTTACTTCCTGACTTCGGGCTGCTACTGGAGAATTTCTTATCAGAGAAACTCAATAACTGATTTTGACCCGACTCGGCATTCAAACCCGGAACCAAAAGAAAGTTATTTTAATCAGTCCAAAGTTATAGCCTATATATGTATCAAGATCTCCTCTATAAACAAATACTATTGTTTTTATGAGGTTGTTTCGTTGATGTGTCTATGTGTACGTACGTACTAGCGATGTAACGAATTTTTAATTTCCCACATTCGCGAAAGCGAATGCGAATATTCAATTCCAACATTCGCCAATGCGAATGCGATTCCGAATATCCGCTTTTTAAATATGACGCCAAAAGTATACAATTACTGTCTTACAATTGATCGTCCATTTACAAACGGCCATGCTGAAACCGAAAGTAGCCGAAACTATACGAAACACGAAGTAAACAACAAGTGATTGCTCGCTTATTGACTAAAGTTGGCTGCTAATAGTATTTTGTTAGTTTAATTTTGAGGTTAAGTATATATTTTTATAAGAAAAGATAACGTTCCCGTTTACTTTCGCAAGATATTGCTAAATTTCATGTATAAGTGAAGTTCTAGATTTTATTTGCAATATAATTATTAGATATAGAGAGATCTCGTATAAATAATATAAATCCTGTCACATTGTGTTCTCAGTAAAGATATCAAAGTAGTTTAGTGTAATTAAAATGTGGTAATTTACTTAGCTCAATTGTGTGTTAAAAAGTTCGAAGTTTATTTTTGTTAGCATAATATGATTGTCATTTATTGATATTGCATTTTAACTAAAATAAAAATATTATAAATGTAATCAGTTGCATTGTTATTTTACAAATTGTTTTCAATTTTCATTACCAAATACATTCACAAAAAATTCACATAATCTAACCCCGGTCACTCACATGCGCGCAAACATTCGTACATTGTACGAATGTTTACACGCATGTGAAGGGCCGTCAGACATTGGCTTCGCATACTCAATTTGCGAACCCGTTTGCACTTCCTTCTACACTTGTTTATGGGATTTCTTTTGAGTATCCCATATGGTCAATTCATTCTGCAGGAGCTCAATGAACTCCATCACCTCGGTGTTGTTCCAATCCATGATGAAGTTAGTTTAAGTATGCTACACAGTAGACGTCACGAACTATGAAAATGGCGAAACGTCCGTTAACTTCGCAATCGTGTGCGCACGCAACTGGTCGCACGAATGTGTGGGAGACTACGCGGAGGATCGAGGTTCGCGCGCTTTGATGTCCGTTAAAAAACCGACACAGCTTGGAAAACCGCGAATGCAGCGAAAACTTTGCATAATCATTTGCAAATGTCGTCCTACACTTGTGGGTTAGCGTATTCGTGCGAATGTGAGTGACCGGTGTAATCCGAATGCGAATATTAAAAAAGTGACGAATATTCGCGAATGCGAATGCGAATATTCGTTACACCACTGGTACGTACATATCTACGTTCGTGGGTAATTTTTGTCTCGCATATTTCGAGAACAAATAATAAACATCGACGTTGAACGGATTTTATTCGATTCGCAGATTACAAAATTAGAATTTGATTAAGTTTTCATGTACGAGGGTGGATTGAAAAGTACTCGGCCTAACCAAGAAAATAAACACATACTAAATCAGTAATATTTTTATTTTTCTACATAATCACCATCAAGTTCAATACACTTTTGCCACCTCCTTCCAAGCATTTAGACCGTTGAAAAAATGATTCTTCCTTAGAGTCAAAATATGCGTCTACAGCTGCTTTGACCTCGTCGTTTGTCGAAAATCTTTGACCTCCCAAGTGCTTTTTAGGTTAGGAACAGAAAGAAGTCTGATGGTGCCAGATCAGGTGAATACGGCGGATGCGGTAACAGTTCAAAGCCACAGTTGTGAATTTCAGCCATTGACTGTACTGACGTGTGAACACGGGCGTTATCTTGATGAAACAGGACTTTTCTTCTGAGCATTCCTCGACGTTTTTCTTTTATTTCCTCTCGTAAACGACGTAGTAAGGTGCAGTAGTAATCAGAGTTTATAGTCTGACCCTTTCAAGATAATCAATCATAATCACACCTTTCGAGTCCCAGAATACTGAAGCCATCACCTTATTTGCCGACAAAATCGACTTAGTTTTTAGGGTGGTGAACCAGGTCTTCTCCACTGTTTTGATTGTTGTTTTGTTTCCGGTGTACAGTAATGAACCCATGTTTCGTCCATAGTAACAAAACGATTCAAAAAATTATCTGCATCGGCTTCAAATAACTCCAAACAGTCGCGTGAAATAGTCAATCGCGTCCTTTTTTGTTCAACTGAAAGCAGTCGCGGAACCCACCTCGCAGACACCTTGTGGAAACCCAACTCGTTGACAATGATGTTTTGAGTTCGTTCATAAGAGATGCCTATAATCTCGGCTATCTCTCTAATTTTAATCTGCGGTCTCCCATTATTAAATCAAGTACTTTTTTAATATTTTCGTCAGTAGTTGACGTCGAAGGCCTTCCAGAGCGGGGTTCATCTTTCACACTCTCTCTACCACGCTTAAATTCTGCTATCCATTTTTTGACGGATGAATATGACAGAGCACAATCGCCTAATGTACTGACCATGTCATCATGGATGGCTTTTGATGATAGCCCCTTCTTATGGAGGTACTTAATGACGGCACGCTGCTCGATTTGCTCCATTCGCGGAAATTATGTCCGATTACTTTGTTAATAAATTTATAAAATCACAACTAATTATCGCACACGTTTCGAACTTCACACAATGAACTAGTCTGAACTGAACTAAATAATGTGGGTAGATTTGATTTTTAGAATTGAATGGATCTGTGTTAGGCCGAGTACTTTTCAATCCACCCTCGTAAATCGGTATCCATAAAACCGCTGCGTATCGCTGCAATGTTTGAATCCATATATTAAGTTATAGGCAAAGCTGGGCCACGTTACCTAATATATGTATTGAAAGCTCTACAACATTCAGTCAAAGATTTGAACACCGTGTTTATATATTTTATCGAATCTAACGAATACATTATTAACAAGAAATCGATAAAATCAAATTTACTTACGGGATATACGCTATAATATGACGTAGCATAAAATCCAACATGGCGTTTTATCTATGATTTCAAAATGAAGTAACATACTCGTATTTTAATAATTACATTATTAACAAGCTTCAACAGCCTTTAATAGTCCTCAACTGGACAAAGGCTTTTCTAAGAAAGAATTAGTTAGCACCAGGCTAGCTAGACAGGCGAGTTAGTGAACGCAAAAGTGACCCCCGCACTGGTAACACTTTTCTTTGTCACTGGCCTGTGAAATTTGAGTTCAGTGTTTTTCGACGTACACCCAAATTCGACCAGGAACAACGTTTCAGGTGCGAAACGATGGTCTACGATTGAAAGTCCACCTGCAAAGCGTGACAATTGCAAACTACACTGACTAACAAACTGGACAACTCGGTAGTGCAATGGCTAAGCATTTGGCTGCGACGATGCGGGAGAATGCCACAAAGCTCGGTTCTGAGCCACCTGCATCCTTCGACTTCAGTACTGACCCGACGACTCTTACACCCCAACTAACAACGGCTTGACGTGCTTTCCGAGGCATGGGGGTTACATACCGCCGTTTCCCATCTGGGCTGCTACTTAACTAATTTTAAAGAACCGAGATTCGAACCTGGGACCACTTAATCAGCAGTTGCGCTTACGACCACTTAACCAACGAGGCAAACACAAATAAATGGATAATGGATATGAAAGTGGTCATTATTATGAATTTCGGTGGCTTCATAAATTTCAAAAACTTACTAATTAAATCAAAATGCAAACCGGCACGTAGAGTTCATGTGAATCAGTACAAGCAAACACATTACTAATCCTAGTAAACAAACTCCACGAATAACGCGGTGCAAATACACATCCATTCCAGACAGGTTTCCGTAACCGGAAACCTGTCTGGAAATGTATTTGCACCGTTACGTTAGTAAAACATCACGAATCATTGTAAATATTTCATTACATCTGAGTTAGTACTCAGATGTAATGAAATATTTTTCATTAAAAAAAAAGTAGAAAAAAGCATTTTTTCAACTTTTTTTTTATGAAAGAGGAGGCAAACGAGCACATGACTTACAACTGATGGTAAGTGATCAACATGAACATTAACAACACCAGAGCCATCGGAGGCGCGTTTTCGTTGTTTTAAAAAGGAGTAGGCCTTTAAAGTCCTTAAGTCGCAGATATCCGGAAAAACCTTTGTCTCGTTTGCCCTTTCTTTAATCTCTTAGTAAGACGTCAGTATTTAAAATGTCTGGCAGGAAGAATAAGGTAGCATACGTATTTTTTACTATTCTAAGCCGGTGCTTGGACTTCTATCCCACCTGTTGGTGCAGAAGAGAAGTTGATGGAGAAGATGGTAAAGCGCATTGACTCAAGACAATTCATTAATGATAATTATTAATATATAGTAAAAATAAAAATGCTTTTAAAAAGCTGCTCTAAATATACAAATACAAAACAAAGAAATAAATATCACAAAGTCCCCGACTTTATGGACAAATAGAATATTGAGCAGTAAAATTATTGGTAATGATACATCTAACGGAATACGCATTACTTAAATAAAAGTTACCTATAAGTTTGCTATTCCATCTTTTTCTAAAGACACTACACAAAATATTAAAAATAACAAAGAACACAATGGATACAAATATGAGGAAGAGTTTAAGCATTACTAATATTCCCGTTAACCACACTTAAATTTAAGTTTAAAATGCTTGTCTTAGGAGTGGATCACGACAGTTTGCGGTCCGCACCCTAAACCATGAAGCTACAGTCGCTTGCTGTGTTATTATCACACTCAATGTACAGTCTACACACTCACTTCTCAGACTATTCACATAATCGTAGCATACAGTAAACATTCTTCTAATATTATAAACGTGAAAGTTTGTGAGGATGTATGAATGTATAGATGTTTGTTACTCTTCCACGCAAAAACTACTGAATGTATTTTAATGAAACTATACAATAATATAGCTCATACATTAGAACAACACATAGGCTATAATTAATAAGAATAAGTGTTAAGTAAGTCTGAAAAAATTTTTCATCTGCGAGGTATTTTGGCGTGCGGTGCAAAAACTGTGAGAGTTACACAAATATAATGTATGGTGGAATTGTTTCTCCTAAATAGTTCTACAAAAAAATCCGCGACAGTATATATCTATCTTTTATGTGTAAGTCATTATTACCAAAATAGTGAACCACAAATACAATTAAATTTGATACTTTATTTCCTATGCACATTTTGCAGTAACAAATGGATTTTATCAAAATAAATACTTTAATCGCTTCTGATGTTCAAAGTAGATAAACTTTGGCTTTTAAACTACGTAATTTGGTCAAATATTTTAAAAGTAATGACGATATAAAATTATGCGGTCGGGCGTACTGCGGGCGAGGTGGGGGAAAACATCGCTCATCGCCGCGTGAGCAAATGTACCTCTACACACTTAAATCGCTAAACCGATTTAGATGAAATTTGGTATCGAGATAGTTTAAGTCCCGGGGAAGGAAATAGGATAGCTTTGATCACGAAAATCATACCTAAAGAGGGTGATGGAATTTACTATGAAAGTGCGATTATTGATGTATCACCTATGGTTTAAAGTATAATACCTATCTACACGGACGAAGTCGCGGGCAAAAGCTAGTAGATAATAAGTAAGACATTCGTAGCGTAGAATGAGGCGCCACGTAGCGTTACGAAATGCATTTGTAGCGCTAACGTAGGCGCTGGTTACGTTCGTAGAACTTCATAAGGTAAACAAATTGGTAACCACCTGGTAACGTATTGATAACTTACTTTTTTTTATAACACTCAATACGACACTCGCAAACATACGTTACCCCACACTAGGATTTTCTCATGTATCGTGGAGGCAGTTTACAAACATAACTTGCATAAGGACAAACATCCAATCATACAAATACATTCGAACCCGCGGCCCCCAGCGCATCAACTGATTGCTAAGCCACTGCGCCAGGGAGCCGTCAAACATTATATAGAGAATAGAATAGAATACCAGCGTGAAATAGAAGCACAATGCTGCTGTGTTTCTTATAGTTAGTGAGGAGAATCGGAGGCCCATTTTAAGGATGGTGACGGTTATTACATTTTTAGTCCTCGGGGTGACAACATTTTATTTGCTTTTTGATTTTTGATCGAGGATAGATGTGGGTCTCCAGGGTCTACAGCATTTACTTACCATCAGGTGGACAGTGTGTTAGTTTGTCATCCTTAAAAACTAAAAAAAAATTCATCTAAATTATTCATTTTCAGATTTAAAACAATTTTTATATGATTTAAATATAAAAAAATTATGGTGTGGTATTGACTCATCGTCATTTAAATCTTATTCCATACAATTTTACTATGTCTTTTTTTTTAATTTTAATAAAATTTTACGATTAATCTCAAGATATTTTTATTTTTATTGTATAGTAATATAATATAGATATTATATCTTAAGTACACATGCATAGAAAAAACTTGTTACTCGAGTCAACATTAAGTACTCTCTATACGAGTAAAGTTGGTAACGGAAAGATCGTTCACGTGCTAACAATATATCAAAGACGCTAACTTTCCCATACCACATCGGCTGTAATTCCTTTAAGTTTCAGCGTTGGAACGTCTTTATAAGAATTCCTTACAAAAGAATGCTCTCAATGATATCATTAATATTTCCTTAAACAATTTAAACTATTATAAACCGAAGCTCAACAATTATATCTCATTATTAAATTAATGCTTGGCTGAACCTGGCTGGTACGCAGCGGGACAAAAGTTCAAATCTCAACCGTGATTGTTCCTGTCTCTGATACTACACTACAACTGTAGCCTAATGGGCTCAAGGGTATGGACTGCGGAACTAAAACGTCTTGGATTCGGATTCTATATAAGATTTCTAGATAAAAAGTATGCTGATTAAAATAATTTATTTTTATGCACATTTTTCCACAAATTTTAAAACTCTTAATAATTATTTTCCCCTACCTTTAACATCAAAAGGATCGTTTAGAAAAATCAAAAAACAAAGTGATGTAGATATAACAACTTCTATTGGCGCGATAAATTCTAATAAATATGAACAATCTAATAAATTAGGAAGACTGATGGGAGAGAAAAATTTGATTTTGCAAATTTTAAATTGACTATTTTTTTATATAAAAATTACTAACTAGCTTACTGTCAATCCTTTAATGGACATTGCAAACTAGGCAGAACAAGATCAAACAGGGTATTAATTCTGTGTAATAACTAGTTAACAAGTTTATCGATGTAAAAAAAATAAATCCTGCAATATAGTTTTTCAGGTGTGGCATAATATTCGCCTAGGAAATTGCTATGTACATTATATTGACAATGCCTGAAGAAAAATGAAACAATAAGTATATACTATAATCATGTCATCATGAAAAGCAGTCTTATTGATATTGTTTATATGCTATGCCCGGTAAGAAGCACTGTGAACATGTTCAAGATCGTCCGAGCCATTACATCAGAGTTGATAGACCACAAAACCTCGCAAAGGATCACTGATTCCTATCAAAGATGATTCGCGAGGCTATTGAAATTAAAAAAACATCCTAATTTCAATAGAGAAGATGGATGGGTGCTGCCATCTGCTTAGGATCCTATAATTAATAAAATTAAATCCACACCCAAGCATACTCAAGACTTCAAGATAATGCTCGTTCTGCGTATATCGGGCCAAAAATTCATATTCAAAAACCGAAGGCAGCCGGGCTAATTATGACATTGGGACATCAAACAACTCAGTACACCCCCTCCCTGACCATGGGTGATGTAAAGCACCCGAAACGTCGGGAATTAAAAAAGTTAAAATTAAACGTGATAAAATCCGTAAAATTAGAATTTCGTTACCTTTGGTCTCTTCTGTGACAAAGCACTCAGAGGGAATATATTATCATCCGACGATTCCACAAATTCTTTTGAATTTACAAGCTTGGAATTTGGTTTTCTTTCTTTCTTTTGTCGCTTCTTTGGCAATATACTAAGAAAAGTGTCATCTTCTGAAGATTCCGCATTACATTGTTGTTTTCTTTGATCAATCAAATCATTAGATGTAAAAAAAAATTCTATATTCACTAAATGTGATAGTTTTGAAGGATCGAACGATATTTCTAAAAAATATTGATCATTTTCATTGAAATCAAGGCTGTCTTCAAACAAAAATTCGTTGGGGATTTTCAAAATTTCCGCAATTTGCTTACTACTCAGCTACATCGAAAATTTCTTTGCTATTGACATCTGTAATAACTAAAAAATAACTAAGCTTTGGCAAGTGTTTTGCCACAAATAAGCTTACTTCAGGGCATAGGCAAGTATTTAGCCGAGCATATTTAGTTCACGGGCATTGGCAAGCTCAAAGATTCACTTTCATAATTTGATATCAATTTAATATATTGTCGAAATTATAATGAAATACAATAGAATAGCTATTCACCATTATAATAAAATAGATGTACTCTCTTTTTACACGGCCAATTTTGAAAATTAAATAGATTTTGCCAGAGTATCCCAAAAAATCACCTAATTGTAATGAATGTAATATGATAGAATACAACTTAGCGATTTAGCCAGCTCTCTTATATTTTAAAGCTAAAAACAATAGAGGGCAATGTCTCGGTCTATAAGTCGTTAACACGACTGCTGATCATGTGGTCCCGGGGTTCGAAACCCGCGTCGGGCTTACTAAGTTAAAGAGTTTTTCATTCAAAAAAATCTTAGTAGCAGTCCGGAGTCAGGAAGCTGGCGCTTTTTCACCCCCGTGCCTTAGAAATCAGGTCTCTCCGTGGTGTCGGATTACTGTTCCGTCGGAGTATAGTCTCTGTTAAACGAATTTGAAAGAAAAATATAGGTCGACCATAATTAACTTTTATTTATAAAATAGGTTATTTATTTATTAAATAGGTTTAAGGAACTTTATAGAATTCTTGTTGCTTCTTTAATGAATTCTATTTTTTTTTTCTAACATTAAGTTACTAGAGTAAGAGAACCCGATAAGCCCTAAAATGTTAGTATTGGTTTTATTTAAATGAATTCCGGGCACGTTTCCTTTTATCGTATTACAACGTTTGCTGAGTAATAATGAATTAAAAACGTCTTCTAAAGTAATAATTTTAAAAATATAATACAAAATATAACTTTAACTTTTCCAATATAAAATACATTTTACTTTAAAAAGTAGTTAATTCTATGTTATAGATGAAATTTCGATTCTATTTTTGTTCGTCGTAAATTTTAAATAATAATAAACAAATAAGAGCAACATGCTCTTATTTGTTTATTATGTATGGTATAAATTAGTTTTACGTTTTTGGCTCACTCATCACCTTCATCTGGCCGGAGGGCAAAAATGAGGTCTACGATGGAGCGAGTTTGCCCAGGAGAAGCCTGTTCACACGCAGTTTGAACATAATTACCATAATTTAATTATAACATAAACGTTACTTATCGCTACTAATATTTTTATAAACGAGCAATATGCTATGACGCAAAATACCCCTCCGTAAACAGTGCTGATCTTTTTTATTGTTTCGGTCAGTAATAATGAGTTGAATGAAGGTTATTAAAGTTAATAAAGGCCAAGGTAGATTTAATTAAATGATTCAATTGCCCTCGTTTTACATAGAGCGAACGAAGGTTGGGTTAAGGTGGCAATTTCTATAGAATATTCGCCACTGTTCTAATTTTAAAAAGAAAATTCTTAGAAGTAAAATTGGCCATGTGCGTGTTGGGGACACGCATAAGGTACGATTTCATTGCGCTTATGACCACGTCTTCGAAAGTGAAGGAAATTGTGAGAAAACCCGCATCTCATCTCATCGTCTCAGAAATATTTTTTTATTATTATAATAGCATTCACTATCAATATTTATTTTTATAAATATATTAATATTTACGATTTAGTACGATTTTCATATTATAATAATAATATTTATTATTATAATATGAAAATCGTACTAAAAGTTTTATTAGTTCGTCGTATTGCGCACAGAATGTACTGTGTTTTTTTGTATATAATCGGTATGTACGCGGTATTTTCGAAAAAAAAATAGAAAATAAATAATGGTTTAAAAAACTAAATAAACACGCTTTTGTAGATAACCGAATTAAAAAGTAGAAAATAATTTTTAGTGATACTTTAATAAATAGGTATACTTCTACTACTAGTATACTTCAAGGGTTCCAAGAGAGGCGGATGAAGTTTTTAATGTAAAAATAAATAAAAGTATAGTACAGTTATAGCCTATATATGTCCCACAACTGGGCAAAGGCCTCCTCTGACTTCTGAGAGGGTTCTAAGGCAAACAAGTGTCCGCCACGCTGCCCCAATGCGTATTGGAGGACTTCACATGTCTTCGAAATATTTTTTTTATTTCTCAGACACGCAGGTTTCCTCACGATGTTTTCCTTCACCGCCGAGGACGTAGAAAATTCAATTAACAATTTCATTGGTGCCGGCGGGGATCGAACCCGGGTTGCTCGCGTACTGTGAAATTTACAGCGAGCGCTAAGCCCCTGAGCTACCACCAAAAAAAATTAACTTTCAATAAACAATTTAAAAATTTCAATAATTATAAGCACAATTTTTTTATTCTGAAGTGGGGGCTTTAACTCTTCTATACGCACTAATATGTCTTAGCACCAACTTCCGAATTTGAAATTATTTTATTCCTTTTTTTATATTTTGCAGTTGGCTTATATTTTTTTAAAAGCAAATTTTTGTAAATAACATATGCTTTAATATTTTAGGCAATGAAGACAAGCCTATCCTATGAAAATAGTAAGAATTTTTATCTCAAAGTTCCTTCAGATTGCGTGCATTTTGAAACTGCATTCATTTGCACAAAATGAATGCAGTTTCCAAGGAGGCGCAATGAGGATACCGTATAAAAGTCTATCACAGAGTCTACCTTTCACAGTTCATTCCATTGTTTTCTCCTAAAAGCTGGTTGCTTATTGTGTGTCTTACCATTTAGCTCCATTGGATCTCAGGTAAGGATTTTTTTGTTTACACGAAGTCTGCACTTACCTGAAAATATAAAAAGAACGGATTTTAAAATAATGTACTTTTCATGCAGTGCAGATAGTATATACTCATATTACATCGATATTAAATACAGTAATCATTACAATACTTATTTAAAATATTTTAACGGTATAATATTTCCATAATGATATTTGAATGAGTTAATCTTAATTTTTCCATAAATTATTCTACTGACGTTAAAAATAATGTTACAGCCTCTATACGTCAGACTGCTGGGCACAGGCCTCCTCTCATTTCTGAGAGAGGTTTAGGGCAAGGAAATGTCCGCCGCGCTACCCCAATGCGTGTTCGCGAACTTCACATGTTTTCTAAATATTTTTTTCTTATTTTCAAGATATTTTCCTTCACCGCCGAGCAAGTGGCAAATCAGCACATAAAATTGCAATTAACAGTTTCGTTCGTGCCGGCGGGGATCGCACCCGGGTGCTCACGTACTATGAAATTTACAGCGAGCGTCTTACTCTCAACGTACTAACGTACCTGAACGTAAATTCCGTTTATTGAAGTCACTATCTTAAGCAATAATTAATGTGATAGTTACCAATCTTCAAGCTGATAATGCTTACTCCTACGAGAATTTTATGTTTACTGACCGATATAAAACGCAATGCTTGCAAAACCGTTTATTGGTACATTGCGCACCTTGTTAGATATTAATCTAATTTTTTGCCGACCTAATAAAAGTAGGAGTTTCTCTCTGTTAGTTTTTTTGTATGTAGTTTTTTGTATGTATGTTACGCGATATCTTCGACCATTGAGAACCTATTTTAATTATTCTTATTATGATTCTTATTTTATTTATTTATTTTGATATTGTTATTTTGTTAAATAGGTATATTTCTGTAAAAAGTAAAAGTAAAGTAACATCCTATATACGTGCACAGGCCTCCTCTCATTTCTGAGTGTTGGCGAACTTCACATGTCTTCCAAATATTTGTTTTTCTTATTTCTCATACACGCAGGTTTCCTCAAGATGTTTTCCTTCGCCGTGCACGTGGTAAATCAGCACTTAAAATTGCAATGTATTTCTGGAGTGTCCCCATATGAAGGGATTAGTTTTTTAAAGTAAATATTTAGGCGATATTCTAGTTGTTACCTTCAGATTGTAGTATTCCTTAGTCCATCAAATGGAAAAAAATGTGCTAAGTCAAAATTGATTGAAAAATTAAAACTCCGACTTCAGAAGAGTGAAATTATTTATTCTTTTTGTTTTTGAAGTCGACTTTCACTTTTTATTAAAAGTAAAACCTTTAGTACACTTTATTTGTTATATATTTCTTATTAGGAAAAGATCTTCCTCTATACCTAGAAACTCTATATGAGTCTAAATTTTCAGGATGAATCTACTTCCTATTGTCGTGATTGTGGCTGCCTTCACGGTGGTGGTAAGAGCTGACACATACACCGACAGGTATGACTCGATGAACGTAGACGACGTTATTTCTAACAAGAGATTACTGATCGCGTACATCAAGTGTGTTATGGATAACGGCCGATGCACACCAGAGGGTAAAGAGTTAAAAAGTAAGTTTCATATTTTATCTGAATCTGAAATCATTATCAACTTATCACAGGATTTGCTGTGATTGCCACGCTTGACGTATCGAAAGCGATAAGATCTTTCTAGCCTTTCCATAGTCGCTGAGATGATTTTTATTTTGTACTAGCTCAGAGCTTACTAGACCAATTTCACTTTGACTAGTTTGATCTATTGTGATCGCTGCTTTCGCTATAGTTCTTCGCCATGCTAGATGACAAATTGTAACATTATCAAATCCGAAATTTCAGAATTTATTTGTAACATAATTGTTATACAAGTTTGTGATTCGAATTCATGGCCTTAAGTTCAGCAATCGCTATGCAGACTGGCGAGCCTGAGAACACATATCGTGAAGAGGCATTATTTAGAACAAACAACAATAACATTTTAAGTATTCAATTAGTCTCGCAATTGTTTTTCAATTAAATAATACAACGTGGTAGAGCCATGTTGCAGCTATATTAGTAGTATAGTTGTAGCACGAATGGGTCGGCTCGACCGGGGAAGGACCACGCTCTCACAGAATTCCAGCGTAAAATAGCAGCTTAACAATGCTGTGTTTCGTATGGTGAGTGTAGAGAACCGGAGACCCTTTTTACTGGAAAAGAGGCATTCCATCTTAGTCCTCCCGGGTGACAACGCATCTGCATTTTGATTCTTTATAGAGGATAGATGTAGATGTCTATGGGTCACAGCAACCACTTACCATCAGGTGGACTGTGTGCTCGTTTGTCACCCTATCCTATAAAAAAAACTGATATTAACAGTATTACAAATCCTACAGAATCCTCTATCCGTGGGTGTCGTAAGAGGTGATAGAGGGAAATGAAAGAGGAGATGAGCAACAGCATCTTTCTGAGTAACAACCCAAAAAAATACTGCGAATGCCAACCCGCCTGCCAAGCGTGTCACCTATAGTAAGAATCAGCCCTATAACGCAATAATCTTTAACAGTATACTTTTGATAATCCGTAATGATGATGATGATGATGACTAAGTTATATTTAAGTGAACATTTAAAACCTTTTATTACTAATTCAACGCAAATAATAACCTTCTCTTTTCATAGGTGACAGATAATAAATGTTTTAATATCTTCGCCGTCTTAATAGCAGACTATAAAATGTTATCTATGTACTTCTAGCTCATATCACAGATGCTCTACAGACTGGATGCACTAAATGCACGCAAAAACAACGACACGCCATCAAAAAGGTTATAAAGCATCTCATACACAATGAGAAGGATTATTGGAGTCAACTGGTCGAAAAGTACGACCCTCACAGGACCTACTCGCGAATGTATGAAAAGGAATTAGGCTCGATATGATTCAATAAGGCTAACGAGTAATAATAATTATTATTTGAGATATTTTGTAGTAATTTCGTCTGTTTTGGGATTTAAATATATAAAACATTATAAATTAAAAAAGTTTAATACAATGCTATTGACGGACAATGCGGTCGGTATCGAGCGGACCGTCAAGGAGTCCCAGACACCTCAAATGAATATATTTGCGTTAGAGAATATATAATTTAAAGTTCAAAATAAATAAATTAAACAAGTTTTAAAGGAACACAATGTTTCTATATACATGTCCACCACATTTGCACGTGTTCTCTGCTGAATGAAAGATGAGTTGCTGACGACTGACAAATAGCGGATATTCCATTCATAAATATAAAAAATAAATTTCACTAACGGGCGACACTGCGAAAAAATGCGCCTCCTTTCATCGAATAGTATAGGAGTATGACACGACTAACAAAACTGGAATTTTGATATAGGTAAATTCATGTCTTTATCTTGAATTTGATTGTTCAAAAACACGATTGCATAATTTTGACTCGATCATAATTATTTGCGAAAACACCTCTAAAAATCACTATAGTTGAAATTACAACGAAATTACTTAATCTATATGCTTGGGAATCACTCAAATACATTCATAACATCAATATTCGTAACTTACTTGCTCATTATTTTGATTACTTATTTCAATAATTTTTTAAAAATATTTTAAGATTTTAAAGCGATTTCTAAGCGGTCTTAATCGTCGCGGGCGCTACGCAATTTTAGACCTTATGACTGCGTTTTTGAAGTTTTTATAGAAATTATGTTTCACTCGGGTCAGTCCGGCGATAGCCCGCTTCAACAGTTTTCGATGTGTCGCCTTAATGTCGCGTAGTGCTCGCCAAATTATTTAAGATTATAATATATATAATAAGAATAGAATAGAATAGAATAATTTTTATTCAATATTGATTACATGTAATTCTTATTGAAATAAATGTTTTACTTATATTATGTATTTATGTATATACATATATATATGCGCATACTTGAAGAGGCCTATATTTAGCAGTTAAATTATGAAGTTAATAACTTCCCTTAGAAAATCTTTTTAACAAGCTTGAACGCAAATCATATATTCTTTTGAATAAAACGTAGCGAGATAATATTTACAACTTTTAATATTGACAAGTATTTTCCAAAAGCACAAGTAAAAAAGACGAAGCCTTTTTCCGTCGCTATTTGTCAGCCTCATAAAGTCAAACATTATGTCCTGTGACCGTCAAGGAGTCCCAGACGCCTCATATGACCTGAGAGGCTGTCTAGGAATAAACCATTCGGAGAAACGACTACAGAAATAATTTTGTCGGCAAAGTTAATTATTTATTATTACTCATAAGAAAAAAATCTATTATTTCTGTGTGATGTTCGTGTCGTTAAGAAATCTTGTTGTGTTCTTCTGCTCTTGTCTTAGCAATTTTTTTTTAATGTTATTATTAATTCGTTTTTTTTTAGTTTTAATATTACTACTATTTATTCTAGAGTAATGTGATTAATTCGCAATGAATCTTAGTTATTAATTTTCTGAAGACGTATTGTTTGTTGTAAAATTGGACCGAAATTGCTGTAATAATTAAAATAATTATGTTGATTTATACAGAAAAATATTGTTGTTTTTTTTATAGAAGTAACGTGACAAACATGCGTACAGTCTACCTGTTGGTAATTGGATGTTGTGGCCTTCTATAATCTACATTTTTCTAGATTAATAATCAAAGTTGATGGCTCGATAGTGCAGTTTGTTGGTGCGAATTATCGTTAAATTTGTTACCGCAAAGAAAAAAAAACGCTATAAGTTTAAAGTAATTTTCAAAAGCTCAAAGTGTTCCCGAATACTTTGCATTTGCTTCGAATGCCTGCCTTACTCAAAATTATAAAAAACTGCGTTGCCAATCCGCCTCCTAAGCGTGGCAACTATGGCAAAATCCCCCCTATGGAGCAATCTAAGAAGGATGCCTATGTTCAGCATTGAGTTTTATAGGCCGCAATGGATGGGTGGACCGAATACTGTTCTCTTACGGCGCCGATAGCTCCGTAGCGAAGTGGAGCGTTAGATTAGGGCGCTACGGGGCCGCGGGCGTATAATATTATATTAATGTTCCGGGTCTGGATGTTTGTCCTTGTGCAATTTATGTTTATTAACTGCCTCCACGATACAGGAGAAAATCATAGTGTTTTTTTTTTTAAATAAAATATTGTTCAATTGTGAAACATTTTTAGTACAAAAAAATTTAACATCATTTTTATTTTTTATCAATAATATTTTAACAGTCAGAACTTAGATTAATTATATACCTATGTACGGAAAATTACAAACTTCAGATGTGTGGGATGTGACATGCAGAAATAAATTGAAGATTTGTACAAAATTTGTAGAAAACGAAATATGTATCGTATTTATGACCATATAAAATACAAATAATAATAATAATAATGTTCTCCGAATTTCGGTCAGGGCAGCCAGTCGCAAAGGTGGGAAGTCACCGTATGCGCATGATAGGATCATAGTGCACGAGTGTGAACGCAAATCCAACACGACGGTAGAGAGATCGCAGGTGCAGGTCGTTTACGTGCTTTTCCATGGAGGTGGAATATCACAAACTTCCTGACTTCGGACTGCAATTAACAAATTCTTGGAAGAAAAACACAATAAGTGATTTTGGTCGCATCCGGGATTCGAAACCAGGACCTTCATGATCAGCAATCACGCTTATGACCACTAGACGAACGAGTAAGTCATGCTATCTATACATAACAGATGATTGGTTCAATTAATCAATTACAATTAAAATAAATGCGTTACGTTAAAAACAATTTAATTAATTGGATTATTACGCTTAGCGAAATTAATTTGATTGTAATCAATCATGCGGCACCCTGGTCAATAAGCCGGGAAATCTCTCGTTGGTATACGCACTGTTGACGGCTCACTGTCGTTATAAATTCGTCAATTCGTCATTAATACGTTAGTATAGCACTGCGTTGATTATTTCAGGTTCGTAATACTGTAAATGTATCCAGTAAATAAGCTAGGCATATTAAAGGATTTTGTGTTAAATTATTATTGCGTAAATAAAAAAAATTCTTCTTTAAAATCTTGTAATCTACAATAGCAGCTTAACATTGCTGTGTTTCTTACACTGAGTGTAGCGAAACACAGAGCTTTTATGGAAAACGAGGCATTCCATATTAGCACTCAGGGGTGACAACGCATCTGCATTTTGATAATGAATCAAGAATATATGAAGATGTCTATGAGCCACAGCATCCACTTACCATCTGGTGGATGTGTGATCGTTTGTCGCCCTTATTGTATAAAAAAATATCGGACCTTTCTCATATTCTTCTTCTTCTTCTTTTCCAGCCCTTAAATGTCATGGACATGCGGTTCTCTATTTTCTAGAAAGTATTTATATTGATCGTCACGTTGTCTGTTTGGCGATTGCGGCGGCTTCTCGCACCTTAGAAATAAGAATATTCAGATGCGTTGTCGCCCCTGAGGACTTACAAGGAATGCCTCGTTTGCAGTGAAAAGGGTCTCCAGTTCTTTAGCTCTTCCAGTTCTTTCTTTAGCTGCTATTTTAGGCTAGTATTCTGTGAGAACGTGGTCCTACCCCGGTCGAGCCGACCCATTCGTGATACAACCATAATATAGCTGGAGCATGGCTTTACCACGTACTAATATGAAATATGGTAGATGTCGTTCAGTATGGTGGTCGATTTACCGCTATAACCACGGATAGCTTTAGAGTTTGTTTAAAGGAATATCCGCAGCTAAAAGAAATCTTTTCGAATACTGTTTTTTGTTTTAGTAATGAGAGTTGACCCTTGGTTTACTTGTTTTTTCTTTTGCTTTATAAATAAGTACAAATTCTAAATCATCACTTCAAAGCGTGTTTATACAAGAATCCTAATACGTTATTACTGTTTTGTGTTTGCTTTGTTGTTTTAGGTTGTCCTTTTTCATTTCATATCTAAAAATTACATTTCGGGAAATATTGTGTACCTAAAATATATACATAAAATGTATACGTTGACCGTGCAGTGGTAGTGTAAGAATATTCACTATCCCATATTATCCCGGGGGTGTCGTAAGAGGCGACAAAGGGAAACAAACCAGAAGATGAGCAATAGCGTATTTCTAATAAGAACTAAAAAATAAAAAAACTTTCATTTCCAACCCGCCCGTAAAGCGTATCAACTATGAAACTTATCCCCCTATGAAGCAGTGGACTTTTCATATAACGATAACGTTATATATTATTCATTTTAGTATAAGATTCAATTTGAACAACGTCTATAACTTACTTCTGTTGCATTTTACAGTCTACAGAATTATTAAGAATACTCGTAGTTTTCTTTAACTTTTGTCTCAAGCTGCGCTGAATGAAGTATTAGTACTTTTCCTTTTTCATCATAATATAGTCTTTGTTTGTAGCGAATTATTTTATAAGTACCTGGGCGACCGAGCTTCACTCGGCGTCAGAAAAAAATTATCTCGGGGATAAAACTTAAGTATCTAGAAAATTCAACTTTGAATAAAAGTTAATAGCCAACTTAAACGAACTAAAATTGATCCACTTGATCGCATCCAGCGCAGAGCGGTTCGAATCGTCGGCACCGAGTTCTTTCTGATCGGCTTGACACACTGGCGCTGTGAAGAGATGTTGCATCTCTTTGCGTATTTTATCGCATCTACCACGGGGAGTGCTCAGAGGAATTGTTCGGACTCATTCCAGCCGCTCAATTTCACCAAAGACAAAACTCGCGATACCATCCATACCATCTGGATGATTGGCGGTCCACCACTGTGCGATTTACTAGAAGTTTTCTTCCTCAAACAACTTTCTTGTGGAATCGGCTATCACCTTTGTACGTGGTAGAGCCAAGCTGCAGCTATATTTATAGTATAGTTGTAGCACGAATGGGTCGGCTCGACCGGGGAAGGACCACGATCTCACAGAATACCAGCGTAAAATAGCAGCTTAATGCTGCTGTTTTTAGTATGGTGAGTGTAGAGAACCGGAGACCCTTTTTACTGGAAAAGAGGCATTCCATCCTAGTCCTCAAGGCTGACAACGCATCTGCATTTTGATTCGCAAACGAGGATAGATGTAGATGTCTATGGGCCACAGCAACCACTTACCATCAGGTGGACTGTGTGCTCGTTTGTCACCCTATTTCTATAAAAAAAATACCACCAACGATTTTCCGGAGTGATACGACTTAGGAACCTTCAAGAAAAGAGCCTACTCTTTTTTAAACGGCCGGCAACGCATCTGCAATTCCCCTGGTGTTGCGGTTGTTCATGGGCGGCGGTAGTCACTTACCATCAGGTGAGCCGCATGCTCGCTTGACCCCTCTTATATAAAAAACAACAGATTGGTCCAATTGCAAGTAACAAGTTGAGTGATTCCGATGAGGATCGAATTGTACTACGAATTTTAAAGCTTATCTGCTGAGCTATCTCTGTCTTCCTAATAACAACTAAAAAATTAAAACTGCGGTTGGTATCCCTGCCTGCATTGCAACTATGACGGCTCCGTGGCGCAGTGGCTTAGCAATGAGTTATTGCGCTAAGCGCCGCAGGTTCGAATCCCGCACGGAACAAGTATTTGTATGGCCTACAAATAATTGTTCCGGGTCTGGATGTTTGTCCTTGTGAAATTTATGTATGTAAACACGATACAGGAGAAAATCCTAGTGTGGAGGTAACGTTTTATAAAATAAAACAAAAAAAAACTATGGCAAATATCCACCCTTTGAGACAATTTATGGGGAGGCCTATGTTCAGCAGTGAACTTTTGACAGGCTCTAAAAGTATCTGCTGGGATACCGTTTCTATAGTAAAACATTAGTAAAAAATACCTATGTCTGGACTTTTAGAAAAAAAGCCTTAGTCCGTATTTTGATTAAATGAAACTAATTTTACGGATTCTATCGCGTTTAATTTAACTTTTTAATTCTCGACGTTTCGGGTGCTTTACAGCACCCATGGTCCATGGTTATCCCAACTACCTTCAGTTTTTTAATATAAATTTTTGGTCCGATCTACGCAGAATGAGCTTACAGTATCTTGAAGTCTCTCAGTGGTATGCTTGGGTTTGGGTTTAATTTTATTAATTATAGGATCCCAAGTAGATGGCAGCACCCACCCATCTTCTTTATTGAAATTAGGATGTTTTTTAATTTCAATAGTCTCGCGAATCATCCTTGGTAAAGCACCCGAAACGTCAGGAATTAAAAAGTTAAATTGAACGGAATAGAATTCGTAAAATTAGTTTCATTTAATGTGTGGTGTTCGCATAAATATAAGAAATCATCGTGTTTTGATATTAAAATTCCATTAAACTTTGGAACTTTGACTGAAAGCGGTGACAAAGCTGTAAACGGATATTTGACAAGTTAAACGACTTGTCCTAGTTATGACGAGTGTTAACTGATCTCTACTTTTAATTAGTTACTTGAAACATTTTGAAAGTTTGTAATCAAACTGTCAAGTTCATACAGAAAATGTACTTTCGTCAGATACGCACAGAGACCTGGCAAGCGTTTAAGGAAATCCTCCCTACATCAAGTGGACTTTCATGGGTTGATGATGATGATAAAGAAACCTAAATGACCTTAACTAATAATTTAACTTAAATTATCCTGAATTTTAGTTAAATTATTAGTTAAGGTAGAGCCGTGGTAGCTCATTGGCGCTCGCTGTAAGTTTCACAGTACGCGAGCAACCCGGGTTCGATCCCCGCCGGCACCAATGAAATTGTTAATTGCAATTTTAAGTGCTGATTTACCACGTGCTCGGCGGTGAAGGTAAACATTGTGAGGAAACCTGCATGTCTGAGAAATCAAAGAAAAATATTTAGAAGACATGTGAAGTTCGCCAATACGCATTGGGGCAGCGCAGCGGATATTTCCTTGCCCTAAAACTCTCTCAGAAATGAGAGGAGGCCTGTGCCCAGCAGTGGGACGTATATAGGCTGTAACTTTACTTTTTTTTTACTTTTTTATCCTGAATTGTATTGTTGATTTTTGTTTTTAGCTCACATAATTATTTTTAATTGAAATTGGTACACCACGGTAAAATTGTTTAATTTTTGCATCACTCGACCAAGCATTATTATAAATTACATCTACAAATTTAGGAAATGCATTCCTTCTTATTGCTAGTCATTCTGAAATTTTGCTTAAAAAACACCACTACTCAAAAAAAGTTGCCACGAACTAACATGAGTCCTTTCCGTTCTGACTCTACGAAGGTTAATTCAGAAGGAAAGTAACTGCTGGGAGTACAATTTTGGCAAGAAACAATATTGAATGTTAACAGCACCGCGGTGTTTAAGTTTAAGGTCTTTCAAGCATGTTAAGTTGTTGTAAGATTGTTGATATATTTTTAAAAGAAATTACTGGTTTTACAACCCTTTGATGCAATGACAATACTCATTAGCAAAATAATGCTTTTTGATATTCCGTCCGTCGGTATTTTATTCCTAACTTTACTATTTATTGCATCTTTTTATCTATTGCAATCAGCAACATATAACATAAACACTCACGCCTGTCACCCAGAGGGTAGGCAGAGACTACGGACTTCCATTTGGCACGATCCTGGCACACCTCTCTCGCCTCCTTTACATCCATATATCTACGCATACACGCACGTCGGTTAAGGGTACTCTAATCTGGCCCATTTTTAATATATCGCCAATTTGGTCGATAAACCTTCGTCTAGGCGTCCTTTCCGACTCTGCCGTTCACTTCTGCAGCATAAATTTGCTTTGTCACTCTTTCTTCGTTCATTCTTTCTACATGACCAAACCACCGAAGCATTCCTTTCTTAATCCTGGTCACAACGTCATCTTGCAAACCACACTTTTCTCTTATCACACTATTTCACCCTGTCATTCAGATTCAGCCTAGCATACTCCTTAATGACCGCATTTCTACAGCATTTATTCTACTCTCATGCTTCTTCTGCCACACCCAACTTTCACTACCATACATTAAAGTAGGGACTAACATAGCATTATGAATTGCCAAACGTGCCTTTTTGACACATTTGACTCCTCCAATAGCGTGTAGAGCCCCATTCACTCTATTTCCTGCGTTCACTCGTCGTTCTATATCCTTATCATATCTACCATCCCTGCTAAATAAACATCCCAAATATACAAACTCATCCACTTGCTCAATCAACTCCTTCTATTCTTATTTCACATAACGTTTTACTTTCTTCTCTTTCAAAACCATCACTTTCGTTTTACTTGCGTTCACTTTCATACCCTTTCTTTTAATGACCAGTTCATTAAAGTAACCATCATTTGCAACTCGGCCGCCGACGATGCAAATATGACTTGATCATCGGCGTACAAAAGGCATTTGACGGTTAACTCACCCATTCTCAACCCACATTCTTCAACTTTCAAAGTTTGCAAACAACTGTCCATAAATAGGTTAAACAGCCACGGGAAGCTACATGCCCTGTCTGACACCTTTTGGATGCCAAACCAGTCCGAGTAGACCCTGTTGATCCTGACACAAGCACTAGAGTCCCTATAAGAGACCTTAATGCCTGTATCAAACCAGCGCTCAAACCAAATGAGTTCAGTGTTTGCCATAACATATTCCTGTCCACTCTGTCATAAGCCTTTCCAAGTCCATGAACGCACAAAAACTTTCTGGTTTTGGCCAAAAACTCTCCGCAATCATGCGCATGGAAAGACTTGATCCGTACACCATCCCTTTCTAAATCCAGCTTGCACATCCCAAATTTTTCCATCAGTTTCTTCCATAACTCTTTCAATTAACACCTTAGCATACAGTTTACCCACAATGCTAAGCAAGCTGATACCACGGTAGTTTTTACAGTCCTGCTGTGACCCTTTTCCCTTATATATTGGGACTATAACGGCTTTGCACCAGTCTTCCGGTACCCTTCAGTTCCCAACATAAATTAAACAAGGTGTACAGCAGGCCTGCCACCACTCCCTCTCCAGCCCTTAGCATTTCAAGTGATACTCTATCATATCCGCCTGCCTTACCTGCTTTCATGCTTTTCATTGCTTTCATTATTTCATCTACACTTATCTCCCTACCTCTCTCCACTTCTTTCGAAATTTCTATTTCACTTAATTCAGACGACTCTTCACTCATAAACACGCTTTCAAAGTATTCCTTCCATCTCTTTAAACTCGAAGCTTCATCATTCAGCATACAGCCATTCTCGTCTCGTATAGCATTCATTCTAGGCTGTTTCAATTTCCTAGCAGTTCTTACGAGTTTCCAGAACATTTAATATTTGCCTGGAAGTTATCAGATATCCTTCTATCATTCTTATCCGTTCTTTCTTGCTTTTCCTTTCAACAACTTCTTTTACTCTCTTATTTATAAGTCTAAAGTCTGCCTTTTTCTTTCAATCTCATCATTCATACCCAGAATTACCAGCTTTGGTTGCCAGTAAATCTAGCCATGCTCTCTTCTTTGCTTCAACTTCCATCCGTACCTCATCATCCCACCACAACGTATTATTTTTCCTTTCATTCGTTCTCTTACTTACACCACATACTTCGGTGGCTGCATCCACTAAAACTTTCTTAACATTATTCCATACAGTCTTCAGGTCTAAATCATTCCTTATATTTCATTCAAACCACTAATATTCTCTCTCAGTCTACATTTATACTTCTCTTTCACATCTTCATCTTGTAACCTCTCTATTCTTATACGCTGTAACGCAGTGGTAGACAGATGTCCGATGCCGCCAACGCTTGAATAGACCATTAATTCGACATAAGACCAAGTAATGATCCGTCCCAACGTTGGACCCCCGGTAAACCCTTGTATCTACCACTGCGCTCCGCATTCTTTCATCCACAATTATGAAATCTATCATGCTTCTATCATCACCTCTTTCCCATGTATACATGTGATCCTTTATGGCGAAAAGTTCGTCACAAAAGATTCTTTTCCACATACGGCGAGGAGGTCTTCACCATTCTCATTTACTTTCATCGCCGAACGTTCCTAATATCCTTTCATAACCAGACCTCTTCACCCCAACCCTTCCATTAAAATCTCCTAACATAATAATATTTTCATTTCTCTTACATTTCCTCAACACCATCCTTACCATGTCCCAAAACTGCTCTCGGATATAAGTGGGCTTAGACATGTCTGGGGGTACACCCCCTAGCACAAACAACTTCTTTAAGCCCACTTTCATTCGTATCCATAGCAGCCTTGGGCTTACATTCATACTCTTTCACACATTGACCCATTCTTTCTGAAAGGATGACACCGACTCCCTGGCATGCCGCTCGGTCTCGTCTACACCAGACCAGTAAGCGGTATACATGCCATGTGCAGGCATCCTTTCCTTCGTTTCGTCTCATTTACACATAACACATCTATTCCTCTATCATTCATCATTTCGCATACTTCATCCATCTTATCATTCATTGCTCCACATACATTCAGCGTAGCCAGACGGGCCTCCGCAATCCACTTTTCGCCCTCCGGGAACAGAACGTGACGGGTGGCGAACCTCGTCGCCGGTTTTACCCCGGAGATTCTTCGCACCCCTGCCCCATTAAAGGGGCGCTGGAACTCAGGGCCATTTTTTTTTATTTGTTGGCTCATGGTGCGACCTAAGTGGTAGATTTTACGCCGCTACCATACGGCGAGGAGCCGAGTCTAATCTTTTCGGCTTTGTCGCTCGTTTAGCACCACCGGGGACACGTGTAGGTGGGCCTAGGTTAGGTGGTCGAAGCCTACGGACGCGAGCGACTCATCCCTTACCTTGCAATCAGCAACAAGTAGTTAAAATGTAACTTCTGTTTATGTTTATGTTAAAATTAAATATCAAATTTTTGGGTAATTGTACAATATTATATGTTTTTAATTGACACAAATAATATGTGACGAGGCGATGGGGCATATTTATTCCTGGCACTAGGAAATTATTAATTGTTGTTTTCGTGGCAGTGGGGATTAAATTACTCGTGGTAGTTATTTCGTGGCAGTGGGGAATAAGTCGATTTATATATTATGTACATTTTGATTAATTCTTGCATTTATTACAGCTTATCAAAAGTCCATTGCTAAACCTAGGCCTCCCTCGTAGATTCCCCCATAGGGGGAGAGGGGGCTTTCCCATAGCTGCCACTCTTAGCAGACAAGTTATCAGGAAGATGCTGCTGGCCATCTTCAGTCGCCGTTTACGACACCCACGATATGATATGGGTTAGTGGCCGCCATTACAAGGCGATATGTACATATACGGTACTGCAAGAACGAAACCGTGAAACGAGCTCGCCACCGTTGATGTTCGTATTGAACCTTGTCACTTTCAATGAAGCTTTATGTACCGTTTTGTCATGGCAGGTCTCAGAATCCGTAGATTAGTCACTACCTGACCGGTCTTTAGCTCCAAGTAGCCGTAGCTTAAATAGCGTCACTGGCTTATAGCAATGTGGATATGGCGATACGCCATTTGCCCTATCCTCCGCAACGACGTCGCCATAGACCAGATCCACCGCTGGGGCAGAGAAGGCTGATGCTTTCGGGAGCAAGTTTCAAAAGCATAAATGACTTTCTTTAAGTATTCTTTCAATCTATATGAATTAAAAATGTTATTCTATTCATCCTTGTCCCCGCGAGGCGGGTATGCTATAGATATTGACCCCATGAGAAAAAGCTTTTATGTGCATGCAAAGTTAACAAAAAGAAAAAAGTTCTATAAATAAAACTAATATTACGGATTTCTTTGCGTTTAAAAAATTAAATCCTCAATGATTAAAATCCTTATGAATTACCTTCAGCTGCGGAGGCGTCGGCAAGGTAATGTCGGGTGTCTAGACTAAAACTCCACGATGGTTACCATCAGCGTCGACGATCAACGTTCCCGAGATCCCCGTTCGGAATGCACCCGGGATCTCTCCCATCGCTTTGTTTTACTTAGAAGCACGTCTCAGGGGCAGTATTTGTTACCACACATACTGCATACACCAGCACACGCAGAGCTGGGTAACGAGGCCATCTAAGCTGTCAGGGGTGACGACGCATCTGCATTTTGATTCTTAATCGAGGACAGATGTAGGTGTCTAAGGACTACGGCATCCACTTATCTTCAGGTGGACTGTTTGATCGTTTATCACTCTTATTTTTATAAATTATTTCCTTAAATTTTACTTAATACCACAATAAATAATAGCTAATACTTCTATTTAAAGCGATGTAAAGCTTTGTCTTCGTGCTAAGGTTTATAGTGAAGTTCATTTAGTGTAGGTAGCTGTTTTCACGAGGCAATCGTGATAACATTAAGGCATAAAGTGGCGCGTAAGGTCAGAGTTATTTGGTGTTATTCGCTAGTGTTTTATTATATAATAACCACTGGTTTCTTTTAAAATATTCAGGGGGCGTATTTTTTGACGCGTAACAAATGCTTTTAATAAATCATGCGAGGTCGATGAAATGTGTTAAATTACATTCTTACATTCACATAAATACAACTAGCTTTTACGTTTATCAAAAAAAATATATCCTAGATCATTCTTGGCATTACTCTTTATCTGTTCATGAAGTTTCGTCCAGTCCGGACAGACAGACAAAAATTTAACAAATTATTTTTTTAATGTCTTAATAGCATACAAACCCCCTGAGTTCAACAGAAGATAGTTATTTCGATATTACAGATACACACCTCAATTTTATTAACATGAATACATGTATATATTATACACTTTTTCTTGCGTAATATCCTACTCACGTTTACACGTCACTTTGTATCCATCTTTGCTTGAAGTTCTGTCTGTCCAGGTGTCGATGGATTGCAGTAGCCACTTGCCATTAAGTTATCTTTTAGGTTTTGTGTTTTTTCAATGCTGTGTAAAAACTTACCCCCGATCCTATAATGTCACGACAGTTGATATATCACCTGCGTTCCGACTTCCGACACACGCGTTAAAATCAATGAACGTTATTTTCATTTATTACTTTTCGTTGGTAATTGTGACGGAGCAATACGTATACGCCTGATAATAGATCTTTACCTATGAAATTTCTGTTCTGCAGTACTGGCCATTTCAAATCAAAATAATTTTGTTTGGCTAAAATCTAATTTCAAATTAAGTAATTTTATTTTAAAAACATGGAATTCTTTTTCAAAATTTGTCAATTGTTTATTGATTAGCGTTATGTTTTCATCGCATTTCAATATTTTCGTCATCATGGATACGTTAAAAATTCGAGTAATTATAGAATATAGTACCGTCGTGGCAGCAACGCGGCACAAGCGGCACGCAACATCAACTACATTTACGGAGCGAATACTACAAACGAACGCACCACCTGTTATTGGTTTACCCGCTTCCATTTTGGAAATTTCGACCTGAAAAATGAACCCCGTGGTCGTCCGAAAACTTTGGTTGACAATGACGAATTAAAGGCGATTGTGGAAGCTGATAATACTCAATCTCAGGCTGAATTAGCAGCAGCTTTCGACGTTAGCATCAAAACAATATTGGTCCATTTGCGTCAAATTGGCAAGGTAAAAAAGCTTGACATATGGGTGCCCTAGGAACTCAATGATCGCCAGCGCGAAGTACGCGTCGAGACGTACCTTGCACTGCTCAAAGGCACACAAACGAAGGAATTTTGAACCGCATTGTTACTTTTGGCGGGAAAAAAATTTAATACCCGAGAGGCAGTACAAAAAGCATCAAAAAACTGCCACTGCGTTCGCAAAGATATATCGATTGCATGGGTGATTACTTTGATTAATAAAAGTAAAAAATATAGAAAATAATTATAAATAAAAAAAATCTACAACCGATTTCATTATAACTTATTAACAATAACTCAAAAACTATTGGTCAGACCTTGATCAAATTTATATGGTACCAGCTTTCAAATAAAAAAAGCATCATTGAAATCGGTTCACCCAGAAGAAAAATATTAGGTAACACACATAAAAAAACATACAGTCGAATTGAGTAACTCCTCCTTTTTGAAGTCGGTAGAAAAAAAGTTACTAATACAGCTGCAGCATGGCTCTACCACGTAAAAAAACCTAAAGTATTCGGATCTTTTCTTTTTGGCTTTTTACTGAGGTCATATTTGCATTAGAGAATAAGAGAAAAGAGAATAATTTAAACTTGAAAATAAATTAACTAAACAAGTTTTAAAGGAATATGTCAAGCTTTGCTTGATTAACACAATGTTTCTATTTCTATAGACATGTCCACCACATTTGCACGTGTTCTCTGCTGAATGAAAGATGAGTTGCTGGCGACTGACAAATAGCCACAAATAGCGGATATTTCATTCATAAATATAAAAAATAAATTTCACTTACTTTTATGTCGGGCAGTGCTAGCCAAATTATTTAATATTATATATATATAATTTATACAGGTTGTTTGGAAGATGAGTGCAAAGCCTGAACACAATGATACCTTAAACCATTTAGATTTTAGAACATATTAAGCTAAACTTGTCTTAGACGAAGCCTGCCCCTTTTTTTAAATTGAATTTCTAAGATCGCCAGTATCCCTGCCCCGAGCGAGGTCTGTCTTCTCTCGATAGTGCCCAGCACCCTCTTTCTGAACATTCACTTGCTGAACATGCACGCTTTAAGTTTAAGTGAAAAATTTACAGATAGAAACACAAAACTCAATTTGGTTCGCGAAATCTCTTTACAACAAAGTTACAACTTCGTAAGTATTCCCTGATATAGAAACAGCTGTTGGTGATTTAAAGAAAATTGGTTTGAATAGAACATGTAATAAAATTCAAACTCCTTTACAAATTGTAGTATGCTATTTAACTATAAGATTTATCTACCCTTGAGTGTTCATTTTATGGCTCTTTACTATCTTACAGGTTGGATCCAATTTTCTGTGCGCTTTGATTTTGGTAAATAGCTTAAATTCTGTTACGAGTTTCTTTGTTGAGTAATAATATTCTCTGTGGCTTATACTACTAGATCAGACCCTTAATTTATTAATGTTCCTTCCAAGAACAGGTCCAAGAAGATAAATTTTGGCGACGCTTGGCTTCGTGCGGTCAGAGACGTTGTCCCGTACGCCATGGGCAAGTCCCAAACTCGTTAGCTGGCTTACTGATCCACAATTATGTGTGTACACTTCTTTTTTAATGAAGAATGTGTGACCAGTGAGCACGAAGTCTACCAGATGGTAAGTAGATGCTATGGCCCATTGACATCTGCATCAATCACCCATTAAGGATCAAAATGACGATGCGTTTTCACCCCTAAGTCCGAGTATTAAGTTGAAATGCCTCTTTTCCAGGATAAATGGTTCAACACGATCGACACAATAACCGCGTGTAACTTACATGTTTTACTTAGAGCAAAGGAAAATATAAAATAAAAAATGGCGTAATAAAACACGCACACCAATATTTTGGCTGTGGTAAAAATAAAACATTGGGGAGCCGTCAAAGTTACTACAACATTTTTGTTACGGGGTCTATCTCATAATCAGAACTAGTTAGGTATTTCAATTTTCTGTGTATTAAGTATGTACCATATTTTATTGTTTTTAACAACAAAATACTGAAAACATCTATTCATAATATGGTTTTTAAACGTTGAAGAAACAAAGGAAGATTTTCAGGGATTATTTCTTTCTTTCACAAGTTGTTGTAATTTCTATTTCGGAAAAGAAATATGTAGTTTTAACACAATTTAAATGTTTATAATAAATACGGAAAATAGAACGAGATCAGACTCGCATTTGGCCGGTTTTTGTTTTATGGTAAGTTACCTCTTTAAGGGCCGATTTTTCATTCCTTATTTAAAATTTATTCATAGAATAAAATATAACTAAGAGCCGTGGTAGCTCAGGAGCTTAGCACTCACTGTAAATTTCACAGTACGCGAGCAACCCGAGTTCGATCCTCGCCGGCACAAATGAAACTGTTAATTGCAATTTTAAGTGATGATTTTAGTGATGAAAGAAAACATCGTGAGGAAACCTGCATGTCTGAGAAATAAAAATAAAAATTCGAAGACATGTGAAGTCCGCCAAGACGCATTGGAGCAGCGTGGCGGACACTTGCTTGGCCTAAAACCCTATTAGAAGTGAGAAGAGGTCTGTGCCCAGCGGTGGGACATATGTAGGCTGTAACTTTAACTTTAAAATACAACTTATATAAATTCAAAATTACAATTGTGCGAATAAAATAGTTTAATAGTTTCATTTTTGTATTCAGTCAGGTTCTAGTTTGTTTAAAAAATGTTTTAAAACGATTTTATTTCATTTATTGGGTACGTATACTAAGCTTGAACCAACAACCGGTGGGGACACTTGAATTCTCTTTGTTTAGGGTTGCCTGCATTATTTCTTCATGCACTGCAGAGACCACTTACCCTCCGATCCTTTAAGCTCGTATTTCACTTAGATTACATTAACAAAGAACTCTTTTGTACTTAATTACTACTTTAAAACGGATGGAATTCCAAATTAATAAAAATTAAAATAAACTCACGCTACTGCGAGCTTCTGCAATTGTTATTAATATGCAAAGTGCCCTGCAGTACATAAATTTAAATTTGCCTTTGTTTGGAACATGTGAAGATAATGCACGTGGCCCATCCGTTCATTATGTACCTACTGTTTCATAATGAAGGGTTTACATTTGGTTAACTATATACTGACACAAGGAATTTTAGCAACTCAGTCTAAATCGCTTGGCTGTCGAAATATTTAAAGAGTATTGCTTTTATATTTCAGCCTTGTGAAACTATTTTAGGAAATGTTATCCTTTGTTTTTTATAGTATAGGGTGACAAACGAGCACACAGTCCACCTGATGGTAAGTGGTTGCTGTGACCCATAGATATCTACATCTATTCTCAATAAAGACTCAAAATGCAGATGCGTTATCACCCGTGAGGACTAAGATGGAATGCCTCTTTTCCAGTAAAAAGGGTCTCCGGTTCTCTACACTCACCATACGAAACACAGCAGTGTTAAGCTGCTATTTTACGCTGGTATTCTGTGAGAGCGTGGTCCTTCCCCGGTCGAGCCGACCCATTCGTGCTACAACTATACTACTAATATAGTTGCAGCATGGCTCTACCGCGTATAAAACTATAAAACTTTTACTTGGGAAGTATTTACCGTTCCAGCCTATGAAAAGTTCACAGCTGAACATAGGCCTACCCATAGATTGCCTCATAGGGGAATATTTGCCATAGTTACCACGCTTAGCAGGCCGGTTGGCAACCGCAGTTTTTGGAAGGAAGCTTCTTATCGGACGGTACGAATTTAGCGGATGGGGGCTAGACGAGAAAAAGTGTAAGATTTTTCCGTCACGACCCCTTCTGACGTAGTGTAGACGGCCTTGGCAACTATAAGGAAGCGAGATGGAATAATATCCATCTCCCTCGCACTTTTTCTTATTTTGCCATAAAATAAATATTATTTTATTTTAAATGACGTTTCATTTTAATAGACGCTAGTTATTCATTTATTTGTATTTGTTAATCAATAATATAATACGTTTATCAATAACAATATACTACGAAAGGAACTTCGTTCCAACCGAGTGTTCCACGACATTTACGCATGTTTTTTAGGGAAGTATTTGTATCCAAGACAATCACCTGAAGAATTATATAGAAATGTGTAAATTAAAACATATTCAAGTATGTATGTATAATGTGATTTTAAAAGCATGTTATTTTTATTATTATTTTACATAGATATAAATTTGGGGGATTAGAGTTCGTCAATTTATTTATTGAACTAATATTACAAATTATTAAGAAAATTATTGTTTTTTATCCAGTGTAGGAGAACATCTTCACTATCTTTTTATTTAAATAAGGGTGACAAACGAGCACAGAGTCCACATGTTGGTAAGTGAATGCTATGGTCCATTGACCCACATCTATCCTCGATTAAGAATTACTATACATCAAATGCGTCGGACCTGTCTGTGTGCTTGTGCACCCTTGCTAGTAATAGTATTAAAAATAATAAAATTAAAGAAAGCTACATCAATGAAATTAATACCAATATCATATTCACGACAGCAAAAGACAAGTTCAGCCGTTAGCATGTAAGGTATTTTGTCTGTTGTTAGAAGTGACATAGGTCGTTAAGAACGTGATTTCCAATTTGAAGAAGGTTTTTGAGCAAGTGCAGATATGAAGAAGTCCCATTTCGGTTTGTCTCATGATCTGTCCCATTTAGATATGGATGACTTTATGGTCACACCTTTATGTGGATCTTATAACGAATATACTTGCCTAGTATGTCGTGAAGGGCGACTAATGGGATATTGGGTTTGTGACTGAGTAGGCGTTGGACTAGACAACTATCATTTCTTTCACTATTATCCCTCTAAGCTCATATTTTTTTGAAAAAGAACCGTCTATGTAGATAATAAGATGTAGATTTAAGTACAATTATTCATAATTTTACTTAAAATGGAGCATCCATTCATTATACTGAACTGAGGTACTTGAAATACTTACTGCGATTGACCCATAATTTTCAGAGGCTTATAATTCGACTGTAAGCTTTCTTGTAAGTATGTATGTTATGTATATCTTCGTCAATTGTAAAACCGGTTTTGATGATTCTTTTTTAATCAAATCGTTTATACTTTAAAGGTAGGAGATGAAGTTTTTAATGTAACTATTGAGACGTCATTGAGATTGTGGTATTCCTTATTTCACTCAAAAGGGCAAAACAAATTGACTAACTTAACAAATAACTATTTTTTTGTTAAAAGTTGGTTTTCCGACCACAGGTTGCACATTACTAGCTTCCAGAATTCGGACTCTACTATACTACTCCTAAATGTCATTACCACGTTTTTACTAAGTCACTTTCTTGTTTGTCTGTCTGTCTGTCTATCTTTCCAGGTTGAATCGTGCAACTCAAATTTCGAGCACTTCCCGATGAGCTAGAAACTAGAATTTAAAAAAAAAAGTGGAATATTTTTTTTAATACAAAATAAAAAAATCACTTGTTTAACGAAGAAGCGCATACATTATTAATAAAAACTTCTTCACTTTAAAAAATTCAGAGCACGGAGGAACTAAATTTAAAAATAAGTGAAATATTTATTATTATTACCAGTAATGCTTCAGTAAATCGTTGGCGATTAAGAATGTATAGTGTTTTAAGTGGTAGAGCCATGCTGCAGCTATATTAGTAGTATAGTTTTAGCACGAATGGTCTGCGCCCCCTTTCCCTTATCCTATAAAATAAAGAGAAAATAATGAAAACAAAACGTTACTCGATTCCAAAGAATCAGTAATTCCTTCATGGGGCAATGTATATGCTTTTACAACAAAGTCCCAGAAAATATGCAGGTCTTATCTATCAACAGTAGAGTACTACCACAGTTTAAAGAGAGTCTAACAGTTGTGAAACGAATGTACTTGTGCAGAGCAACGGTGGGGCCGTTGCTCTGCACAAGTACATTCGTGATTGTAAGATCCTTGTGCCAGCGCACTCCACTGAGTCTGCTGTACAATACATGCGGTTGACGCGAGCGTGTTTTATAGTACTTATTTAAGTAATTTTAAGTGCCGTTTTCAAAAAATATAATATCTATAATGGTGAATTAGGTACTGTTATAGTTATGAGTTACTAAGTAAAGTTGAATTCAAATGACTGCCATGGTTATGTTTCGCAAAACAAAAAAAATTGTTCATCCGAATGCGATTACACTACATAATCAAATTTATTTTATTTTTATTTTTATTATTAAGGAACAGTAAACAGCTACAAAATACAGTAATATCTAAAATACAATAACGTGATGTATTCACAATGATGTAGCCCACAACGCTATCCACATATTACTTACAATGTTAATTAAATTGTCGCGGACGCTGAATAAAAACTTAATAATTAAAAACTAAAAAACAAGGAGCCCAAATAATATTATTTTTACATTTTTAGTTTTTCAAATATAGATCTTTTAAAAGCAAGAACATTCGGTGTACACAAATCTATGTTACCATCATTGAAAAACTCGTTAAAGGAATGCATCATACGGCGAACTGGCGCGCGCAAGCCGGTATTTGCAGGACATGTACTGACGGCGAACAAGTTACAAGTTCACACAGCCCGTATATGAGCACTTCTAGGAACTGCGAAATTTAAATTGGAAACAAACTCAGTACTGCTCAATTTGTTGTTGACTATTTTATGCAATTCAAGACTTCAAGATATTTACGTCTACATTCAAGCGACAAAACACCAAACTCTTTCAGCAATGGGATACGAGACAAGTAAGATTTATGGCATCTATAGTACATGGCACGCAAAAACTTATTTTGGACTTTCTCAATAGCTTCTTTGTATACTTTATAGTAGGGATTCCATATAGGTACAGCATATTCAAGCTGGGAACGAACAAGAGTTTTATAGAGGTATAAGTATGTGGTTGTTCGTTTGAAGTCAGTAGAAGATCTCATTACAAACCCGTACATTTTAAAAGCTTGTTTGACTATTTTATCAATATGGATGCTTAGTTGTGGGTTAGGGTCCAACTGAATCCCCAAATCCCTTAAGTCTGTCACTCTGGTCAAGGACTTTTTACAGAGGATGTAATTAAAATGGACAATATTTTTCTTTTTTGTAAAGTTTATGTAGTGACATTTCGGAATGCTCAATTGTAATTTCTTAATGTTGCAATATGTTGTCAATCTGTCAAGGTCACTTTGGAAAGATATACAGTCTTCTATATTTTTAATAGTTTTGTAGGCTTTAAGGTCATCGGCATATAATAGAAAATTGGAGTTAAGAAAACATTTGTCTATATCATTAATAAAAATAATAAATAACAATGGTCCAAGAATGGATCCTTGAAGAACGCCAGATGTAACCAAAACGTCCCTTGACTGATATCCATTTACTACAACTTTTTGGGAACGGTTTTGAATATAGGATGCAAACCAGCGCAGCAAATTACCACGAATACCGTTGAATGCAATCTTGTTAAGAAGAATCTCATGATCCACCTTGTCGAAAGCTTTCTTAGAATCTGTATATACAGCATCTACTTGAATGCCGTCATCAATTCTTGCAAATAAATTATTCGCAAAGGGAAGTAGATTACTAGTAGTAGATCTATGTTTAACCCTTATGCTGCCGTATCAGTCACTTTGCAAGGAGTACTGCATTTAAAGGATGACTGACGGCAGTGTATGTGTTAACGAAACCATGTTGTTCTTCAATGATAGCCTTGTGTAGAATCGGGTAAATTTGGTTATGGACAAATTTTTCGAGGACCTTCGACAAGACGGAGAGAATAGAGATGGGGCGATACTGTTCAACATCATGCTTTGACCCACTTTTATGAACTGGAGTTATATTTGCGTGTTTCCACCTCTTAGGAAAAACACCCTCTTACAAACACTTATTATAGATAATATGCAAAGGCTTATACATATTTTTAGCAGTTTGTATGAAAAAGAGTGGAGGAAGGCCATCTGGACCAGGACCCTTGGAAGTGTCTAAATTTTTGAGTTCATTTAGAATTTCAGTTTCAGTGAAGTAAAGATTAGAAATTAAAATATAGTGACTTGAGGTGCAGGATGGAGGCTGCCAATGCGCAAGAGAAGGGGGAGAGGGCTCAAATACGGGTTTTTTTTTATATTTTAGTTATATTTTCCTCTACAGTGTCCATATACCTACGAAAGCATTGTTTTCATTGGATCTTGAAGGTATTTCTATATTGGGAAAATTGTATGTAGTCACTTGGGTTTTTATATTTCTTCCACTTGGTCCAGGCTTTTTGTTTACATTTAATTTTTTTAATCAGAGGACGTGAAAACCAGACAGGAAATCCTCCGGAGCGAGAACTAGAACGTGGTGCATGTTGTTTTATGATATCACCTATTGTCTTATAAAAGGTTTCAATGCAGGCTTCAGATAAAAACGTTTGCAGTAGTTTCGTCCAATTTGGTTTTTCAAGCTTGGAATTAATGAGGTCAAAATCTGCTTTATGGAAGTTATACTTGATTAGAGGGCGCCTTTTCATTGGTTTATACGTCTGATGCATGTCAGTAATCGCAATGAAAGGTGGATGATGTGAATCAGGAGGAAGTAGTGGATCCGTTGAGGCTCTAATAGTAGATAAGGAGTTGGAGATGAAAAGGTTCAGTAGTTTATCATTAGAATTAAAGATTCCATTATATTGCGATGCATTTAGAAATGCCATAAAATTCAATAATAAGGAATGTGTGTAGGCGGATCCAGATCCATTCAACGGTAAAGGTTGGTTGCAATAATCAGAAGTAGAGGATGATGATGGAACCCATGTCATATCAGGAATATTATAATCACCAATCACATAAAAGCTATCAATAAGGGGATTATTAAGGCAATCAAGTAACAGGTCAAAGTGTTTTTCATATATATCCGGGGAGCTGCGAGGCGGAACATACGCTGCACTAATTACATGTTTCCTAATTTGGCTTGTACTAGGAATTTCGACCAGCATACATTCAAGATGCTTAGAGTGCAGAGATTTATCCGGGTTTGAGGTATTAAATATAGCAGGTCTCAGTCCACGCAGCACCGCCACCAGAACACCACCACCATCCTGTTTGTTGGTAGCTAAGCGGTCTCTATCACATCTGTAAACTACGTACCTTTGATCTATAAATTCACCGTTGCCAATGTCTGGAAGCAGCCAGGTCTCAGTAAAAATAAAATTAAATTTAAAAAAAAAGAAGAAAAATTTGTGGCGCGCGGGTTCGAACTATGGATATAATCACCAGTATTTAAGTCCGTCCGTAACTCCGCTACGCTAGGCTGTTGTCCTTGTGCTGACACGAAAATTGTATAGTAAACACGTGTTGCTTGTTTTTGCGGACTGCGAAGAAGAAAGGATTTAACAATGGTGAATCGAAACTGATCTCTTCTTGAAATCATTGTCACTGTAGTGTTCACACTTCAACGGCTTCTAAATTACTGGAATAATGTAGACGATACAGATCCAGTTCAGCAGTGGACTGGATTCTCGCTGGATCACTGGACTGGAATAATGTAAACCGGGCATTACGCAGCGCGCGACGTGAATTTAACAATCGAAAACTGAAAACATCTATAAAAAGAAAATGTCACTAAAATATTTGGCAGTGCAACAATTGTAAATGTATTTTTTCTTTTAGTAATAAAAATGATCTTTTTCAATAAATGTTTTTAACTTATAAGTATGTACATAATGTTAATAAATGATAATGAATATTATAATATCCAAAATTATTTTATTCCGAATCTCGTGACAACCCCTAGCATATTTTCAACGACGGGCGGCGGCATCGCCTGACATCAAAGGCGTTTCATAACTGTTAGTTCTTTAAACTGTGGTACTACTAAAGCGTACATGATTGATAATAACCCCTGTGAATGAGGTGATCGCTACACTGATGTTTCTAATATCTCCATACTAAATGTACTGCCTCGTTGGCCTAGTGGTCGTGAACGCAATTGCTGATCATGAGGTCCCGGGTTCGAAACCTGGGTTGGGCAAAATGAGTTATATTGGGTTTTTCTGTAAGAAATTCTTAGTAGAAGCCCGGATTCAGGAAGTTGGCGGTGTTTCACACCAGTACCTCGGAAAGCAACGTTAAGCCGTTGGTCCTGCGCCTGATCTCTCTCCGGTCGTGTCGGATTACAGTTTCATCGGACTATGAGAGTGAGAAAATAGAGAGTGCACCTGTGGTTGCGTAGACACTCGGGCACTATAATCCTGTCATGTACATATGGCTAGTCTCCGTCGAGACTGGCCGCCGTGACCGAAATCAGTCTGAAGGACATCATTACATCACAAATTGTATAAAATAATATATTGTAAATTAATTTTATTTAAAAAAGAAAGTTCCGCTGGGTTTCTTGTTGGTTTTCCCAGGATAGAGGTTTTTTCCGGACCAGTTGTAAAAGTAAAAAATAATTTTCAATAAGAATTACATGTAATCTATATGAAATAAAAATTATTCTAAGCTATTCTAATTTAAAAGAGGAATATATTGTAAAAAAAATTGACGGCTGATTGATTGAATGACGACTAAAATTGTATAATTTGAATAATTTTGTAAAAACTCGTATATTTCATAAAAGTCACGGATTTCTATATAAAATAGCCTGCTGATCAATAAAAACAACAAAATTTAAGCTATTCGAAACTTAAAAAAGAACCTGGGTGAGTGTCGTGGAACACTCGGTTGGAACGAAGTTGCTTTCGTAGTATATTATTATTGATAAACGTATTATATTATTGATTAACAAATACAAATAAATTAATTATAGTATGTGCCATATCGATTGAGAAAAACGGACAATGACCTCAGATATGAGCCGAGTGTCAAAAGGCGTAACTTACAAAATCTCAATTTAGATGTGATAACAATATTTAAATATTGATATTATTCCACTTCTAGGTCAGCACATATGTTTTGTTTTTGTTTCTTAAATAATATTGTCTGTGGTTCCTATAAACATAGTAAAATCTTACGGTACATCGCGAAAATGTGTTATATTTTATATTTCAATTTATGGTAAGTAACGCAGCAATTCATTTAATAACAGTTTCATATTAAAAAATATTTGAAGCAATATAATCACCATATTGAGCTTTTGCAAATTCATCCCTTTAAAATAAACAAAACGCGCGTTACGTCAGTTCGTTCTAAAGAAACGTGACAATGGCAGCCAGAGATGCGTCACCTTTTTGGGCCAGTCCGCCATTTTGTTTTCATTCGTGTTCGGATAGCGCTTGCGTGTGTACGTCTCCAGGTAATTCATAGCATTCATTGCATTGTTTTAGTTGAGTTTTACTGTTAAATTTGTTATATCGTTAAGTTTTTGTTTTTGAATCTGTTATATTAGTTTTACTGTGACGATCGTTACTAAATCGACATGAGTTCAGGAGAATTTGGTGAAGGACCGGTCCTTCAACATCAAGTGGAAAGAGACGTCGCCGACCCATAATAAACGTGCAGGTACGTACAAATAGGTACAAATGCGACGACGTAGCCTTTCTATTTCTTAAAGCGCTCTTTTATGTGACCATGTGGTATTTATTTTCTAAAACAATATGTATTTATGTGATGTAGTACTATGGTAGTATATTTTTGTCATTTATTTACAGGCCCATCTTCTGGAGCACCTTAACGTCACCAGTAAAAAGAAAACCTACCACTTTGTCGGTCGGGGAACAAGAGATTATCATTAATGTATACAAATATGTCAAAAACACCTGGCCCGAAGACGTGTATCCTTCAAACGTTAATATGGTGAAAAGGTTTCGGAGATCTCAGGAGTCAGCAAGAGCACTATATATCGCGTATTAAGCGTGTATAGAGATTCCATAAAATACCAGAAAGAGATAATTAATAAAAGAAAAAAGTCTGTAATTGACAAGTTGGACGATTTTGATAAATCGGCTATAAGAGCGAAAGTGCATCAGTTCTTTCTTGCAGGAGAATTACCGACTTTAGACAAAATTTTGCTCAGTATAAATCAAGATGACCAGTTGCCAAACTTGAGCAAAACTTCCTGCGACGTGTGTTGCGCCATTTAAAATTCAAATATATAAAGAAACAGAAAAAGTGGTCTAATAGATCGCCCAGAGATAGTTCTGTGGCGTACCAGATATTTGAGAGAAATACAAATATTAAGAAACGAGGGACGTAACATTTTTTACCTTGACGAAACATGGATTAACGCAGGTCATACTATGGGAAAGGTATGGGAAGACACCACAATTGAATCTTCTCGTCAATCACGGTTAGAAGGCTACTCTACTGGCAAAGCCCCTTCGGGTAAAGAAAGCGATTAATAGTTGTACACGTTGGCAATGAAAATGGCTTTTGGAGGGATGTGATTGGGTATTTGAATCATCATCTACTGGTGACTACCATAGCATATTTGCAACGACGGGCGGCGGCATCGCCTGACATCAAAGGCGTTTCATAACAGTTAGTTCTTTAAACTGTGGTACTACTAAAGCGTACATGATTGATAATAACCCCTGTGAATGAGGGGATCGCTACACTGATGTTTCTAATATCTCCATACTAATTGTACTGCCTCGTTGGCCTAGTGGTCGTGAACGCGATTGCTGATCATGAGGTCCCGGGTTCGAATCCCGGGTTGGGCAAAATGAGTTATATTGGGTTTTTCTGTAAGAAATTCTTAGTAGAAGCCCGGACTCAGGAAGTTGGCGGTGTTTCACCCCCGTACCTCGGAAAGCAACGTTAAGCCGTTGGTCCTGCGCCTGATCTCTCTCCGGTCATGTCGGATTACAGTTTCATCGGACTATGAGAGTGAGGGAATAGAGAGTGCACCTGTGCTTGCGCAGACACTCGGGCACTATAATCCTGTCATGTACATATGGCTAGTCTCCGTCGAGACTGGCCGCCGTGACCGAAATCAGTCTGAAGGACATCATTACATCACAAATTGTATAGAATAATATATTGTAAATTAATTTTATTTAAAAAAGAAAGTCCCGCTGGGTTTCTTGTTGGTTTTTCTAGAACAGAGGTTTTTACCGGACCAGTTGTAAAAGTAAAAAATCATTTTCAATTAGATTTACATGTAATATGGAATAAAAATTATTCTAAGCTATTCTAATTTAAAAGAGGAAAATTTTGTAAAAAAAAATGACGGCTGATTGATTGAATGACGACTAAAACTGTATAATTTGAATAATTTTGTAAATACTCATATATTTCATAAAAGTTACGGTTTTCTATATAAAATAGCCTGCCGATCAATAAAAACAAAAAAATTTAAGCTATTCGAAACATTAAAAAAAAACCTGCGTGAGTGTCGTGGAACACTCGGTTGGAACGAAGTTGCTTTCGTAGTATATTATTATTGATAAACGTATTATATTATTGATTAACAAATACAAATAAATTAATTACTAGCGTCTATTAAAATGAAGCGTTATTTAAAATAATATTTCTTTCATGGCAAGATAAGAAAAAGTGCGAGGGAGATGGATAATATTCCATTTCGCTCGCACTATAGAAAGGGGGTCGTGACAGAAAAAACTTACACTTTTTCTCGCCTAGCCCCATCCGCCAAATTCGTACCGTGCGATAAGGAACTTCGTTCAAAAATCTGCGGTTGCCAACCCGCCTGCCAAGCGTGAAAACTGTGGTAAATATCCTTCCTACGAGGCAACTCATTGAGGAGGTCTATGTTCAGCAATGGACATTTGATGGAGTGAAATTTATGCAAAAGAAAAGTTTCAATAAAAGTTCAAAATTTTTACGCTATAAAAGCAACAAGCTAATAAGCTTCGCATGCTCGGAGGTAGTTTCTTAAAAAATTTAAATTAATAACGTACTTTAGTTCTCTACACCTTCATTTTTATTATTTGCCAGAAATAAAACAATCTTGTATTTTATACCGATAAGCGAAATGTAGGTCAGTCCCCCACTAGATTTATTGACGATCTAAGTCATGCAGGAAGTCAATGGAAGGCTTTCGTACCGTGCTTTGTGGCACTCCCCGGGGGAGGCCTTTGTTGAGTTCGACTTTGTTAACTTGTGATGGGCTTTACTGATGATGATGATGATAATATTGTTTTAAAGATATGTAGAGAAAACTTAAATCGTAGGAGATGCCGTGAAACCTGACCACTTTGCTATTTTTGGAAGGACAATTTTCCAACATAAAAGGTACTCTCATACTGGGCGTTAGTGTTAAAAGTGACAATATATTCTTCTTAGATTTGGTATTTATTAGTGATTTAAACAAATACTAACATTAAATAGACAAAATACTCAAAAATAGAAAATGGCAAAGTTAACTTCACATTGTGGCAACTTTGCCATCAGGGTTTATAATGAAAATAATAGCATTTGACTTCAAGGTTGGAGGTAAGTTTACCTCATAATATAATACATAACACTCACAGTTATGATTTGAGTTGTAATTGTGTTGCAAATTACAAAGTTTACGTTTGTGGCAAAGTTGTTCTCCCATTTATCAATTTTTCATACAAACTTGAAAATGTGTGTCAGGGTTGTCAAAAATCCTTGATTACGTACTTTACTTAATTTTTTTATTTAAATCTTGTCACAATAATTTCTTAAGCAAAAATCAAAAATATATTTTTAAAAAAATACTCTCCTTTAAAATAGAAAATCAAATTGGTGCAATAATAAGCTTAAATAAATTATATCAGGTAAAAAAATAATTGTGACCAATCTAAATATTGTTTTTCCACAATAGCGAAACATTCATACTTATGAAAATGACACTGTTTTTGGGTGCAAATTAATATCAACACACTAAGTTGAAATTATGAAAAATACTGAGTAGTAAATAATATTATTAATGCCCGACAACGCAGTAAAAAAAATAGATTTATCTTTTCTTTTCCTTCAATTTTGATAAAGATGAATCGAAGAATAATATGGTAGAATAGGATGATACGGGAGGCTATTGAAATTAAAAAACATCCTAATTTCAATAGAGAAGATGAATGGATAATGCCATCCGCTTGGGATCCTATAATTAACAAAATTAAACCCAAACCCAAGCATACCACTGCAAGACTTCAAGATACTGTAAGCTCATTCTGCGTTGATCGAACCAAAAATTAATATTAAAAAACTGAAGGTAGCCGGGCTAACTGTGACATCGGGACGTCAAACATCTCAGTCCCCCCCGTGACCATGGGTTGCTGTAAAGCACCCGAAACGTCGGTAATTAAAATAGTAAATTAAACGCGATAAAATCCGTAAAAAATAGTTTATTCAATGTGTAGTGTTCGCGTAAATATAAGAAATCATTATAAAGATGAATCGGTTGACAACTTATTTAGCCAAATTGGTCTAATGGGCTGCTACGGAGAAACATCGATACAAACGTACATACATAGAATGTCAAGTACAGAACTCTTTCTTTAAATCGTCGTAATCGGTTTAAAATATAGGTTGAAAGTGACAACCCTTGGTTATAGCAAAACATGATAAAGTAACTGGCACATCGTGGCGTCACTTGTATGGTAACTTTGCAAAGTTAGTTTTATAGATAAATATTAAGACCAACATGTTAAAAACGATATATTACATTTCCTAACCATGGGTCGACTCAACCGGAAAAGGATACCGTTCTCACAGAATACCAGCGTAAAAGAGCAGTTTAATCCTGCTGCGTTTCGGATTATGTGCAGAGAACCGGAGACCCTTTTCATTGAAAATGAGGCATTCCATATTAGCCCTCAGGGGTGACTACTCATCTGCATTTAGCATAAATGTAGATGTCTATGGGTCACAGCATCCGCTTACCATCCGGTGGACGGTGTGCTCGTTGGTCTCTCTTATTCTATAAAAAATAATTAAAAATTAAAAAATTTGTACAACCGACTTCAATGTAAATTATTAAGAATAAGTCAAAAAATATTGGTCGGACCTTGATCAAATTTATATGGAACCACATGTAAGGCATCAGCTTTCAAACAAAAAAAGAATTATTGGAATCGGTTCACCCAGTAAAAAGTTATGAGGTAACACACATAAAAAAAACATACAGTCGAATTGAATACCTCCTTCTGTTGAAGTAGGTAGAAAAACTCTTAAATAAATATAACTCAACCTGAAATATATTCAACTCAACAATTCAAAATTACAAAATGATGTGTACTCTAGGTATATATATTTTTCCCTAACTTTTGCCTACTATTTTCAGTGAATTTATGAATAATAGTATAAGTACATATTTAATTAAATATATACATGAATTTCGTGATGGTTTATAACCTACATGAATCATTTTCATTAGAATGAGGGATTCATTTCTACAATTATTCAAATGTTTTGCAGATATGGTGATTAGCGGAATACGTTAGTGATTTTAGTTTCGGACCGGTCCGTTGTCGGAGGTGACATGATATATTCAGCACTTAGGGATAGGGAGCCTGCTTACATTATTTAGTTACGTACGAGTCCAAGGCCGACGGGATTGCTTTTTGGGCACCACAGTATAGCTACAAAAATGAACATCATATTTGTAATTGTCTGATAAATTAATTATATGAACAAAATTAATTATACACTTGTAATTCCTTACCGAATACACGATCAAGTGGCAGCCTTGTACCAGTAAGCGATGCGAGCGGCTCTCTACTAGATGGAGTTGAGACATGCAGGAAGTCATTGGTTGCTATGGTTCAGGGTCTTTGGCTTTAGAGGACGCCTATGTCCAGCAGTTTAACTTCTTCGTTGGTCTAGTGGTTGGACTGCTGATAATGTGGTATCGGATTCGAATCCCTGTTGAGCTCTAACTCTAATCAATTATTGGGTTTGCCAATAAATTCTCAGTAGCAAGGAATCAAGAAGATGATGGTGTGGTGGTGAAAAATAGAAATCACGTAAAGCCGTTGGTCCTGCGCCTGTCCTCTTTCCGGTATTATCGCGTTGCCATGCCATCGGACCTTGAGCGAATAGAGAGTGCACTTTTTTTTTACACGTGGTAGAGCCACGCTGCAACTATATTATGGTTGTAGAACGAATGGGTCGGCTCGACCGGGGTAGGACCACTCTCTCATAGAATACCAGCGTAAAATAGCAGCTTAATGCTGTTGTGTTTCGTATGGTAAGTGTAGAGAAACGGAGACCCTTTTTACTGGAAACGAGGCATTCCATCTTAGTCCTCACGGGTGACAACGCATCTGCATTTTGATTCTTAATCGAGGATAAATGTAGATGAATATGGACCACAGCATCCACTTGCCATCATGTGGACTGTGTGCTCGTTTGTTACCCTTATTCTATTTTAAAATAAAAACTTGTACTTGCGTACACACATGTGCACTATAATCATGTCGTGTGCAGATGGGTCTCTATTATGTTCAGCAGTAGGCTTGTGAAAGGCTGTAATGATGATGATGATAGTGATTTACTTCTTTAGGTTGTAAGGCGGAAAGTGCTAACTTTTTCTCCAAATATAAACCTCAACTGCACGCGGTTCACCGGCTGACTGACAGACGAGGCTCTGTGGACCGGTTGATGGCGGGGAAATCTATTCAAATCCGCTGAACGAAGTCACAGGCTTATGGTGAACAGCCAGTGCGAAGGCCGCCCGCTCTGCGAGGTATGGGCAAACCTTCCAAGCAAAATTTGCCAGCGCATTCTTGGAAAGACATTTTGTTCAGCAGTGAACTCATAAAAGGTATAAAAGTAAAAGGTATAAAATGTTTTGTTGACTATTATTACAATTCTACTCACTCCCTTTGTAAAATAAAACGTTTATAGTTGAACAAAAATATTGTGAACGTTATAAATACCACTCTTCCTTCCAAGAAACTCCGGAGGGACCACGCGGAAACTAAGGTATCACTTTGTCCTTTGTAAACAAGTTAGTTAATGTCTACACGCTACGTTAAATAAATATTGGCTTTTGTTTTCTTATTATTATACTCGTAACTAAGAAAAACACTACTTTTACAAAGTAGTTTGTTGATCTTATTCCAAACATTGCGGTAACTACCGAATAAAATTGGAAATGATTATGTTTCTATATTGGCACAGAAAACATAATAGTAGTTCTATAGAGGTTCTATACAGAGCAGGTTGTATATTGATTGGCCACTCAACCCCTCCCGCCGATCCGACTTACCTCACCTAGCCAGGGATTACAATATACACTTCTCAGCGTGTGAACGTGTGCAGATAGAAAAAATAAAAACTTATTACATATTATATTAATCGAGGTGAATTAATAAATAAATAGCTGGGGAAAAAATAAGAATGATATATGCTTGAGCATTTCTAATTCACTCATATATACTCGTACAACGACAACTATCACATACACAAACCTATGCATGTAGGCGTGGTAGTTAATTACGACGCATTTGTTTCCTGAGTGGCCAGGGTAAACATTAGTTTGACAAACAATCAAGCAATCGATCAGATGGTGATTGCCTTTTTATCGTGGGGAAATCCTCATCGATACCTTCGGCTGCGGGGGCAACGGAAGTTTATGTCGGACTCCTACCGACTAAAACCCCACTCCACCATCAGCGTATATCCCAGGATCTCAGTTCGTAACGTAACCGAGTCCTCACTCTCGCTTTGCTTTATTGGAAGCACGTCCCGGGGACAGTACCGAGCCAAAACCATGCTCAACCTATTGTAAGAACGCTCTCGCGCACACATATGCATCTAAAATCATTTGCAACTTTGGTTTTAGGTGTGAATATGTGTGCTTCCTGCAGTGAAATGTTACGGGTTGATAAAGAAAGATGTGTGCGCTAGTGCGTGTCAAGGAGTTGAGCATATTGAAATGTACGCAGCGATCCGTCTTTCGTTTTTGGTATGAGATTGAATACCTAAAAAAATCATTCTCATTTGTTAATTTCAAAGCATCTACAAGCTTGTATTTATTCTTACATATTGTGCTTCATAAAAATTAATAATTTACAACAATAATATTATATTTCTTGAAAAATATGATAAAGATTCTTAGGACTTCAAAATAACAACTTTGAAGTCCTAAGGTGTATCGTGGTATACTAAACACATCTGCGTACCCCTCTAGGGAGTGCAGGCGTGATGTTGTGTTGTGGGATTGCGTAAACAATGTATAGATATGCGATAGCAGCAATCGCGGTTGATTTTCTGGCATTTATTGAAGAGTTCCGTTGTCTATCTCCGAAACTCATCGTCAGGGCTTTACGAAATTTAAATGGAAACTCTCTTCGAACAAAAAAATAATTTTGCAAATCCGTCTATATATATAACGGAGTTATGTCCGTACATACATAAATAAATATAAACATTCGAATTAAGAACCTCCTCCTTTTTTGAAGTCGGTTAAAATAACAGGAGCTTATTTTTTTGAATGACTTATTATATATTTCAATAGTAGTGAAAGGATTATTGCCAATATTCTTGATGGGCCTTATCTAACTGCCCAGGGTGCGCCGGATATGTAAAGATTAGTAGTTACGCCGCGCCGGGAGGACTGTGATAACATCATTCACGATAACGTTTAATAAAGTTGATGTAAGCCTTTACCTTTGGCATAAAACTAAATAAACATTTTCTTAGATTTACTTTGCAATATTCCTAAAAAGTTGAGAGCATTAAGTACCTTTTAATATATTAATTACTATAGTAAAGCTTTAATAAATAGCTGTACTTAATTAACTTAAGTTAATATTTAGATATATTAAGGGCTTATTTATCAACCTTCAGACAAAAGTTATCCATCAAATTAATGCCTTAAATGAGAGCATCCACGACTTTTTCTGCCACCAGGGCGGCGCCACTTTCTAATGAGGTAAAATATTTGACAGATTTCATAGCGGGGATTATAATTTCTTAGGAAAATGTAAACTTTATTGTTTCTTTCCGTATTATTAGTTATATTTTATATTAATTAGATTAGAAATGAATAAACCAAACTATAAATAAAAGTAAAAGTAGAAAAATTAAAAAAAAAAGTTATAAAGTACAAAAATTAAAAATCAAACCACTGACGTTGTGTGTGACGGTGTTGTGTATAAATATAATACTCTAGATAATGATAAACAATTAATTAAAACTAATTTCTCAATTAAGTGACATTGTGTAACAAAAAACTTTACCTCAGTCAGAACTAACGACATCTGGTGAGTGGAAGATATTAGCCCTCATTAAAGCTTAAATTAAATTAAAGCCTCTGTGATTATAAAAGTAAAACAATTGAACTATTTTATTTTTTTAACTGTAATTTTTTATTTATGATTTTTACTCTACGAACAACTTTTATTTGATGAAAAATTAAAGATGTTAAAAATTGATTGACTAAGATCCACGTAATGAAATAAAATGTTACCCAGTTTGAAGAGCACCTCCCACCCTCCCTCAATTGAGTGCATTATCCCGTCACCCATCATCCCGTCACCAACTAATCCCAGCTCCTCTACATCCAACACCACTACACTAGGAAAGACACACCACCGTCAATAATACGACACGTGCTTAGCCTCTATACGAGGCATCCTCAGGTGAACTAGACTCTGTGGTGGATGAACGCTAAGATCAGCGGTTATTACCGGTCCGATTAGTGACAATAAACTTCTTGTAAATATGTGTTATATACTTACGAATATCCAGCGACTAACCCTTTGTTTGCACTTACCTGTAAAAACAATAAAACATATAATTATTATAATAAATATGTATAAAAAAGGAAAGACTTAACTATTAAAAGATTTAGTGTTGTAAAATATGCAAATCTATACAATCGTAATATCGTAAATAAACTTGCATGCATTTCTGCACGCTAATCCCCACAACAGTTGAATCACTTTGGACGTGGTTTTAATGAATGAGATAAGTTTGGTCTTGGTTTGGTAATATTTGCATCATTTAAAATGGTTGACTAATAAAAAGTATATATAATATATCAATTTTAAAGTAATTCTAACGCACGCTTCTACCTAATGTGTGCACAAATCTAAAGAAAAAGCTTTGCTCGGTTACTATACGTGATAATAGTATCACGTATAGTAACAGAGCAAAGCTGATACATATATGTATGATAATAGAGTTACGGCCTATATACTCGTCTGTCCTTCGGCTACGCATAAGCCTCTTTCATCACTAAGAGGGTTTTAGGACAAGCAAATATCCGCCGTGCGGCGCCTCAATGCCTGTTGGCGGACTTAGCAATTTCGTTCTTTTAATTTCTCAGACATGCTGGTTTCCTCACGATGTTTTCCTTCACCGCCGAGCACGTGGTAAATCAGCACTTAAAATTGAAATTAACAATTTCATTGGTGCCGGCAGGTATCGAACTCGGATTGCTCGCGCACTGTTAAATTTACGGCGAGTTTTTAGACTCTGAGCTACCACGGCTCTGATAGTGTTCTATTGTTTAAATAATGTTAGAAGGATGCGTAGAGATACATTTGCGCGTTTGAAATCGCGAGCACAGCTAGTACGACTATATTAATAAAAATTTAAACAAGTGATTCAAGTACAAAAGTTCGATTTTGCATTAAGTAAGATATGTCCATCTCGGACGAACATCTTCCTCCCAAAGCGTCCCGTATGCCGTAAGAGAAGAGAGAAATCAAGAATATAACTAATTGAGGTTAGCAACTCAGCATTTTATTATATATTCAGTGCCATCCCCCGTGACTTCGCTGAAGACATTTGTACCCATGTAATGAAAGAAAATGGCCTTTACAGTAAATTACACCATTAATATAAAATGAATATGTAAGTAATATTCTAACAACGCAGCTAACTAACAACACAAACAAAAAACATAAAACTTATACAGAATATAAACAAAGGGTAAAAAACATAAAGACCAACAGATGGCGCTGCAGTGAATACATAAAATTCTTCATATTTGTCTAAAAAATTGATTTTAATAAAAGTTACTCGTCACTTAACTCAAGAAAGATTTTGTGAAAGAAGTTGACCTAGAAATAATAAAAAGAATATCAACACGAATACAAGAAATCAAACGAAACAAAAACTTTGAATTGGTTTCGAAAGTCTGGATACTTTTTAAGGTCAAATGATCAATGCAGAAGGAATTGGGAATATCCTTGCAATTTTTTTTTTGTTTCTTTTTTTTTTGTGTTCTGAATAACGTTATCTCCACACTAGGATTTTCTCCTGTATCGTGGGGGCAGTTTACATCCATAAATTTCACAAGGACAAACATCCAGACCCGGAACAATTATTTGTAGGCCATACAAATACTTGTTCCGTGCGGGATTCGAACCCGCGGCCCTTAGCGCAGCAACTCATTGCTAAGCCACTGCGCCACGGAGCCGTCAAATTTGCGGTTTTTTGTTATATCTGTTTCGAAACTGAGATGTAATATAATGACAAGGACTACGATATGGGGGTGTTGGTGTTCTGATAGCTCGTGTGAATATTTCATAGTAAGGTAATAAAGAGAGTTCGATCCCGCCGGCTGCGACACCCACGTGACAAAATGCAGTTGATGGATTGTTTTACGTGATCACCATACGGCATAATAACTATATTTTTTTTAGAATAAATGTGGCAAACGAGCACTCAGTCCACCCGATGGCAAGTGGATGCTGTGGCCCATATACATCTACATCTATCCTCGATTAAGAATCAAAATGTAGATGCGTTGTCACCCCTAAGAACTAAAATGGAATGCCTCGTTTCCAGTAAAAGGGCCTCCGGTTCTCTACACTCACCATACGAACACATCAGCATTAAGCTGCTATTTTACGCTGGTATTCTGTGAGAGCGTGGTCCTACCCTGGTCGAGCATCTCATTCATGCTACAACTATAATAAAGCTGGAGCGTGGCTCAGCCACGTATAATCTAATATAGAAAAATTAATTTTTGTTGGTTCGTATTTTATGCGCTGCCAAATAACTAATTTCTCAATCAATTTTCAATATAAAACGACAAGACTTATAAACTATTGTAACAGAAGAGTGACAAACGAGCATAGAGTCAATCTGATGGCAAATGAAAGCTGGCCATAGACACATATATTAATCATCCATTAAGAAACCAAATGAAAATGCGTTATCACCCCTGAGAACTAAGGTGTAAATAACCCTTATCAGTAAAAAAAAGGTATCCGATTATGTACACTCACCAAGGGAAACACAAAAGCATTGCTACTTTGTTGTTGTTGTACGCTTGTATTCTATTTGCGGTGCTTCTTGTAACTTCTCTACTTTACAGTAACTGGCGCGCGTTTCGAACCGACAAATTTATTTGAAAGTTATACCATTCAATTTCAATGTAAGTAATATTATTCCTAATTAAACAGAATATAACTCTTCCAAATTTGAAACGATATTTTCACAATTATTTCTTCTGCGGCAGCAACGCGCCGGGTACCAGTTAGTTGTAGGAAAGATTTGCCTTAATCGTCACGCTTGTCAGGCGGATTGACAACGGCAGCACCAGACGTCTCGCACCTTTGACGCTGCTGCCCGTCGCTAGTCTTGGTATTTTACGTCTGGTATACAGGACATGGTTGTTTCGTTATATTATTATATCCTCATATTTATTTAATTAAGCATGATCTACATGTTTGTGTGTGTGTGTGTGTGTGTGTGTGTGTGTGTGTGTGTGTGTGTGTTTGTGTGTGTGTATTTTATCAACATTAGGTTTTTCACCCTATCTGCAGTACACACTTCTCCCACTAACTATCCGGTTGGCTGGTAGAAAATGTCATATGGCATTCAATCCGCCGCTTGTACCTTTACTATAAAAAGTGTTGAAATAAATAAATAAATAAATACCGCCATCTATCGGGAACATTAAGTTTTTTGTAGCATTTACAATAATTGCCTTACACGATTCCTACCGTGACCCCGCATCTGTAGCCTTCTTTGTATGGAGATGGCTGCAGATGTCCATAAAATATAGTAACCATTTACCATCAGGTGGACTAAAAATACGTTTGCCATTTCAGGTTCATAAAAAAAACATATGGAACGAAATGAAGTGATGGATTCTCTTCCGCCGTCATTACACGACAAACTGCTAAATGAAATGTAAATATTATAACGCGCACTAATAAACGGGCTGATAAATTATTTGCGTGCTCATAAGCACTTTCTGCAAAAGGAGGTTAATGTTCACGCGACCTTGCTTATTTATTCACAGTTTCCGTCTAATATTTCATACTTGAATAATATAAATACAATTTCAAACCGTGTGGTGACGGTATACATAATTAGAATCCACCACCCTATGGCGTCCCATAGGTGTAGTATTAGACAATTAATAAAATCAGGCGACAGTATGCGGAAATCCATTATATTATAGATGTAAAAATTAATTAACTAAAAGTAAGAATGATGTGTCTTACCTTTAAGAGCACCTCCCGCCCTCCTCAATTCCATGCCCTAATCCCGTCACCACTAATCCCAACACCACTAAGAAATTCACTAAGAAGGGCACACCACCGTCGATAATACGACACGTGTTTCACTTCTAAACGAGGCATCAAGACGGTGCGTACGGTACGGTGACGGGCATAGCGCACGTATTTGAGGGAGGGAGGGAGGTGCTCCTTAAACAAGGTACAACACACCATTCTTATTTTTACTCGGATCTTAGTCAATTTATTTTAACATTTTTAATAAATGGAAATGGGCTTGCAATTTACAGAGAGTAACAGACAGTAGGTGGTCACAAACAGTAACCACCCATTATATAAGAAAAGAAGACAAGGTAGGCCATCAAAAAGGTGGAGTGATGACATCGTCGAAGTAGCTGGTACACTATGGCCAAGATTAGCGCAAGACAGAATCACAGGGTTATTTGGAGGAGGGTTTTACCGCAAAAGGCGGCCCTTACAACTAACACAATAACTTTTATTTATTCTGTGACAATACTAATAGCTGATACATACCTGCTTACCTACCCAGACGAACTTCTATCAGAAAAGGAGTCTTACAACCTAGTCGTGCCATTAAATATCAATCTAATACAGTTTCCCCGTAATAATTGCCCGTGGGAAATCAACACAGACGACAGACCAACATTCAGTGTGCTTTGATCAAACAACATATAACTCTATTAGCTCAGTCGGAAAAGATCGAGTAGAAACATTAATAGTTTCTTTTATTTTCTTGTATAAGAATAGTAGTATAATGATTTCTTATATTTACGCGAACACTACACATTGAATAAAACTATTTTTACGGATTTAATTTTACTATTTTGATTACCGTAAATTTTTTTGATTCCCGACGTTTCGGGTGCTTTACAGCCTGTAAAGCACCCGAAACGTCGGGAATCAAAATAGTAAAATTAAACGCGATGAAATCCGTTAAAGTAGTTAGTAGTAGATTTTGTGGGAGAAGATTGGAATAAGTAAAAGTATATATTAACACATACAGTGGAATCCCGATAACTCGAATTTCAATGGAAATGCTAAAAATTTCGAGTGTATTCGATTTGACAAGAATTTAGAGATTTTTTTCCCAAATATGTATAAGGTAAACAGATGTGTTACTTTTAATGACTATATTCATTCATTGCACGTGTACAAAGTACACACAATAGAATAGAAGCAACAAACATTCCTTTTGGATTTTATCGCTATGAGTTCAAGGAATTTCTAGGGAGACGTCATTATATTTTCCTAACTTCGACTTACGGAGTTTGCTTTTGGAAATTCGAGTTATAGAGTATAGATATGTATGTGCTATCAAGGAAATAACAGGGAAATAACATGTTGTAATTATATCGCCAATCGGTCTGTCAAGCGTGGCGATTAAGGCAAATCTTCACTTTGATGGGAAATGATAATGCCCAGTAGTGGATAACAGTCCATAAGTGGATAACCGCAGATGAAGGAAAACAAAGCATGCAAATCATTACACCTAATGAGACATGCAAGTAGTCAATAGATACTGGTGGCTTAGGATCATCCTTTATGGCAATTTATTGGGCATTTTTAGGCGTGTCTAGCAGGGGACTTGTGTGTGACCTGTGTTGGTTGACAGTGACAGGGGCCTATGTGCAGCAGTGAACTTTGACAGGCTGTAATTAACGAATAAATCAAGTTAAAGTTACAGCCTATATACGTCCCACAGCTGGGCACAGGCTTCCTCACATTTCTGAAAGGGTTTTAGGGCAAGGAAATGACCACAGCGCTGTCCCAATGCGTGTTGGCGAACTATACATGTATTCGAAATATTTTTTTTCTTATTTCTCAGACATGTATGTTTCCCCACGATGTTTCCCTTCACCGATGAGCATGTGGTAAATCAGCATTTAAAATTGCAATTAACTATTTCATTGGTGCCGACGGGGATCGAACCCGCAAGCGTTGAGTTGAGAACTTAGCTCCTGAGTTACCTCGAATAAATGCATTAAGAATTTTATTATATCTTAACCGTAAACGATGAAGGTTCAAATTATTATTAACACAGGGTGCAAGAAGTAAAGGCCAGACTTACATTAAGATCGGAAGAAGTCAAATATATTTTATCCGTCACATATTAAGATTTGCAGCGACTCCTCATCATCATTACCACAAAAGCCTATCAGAGTCCACTGCTGAACATAAGGCTCTCCCATGGATTGCCTCATAGGGGGGGATATTGCCACACTTGGCAAGCAGGTTGGCAACCGCAGTTTGTTCTAATTTTATTCAGTTGTTATCAGGAAGACGCTGCTGCTCATTTCTTGGTTCAGTTTCCTCTGTCGCCTGTTTCTAACACCCACCCTTGGTTACGGTGACGGTGACTCCCTATAATAAATGTAATTTATACTTCTTTCTTAAGATTCGTATCGTTGGTTGGAAATCAAAAGAAAACTACACATTTCAGTTCAGTTGTAACAGTTTTCACTTAAGTGATCATGGATTTTCAAAGAAAACAAATGCGTTTTAATAAAATGTAACGCTCAGTCGAATCAGCTCAAAGCCTAAATTAATATGCGCACAATTAAATATTTCATCAGACATTCCGGCTTTGTGAACTTTTTTTGTGTTTAATCAAATCCATTTTGTTACATAATCGCCCTTCCTGATCTTTTATATAGCGCTGAGAATATTATATTGAATGGTCATTTTCTTATCCACTTAAAACTGTTGCTTGATATTTAATTCCATTTATAAAAAAACATTACAATTTTGTCGATTTGAGTTGTTAACATGTCATGTTAACAACTCAAATCGACAAAATTAAGAAACGGATGTTGGCAACATAGGCACGTTGTTTGATCCCGCGCGCCCGCGCTTTTCAATTGACTCGTGTCGGCCGACGAGTAATAGCACAGGTAATAGTAATTGTTCTTTGTCTAATAAAAGTATTAATTTCAGGTCGAAATAACTGTCCCTGCATTTTTCTTCCTTATTATTTAGATGCAATTTGTGTATTTTTTGATCTTTATCATTTGCTTTATTGGACGGTAATACGTTTTGAACTCACAACTGTGGATACTGAGAAGATATCTCCGATAAAACTGCCACCCCCTCGCAGAGATAATTATGTATGTCGCAGGTTTATGGTAAAATCAGGTTTTTGATCAAAAATCTAGGCTTTTGATCAAGAACCGGCAGCAGACAAAATTATTACTTAATCTTATCATTAACCTGAAAAAATCCTGTTTTTTTTAATCAAAAACCTGAACTTGTTTAGGTTTATGATAAAATTAAGCTTAGGTTAGGTTAGGTCATCTAATTTTTTACTTATTTAAAGAAATAGCAACCGACATTGATTTTATCATAAAACTAAATCAGTCTAGGTTTTGATCAAAATCTGGATTTTCTCAGGTTTATGATAACATAAAGTAGTCATTTTGTCTTCTTCCGGTTCTTGACCAAAAGCCTAGGTTTTGATAAAAACCAGGTTTTCATAAACCTGCCACATATAAAACCTAATGCTATTGACCAAGTGAGCTTTGCTTATCTTTGTTTTAGTTGCGAAAATTTTAGCTAAAGCAGTCCATTGCCACCGGGCGTTTGATATGTAATTGCTTGAAACAGTCTAACCTTAGAGTGTTCTTAAGCAATCTATGCTTATAAATATAAATGCTCTAAGAGTCTAACAAACGGCGAATATAAATTTTTTGATTAGGCATTACAGTCATTATTTGAATTTGAAGAGAATAAATCAGCACAAGTTTTAACCAAGACAGTTGTTTTGTGGAAAACGAGAGTAGATTAAATTTATCTGGTCTAGACCATTCAACTAAGAAGCGTAAGAAAAATACGCGTCGCCCTCAACAGAAAACAGAGACAATCAAAATAATTCCAAACATAAAATGTTTCGCTCTTTTATGGATATACAATACAATACATTCTCTTTATTGTACAGAAGCGGGCCATAAGAGCAATCTATGATTTAAAACCTAAAGAGTCGCTCAGACAAAATTTAAGAAATTAATATATTAACTTTGGCCTCTCAATACATTTATGAAAATGTAATGTACGTACACAAAACAAAAGTAGTTATACAAAATGAGTGATATTCATTCTGTAAATACTAGGAACAAACACAAGCTAGTAGTACCAGTTACTCGACTCCACCGAGTCAGTAATTCATTCTTGGGGCGATGTATACGCTTTTACAACAAAATCCCAGAAAATATACAAAATTCGACCTGCTCAAAATTCAAAAACTTTATTAAACATAGTTTGTATAAAAAGGGTTATTATAATGTTAAGGAATTTATGGATGATAATTCCCAGAATGAGATGTTCGCTGCCAGGCTGTTTCTAATTTGTTTTGTGTGGTTAATTGTGTAATATACATGATTGTAAGCTGTTATTTAAAAAAAAAGTCCCGCTGGGTTTCTTGCTGGTTCTTCCCAGGACAGAGGTTTTTTTTCGAACCAGTGGTAATTAGACAAAAGAGTGACTTTCAATAAGTATTATTTATAATCTATATTGAATAAAAAGTTTCTGTTTCTGTTTCAAGTTTCTAAAAATTTGTTTGTGTATCCTCACAACTTGCACATCTGCTAACGCCTATGAGCGGACATTGTTATCACTTTGTGTATAGTGCATTTAAGTACCGCTTTGTTTCGGTTTCAAAGATATGATAAGAGAGAACTAGTATAATAAGAGGCTGGCTACCTTCTAACATCTTTCAAGTGCCACAAAATTCTTACAATCAACTCAAAATATTTTCTAGGATGTTATTTTGCATATCATACTGACCTATTTCTACGTAATTGGACGCTGTTGCATTTCTGCATAAACTTTTTATTTACTTTACTACTCGACCTTGCAACTGAAATCCGGCTTTCCTAAGAGAACTCACTTTATTGCCTCTCAGATCGGCTTAAAAGAAATTTCTAAGGGATAAGAATTCGTAGGGCTTTTGAAGTAAGATACTTTGAAAATTAGGCTTATGTAAATATAGATTTAATTTGGTTTATAAAAAAAAAGCTTTTAGTTAAAAACCTTTTAAAAAGTTTTTAATGGAACATTTTTAGGGTATGTAAATTAATATTATACGTGGTAGAGCGTTACTACAGCTATATTGTGGTTGTAGCACGAATGGATCGGCTCGACCGGGGAAGGATCACGCTCTCAAAGAATACCAGCATTAAATAGCAAGTCAATGCCGCTGTGTTCCGTATGGTGATGAGTGCGGCATTCCATCTTAGTCCGCAGGGGTGACAAAACATCTACATTTTGATTCTTAACTGAGGATAGATATAGATATCTATAGGCTGTGGCCTTAGTATCCACTTACCATCAGGTGGACTGTGTGTTCGTTTGTCAGCCTAATTCTATATAAAAAATCCCTCTAGGGTCTATGTCTAAAATTGTATTAAGGTCTAGCAATACAGCCAGCCCTTCACATTTCATTTCGCATTGTGCACGCACTAACTTTCAAGTTATTTGTGTAAGACGTGTAAAAAAACTAAAAATACATTTAATTAATGGTTGTTTGTCTAAATTGCATATAATTTTATATATTTACCGCAGCTTTAGCCGACTTCAAAAAAGAAGAAGGTTTTTCTTTTATACGTGGCAGAGCCACGCTGCAGCTACATTATGGTTGTAACACAAGAATAACAGCGTAAAAATGTTATACGTGGTAGAGCCATGCTGTAGCTATATTAATAGTATAGTTGTCGCACGAATGGGTCGGCTCGACCGGGGAAGGACCACGCTCTCACAGAATACCAACGAAAAATAGCAGCTTAACACTGCTGTTTCGTATGGTGAGTGTAGAGAACTGGAGACCCTTTTTACTGGAAAAGAGGCATTCCATCTTAGTCCTCACGGGTGACAACGCATCTGCATTTTGATTCTTTATTAAGGAAATAATTATGTAGATGTCTATGGGTCACAGCAACCACTTAACATCAGGTGGACTGTGTGCTCGTTTGTCGCCCTATCCTATAAAAAAAATAGCAGCTTAATGTTCCTGCGTTTTATCATACTTATTCGTATAGTGAGTGACAGAACCGGAGAGTCGTGTTACTCGTAACGAGGCATTCCATTTTAGTTTTCGGTGGTACACCGCATCAACATTTTCATTTTTAATGAAGGAGATATGTAGTTACACGTTAAATAAGTACGTAAATATTTAAAATACAGCGCAGCGCTCGAAATGAAACAAATAAATACAACTTTTCAGCCATGCAACAAAATGTAGTCTTAACTCAGACTGAGCTTGATTACAGATTCGGCAAGATATGCGGCTCACGTGAATTTAAACTGTAAATGTAAGATTATAAAGTTTGTTTTTAAACATCTCGATTTTTTTTGCGTGGATAAATTCCTTTGTCCACTGTTTAATTTTGTAAGGACTGAAAATGTTAAGTCGTATAACATTTTCTTTTTCTTTCTCTTTGGTCGTTGTTTTATATAAAACTTGGCCTCCACGGTAAAAATTTAATATACGAGTATTTATGTCTTAATGAAGGAGCTTGAAAATTATTTATAGATAAATAGAAGGATACACTTCTTTTTTTTTTGATGGCTCCGTGGCGCAGTGGCTTAGCAATTGAGTTGCAGCGCTAAGGGCCGCGGGTTCGAATCCCGCACGGAACATGTATTTGTATAGCCTAGCCTACAAATAATTGTTTCGTGTCTGGATGTTTGTCCATGTGCAATTTATGTTTGTAAACCCCCACAATAAAGGAGAAAATGCTAGTGTGGAGGTTACGTTTTTTTAATTTCTTTTATATTCTTTTTAAAACGATGTTTTCAGTATGTTTATTACATCTGCTTCTTCTTCATCTGCCTGTTAAATTCCACTGCTGGACATGGAGCTACAGCCCTAACACCATTATAGAATAAAAACAAAACATGATTAGAGTGTTTACAATTAAAATAGTAATTTTGTAAAGTAGTGTTGTGTAGTTTTTGATAAAAACCTGATTTTACCATAAACCTGCGACATATATAATTATCTCTGCAAGGGGGGTGGCAGTTTTATCGGAGATATTATTTAATGCTATGTAGCAAAAACGTTGCCATTTTTACAGCTTATATTTGTTTATTTTTGTTATATTAAACTTCCTGTACAATAAAGAGAATTGTATTGTATTGTATATCCATAAAAGAGCGAAACATTTTATGTTTGGAATTATTTTGATTGTCTCTGTTTTCTGTTGAGGGCGACGCGTATTTTTCTTACGCTTCTTAGTTGAATGGTCTAGACCAGATAAATTTAATCTACTCTCGTTTTTCACAAAACAACTGTCTTGGTTAAAACTTGTGCTGATTTATTCTCTTCAAATTCAAATAATGACTGTAATGCCTAATCAAAAAATTTATATTCGCCGTTTGTTAGACTCTTAGAGCATTTATATTTATAAGCATAGATTGCTTAAAAACACTCTAAGATTAGACTGTTTCAAGCAATTACATATCAAACGCCCGGTGGCAATGGACTGCTTTAGCTAAAATTTTCGCAACTAAAACAAAGATAAGCAAAGCTCACTTGGTCAATAGCATTAGGTTTTATATATGTGGCAGGTTTATGACAAAACCTGGTTTTTTATCAAAAACCTAGGCTTTTGGTCAAGAACCGGAAGAAGACAAAATGACTACTTTATGTTATCATAAACCTGAGAAAATCCAGATTTTTGATCAAAAACCTAGACTGATTTAGTTTTATGATAAAATCAATGTCGGTTGCTATTTCTTTAAAAAAGTAAAAAAATTAGATAACCTAACCTAACCTAAGCTTAAATTTTATCATAAACCTAAACAAGTTCAGGTTTTTGATTAAAAACAGGATTTTTTCAGGTTAATGATAAGATTAAGTAATAATTTTGTCTGCTGCCGGTTCTTGATCAAAAGCCTAGGTTTTTGATCAAAAACCTGATTTTACCATAAACCCATAACCAAAACCTGTTGTCATAAACCTGCGACATATATAAAACCGAATGCTATTGACCGAGTGAGCTTTGCTTATCTTTGTTTTAGTTGCGAAAATTTCAGCTAAAGCAGACCATTGTCACCGGGCGATTGATATGTAATTGCTTGAAACAGTCTAACCTTAAAGTGTATTTAAGCAATGTATGCTTATAAATGCTCTAAGAGTCTAACAAACGGCGAATATAAATTTTTTGAACAAAAACAAAGCATGATTAGAATGGTTACAATTAAAATAGTAATTTTGTAAATAAAAATATTTCGACTGTAGGTCACTATTATCTAATAACTGTTTGTTTGCATTTTCAGTCCGTAAAGAACATCGGTCAAATAAGACCTGACCAAAATATGAAACGACCACCAATTATTGATACGTCAAAAAATAGTGACTTGGTGTTTATTAAATTACGGGGTCCAGCTTATTTTATTGAGCCGGTAAAATAATTTAGCTTTGTAATAAAAACCTCATTTCCTTACTACTTTTTATAGGTTTTAAACGCATTTAAACCCAACCCTTTTTTATCTGTGGTACACGTTTCATCATAACACTAAAGTAATACTACCATTATGCATTTACTTTTTTTAGATACTAGATTTACTGTAGATTTTTTATTTATTATTGTAGTGTATTATTAATAACATTATTTTTAGATGTCTTTTGTCTTTTAAGTTGACTTCAAAATCCTAAAAACTTAGCATGTGACGCAACAACATATTGTAAATACTCGTAATTTTATAAAATAAACCACTTCCAGGTAGACTGTATAGGCTGAGATACATTTGCCAGTAGTAATTAAAAAAAACAAAATGTTAAATCAAAGGTATCTTAGATACACAGTGAAAATATTAGAAAGGCTATTGATTAATTTTTGTGGTTTTTGCCATTGACTTATATAGTTCAGTATATATTACTGCATAGTTTTCATATCAATGGCTTTAGCTGAGGTTGTAGTCATGGCTGCAGACTTACGAGGGTGACACTGAAAGTTCTTAGAAAATCAAAAACTGAACAAACAAGGAAGTTATTAGTTTTATTATATCTTTTGAAAAAAGTGTCCATTTACATCAATACATCGCTGCATCCGATGGAATCACTGAGAAAAGCACTTTGCCCACTCGTCCTTAGGGGTCATTTTGACGGCATTTTGAAACGCAGCCACTGCTTCCTCGGAGTCCATAAAACGTTTTCCTCGAAGTTTTTCTTTTATTTTCGGAAATAAATAAAAATCCGAAGGTGCGAGGTCGTGGCTATAAGGCGGGTGACCCAGTAATTCCACGTCTGACGTTGCCAAGTAGTCGATTGTTTGCTTGGCGGTGTGCGACGAGGCGTTGTCGTGGTGAAGGAGGATCCTACTGCGAGGTCGTTTCTCCCGAACTTTTTCCAAGACAAGTGGCAAACAATTGTTAGTGTACCACTCTGCATTAACTGTTTTTCGATCCTCTAAAACAATTGTTGCGTAATGACCTGTCCCTCCGAAGAACGAGGCCACCATCTTTTTTCCCACGCTTCGACCTCTCTTCACTTTAGTTGGCAACTCCTCGGAAGGAAACACCCATACAGCAGACTGTCTCTTAGTTTCAGGATCATAACAATAAATTCAGCTTTCGTCACCCGTAAGTATGTCGAACACAGCATTTGAGTCACCTCCGTTAAATCTTTGAACCATTTCACGACACCAATCAACACGACGGAGTTTTTGGGCCTCTGTCAAATTATGAGGTATCCACCGGGCACAAAGCTTCCTGACCGCTAAATGTTCATGGAAGATTTTGTGCACTTGACTCATACCGATGCCTAAGCTTGTCCGAATCTGCTGATAAGTCACTCGATTAGATAAGTCAGTCTCTATCATACGCCGCACAACACTGATGTTATCTTCAGTCGTCGCCGTAGAAGGCCGTCCCTCACGCAGATCATCGGTGAGATTAGTGCGACCACGTTTAAACTCATTAAACCAGTTGTAAACAGTGGCACGAGATGGGTCTTTATCGTGAAAGTCCAATCGAAGTCTATCATAACTTTCTTGTTGACTTAAATGACATCGAAAGTCATAAAAAATCATTGTACGAAAATTTTCAGACACAGACAATTTTCAATTTGCCGCCAAATCGTAAACAAATGACAAATTAATAAAATACATACACAATAATATTGGCAAAGATTCCATCCATTTTCAAAATTTGAACTTATTTTTTTATTATATCGTTTACAAGTGGCCAGTTCTAAAAACTTTCAGTGTCGCCCTCGTGTTACATCATAACCTCAAAAGTGACGAAATACATAAGTATAATGTTCTGTGATCCTCGGCTTTTAAATAATATATTTTCAATTTAGTATTGAGATTGTGCCTAGGGGAACGGATTAATCCATACACTAGTCTTGTTCGCGATATTTTATAGCCAGGTCACAGCATGTATGGGCCGTGACCGATGTTCTTTGGGTTTTTTTGATAAGTCGCTGAATTTCTGGGTAAGTTTTCATATAACTGTCAAGTTAACAAATATACATTCATTTATAAGATTTTATGTATAATAAATCTTGCACTGTTAAATCAGAGCCACTCCTGATTTACTAATTTTTGATCAAATAATAGTTTGATTATCTTGAGTTTTTTAATTTGGGCATCTGTTATACACACTCTTGTTTCATGAAAATTATGTTTGTAAGGACGTATCTACCTTTATACATATTATAATAAGTCAAAAAATTGCTTGTTGCTTGTGTCGATTCTGAGACAAGAATCCTATACGGATTGTACGTGGAATATGTAAACAGTTAAATAATAAATAAGCAAAAGAAACAGATGAGACCGTACGTGAAGTTGCGAACAAATGCACCTGCAGACGTACTCACGAGACTCGTAAGACCGATATTTCCTGTAGGCATTAAAATTTCAATACAAATCGAAAATCACTACTTGTGCAATGTAATTTTGTGATATATTTTTAGTGTTTGTATATTATGTTCTCTATATCTTACATTCTTTATTTATAAAGTTGGTCTCCAACTCGCTTGCCCATCATGATGAATGTACGCATGCCTTGTCAATCTGTATATTTTAAGGTGGATGAAGAAGAAAATCTTTGTCAGCATCTTATTTCGCCGTAAGAATATCTACCGTCCTATTTCGTTCCGTGGGTGTCGTAATAGAAGACTATCGGAAATGCCAAAACATCAAAACATCTTATGGCTACCGATAGGTATTAGTGATCTGGTTTACGTCAGACGTCAAAGACCCAGACCGGCGACGAGGAGCAGCATCAAAAGTGCGAATAGTCTGGTACTGCGAGCGTGGCAGTTAAGTCAAACTATTCTATTAGGGAGTGCCCCATGACCAGCGGTGATCTTTTAAGAGATGATGGCAAAAATAACACTAACTTAGTATTCTTACCCTAATTTGAGCATGGTAAACGCTTTTTATTGATAATTCGAGTTCCTGAGTATCCCTACATCCAGATAAAACTTCCATTTCATCAGGCATTACATTTGATATGCATTAGATGTGAATTGGAAAGCCTGTGTGTTTACATGAGCAGTGCTATCTTGGACAGTCAAAACTTTAAGTATGTAGCAGATGTTAATTCACTCTTCGGTTTTGATCACATTTGTACAATCAGAGTCAACGTTAAACTATACAATAATGTAGGTAGAGTATACCCAGCAGAGATAGAGCTGTGTTATGTATTATAACAACACAAGGGAGTCGGTAATCGGTATACGGTATGCCCACTGGAGATGTATTATACCTGAAAGAATGAGTCGGCTATACCGGAGCAAAACCACGCTTGCACAGAATACCGACGTAAAATACTACCGTAGTGACCTACTAATAGTGACCAGATAAAGACAACCTTTTTACTACTGAAATTACATAGAGTCACTGCGCATGAGCATTTTGATTCCTAATCACATTACACATCAAAAATCTGTTTAAGTCTAATGGCTGGTCATACCGTACATAGTTTGCACATTCTTAGTAATGCATTACTTAAAATATTTGCCATAATGCTATGCTAATACTATAGAACTAATAGCTACTTAAGTTGTACTATAACTGCACGAATGAGTCGGCTACACCGGAGCTGAGTCGCGCTCGCGAAGTACCGACGTAGAATAGCAGCATAATACTACTGTGTGCTATAGTATAGTTAAAGACGAGATAATATGTAAACCCTTTTTACTAGTGGAATTCCATCATACACCTTTTTTTTTATAGGATAAGGGTGACAAAGGAGCACACAGTCCACCTGATGGTAAGTGGTTGCTGTGGCCCATAGACATCTACATCTTTCCTCAATGACGAATCGAAATGCAGATGCGTTGTCACCGTGAGGACTAAGATAGAATGCCTCGTTTCCAGTAAAACGGGTCTCCGGTTCTCTACACTCACCATACGAAACACAAAAGCGTTAAGCTGCTATTTGACGCTGGTATTCTGTGAGAGCGTGGTCCTTCCCTGGTCGAGCCGACCCATTTGTTCTACAACTCTACCAGTAATATTGCTGTAGCATGGCTCTACCACGTAAAAACACCTCATGAGTGTCAACGCATCGGGATTTTGATTATTAATCAAGGACAGATGTAGGTGTTTATGACCCACAGCATCCGCTTACCGATCTGTTGTATAAAAGTATTTTAGAGGCCATTAATAAGAATTGAAATACAAAAGCCTTTGCAGAAGTAATCATACAAAAAATGAGCAAGTTATTTATAATCTGTTAAAAAGCAGAAATTCTCTTTTGTAAGGATTTAAATGAAAAATATTTCCAACCTGTACACACTGATGAAACGTATTAAAAGCTAAGGCTGACTAGAAGGGTCGAGCATATTTCTTTACATGTGTGAATTGGAATCTTATTAGCTCTATAATAAAGGTCATTGTTGGAAATTGTGGAACTCTGTGTCACGAAATTCTTGTTACGTTGAATTAGGGTGAAACTTTTAAGTATTCTATTTAGAGAGGGCTATGCTCGGGGTTTCTCTGCTTGATAAACATAGAAATGAGGATATCCGCAGTAGAACCAGAGTAACCGACATAACCCAACGGATTAGTAAGCTTAAGTGGCAATGGGCCGGGCATATATGTAGCTCGAAGAACCGACCACTGATGAGGAAGATCTCGTACCAGTAAGCGAAGTATAGGGCGGCCCCCCACTAGATGGAGTGACGACCTGGTAAGATGGGAGTCGATGGATGCAGGTGGCTCAGGATAGTCCTTTGTGGCATTCCTTGCGGGTGGCCTATGTTCAGCAGTGGAATTGTGACCACGCTCTCTCAGAATACCAGGGTAAAATATTAGTTTAATGATTCTGTAATTCGTATGGTGAGTGTAGAGAAACGGACTCTTTTTACTGGAAACGAGGTATTCCATCTTAACCCTCAGGGGTGACAACGCATCTGCATTTAGATTCTTAACTGAGAATAGGTGTAGATGTCTGTGAGCCACAGCATCCATTTACCATCAGGTGGACTGTTTGCTCGTTCGTCACCCGTAGGTATTCTAACGTTCTCGTAGTTTTCTATTGGCGCTTGCGATTGTAGAAAGTCAATTTGTCTAAATATAAAAGAAAACAAATAAATGTTGACATATTGTGTAGGTACTGCGTTTTATTGTTCTCATCAACGTAACGAACTAATATTTATATTATGGCATGAAATCATACATGGCTAACTCCGCTGAAGTTGGTTGTATGGGTTCATGGGCTGTAGAACCCACATATTATTATCTTTGTAGACGTTTGCCTTGCCGTGGGCAAACAAGCTTTCACAATAAATTAATTTTTAAAACAGCTCACTCGTACGGTTTCTTAAAAAGGTCTAGAAATGAACTTGGAAATGCTTGGCAATGACAACGACGAAACCTGTATATTACGTTTAACGTCTTTATATGTTTATATTTAATTATATATTTTAGAACCATCCGCTTGCCAAGGGTGGCAACAATGGCAAATGAGGCAATCTATGGGGAGGCCTATGTTCATCAGTGGACTTCCATAGGTTGTAACGGAACGGAACGGAAGGGACCTGTAGTCCTTATATTTGACGTAAACTTCAACTTAATATACCTACACTGATATTTAAGCTGAGTAAAAGGGTCTCGACAGATGGAGAGACGACCGGACAGAAAGGCAGAGGGACGGACAAGAAAGTTATCATATAAAAGTTCCTTTTTTAAAACAAAAACATTTCTAAATATAGGCAAAATACAGAAGAATTTAAAGATCATGAACGATAAAAAATAGATTTGAGTCTATAATTCCTAAAACATTGGTCATTGTTTGGCCGAAAGTGAAACAAGTACATAGATAAATGATTATAAATAATGAACAAACCTTTATTCAGCGCCTTTGAAAAATATTCATGCAATACGCCATAAAAGTCAAAGATGGCTAAATCGAATCAAACTTAACATTTGTTTATTTATGTCCCATAAAACACGGATTCGACAGCATCGATGTCAACGTTTTATTTTTTACCGATATATTAAATAAATAATTTATCACATGGGGCATAATAGAGGGTCGCCATATTAATCAGTGAATTTATTTATATATGTATGTCTTACAGTAAGGGATCTATCAGACTGAAGGCGTTCACGCGTTTACACGCGTTGCTGCCTGCTGTCTGGGTATGTCTATTTAACGTAATAATTGGTTTCAGGCCCACGAAATATATTGTACAAACTTGCACAAAAAACTCTTTAGAAAAATGTAAAATGCAAAGTTTTGTCAAACTTAATCTCGCAGAACATTATTTATTGTCCTAATTATGTCATGTATGTACCTACGTAATATTACAACTTACTAATAATTGATAAAGAACTTCGTTCCAAAACTGTAGTAATTTGGTATAGAATACGTAATTACGAGCACGAGTAATTTAATGTAGAATATAGAATACTAGTGATATAACAATTTAGAAATTTGAATATCTTATCAAAACGAGAACACGAGGCTGTTTTTATCATATCTATCGTACCTACCTAATAAGACAATCACTTCTGTTCAGTGATCACCTGCAAAATGAGTATAAAAAAATATAAAACATTTGAAATTAATGAGGCATAGCTCATTAATTGTTCCACAAAACAAGCACGTCATGAGAACCTGTCGCGTAATTAAAGCAAGACACGACATGGATTGTGCGAACGTAATTTGACCTAATTTCAACTGCTATTTATATGTTCATATTTTTACCATACTAGTTTTCCATCGTTCAGTTATACATTCAAGTAATTTAATTTTAATTTTTACTAAATAGGCAGTTAAGTGTTTTTGTAGTGAAAGCGCAGGAGAATTCCATCCCATATGATGCCGTGAGTGTCGTAAGAGGCGACAGAGGGACACAGAAATATAATTATTAGTAGGCTTGTGCAGGTCTTTTAGAGTCTGTGCAGACGTACAGATAGAAAGGCATTTCGGACATGAAAATAGGTGCAGCATTGTCTGTTATATTTGCTATAGTTGCTACGCTAAAAAAAACTGTGTTTACCAATACGAGGCGTGTTGGCAAGCATATTTTTTTTTCTTAATTTTTGGTTGTCATCAGGATGATGCTGCTGCCCATCTTCTGTTTCAGTTTCTCTCTTTCGCTTCTTACGACACACCACCGTTTACACCTCGGGAGTGGCCGCGAATGGTAGTTTTTCGGAGCTTCTACTCTTTGATTATATACCTGTCTAGATAGTGTTGCTCTACAATCGCAACAAAAACGACAGGCCAGATTTGAAGCGCTTGTGTGCGTATTACGCACATAAATATGCGTAGCTACTATTGTTTATCAAGCGCGCTACATCACTGATGACTCACGTGGGCAAGCTGAGTGATACCAGCTTTTGAAGATTTCCCATAAAAGTAGGGGAAAAATGTTTTGATTTTGAGCAATCTATCATGTTTCAAATTTAAATTAATTTAATTATGACTGCTTTTTACATTTAGGACTTTGTAAATATGGATTATTAGTAGGTGAAATATATATTTGTAATGAAAAAAAAAATATTACTATTGTGTTATTTATTTTTACTATTCTTAATATTCTATTTCCGAATTATTTTGGAAGAGTCATTAAACTCAAGAACCGTTCTTAGTATTGGACTATTGGATTTTTAATATTTGGATGGGAAACAACCATTTGTAATATGCTATGTACAGCAGGAAACTTAGTGACCTTCTCTTTGAATTTATTTTTAAAGAGTTTTCGTTTAGATGTTACATCGCGGTTGATATTATCCAATTTTGTCTTATAGTAATATCTTAAGACCAAATATTTTTCGCCGCAAATATGATCCGTTTTTACTTCAAAATAATTAGTACCTGCAACAAATTGTTTCCTTACAGTGGATACTATTTTTGTATAGTTGAATAGTATAAGGTTCCACTTTATCAAGCGCTCACTTAGAGACAAATAGGCAACACTATAGTTGAATGGCGTGTTGAAATCTCGAAATCTACATTTTGTATCATGATAATATTTTTTTTTTTTTAATTAACTAACGCTCACATGGGAAAATTTATGTTCAAAAAACAGGCAGCCCTGCAATCATAGCGTCAAATGGCGTTACATTTTAGTATAAAGTTACACTTCAATAATTTTATTGTTTTTATAACGTATAGTTATTTAATATTTACTTACCGATGATAGGTAACTTGTTTAGTTGTTTTTAATCGTCCTTTGTAATTCCTGCACACTTTTATAGCGCAAATCGTCATTTTTATAAGCTACAGAACGCGTGTTTACCGTACAATGACAGTGTCGTCGCTGAGCGGCAGTGTTGCCACCTTGGTGATTTTGTCACTAGATCTGGTGATTTTTCAGAGCTCTTAGTGATATTTTTTCATCGTTTAGCGACTATTTATTTTTTAGCGATTTCTGGTGATTTTTCAATTTGGAATTTGGCAACACTGATTTGAGACGGCAATTGTTCTATTTCTGGCATTAGTCTATGGTCGGGGAATCCCAGACTCTGTCATTTTATAGTTATTGACGTTAATATTTCATCATTCTTTAAAGTGTCGTCGTTAGTCATGGATAACTCATCTATTTTATTTGAGGATGAAGGAGTACCTCATTTTACCTCGCGAATTACTCATGAGGTACCCCTCATTTGAGGTAAAGAATCGCTCGTTGGCGTATTCATCTCACAATGCGAGTCACCTCCTTCCGAAAGTTACTTGAAAGCACGCTAATAAAATTTGAGATCGTTGGTTATGTCTAGTAAACGCAAAACTGATTGATATAAAAAAGTGCGCGTGATTTTATTTTCACACGCAAATATGTGATTTCATTGTTTCATATTTAATTTAAAAAAAATAATTTTTTCTCAATACTGAAACCTCACTCATTTAGAAACTATTGCGGAAAAATACTTAATCTCGATACCTACTTGAACTATTTTTAATCGAGTCGTTCGCTCACTCACTCGCGGTACGACTACGATTCGTATTATAGATTCGTATGGTCACTCGTCACAGTCACATATGAGGTCGTGAACAAGCAAGTGAGGTGTTTCAATGTTAAAATTCGAGTAACTCTTTCAATTCGCCGTCACGAGGACCTCAAACGAGGTAACTCATGAGTGAGGGACACATCACTAGTCGTCGTAGTCGATTAAAGTGGGTAGGAAATTGCACGTGCTCAGTGAAAGAACAGTAAATAAATTAGTTAAAGAGTCTGTCGATCGTACACAGTGGTCCCGTTTTGTTTCGTTTCATACAAGTAGAATTTTCGAAAAATCAAAGTGTCTGTTTTGCTAGTTTTATTTTAGATTCTTATTTGGAAGCCTCTTTTAACATCACATATTTATCGGTGTGCCGATGGAATGATAAAACGTACAAAAATTAATGACTTATTTTTTCAATGTATGGAAAAATATATTCAAACCCGATTTGCTCCAATATATGAAAAAACGTGTCGGTTAAAAATCCTACTTGTATGAAACGTCAAAACGGGACCACTGTGCATCGTGGGAGTAAGAATAGTAAAGTTAAGAATATCGAAGAAACTGGAAGAAGAAGAAGGAAGAATGGAACTGCCGACCAAGAAAAAAAGTTATACGCAAAAGTATAGAAAAGTCTGTGGATAATAAAGATATGATGGAAGATATAATATTTCTATATCTTGAATTTTAATCATGTAAATTTTTTTTAACTATTGACTGTTACTAAATAACCTCTTTTTTAATTTCATATATGTAAAGTAATTAATTTTAATAAAAAAAATAGCGAGAACTAGTGTTTTTTTTTTCAATCTGAATTTCCAAAATATGGCGACATTTTACTCTGGATCTAGTGACAAGATAATTTTTGAGGTGGCAACTCTGCTGAGCGGCCGAAACGAGCTTATGAGCCAACAGTTGGCTGATATTTTTTTGGCGTTTAGAAGTTCGAACTATCTATCTAGACAGGTATATAATCAGAGCTTCTACTATAAAACTGCAAAATTACAATTTCTAGTTTTTTTTTTAAGGACTTATACAGTACCTTTTATCTTTTTTAGTCTACCACCAGCTATTTTTCCGGACCGATACGACTTAGGGACCTTCAAGAAAAGAGCCTACTCCTTTTTAAAAGGCCGGCAACGCATCTGCAATTCCTCTGGTTCCCCTGGTGTTGCAGTTGTTCATGAGCGGCGGTAGTCACTTACCATCAGGTGAGCCGCATACTCGTTTGCCCCCTCTCCTATAAAAAAAAATCTTTCAAATCAGAAATTTAATTTAATTTACAAAAGTTTTTCGCTTTTATTTTATTTGAAAAATTTGAATAATACGAACATTGCACACAGTACGATCAGGATTATTTATACTAGATTGTCATTGCACTAGAATATTACAACCATTCCACGTATTGTTTGTCAAATTCAATCGCCTGCGTTTGCTATTTAAATTTATTTACCGAATTTTGAGCCAGTTGTTTCAATTATTTGGCTAACTTAACATAAGTTCGTCAAGTTATACCTATAACGTACAATATTTAACGTTCCATAAATACAGAGCATGGTTTTTTATATAATAAGGTTAAAAAGCGAGCACACAGTCCACCTGATGGTTAATGAATGCTGCGGCCCATAGACATTAACAAGTGCTGATTTACCATTTGGCAATAAAGGAAAACATTGTGAGAAATAAAAAAAAAATCGGAGTCGTGAAGTAGGTACCTACGCCAATACGCATTGTGACTTGGGATACCGCGGCGGATATTTCATTGCCCTAAAACCTCTTAAAAATGAAGATGTATAGAGGCCTTAACTTTATTATACTTTATCAACATTTGAAACTGAAATTCTAGCGATATTACCTGGGAAAAACAGGCAAATGTAATACAGAATACCTTTTTGCTCATAAATACTGAAAACAAAAGAAACTAATTCTTGTAATATAAGTTCGAAACAGAAAGTCTGCATTTGAAAATATTCCTTCACGGTAATTATTTAAAGTCCAAAATCTCACAAAAAACATAATTCGTATAAACTACATAACTGGCTTGTTTTTCGTTAGAAAACAGACTTTATAAGTGTTAACATTGAACTGAAACTTACTTGTAGGGTTCAATTTCTGCGGTTGCTCCGTAATCAGCATTAAATTCGTTTCACAATGGTGTGTAACAGGTTGGAAATATTTCACGGTGAAATACGACATGTAAAAGGGTTTTGGCAAAAAAAAAAATGATTTTTTGATAATATGGGTTAAGATACCATATAGGATGTAGTATTATAGTGGAAGTTAACTTTACTATATCATGTTGAACTCAGTAAGGTCACTTACATTACAGTTGAAAAGTGTTGATAGAAAAACCTAGGTTAAAAAAGTAATAACCTTTAGTAGTTAACAGTAAGCGTTGCGGAGTTGGAAGAAAGAGAAGTCCAAAATTGATTTCTTATATTTACACCCATGGCACAGAATAAATAATATTACTACGTACAGAAGTTGCACTCTTTTGATGTTGACTGCTTGCCAACGTTTTAATAGCCTACATAGTTATTATTAGTCAGATAAATCGCGCACGCAATCTAAATAAAACTTTATCACTGCGCGCGAGTGTCCGTATTACTTTGCATCTTTTCTCCGTACTACGTCACAACGGACTTTCCGTGGTTGCTAAGGGCTGTTAATAAAGAGTAGGATACATTGTGAAATGGTAAGTAACTTAGGTAAAGTACCTATGCTGACTATAATCGACCATATTTCCGCTACTATGTGAGTTCTGTGATGCCCAACGCATGCAACTAGCAAGGCCATTCGTCGGGAATCGCGATGCTTGGTTCGTATAGGTAGATAGCGTAAACAACAAATAAACCCGAAATACGATTCCTAACAGAAATATGATCGTAATCTACTTAGTTGAAAATCTTGTAAACAAAGTTTTAATTTCAGTATTTTGTGCTATTATAACTTAAGATATTTTAATTACAAAGACGAGTATACATACCGTAAGAAGGTACTTGTGTAGTGAAGTAAATTTCAAATAAGTTTTGTAATAAAGTACTTAGGTATTACTTCTGTAGTTAAATTATTACTTTATTATTTTTTCGCTATAAGTACCTATCTAACAAAAAAATGAAATAAATTTACCTTTCATTATCCTTCGGTAACATAAAAAATGATATATCTGAATCCTTTTAATTGCTCATTAAGCATCCATCCCCGCAACAATTATAGTAGGAACGACGATTTGCCATTATATGTATTGCCACATAATTTATCAAATAGATAGGTAATATACATATATATTATTCTTAAATTACATTAAAACTTTTTCAACTATTTTATCCTACAATTAAATATACTAAACACTAAACAAAAACTATTTCGACGAGTATTTCAACAAGTATTTACAAAAAATTATTTACGTAAACAGCGTTAAAAAAACTTTAACATTCAATCGCCTAGAACGCGCTAGCCCCGACTGCGATCTACCCCTGGGGCAGCTCGCTATTGTAGGTAATTATTTCACGCAGGTAGCAAGAGTGACAGAGGCCTGCCCATGGTCACGAGGGGACTGAGGTTTTTGACGTCCTGTTGTCATAGTTAATCCGTGTTACCTTCAGCTTTTGAAGAATAATAATTTTAGTCCGATCTACGCAGAACGAACTTTCAATATCTTAAAGTTTTTTTTTATAGAATAAGGGTGACAGACGAGATCATAGACCACCTGATGGTGAGTGGATGGTGTGGCCCATAGAGATCTACATTTGTCCTTAATTAAGAATCAAAATGCAGATGCATCGACACCGATAAGGAATAATATGGAGTGGTATGCTTATCAAAAAAAGTAATGAAACTGATGGTTTTATTTTTGTTTTTAGAAGTTTCAGAGGCTTTGCAGCACTAATTTGTCCCCCCTCTATCTCTATAAGAAAATGAGTTTTGTATGTGTACTATTCTCGTACCGTGTGGTAGTATTGTAAAATAATCCATCACCACATTAGATCCCGTGTATGTCGTCACTATAGGAAATGGCAGAAATATCTTATGGTTTCTAATAGATGGCGGTATATCTGCCAATTTTCTGAGGAAATAATGTACGAACGATGGACGTATAAAAACAGCCGCTTAGTACTATTAATAAATTTCACCACACCCTAAATACTATGTTACAAAGTGAAATCACCTGTTCACTTTCTGAGTTAAAAGCGTCTTGTCTTTATAGACCGGGTCTTATTACTTATTGTGTCGTGAACCCATTACCCCATTTCTACCGGTGTTTGTCGTAAGAGGCGTCTATAGGAAATGTCAGAAAGAACTTATGGCTTGCGATATATCAACTCCTTACGTCAGACGTCAAATACCTATAGTGGTGATAGGGGCAACCTCAAAGGTGCGTGACGTGGTTTGATATGGTACTTCAGGGAATGGAACTCTTTATTCCGACATCTGTGGTGCCCAGCAGAGGTAGATCCCAGCCTTATATTTTATCGGATTATTTCTGCACCGATACGACTTAGGGCCCTTTAAGAAAAGAGCCTACTACTTTTTAAAAGGCCGGCAACGCACCTGCAATTCCCCCGGTGTTGCAGATGTGAATGGGTGGCGGTAGTCACTTAACATCAGGTGAACCGCATCCTCGTTTGCCCCCTCTTATATAGGATGTCCCAGAACTCAACGTCAAGCCGAAACGTGGTGACAGGATTGATTGTAACCATCATGAGAAAAATCAGAAAAAAAATCTATCCCATGCAGTTTGGAAATTATGGGCATTTAAGAAAAACCTAGAAATTTGGTCAAACTGTAACAATTTTTCAGTTATTGTGGTTTATTTTTATTATTTTTGTTCATTTAAACTTTGGAACCGTAACCCTAAATAACATTTCTAGAACCACAGTCAAAAATAATAACACAACTGCCCCAAGTTTTCTAGAATTAAGACTATTTGTTAAACTATGAATCTAAAATTTTCAAAACTTGTCGAATTTGAAAGGCCCTCCTTTAAAAAAAATGTACTAAAGTGCCTTGGCAAGTGCCATTAAAATTTTGCGCATTTAATCAGAATTGTAAAATGGTACAATACTTGTTAGTTTCATACTAAAAAAAAACTAGTAAAAAAATAAAAACCTCGAGTAACCCGATTTTTGCTAACCCATTTTACTCAGTTCAAATGTTTTTTATTCGCACAAGCTCTTGGTAGGTTCTTAATTATGTCCACTATCCATCTCTCTCATCATTTTGCCGTAAAATTAAGAACCTACCAAGAGCTTGTGCGAATAAAAAACATTTGAACTGAGTAAATGGGTTAGCAAAATCGAGTTACTCGAGGTTTTTATTTTTTACTAGTTTTTTTAGTATGAAACTAACAAGTATTGTACCATTTACAATCCTGATTAAATGCGTAAACTTTATGGCGCGCGGGCACTCAGCTGGGCCACTGAAAACCCTTTCAAGGGATCATTGAAGTTTTAATTGGATTCATAGTTTAACAAATAGTCTTAATTCTAGAAAACTTGGGGCAGTTGTGTCATTATTTTTGACTGTGGTTCTAGAAATATTATTCAGGGTTGCGGTTCCAAAGTTTAAATGAACAAAAATAATAAAATTAACCACAATAACCGAAAAATGATTACAGTTTGACCAAATTTCTGGGTTTCTTAAATATGCTGTAAACTGGGATAATTTTCTGCATGATGGTCCAATCAATGCTGTCACCACGTTTCGGCTTGACTTTGAGTTCTGGGACAACCTGTATAAAAAAGATCCTCCCCACAACATGAGAGCCATGCCCAGCATTAAACTTTTACGGGCTAATAATAAAAAGAAGAGAAGAAGTATTACCGTAAAATATTAAATAATTACAAAACTACAATATCAAATGTTGCTCATTAAAACTCGCAGGCGCCAAAAGTTCGTCGCTCATATTACAATATAAGCAAGAAAATAAATTTATTTACATAAACTGTAATAATTTCCTTTTAATAAATATGTGTTTTACTTTACATATTTTGTCGTTTATCTGCTTCCATTACTACTCCATTAATTATTAAATATATTAAATATTCGATTAATTTTATGTGTATATTGAATACACTACATAAAAAACAATGTAGGTTCCTAAATGTCCGTTCTTTACCGTTTGCTTTGAAATTTTTACACATATTTGCATTCGCGCGTGATTTTCTAAACTGCAGTAGTTTAGAAATTCACGCGCATGCGCATGGCCGGGCACAGGTAGTTTAAAAATGATAAATACCGGGTGTTTGTGAAACGCTCCCGAAAACGAAGACAGATGATAGTACTAAGGATACCTATGATGATGGGTCACAAAGAAATTCGATCCCGAATAATCATGAAAATACTTAAACATAAAACCAGCAGTGAAACTTAAAAACAAAATCAGCTGACAATAGGGTCAATATCCTCGCGTTATCAATGCATTAGGTATACTACTCACTCTACCCTTCCCTTTCACACACACGCTGCCTCGTGTCGCCTCGCGCTGTGGAATTTACACATTCTTCAAGGACGTTACCTCCGTGCGCATTTGTTTTGGCGGGATTGATTAATAATTTTAGTTTTTGAGACAGTTCCATGTTGACTATCACGAGCGACAGTTCAATTGTTTTGTTTATTAAATTATTGTCGTTATTACTTGTTATTTATTACTTAATGATATTGTTCTTGTTGTTACGTTTTGTGTTTTTTGTTTTGTTTTAATAATGCCTAACGCGTAGGTACGTTTATAGTGCTCGTGAATACGGCAACATGTTAATGTGCCTTGGAGAATCTCATAAGGCCACGGAGGATCGGTAAGCTGTTTCATACCTAATTTTTTTAAATAACTTAGTACTGAACTGATCTGAAAAGATACATAACTGAATACATCAGAATAATAAACATACCTACACAATGGATAAAAAGCATGACTCTAACCTTGTTAACATTTTATTTAACTATTTTTTCATTAGGGGAATCGAACCAGTTATTTGGTTTATTTAACCTGTGAATTCGAATTAAAGTGGCTACGTAGAGACAAGCATAGTGGGAAAAGGTTAAGTAGATAAGTTAGGTATTTAGACAAGTGTTGTAAATTATTAGGTATTGTGGTACCATCGCTAGTTGCGGGCCGCGCAATTCGGCGTTCGCACGTTGACCCCTAGTCAGCTGATTGTAATTCAGTAATTCCACTGCTGATTTTATGTTTAAGTATTTCATGATTTTTTAAATGAAATAAACGTTTTATTTAACTATACTAACACGATGAAGCGAATAAAGCTAATAAAACGTTGTGAAAAGATGATTTTTTCATCAGGATCGATTTTATATTTCACCCATCATCAAAGATATAGTTAGTACTGTCGTCTGTCTTCGTTTTCGGGAGCGTTTCAAAAATACCCTGTATATTATGTTGTGTTGTTATCCGTTAGTATTATTTTTTTATATTCTATCATCATCATCATCATTATCATTACAGCTCTTCACAAGTCCACTGCTGAACAACTCCCCCAAGGAATGCCACAAAGCACGGTCCTGAGCCACCTGCATCCATCGAATCCCTGCATGTCTTACAAGGTCGTCACTCCATCTAGTGGGGGGCCGCCCTACACTTCGCATACCGGTACGAGGCTACCGAGGGATATTATATACATTGCATATAATATGTACTTTTGTGTACACTTTTTTGTGTTTAAATTAAAATAATCTCCTTTATGTCGTTGTTTGTCGATAACTATATAGTTGATATTTTCGAAGATAGAGTACATTGAGGACACAAATTTTGAAGTAATTTTCAAAATATCAAATTCTAAATTTTATAATTTATATGGTGTTTTGAGAAGATATTTACACCTCACAAAAGGATCTTACAAATTTAGATCTCACGATCGCATTAAAATCTGAATCGAAATGTATGTTACTAAAAATATTAACTATTTATTCCTTCAATCTTAACTTGTCCTCTTAACACAAGGTTTGTGTCCTAGATTTTTAATACTTTAAACTGGCTTATTGGGGTTGCAATTGCTGTTGAAGTACGATACTGAGATTGCTCGGAGAAACTTTACCGGAGTTTAATACGACAGCTGCGGTATATATGAATAGTTTCGTAAGACGTCATTCGCCTGCCTGTTACAATTTTGGACGTACTACGATAAACTAACAGAAATTGTTAATGTCAACTCGAATAACGCTCAGCAGAGCTGGAGCTAGGCGACGGCAAACCCGGATTTTCTGATAAAAGAGCTGTCATCCACTATACTATGTATTGTTATATTATTTGTAAAACAAAAGCTGATTAAAAATTCAAATTATAATCTATCTATTACATAACTAAGATAGGTTTTACAGTATTTAGTGGTTGGAGCTTCCTTTTAAGCAAATGCTTTGCTTGTGATAGGAGCTCTGCTCTTCCAAAACAATTTCATTTGGTGGTGTGTATGTGGTATGTGAGTGTACGTGAGGGTGCGTGAGGGTGTGTGTGTGTGTGTGTGTGTGTGTGTGTGTGTGTGTGTGTGTGTGTGTGTGTGTGTGTGTGTGTGTGTAAAATGGTGCGCCTCTAGTTTGAAGAGCAACTTTTCCCTTCACTAAAACCAACACTTCTATACTAGCGAAACACACCATCTTAGCTAAATAATATTCTCATCTTTTATATGTGGTGGCGCTGTTATCGCACCACAATAGCGTGATGAATGATATTAAATGGACAAAACATACACAGAAGCCTAAATCATTTTTTACAAATAATTTTTTTACACGCGGTAGAGACATGCTGCATCTATATTATGGTTGTAACACAAATGGGTCGGCTCGAACGGGGAAGGACCACCCTCTCACAAAATACCAGCGTGAAATAGCAGCTCAATGTTGCTGTGTTTCATATGATGGGTGTAGAGAATCTGAGACCCTTTTTACTGGAAACGAGGCATTTCATCTTAGTCCTCAGGGGTTACAACACATCTGCATTTTGATTCTTAATCAAGAATAGATGTAGATGTCTATGGGCCACACCATCCACTTACCATTAGGTGGGCTGAGTGCTTGCTTATCACCCTTATCTATAATAAAATCAAGTTATCGAAGTTCCCGTAGGATTGGAGTTTGCGTATTCGTAACTTCATATCAAAGGGAAATCCCACGCCAAGAAATGTGTCCAGGCCATAGGCAGCTAATAGTACGGGGCTTATTATATCATAATATGCAGGTTTATTCAGAAACTTTAATAGCTTGATTTAAGCTTCGCTGGTTATTCCTTCGTAAAATTATGCAATTGTAGTGCGATGAGAGCGCCACCGTAGAGTAATTAATTTTTGCAAAGCAACGTCTGAATTTATTTATTAGCATTAATTTAAATAAATATTTTTAACCGATTCGTTGCGACACCAATTTTCGAACACTTTTAGCTGTGGCGGCGAACAAATATTTCGTGACACTCCTGTCGTGTAAGCGCCATAGAAGTTGATGACACGCTTGTGCCATCAGAAAAATAATGTTCTTTTTTATGTTTTTTTTCACTTGTATAGACCTGATTAAGTTTAGTTGACATCAAACATCAGTTGCAAACGGAAGGATACTTGTTTTTACTGGCTAACTACGTGTTTTTCTATGTGTTTTCTTTGAAATGGAGACTAAGTGACTTTTTTAATGGAGAGATTACAAATCTTTGGTACTATTTTTTGTTATATAAAAAAAAACATTTATATAAGTATGTACAGCTAAATCACCCTGAAAAGCCTTGGTTTTTATTAAATTAAATTTTCACCTAATAATAACGTTTGTATATATCAAACAATCAAGAACCTTAATTTGGAAAAAATAAGGTTTATGTTTCATTGATATTTACAAATTTTATATATTACTTAATGTTAAACAAATGTAAAAGTAAATTAGATCTGAAAACATCTAATTAGTAAGAATAGCAAAACAAAAGTGTTTTCAAAAGGAAAAAAAAAAACAATAGCCAAATGCGTCGGCGCTTTACGGCGACGGATGAACAAAAGACTCTCGCGTTCGAACTGTTTCAAGCAAAAATAAACCTTATACCATATCACAAGAGCACATGGTACTTCATAGGTTCATTCGGTCATATGGTAGTATACGGCAGTTCGACCATTTTAAGCAAAATTAAACAATAACACAAACGCAGTGTTTTTTTTTAACAGGAGACTTGTTTTCCAGAAACTTGAGTTAGTGAGCGATTGCAATGAGTGCTACTATTTGTTACTTATTAGAGTATTTTTCCACAACATGATTTAAAAAACCCCCACAGTAAAAAGAGTACCATGAACAAGTTAAAAAAGGTTGTCAACCCCTAAAAATTTCAAATTCTCAAAATATCCAGAAACGAAGCTGTAGGCATGAACTACTTGCAAAATAATGAATATTTTGTTCTGGATAAATCTTCCAAAAACGCAATTTGAGCGAGTTATAACGATTTTTAAAAAGACACGACTCACGTGTCTTACGCCACACACAAAAATAATCGATGGCACGCCTGGCGTGCCATCCGTACTGCATCGGTTAAATCTGGTATTTATACATTATGTAATCTGGCTTCGAATGAAATTGGCTTGAAATTTCTATAACATACTTCGGACTCTATAATGACCCTTAAAACATGGACGTGTAACTTAACATTTTAACTTTCAAATATCGGACAATTTACAAGTTTCAAATGGGACAAAACTTTCAGTCAAAGTTATCCTCTACTTAGCAATAAAAGTCATTTCTCCGGGAGAATTTTACTGAAATCGTTTTACGACTTTGTGTCGTAAGAAACTTGCAAAATTTCTTTTGCTTTACGACATTTATTATTTCGTTTTTCTGCTTTTAAATATCTACACTATTTTCTTTGAAAATGTTATATTTGTCTTTACAAAAATATTGAAAGTCTCTGCTTGGTTGCACAAGGGCCTAAAATAGCTCAGGCTGCGAGGCATTCTATCTAGTCCTCATAGGTGACAACACATCTGTAGCCTTCTTTGTTTTGAAGTTGTCTGCAGGTGTTCATGGACTGCAATAGCCACTTATCATCAGGTAAGGACAAAGGCAAGGTCGTTTATCACTCCAGTTTTATATAAAAAAATATAAACTTTAAACTCGGAAAGCATATAAAACAACGGCTTTACATGCTTTTCCGAGGCACAAGGTCAAACACCGCCAACTTTCTGACTCTGGGTTGCTACCAAGAACTTTGACAAAAAACCAAATGACCAATTTTGGCCTGACCCGGGATTCGAACCCGGGATCACATAATCGACAGTCGTGCTTACGACCACATGATCAACATGGCTGTTGAATATACATATAGCAGATATTCCGGCCCAAACTTAATTGGTAAAGTTATATTTTATTTAATCTATACAAATAAATAAAATTGAAGGGTCTGTTTGTAATGTTTGACAATTGACGTAACAGCTTTTTTTACTAAATGCATATTATGAAAGTATATACGGTACTTATAAGAAAAAAAATGTTTGTTCCGGTTAATATCCGATGGATGGACCTATTTTGACGTGACTTTAACTGATAGATAGTTATAAGGAGTAACTTAAACTATTTTAGAAAAATAATTAGGGTTCCGCGCAAAAAAATTAAATCCAATCGTAATAAATTCCATGCGGACGAAGTCGTGGGTACAGCTAGTTAATCCTAAATTAAATAAAATGCTCTGCTTCTTCTTTCTAAAATTTGAAGCTGAAACTAAATCGTTTCTACTACTCTTTCCATATTTTATATAAGAAAATTGTTATAATTTCAACTCGTCATAACTAAAAACATGTAACAATAGATTGTTGCAATTTTATCATAAATTTGAAATTCAAGAAACCAGGAAAAATACCAAATTTTGAAATCAAACATTGTCGTGCAAAGTCATACTCGCAAATTAATCTAACAAAAAGATGATACTACTTTACAATTTTGTTTTATAAACTTGGATGCGTAGTTACTTGTTAGTTTTACTTCCACAGTACTATTCTTTATCATGGATTTATCGTTCTCTAGTGTCGTAGTAAAACTTTAAAACCAAAAGCTTGTATTAACTTCATTATAAATAAACTACTAAGTTTGATATCTATTTCAGCTGTCCTATTAAAAAATATTCAATGATTTCCTTGTTTACCTTATTGAACAGATCGTTAAAAGAAAAGGGAATGAAAGTGAACACATGTAAGACGAAAGTGATGGTTTTTGAAAAAGAAGGAAGTAAAACAATATGTGGAAGTAAATAATAATAGAAGGGGAGTTGGTTGAGCAAGTGGATGAGTTTGTGTATTTAAAACTAGCTGTGCCCACGACTTCGTTCGCATAGAATAATTTTTAGTAATTTATTACTATAATACTTTCCTATTTAAATCGGATTTTATTCACAATTTTGTGACTTTAAATTTTTTTGCGCGGTAGCCCATTTAAAAAAAAAAATAAAAGTAGCCCAAGTTACTCCTTTAAGGAGTAGAAGAATGAATTATCCCTTATAATGTCAGCTATCTGTCAGTGAAAGTCCCATCAAAATCGGTCCAGTTATTTCGGAGATTAGCCGGAACAAACAGACAGACAGAAAAAATTTTTTTTTTGTTATAAGTATCGTATATACTTTCCTATGCATTTAGTTAATAAGGTGTTATTTTGACATTACAAACAGACACTTCAATTTTATTTATTTGTGTAGATGTGTGTTTAACAGGTATGGTAGATATGACAAGGATATAGAACGACGAGTGAATGCAGGACGCAAAGTAAATGGGGCTCTCCACTCTGGGTAGTCAGAATGTGTCAATAAAAGCACGCATACGACTAGGATTAAGAAAGGAATGCTGGGGTGGTTTGGACATGTAGAAAGAATGAATGCGGAAAGAATGACATAGCAAATTTATGCTGCACACGTGAGTGGCACAGACGGCAAAGGATGCCCTAGACTGAAGTTTATCGACCAGATTGGCGATATATTGAAGATGAGCTAAATTAAGAGTACCCTCAACAGACGAGCATGTATGCATAGGTATGTGGATGTAAAGGAAGCGAGACGTGTGTCAGGATCGTGCCAAGTAGAAGTTCGTAGTCTATACCTAACCTTCTGAGTGAGAGGCGTAGCCGGGAGAGTTTATGTTATGTTATGTTAAGTAATGTTTCGTGTTTTATATATTTTATACATGTTGCGGCTAAAAGCCGAAGTACGGTTACACCTAGTTCTAGCCGGCTAGAACTAGGTGCGGCCAGCAGTAATTGGTTAAATTTAGCTGTTCTGTTAAATTTGTAAAAACATGGATATACCTACGTATCAAGTAATATCAGCGACAGTAGGTTAAGGCGCGGTTATAATTTATATATAAAAAATATATAAATTATATATGATACATCTAAGTTTAACCAACTGCAATAGGCTGCACCTAGTTCTAGCCGGCTAGAACTAGGTGTAACCGCACTTCGGCTTTTAGCCGTAACACATACATATACATGTATAAAGTTTGTAACCATGTTTGTGCACATATGGATAATATTCTTTTATATACATACATACTAGTTGTTCCACGCGGCTTCCTCCGCGTGGAATTTATTACCATTAGATTTCATGGGTTTTAATTTTTTTTCGCGGAACCTTATTTTTTTCTAAAATAAAAGTAGTCTAAGTTACTCCTTATAACATCAGCTATGTGCCAGTGAAAGTCCCGTTAAAATCGGTCCAGCCGTTTCGGAGATTAATCGAAACAAACAGACAGCAGAGAGACAAAATTTTCAAAAATTATTTTTTTGGTATAAGTAGTGTATATACTTTCATATGCATTTTGTGAATAGCTGTTATTTTGACATTACAAACAGACACTTCAATTTTATTTATTTGTATAGATATATATCTATACACATCACTATAGATTCGTAGCAGACGACGTCTCGTGATAAATAAAAGATGGCAGTTACATATGCTAATTACGGACGGTTTCGACAAAACTGCAACCCTCACAACAGGCTTTTAGGTGGCGTGACCTAAACTTAAATTTTATTTTCAATTTAAATCAACATTTTGGTAGCAGGTGGGTCGAGGTAGTAAAATTTCAGATATAATAACTTTCCTTAATATAGGCGGCAGGTGCATGTGAGAAACGATAGTGAGATTAAACAAAATGTGTATTCTGTAAGCAAAACTGAAAAATATTGCTTTATACATAGCTTATTAATGTTCCAGAAAGGTTTTAAATTTGTTTACTCGCATGATAATATAAGTACATTTATTTTAATATACTAGCCTTTTTTCCATCGCTGTGCTCGCGTACACTTCGCTTTAGTAACATAAGGGTTCCATGCCAAAATTCAAAACAGGATCACCTAGTTGTCTGTCAGTGTATCTGTCACAGACCCAGAGGCTTGATAATATTCTCAGTAGAATTTTTAGTGTAAATAAAAAAAAAATTAATTACTCGACAGCACACCATGCTGCAGCTATATTAGTGGTACAGCTGTAGCACGAATGGATCGGCTCGACCGGGGAAGGACCACGCTCTCACAGTATACCATCGTAAAATTCAGCTTAACGCTGCTGTGTTTCGTATGGTGAGTAGAGAATCGGTGACCCTTTTTACTGGAAACGAGGCATTCCATCTTAGTCCTCACGGGTGACAACGCATCTGTATTTTGATTGGTAATCGAGGATAGATGTAGATGTCTATGGGCCAGAGCAACCACTTACCATCAGGTGGACTGTGTGCTCATTTGTCACCCTTATACTATAAAAACATCTATCGGGCACAGATATTTTTATCCTTGATTAAGAATCAAAATGCAGATGAAAGCTATAGCTATAGCTACGCAAATAGCTATGAACCATCGTCTCGATAAAACAAATACATTGTGTGAATATAATCTTAATCGGTCAAGTCGTTCACATACGATTATTACACGATCGCTAACAGACGCATGAAAGATTTTATGTGTATAATGTATAAAAAGATTAAACAACTGGTTAAATAAATTATTCATGTGATTTGGATAATATACACCTCTTGCATTTCCTTAAACAATGGAATTAGTATAGAAAATAATTCTTCTAATAGCATTTAAATAAGTGACTATTGCTAAACTAAATCAAACTTTAAACGATGCCTCGCACTTCGTGTGTGTCTAAAACTAAGCGTCTAGAAAAAGAAGGATAATTAAACGGCTAAATAAGAAAACAACAATTTTATGGTTGCATACACTGCATGTTAGTCTGCCCTATCCTGTCGTTAGGATTAGTGGCCATACGAAAGCCAGGAAAAGGTTGCGTTTCTATTTGATACAGTCATGCTGCAGTATTTTATGTCTGCAGCAGCATTGGTTCGGCCGGATCATTTCTTGGTCGGGCCACACCCGACACACCCAAACCAAACTCACAGAATACAAGGGTAAAATGAAGGCTTTATGTTCCTTAATTTCGTATGGTGAGTGTAGAAAAACCCTTTTAACCCCTTTAGTGTTAACGAGGCTTACTTTCTTCAACGATGATATGTCCTGCATCCACTTACCAACAGGTGGAACATGAGCTCGTTTGTCACCATTGTTTTTATAAAAAATAGCCCCCATGAAATAACCCATTTAACGAAGACTTATGTGACGCTCCGTTCGACCTTATTAAAACTTTCAATTATGTTAACAGAAACTTTTAATGCGCCGGAAAGCATAGAGAAATTTTGATGTGAATTTTTATCACGTATAAAGTAGTATTTTTTAACTTTAATTTTTGTATCTGAAATATAAGTACTCAATTTTAGCATATCTGAAAGAGAAAAAGAAGGCCCTATATAATCCTAGGGCAATTTTAGCCTTCTTTTTCTATAAAAGTACTTCCTTGTAGAATCGGCTACCAGCGATTTTTCCGGGCGATACGACTTAGGGACCTTCAAGAAAAGAGCCTACTCTTTTTTAAAAGGCTGGCAACGCATCTGCAATTCCCCTGGTGTTGCGGTTTTTCATGGGCGGCGGTAGTCATTTAACATTTTTATAAAAAAAAGTATGACAAAAGAGTCCACCGCCCACCAGTTGGTAAGTGCATTCTGAGGATATACGTATATCTATTATCGGCCAAGAATAAAAATGCGCTGCTACCCCTGGAGACTATTTAGATTACTGAATAATACCTCGTTAACAGTAAAAAGGGTCGGTATCCTATGCAAGCACGGACCCTCCCGGCTCGAACAGACCCATTAGCGTCGCAAATGTAATTAAGCTATAGCGAAGGTTACATTGTAAATGTAATTTTTACAAATAACGAAACGTTTAACAGAAAATTTAGCTTCTCTTTATTTTTTTAAAGTGTAAGCCAGTGAGAATCGAAATATGTATTTGTTTATTTTGACCAGAAGTATATAGACCGTGCTTTGTGGCATCCCATGGGGGAGGCCTATGTTCAGCAGTGCACTTGAGAAGGGATGTAATAATGATGGTGATGATGATATAGGCTGTAATTATATTTTACTTTTTTGTTCTATATAGTCACATCGAACCAGCTCTTCGTTATCCGCGGCCGCCGTTTTCGACACTCTGCATTGGGTTTCTTTTGTGACTAAGAGTCCATCTAGATCGGTACTACTCTCTTATTTATGACGTCACTAACACCGCCGTGTTCCGGTTTATTCCGGCAAGAGTATAATTACAGGTTGTGAGACATTTCATCGCAGTGCCCTTCATAGTATATAGTTCTATTCTAGTATCAACTCTCCTGTTCCCCGTGTCCTAACCACACTTAATGCTCTCCTGGACACAAATCCTGAGTGCAACATGTTTGCGGATGAATGGACGGTAAAATTGTGTGAATGCCTGAAGTTTTGTGAACGAGAAGAATGAATATGTTGTCCTTAATTAATGTAATTGGTTTAACTGTTTTAATTAAAGTAAAAATAGATAAATAAGTAAATAAGGGTGACAATGCAATTGTTTGAAATTTTTGTTTAGTACTGGTTGGGCTCCTTTTCTACCTAGAATTAGGAGTATTTATGGTAGGGTTGCCACCTTTTTTTTTGAACAAATATAATTTTTTTCCCAAAAAAGGTGCAAAAATATAGTACTTTTCGGAAATTCAGGAAAAAGTACTAAAATTAATACGTAAACGTATTAATACTTTTGTTTCTTTTTTCCATTTTACATTCACGACGGAAAAAATTATTTCCGTAAACCTTACTTGCTCCAGACTTCCAGTCAAAGTTAATATAAAAAAGCGCGACAGTTGAATCAAGGAAAAATATAGTATTTTTCATATTATATTATTTTTCTATAATATATAGTACAATTGACTGAAATATAGTACGATATATATTATATTACGGGTGGCAACCCTACTTTATGGGTAGGTAACACCATCTTACCTCTTTCTGCCGTTAAATAGCAGAATCTGAACTGCTATAGAACTAGTATAATTACGGGCTGTGAGGCATTCCCTCTAAGTCCTCCGAAGTGACAACGTAGTCTACTTTGTTTGAAGTTGGCTGCATGTGTCCATGAACAGCAGTAGCCACTTAATCAGGTGGCCTGCAAGTTTGTTTGTCACTTGTTTTATAAAATTGAATTCAGTAGCCCTGACCACCACGTGATTAACTTGTTTTTTTTTTAAATTAAAACGATGATCCAATCAAAATTCTGTTGCTACAGTGGCGTAGCAAAAGGAAGGGCATTTTAGGAAATAAAAGACAGCTATAGTTAGCATTAACATTTTTAATGAGCAAGTAAAAGTCTTATTAAAAATACTTTCCAAAAAAATTTAATGTACACTGTGGTATTGAAAGTTCAGAAAATAGAACTTATCTGCACGCACGCACTTCCCTGGGATTCTAAGTCATTTTCAAATAATAAAGACTTCAGAAAACTTTTACTGATTTTACATTTTTTTCGACAATTGAGAAAAAGGGCCTATGCTACGCCATCGTGCTGCTAAAACAGTTGTACATTTACATGATTGATTCATCTTTTACTATAATTCTAGTTCGTTGGTAAACTTTCTCGTCCGTCATCTATCGCGCTTATCCTTAGTGCGAAATTTCCAGAAATGTGAGTGTTCAAAATAATGACGCTCGGTGAGATTGTTTGTGATGTTTGATACTTTTGATATTGTGAGCTAACTTGCATTAAGGCGGCGACGAAATGCATATTCAAAAATAGCACGAATTTCCGATTTTTCGAATTTATTTTAATCAAAATCACGGAAACAGTCTTCAAGTGCAGAATTTTTTTAACCCTGGTAACACTAACTGTTGTTTTCGATTACTTTTCGGATTATCCAAAATCTTTCTTCTGACGATGTGCGTGTGATAGGAAAGCAATTTTAGGGGTTTTTTTAGAAAAGTATTACGTAAATGCATTTAAAGTAACACATTTCAGCTTCCTGCGCATACGTTTTCTGTCTTATATAGTCTTATCGAATTCATTTCCTCATCGATTGACTTTGGCAAAACAAAACATAGTTCCATTTACATTTGCTTGCTTTTCTCGATTGCGATAAGAAACAAAAACATTATTGTAAACATGTAACAAAAACTTTCTGGTTTTGGCCAAGACTTCTCGCGATCATGCGCATGGAAAATACTGATCCGCCACCCCATTCCTTTCTAAATCCAGCTTGCATCCCAAATTTTCCATCAGTTTCTTCTAACTCACTCTTTCTGCCTTAGCATAGTTTACACAATGCTAAGCAAGCTGAATCCACAGTAGTTTTACAGTCCTGCTGTGACCCTTTTCCTTTATATATTGGGACTATAACGGCTTTGCACCAGTCTTCCGTGCCCTTTCAGTTCCCAACATAAATTAAACAAGGTGTACAGCAGGCCTGCCACCTCCCTCTCCAGCCCTTAGCATTTCGAGTGATACTCTATCATATCCGGCTGCCTTACCTGCTTTCATGCTTTATTGCTTTCATTATTTCATCTACACTTATCTCCTACCTCTCTCCCTTCTTTCGAATTTCTTTTCACTTCATTCAGACGACCCTTTACTCATAAACACGCTTTCAAGTATTCCTTCCATCTCTTTAATTCGAAACTTCATCATTCAGCATACAGCCATTCTCGTCTCGTATAGCATTCATTCTAGGCTGTTTAGAATTTCCCAGCAGTTCTTACAAGTTTCCAGAACATTTTAATATTTGCCTGGAAGTTATCAGATATCCTTCTATCATTCATATCCGTTCTTTCTTGCTTTTCCTTTCAACAACTTCTTTTACTCTCTTATTTATAAGTCTAAAGTCTGCCTTTTTCTTTCAATCTCATCATTCATACCGCCAGAATTACCGGCTTTGGTTGCCAGTAAATCTAGCCATGCTGCTCTTCTTTGCTTCAACTTCCATCGAATCTCATCATCCCACCACAACGTATTATTTTTCCTTTCATTCGTTGTCTTACTTACCTCACATACTTCGGTGGCTGCATCCTACAGCTTTCTTAACATTATTCCATACAGTCTTCAGGTCTAAATCATTCATACATATTTCATTCAAACCATTTATATTCTCCTCAGTCTACATTTATACTTCTCTTTCCACCTTCATCTTGTAACCTCTCTGTTCTTATACGCTATGTAACGCAGTGGTAGACACAGATGTCCGATGCCGCCAACTTCTGAATAGATCTATTCAGAAATCTATCATGCTTCTATCATCACCTCTTTCCCATGTATGCAGTGAATCCTCTTATGGCGAAAGAAAGTATTCGTCACAAAGATTCTTTTTCCCATACGGCGAGGAGGTCTTCACCATTCTCATTTACACTTTCATCGCCAAACATTCCTAATATCCTTTCATAACCAGACCTCTTCACCCAAACCTTCCATTAAAATCTCCTAACATAATGATATTTTCATTTCCTTACATTTCATCAACACCATCCTTACCATGTCCCAAAACTGTCTCGGATATAAGTGGGCTTAGACATGTCTGGGGCGTACACCCTAGCACAAACAACTTCAAGCCCACTTTCATTCCGTATCCATAGCAGCCTTGGGCTTACACATCATACTCTTTCACACATTGACCCATTCTTTCTGAAAGGATGACACCGACTCCCTGGCATGCCGCTCGGTCTCGTCTACATAGACCAGTAAGCGTATACATGCCATGTGCTGTAACATCTTCCTTTCGCCTCGTCTCATTTACACATAACACATCTATTCCTCTATCATTCATCATTTCATATTTCATCCATCTTATCATTCATTGCTCCACATACATTCAGCGTAGCCAGACGGGCCTCCGCAATCCACTTTTCGCCCTCCGGGAGGTAGAACGTGACAGGTGGCGAACCTCGTCATGGTTTTACTCCCAGTTGCACCCTGCCAAAGGGCGCCGGGAACTCGGGGCCATTTCTTTAATGTTGGCTCATGGTGCGATCTAAAGGTGATGTAGATTTTACGCCGCTACCATACGGCGAGGAGCCGAGTCTATCCTTTCGGCTTGTCGCTCGTTTAGCTGTAATTATATTTGACTTTTTTTGTTCTATATATATGCCGCCGTTTTCCACACTCTGCATTGGGTTTCTTTTGTGACTAAGAGTCCATCTAGATTGGTACTAACTCTCTTATTTGTGACGTCACTAACACCGCCGTGTTCCCGTTTATTCCGGCAAGAATATAATTACAGGTTGTGAGACATTTCATCGCAGTGCCCTTTATAGTATATAGTTCTGTTCTAGTATCAACTCTCCTGTTCCCCGTGTCCTAACCACACTTAATGCTCTCCTGGACACAAATCCTGAGTGCGACATGTTTGCGGATGAATGGACGGTAAAATTGTCTGAATGCCTGAAGTTATGTGAACGAGAAGAATGAATATCTTGTCCTTAATTAATGTAATTGGTTTAACTGTTTTAATTAAAGTAAAAATAGATAAATAAGTAAATAAGGGTGACAATGCAATTGTTTGAAATTTTTGTTTAGTACTGGTTGGGCTCCTTTTCTAGAATTAGGAGTATTTATGGTAGGGTTGCCACCTTTTTTTGAACAAATATAATTTTTTTCCCAAAAAAGGTGCAAAAATATAGTACTTTTCGGAAATTCAGGAAAAATACTAAAATTAATACGTAAACGTATTAATACTTTTGTTTCTTTTTTCCATTTTACATTCACGACGGAAAAAATTATTTCCGTAAACCTTACTTGCTCCAGACTTCCAGTCAAAGTTAATATAAAAAAGCGCGACAGTTGAATCAAGGAAAAATATAGTATTTTTCGTACTATATTATTTTTTTATAATATATAGTACAATTGACTGAAATATAGTACGATACTATATATTATAGTACGGGTGGCAACCCTACTTTATGGGTAGATAACACCATCTTACCTCTTTCTGCCGGTAAATAGCAGAATCTGAACTGCTATAGAACTAGTATAATTACGGGCTGTGAGGCATTCGCTCTAAGTCCTCCGAAGTGACAACGTAGTCTTCTTTGCTTGAAGTTGGCTGCATGTGTCCAAGAACAGCAGTAGCCACTTAATCAGGTGGCCTGTGAGTTTTTTTGTCACTTGTTTTATAAAATAAATTGAATTCAATAGCCCCTGACCACCACGTGATTAACTTGTTTTTTTTTTTTAAATTAAAACGATGATCCAATCAAAGTTCTGTTGCTACAGTGGCGTAGCAAAAGGAAGGGCATTTTAGGAAATATAAGACAGCTCCCAGGGTCCCTGGCTTATCACCTTTAAAAATGTGAAAATTGGTTCTTATTAAAAATACTTTCCAAAAATTTTATGAACACTCTAGTATTGAAAGTTCAGAAAATAGATCTTATTAGCATTTTCCTCTAGGATTCTAAGTAATTTTCAAATAACAAAGACTTCAGATAACTATATAATATGTATACGTGGTAGAGCCATGCTGCAACTATTAGTAGAATAGTTGTAGCGCGAATGGGTCGGCTCGACCGGGGAAGGACCACGCTCTCACAGAATACCAGCGTAAAATAGCAGCTTGTCGGTACTGTGTTTCGTATGGTGAGTGTAGAGAACAGGAGACCCTTTTTACTGGAAACAAGGCATTCCATTTTAGTCCTCACGGATGACAACGCATCTGCATTTTGATTCGTAATCGAAGATAGACGTAGATGTCTATAGGCCACATCAACCGCTTACCATCAGGTAGACTGTGTGCTCGTTTGTCACCCTTATCCTATTAAAAAAAACATGGGTAAGTGTCGTGGAACACTCGGTTGGAGCGAAGTTCCTTTCGTAGTATATTATTATTGATAAACGTATTATATTAAACGTCATTTAATATAATATTTCTTTCATGGCAAGATAAGAAAAAGTGCGAGGGAGATGGATTAATCCGTTCGCATTATAGAAAGGGAGTCGTGACGGAAAAATATTACACTTTTTCTCGCCTAGCCCCCATCCGTCAAATTCGTACCGAGCGATAAGGAACTTCGTTCCAAAAACTTTTACTGATTTCACATTTTTTTCGACAATTGAGAAAAAGGGCCTATGCTACACCATCGTGTTGCTAACGCAGTTGTAGTTTTACATTTATCAACTTTTACTATAATTCTAATTCGTTGGTAAACTTTCTCGTCCATCATCTATCGCGCTTAACCTTAGTACGAAATTTCCAGAAACGTGAGCGTTCAAAACACTGACGCTCGGTGAGATTGTTTGTGATGTTTGATACTGTTGATATTGTGAGCTAACTTGCATTAAGGCGGCGACGAAATGCATATTCAAAAATAGCACGAATTTCCGATTTCTCCAATTTATTTTAATCAAAATCACGAAAACAGTCTTCAAGTGCAGATTTTTTTAACCCGGGTAACACTAACTGTTGTTTTCGATCACTTTTTCGGATTATCTAAAATCTTTCTTTTGACGATGTGATAGGAAAGAAATTTTAAGGCTTTTTTAGAAAAGAAATACGTAAATGCATTTAAATTTTAACACATTTCAGCTTCCTGTGCATCCGTTTTCTGTCTTATTGAATTAATTTCCTCATCGATTGACTTTGACAAAACAAAACATAGTTCCATTAACATTTGCTTGCTTTTTTCGATTGCGATAAGAAACAAAAACATTATTGTAAACATGTAACAAAAACCCTGTGGTTTCCGTTAAGTGCGATATCAGAATCATTATATTGAAACGTAAAGAAATAACTTTACTTCAGAAAACTCGCCTATAAAAAAAATCAAATTAAATTTAAATAAATTTATATTCGCAAATTGTATGTGGACTTACTTCTAAATTCGCCGGGGAGTAAAAGCACATGAGTAAAGAAGTAAAATTATTGTCAAAGACCCCGCTTCATCGATCCGCGCGTCAGTTATTTCAGATGTAAATAACATTTATTAGTTATTAAACGGATTTTATTGTAAACACTAAAATCCCTTTAATAAAAACTTAAAATTCACTGTCATAAATGCCATGCCTATATGTACATTTTACGTCCCTAAAATGATCACCGGGTTGTTTATTACATACCTAATGTATAATTTTGAAATGGTGCTTCAATTAGCATCGAAAATGAAGTAGAATTATCATGTCAAAAAAATTGTGGCTACATAAGGTGAAATTGTATCTATTATGGACGCAATAAAATTAACGGAAATCCCCCATAAGTCTGCCATTTTCTTTACAACAATATTTTTAAAATATTTAACAATCTTTATATTCAAAAATCTTTTGGCAATACTTTATGTAATTTAGAATTTAAAAAGTAAGATAAGAATTTAAAGATTTTGTTGTCAAAAAAGGAACATCAGTGAAATATTTCTTAAAAGCCGCAGCAACTTCTTGATCAGATTGATTCAAACTATTGGAACGAAGCTCCTTATCGGACGGTATGAATTTGGCGATTGGGGGCTAGGCGAGAAAAAGTGTAAGATTTTTCCGTCACGACCCCTTCTGACGTAGTGTAGACGGCCATGGCGGCTATAAGGAAGCGAGATGGAATAATATCCATCTCCGTCGCACTTTATCTTATCTTGCCATGAAAGAAATATTATTTTATTTTAAATGACGCTTCATTTTAATAGACGCTAGTAATTCATTTATTTGTATTTGTTAATCAATAATATAATACGTTTATCAATAATAATACACTACGAAAGGAACTTCGTTCCAACCGAGAGTTCCACGCCATTCACGCATGTTTTTATTATCATTCTATTAAAAATCCGAGTTGCGTGGTTTGACCTTGCCTGTTTCACTATTAATTATACTCCACGTAATTTTAATTTTATCAGAGGCATATATATAATTTATTTTTTACTTTATAGAATTATAGTGACAAACGAGAACACAGTCCACCTGATGGTAAGTTAATGCTATGGCTATGCTATGGCGAGTACACATTTTCATTTATCCTCGATCAAGAATCAAAATGCAGATGCGTTGTCACCTCTGAGGACTAAGATGGCATGCCTCGTTTCTAGTAAAAAGGATCTCCGGTTCTTTTCACTCACCATACGAAACACGGCAAAATTAAAGCTGTTATTTTACGCTGATATTCTGTGAGAGCGTGGTCCTTCCCTGGGCAAGCGTGCTACGTGCGTGAGAGTAGCTGCAGTGTGACTCTACCACGTCGGATGGATTACTATTACCAGCACTTTAGTGCCAATTTCAACTTTAAAAATTTGTGCTATTTTAATAAGAGCACAATATTTTTAAACACTTGTTTTGATCGATAGGTTATTTATTCAAAATGTAATTAACATTCATTTAGAATCATATTATTTCAAGAACAATGTCAAAAACGACGATAAACAAAAAAAAAAGGCTTTATGACCCAAATTCCAGCCACCCTGTACCGAATATCGTCCTTTTGTGTACCTAATGCCTGCCTTGCATAGAGTTATATGTAGGTACCTATTGAAGGTAAGTTTTAGAGGCGTAACGACAAATAACAATAATTATTTTATATTAATATTTTACTTACTATCTTACCTTACTGTAAGTGTTTTGGTTTTAAGAAGTTCAATTTTTCTTTTAACACTAAAGAATTCATTAAAGGAATTGTGATACACATATTGTGATGACTACAAATTTGTGCTATTTGCTGTAGAGACTATCGGTCCGTGGGGTCCACGTGCGGTGAAGTTCCTGAAGGAACTCCATCCGCGACTGGTCGTTGCTGCTGGTGATAAGGCTAGGTATAGCCATTCAGCGGAAACGCAGCCAGCGTTCTTGGCACGATACCGCGGGAGTAGGACTGTATGATAATTAAGTTACTAGTTTTCGTTTTTTTTAATTATAGTTTTTAATATTGTATCAAATATTCAATTGTGATAAAAATATTATGTAGCACATCTATTTCTTATAAATTAATTATCCAAGTTTTAGAATCATCATCATCATTCCAGCCCATCATAACTCCACTGCTGAACATTCCTTCCTCCATAGGTTGCCGCAAAATACGTTCGTGAAGCACTTTGCTTTTCATGAATTGTTGTTGTCTTTCTCAAAAAATAATGAAAATCTGAGGTTTTATTGATATATAACAAATGTCTAATAGAGAAGTAAGTATATCTTTTGTTAAACTTTCAATTCAAAAACCAATTTTATAACATAGACAAATTGATCTTAACTTCCTTAAAGCTGTCGTCTACTCAAAATTAAGTTATGTCCTAATTAATGATATTTATTTCAGTTTATGACTACCCTAATTTATATTATGTGGCTGAAGTTAGGTACTTCTTATTAGGTACGGTAAACCAAATAACAGCCTGACGGCTGATATTATGCACTCCATACATTTCGTATATCTAACTACAGCCAAATTAATTCCCACTAAAAGAAAATAAAAATTGTAAATTTATTCAAAAATACTGCATTACCATGTCTATAGTCATATGCATGCAAATCGCAAAGCCTAAAGATGAGATAGTGTAAAATAAGCCTAGTTATATCGGGTTCATAACCATAACGTGTCAAAAACTTAGCATTGTCCGTTATTTAGCTACGTATTTTGATTTTAAATTTAACACTGATACTTTCGTCTTATGACGAAGAATTTTTTAGTTAAAACCACTAGAAACCTTATTTATGAAGTAAAAAGGCGAAATGGCTAATAAGTATTACGTAATTATATGACTTTCACCTTTGTTCAAGAGACCTTTAAGATCTCTTTTATTAATTGAACTTTAATAACGCCACATAATTAAATACCATTCCACTGCTAGTTGTGTGACCGCATTGTTCAACTGCGTGTAATATATCAAGATATAAAAATAACAGCCCTTAACAGCTGAATGCAAGCCATTCTTTTGTTTCTCGTCATCTTATTAAAAAAAATGATTTTTAATAAAAAGTAAAAGCCGACTACAAGGAACTAAAAAGAATAATATACGCATAATATTAGAGAACCGGATCTGGAACTTTTACTGGAAACGAGGCATTCCATCTTAGTCCTACTCAAGGGTGACAACGCATCTATATTTTGATTCGTAGTCGAGGATAGATATAGATGTCTATGGGCTACAGCAACTACTGTGTGCTAGTTTGTCACCCATATCCTATAAAAAAAATAGCTTCACAAGTCGGGGCTAAGACATAGTCCATACTTAATAATTATACAGAAATTATTTTTTCTTTTTATTTTTCTTTAAAGACTTTCATTAAGAAGATAAAGATTATTTTGAACTTTTGTGTAAACTTAGGAATATCAAAAGCTCTTATGTCGTCTTAATAGTAACACATAACATTAAAAACGTTATACTCTATTTTTCCCACTGTTTAGGAGTGAAATTTTTCTTTAAAATTATCCTTGAACTATAACCTATTCAATAAATAAGAATCATTAATATCGGTCTACAATTGACGAAGAAATCGAGTAACAGACATAGAAAAAAGAAATACACTCGAAATTAAGAGTATCCTTCTTTTTTAAGTCGGCTACAAATACAGGCAAAGGTAGCATTATGCTCCGTTCGGATTAGCAACTTTAGAATGTCATCAATAGTTTCGTGGGCATCCCTAGTCAGTCCTGCCTTTCGAAAAACATTCCTGCATAGGCATAGGAGCCACGGAAGGTAGGCCTAATACATAGTTTTATGGCTGCCACAAAATGGGTCGGCTCGACCGTGAAAGAACCACACTCTTATATATATAATACTAGCGTAAATTAGCAGCATAATGTTGCATTGTTTTGTACTCGATTCGAGACATTTCATCATAGCCCTTAGGGGTGACAACTTATCTGTACACTGTTAACAAAGGCCTTCGCACATTTCTGTGAAGGGTGCAGAGCAGGTAAAAATTCGCCGAGTTGCCCCGATGCATTTTGCGGATTTCACATGTTCGTTAAATTTATTACAAACCGTAAAAAAAAAAATTAAACTCTACCGTAACCGTTACAACGGTTACACACAGCTGTTTACAAAACGACCAATTTATTTAATATTTATAAATTGGTCGTTAATTGATGTAATGTAAATGTTGTTGTACTCAGAAGTGGACTGCCGGCGGCAAACAATGATAATGATGATAAAAATAGTCACATAGGTCGCTTGCTACAAATTTTTCCGCTAACTCTGTATTTTGGAATGGAAGTGAATTGTGTAAGGGAAGGGAATACATTATACTCACAAAATATTATTACACGAAATACTATTTACAGGCGACAGTATCCTAATGACTACGAATACGAAACTCAAATGTCGTGGGTTTGAATCACTCTACTACTGCCGTAAACCACTTCTAGAACAAGCATTTTAAGCTTAGTTGGAGTGGTTAAGTAATCTGAGAGTATTTATGATGTTAACGCACTGCTAGTTTACGTTTTTTAATAAAAAAAACTATAATCAATCGCTGCCTTCATAATTCAGAAAGATTACTTGAACATTACTAACGTCCGAAAAAAGATATGATTTATCCTCAATGTGCACCCTAAAGAACTTTTCCCAGACACAACTTACAAATCAAGCACCAATAATATACATGTAATTTAAAATAAATACCATATTGCTTATGCACAAATTAACAAATAATATCATAAATTGTGTAGTTACCTTGATAAATTTAACTACTTCAACGCACATATCGGTAAAGCGGCCGCTATTAGAGTCGCATAACAAAGTCTGTTGGTTTTATTTAACAAAGACACTTCCAAAAACTGTAAAAATACACTGAATTGCATATGAAATGCAACTGGTTGACATGCACACATGAGAGGATATGACAAACACATAGATAATGTAAAAACACACGAAAAACACTCCGCATAACAAAATCGTATTACAGAATCAACTCATGTCATATTACTGAAGCGCATTCAACAAGCCGCATATTTAGGAACATATATTTGTCTCTTTCTTTGCTCTGTGCCCTTATTCCGCGTTTCATTTTGACGAACCGTGTTCGATGACCGCTCTCACAGAACATATCCGACTCTACCGCTCTTGAATCACCATTCAGAAAATAAATTTTAAGTATTTCATATTTCAAATTACATATATGATAATCAATTGGATTTTGTATTTATCTTACTTTTAAATAATTATTAATTATACTTCATACAAATATATCAGATACCTAGTATTTATCAAGTGTTTAATTACAACATAACAGCTACTTATATCTTATACTACTAAGGAATAAGATATACAGTTAGACAAGATATATAATTAAGGTTATGTTTATTTGTGTCACATTGCATAACGTATTCTTAAATTATAAGCAACCGTCATGGAGCATTCTTGATATTCCGGAAATTTTAATCTCATTATGGAATACGAAAGGAATTTTTTAGGATAAAGTTGCACTGCCCAAAATATTCCTCGTCATAGCTTCTGTTGTGTATTTTAAGATAGATCTGATAAATGACAAATGTTATTCTTTTAAAATGCTTTAGCACCTTATTATTATTATATGTAGTTAAAGAAGTTTGTTCGAAAACTCAAGTTAAAAATGTTTTGAATATAGCTTAATATTCCTTGATAAAAAAAAGTTTTAATTATCTATTGACCAGTATTTTGTTACTAGCAATTTTAAAGTTTTACATGACACTATAGCATAGGCTATAGATTGTCGAGTTTCTCACATTAGAAGTCGATATGTATATGAGTAAACCGTTTGCTCATAAATCAGATTTAAATTGGATCAGTAACTGACATTGGACAAGTTGCATTTGCATTGATTATTTCGGATCAGCACTGAATTTCATATAGATTGACGCCCTTACTGACCTAATCTAATTCAAACCTCTAAGATCTAACGAATACACTACGAACACTTGGAAATTTATTGCCTCACAACACAGTAAGAGCAAGCCATGATTATTTATAAACTTGAGTGATTTTCTCTTAAAACTCAAGACTGATTCCAAATAATAAGTAGTACCTAAGTAGGTACTTGTAAGGTATTTCTGTGCGAAAAGCAATAAGAAAACATTATCTTTGGCGTGTTCAATAGCAATTGTAAACGTGAGGCTGAATAAATGTTAATATTTAACTGTTTCCCTAAAAATCCTGTCAATCTTATGAGAAAACAAAAAATGTAGATGATGTAGAAATGAGTTAAGAAATATTCAACAAATCCATACTTGTGGCAAGATAGAGAGGTTCGTAGGTAATAAGTACCCTGCACAAGTTTAGAAACTGATCTACAAAGAACACTAACTTGTCACAAAGAAAAAAGTAAAGTAACAACAAATGAATTAGTTTTGGCGGGAACTTTACCGAGGCAAATGTTGCTCCTGTATTACCGTGCTTTTTTAAATTTATATATAATTTTTATACTTTATACATTGAAGTAATATGTACAGTAGGTACATAATAGCTCAATGACTTTATATTATGTATTTGTTCTGGGATTGTCTTGATAAAGTACAATATTTTTTTTTAAACAAGAAGATATATGTAGGTATAAAATTTTAATTATAGATTATAAAACGCCTCCACGATCATTGATTTAATTTATGTCAATGAATAGATATAATTATTATTTTTATTATTGCTTTCTTTTTTTTAAACACTTGTTCGCTTTCATCCAGCGCTGCCAAGTAGTAGTTAATTAATTGTTAGAAGTATATTTTAATCGGTGAAAGTAGTGTGATTTTGTGGGAACGATAAAACAGGAGCTCTAATGAATAGAATAGAAAAGATAATCAACAAGAGCGCTTGGCACTGCATCGACCACTCGGTGTACCAAGTATGCTGTACCATTAGTTGACCCAGGAGGACAATAGAAATCAACTGTCAACTACGTTTATCGAGTTTTGCCGATTGATGGTATAAAACTAGGAAGAAATGCCCAACAATGACCAAAAGTGTCGAATAAAGAAAACGAAGCACACTGAAAACTTAACTGAGATCAAATAAGTCCCGGCCTGTTTTGCCGAACTGAAAGTCGAACATAATTTCTATAATAATTATACAGTTATAATAGTTGAATTCAAACGATTTTGTTGCTCACCTAATAATGCCGGATCAAATATGAGTACAGATCGTCTTATATTGAATATCGGTAAGTTATGACATGAAAGTGCCTCTATGTTTGCAGGTATTTGGAGGGTTCTGAAATCATACAAAAAAACGTCGCCACTGCTATATGAATATGTGACCTTTAGTTTAAAAACAAAGATGAAATATTATATTTTTTTGAATTATCGAAAAGGAGGAAATAATTGATTTACATGTCTATAGTAACATGTGTACAAGTTTCAGAAACGTTAAATAGTTTATAATATTTTTCAATAAAATCGTAATTCTATGACCTACTACCAAAAAGTTAGAGTTACAACTTTTAGAAGAGTCACAGTTTGCCTCATATTTTTGAAAGGATTATGGAGCAATTTGTCCTAATTTGTCGTACTACAATTTGAACTATCACATGTTCTCAATTTTATATAAAGACTAGTTTTATACGTGGTTGAGCCATGCTGCAGCTATATTATAGTTGTAGCGTGAATGGTTCGTCTCGACCGGGGAAAGACCACGCTCTCACAGAATACCAGCGTAAAATAGCAGCTCAATGCTGCTGAGTTTCATATGGTGAGTGTAGAGAACCGGGACCCTTTTTTCTGGATACGAGGCATTTCATCCTAGTCCTCAGGGGTGACAACGCATCTGCATTTTGATTCTTAATCGAGGATAGACGTAGATGTCTATGGGCCACAGCATTCACTTACCATGAGGTGGGCTGTGTGCTTGCTTGTCACTCTTATTCTATTTTAAAAAAGCTGAATTCCATAAAAGTAGAATTCGTTGTTAACTTGACTATAGCGCCACCTATCGGATTCTTGCATAGCTATACGACCTTAATCGGTCAAGTCGTTCAGAAGTTACACGATCACTAATAGATAGAGAACGATTATATAAAATATATAGATAAATATGGGCACGATTGTATTATAATTCTCATAAAATCAGTGTTTTTTTTAAATATCTGCGTGATATAACTTATTTGGTTATCTTTCAACTGCGCGATTTCACTCAGCTGAGAACTTATTAACCCACTGGCTTTAGGGTTGTCAGATTAATATGTTGTGATGCATCGAGCGACGTTGGAATGCCAACGTAATTAACAAATACGCAAAAGCTAGTATGATATATCTACGTACTTTTGTGACTTAACTATATGTTTTCAACTATCATTTATCATCCTTGCAGCCCATCATAAATTCACTGCTAAACATAGGTCTCTACCATAGGCGCACCGGGGAGATATTTGCGATAGCTTACTACGCTTGGCAGGTGGATTGGCAAATTGAGTTCTTTTTTTTCTATTCACAGGCAGTTGCTGCTGCCAATTTTCTGGTTAAGTTTCCCTCTGTTGCCTCTATCGACACCCATAGTGTGATATAGGGGAGTGAATTTTCTTACACTATTACTACACGGCAAGTTATAAAACAAATATAAAATATAAATAAACTCTCACGCCTGTCTCCTAGAGAGGTAGGCTCAGTACGGATTCCCATTTGGCACGATCCTGAAACACCTATCTCGCTCCTTTTACATCTCGTTGGAGAAGGGTACTCCTAATCTGGCCTTCAATATATCGCCAGTTTGGTCGACAAACTTTATAAAATGAAAGCTTCAACTATATTATACAACATAAATACAATTTTTTAGGTTAAATGAGCGCCACCAATTTCTAAATATAGGTTTGCTATTTTTGTACTTATTAGAGCTACGCTACAGCTGTGTTATGGCTGCAGCACGGGTGGGTCGGTCCTGCCGGGAATACCTGCGTAAAATAGCCGCATAATGCTGTTGTGTTTTGTATGTTGAATAAAGAGAACCGGAGACCCTTTTTACTGGTAACGATGCATACCTTCTTTGTCCCCGGGGGTGACAAAGCATCTGCGTATCTCTATATATAAAAATCCATTGCTGTCCGTTAGTCTCGCTAAAACTCAAACACGGCTCGACCGATTTTGATGAAAGTTTTTGTGTGTGTTCGAATGGGTCCCTAGATGGTCTCTATGCACATTTGGATGCGGTATGTGACGGTGTTGTCGAGATCCAGAAATCACCCGTGCGAAGCCGGGGTTCGCTAGTCCTATCCTACTTCCGACTTGTAATATTATAAATGTGAAAGTTTGTGAGGATGTGTGGATGTTTGTTACTCTCTCACGCAAAAACTACTTAATGGATTTTAATGAAACTTTACAATAATATAGCACATACATCAGAATAATACATAAGCTATAATTTATAAAGATATTCTACAAATTGGCTAAAATATAACGATAAATGTTAAGTCAGTGGGAAAAAAATCTGTCATCTGCGAGCTATTTTGGCGTGCGGTGCAAAAACTGTAAGAGTTACACGAATATAATGTATGGTGGAATTGTTTCTCCTAAATAGTTCTACAAAAAGTCTGCGACAGTATATATTTTATGTGTATGCCATTATTACCAAAACAGTGAACCATAAATACAATAAAATTTGATACTTTATTTCCAACGCACATTTTGCGATAACAAATTGATTTTTATCAAAATAAATACTTTTATCACTTCTGATATTCAAAGTAGACAAACTTTGTCTTTTAAAATACGTAATTTTGTCAAATATTTTAAAAGTTACGACGATATAAAATTGTGCGGTTCGGCGCGCGCAGGGCGGTCGGGCGCACTGCGGGCGAGGCAGGGGAAAACATTGCTCATCGCTAAATATGATATGATGCTTACGCATGGCAGACGCGTGAGCTTAGTGTCTGAACACGCATCACGTAAAAACCTGTGAACCGATTTGGATGGGACTTTCACTGGCAGATAGCTGATGTTATAGGGTAATATATAAAGTAACTTAGGCTACTTTTATTTTAGGGTTCCGCGCGAAATAATTCCATGCTGGCGAAGTCGCGGGGAACAGCTAGTTGATTATAAAAAACATAGCGATATTATTCTGCTGTTTAACGTTGATATTCTGTGTGACTGTGTACAATTCGTGGTCTAATTTAGTGTTAACGTAAATATATTAATTCGGTTTGTTGAAAAACTTTTCTAGTTATATCTTAATAACACCCACTGAAGCAGCGAGGCGATTTAATCGCTCCATGATCCTCTCAGGAAAGAGAGGAGGCGTGACGTGAGCCCAGCTGAGAATATAGGCTATAACTTTTCTTTACTTTTTTATACAGTCCTTTTAAACGTAGTTATAAATTATTTCAAAGGGTAAAGTAAAACGGAAATTCGTAAGCGAACATTCATATTGGCTAGTTTTCAAATTTATTCCACTACCTGCCGATGAAAATTTTAATCTAAAAAATACTTACGTTAAAATACTTCTTGAATATGCATTTAAGTAGCGATACTGTGTAAATGTGAATAAGGTGTCATAAACCGCTAAGTTAATTTTAATTAATTTAAAACCAGCCAAGAAAGACAAGCACCGAATTAGATAAAGATAGAAGGCCGAATACTGGCAGTCAAACGAGCTTGCGGCTCACCTGATGGTAAGTGTCGCCACTGCCCATGAACAACTGCAACACCAGGGGAATTGAAGATTTGTTGCCGGCCTTTTAAAAATGAGTAAGCTCGTTTCTTAAAGGTCTCTAAGCCTTATCGGCCTGGAAAAATCACCGGTGGTAAACGATTCCACAAATAAGTCGTGCGAGGAAGTAAGCTTCTAGTAAATCGCACAACTAGTGAATCGCCAATGATATGTGTGCAGAATGCCCCTGTAATTTCATTATAATGTATAAGCTAGTATCTCTTCACAAATGTCAAGGATATTTCGGGAGGCCATTGAAATTCAAAAACACAACATGGTGAAAAGGTGGCTACCATCTGCTTGGGATCCTCTAGTTAATAAAATTAAATCTATACCCAAGCATGAAACTGCAAGAAATCAAAACACAGTGAGATTATTTAGCGTAGATCGCACCAAATTACTAATTAAAAACTCAATGAAGCCGGGCTAACTTTTATGAAAATAATGTTCTCCAGACAAAATTCGATCACGGCAGCCAGTCTTAATCTCTCAGGAATCTTATCTGAACAGGACAGGACTATAGTGCCCAAGTGCCCGAACGAATGCGCAAACACATGTGCAGTCTCTAGTCCCTTACTCTCATAGTCCGATGGGACGGCAATCCGACACGACTGAAGGAGGCGCAGGACCTTACGTGCTTTCTGAGGTACGGGGTTGAAACACCGCCAACTTCCTGACTCCGGGCTGCTACTGAAAATGATCTGACAGAAAACACAATTACTGCTTTTTTGGATTCGAACACAGGTCCTCATGATCAGCAATTGCGTTTACGACCACTAGACAAACGATGCAGTCAAACTATATCAGGTCGTTAAACCTACCTACTCCTCTGTAACCTGCTGACGAGTGTTGCCAAGCATATGATACAAAATAAGTTCAAATTATCGCGATAAAATTTGTAAAATGTTGTTTTTGTACTTAGTATAGGTAAGCCAGTGCTCGAAAGCAACCCCACCTAGTGGTAAATGGCGATAAAGCCCGAGCTGGTAAATCACACTGTCTTAGCGTAACAAAAATCTTTTCACACTTGCCTTGAAGACACATTTTCATTGTAATCGGACGGAAAGACAGACGCTGAGAAATTATTCCACCTCATTGCTGTTCGCAATACGAAAAACGAAGCAAACTGTTTAGTTCGAATGCGTGGAATGTCGGCAATAAAGGGGTGGAGACTCGCTAAGTGCTTGGATCTCTGATGATGAAAATCACAATGAAATTAAATCCGAC